>OZ043935.1:2098500-3459333 GCA_964056405.1 Acronicta alni
AGAAGCAGTGATAGCCTAGTGGTATGACCATTGGACTGCCAAGTTGAAGGTCTCGAGTTTTAACCCAGGGCATCCACCCCTGACTTTTAGAAATCATGTGCGTACATGATTTCGAAAAGTCAGGGTTGTCACACGCCTTCACACGCCGTTGAGAAAATCTCTAAGGCATGCAGGTTTCCTCACGATGTTTTCCTTCACCGTTTAAGCGAGTGATAATTAATTATTAATACGCACATGAATTCGAAAAGTCAGAGATGCGTGCCTTGGATTCGAACTCGAGAACATCGACTTGGCAGTCCAATGGTCATACCACTAGGCTAACATAGATAGGTACGTAACTTAAATCTATTTCCAATCATCCATACTTTATAACATCACATACCATCAAGCCTGTATTCCTTGAAGGGTTAGACAGGTGTACTAATGTACACCGACAGTGGCAGTTTGCTGGTATGCAATGTGTTGGCAAACCACTATTGTATTGGGGTTATCCTGTCAAGACAAACACAAACACTAATGTTCTTTAAAAAATACAAATTCCCAAGAAACTTCTCATCCTTCCAACTAGATACTAACCACGAACCTTTTTTTCTCTCTACTATACTCGTGTCATATTATCTGGACGCAACTGTACGTATCTCAAGTTACAAGTTCACCGTCATATTGCAGACGAAAGACGATAAAAAAGTAATAATATTATGTTACGGGGTACTGTCGAGTAGAAAACTGTTTATTCTTAATTAACAAGTGTTTACCAGGTTGTTCATACAGTAGCATGGCAGGCTTCGTGTAAAATACTGATATACAGCTGCATCTGGTTATATTGTGGACTTGGGTTGTGGAATCAGCTCCCTGACAAAGTTTTCCCGAGAGATTATCTATCTATCAGCCGCGGACGTCCACTGCTGAACATAGGCCTCCCCTAATGATCGCCACAAAAATCGGTCTTGCGCAGACTGCATCCACCGACTCCCTGCGACCCTCATGAGGTTGTCCGTCCACCTAGTTGGGGGCCATCAAGGCAAGTCAAGTCAAGTCAAATGTTTTATTTCAATTAGACCATTAAAATAGCACTTTTGAAAAGTCAAAACTAGTTGCACGGCATCTTACGCTGCTCTTTCCTATGCGTAGTCGCCACTCCAGGACTATATTTCCCCAGCGGCCATCCGTTCTTCTAGCCACATGGCCCGCCCATTGCCACTTCAACCGTGCAATCCTGCGAGCTATGTCGGTTACTTTGTTTCTGCGGATATCCTCATTCACATCATCCTCTATCACGCAGAAAAACTCCGAGCATAGCCCTCTCCATAACACGTTGCTGGACTCTGAGCCTCGTTATAAGTCCCATCGTGAACGATCTTGTCTCAGTTCCGTAGGTCATCACTGGCAATACGCACTGTTCGAAGACTTTCGTCTTCAGGCACTGAGGAATTTTGCACTGAAAAAATCAAGTTTTCAGTGCAAAATCCTCAGAGAGACTATAGCTTGAGGTTATTCAAAAAGAGTACGAAAATATTTGTACAGGGACGGCAACGCGCAAGTGATAACTCGAAATTGCAAGCGTCTATAGGCCACGGTAACCGCTTACCATCAGGTGGGCCGTATACTTGTTTGCCACTTTAGTGTTATAAAAAAAAAGATTGGAAGCCGAGGCCAATATTTATTTATTTTAATTATACAACGTGTTACAAAATACCCCGTAAAAATATAATTAATTGTCAAAGCCAAAAATTTTGTCTGCTGTCATGTCAGGGAACCAGATTATTTAACAGAAAGGCCTACGTACCTATTTTACTTAGTTGTCTACTTTAATAGTTTTTCTATTTTTCATTCATAAATATTGTTGTTTTCCTTTTTTTGGGGTATGTTATACAGCGTTACTACGGTTCTTAAATATAGTAAATGGACTCGTTATAAGGCCCCATTTAACCTCCTTTCGGCTTTAGGGGTAGTTTTGTAACACTCTGTATATATACTTACACCGATAAAAATACAGTATAATCAAGACACCATTTAATTTAAAACATACAATGGGCGTCCTTATCGCGTACAGCGATTTCTTCCAGGCAATCTTTGGATGGACATATCGGAACAGAACTAGAAATGGGGTTAGCTACGGTTCAGAAATTTAGACAGGCATTAAAATATACTTATAATAATAAAACTACTTTTTACGGATTTTATCGCGTATATTGATATTATTAATCCCGACGTTTCGGACCCTTTACAGCGTCCATTTATAAAAAGAAAACAAACGTCACATAATGTATCTACAATTGGCGGTCTTATCGCTTAAAGCAATTTCTTACAGACAACCATGGGATGGACAAGTCATGTAAGAAACGGGTAACGGGCGGTTGTGTGCTTAGTAGTCATAGATAGTTAGATATATATATTAAAACAAGAATAAACTAAAATAAATATTAATAATAAATGTATATATACTATACATTAATATTAATTTTTTTTTTTTTTGGACATTTTACACAACACCATCTAGTCCCAAACTTGTACTATGGGTACTAGACAACGGATATAATACTTATATACTTTTTTTTATGTAAATACATACTTATAACATACTTATAATACATAAAAAACACCCAGACAAACACAAATACGCATGTTTTATCCATACAAATATTTGTGTCCTGTGGGAATCGAACCCACGACCCCATGATCAGCAGTCCGGCACTCGAACCGCTAGACCATGGAGTCGACCACATAGGTGTATATACAATATAATTGGGAAAGGAATAGATAAAAAATAGAATAAAATAAAATGATAAAAATCTTCGTATTTTAAACCGAAACCTTGTCTTATCACACTATTTCTTAATCCACCATTAATATGTATGTGTATCAGTTTCTCCACCATACTTTTTGGTGAAATATAATTTTAAATACATGTCATGTATAATTCATTTGTTAAGTAACATCCGTGCTACTTTCCTGTGAATTAACATATAATATTACTTTCACTGGCGAAACTGCTCGAGTTTTAGTTGTTTAGCAATAATAATTATAATAAAATTAAAAGCCTATAATGTCCCACTGCTTCCATGTTCGGGTTGCCTTCTAGTCTAACCATACGCATGTAAAGCCTTCGGTTGTGATGCGAACACTTATGACAATCAGTTAATGGTAGTCAGAAACCCAAAAAGCTACACGATAACTTATGTACGCGTGCCGTCAGTATGGACTGGTCAACACAGAGCTGCTATGGCTCTTTCTTCAAAAGGCCACTACAGATTTGCCTACATTGTAAAACACATATGATAAGCATTGAATACTGTTACTGTCTGGACTGTAAGAGACCATGATTCTCGGAGTTTGTTTCGGCGTTTCTTCTCAAAGGTCGTCAGCTAGGAAATAGCGCCGCCGTCTAGTATTATTAATTCATTACAGACTTTTAAAAGTGTCCTTAAAAGATCTATTTACAAATATAATGTTTTTTTTTTATCATATTTTATCATATAAACCGCAGCCCCCTTCGGTGAATGCAGGCGTGATAGTATATTTTGTTAAAGCAAATCATACCCGAAAAGAAAAGGACTTGCCTATCACATGGAACTCAACAAACATACCAGCGAACTCGCTCTCACACTTAACTCCATCCAACAAACATTTCTATCCATAACAGACACATACCCACAACCATACTAATCTTATTTACATTTATATAGTTACGACATAACGGTTATCGATTCCAGGAGCATCGGCAATCGAATCGGTTCTGTCCGAATACGGCGAGAATCGATTATACGTGCGATGGTTTTCATTGAAAAATATTGTTAATTGTAAATGTGTCGTAAGATATAACTGTATTTTTAATGTTTGTATTGGAATATTTTTTTAGTTTGTGGATTAATAATTAATGAAACTAAAAACCCAATTGTGTTAAAATATGCTAACGAAAAAACTTGAATGCTGGAATTGTATTTAGGGTTGCCAACCGTACTATAAATTTATAGTATTGTACTGTATTTTGGGTCTGCGTACTATATACTGTTGAAGAAACACATAGTACGCAAAAATACTATATTATCAACACCAAAACCTAACAAACAAATATTTTATTTTAAAAGTTTATGGATGTCCGTGCAAGTGTACTCTGTCAAATTGACAGAATCAAACGCATATTTTGTCACATTGGTCTGCTTTATTTTTGATAAGGCATATTAATAAGACATTTTAAAAATACTTAAAAAAAAGCAAGAAGTGCATATAAATATATTCTGAAAATGTTTTCCGTAAAATACTATTTTATTTTGAAGTTTACTATATTTTGTATAGCTTCGTCTGGAAAATTCTATACTTCGCTGAAGAAATGTTGGCAACCCTAATTGTATTGCAGCGGGAACAGACAAATATGTGTTGTTTCTTTGCTTGTAAATTAATAATCTACCTTAGCCCGCCTGAAATACATTTTCCAACTCTCAAGTTTCAGTGTTTATAGAGCTTGTTTTTAGGTTTTTAATTAGTAATATTTTAAGCGTAATCTTAAGTTATAACAGGTAAGGTGCATTTAAGATAGTGGAAGTAATTCCACTCAAATTGGAGCTGCCGACTTGAAGTACCTCTGCTTTGCAGATTTGAACTTCGAACACTGTGTTTTTTCAGTTATGTTTATCACATAAATATTTGTGTCCGGTTGTCTTATTCTTTCAATTAAGTATTCTTTTTTTTTAAAAAACGTTGGCCCACACTAAGATTTTCTCCTGTATCGCGGGTGCGTTTACAAACACAAACTTTCACATACACAAACATCCAAACTTAACTGTAGCTTATACAAATATTTGTTCCGTGCGGAGATCGAACCCACAAACCGTGGCACAAAAGCTCAGCCGCTGCGCCAAACGTGTAGTTGGAATCGAACCTCTCCGTCGTGATCAGCCGTCCAACACGCGAACCGCTAGACCACAGACGTCGTCAAATTCAAAATACAAACGTGATAGTATGCATGAGTGTGTAGCGACATCTATCGCGCTACATAGAACTACGAAATCCTGAATCGCGCAAGCAACATTCGCAACGAAAAGTTGCATATATACAACCGCCCGACATCAACCGTCGGGCCGTGGCCCGCCAGGCACAACACCCGCCTGGTTGGAGGATCCTCCCTTTTCGTTGGAGGGGCAATACACCTCGCCTCTCCACACTGGTGGCGCCGACGTGATATCAGTGTCTCCACAAGTGTATCCATAAACTTTAATAGTGAAGTCAATCACCTTTCGATGACACATTAATATAACCACGTTCGTATACGTGTACGTCTCACGTAGTCAATGATCACCGTATTTGGCAGTGGTGATTAGTATATAAAGGAATATAATAAACCGCACATAAAAAATACTGATTGAGCGACAAAATTACTGATTGAGCAGCAAAATACAGAATATCGGTTAGGTTATTGTGGCCAGAACCAAATCTGAATGTTTTGAGACCAAAGGGTACTAGTGTCTAAGATAGATTATGCATACAACAACACAAACAACACAGAACAACAGAATATGTTCTTCTGTGTTCTTTGTGTTGTGTTGTTGTGTTGTTATGTTGTGTTGTTGTGTTTTCATTCTATTGTGTTGTGTTATGTGAATTCACTAGGATAGCAATCTTTAAAATTTGTTATGGTGGAGACTACTTGTAAATAAGTTTTTATGAATGCTATAATATCGCATTGGGTCTAGCCTGATAGGTTATTTGTATGTAAGAAAATAAATAAATAGTGTATATGTATAACAATATTTTGAGGTGTCTTTTTTGCTGTGTATTAAGTATTTTTGCTTATGATTCTGAATTATTTGTATACAGAACGTAATTTTTTTTTTATTTGCCGTTAAATACTAGCCATTTATAAATGTTACTGGACTTAAGTTTTAGATTAGTTAATAGCATTTTTAATTAATTAATGATATATCGTTAGCCAATTTCTACGTAGTAATTTAGTTTTTTTTTACACAACAGGGGGAAACAAGCATACGGCCCACCTCATGGTAATCGGTTACTGTAGCCTATAGACGCTTGTAACACTAGGGGTATCACTTGCGAGTTCCCGACCCTGTAAAACGAAAGAGGAATAGTTGGGTTGGCAGTTTGTATCAAAGTCCACTACCAACACGTTTCCTCGCAGAGCACTGGCAACTCAAAGCAGTGTTATTTCAATTAATTTTTTAGCAAGGCGGAACTACTTTATTTTGAGTGGTATTACTCCCACTATGCCCTACCTCTCTTACTCTGCCTTCGCGGAATACGGACGTGATAGTATAAGTATAGATATAGTATTCAATAATATTATTCATATTTTACATGAAGCAATCACCATCTAACCTCAGCAACACTTATCATTACCATCCATCTCTGCAGAACGCCTGAAGCCCTGAGTTCGTATCTACTGTTACCGCCATCTTTTTAGGTTGTAAGAAAGAGACAACACTATTCAATACATATAGCGGCGTCCCTTTCTCTCATTCGCAATAACACGAGGTGGTTCTGCTTACCTTAAATGACGCACACATCACAAAGACTCCTCCTTGTAATATGACGTTTGACCGGGCCATCTAACTTAGGGCCTCGCCTTCCTTCGCGGAAACTATTAGCCTCAAAGGCTCCGAAATGTTCCGTTAGTCATTTTGTGCCCTTAAGGCTTAACCTTTTGACACCGCCATGTCAATAACAAAAAGCTATGTTCTCTACGCCAAGCGAAAAATTCTATTAACTAATAATAGGTTAAAAAAAACACTATTTTTGTATTTTTGACATGCCATGCCGTCGTTGGCGTCGTGAGCCAGTTATAATTTGACGTCTATTCGCGTCCGTGGCGGTCAAAAGGTTAAATGGCACTGTCATATTTCACAGACAAAGGCAGCTGATTCCATTCCCTCGCTCTACGGATAAGGATTGTTGAGGCAAAACGCTTAGTGTGGGTTTCGGGAATGTCCACCATGAACTGTTTTGCCTTTATTACTATATATATACTCCTGTAATATAATAGATACTAGTGATGTTGATAATCGATTAATCGATTGTTGATAATGGATTGAAACAGATAAAATGTTCTTAATTATCTTAAAGGTATACATATCTCACTTAAATAATCTATAATCATGAATGAATGAAGCTAAAGATTTATTTACCTTTGCTTCCTGTCATCTCAATTTTGTGATATTGATGTTGATAATCGATCAATCGATTATTGATAATCGATTATGAACATCACTAATAGATACCTCTTAGAGGGGCTTGTGGCTAAGCTTATCAACCGATATACAAGGTTAAGCTACGCTAGCCGCGGTCAGTCTGTGGATGAGTTTTTTCATTCTTGACACACCGACTCCGTGCTTTGAAGATGACGGTAAGCCCTCGATGCAAACCAAATAAGATTTTTTTTATTATTTAGTTTTTATAATTCCTTTCATTTTGAAGCTCAACTAATATATTACATTAAATAAATATTTCTGGACAATTTCACACAACTAGTCCCAAACTAAGCAGAGCTTGTACTATGGATACCAGACAATGGATATAATACTTATATACTTTTTCTTGTAAATACATACTTAAATTATATAACAAACACCCAGACAAACACAAACACTTATGTTTATCACATAAATATTTGTATTCTGTGGGAATCGAACCCACGACCTCGAGCAGTCCGACACGCGGACCACTAGATCAAAGACATCGTCATAATTGACTATAACGCATTGTGAGCTGTTTTCGATCTTCGAGCATAACATAATACACACAAACACTTACTCAATCCTATTGACGGATACAGCGGACATTATTTCCAAGATTTCATCACATAAAGACTAGTACAAACAGAGTCATAAACCCGGTACAATTTCTCTATTGTGTACTAAGCATAACTTTCACGTGGGTGACGGGTCGGCATCGAACCCGCTACCCACAATTGATTTACCACTATACTAGAATAGCACAAAGATATTTAACAGAAGTATCATTGAAATAAAACTAACGGATTTTATCGCGTTGTATTGATATTATTAATGGCTAGTATTTAACTGCAAATCAAAAAAATTCGTTTTGTATGACAATACAATTCCCAATCCTAAGCAAAAATACTTATTGCACAGCAAAAATACTTATTGCACAGCAAAAATACTTATTTGCACAGCAAAATAGTCACCTCAAAATATTGTTACATAAACTCAAAACATTCAGATTTGGTTCTGGTTCTTGTGTGGTCACAGTTCTAACCTAACCAATATCTGTATTTTGCTGCTCAATCAGTAATTTTGTCGCTCAATCAGTATTTTTGATGCGTATTTTATTATATTCCATTATTAATCCCGACGTTTCGGACCCTTTACAGCGTCCATGGTCACGGGTAGATTTCGGTCTTGATGATATAATTACTGACAGCTACCCTACATTTTTGTTAATTATTGGCGTTACATTTCATTCCGAATCAGAAGTAACATGTTATTATAAACTAACTGCTACCCATATTCCAAAGAGATGTTTGAGATAAAAGATTAACCATGTTCTTCATCAAGGTCTAATCTATGTATATATACAAAAATAGTTTTATTTGATCGAATATATTATAATTTAATGATAACAAAATCGATTTAAATCCATATTACGAATGTATTTGCAGGGAAGGTATTTTATGAGCGGAATTGGGTTCGGGACAGGCCACCGTGATGATAAAATAACACTTTGTAATTTTTTTTTTGGTATATTAGAGGGTAGAAATCAATGATTTTTTTTGCCAAGGTAGAGAAGTACTTTGTTGGGAAAAAATATATAAAATAAAAAATCAGCCCATTGCACTACCGTTCTCAGGTTTCCCGTGTATTTTTTATGCTTGCGCAATTCACCCATATGTACATATCTACCAAATTTCAACAAAATCGTTCAGTAGTTTAGCGTGAAAGTTAACAAACATCCATCCATCCATCTGTAGCGACATTGTCATGCTGACGCAGCTCCTTCAGAGCTCGCTCGCCCGCCCGCTCACACAATGTACAGTCAGCAACGAAAGTCGCTGAACACAACAAAATTTTGAAAACATGACAACTCCAAAACTTGTCAACAGATTTTTTTAATATGAAGGTAAGGTAAATATTTAATAGTCATCTATGCAATGATTTCGCACAACCGTCACAGGTCAGTAACTTCATATTAAAAATCGTATTAAGATTGCAACATGTTCAGCTACTTTCGTTGCTGACTGTACTTCAGTCGTTATCCTTAGGGCACAGGGTAGGCACACGCGTGACTTATATTTATACGTGTATTTTGTGGTAATTAAACTAGTTGTTCTAACCTTGGACTATAATTATTTAATTCCTTCTAACAATTGCATTAGAGACTAAACTACTGAATCTAACTCTATAGCAACCCTAATCAAAAGTACTAACAGTATATACCTTACACATCCATCCTCACAAACTTTCACATTTCTTTGATAGAATTTCAACTTTAATGCCAACAAAATATGGTTAATTATCAATTGGGAAAATATGACAGTTTCGTATTCTACTACTGTACACCCGTCTACCGGAAAAACTGGTACTGTTAGAGCAGTATTTTGCTCACATATCCTTAATATAAAGCAAATGCTATTACAATATTACCGATTTTCTAAACACAAAAATTTTTTGAATAACTTGTTATCTTTATATGTACGGTCGACAAAAGAGTTAAGTATACAGGCAGCTAATTAACTTCTGTGTTTTTTTAAAGATTGTGTAATAATGTATCACGCAATGTGTGTCAAAACGCAGGTATTGTAAGCTTCTACACATCAAACCCTTTGACGGGTAATTATTTAAATCACAATCTGTGTAAAGATGCAGACTTCGTTCGCTACCTGTATACCAATATCTTTTGTTGACTGTACCTATTTTTGTATTTTAATAATGAATTAATTATCTTACCTCATACTGACTGGATGACTACCTCATTAGTCTAGTGGTCCTAAGCGCGACTGCTACGCTAGAGGTCCTGGGTTCGATCCCCAGGTCGAGCACTATACCCAATAATATACCCAATAACACTTATTGGGTTTTTCTATAAAATTCTCAGTAGCAGCTCGAAGTCTGGATTCGTGCCCGGTTAATGGCAATAGGCTTGCCCTCTATTACATGAATATTACGCGAACTGTGGGTGTACATTAGTACACCTCTGCCTAACCGTTCGGGGAATACAGGCGTGATGGTATGTTATGTTAATTATCTTTGCTGAAATTTAAATTTCCATTGTATCTGTTGATCTGATTCATTTAATTAAATATACATTTAAATATTTGCATGCCACACGGTAGAATATAGAGGACTGTATGAATATGACATGTAACACTATTGTATTAACTATATTCAGCGAATAAAGAATTATTATTATTATTAAATATTATTATTATTAACTTCACGTCAGGTGCGTAGTACTCGCAACCGGCGTGTATGTATGACAAGATGTATGAATGTGGTCGAAGCGAAAGAAGTACGCAAGAATCGTAGCAAGTGGCGTTCTTTATTTTCTGCCTACCCCTATGGGAAAAAGGCGTGAGTGTATGTATTATTATTAAGTTTACAAATCGGCGTTCCTAGTTTGTACTTCTGTATGTACCTGGCTCGTGGCATAAGACATAAATTTCTAGTTTTATCAATCCTTCGATGTGTTTATTTCGTCTTCCGCATCTCGGAAACAATAATAGAAATATTTGTGCTTGTACCAGCAATATATTTGAGCGTGTAAGATTTATAATCGTCTGATTATTGATTTGAAATCAGTAAAATGTGAACTTAATCTCTTTTCCATTGTGATGTAATTTGTTCGACGATGAAATGTATTGTTTTTGGTCATCATCATCAACCCATATACTGTCCCACTGCTGGGCACGGGTCTCCTCACAGAATGGGGCTTAGACTATAGTCCACCATGCTGGCCTATTGCGGGTTGGCAGACTTCACACGCCGTCGAGAAAATCTATAAGGCATGCAGGTTACCTCACGATGTTTTCCTTCACTATTTATCGTACTGACCCAATTGTGTATTTATTTATTTAAATAACTGTGACGTTGCCCCACTGCTGGTCACGGATTTCCTCTTAGAATGAGAGGGATTAGGCTATAATCCACCACACTGACCTAGTGTGGGTTGGCAGACTTCACACGCCGAGAAAATCTCTCAGGTTACCTCACGATGTTTTCCTTCACTATTTAAGTGAGTGATCATTAATTATTAATAATTATGTACATGATTTCAAAATACAAAATACAATGTATTTAAGTATGTATTTACAAAAAGTAATGAACATTGAAAGGTGTATACATTTAAATAAAAAGTACATCAGAATTTCTTGTTTGAATGACCTCTAACGAGGCGAGAATTACTTTGAAAAATATATTTTGTTATAACTACACAACTTTAGATGGGGCACCGATAAGTATCAATGGCGTGCACAGATATATTAAGAAATAAATAAAAATATTAGGACTTTTTTACACAGCACCATCTAATGCCAAACTAAGCAGCTTGTAATATAGCTTGTAGGCTACTAGGCAATGGATTTAATACTTAAATACTTTTTTGTAGATGAATACTTACTAAAAATAGATAAAAAACATCCAGGCAAATACACTTTTGTTTATCACATAAAAAAATGCGCCCTGAGGGAATCGAACCCACGACAAAACCAAGAGGCTATTGGGAATTTAATAAAAAAACCCAATAACACTTTGCTCGACCTGGGTACTCAACCTAGGGCCGATAGCATAGATAGTAGTCGTGCTTACAACCACTAGACATTTAAGTATTATATAAATGTGTTCATTAATTAATTTATTATATTGTTATTAAATATTACAAGTTTTATTTTATATTGTACAAACGCTAGCAGGCAATCCAAAACTGTCAAATTTTCCCAATTGAATATGAACCTTATTGTTTTGTGTTAAAATTTAAAATCATTCAAAGAAATTTGACAGATTGTGGTAGCTTGATGTGCTGGCCTGTGTACATGTGCTTACGAGTACTTACCTACTTAATATTTGCATTTCACATGGTGAAATATGGATAAGTTCATAAATATTATATACTCTGATTTATATAACAAATGTACTTATTTTTATTATGATTGAGATTCTTTCTCCGAGCCTTTTCCCAACTATATTGGGGTCGGCTTCCAATCTAAACAGATGCGGCTGAATATCAGTATTTTACACGACTACCATCAGACCTTCTTAACCCAATTTTGGGTAATACTGATACTATGAGGATAGACTGGTTGGCAGGCTTTTTGAGCTTCTGACTACCACTAACGATTGTCATAGGTGTTCATATGAGAACCGATTACGACTTGAAAATATGTTAAAATACTTGTATCTTTACACTCAGAGCGCCGCATATTGAATGGTCAACATATAACAATGATAAAGTTGCCAAACTGTGCGCTGTCAGTTGTCACTTTCATCATTTTAACAATTTGAAGCTTGCGTAATGTGCTCGAATCTACAGAGTAAATTCTTGTTTGGTTTATCAACCAGGTAGGGACGATATCCTGCGGTGCGAATGGTACGATGGTAGAAGGTATGAAGAATGATAGAAGTTTTATTTCAAAAAGTTCTTTGGTACTTCCAGCACATCAAGCTACCACAATCTGTCAAATTTCTTTGATTGATTTTCAACTTTAACACAAAACTATAAGGTTCATATTCAATTGGGAAAATTTGACAGTTTTCGATAGCTCGACCTGCTGGCGTCTGTACCATTGAAATCGAGGGCACTCTTAGTGCACCTACTATCTTGTTTTGTCTCTGCACCACCCTAAGGATGACAACATTATTATATTGTTTTGTGCATGAAAAAAAATTGGGACTTATAAGGAAGCTCAGAGTCACGCAACGTGCAATGGAGAGGGCTATGCTCGGAGTTTCTCTGCGAGATAGAGTCAGAAATGAGGATATCCGCAGAAGAACCAAAGTAACCGACATAGCTTGCAGGATTGCACGGTTGAAATGACAATGGGCATCTGGCTACAAGAACGGATGGCCGCTGGGGAAATAAAGTCCAGGAGTGGCGACCACGCATAGGAAAGCGCAGCGTAGGACGGCCCCCAGCTAGGTTGACGGACGACCTCTTGAGGGTCGCAGGGAGTCGGTGGATACTGTCTGTGCAAGACCGATTTTTGTGGCGATCATTAGGGGAGGCCTATGTTCAGCAGTGGACGTCCGTAGCTGATAGATAGTGCATGAAGTATATCATCATCATCATCATCACCAACCCATATACTGTCCCACTGCTGGGCACGGGTCTCCTCTCAGATTGAGAGGGATTAGGCTATAGTATAAAAATAAATAAATAAACTACTGGTTGTATGAACACTTATGTTCTTGCTGGCCATTCTGCACTCGATATACATGTACAGTCAGCAACGAAAGTCACTGAACATGTTGCTATCTTCAATATGATTTTTAATAAGTATGAAGTTACTGACCTATGAAGGTTATGCGAAATAATTGCATAGATGACCATTAAATATTTAGGTTACATTAATAGAAAAAACTTGACAAGTTTTGGGGCTGTGATGTTTTCAAATAATTGCTGTGTGATGATGACTTTCGTTGCTGACCGTACCAACAACGTACACTATAAATAAATAAATTATAAATGATATTTATTTCTGTTTTTTTTTTTTTTTTTTTTTTATGTGATAGGGTGGGCAAACGAGCAGACGGATCGCCTGATGGTAAGCGATTACAGCCGCCCATGGACACCCGCAACACCAGAGGAGTTTCAGGTGCGTTGCCGCCCTTTTAAGGGGTTTGGGTCTCCGGTATCCTCACACACTCGACGAAACACAACGAAAACGTTATTTCACGCCGGTTTTCTGTGAGGCCGTGGTATCAAGTCCGGTCGAGCCGGCCCATTCGTGCCGAAGCATGGCTCTCCCACGGTAAAAATAAAGTAAAATTCTGTAAATAGATCTTTTAAAGACATTTTTACAAGTCAATATTCAACATGTTTTTTTACGCTGGATGGCGCCGGCATTTCCTAACTGACGAAGAAACGCCGAAACAAACTCAGAGAATCATAGTCTCTTTTAAAGTCCAGACATGGAACAGTAACAAATATGTGTCTTACAATGTAGGACAAATTGAAATGGCATTTTGAAGAAAGAGCGATAGCGGCTTTGAGTAGACCAGTCCCAACCGAACACTTTCGTTGCTGACCGTACCACCAAAGTACACTAATGTACAACACTATCTAAATATCTGCCTACCCCGCTATACTGAACGGTGTAAACATGATGGTATCACAATCGCCACACTGGTCCCAGTAAACGCAGACATACGACCTTTCGCCTACATATCGGTCACTGTCTCATTAACGGGACGCTATGTATGCCTCGAAGCATAAGCTGTAGCGAGTCATCGTTCTCCAAGCTTTCTTCCAAATATGTTGGGGTCGCTTCCATCACACTTCTATGCTCATGGCTAAGTAGTAACTAAGCTGATCAACCGATCTGCAAGGTTAAGCTGCGGTAGTCGGGGTCAGTCTGTGGATGGGTAACCACTCCGTGCCTCGGAGAGCACGTCGCTCCCGGTTGTCATACAACACTTATAAGAATCGTTAGTGGTAGTCAGAAGCCCGAAAAGTCTGACAACCAGTCTATCCTCAGGGTATCGGTTTTATCGGAATGCGGAGGATTTTAAACGAAGCGACCACAATAAGATCTCATCAACCCAATTTCTGGGTAATACCAATATACTGAGGAAAGGCTTTCAGGCTTTCTGCGCTTCTGGCTACTATTAACGATTGTCTTAGGTGTTCGCATGACAACTTAAACATTGAAGGTATTAAAAAAACAAATGGGAAAGAGTATATTATAAACGTCCCCGAATCCAAAAATGTGATTTTTGGAATTCTTGTTTGTTTGTTAGACGTTGGCGCTCAAACAACTGAATAGATTTTAATTTAGTGTTCACTGTTGGAATACATTTACCCAACTTAAAAAGTGGGCTCCATCTGTGTGTAAAATAATAATCTAGCTTGTCTACCTGCAATACATTTTCCACTTTCCACTTTCAACGTTGTTTGCTTATTAGTAATTTAAAACCAAAAAGACCTGACTGTAGTATTTTATTTAATCGCTATTTGCTTATACTTGGGCCTCAAGCGGATGGTCAGTTCAAAGGCCTGGTCAGTGCTCATTTATTTATATAACCCTGACTGTTACGAAACTGTGTGTGTAGTTATAGGTGTCAAGTATTTACGCACTGAGCTAAGCGTCCATGACTATATCTACGACTACTTTCAGCCCGCGACTTTGTCCGCATGGAAAAGTTACTTTTAATTATTGTTGTAATTTGTCTAATTAATCCAAAATCGTTATAAATTATAGCCTATATGTTATTCTGATATATAAATAATAAAAACTTGAGAGAAAAATGAAAATAAATGAAAATAATTTATTTGCGTAGAATACAGGTGGTACCAGATATAAAATTGGTGGTTTTGGAACAATACCATATTCTGCCTACATAAAGCATGCAAATTAATTTAACATTTATATTTATAATTATTGAGTTAATTATTATTAATATGTATTATTATTATTTATAAAACACTAGATACAATAAAATATAGAACCACATTTATACAAATCAGAGACAGATGCTTTTACATTAGATTTTTAGTGACAAACATGCTGTAAAAACTCTTGTACAGTATAGAAACATTTATCTATCAACCATTTACGTAAATCTTTTTTAAAATATTTGAATGGGAGTTCCCTTAAGGACTTTGGCAATTTATTAAACAGTGATATACACATGTGATAGACATTTGTCTTATTTAATGTTGTCCTACAAAATGGAATTTCTATTTTTGACGAATCTCTCGGTCTGTACTTTGTGTAACTGTCACCTTTGAAATTAAAAAATTCACTATGCTTTCTTACAAATATAGATACTTCAAAGATATATAATATGCAGGCTAAAGTCATCAAATTAAGTTTTTTAAACAGAGGCCTACAAGAATCAAGTGGATCGATCCCACAAACAGCTCTAATACACTTCTTCTGGAGAATGAAAGCCTTCCCTATATCTGTAGAGTTTCCCCATATTATTAATCCGTACCTTAGAACAGACTCAATGTAACCTCTATATGCTATACATGCTGTTTTTCCGTATGACACAATACGGAGTTTTCTTAGAGCATAGGCAAATCGACTAAGTTTACTGCAGACATCGTCTATGTGTTGCTTCCAGTTACAAAATCTGTCCAATGTCATACCTAAAAATTTTATAGTTTCTGTTCTTTCTATATTATTATTTTTAATTTTTATGTTTATATTATAATTATTATTTTTGTTTTTACCTTTGTATGTACTAAATTGTATGAATTTAGTTTTAGATATGTTAACATTAAGATTATTTGATTGTAACCATGTTAATACTGACTGTACTGCATCATTTATTTGACTCTCATACGATGTGCTTTGATCTTCATAAGGCACTATAATAGATATATCATCGGCGAAAAGAATACTTTGACAATTTACGGCATCAGGTAAATCATTGATATACAGCAAGAATAATAAAGGGCCTAAAACGCTCCCTTGTGGAACGCCATACTTATTTACTCTAAAAGTAGATCGGAGCACAGTTAATTCACGTTCGTTATTTAATCTGATAATTTCAACACATTGGTGACGATTTGTTAGAAAGCTTTTGATCCAGGCTAATGCCACGCCTCTAATGCCATAGTTTTCACACTTATTAAGCAAAATCTCGTGATCCACAAAATCAAAAGCTTTACTCATATCGAAAAATGTTGCTACAACTGGATTCTTTTTATCGATGTGTTCTGTTATATTTTTTATTAAAGTGAATGCTGCTAGTGATGTTGATTTATTATGTTGGAAACCGTTTTGTTCCTTTTTTATTATATTATATTTATTTAAATAATCGATTAATCTTTTATAAAATATCTTTTCGAAAATCTTGGAAAACACAGGCACAAGAGTAATAGGGCGATAGTTATTAGGCACCTTTTTATCACCTTTTTTATATAACGGCCTAACAATGCAATGTTTTAATTTTTCTGGAAATATTCCTTGAGTTAGTGAAATTTCAATGATATGATTAAGGATTGGCGCAATGACGTGAGCACTAGCTTTAATAACATTTGTAGAAATAAGATCGTATCCCACTGCCCTGAGGTGTCAAGGGACACCCGGATGGAACGAAGTTCCTTTCATTAAAATTTAATAATTAAAAATAAAAAACCTGTATACACTCAACAATTCACAACGCGCGAAATTCAAATATTGTCACTCACTCAATAATATTTGAATGCTTGTCAACAATATTTGAATGCTTGTCAACAATATTTGAATTTCGAAAAAAGTGTCGTGACAACTTTTCGTAAGATTTTTTTCCGTCTAGCCCCCTTTCACAACGCGCGATAAGGAACTTCGTTCCAATAATACTATAAAGTTGAAATACAGCTACTTGAAATAAAACTATTTTTTACGGATTTATTAATCCCGACGTTTCGGACCCTTTACAGCGTCCATGGTCACGGGTAGACCGCGTTCCGGTTTTATAGCGTTATATTGATATTATTAATCCCGACGTTACGGATCCTTAACATCGTCCATGGTCAGGGTAGATAGGACTATAGTATTCGCGTAAATGTCAGAAATCAATATAATACTGTAAAGTTTCATCAAAATCTGTTCAGTTGTATTAGCGTGAAAAAGTAACAAACATTCATCAATCCATCCATACTCACAAACTTTCACATTTACAATATTAGTAGGATGAGCAGAATTACAAGTGCTGTGAGAATTCCAATATAAAAACATCATAACATCACCACGCTTGTGTTCTAATAAGGGTTAGATAGAGATGTACAGTCGACGAAATCAGCTCTTTATCTTTACACAGATTACGATAAAGATAATTATAATAATAATAATATTTTTGGGACATTTTACACAGCACCATCTAGACCCAAACTAAGCAGAGCTTGTACTATGGGTACTAGACAATGGATATAATACATATACACTTTTCTTTTTGTAAATACATACTTATAATACATAAGAAACACCCAGACAAACACAAATACTCATGTTTTATCCAAACACAAATATTTGTGTCCTGTGGGAATCGAACCCACGACCCCATGACCCCACCTCCGGCACTCGAACCGCTAGACCACAGAGGTCGTCTTTATGCGCTTAAGAGTTTAGTATGTAGCAGCTTATAATACCTGCATTTTGACACATATTGCCTGATACATTATTGATCATCAATCCATATACTGTCCCACTGCTGGGCACGAGTCTCCTCTTACATTATGAGGGATTAGGTACCTGGCCTAATGTTGGTTGGCGGACTTCACACACCGTTGAGAAATAAATCTCTGAGGCATGCAGGTTTCCTCACGATGTTTTCCTTCGCCGTTTATGCGAGTGATAATTAATTATTAATATGCACATGCTTTCAGAAAGTAAGAAAAGGAAAGTTGGTCTTCACACTGGTGCTCGATTTCTTATTTTTCTAAAATAAAAAACCTAAGTTACTCCATAAAACGTCAGCTATCTCAGTGAAAATTCCGTTAAAATCGGTGCAGCCGTTTCAGAGATTAGCTGGAACAAATAGGCAGACAGTCAAAAATTTTAAAATTGTTTTTTTTTTTATAAGTACCGTATATACTTTCATATGCATTTAGTGAAAAGCCGTTAATTTAGAATTACAAACAGACACTTCAATTTTATTTATGTGTATATAAATACCATTTCCAACACTAGACATTGTAACTGCCGTAAAATATAACATTGTAAATGCATTATACATTCACCAGACCACCCATTCACTGCAATTTATTTTTTTCCACTGTCATAATTTGAATGTAAGTTGCAATAAAGTATTTTATTAAATAAATTAGGATATATTTTCATGTTGTAGAGGCTCAGTCGTATTGTAATACGGCTAGATGATATTAAATAGACGATTTGTGTCGCAGTAAAGTTATCGGAGTGTTGGCAGTTACAATGTTTTAACTTTGTGTTATTAAATACTAGCTGTTGCCGCCGATTTTACCCGTATCCCATAGAGAGAAATTCATATCCCATTCTAGACAAATGGTAGCTTAATTTTCCAAGGTCACTTCTATGTCTGTACCAAATTTCATCAAAATCGATGCAGCAGTTTAGGTGTGGAAGCGTAACATAGTTACTTTCGCATTTATAATATTATAGTAGGGATGTTTTAAAAGATATTGCTTTTAAATTTCTATGAGAAAATTTCCAACTATGTTGGGCTCAAACCAGATGTGGCTTCATATCAGAATATCTGAAGATCAGATCTTAAGGAGATCTGGGGCCATACCACAACAAGTTGATGCGATCATTTTTAGGTTGTAAGAAAGGGATGGCGCTATTTAATTTATAGAGCGACATCCCTCTCTCTCAATCGGAAAATGATGGCAATAATAGGTGGTTGTGCGGCCTGTGATTTTCAGATTTTATTATTACCCAATATCATAGAAGCTCGGAGCCTCGTCCCCTATTACCCTGTAGGTGTACATTAGTACACCTCTACCTAATCATCAACCCATATACTGTTCCATCACTACCTAACTAAACATATTTTTTAATTGAGAAATTTATTTTGTAAAAATTTTGTAGTCACTGCTATTTACAACAGGTGTCAACGCGTTGATGTATTTTGAATAAATGATCGAATAAATTGATGGTCAAATATTTTGCCACTAAGCAATAATATGCTATATACATTATTATGTTATAGTTTGAAAAGCAATAGAAGTTACTATGAGACTTAACAACTGAGGTCTCAAGATAACAATATGCTAGGGTTGCCGTTTAAAACCAGGCGGCCCGTACGCTTTATCCATTACCATACAAGCCTTAAGTTCCATTTGTAAAGCAACTAAATCGTCATCAACCCGTATACGGTCCCACTGCGGGGCACGGGTCTCCTCTCACAGAACGGGACGAATTAGGCTATTGTCCACCACGCTGTCCTAGTGCAGGTTGGCAGACTTTACACGCCGTCAAGAAAATTACCAAGACACAGTTTCCACACGATGTTTTCACCGTTTCCTCATCAACGCATTTTCCGCCCCACTGCTGGGCACGGGTTTCCTCTCAGTATAATCCACCACACTGGTCTAATGCGGGTTGGCAGACTTCACACGCCCTCAAGAAAAATCTCTAAGGTTTCCTCGCGATGTGCTCCTTCACCGTTTAGGCGAGTGATAATTAATTATTAATACGCACATGATTTCGAAAAGTCAGAGGGTGCCCTGGGTTCGAACGAGACTATCGATGTGCAGTCCAATAGTCATACCACTAGGGTATCACTGCTCTTAAGAAACTGAATAATGCGTATTAACTAGGCCACAGCACGCACGGTTGATCGCTCAGTTATCCGTTACAAGGCACTTTTCGCTGATGAAGCGATTAATTACTGCTGTTAAGCGATTAACATGTTGTTATGTAATTTAGAGTTCAGTTGTGTACTAAAAAGGAGCGAATTATTTAGAGATTTAGCTTTTGCCCGCGACTTCGTCCACGTGGTAAAGTTACTTTTAATTATCATTATAAATTATAGCCTATATGTTATTCTGATGTACAAATAATAATACTGTAAAGTTACATCAAAATTCGTTCAGTAGTTTTAGCGTGAAAGAGTAACAAACATACACACTCACAAACTTTCGCCTTTATAATATTAGTGTGATTAGGAAATATTAACAGTAGGATATATAAATATAATATAATAATTATATAAATATTAGTAGTAGGATTGTCGACTCATTTGTTACCTAATCGTATCAGAGTCAAAGATTTTTTTCCTATAAGCGAATTCATTGGGAGATAGGGCATAATGGGAGTAATTCCACTCAAACTGGGGAAGTACCTCCGCCTTGCAGAAAAACACTGTGACTAACACAAGTGAATAACACTGCTTTGAGCTGTGTTGTGTTTCTTACGGTGAGCAAGGTTGCCAGTGCTCCACGAGGAAACGTTGTGTTAGCAGTGGGGGGAACTTTAACCCTTATACTGCCAACCCAAATATTCCTGCTTCGTTTTACAGGGTCGTTAACGCGCATGTGATACCTCTGCTATTGCAAGCGTCTATAGGCTACGGTAACCGCTTACCATCAGGTGGGCCGGCGTCTATAGGCTACCCTATAGACGCTTACAACACCAGGAGTATCGCTTGCGCGTTGCCGACCCTGTATTGAAAGAGGAATAGTTGGGTTGGCAGTATAAGGGTCAAAGTCCCCCCACTGCCAACACAACGTTTCCTAGTGGAGCACTGGCAACCTTGCTCACCGTAAGAAACACAACACAGCTCAAAGCAGTGTTATTTTACTTCGTATTTCTGCAAGGCGGAGGTACTTCCCCAGTCGGGCAGCTCCAATTTGAGTGGAATTACTCCCACTATGCCCTACCTCTCTTAAATTTTGTGTTTGTGTTTGTCTGCGTGTTTCTTATGTATTATAAATTTACAAAAAAAAAGGTATATAAGTATTATATCTATTGTCTAGTACCCATAGTACAAGATCTCCTTAGTTTGGGACTAGATTGGTGTTGTGTAAAATTCTACAAGATTTTTTATTTTTTTTTATTGGAACGAAGTTCCTTATCGCGCGTTGTGAAAGGGGGCTAGACGGAAAGTTACTACGACACTTTTTTCGAAATTCAAATATTGTTGACAAGCATTCAAATATTATTGAGTGAATGACAATATTTGAATTTCGCGCGTTGTGAATTGTTGAGTGTATACAGGTTTTTTTATTTTTAATTATTAAATTTTAATGAAAGGAACTTCGTTCCATCCGGGTGTCCCTTGACACCTCTCAAGTTTTTTATCATAGCGACCCTTCGCATTGGTGCAATGTACTAATAACACACATGTCTTATACATATAAATCTTCCTCTTGAATCACTCTATCTATTAAAAAAACTGCATCAAAATCCGTTGCGCAGTTTTAAAGATCTAAGCATACATAAGGACAGACAGCGGGAAGCGACTTTGTTTTATACTATGTAGTGATTGCTTGGCAAGATGTAACCGTACGGGGAGTACGTTCGTCATCGTATTCTACAAGGTGTTTCAAAACTACCCGTAAAGCCGACAGGAGGTCAAATGGGGCCTTATAACGAGTCCATTCACAATATTTAAGAATCGTAATAACGCTGTATAACATACCCCAAAAAAAGGAAAACAACATTTATGAACGAAAAATAGAAAAACTATTAAAGTAGACAATTACTAGGTAAAATAGGCCTTTCTGTTAAATAATCTGGTGCCCTGACATGACAGCTGACAAAATTTTTGGGTTTGATAATTAATTATATTTTTTGCGGGGTATTTTGTAACACGTTGTATAATATTCCTACCTAATATTTTTTTTTTCTTTACAGACTCAATACTTCAACAGTGAAAACATCATTTCCTAGCAGTCTGTTTATAAGGTAAATATTATTATTTATTTATTTATCAAAGGAAGTCCAACAAGACGAATTAGCATCATCATCAACCCCTATACTGTACCTCTTCTGGGCACGGGTCTCCTCTCACAGAATGAGAGGGATTAGGCTATAGTCCACCACGCTGGACAAATGCGGGTTGGCAGACTTCACACACCGTCGAGAAAATCTCTAAGACATGCAGGTTTCCTCACGATGTTTACCTTCACCGTTTAAGCGAGCGATAATTAATTATTAATACGCACATGAATTCGAAAAGTCAGCGTCAATTAGCGTAAACATAAGAAAGTATTCTAGGTATCAGGGGGTCTACTCCCTAAGCACGAAGTCCGTAGATTCGACCTTCATTACGGGCGTTTCCTACTCCGTATTACCTACGGATGGATGATTCATTCGGGGCCCGAACTAAGAATTAATGACAACACGATTTGACAGTTGTCCCTACTAGAAAAATTGAATTTGACACTTGTTTTATCGGACTCCGAAGTTTCGGAGAACTTTCGAACGGCTCGTAACTTTGTTGAAGGAGATAGGGAGTAGACCCTCAGACATCGTGGTTAAGCAGTGATAGCCTGGTGATCAGACCATTGAACTACCATGTCAAAGGTTTCGGATTGGAATCCAAGGCACACACCTCTAACTTTTC
The DNA here is from genome assembly GCA_964056405.1 of Acronicta alni. Lineage (NCBI taxonomy): Eukaryota > Metazoa > Arthropoda > Insecta > Lepidoptera > Noctuidae > Acronicta > Acronicta alni. Next base: position 2,121,660 of record OZ043935.1, read on the forward strand.
AAAATGATCTGCCTATTAAAAATTAGTTACCACTCGCTTTAAACGGTGAAGAAAAATATCGTGAGGAAACCTGCATACCTTAGATATTGTCTCATGGCGGGTGAAGTCTGCCAATCCGCATTAGACTAACGTGGTGGACTATAGCCTAATCCCTCTCAATATGAGAGGAGACCCGTGCCCACCAGTGGGACAGTATATGGGTTGATGAAGATGACGACGAATATACTTTATTATAAATATAAGACGTGACATACTTAATACATTAAAAAATATACAATGGGTGACCTTATCGCTTACTGCAATTTCTTTCAAGCAACCTTAGGATAGACATAGCCGAAATGAACTTTGAATTCGACCACTGTGCAGTATTTTACACGACGCGACTGCCATCGGACCTTCTCCGCAAACTAATTTCCAGGGTAATGATCCGAATTCCAGCCTCAGGATATTCATCATCATCATCAGCCTATACTAGTCCACTGCTGGACGTAGGCCTCTCCTAATGCGCGCCATTTCACCCTGTCCTCGGCTTTTCGCACCCAGCTTCTACCAGCAGCCTTTCGCAAATCATCACTCCATCTTGCCGGAGAGCGTCCTACACTACGTTTGCCGACGATATTGGTATCGATAAACCTTTTGTCATTTTTTAGGTTCCTGGCTACCATGACTATGTGGAGAGGCGAGGTGTGTTCCCCCTCGAACCAAAGCGAGGATCCTCCAACCAGGCGGGTGTTTTGACGGTTGATGTCGGGCAGTTGTATATATCCAACTTTTCGTTGCGAATGTTGCTTGCGCGATTCAGGCCTTCGTAGTTCTATGTAGCGCGGTAGATGTCGCTACAACTACAATACATGTTCGTATAACACCCGAGAGAAACGACTCTTACGTGTTCTCGAGGCACGGAGGGGTTTCAATGTGTTAAAAATGGTCACCCATCCACAGACTGACCGCGGCTAACATTGCAGACCGGTTAATCAGCTTAGTTATTACTTAGTGTAAGTATGTGCGGTGTAACTCGGAATGACAGATTGAGAAATAGTGTGATAAGAGAACGTTGCGGCTTAAAAGACGATGTAGTGACGAGAATTGAGAAGAATATGCTGAGATGGTTTGGGCATGTCGAGAGAATGGATGAAAGGCGACTAACAAAAAGGATTTATATGGCGAATGTCAGTGGAACCGCCGAGAGGGGACGCCCTAGAAAAACTTATACCGACCTTATTGGTGAGGTTCTTCAAAAACGTCAGGTGCGTAGTACTCGCAACCGGCGTGTATGTATGACAAGATGTATGAATGTGGTCGAAGCGAAAGAAGTATGCAAGAATCGTAGCAAGTGGCGTTCTTTAGTTTCTGCCTACCCCTATGGGAAAAAGGCGTGAGTGTATGTATGTATGTATGTTATTACTTAGCCACGAGCCCCTCAAGCTACAGCTAGTACCTAAATTATAATGATTCAAAAATAAGATCGTTTAACCAGTCCACCTTATTACAGATTGCATTCATGATTGCATAAAACCCTACGTAATAGAACGAATTTCTAATCCAAGTATGTAGCAATTAAAGATTAAAGCTAGGCTAGGCCGAGGTCTAGCGAGTACCGTTAAATGAGGGTCAAATTAACTCTGTATTAGACTCGTCTCAATCAATTCCAAGTAGTGCTTTGGTGTGTGGTGTGAGGCAACAGCGGATAGCGATTGGTGATATATAAAAATGTAAGATAAAAATTAAGGTCGTATATTATGCTTACCTCAATGTTTATAAAAAAATAACAGTTTAAAATTACTAATTAAATGCTAATACACGAAAAACACGCTTTGAATTAAGTGTGACGTAATTTTATTTTTCATTTTCTTCTCAGAAAACCCTTTCATTTAATACCTATTCTTATTATGATGGTAGATAAGAAAATGTTGTCCGCCATCATGACGCGTCCTCCATATTGAATTTAGTGTGACGTCGTTGTATTTTTTGTGTTCTTTTTTTATGTATTCTTCTCAGCGAACTTTTTTAATTGATACCCATATCGTGGAATTCATAATACATAACTAGTCCGCCATTTTTAATGACGTCACTTCGGTAACCATGCATTGTCATCCAAACTAAACGTGTATGCAATATTTCAACTCAATCCAATACCGGGAAGTGTGTCAAATTTAACTTACAAAACTCCCAAACATAGTTATACCTTATAGATGATGCTGAAATTGGCTAGCTTTCTAATACATTTACTTCACATAATCGTCAAAATGTCATTTTTTTTATTCAATATTTCAGGGTTAGTCTCATAGTGAAAGTGTTTTATAATGTTAAGTGTTAAAACTAAATTAAAAATCACCGTGTATAGTTTTTGTATCTCACGAAGACCTTCATACCATTGACATAAAGTTCAAATCCCAATAATTATGGATTTCTTCAGATAGAATGTGTATACAATATCAATTTTTTCTTTCACCAAAATTATTACATTCGAAAATACGTACAGTAATTAGGAAAGCAGCATGCGTACTGTAATAAGGAAAAAAAAGCTGTAGATAGGTACGTTTAATTGTAACTTATATAAAAAATTAACATATAAATTCTCATTACACGCACTGTGAACTGTGCAAAAAGGAAAACGCTAAAATGCTCAGAGATAGCGTCAATTAACGTCATCATTAATATAAAACATTAATTAAATTTGAAAAACAACCACACAGTTCGTCTTATATAATGGCTCGTGGCTAATTAAAAACTATGCTGATCCACTGACCTGTAAGGTTAAGCTGCGGTAGCCGCGGTCAGTCTGTGGATGGGTGACCATTGTTAACACATCGAGACCCCTCCGTGCTTCGGAGAGTACGTAAAGCCGTCGGTTCCGGTTGTCATACGAACACCTATGACAATCGTTAGTCAAGTGGTAGTCAGAAGACCAAAAAGCCTGACAACCAGTCTATCCTCAGGGTATCGGTATTGCCCAGAAATTGAATTGCGGAGGTGTGATGGCAGTCACTTCGTGTATAATACCTACTGATATTCAGCCACACCTGGTTAGACTTAAAATGAACATAAAATTATGTTTTTATTCTGATATTTGTTACTTACTTAACGGGTTAAAAATAAAAATATATAACCATCCATGACAATGCTCTCGTCATAAAAAGCCATTGACCTATAAGTAAAATCAATCTTTAAGTCTTTTCGATTAAATTATTTTCTTTAATTCAATTTCATTGAAGAGTTCCATTCACTCACTCTCTCATAAAAAGTAATGAATGACCGAACACGTCTGAATTTTTCGGCTTACAAATTCGATCCGGTATTTAATCCGATTAAAATAAACTCGATATTAATACAATTCCTCGAGTAATTAATAACAACAATTAATTTTATAATAAAGACTTTAATGTATATTAATGTTAAACTATGTTGTGGTCGGCTTCCAGTCTAACCAGATGCGGCTGAATATCAGTATTTTACACGAAGCTACTGCCATTAAAACTCCGCAACACCGATATCCCGGTAATAGACTGGTCATCAGGCTTTATGGGATTTCTATCAACCACTAACGATTGTCATAGGTGTTCGCATGACAACCGGAGCCGACGGAATGCGTAGACTCTGATGCACGGAGTGATCCTCAAAAATTTCACATTTATAATATTAGTAGGATCTCGATCCGCTTACACCTTGCACCACACTTTCTCGTTTATCCAGGAAGAAATTAAACCTCGTCGAGAACTTTAGCCCATCTAGATCTGCACTGAATACCGACTAGGTGTTAGTATGTTTTTGCAAATAATATAACAGTAAATCAGGTGGATTTTCACAGCAACAGTGTTGTTAGTTCGTGAGGAATGGAATCAGTATTTGCCGGAGATTGAAATTGGAAATTGGATTGAAAAATATTCTCCCATATTTTGTGGTCTGGAATGGTATTGGTGTTTTATGATAAAAATTGCTTGTTACTTTGTATATATTATAATACCATTGCCAGGGGCGAATAGAGTTACAGGGGTGAATCGGGGCAAACTTTCAAAAGTGATTTTTAACTTTAACTTTTATAGATTGTTGGAAAAAGGGACTAATATTGTTAATAGAAGACGAATTTGTTGGTATCATACTTTAAGGTTTATGTATATGCACTGTGTTAATGGTGTAGGTCACGATATTTTGGGAAAGAATAAGAGATGTTACCATAAGCGGTAGTTGAATGCGACTAATTAAAATTTTTACTTGGCGGGCGCAGCCGCCTCTACACGTAGGTACCTACCTACATTCTAGTTGTACATGTGTGAAACTGTAGGTATCCTTTGAAATAAAACTACTTTTTACAGATTTTATCGCGTATATTGATATTATTAATCCCGATGTTTCGGACCCTTTACAGCGTCCATGGTCACGGGTAGACTGTCAGTCAGTCGAGTCAGTAGAGTGTCAGTCTACCCGTGACCATGGACGCTGTAAAGGGTCCGAAACGTCGGGATTAATAATATCAATATATGCGATAAAATCAGTAAAAAGTAGTTTTATTTCAATGTATAGTATTCGCGTAAATGTCAGAAATCAATATGTAGGTATCCTATTATCTTCACACATGCACAATAATTATATAAACTGTAACCCTACACAAACTATAATAATTAAACCTGAAAACCTATTCAAGGTTTTATCCAGATTCACCCCTGCATCCCTATTCACCCCACTTGACGGAGTACCGTCAAATGGGGTGAATGAAGTGATGTTTGTTAGATCAGCTAGTAAGGTGATGTAACGAACGTTCTATCCAAATTATAACATTCATCCTTGAGAATGAAGTAAAGTGCCAATCATACGATTATAATATTCAAAACCAATGCAAAAACTTCGATATAATTTTCTGATTTACACGGGATAAACATACTTTTTATATGGATTCTTCATTGCCGTTTTCATATAATAAAATTTATCAAAACGACCATTTATAAATTTCACAGTGTGATTTTATTTTGACTGATTTTATACGGTTTGTTACAAAAACCGTATAATATGATCGTTAATAGTGGTAGACTGGCGGAAATGCGAATAAAAATGTTAATTGCAATCATACGGATCTAGAATATTGTTATATAAAAAGTGAGTAGGCATTTTTTGTCTCAATTACTGTTGCCCGTGGATTCATAGGCATCCAAAAGGGAATTTTGAGGCAACAGGCCGCATATGTGTCTCTAAAGTCTAATAAAAAGAAAGAAATGTAAATGATTTATTTGTCAACAGATGAGACACCAGCAGGTCAAGCTATCCAAAACTGTAAAAAGATGGTCACGGGTAGACTGAGTGTACCCGTGACCATGGACGCTGTAAAGGGTCCGAAACGTCGATAATATAATAGCGATAAAATTCGTAAAAAATAGTTCCATTTCAGTGTAGTGCCTAGCAGCTCGGCGAAGTTTGGATTATACGCACGCATTACAGATGATTGTAACTTTGATACCTTTGTCTTGGAACTAAATGGGACCTAAACATACCGGCGAACTGTTGGTATACATAAGTACACATCTGCCTTTTTTTATAGCGCGGAAAATCCTCATGAATTATCCACCACCCGGGGAGGTGGCAGGGTATGTCGGACTCATACCGACTAAGCACCGCACTTACCTTCACGTACCGTCAAACGGGGTGAATAGGGATGCAGGGGTGAATAGGGATGCAGGGGTGAATTAAGCCAAAACTTTGAAACGAGGTCTTCTAATTATTAATTATAATTTAGAAACAATATTATTCCCTTTTTCCAACAAACTATAATTCATAATTAAAGTTGAAAACACCTTTCAAGTTTTGTCTCTATTCACCCCTACATCCCTATTCACCCCGTTTGTCGGTACCCTATTGTCATGGCCATGGGATCCGTGAAATTCACCACGACCATGATAGAACATATCTCTGCGTAACCCTTCGAGGAATTACAGACGTGATGGTACGTTTTGTTCAGTTACAGAAAGAAATAAAAAAACTTTATCATCAACCCATATACTGTCCCATTGGGCACGGGTCTCCTCTCGAATTGAGAAGGATTGGTAAATTTGCCAGTGCTCCACGAGGAAACCCTTATGCTGCCAATCCGACTATTCCTCTTTCATTTCATAGGGTCGGCAACGCGTAAGTGATACCCCTAGTGTTACAAGCGTTTATAGGCTACAGTAACCTATTACCATCAGGTGGGATGTACGGTTGTTTGCCAGCTGGTATAAAAATTAGGCTCTAGCTCTCCACCACGCTGGCCTAGTGCGGATTGGCAGACTTCACACACCGTTAAGGAAAATCTGTATAGCATGAAGGTTTCCTCACGATGTTTTTCTTCACAGTTTTAGTTAATTATTTCATCATTAACCCATATACTGTCCCACTGCTGGGCACGGGTCTGCTCTCATATTGAGAGGGATTAGGGTATAGTCCACCACGCTGGCCTAGTGCGGGTTGGCAGACTTCACAAACCGTCGAGAAAAATCTCTAAGGTATGCAGGTTTCCTCACGATGTTTTTCCTTCACCGTTTAAGCGAGTGATAATTTATTATTAATACGCACATGAATTGGAAAAGTCAGAGGTGCGTGCCTTGGGTTCGAACTCGAGACCTTCGACTTGGCAGTCCAATGGTCATATCAGTAGGCTATCACTGCTAGAATAACACTAAAATTATAAAATTCAAAAGCCCATAGTAAAAGTATCATAGTGTATAGTATTCTACTAGTCAAGCCCTTTCATTTGATACCCATATTGAGGGAGTTGTGAAGAAATAATTATGTAATCCGCCATTTTGTGGCGGCGGCCATCTTGGACCGATTTTCATCAAACATAACTAAGAACTCAAATCAGGCTATCGCAGTGCACTGCTGGACATAGGCCTCTCCCAAATCGCGCCACAACACCTGACCCTCCGCCTTCTGTATCCAGTCTGACCCAGCCGCCCTCTTGAGATCGTTGGTCCATCTGGCTGGGGGGCGCCCCACACTACGTTTGCCGATTCGCGGTCTCCACTCAAAGACTCGTCTACTCCAACGGCCATCGGTCCGTCGACAGACAGGGCCGGCCCGGCTAAGAACACCCTTGACTAATTCACCTTTCAAACAAAAAAAACTAAATCAAAATCGGTTCATCCGTTCGGGAGTTTCGATGCCACAGACAGACACACACAGACACGTCAAACTTACAACACCCCATCGTTTTTGCGTCGGGTAGTTAAAAAAGTAAAGCGTTGATAAAATCATTACAGTAACTTACAACTCATAATCCCAGTATGATTTAATACGTATGACGTATACACAGACACACGATTTCGTTACATTAGACCGTGAGCGCAGGACATTAACCCTATCACGCCGCTGCAAAAAGCTATAACGCAGCCGTACACGTCGAGACATGAGAAGTGCGCAGCTTTTTATTTTAAATAACATTTAAAATCTAAAGTCTGACGATCGTGTGATGCGAAGATATATTTACTTAGGTTAAGATCGGGATGGTTGACGCTCTTTAGGGGACGCTTACGTTCAGCAATGGACGGCAATAGGCTAATATAATGATGATGATGACGATTTGAATGTATTGTTTTATATTGTTAGGTATTTTGTCTTGTATTGTGACTGTCAGAATAAATTTTCTTTCTTTCTTTCTGGTTTTACAGTGCTCTAAATTACGGTGTTAGTGGGTTTTTATAGGTAATAGAGTAGTCGTTTTAATTTATGGAAAAATTATTAAAGATATAAAATAAAGAGAAAGGAAAACTCGATTTTATGCAGGGTGCGAACCTGCGTCCCTCCGATTAAGTACACCGGACGCTTTAGCCAACTAAGCTATCGAGACAACTGCTTGTGATGTCAAACAATAGTGATTGTTGTTTTTAAAATTAAAACTAAATATTGAGAGAATTCTGATGCTCAATTCGTACGGGGTGGTAAAATCGCATTGTTTATTGTTCTGCAATAATGTAGCAACGTTATTATGTTCCGGTTCAAAGGGTAATGTATTAAGTGAAATTACAGTGCATATGATTCAACAACTGAAGTCTCCTTATGATAACGCACTAGGGATACTTTTGACACACATAGTCTGCGACGGTCCGCTTTCCATCAAGCGGACAGTATTCTTGTCACCCATTTTAATACAATAAAAAATATATAGTAGGTAACTGGAAAATATACGAGTTTATTTTTAAGTCTTTTTCATACGTCATAGACTCATAGCTGCCATATATATATCACTTTTTACAGACTATACATAAATAGAGGCATCGCATCAGCACGGTATTAGTCAAAAGTGTAGTAAAAAAGCTAAGCTATTGACTCCCAAAGAAAAATATCGGTGGGCATCATAAATATTCATCGATAAAGATCACATCAGCATCGCCAATGTTTTAAAATATTGACTAATGGGTTGTATAAGTATACGCGCGCTCTTTTAAACAAAAAACTTAACTAATACAGTCAATTAATCATGATAATTATCGATGTTTAAAGAGCAACAAAAAAAGTTTTGCTGTTTTTTTTCGTATGAATAATTTTACAATCACGACAACAGAGCATTATAATAACAAGTTTGTGTTACATATTTGAAAAAAAAAACCTCTTATGTAATACCTATTTTTAAGATCTTTTTTGTCTTAATTAATTCTATAGGCGATACATTTAAAAAATATTTATTTGCATATAATTTAAACATTTATAACACAACATTAAAAAGCTAAATTATGTGTGTACTATATTTACTTATCCTTTATTAATTAAACTGCAAACCAACTCAAAAATGAACTGAACTCAATATCATTATTATTTTTAAACTTTTATCGCGAGAAAATGGCCATCCTTAGCACTTAACTGATTACTTAAAAGTTACTAGAAAACTCTTTCGTTTTTTTAGTGTAGATCTACAATGCTTTTCTAAAGTTAAAAAGAAAAGTTCAACCACTAACTTGATTCAAATCTGCATCTTCTGATTTGCAACACAGACACTGGATGCTCTAGAAGATAACCAATTTAGCAACGTGATATCGGAGGGCTCAGAGGTTGTTAACGAGGAAATGTCATTTTGTATTAATTAAATATTAACTTTTAAAAGTGTCTTCAAAAAGTCTATTTACAGAAATAAATATCATTTATTATTTTTTTTATCTTGACCCACTGGTCAAAATTACACCTCGTGGAAGGAGGAAACATTGTGTTGACAGTGGAGGGACTTTAACCCTTATACTGCCAACTCAATTATTCCTTCTGGTGTTCGTGTATAGGCTACGGTACCCGCTTACCGTCAGGTGGGCCGCGTGCTTAGTAATATAAAAGAAAATCGTCACTTATTTTGAATTACAAAGCTGGGTGATTATTTTGCGCCTGCAGTGTAAGCACCTTGTTATAAATCCTTGAGCATCAAGTCCGACTCAAGCATAACGGTGAGGACCAGTCCGAGTTATTAGCACGTGATACTACCGATACCTGAGAGGGTGGGCAGAACGCAAGGTGCATAAAAATGAGAACAAAATCTTTCCATTGAAATAAAACTGATTCTTACGGATTTTATCGCGTTTAGCTGGAATGTTTTTAGGTCCCATGTAATAAGGGGCAAGTCACAAATCCAAACTGTGAGCTGCTATTGAGGTTTTCATAGAAAAGCCCTATACAGGATGTTACAAAACTACCCGTAAAGCCGAAAGGAGGTTAAATGGGGCCTAATATAACGAGTCCATTCACAATATTTAAGAACTGTAGTAACGCTGTATAACATACCCAAAAAAAAGGAAAACAACAACATTTATAAATGAAAAATTTGATAGTTAATTATATTTTTTACGAGATATTTTGTAGCACGTTGTAAAACTGCTGGACTCAGGAATGAAACATAGGACCTTATTATGCTCACGCTTGCAACCACTAGACAATTAAAGCAGTTATGTTATAATGGTTGAGCTACACGATAACTGATGTATGCGTGCCGTCAGTATGGACTGGTCAACACAAAGCTGCTATGGCTCTTTCTTCAAGACGCCAGTTCAGATTTACCTACATTGTAAAACACATATAATATGATAAGCACTTAAAACTGTAATGTTACTGTCTGGATTTTAAAAGAGACCATGACTCTCTGACTTTGTTTCGGCGTTTCTTCTCTGATGTCGTCAGCTAGGAAATGCCGGCGCCATATAGATAGTATATATTATTAATTAAATATCGACTTGTAAACGACCTATTTACAAAAATAAATATCAGTGATAGCCTTGTAAGACCGTTGGACTGCATGCCTTAGAGTTTTTTCTCGACGGTGTGTGAAGTCTGCCATCCCGCACTAGGCCAGCGTGGTGGATTATAGCCTAATCCCTCTCAATCTGAGAGGAGACCCGTGCCCAGCAGTGGGACAGTATATGGGTTGATGATGATGATCATTTCTATAGAATACTATAATTCCTAACCTGCAGACTAAACCAAGGACATCAACGATTACGTCAGTTAAAGTCATTTTATTCCAAAAGGCAAATTTCTCACGAGCTACTTACAACGTCAATTTTATCGAAATTACTTATACAACTATTATAATTACCGGATACATAATAAAACTGCTCTTACATCCTACAGATGTCGCCGCATTACCGATAAAATGTGAACGGAGTACCGGTTGAGCCTTCCTGTTAATTTAAAAAAAAGGTTGAGCTTCCCTTCACGAATCTTGGGAAGGGATAAGTATTAGGTACGGGAAAAACATTAGTGTGCACTTTTGAAAAAGTCAAAACTAGTTGCACTTCGAAAAAGTGGGTCTTATGGAGAAGAACCGGCAAGAAACTCCATAGACACTCTTTTTAAAAAACTTTAATTACAGTGTTTACAATGTTTGTTCTGAATAGTTCATGAGAACAATGCAGTTTGATGTGTACTAATAAATTAATCCAGTATAATAAACAAAAAAAAATGACTGTCATTGCCATTTATCTATAGAAGGTAAGGTTTAAGAGAGGTAGGGCATAGTGGGAGTAATTCCACTCAAATTGGAGCTGCCCGACTGGGGAAGTACCTCCACTTTGCAGAAAATCGTAGTGAAATAACACTTCTTCGAGCTGTGTTGTGTTCCTTACGGTGAACAAGGTTGCCAGTACTCCGCGAGGAAACGTTGTGTTGGCAGTGGGGGGTCTGTGACCCTTATACTGCCAATTCCTCTTTCGTTTTACAGGGTCGGCATCGCGCATGTGATATCCCTGGTGTTGCAAGCCTCTATAGGCTACGGTAACCGCTTACCATCAGGTGGGACGTATACTTGTTGACCACCTTAGTGGTTAAAAAAAAGAAAAGAAAGACCAACTTAAACTTGCAGATTTGGTCAACGTATTTATTACTTAGCCACGAGCCACTTTTATATACAGGGTGTTACTAATCTACCCGTAATGCCGAAAGAAGGTTAAATGGGGCCTTATAACGAGTCCATTCACAATATTTAAGAACCGTAGTAACGTTGTAACATACCCCAAAAAACGGAAAACAACAACATTTATGAATGAAAAATAGAAAAACTATTAAAGTAGACAATTATTAGGTAAAATAGTAACGTAGGCCTTTCTGTTAAATAATCTGGTTCCCTCACATGACAGCTGACAAAGTTTTTGGCTTTGATAATTAATTATATTTTTTACGGGGTATTTTATAACACGTTGTATATTAATGTGTACAATGTTAATGCAAGCACATTCACAATTTTATTAAAAATACTTACGCTTCATTGCCACTCACACTTGACCGTGATTTTTTTCATTAGCGAAGCAGAGCGCATCGAAACATGAATTCAATTTACCTATCACTTAAGCACTGAAAGTATATTCCAACCTTATAAACCTAACAATAAGGTTGTTATTACATAGAAGGATCGCTAAATTAAAGTTTGTTACAAATGAAAAATTTTTGGGAAACAAATGGTATTGAACTTTGAACTTTATACTTGTAAAAATAAAGTTGTTTAAATGATTTTCTGATACCGACATTCTGTTGGCTTTCCCCGTGATTCCCTAAATACGACTAAACAATTGACAAAGGCGAACTAAATTAACAATGTATATTAATTAGAGATAATTACTTTATCGTCCCGCGTGAACGCAAGAAAGGTTGCGAGGTTCAATTCCCAAGTAGATATTTTTGGCACGCTCTATGAAATCCTAAGTAGCAGTCCGGAATTTGGATTCGTGTTAAATAGCAATTAGGCTCACTCAATATTACTTGAGACTTGAGACCAGGGGGTCTACTCCCTCCCCCGCAAGTGGTTCTCGCCTTGTCGCGGCGGGGGGGCTTAGTAACCGTGGATTGGACGCCCACGGTGAAGTGAAGTAGAACCTCAGGGAGGGGCTGCTCCTGCATGCTTGGAACGGGAAGCCCCCACTGGAGCGGCCAATGTAGGTTGCGGTGTCGTATGGGAGGCACCGCAACTGAGGCAGGCCGCGGTGTTGTATGGGCGACACTGCGGCTGAAGGGTTACGGGGCCGCGGCGGGAGAGGAGTGCCGGTATTACGGTGTGCCGTTCTCCCTGCCTTCCGCGGCCTCGGCGGGGTCGCAGCCGCAGGACTGCGGACACGGTGGGGCCGCAGGGGGAGAGGAATGTCGGTATTACGATACGCCGCTTTCCCTACCCTCTGCGGCCGCTGTGTGGACGGCGGCGGGACCACATATCTTTCCCGCCACAAAGAGGGTCGCCATGGGCGGCGGATTCAGGGTCGTCAGTCGTCCATTGCACTTGGCCCTCCGGGAGGGTCCGCCAATGGACGTCCGCGGTGGGATCGCGGATAATGCGAGAGCGATTCCCGTGGTCCCACCACTGTGCGGAATTTTCGAAATTTTCTTTCGCTAAAATAACTTTAAAATCTTAGCATGGAAAATGCCAAAAAATACAAAAAGATAAATGGGTTAATTATTTAAGGGGTCGATTCATCAGAAAATCTGTAAAAAGTAGTTTAATATTCTCGTAAAAGTCAGAAATCTATACTAAGGACAATACCATCAAACTCCGAGCTGCTACTGAGAATAGAAAGACCCAATAGCTGCTTGACCTGGGACCTCGATCAAAATCAGGACCTCTAGCGACCTTAAAAGTTAAATATATTATATATAACGTATAACGTTGTGTTGGCAGTGTCAGCAGTTGGGAGGATTTTGACCCTTATACTGTCAACCCAACTATTCCTCTTCGAATACAGGGTCGGCAATGCGCAAGTGATACCCCTGGTGTTGCAAGCGTCTATAGGCTACGGTAACCGCTTAACATAAGATGAGCCGTATGCTTGTTTGCCACCTTAGTAGTATAAAAATATATATCTACACTACTATTATAAAGAGGAAAGATTTGTATTTTTGCGTGTATGTTTGTAATAAATAAACTCAAAAACTACTGTGCCGATTTCAAAAATTCTTTCACCATTGGAAAGCTACATTCACCCTGAGTAACATAGGCTATATTTATTGCTAGAAAAGATTAGGGATCCTTACTAAAATTTAACTAACGTAATCCTATGTCCACCTGTGCGAAACCGGGACGGGCCGCTAGTATATAACTCTCCCTTTCTGTCATTTAATCTTCTATCCCTATCAGATTAGCTGTGAAAACCCGAGGCATACCAGTTTCCCATCAAAGAGCAATCATAATAAAGCTTATAATTATCACCACGCATAAATATTATGCCAAATTAGGTGCCCTGAGGACAGAGCCAGTTTTAAAACGGCATGGGAAACTCGTTCTAGCGGTCCGTCAGACTTTACTTGGGTATTGGGGCTACGGAAACATGGTTTGGAGCGGGAGCGGGATAGAATCCGCTGATCGACATTTACCGGTCATCCTCATCAACAAATATACTGTCCCAATGATGGGCATGGGTCTCCTCTCAGAATGAGGGATTAGGCTATAGTCCACCACGCTGGCATCAGGCTGTGTAGTAGGCTCGACCCTAGTACACATGTTTTTTTTTTATTTGGGAGAATTACTATAATAGAAAATGAAAAGTGTAAAGACAGGTTGCTTTAAATATACCAACGACATTTTTCCACAGAATATTAAAAAAATGGTTAAATTACGTACAATGTAGTTAGATACAAATATAATTGATTAGGTACTTAAAATATGACTTAAATTGTCACAATGATAAACAATTCGCTTATTTAATATTAACTATTGAGCATTTGTCATGTATCAAAAACTGCAGGATTGCTTAAAGGTTTAAATAATCACTACGATTGAGTAATGAAAGTCGACTACTTTATTTAAAATGTTATCACTAACTTATCAGGTAACAATTTATAGACACTATGAAATATCCATTATTTTTGGGTTCCGGGGGCCTTAATCCCCTGATGTGAAAACATTGAAACTAGTTTCTGGCATACTGCGGCATACTACGGCGGGTTTACTGGCATAGCGAAAAAAATATAAATAATCAAAAACTATACACTGAAAAAAATCGACTAATCAAATTTCATAAAAAATATTCAGTGCACTTTAACGTTACAAATTAATTTATTTCTTTTTAATAAGCTGGATCACCCGCTCACTCCGGAGCCACACAACTCGCTCCTTATTTGTCTACAAGCGATCGGGTACAGTTACCTGCAATATCATCCAGCCGCTCACAATAGGTTTAATCGTGCGATATAGTCGTGAGGTACAGTCGACGACAGAACCGTTCACAACTATTATTTTTGGTACCGAAATCGTGATGATGGTGATAAAATATTATTGTTGTTTTTTGCGTTTGTTTGTATGTTTGGTTTGAGGAAAAAGATGGGTATTTTTTTTATTGCGTAAGTGCGAAGAGAATCACTCATTGAGCTGTCAGTGACTTTGTGTTGATGGTTTTGAATTCAAATCCAGGCGGCCGCATAGGTTATAAATAATAATAAATAAATATGCTTGGACAATTTTACACAGCACCATCTAGTCCCAAACTAAGCAGAGCTTGTACTAGACAATGGATATAATACTTATATACTTTTTTTTTGTAAATACATACTTATAATACATAAGAAACACCCAGACAAACACAAACACTTATGTTCATCACATAAATATTTGTGTTCTGTGGGAATCGAACCCACGACCTCGGGATCAGCAGTCCGACACACGAACCACTAGACAACAGACGTCGTCAAAATGGTTTTTTGTCCTGACGTCCTTGACAACTGCTGTGGTCTAGTGGTTCGAGTGTCACACTGCTCATCAAGAGGTCGTGGGTTCAACAAGACATAAATATTAATGTGATAAACTTATGTGTAACTCGTGTTTGTGTTTGTCTGGGTGTTTCTTATCTATTATAAAAATGTATTTACAAAAATAACTTTTTAGGAAAAGAAAACCAAATTTAAGCATTGTGTGTAAATATAAGACTTATATGTTTTTCTCATGGATGCCATTGTCAGAACTAGAACAGAAAGAATTATCAAAATCGGTTCACCGAGTCGAACGTTCTGAGGTTAACAAACATAAAAAAAAACAGTCGAATTTAGAACCTCCTCCTTTTTTGAAATCGGTTAAAAAGTATTAAGTATTGTATCCATTTTCTTATACCAGCTCTGCTTAGTTTGGGACTCGATGGTGCTATGTAAAATGTCCCAAATATTTACCGTTACGCCTGCCTGGTACCTTTTTTTTTTTTTTTTTTTATAATACGGAAAATCCTCGTGGATCCTCCGCCACCCGGGGAGGTGGCAGGGTGTGTCGGACTCATACCGACTAAAAACCGCACTTGCCTTCACCTGCCCTATTGTCATGGCCATGGGATCCGCGAAATTCGCCACGACCATGACAGGCTGTGGTCCAGTGTTGCTGGACCCCGTCGATAAGCGAGGCTTCTCCTCGCATACTGTTTAGGCACGCTTCGTTAAAAGCGTGCCGCCTACTGGGGCCATTGTCTGGTCGGGCGGCAGAGTCCCCCAATTCAACCGCCCGCAGGCCACAGCTCATGGAGGCCGGAGGTCTGTCTGCGCCCTCTGGCGCCCGGTGCGTCTACTACGGATCGGGAGAGAGGTGGACAATTCTCTCTCCCTTTCCGCCGCCTCCTTTGCAAGCATGACTTGCTCGCAGTAAGAGGCGGACCTTATGCCTGCCTGGTACCTCGCAAGCTTTAGCCAATCAAGCGACCGAAATCTCTACTGAACGTCGATGACGTCACCTTTTAGACGGACAATGTAGTTTTTTTTATACCTCTAAGGTGGCAAACAAGCGTACGGCCCACCTAGAGGTAAGCAGTTACTGTAGCCTATAGACGCTTGCAACATCAGGGGTATCACTCGCGACAGATTCAGGGGAGACCCGTTTACAGTCTCCCCAGGGATGTGCCTTAATAGGCCTTGCACAGGGGGGTTCTGGGGTGGTCTGTCTATTAAGAGGACACAGTCCCCCCCTCCATGTGCTGATGGTGGCCACCGGGGTGGTTTTAGTGGGTAAGAATCCCACACTCCCCGGTCTAACCCCCGTAGACCGGTAGCCTTTTGAAGGTTTCCCCCCGTAAACAAAAAAAAAGGGGTATCACTTGCACGTTGCTAACCCTGTTAAACGAAAGAGAAATAGTTGGGTTGGCAGTATAAGGGTCAAAGTTCCCCCACTGCTAACACAACGCTTCCTCGTGGAGCACTGACAACCTTGCACAATGTCCACCGTAAGGAACACAACACAACTCAAAGCAGTGTTATTTCACTTCGGTTTTCTGCAAAGCGGAGGTACTACCCCAGTCGAGCAGCTCCAATTTGAATGGAATTACTCCCACTATGCCCTACCTCTCGAGAAAATTTAAGAAAAAGAAATTAGATACTACTTAATACTGCCTAGTGCTTCTGCCTTACTTTTTGGGTAGTACAAACGTGATAGTATCTTATCTACAAATATCTGTTTCAAGCATTTTCACGATTCGTTTGATCAGATAATTCCTAACGAGTCTTCGACGGAACTTTTTTAATCTGAAACTTTTTTATCTTCCATCTTTTTGAACGCTTTTGGAAAGTCATCGTCTGGTTACTTTTTACCCGACTGTGCATCGCAAAGGAAGGTAATGTGTTTATATAACATCTAAGTATCCAATCCAATTTATAATTATTACTGTATCAAACAACATTGTAATACAAAACGGTAAATTAAAAAGTAACCATGGAGTTTCTTGCCTGTTCTTCTCCATAGGAAACGACTAATTTGGAACCGTGCACCTAGACTCGACATTTCATAAGTGACTGTATATGGTTTATATAAAATAAAACTATTTTTTTTTATTTTGATTTGATATCAGCCTATGTATGTATGTTTGTACCTTTATGGCACTCTAGAGACCAAACGCGTAGTCCGATTTTGATAATTCTTGCGTCAATCGAGTTGTCTTAATCTTGTGTGTCACTAAATACATGACAATAATGAAAATTCAATATGGTGGGTAATAAAGTACTTACCACCTGTTCAAATTTGAATGCTGTTATTTATAATGGTAGAAAGTACCTACATAGGCGAGCACCATAGCTACCCCAATGTGTCAAATTTCTTTGATAGATTAACAACTTTAGCAAAACAATAAGGTTCATTTTCAATTGAAATTTGAACGTTTTGGATAGCATAATTTTTAGCAAATAAATTTGATTTTATTTTATAAGTATACTACCATGCCTGCATTCTCCGAAGGGTTAGGCAGAAGTGTACCAAAATACTCCCATAGTTCGCTAGTATGTTTAGGTGCCATGTAATAGGGGGCAACCCTATTACCACCGAGCACAGCTCCAAGAATCCAGCTGCTACTGAGAATTTAATTGAAAAAAAAAAACAATAATACTTGGCTCATCCTGGCAATGGAAGCCAGGATCTCAAGATTAACACTCGTGCTTACGAATACTAGGCTTATGAGTTGAACATTGCTGATCATGCGCAAAAGATTAAAAAAATACATAAAAAAAACCAGTGAGACGAAAATCGAATATGAGTCGCAACATTTTTATATCGATTTACAAATCGATCATCTTATATCGTAACAAAAAAGTAGTTTCGCCTCTATTATTATTATAACGGTACCTACAGGATTGTATAATCGAATGTCAATCATAATAATATTCTATGTTCGTCTGTGCATGTTATAATAAGTCCATGATTAATTCTAAACAGGTTGGATTTAAATAGGAAGCTACATAGAATATTACGTCATCATTTATATATAAATAAATAAATATTCTTGGACAATTTTACACAGCACCATCTAGTCCCAAACTAAGCAAAGCTTGTACTATGGGTACTAGATAATGGATATAATACTTACATACTTTTTTTTTTTGTAAATACATACTTATAATACATAGAAACACCCAGACAAACACAAACACTTATGTTTTAACCACACAAATATTTGTGTCCTGTGGGTATCGAACCCACGACCCCATGATCAGCAGTCCGGTACTCGAACCACTAGACCACAGACGTCGTCTGATATGTATATATATTTTATTCTACTAAGGTGACAAACAAGCATACGGCCCACCTGATGGTAAGGGGTTACCGTAGCCTATAAACGTTTGTAATACCAGAGGTATCACTTGCGTGTTTCCGACCCTGTGAAACGAAAGAGGAATAGTTTTTTTGTCAGTGTAAGGGTCAAACACAACGTTTCCTCATGGAGCACTGGCAACCTTGCTCATTGTAAGAAACACAACATAGCTCAAAGCAGTGTTATTTCTACAAGGCGGAGGTACTTCCTCAGTCGAACAGCTCCAATTTGAGTGGAATTGCTCCCACTATGCTACTACTTTAATATAATATATCCTTATTTCTCGGAGCCTTTTTACCAACTAATTTGGGATCGGCTTCCAGTCTACACGAAACAACTGCCATCAGACCTCCGCAACCCAATTTTTGAGCAATACCCTGAGAATACACTGGTTGTCAAGCTTTTTGGGCTACTGACTACCCCTAACGATTGTCATAGGTGTTCGTATGACAACCGGGACCGACGGCTTTACGTGCTCTCCGAGGCACGGAGACGTCTCGATGTGTTAAGAATGGTCACCCATCCACAGACTGACCGCGACTAGCGCAGCTTAACCTTGCAGATCTGTTGATTAGCTTAGTTATTACTTAGCTACGAGCATTATAACATCTAGCCTGTATTGTCCCTCTGCATGGCCAAGACCTCCCTTTCCCTTTTCCAGGCATCCCGGCTCTCGGAGAATGAAAGCCAATCCCTTCAGTAGGAGTCAAGCTCATCCTTCCATCTTCGCCTTGATCTGCTGCACTGTGGGAGTCACGGTGGTTCAGTTATCAGTCACTCTTTTAGCCCATAGCTCGTTTGTGAGTCACCACAGATTGCAATAATAAGGGCTATTGCCATTAACGGTCACAAATCCAGACATACTACTGAGAATTTAATATAAACACCCAAATAACACTGCCCAACCTGGAAATGGAACTTATTACCTCGCACTCAGCAGCTGCGCTTACGTCCTCTAAACCAATGAGGCAGCCATAGACAGTCGCACAAAAAAACGAACGAAATTAAAAACCTCCTTTTCTGAAGCCGGTTAAACTCAATATACAGTTACATACACAAAAAAAACAACAAAAACCGAAAACCTAATTAAAGCACAACGCATAAACGTTAAAACAAACTGTATGCCAAGTTTAAGGTCAACGTACACTGAACAATGGTTGATGTTACGCATGCGTTATGCGCGGTCGCACTGCACGCCGCAAGGGCGAATGCTATAATGTGTTAGGTCATTTTTTTAGCAGATTGTGGCGGAACGAAATTGTATGCCCCAATTTAAGTAGATGATTCAATTGTATAACATGCCTCATTAGCGTAGTGGTCGTTAATGCGATTTTTATGCTAGATCTCCTGAGTTCCCAAATCAAGCAGTCTTATTGGGTTTTTCTATGAAATTTTACACAGCACCATCTAGTCGAAAACTAAGCAGAGCTTGTACTATGGGTACCTAGACAATGGATATAATACTTATATACTTTTTTTTGTAAATAAATACTTATAATATATAAGTATTTTGAAGATATACCTACAAAGATTCGTCTCGGGTAGAATTGAACCGACGGCTACAGGCATAACACTATTAGCGAGTCGACCATCTTAACCATTACGTCAAACGTGCAATCAAATAATTTACCTTGGATTCGAACTCAAAATCCACAATTTTTTTTTTATACCACTAAGGTGGCGTACAAGGTTACGACCCACCTGATGGTAAGCGGTTACCAAGGCCTATAGACGCTTGTATTACCAAGGGTATCACTTGCGAGTTGCCGACCCCGTAAAATGAAAAGAGGAATAGTGGGGTTGGCAGTATAAGGGTCAAAGTCCCCTCACTGCCAACACAACATTTCCTCACCGTAAGGAACACAACACAGCTCAGAGTAGCCCAATGGTCATATCAATTTATCACTGGTTTTTACGTAATGTCGACTGATAACCTCTTGTACACAAACGTTATCGGCAAAGAAATCTGTTACTCATTCCATCTCAAGTATTTATCGCGGAATAGTTACATGCATTACATAACGGTTTTAGTACTGGCGTTATTGACCGGGCATTTCTTTGTGGCCACACTGTTAGCTAATCGAAGATTTAAAGGTTAGATCACACTCGCGCGGTTGAACTGATTTGATACCTGAATCGCGCGTTTGAATTGGTACTTTGTTTTGCGTCAAGCGTCTGATTGAAAAATTATGCTATGAACATTCTGATTTCTGACATATTTGACTGTGCAGTTTATTTATTTTTTAATTAATTAATTTGAAAAACAATCAATTTCAAAAACTTAAATTAGTTAATATCAGTATCTGTTAATTATGTATAAAATCCGTATAGAGTAGTTTTATTTCTACTGGTAAGAATTTGACTGCCTCATTAGTCGAGAGGTCCTGGGTTCGATCCCCAGGTCAAGCAAAGTGTTATTGAGTTTTTCTATGAAATTCTCAGTAGCAGCTCGGATTGGATCTGTGCCCGGTGTGTGGACAATAGGCTTGCCCCCTTTTACTTGGGACCTAAAAAATACTAGTGAAATATGTGGGTGTACATTAGTACACCTCTGCCTAACCCTTTGAGGAATACAGGCGTGATGGTATGGTAAGAATTTGAATATTTCCTTCGCTAAATAACTTTAAAATCTTAGCATGGAAAATGCCAAAAATGATACTGGTTTAGTTTAAACAAGTAGTAAAAATGAAAACGTTGAATTACATTATTTAAAGTTATTTAGTGAAGGAAAAATTCGACCGCGGGCAGGATTCGAACCTGCGTCTTCTGGTTAGGTAAATCTTAGCATGGAAAATGCCAAAAAAAAAATACAAAAGATAGTTACATTATTTATTTTCAATATTATACAAACTACACTTGTATAAGTTATTTACAAAAACAATGTGTGCTGTTTCTTGCGTTGAGTAAATAGACTTTAGTAAGTAAACTTTTCTGTGAAACTAATCTTAACAGCAATACTAAGGCAGAACATCGGCTTTCATCGCAATCTTCAGAAGTTTGTTTTGTGTCCTTCAAATTTTAATCTTTTACATACTATCTTTAGCCGCGTCTTGCCGCGCCACTTCAATGTGTACGGGTCCTAAACGCAACACACTATAAACAATTTATTGCTATTATAACATTGGTTTACGCGTTTTCAATCGCACGTGATTCTACCGATGTTTATTGTTAAACTTGGTTTTCCTGTTGGTTAACCAAAGCTACGTTTAACGGTTTTGACCGCATACGGTAGCAATCGGGAAACATTTTATGTGTTAAACTTTCTTCGTGGGATAAAGAAAATAATTTTCTGATGACATTAAAGATTGACTTTATGAGAGCCCAATTTCTGCTCCAATCCATAATTAAAATGAAATTCTTATACATATTCATATGTTTTTAATAAAACTAGTGGGCCTTCGGTGGTCGAAATGCTTGAATTTGCCGAAATTTTATGTTTGTATATTGCCGGGTTTCTTTTGACAAAGTCAATTAACATATTCACGTTTATGTATTTGACACTGACAGCCCGAACATAGACAATGAACATTTAATTTAATTTAATGTATTTGTAACACACATACATACATTTTAGCTTTCTGTATTCCTTCTCCATAAATACTTTAAGTATCCATGCTAAATCCCACACTCCTCCGTGCGCACAATATTCCTAAAAAGGGGTACAAAGATTTCGGTTCACGTATAAATATAGGAGCCATTGTAGATTGACTGTTTGAAGTACTTTAATTTTAGGTTTTATAGTCTTCTGGAATCAAAAAGAGTAATAAAATATCTGGGCTCAGTCTAATCGAACTTTCAATGCGGACCCTATTACTTTTTGTGACTATTAGTACTGTTATTATCACACCAACTGCACTTCATTAGAAAACCATTTTTTTATTTAAAACTTAAAGATTAATTAGTATTCTTTACAAAGCCCTTATTATGTAAAATACTACAATACAATAACAATAAACTAAGCACTAATTCACACGAAGAGTCGGTGTTGTGTCCCGCGGTGTCCGGTAGCCGGCCTCGTGAACGCCCTTTTGGCCAAAATTCCTCTTTCATGAAAGTCGACAGATGTTCAGTTGGTATTATATTTATAGTATATGTACCTAATTAGTAGAACTAATATACAATGTAACATACACATTTATAATTATATTGTACCTTGATTACTTATTGTCTTTATTTCTTTTTTACAGATGTGACTAAACCCACCATGGCAGCCACAGACGGCCAAGTGGTGGCCGCAGCATCGCGCTGGTGTGACGAGGGGAGCTACCTCAGAGAGTTTGCCGTCAAGAACCGCCTTCCAACCGTCTCCAAAATCATCAAAGGACAGTATGGAGGACTTGGCGTGCCAACCCTACCAAGCCCTGGACTTCAGAGCACGGCTCTGCTCGTTTCAGCTGGAAAGAGAAAGAAGATCATTGCTCAGGCTATTAAGCTCAAAGAAGGGAGACGGATGGTCAGTGTTGGACCTCGAATAGCTATTCCAGATACCTATAAAGGATACTTTGAATTACTAAGTGAAGAAGGCCGGGCTGTAAGGTGCATTGAATCGGTATCAGAACTAGCAAGAAGGAAGCTTGATGATGGCTGTCTTGTTAGAGAACCAGTTAGAGTTATTTGTGCTAAAATAGACTTAGATGGTAACGTCACAGCCGATGGAGCGAGAAATCTACCGGCTGGAGAGATTATTATGCCAAGAGGAGAAACCTTCTTAGGTAAAAATAAATATCTAAAATGTACAGATTCCAAAGGTGACATGGTTTTATTGAGTCTTGATCAGAGAGGGAAGTTCTCAGCTGTTGCTAAAGAGGAGAACATCAGTGGAGTACATACAGCTAAAACATTGCTGACGAAACGTTTGCCTATAACAGTGAGACTGGTACATGGTACTCCACCAAGAGGGTTGAAAAGTGCCAGTCATTTTGTCCCTGAATTAAGACTGTTGTCCATGTTCGAAGAAGACCATGTCTTTGCTCTCCCTCTTCCGAAAGAAGGAAATGCATTAGTAGCACTACCGTTAGCGGCGCCGCTCAAAATGCAAAAGTGCAAAAACGAGGAACAAATAAAGAACTTCATGGAATTCTCTAGGTTAGTGGAAAAGTGCAATCGTTTGTTAGTAGACGTCGTAGACAGGATACATGTATTAGATGGAAAGTTGGGTGACCCGAAGAGACTTTTGAATGGGCCTTTACACGCGCCACCGTTAGTCAAAACTGGTTATTTCTTACGACGCAGCGCATCTTCGGATACGGCTAACCAACACAAGCATATTTCGCGACACACTCACATTTACAGCAGTCATCGAGACGAGAATAGCATCCCAGATGAATATGACGAGATAGACCAAATTTATGACTACGTCAGAGGCTTTGCTCCTCTCCCTAAGAATATAAAAGCTTCGTATTCGAACGAACCAACTCCAAGACACGAATCGGCTCCAGCGTCACCAGCAGCGACTCCAATCCACATGCCTTTAATCACAGAAATCAAACCAGAACCACCGCCGATAGAAACTATTCCAACAAAAAAGCCACTGAACATTCAAAAAGCAGAAAAGAGAACTAGAAAAGCAACGGCACAAGCTAAAGAAACTCCAGTCACTGTATACAAAGAGAAATGTTCTATTGCACCAGCACCGAATCTGCCCAAACTATACATAAAAAACAGTGTAAACAGCAATAAGAACAGAATGGTTTTTCGCCAGAAAAGTACATCGCCGATTAAAGAGGCCCCTAGTCCAGTTGCTAGTCCAATACGACCGATTAAAGGTGACTCCCCGATCTTCAATATCAGGTATAAGAGCTTATCGAACATCCACCAAGCCATGGAATTAGATGGTACATTAGATTCTAGCCATTCTGGTGGTAGGACGTCGGGGGATTCTGGAAATGGTCCCAAACTGCCCGAGAAAAGGTCCAGAAAGTTAAGCAGGCCGAAGTCACTGACGAATCTGGTTTGGGAGCTGAAAGGCTGTCCTGACCCAGACAAACCTAAAACTAGGGTTAAAAATGAAGGCTACAAGAAGATTGGTAACAAATTGTCTTTGGGAGCTCAGAAGAGGGTGCCGACGTTGTATCTTTAAATATTGGTAGGTAAGTTTTTATTTAATTTCATAATAAGATTGCTAGCTTACCGTCACAGATTTTATACTATGTGACATTTATTTTTTCTTGTGTTGAACTTAGTCTTGCGTGGTTGCACGAACAGGGCTTAAAATTTCCTTCCGTATACACGAAGTCTAAAATCACCACATCATCATTATCAACCCATATATAGGCCCACAGCTGGGCACGCGACTCTCAGAAGTCTCAAATCACCTCATAGTGACATCTATTTTACATGTAAAACAAGCATTTTCAATGCAATTACACGATTCACATACAAACACATGTGATTTCTATCATAAATTGCGAATTGTTGGCAAATGTTTGGATGCATCTTGTTGCACAAGCGCATCGTGATATGCCAGAGCCAACGTTTCCTATAAATTGTGAAAATGAAAACCGTATTGCATTAATTCAAGTATTTTGCAACGTGGAATTCTTGCTGTTAATAGGTAAGATCGAACGGTAATTAAATAAATTGATGTGTGTAGTAATGTACTGCTTTTAATTAGAATAATTACTAACCTATACACTATCCACTCGTTTATTCACTTTTTCACATCACTACGGAACATTTCAATTTATCGATTTGATTATTATTATCGACTTATTTATTTTTGCGCCTTATAGTAGGAAGCGAGGAGAGACTTGACCCTTTGGAAGGGTCCATCGAGAGACCACACGTTTGTGAACGTCACGAATAACATAGCCATGACATATAGGGCAAGGGAAGCCAAGTGCGGGTTTAAATCTGTAGGAGTCTGACACACCCTGGCTCCTCTTAAAAACAAAAGATTCGTCTGTAGTACCGTTACCACCATACAAATAAATAAATAATTAAACAATATTCTGACGCTATGCTAATGTGCTAACATTATTGTATTTTGGTTTGAAGGGCAATGTAGCTAGTGAAATTACTAGGCATATAAGACTTAACAACTGAGGTGTCAAGATGAGAACGCGCGAGAGATACCACTGGTGTTGCTGTCGACTATAGGCTACGGTTGCCGCTTACCATCAGGTGGTTTATATTCTAGTTTGTCATTTTGTAACGGTAACAAAAAAAGATACTTGCACGTTTCCGACCCTGTAAAACGAAAGAGGAATAGTTGGGTTGCCAGTATAAGGGTCACAGTCCCCCCACTGCTGACACAACGTTTCCTCGCGGAGCAATGGCTACCTTGCTCTCCGTAAAGAACACAACACAGCTCAAAGCAGTGTTATTTCACTTCGATTTTCTGCAAGGCGGAGGTACTTCCCTAGTCGGGCAGCTCCAATTTGAATGGAATTACTCCCACTGGCATAGTGGGAGTAATACTCTTCTACCTCTCTTAAAAAAAGTACATTATTCGCGGAGGAATGAAAGCTCGCTCTCGTAACCCCATCAAAAAGTGGTTTTAGTCCGTAGGTCACCCCATGGGTGGAGTCCAACACGCCTCGTGGCCTCCCCAGGCGGAGGAACATTTCCACGTCACAAAAAAATATAAAAAATCGTGTGCAATGTCAGAATAGGTCCCTATCTCCAACACTATGCTGCAGCAAGCAAATCAAGCCATATGTATATAAGGTGGCCAACCCGCTGGTGGCCTATAGCCTAAGCCCTCTCATTCTGAGAGGAGACGCATGCCCAGCAGTGGGACAGTATATGGGTTGATGATGACTTATAATATATAAGTATTCAAATATATACAAAGATTCGTCTCGAGTAGAATCGAACCGGCGCGGCGGCGGCTATAGGCATAACACTATTAGCGAGTCGACCATCTCAACCCTTACGTCAAACGTGCAATCAAATAATTTCTTGCCAGGCGTGCCTTGGATTTGAACTCAAAATCCACAACTTTTTTGGAACGAAGTTCCTTATCGCGCGTTGTGAAAGGGGGCTAGACGAAAAAAATTCTTACGAAAAGTTGTCACAACACTTTTTGCTTGTCAACAATATTTGAATTTCGAATTATTGAGTGAATGACAATATTTGAATTTCGCGCGTTGTGAATTGTTGAGTGTATACAGGTTTTTTTTATATTTAATTATTAAATTTTAATGAAAGGAACTTCGTTCCATCCGGGTGTCCCTTGACACCTCTCAAGTTTTTTTTTATACCACTAAGGTGGCAAACAAGCATATGACCCACCTGATGGTAAGCGACCACCGCAAGCTTATAAATAAATAAATAAAAATGGCCTTTATTTATCTACTACCGAATGAATATTGAAAATGAAAATACATTAGAACTTAACCTACTTTGAAATATTTGTTATGAGGAGAAAATTAAAAAATCGTGTGCGATGTCAGAATAGGTCCCTATCTCAGCACTATGCTGCAGCAAGCAAATCAAGCCATATGTATATAAGGTGGCCAACCCGCTGGTGGCCTATAGCCTAAGCCCTCTCATTCTGAGAGGAGACGCATGCCCAGCACTGGGACAGTATATGGGTTGATGACGAGACACGCTAGTACTGACCCAGACGACCTCAACAGCAAATCCTGCACCAATCCAGTACATCAGACAGATCATGAGTAATTGGATTTTATATTTTTCATTTACCTTTTTTATCTTTTCTGTCTGTAATAAAACTCTAAATTAAGAAGTCACAATATATCTAACGACAATTCATTAATTAGTTCGTAAATTATTTTGTAAATGGAAACCAATTAATTAATTTTAACTGTAAATTGAAATTGATTCGATCATTTAAATTTGTAATAAAATAAATTTATACGGGACAACTAAATGTTGAGATAAACTTTGTAAAAGATTCGTAACATTTTTAAGTTCAAGTCAATCTTAGTATATAAGAACATGATAAAACAACATACCATCACGCTTGTTTTCTCCGAAGGGGTACGCAGTGGCGTACTAATGTACACCAACTGATTGTCGCTATGTTTCGGCCCATGTAATAGAAGTCAAGCCTATTATTATCATTATTCCGAGCTGCCACTCAAAATCAAAATAAAAAAAATCAAAATAGTTTTATTTGCACGGTTCCAAATTAGTCGTTTCCTATGGAGAAGAACGGGCAAGAAACTCTATGGTTTCCATGGTTACTCTTTTAAATTATCGTTTTGTATGTAATCAAAAATATGTATGTAAACCATTGGTTTATTCGGATGGTCTCTAATTATTTTTCTTAAAGAAACGTATTTGGCCCACACTGGGATTTTCTCCTGTATCGTGGGTACGCTTACACACAAAAATGATCACATACGCAAACACGCAGACCCGGAACAATCATCTGTATGTCATACAATTAATTATATTTTTGATATTTGACATTGCCTAGTAATTTAACACAAACTTGAGCTCAGAATATTATAAGAAACTAGCTGACCCCGCAAACCTTGTTTTGCCATAAAAAAAAAATTTTGGGGTATGAAAAATAGATGTTGGCCTATTCTCAGACCTCCCCGATAAGCACAAAAAATTTCATCAAAATCGGTCAAGCCGTTTCGGAGGAGTATGGCAACGATTTTATATATTAGATAAAAAATTACATCATCAACCCATATACTGTCCAACTGCTAGGCACGGGTCTCCTCTCAGATTGAAAGGTATTAGGCTATAGTCCACCGCGCTGGCCTAGTGTGGGTTGGTAGACTTCACACACCGTCGAGAAAAATCTCTAAGGCATACCTACAGGTATGATGAACAGGTCATGATGTTTTCCTTCACCGTTTAAGCGAGTGATAATTAATTAATAATACGCACATGAATTTGAAAAGTCAGAGATGCGTGCCTTGGATTCGAACTCGAGACCTTTGACTTGGTGGTCCAATGGTCGTATCACTAGGCTATCACTGCTTTTTTGTCATTCTTCTAACTATCACTAACGACTATTAATAAATGTTAGTATGACAACCGGGATCCATCGAATGTGTGAAGAATGGTCAGACACAGACTGATCTCAACTAGCGCAGCTTAACCTTACAGATGTGTTGATCAGCGTACTTACTAATTAGCCATGATCCCCTCCAATATACTCGGATGTAATATATAATATAATATTAAGATAATATAATTAATATTACATATTAATTATATAGTTATTAAGATTGAAATAAAACTACTTTTTACGGATTTTATCGCGTATATTGATATTATTAATCCCGACGTTTCGGACCCTTTACAGCGTCCATGGTCACGGGTAGACTGCCATGGACGCTAGTTTTATTTCAATGTATAATATTCGCGTAAATGTCAGAAATCAACAGTTATTTAGAATTAATTTTATTATAATAAGCTTCAAAGTTATAACCATGCCCAACTTGATACCGTCTGATTTTCGGTATTGTCCATTAATTTAGCATAAACTTGAGCTCAGAACTTTGCCCAAAACTGCCCAACCCCCTTACCACTATACTGCTAGTGTTAAAAATTACATACACCACTTAATTTAGATCTCAACACAGTCTAAGTGGACCAAGCGGTATTTTTTAATCTAGCAAAAAAAAATTGTCTAATTAATTGAGTAACTGTGTGATGAAATCTATAAGTGGTATCTTGATTATGTTTTTGTACGGATGTTAATGACCGAGCGACGCCGCAGGATGTTAATAGTTCATCTTCAAACGGACTAATCTATGTGATTAAATGTTTCGATGTGTGGACGAAGTCTGTTGTGTCATAGTTTAAGTATTCGATTGCTGATCACTTATTCGATTCCTACAGGACACGAATATTATATTCATGTGATGAACATAAGTGTTTATGTTTGTCTCGGTGTTTCCTTTGTATTATTATAACTTAAGTTATATTTACAAAAAAATATACATATATCCATTGTCTAGTACCCATAGTAGCTCTGCTTAGTTTGGAAACTGGATGGATGGTGCTGTGGAAAAATCGTCGGTTTTTTTTTTATATATATTTATATCTACATACCATCATGATGATGGTATTGATGGTATGTATTTTATATCTGCTATTTATCTTGTTACTATACATGCGAGTATTGAGAAGAATTATTAAAAGGTTAGGCAAAGGTGTACCCACATTTCGCCTATTAGGTCCAATGTAATAGGGGGTGAGCCTATTGCAATTAATCGAGCACAAATCCAAACTCCAAGCCCCTACTAAGCTTTTTTTTTTTATTCACGATAGGCCTACGCTTGACCACTAGCTCGCCTGATGTTAAGCGACACTGCGATCAACGGTGGAGAGCGCTTGCCTAGAAGAAACCGATTCATTCGAGATTTAAAGACACACAGATTATAGTTATTGGGGAAGACCCACTCAGGAAGTTTATTCCACATTTCAGCGGTACACATGATGAAACTTGATTTAAAGCGTTTCGTTCAGGTTTCTGGGACGTTCACCATGAATCGATGACGCTTTTTAGTGCTTCTGGTCGTCCGATAGTAGAAAGGGCAAGGGGGTATAATATCGTGGAGATCTGATGCACACTCTCCGAAATGCATCCGATAAAAAACTGACAAGCTAGCAACTTTGGCGATGTTCCAGACTCTGGAGTTTAGCTCGGACGAGCGAGTCATTGCCAATGAGCTTCTTGGCGCGCTAAGTATATTTTGTTTATGACAAATTGACAAACAAGAGTATACGAGCCACCTGATTTTAACCGACAACCGCAAGCCTGTAGACGACAGCAACACTATGGCTATCACTCACGCGTTGATATCCTGAGATCTCAGTTGTTAATCCCCAGTAACTTCACTGGCTACATTGCCCTTCAAATGCCGTCGGTTGGGACTGGTCTACTCAAAGCCGCTGTGGCTCTTTCTTCAAAAGGCATTGCCCTACGTTGTGACACTCACATATTTGATATTATTATGTCTGGACTTCAAAAGAAACCATGATTCTCTGAGTTTGTTACGGTGTTTCTTCTCAGAGTTCGTCAGTAAGGAACTGCCGGCTTCTAGAATAAAAATATCAAAACATTGATTTGTAAGTGTCTTAAGAAAAAAAATCGAATAAAAATAATGTTAGTACATTATTGCTTAGCGGCAGTATATATGAGCAAGAGTTTTACGTGCTCTCCGAGGCACGGAGGAGTCTCGATGTGTTAAGAATGGTCACCTATCCACAGACTGACCGCGGCTAGCGCAGCTTAACCTTGCAGATCGGTTGATCAGTGCAGTTATAACATAGCGAAGCTTCCACTGTGCAAATATTCGTGCCAACTAAAATTATAACAAAAATAATACGTAATCCCATTCCGTAATGGTATATAGTTAATGATAAAATTTAAGGTGCGGTCTTCGTGTCAGAACTGGGTGTTGGCTTAAGGCGCGGTCTCCAATTACGGCGAAAATTAGTCGCGTAAAAGTTGTGTTGGCAAATTGATGGGGACATTAGGGGAACAGCGACCTTCACCTTGGAACGATCATGATTGTGTTTCATCAACAGTGTTTTGGAGATAGCTAAGTTGTATTTATTTCTGTTTTGTATATCTTTAAAGACACCTTTACAAGTCAATGTTTTACATTTTTTAGGCTAGATCGCTCCGGCATTTCCTAACTAACGACTGAAAAGAAACACTGAAACAAACTCAGAGAATCATAATCTATTTTAAAGTAGAGACATATAGTAACAAATATGTGTGTTGTACAATGTAGGGCAAAGTCTGAAATGGCTTTTTGAACCACAGTGGGTTTGAGTAGACCAGTCCCAGCTGACGGCACGCATGCGTCAGTCATTGTGAACATCGATCATAACTTTTGGAGCTCAAGAATGTTATAGGTAAATGTTACAGGCAATCCATCTGCTCGTTTGCCCCCTATCCCATACAAAAAAAGAACACTTATGTTCATCACATAAACATTTGTGTCGAATTGAACCCACAACCTCGTGATCAGTATTCCAACACGCGAACCAATAGACCATCATCATCATCATCATCAGCCCATATTCGTCCACTGCTGGACGTAGGCCTCTCCCAAAGAACGCCACAAAGCCCAATCTTCAGCTTTCCTCATCCAGTCACTGCCAGCTGCCTTCCGCAAGTCGTCACTCCACCTGGCCGGCGGGCGTCCTACACTACGCTTACCTAGACACTGTCGCCACTCGAGAACTCGTTTGCTCCAGCGTTTATCAGTTCTCCGCGAGATGTGACCGGCCCATTGCCACTTTAGCTTGCTTATTCTTTGAGCTATGTCTGCAACTTTGGTTCTCTGACGGATAACTTCGTTGCGAATTTTATCCCTCAGAGAGTCGGAGTCTCTCTGAGGGATAGCTCTTTCCATAGCTCGCTGTGCGACTTTAAATTTGTGGATCAGTCTCACCGTGAGTGTCCACGTTTCGGCTCCGTAGGTCATTACTGGTAGGACGCACGCATTGAAGACTTTCGTCTTAAGGCACTGAACCAATAGACCGACGGTGTCAAAACTTACTTAACTTACTCTTAAAAACGACTATATCTTTTTTTTATTTCTAAGGAATCAGCCATTACCATTAAGCTTAGTTCCTTCCAGATAAGAGGGAGCATAAAAACTCGATAGCTACGTTCTTAGGCCAGGACTGGCTCACTCAATGTAAGTCTATAAATAAGCCTTGAATTATGTATACCAGGACTTAGAGACTGTTTACACTTTAACACAATAAATATTTAATGTGTTTATGTTTGTTTGTTTGGCTTTTTCCATGTTAAAATTATATTAGCGAAGCAAAAACTGGCTTAGTGGTCATACCGTCTGCTGATAAATGATATTTATTTCTGCAAATTGATATTTTAAAGACACTTTTACAAGTCAATTTATTACATTTTTGTTATAAGCTAGATGCATCCGGCATTTTATAACGGGTGGTATTTAATACTTTAACTGTAAATCCCCTTTTTTCAATCAAAATATTCGAAATTAGCACCAAAAATACTGAATTGCACACTAAATTTGCTCATCAAATAAATCAATTATACTATATATTCATATTCAGATTCGGTATTATTCAGATTTGGTTCTGGCACTCGCCGGCCGCTTCCGCGGCACCGCTCGCTTCGCTCGCTCGGCTCGTGCGTTGTGTGGTCACAGTTCTAACCTAACCTAACCGATATCTGTATTTTGCTGCTAAATCAGTAATTTTGTCGCTCAATCAGTATTTTTGATGCGCGGTTTATTATATTCCTTTTATAACTAACCGGAACAAATACAAACTCCGAGCTGCCACTGAGAATTTCATAGAAAAATCAATAACTCTTTACTCAACCTGGGAATACGAACCTAAGATCGTAGCAGTCGCACTTAGGACCACTAGACTAACGGGTAGAGGAAAACATTTTTTTTTTTTTATTTAAAAAAAAAACGTGCGTCTACAAACACAAACTTTCACATACACAAACACCCAGACCAGGAACATCTACTTGTAGGCCATACAAATATTTGAGTGCGAGGATCGAACCCACAACCCGTGACAAAAAAGCCGATTACTCAGCCGCTCAAACCGATTACCAGCAGGTCAAGCTATCCAAAACTGTCAAATCTTCCCAATTGAACATGTACCTAATTGCATTTATATTAAAGTTGAAAATCAATCAAAAAAATTTGTCATATTGAAGTAGATTATTTTATAAGCTGGCCTCTGTGCCTATAATTGATTTCAAATTATGTTTTTTTTTACACTTATTATATTTTTTACAGCGTCATAAGCGATCAGTCTGTCATTTATAATCTATTACTTGGTTATCGTACTTTGAACTTAACTCGTCGGTTATTAATTACAAGAAATCAATTATTAAGTATGACGAGAACATTTTTTTTTATTTGTATCTGTAGCGATGTATTTATAAATGAGTACATGATATGTCGGTGTAATCATTAATGCTAATATGCTATGTTATTTTGACAGTAAGCTAGGTTTTGCCCGTGGTTCCACCTGCACTCCACAAGCGTTTTTCGAAAAAAACTATTTTTTGATGCAATAATTGATATTCTGGAACTAGAATTATAATAAAATTATACTAATAAAATAAAATCTCTAATCTCTATCCCTGTACCAAATTCTAACAAAATTGGTTCATCGGTTTGGGCGTGAAAGCTTAACAAACAGACAAACGAAGTTACTTTCGAATTTATAACATTAGTAGGGATAATGATATAAATGCGATAAAATATAAATTCACTATGTACAGACGCAAGCAGTTCAAGCTATCCAAAACTGTAAAATTTTCCCAATTGAATATGAAGCTTATTGTTTTGTATTAAAGTTGAAAATCAGGCAGAAACTAAAGAACGCCACTTGCTACGATTCTTGCATACTTCTTTCGCTTCGACCACATTCATACATCTTGTCATACATACACGCCGGTTGCGAGTACTACGCACCTGACCTTTTTGAAGAACCTCACCAATAAGGTCGGTATAAGTTTTTCTAGAGCGTCCTCTGTCGGCGGTTCCACTGACATTCGTCAATTGTGTATTAGAAATATAAAAAAAGGTAATAACATTTTATAAAAATGCTTGTAAAAGCTTTTAGGTAATAAAAACATTTGAACTTCAACCGCCTCTTTAGTTTTGTGGTCGTAAGGGTGGGTGGCTGCTACGTTAAACGTTCTTCAGCAGCTCAGAGTTTGGATTTTTTACCGGTTAATGACAATAGGCTCGCCTCCCATGACATGGGACCTAAACATACCGGCGAACTATGGGTGTGAATAGATATATCAGAATATGTCTATACTTCAGAGAATCTTTATTTCAATTGAATAAAAATCTCGTTTTAATAATATTTTTTACTCACGCAACTAAATGTATTTCGCCCTTAACAGAGCAAAACCCTTCACTGCTCAGTTCTTAGAGTTCACTGGACACGCACAAAAAACTTTGCAAAAACGCTTTTAAAGTTCAATATAGATAGAATCTTTTTAATATGTATTAGCATCGTTGAGATATTAAGTGCTAGAGAGTAGAGGTGTCAAATAAAATAAGTAGGATATTTTTACTGACCGGTGTGATGTTCCCATTTGTGTACCCCTTCTTCTGCCGTTCTCCTAAATAATTTGGGGTTGACGTAGCTTAGTCTGTGGTCTAAAAATTTCGAGTGTCGAACTGCTAATCACGAGGTCGTGGGTATCAATTCCCACAATATACAAATATTTACGTGATAAACTTAAATATTTGTATGTGTTTCTTATATATTTAAGTACTTTTTAACAAACAAAAGTAT
Organism: Acronicta alni; assembly: GCA_964056405.1. NCBI lineage: Eukaryota > Metazoa > Arthropoda > Insecta > Lepidoptera > Noctuidae > Acronicta > Acronicta alni. The sequence continues at coordinate 2,156,339 of OZ043935.1, forward strand.
ATGACAGACAGACAGACAGATAGAGTTACTTTTGCGATTATAATATTAGTAGAGATTTATTCAACCCTGTCTGCTGTGAACTTATCTTTCACTCTCATTGCCATTATACGGGTTTTAACACAAACAACCCATTCCATCGCCCCAGCCGCCTTCCTCCGTTATAGAATTACGTAAAATATATCAATATATTGTATAATTATATTTTATTGAAATAAACACGCTGGATGTACATAATATAATGTAGTCGTCTATAGCCACAAATAAGTAATAAATATATGTACCTAATTGTGATCAACGATATGCATATTTGAAACATTAACAAAAATAAATAATATTATGTCACGGCTTACTAGGTAGGTAATGATAATTTTCTTTTATGAACCACGTATGGTGGTGAGTGCAACTTCGTGAGTTGCGGCGCTTATTCCACAAATCATGGAGCAACAACTGACTTTGCGTTGTCCTCTCTAGCATAACTCTCTCAGTATTGAATAGGTGGCCGGTGTTACTTGTGAACAGTCAATGAATTATTTATTTAAGTACGAATTGATATTTTATTAAAACGACGAGAAAGTTTTCTGAAGTAACAAAAAACATTTTTGATATACTTTTTATTTATTTTTTGTTTGATTTATAGGTATAATATAGTATATATATATTTATAGGTATAATTAATTCGGACTAATACTTTTATTATGTACATAAGTAGTTTTTGACAGCTAAATAACGATACCTAACACTATTCGAATACTTGTTGGAAGCAGGTTTTATTTATTTAATACTAACTGTTAGCCGCGATTTCACTTGCATCCCAGAGGGCATTTTAGGTCAGAAGGTACCCTATGTCCCTCTCCAAGGTCTAATCTATCTCTGTACCAAATTGTATCGCAGACGGTTCAGTGGTTTTGTCCTGAAAGCATAACAGACACAAAGAGCTACATTCGCATTTATAATACTAGCTGTAACACGCGGTTTCACCCGCATCCTAAAGCACATTTTGATACTGGTAGTCCATGTCTTTCTCAGGATCCAATCTTTGCCAGGCATAACCTTTTTTTTGTTGACGTGGTTTGAAATGCTTTATGCACTACCTATCCACCGCTCCGGGGAAAGCGGTGGGGTGTGTCGGACTCCGCTCTGTAAAAAGCGACCTACCGACTACAAACAACCTCGGCGTTTCGCGTCACCACTTTAGTACAGCTACAGGAGCACTGTAGCATTTGTCCGCAGAATATGTGAGGCAAAGCCTCGCGTGACCTACCTAACTCAGTGACAAATCCCATGGCTTATTACTATTATACAAAAGAAGACAAGTGCGGTTCTTGGTCGGTACGAATCCAACATTCTGCCACCTCCCCAGGTGGTGGACGTACCATGAGGATTTTCCGTACTATGAAAAAATAATCCAGACTATTCCATTGCCAATTTATATCGAAATCGGTTCAGACTTAACAAACGGGAGTTATTTTCACAATTATAATATTATTATGGATGTTAGTGAAGACTTCGTTTAAATGTATAGTATTAAATTAGTGTTATGTTTTTTTTAACTATACATTTGCATCAACAGTTTCTACTAAGTAGGTTAAGTTTCTTTCTCTCATAATAAACCCACTTCTCACAGTCATCTTTCATGATTACGTAGAAAGATTGCATACAAGTACTAGGACAGCATAAAACTGCATGCATTTATATTCGACGCCGCCACACATCACCTCTACACACCTAACATTTACAAAATAGCGTTAACATAACCATTTACGCCCATTCGCGATACTAGGCGCGCATAAACATTCAAGATGTACTGAGAATCTGATGGTATCTCCGTACGCCAACAAAAATGTTCCAATCTTGACTACAAATCGCATTATGCAAGCCGATACAAAGATCTATCTGGAGATATTTGCCACTAAGCAGTAATATAACAGAAAGTCTACTCATACATAGACTTATGCTATTAGTTTACTTGTTAACGGAAAAGTATATGTATGATAATATGACTGCACGTTGAGTGAACCACACACTGGTTGAAGACTTTTGTCTTGAGGCACTGTTGATTTCTGACATTTACGCGAATCATATTACATTAAAATAAAACTACTTTTTACGGATTTTATCGCTGTAAAGGGACCGAAACGTTGGGATTAATAATATCAATAAAACGCGATAAAATCCGTAAAAAATAGTTATAATTCAATTGAGGCACTGTTGTTACCAATAATGACATAAGAACAAAGACGTTCGCTCATTATGAGCTTCATAAAAAAGCCCAAGGTCACTCAAAACGAGCTATGGAGAGAGCTATGCTTGGTATTTCTTTACGTGACTGAATCAGAAAAGAGGAGATCCGTAGAAGAACCAAAGTTACCGACATAGCTGGCAGGATTAGCAAGCTAAAGTGGCAGTGGGTGGACACAGACCTCGTAGAACTGATGGCCGTTGGGGAAAAAAGGTTCTCGAATAGAGACCACGCACTGGAAAGCGCAGCGTAGGACGGCCTCCAACAAAATGACCGATGACCTGGTAAAGGTTGGCTGGGAATCGTTGGATGTAGGTGGTATATAGCAGGTCCTTGTGGAAGTCTTTAGGTGAGGCCTTTGTTCAGCAGTGGACTTCTTGTGGCTGATACAATGATGATGATGATGAAGATTTTGACGACCTCTGTGGTCTAGCGGTTCGAGTACCGGACTGCGATCATGGGGTCATGGGTTCGATTCCCACAGGACACAAATATTAGTGTGGATAAAACATGAGTATTTGTGTTTGTCTGGGTGTTTCTTATGTATTATAAGTATGTATTTACAAAAAAAAAAGTATATAAGTATTATATCCATTGTCTAGTACCCATAGTACCAGCTCTGCTTAGTTTGGGACCAAAAAATATATATTATTAATATAAGAATATAATTTTAGGAAAGCATTTTAGATAACTAAGTAATTTTATTATCTGCCATCACAATTCCTATTTTTTTTTACTACTGAGGTGGCAAACAGGCATATGGTCCGTCTAATGGTAAGCGGTTACCATATCCTATATACGCTTGCAATACCAGGGGTATCACGTGCGCGTAACCGACCCTATAAAATGAAATAGGATTAGTTAGGTTGGCAGTATAAGGGTCAAAGTTCCCCCACTACCAACACAACGATTCCTCCCGAAGCACTGGCAACCGTCTTATCCTACCTTGTACGTATTTGTATTTCTGTACATACCTTTCATGGTGTACAAATGGCGGTCCTCTTTAGATTTTCGGTCGGATTTTTTCATCTCAGCACTGATAGGCCAGTATGGGTGAAATTACTGCGCACTTTGACGTGTACCGTAACTTTTTAATGGTCGTTGTAAATCAAGCCGTGCTTTGGTTATGTAGAGCATTTGTATGACGTCATAGATACATTTTGATAAAAAAATATGAACTTTTACAAAAATAATAACATACCATCACGCCTGTATTCCTCACGGCTAGGCAAAGGTACTGCTGGGCACGGGTCTTCTCCCAGAATTAGGAGGGTTAAGCTCTAGCCATTATGATCTAAGTCTGAGGAACAAGCATTGATCATGGTCTTGCATGTTTATGGTTACAGGATTTTGACGACGTCTGTGGTCTAGTGGTTCGCGTGTCAGACTGCTGATCACGAGGTCGCGGGTTCAATTACCACAAACCACAAATATTTATGTGATGAACATAAGTGTTTGTGTTTGTCTGGGTGTTTCCTATGTATTATAAGTATGTATTTACAAAAAAATATATATAAGTATTATATCCATTGTTTAGTACCCATAGTACAAGCTCTGCTTAGTTTGGGACTAGATGGTGCTGTGTAAAATTGTCTAAGAATATTGATTTTATTTATCTAATATATAAAATTCTCGTGTCACAGTTTTCGTTGCCATACTCCTCCGAAACGGCTTGACCGATTTTGATGAAATTTTTTGTGCTTATCGGGGAGGTCTGAGAATAGGCCAACATCTATTTTTCATACCCCTAAATTTTTTTTTTATGGCAAAGCAAAGTTTGCGGTGTCAGCTAGTTTATTTATATTCTTCTTCTTCTCTCCACTACTGAAGGTCGATAGTCATCTTTTTAAAGTCTTGTTCAGAGCCAGTCTAAACAGATCTTCAACTTTCCTTATCCCAGTCCATTGTCGGATGTTGCGGAGCCAGGATAATTTCCTTCTTCCAACACTTCTTTTGCCAGGATTCAGGATATTAATTATCCTCAAATGGTCTGAAGAGCCTCCAACTGTATTTATAAATAATAATAATAATTGTTTATTGAACTGAAAAGGTTGTACAGTCAAACACTTACAAACAATATTATGTACTAAAACACAGTACGTATTTGTAATCTAACTGTCATTACGTAGTATTTGTATGAACTCTGGTACCCAAAGAAAGATTTAACTTGTGTTATGGGTACCAGTATTCTCACATTATATAGTCTCAGAAGTTACATTGAATGCATCACAAGTTACTATAAGAACTGTTGAACCAGTTATTTAATCCAGTGTCATCTTTTTCGTCTTTAATTTAAGAGCTCAGCTCTTGTCTGTTCTCTGTTCTCTAACCTCTGCCCTCTGTTTGAATTCTTGATATATTATCCAATGCCATAGAATTATATAATTAAGAATCTTCGGACAACACCCTTCTCAAATGATTATTTCTAGATGCCTATAATTAAATGTGATTAATATCTTATCGCAGAGTTGGACGGCCTCCAACGAGATGGACAGATGACCTGGTAAAGGTTGCTGGAAGCCGTTGCATGAAGGCGGCATATATCCAGTCCTTGTGAAAGTCTATGGGGGAGGCCTTTGTTCAGCAATGGACCTCCTGTGGCTGATATGATGTGGAATTAATGTCTTTATTTTTCTCATTTCCAGGTCCGCGTTGTCTACACGACAGGTGTATGCGACCACTGTATTGCGACATACGAAAACTACGACCACGACATTACCGTTACATTTGAATTCACGTCAAAACACGTCACACTTCGGGTAACTTCGGGAGCGTTCGGGAGCGAGACAGCGAGAGTATTCTACAGGCAGATAAAACAAGATGGAGCGATAGTCAATGTTATGAGCTGGCGGCGAAATTCGGAACTATATTTAAATTTGACGGTTGATATATTTTGTCTTACTTGACGTTACAAGAAAACTTCAGTGTTTGGGGAAGTTAATTATGGCTGTAAATTGTACACTCTTCTTTTATTAATGCTATTGTCGTAGCTAGGGATCCATGCTCACCCAGGCCAATTTAATGCCCACCCCAGAATTCTGAGATAGCAGTTTAAAAACCAGCCTTGACGGGCTCTCGTGACAATACCAGACCACAGCCTATCATGGCAACATGGCCTTGACTTTAAGGCAAGGGAATAGAAGGCACGTGCGGTTTTTATTATGTGCGAGTCAGACTTTCTACGTCGCCTCCCCGGGCGACGCCAAGGGACGATCTATGAAGACTACTAAGAAGCCCTATCTACGCCAATGCTACCCATTGGAGATTGTTTAATTTAAAATTAGGCCCAGCACAATTTTACATACCATCCAATACAAACGCCTGTTTTCCCGCAGGGTTAGTCAAAGGTGTACTTACGTACTCCCACAGTTCGCCGGTATGTTTAGGTCCCATGTAATAGGGGGCGAGCCTATTTCAGATTAAACAATATCTAACTTTTAAGCTTATAAAATTATTGAATCGAAGTACCGAAGTGTATGTACCTATAGGCATTAAAAATTCGTGTACCTATGTGATAACATTTCTTTTTATATTCTATGTGTTTGTTTGTATAATAGCTAGGTATGTTGATTGACATTTTACGAAAATACTTGACGTTTTTATCGTAGGTATAACATGTAATTATTAATCTTTCAATCATGTAATTAATTGATCTGAACCTTGCAAAATCGATCGTAAGTAGTCTTATCTTGATAGCACTGAAAATTAAAAAACATTATAAAAAACCCTAAACAATCAAAGGTTACATAATTATATGAAAAGAAATGTTCACTTGTACAAAAATGTAAGAGAAATTAATAATTTTTATAACGAAAAAGAACTTAATTTTGATCTCTTAATGGATAATTATTTATGAATGTAATGCCATATTAAAGTATAATACTTCATTGGTGTTCGTAAATAGATATAAGCTGGGTCTTTCATCTTGTTTTTCACTAACATGAAAAATAAGTACCTATTAAAAATCACCATTACACGACAACTAACGCCATCTAGGTTTCAAACCCAGAACTATATTCTAAAGATGGCCGCTCTGGTTGTCACACAAATGTCATTATTTGCAAAGATTTAAATCTTTGATTATTTGTATTACTAAATAAATCAGAAGAATTAGTATTTTGTAATCACAATGAATTTATGCAAAATATGTTTTCTTTTGAAATTATGATACAAATTGCCGAAGTTATAGTAATGGTCGTGAATGAAAGACCCAATATGGCTCATGATAATGGTTCATAGTTATGTTCAGATGACATTAAATAGTTGGTGTTAACTATTAATGATAAGTTCAGCTGCTTTGGACTGTAGAAATTCTTTAAAATAAAAGTAGGTGCCTTTCTACTTTTTACTGATTCTATCAAATCCCGACGTGTTTGTTCGAAAAACCAAACAAATTTGAACGTCAAGATCGAATAAATGCCTTCGCCTTTAAAAAAGATTAAAGAAATAGGTTTTTGTTATAAAACAACGCTAAAAACACATTACATTGGGATATCACGGACTTTTCACGATTACTAAAATTAATTTTGCATGCAAGCTAGGCCAAATGAAGGATTTTTTATATAATCTAACAACTTATATGTATGTACAGATGCCAGCAGGTCAAGCTATCCAAAACTGTCAAACTTTCCCAATTGAATATGAAACTTATTGTTTTGCATTTAAGTTTAAAATCAATAAAAAAAATTTGACAGGTTGTGGTAGCTTGATGTGCTGGCTCTATACCTACCTACCTAACTCATTTGATGCAAATAAACATTTTTCCTTTGAAAAGAAATCACGACTACCTACTACGAATCAAAATCATGAGCCTGATAAATTAATTAGATAAAGATTTCTCTACATTTAATCGTTTCTATAATTCCTTCTGTTGATGCAAACCAAAAATGCGAGGTGCCTTAAAAAATGCTTGTTTTTCGAAAAAATCTTTGTAATGTTAATGTATTAGTTTTAAGGGAAATAGTCACAAATATCTTCGATTTTTTAGGTTAAGTACTGGTTATGCAACTCTTGATATGCATTTATTCATTTTTTTAATATTTTTACTGTCATAGTCGCCTTAGTTTGCTACGAGTTTGGATTTGAAATAATGTTTGTAATTTGTTGTTTTTTTTTTTAAAAAACGTTGCCCCCCACTAGGATTTTCTCCTGTATCGTGGGTGCGTTTACAAACACAAACTTTCACATGCACAAACACGCTGTACCTATTTTTTTTAAAGCATAAACCTGATGGCGGTATACATACCTAAGGTATTTTCTCGTTTGTTATTTGACAAGGGTTGATGCGACCGCTTGACTTTCCAAATTCAAATTTTAATAAAAAATTGAATTTGGAAGTCATATCGAACGCTACCGTTATAATCTTTTTTTTTTCAACATAGATATAATTATTTTTTGTATTTCTGCCTTTAAGCTTACTTCAAGCAGTTCGGCAAGAATAAAATACGGGAATTATGAAAAAATTATAATAATATTATTTCAAACGCAAACGAAATCCTTTAAATTACCATTCTGTAGATTTGTTTTTATTGACATGGTTTTACATAATATTATTATCTTCTATCGCGTTATAGTTTAGGCAGTGGTGTACTACATCCACATTAGCCAGTATGGTTTTAGCTCTTATGGCCTGTAATGTTGCCATTAACCGAGCCACAAATTCGAATCATTCTCAAAAGACGCTCATTCCAAATATAACTTTTGTACCACGACTATGAAAAAAAAATTATAGTCACTGAGTCCAATTAAGTTGATTTTTCAAACCTAGGTTTTATAAAAAATAATAGTTGGTTTAAAAAAAACTAACAACTGCATTGTCATCCACTAAACGTGTATGTAAAATTTCAGCTCAATCAAACTGGGAAGTGGCTGAAATTTAACTTCCAAGTTTCCTTACATGGTTAGTTAGATACAGGATAAGCTAAAAGCATGTTAAATAAAAACAAATCTACAGCCCTTAGTTAAGTCTACATACATACTCTTTATGGATAAATCACTCGGAATTTCGTGCCAAATCGATTACGATATTTCGATTCGATTTATCGATTATGATTTTTTGTATTCCAAATATTGTTATTATTAGTTAGCTAGACCACCACTTCATGATTCCTAGGGTGTTTTATTATCTCTAGACTTAAGTTTTCATTCAGTGTTAAAGAATATCCAATCGATATTGTAATACTTTATGATAAATAAATGAAATGATATTGAAAGTTTCCTTTTTTTAAAAAGCAGGTCCCGCTCTAGGCCAATCCCTGTGTAGTGGTCCCCCGCAAACATATAAATAAGGAACATAAAGTAAGTAGTGACATGTATCCTCCCCGTCCCTTGCTCGAGCCGGCCCGTCCCGAGCCAGTAGCTTTAAATTCGCCCCAAAATAATTTAAACCCAAATCCAGCCGTACCTAGCTGCCCCCCCAGCAACGCCCTAAGCCGAGGTCCGAGTCCCGCAGGGGACGCCTTTAGCTGTGTTGCTTAGTTTATAAGCTGCCCCTGGCTGGAGGCATTTGGTGCCTCGCCACCTAGTTCGGCTAAGTTTTTAAAGCTCCCTGGAGCTAAAAACTATGTCCGACCTAAAAAAAAAGTAGGGACAGTTATTCTATGATTAGATTTTCATGCAAGGGCTATTTAAATTGCTTAAAATAAATCTAACTACGCTGATAAACCGATTTGCACGATCAGCCGCATCTGATTAGGATGACTGCTGCCGTCCACTAACTAAAAGGCAGCTAAGTGCAAAAAGTAGTTTTCGAGAAAACGCAAAAATAAGTGGGAATTAATGTCTCTTGAAAAGTATGCTACCTAGGAACAAGGTTGCAAGTTATATACGTAGGCATAGTCTTATTGCACAATATGTGATATATAGCATTCATTTATTTTAATCACATTTTATTTAAATTCATTCTCTAACTTGTAGCTAAGCATTTTTTTTCATTTTTACATAATATACTGCACTATAAGGCCGCTAACCATACCTTAACTGCTTTATAGTAAAGCAATTTCTTGTAGCCACCACGTCTTGTACTTATAGTAAAAGTTATCAAAATATACTTAGTTATAAAGCAGTTAAAGGATTTTAACAGACTTATAGCCTAGTAACTAACACTTAGAAGACTAACTTTGCTTACTTAGAAAGCAGTTATGGGATTTTAAACGCTTTTAAGCTCGGTATTGTTAAACATATTTTTATACTGGTTCTCCTATTGCTTAACTAGAAGGCAGTTAAAGACATCTCACTCGCAATTAACTGCCTTTTAAATAAGCACTTGCGGGTAAAAAGTTGAGAAGTTAAAAACTATTTTATGAAAATCAGAACTTTATTTATTAATAAAAAAGAATAGACAATGAATTGTGTAGGAACTTAACAAATAGCTTATTATTAATTAAACAATATAAAATAAAAAAACCAAGTTTAATCAAACTTTTACAAATCTTATTCAGTAATGAGATCACAATTACATCTTTAATAATTATTATAATTATTTTATAAAAATACCCAAAACATGTAAGTATCGTTTTTGAAAGCTTTATGGCACATGACACACATTGGTTTCAAATTCTTATGCACTTATGAAATAAAGATATCACAATCAGAGATCAATAATTGCAAAGTTGAAATAATATAATTATGCGTAACACATAACGTCATAATCAATTAAATATTAGACTTTATATAAAAAATATAAATTCGGCCATTTTTTATGCTTAAATACTAATTAAAAACTTTAACAAAATGAGTAAATCAGATTAGGTAAACAAGCAATTATACCTAGTAACACTCGTGTAGTATTATCAAAATTAAGTTCTAAAGTAAACAAAAATATTTAATAACATATAAAAAACAACATTATTCTAAAGGCACTTTTTCAGTCTTTCTGTTTACTACATATCCTAGTTTATAAAGTTACGTTCCTTTTGTTTTTCTTCTGGTTCAATTCAGATATATTATTTCCCTCAATGATCGGTAAATTTTGCCAAAATAACATCTTATGTTTAGGTATAATTGGCGATAACTTTGTTATAAGATTAATCTTTCTCTCCTCATCTATTCCTTTCGGTTGCGTACGAAATGTTAAAACAAAATGCGGGTTCTTCAAGTATTTATCGTTTAAAAATTTAAGAGACACATATTCCTCATCAAAAGCTTCCTTATAATGGAGATCAAAACTTCCTCGTTTAAAACACACTTGAGTCATATTTTTAAGATACGCTCTTGGACTTGAATTATGTATGCGTCGATCTGATACGTTACCTACGTAGTTTACAAAATGTTGAGGCTGCATGGATGTAACCTGAACTTTACCATTATTTGCTGAGGCCACTGCATTTTCAAAGTCTGTGAAATCATATATGGTCTTTTTCCGCTTCATCGATAATTCGACTTGATGGTGAAATTGATCACAACTCATAAATGTGTGACCCGGTTCGAAATAAAATAGAGTGATAGTTTTTGTGGCTATTAAGTCACTATTGATGAGGTCGATTAGCATAGAAAACAATAACCAGTTTTTATTTTGAGATGTACAATTATCAAGCCACAAATTGATTGATTGGATATCTCGAAATTTAAGTAAAAACCTGTAATAAGCACTCATGATATCATCCTGTTTACGGCCTGCTATACCATCATGCCATATGGCGGCTAAAGGTTTAACATCCCTTGTGATTTTTCCTACTGGTGCGAATGTCTGGTTATATACTGTAAGTCTAGGACAAAAAATTACGGATTTAAACGTATCTAGTCGTGGTAACATAATGACTTTTTCTAAGTCGCTACTAAAATATATCTGTTGAGTATTCTGTTCCAAAGTTTTGTGTAAATCATATAATTCTCTGGCCTTTTTATACTTATCATGGTGTTTTGCCCATGTCGAACAAGCATTACAATCAGGTATAGCTTGCGTGCGAACATTATGGTTTGTATCAAGACTATGCAATCTGTAAGATTCGCATATTTCGCATTCCTCATTTCCTAGTCGAGTGAACGATATGTTTAGACTCTTTAGATGTGATCGGTATAGCTCATAACCCACTTTGTATTCTGGATATTTCGAACAAAAGTCAGAATACATAAACGTAATATTAATTTCACTGGGCAAATATCGACGATGAGGAGCGTGTTCACGACGATAGTGCGGTGCAGCTGGATTGAAAGATTCAATATGTTCTGTAATAATATCTCTATTAAGAGCTGGAGTCTTTACGTGCATGCCCCGTTTATCAATATCTTTGTCAGGATTAAGAATTAAGCAATATTTTATCATTTTTTTTGCAGTAACCTAAAGTAGTTAAGAAAAATACTTTGCATACCTTCATTATAACTCCATCACTCTTTTGTAAAGTAAAAGCTCTTTTTGCATTTCTCTTAGGCTCCTGAACATATTTTCTCTTAGGAACTGCTACCGTATAATTACTTCTTATAAATAATCTTCTTTCAGAATGTGTCATCATCCAATACTTGTTATTAATATCCAAACGTTCCTCGGGAGTAAATATAGTTGAACAACATTTTGTACACTTCATATCACAGCCTGTTTTTACATTGTACTTGCTTCTGCGTTCCTTTTCCTTCTCAACTAATCTATCTTTCAAGCTGGTATCATATTTCTTTCTCTTTGTGGAAGATGGTGGTGCTAAATTTACTAAATCTGTAGAAATAGAGCAATCAAAAATAGATAAAGATGTACGTCTTTTCTGTAACCGATGTCCAATAATCTCTTCTGTTCTTGTAAATTCTTGAGTATGTCGTCGCGTTATAAATTTTTTGGGAAACGTTTTAGTTATTGATGTTTTCCTTTTCAATATTGGTTTACTTTTAGGGTTTGAAACTGTATTTTGTCTTTGCATGTCATAACCATATTCAGTATCATCACTAAAAACTTCTTCACATGGTTGGTAGTCCTTATCCTTAACAGAGTCATCACTGTCATAATCTAATATTTCTGGTATAATGCAGTGAGAAGAAGATGGCATCGGGGAAGGGGGGGGCATCGATTCGTGGCAGTATATGGAATGTGTTTCAAGCTGTTGAGTTAATGTTTCTATTGTAAATTTCAGAGTTTCTTCTGGTTGGCTATAATTATATGTGATTTGTGTTTCATTGAATTTTTGAAACACTTGTGATGTCATTGAGTAAGATTCTTGGTAGAGAAGATTAACTAAATCGTTATTGTTCATGCGGGGGTACTTTGATTCTTTTTGGCTAATATTAGAGCAAGTGGAAATGCGTATAGATGGCATGCTGTTAGTGTCAAGGCGTGGTGTAGTTGGAAATTCCTGGTCTACCAACACACTATTCATCATAGTTTGGATCCTTGATGATACACAGGAACGTCTAAAATACAATGAAATATAATCAGTTAACTAATGAACCAATTATACGACACATCTCTTTCGCACTAATAGGTATAAAACAATCAGCAATCGAAACAGATATCTACAACAACAATTACGATGAACTTAGAAACAGTAGGTACTTTAAAACCCTCTTGCAATAGGTAGGTACATAATGAAAACGCATGCTGCTGTTTTACCTGTGCAGGTATTGCGGAATACAGAAAAATTTTTTATAACTTACACATGAAATTTATTATTTATAACTTACAAATAATAAATTTCATTTCATTTCATAACAAAAACAGGCATTTATAAATTTAGATACTTAAATTAAAAACCATCCATTCGTTTTTGCTTAGAAGAGTTACAAACATCCAAACATACTTTCGTATTTATAATAATATTACAAATAGCTGTTTATTAAAATAAATGAAATAATAATGTCAGCTTACCTTTGCCTATTTTGCGCCATTCTCGTAATTGTGGCGCCAAAAATCAAGAGACGTGCCACACGTCCGTCCGCTACGAGCACCCGAAGTGAAAAGGAAGGAATTATAGCCTGAGCTAGTCAAACGCAAACGCAAATCACGAGCGTTTAACTGCTTTTTAGACTAGTATTGTCGTTTAGCTGCTCTCTAGCGATTGATATTTTGCTAATACTAATTTCAATACATAACTTAAAAGCCGCTATTGGCGTATAACTGCTTTCTAGTGTAGTTTTTCTTTATAACTGCTTTATAGTTAAGGCACGATGTTCAAATGGTTATTTGTATGACACAATACATGAAGGTAGTTAAAGACAGTTAGCTGCTTTTTAGTCAAGCATGACTAGATAACGTACTTTTAGTTAAGTAAATTTAGAAAAAAATGATACATCATTTGTCGTAAAAGTATGTTAACGTCTTTCTAGAGAAGTATTGTGGCTTAGCTGCTTTTTAATTAAGTGAGTAACGAAATTTATGTGGTTTAACTGCTCAGCAATGTTCTGTATCTCTAAAACTATAAATCATAGAAAAATGATTCTTACACCGAAAGATAGAGCATCGAAAGTTGTATAAGACTACATTACAAAGTGAAAAACGACCAACTGTGGCTTAACGGCCTTTTAGTTAGTGGACGGCAGAATTGTGTTCTGCTTATGTATCTGTCAAATGTCTTCGCACTCAATCGCTAGATGGCGTTTATTTAACACAATGGAAAGATTTGCAATTTAAATTAAATTTATTCAACCTACTTTCCGAATATCTTTACGTTCCCGTTATTAAGATATCACCTCAACATTTTTATTCGTTTTAAAAATATGAATATAAAGCGTAAAATTAAATATTACTATATAAATGTAATTATTATTTATTACATATTATTTAACGTTTATTACATAGCCTACCTTCCTACTTTATGGTGAAAACAATGAAAAATATACCTATATAAGTACTTACCTAATAAAGTGTTCAAAGGCACTCACAAAAGCGATGAAATGTCTAAGTAATTACCTTTAATCACTGTTTGTTAACGCGAGAGATCTAGTATCTAAGGGGTTGAACGTTGAACTTGGAAAATCGTTATATCACTTTATTTTATTAAAAAAAAATCAGTTTTCAGGCAACATACCCTACCGCCTCCGCTGGCGGCGAATTCTAAGGATTTTTCTCATTTAAAAATAAAAAATAGTCAATTGGAAACGAAAAAAAAACATACGTCACGCAATCCGTCAGAATCAAATGCTTATGAGGTCAAGGTAATCATCAGAATAATATAATTGAAAAGTGGCAACACTTATGCAACTCACGTTCATATGAATAACATCCACGTTAGTGTTGGCCTTCATAATAATATGACGGACTTTCCGACATTAAGGAGAAATGTTGAAATATCTTACGTTTTTGTAAACATACGGAATCACGTGAATTGTATGTAAAAAGTATACCTAATAAGTATTTTGGTAACGCTAGAATGAGCGTTCGATTTTGACGTGTGTCAAGTACTTTACGCATTTTGAATAAACTACGATTCAACCTATGACTTCGTCCCACAAGGTGTAATGCGCTCGTCGTAACGAATTCCAATAAGATTGCTGACAATATAGGGCAAGGTAAGGCAAGTGCGGTTTTAAGTCAGTACCCTGTACCACCTGAGTCCACTGTATCCTGCCATTTCCCCTGGAGACAGATGATCTATTGGGATCCGTCACATTACAAAGATAAAAAGTGATTTTATGCTTTACTTGCTTCCAAAAATTGAAGGCATTTGTTCTAACCATAACAACATTAATATTTCTGCTCACGGGGCTTTCTAATTAACCGGTCCTAATTAATGCTGCAGGTAATCAACATGCTTGCAAAACATGGTAATTATATAATTAGAAATATGTGAAACAATATACAACAGGAATTTCCTGTCCTGATATAAATTAGCTGCATTTTTTTTCTGTAGATCGGAACTTAGTTTTTGGTTTAACCTTGACAACTTAACTGGGCAAGTTGTGGTACTAAAAGTTACTTAAATCAAAATTAATAGTGTAAAATAGAGGGATTAAAAAAAACACCTGCAGTATTATATATTTTACATTAAATAATAAAACCTATTTACAATTTAAATGCTAAGGTGAAAAAGAATTTAAACCACCTAAATGCCCCTCATCTCTCTTTCTCTGTTCTTCCAATCTCTCTTCGTCTTTCCCATCGATTCCTAATCCCAGCCTCTCTATCAACTTCTCGCCTTTGTCCCCATGCAATTCTATGAACTGTCTTCTCCTCTTCACAGCAACATCAGGATCAAATACCCAAGAAGTCTTGTCGTGTATAACAGGATGGCCAATAAGGTTTGTTCGGATGAATCCACCAATGGGCCCTACAGGATTTTGTGCCATTGCCTGTCGGTAAAATAGTAAAAGGCAGAATGACAGCTGTAAAAAAAAGTAAATGTCAAAATTTGAATTGGCGGGGAAATTTGGCGGGAGTTTGAAGATTGAAGTTTCGTTGTGCATACATTATATTAAAACTTTCATCATACGTCCTAATTCAATTTTAATGATTTGCTAGCCAAATTTGACATAAGAAAGTTTGTTGCACCGCTTCGCCTTTCCAGCAACAACACTAGCTACGAAGCAGTGTAGTGCGGGCGTTTTGGGAGCTGTATTAAATCTAAAAATGACATTTATGTCGTAACTATAAATATAATAAATAAATATGAATATGAACTACCTACAGACGAAGTTAAACAATGGTTCCAGAGTCAGAAGAAGCATGCAAGTCTGCATAAACACTTCTTATATATAATAGTAATGAATACTAAAAGGGCATTTTGGGATATTACGACGGGATTGAGAAAAGCGCGATCACTGCTGGTACATAATTATCTAGCTTTGAATAAATTATTTTAACTGACACATAAATCCAGCTATAACAATGGTGAATACAAAATATTTCACGCAACTTGTCACGTTTTACAGGTTTCCACACGCATTATAATGTTAATGTCACATTAAAACCTTATTAGTTAATTGTTCTAGAGTTCGTTGAATAATAATATAAACTTCTGTGTATAAAAAATATAAAATTGTCCACGTCTGTGGTCTAGTGGTTCGGTGTCGGACTGCTGTTCACGAAGTCGTGGGTTTGATCCCACAGGATGCAAATATTCATGGGATGCACATAAGTGTTTGTGTTTGTCTGGGTGTTTCTTATGTATTACAAGAAGTATACATTTACAAAATATATATATAAGTGTTCTATACATTGTCTTGTACCCATAGGACAAGCTCTGCCTAGTTTGAGTGTTGGTGCTGTACTGTACTATTAACCAGTATTATTTAGGTCTAGGAGCCTATTGTCATCAACTGAGCATAAATCCCAACTTAGAGCTGCTACTGAAAATGACATTGAAAAACAATAACATAGGAAACAAACCCAAGACTTCAAGCTCAGCAGCTTGCTATCACTACACTAGATGGTTTAGGTCACCTTGGCTAAATAGAAAGGTTCATGAATATTAACCATACTATAAAGGATTGCATTCATTAATTCTTGATTGATACCATGAAGGTTATAAAACATATTAGAAACACCAACAAAAACTTGCACAAAAAATCTTCAAACATCCAATTTATGCACAACAAAACTTCACAACAAAAACACAAAAACAAAATTAATTCCCGCCAAAAAATCTGTCAAAATTCCAACATGACGTTTGGATATTCACACAAAACGGTACTCACTATAATTAGTTTATACATTATTTTCGTTTTAATTTTTTTAATGACCAACCCGCGAGACGTGTTATCGTACACTGACGAGCTCTCGAAACAAGTTAAATGCAACTTTTACATATAAAGCAGTGCAGGTTGGCCAACTGGGCATAATGCCTCGACGTTGATATCATTACGTCAGACTAGGGTTGTGTAACGAACCTTTTTTTTGAGTTGGATAGCAGTAACGCTTGCTGGGGCAAGATTTCGAGACTTTGTAATTATTTTTATAAATATAGCTTTTGTAATTATTTTCGACGAGGGGCTCGTAGCTAAGTAATAACTAAGCTGATCAACCGATCTGCAAGGTTAAGCTGCGATAGTCGCGGTCAGACTGTGGATGGGTCACACATCGAGATCACGTAAAGCCGTCGGTTCGGGTTGTCATACGAACGACTATGACAATCGGTAGTGGTAGTCAGAAGCCCAAAAAGCTGACAACCAGTCTATCCTCAGGGTACCGGTATAAACCAAAAAAAATTGGGTTGCGAAGGTCTAATGGCAGTCGCTTCGTGTTCTAAAATACTGATATTGAGCCGCATCTGGTTAGACTGGAAGCCGACCCCAATATAGTTGGGAAAAGGCTCGGAGAAAGAAAGAAACATTTTGTAATTATTTTCAATATATTATTATACTTTGCCATGACTGCATTCTGGCCGTAAAAAGAGCAGACAGAATACGGAGCACAATTCTGCGCTCCAAAAGGGATATAGTAGACGTGGGCAAAAAGGCAGCCAGGCTTAAATGGGATTGGGCTGGTCATGTTAGCCGCATGCACCATGATCGCTGGGCAAGAGTTTCAACACAATGGATGCCTGAAGACGGTAGGCGTCGTCGAGGCCGGCCTAGAAAGCGGTAGCGGGTCGACTTGGATGCGTACCACGAAGGCTGGTTCGAGGCAGCGCAGGAAAAGAGTACGGTCAACAAAAGAGTTAGGTATACAGGCAGCTAATTAATAATCTGTGTTTTGATAAAGGTAGTGTAATAATGTATCACGCAATATGTTCAAAACGTAGGTATTGTAAACAGCTACATACCTAACCCTTTGGCGCTTAATTATTTATCTCGAAATCTGTATAAAAATGCATATTTCGTTTGCTATCTGTATACTTAACTCTTTTGTTGACTGTACCTGGATGGACCTGGGGGAGGCCTTTGCTCAGCAGTGGGACAGTAATGGATAACAAAAATAACTGCAACGGACTGAGAGACGTGGAAGAAAATTCACCTTTTCCCAGGTAGGACACTTTTAATAACAACAGTAACTTCCTTAACTGGCTTATGAGCCCAGTGGTGGCGACTACTACGCTTGAGGTCCTGGGTTCGATATTCGTCGAACGAATTGTTATTGGGTTGTTCTATGAAATTCTTCAGTAGCAGCTTGGAGTTTGGATTTGTGTCTGGTTAATGGCAATAGGCTTGGTGTACATTTCTACCTAACCCTTTGAGGAATACCTATAAGCGTTACGGTAACTTCCTTTACCTAGGAGCTTGAACTCAAATTAGCGAAGGAAAAATTCAACCGCGGGCAGGACTCGAACCTACGTCTTCTGGTTAGGTACACCAGACGCTATGACCGCTAAGCCACCGTAAGTCCCACCCGCCATGACGAATTTTGCCCTCACATTCAAAATTATACGTCTTTATTTTTCCTTCGCTAAATAACTAAAGTCTTAGCATGGAAAATGCCAAAAAATACAAAAAGATCAAAAGATATTATATAAAATACTAGTTGTTATTGTAGTTTTACTCATGTTCCAAATAGCCTTTTATTCAATAACATTCACTAAATTTCAAGGACATGGCCTATTTATTCACTGTTTTTTGAGACCTTTCGTCTTAAAAACAGTGAATAAATAGGCTATGTCCTTCCTCGGGATAAAATCTCCTTGCCAAATTTCATTTAAAAAACAACCGCATTACTTTTGCTTTGTTTAGGTAAGAAATAATAATGCCAACCGACAGTCTGTTACGCCACGCTCATTAAAGTAATTATTTTTACGTAACAGTTCTTAATACACCGTTTATTCATGTCGGCAGAGCCAGATTAACCTTAAGGCAAAGTGGGCAACTGCCTGGGGGGCCGAGAAAAATGAGTTTTTTTTTATAGGAAGGTAGAAAACGAGAGAAGTAAGAAAGAAAGGAAGAAAAATATTTATTGACACAGTCTTGGACAATGCTCAAAGTAATAGTAAAAGCATGACGAAAGAATAAATAAAATAAGGATAAAAAATTGTGTGTCCCACGACTGCGTCAAATAGGCCCCAGTTCAGCTAAATGCCAGACCGCTGGTGAGCTGCCTGGCGCTTGTTACGTACCTCAAGCGACGCATGGCCTGCACGCCTTATTGACTTAATCCTGCCCTGCAAGTACCTTGGTACAGAAGTTGGATAAATACAATCAAAAATTTTATGTTTTAAGTACATACCAACCACGCTTGTATTCCTCGAAGGCAGAGGTGTGTTCGCCAGTATGTTTGGGTCCCATGTAATATTGGAAAAACTGTTGCCATTAATCGGGCACAAATTTAATCTACCTACTAAGAAATTCATTCAAGTAGAATAAATGCTGTAGAAATGCGTTCCCTGCGAAGTATGTGTGGTGTAACTCGGAATGACAGATTGAGAAATAGTGTGATAAGAAAACGTTGCGGCTTAAAAGACGATGTAGTGACGAGAATTGAGAAGAATATGCTGAGATGGTTTGGGCATGTCGAGAGAATGGATGAAAGGCGACTAACAAAAAGGATTTATATGGCGAATGTCAGTGGAACCGCCGAGAGGGGACGCCCTAGAAAAACTTATACCGACCTTATTGGTGAGGTTCTTCAAAAAGGTCAGGTGCGTAGTACTCGCAACCGGCGTGTATGTATGACAAGATGTATGAATGTGGTCGAAGCGAAAGAAGTATGCAAGAATCGTAGCAAGTGGCGTTCTTTAGTTTCTGCCTACCCCTATGGGAAAAAGGCGTGAGTGTATGTATGTATGTATCTAAGAAATTCATAGAATAACCCAATAACACTTTGCTTGAGCAAGGAATCGAATCCAGGACCTCTAGCGTAGTAATCACGGCCACTAAACTAATGAGTACCTAACTATCCAGTTTTAGGTTTTTTAATAGCTGCAATAGGCTCGCCAGGCTCCTATTGCATGGGATATCTGTTTTTCCCGATTACAGATAGAATTTTGACACATTTTGTATGGAGCTTATGTCAAATTTCTATCTCTTATAAGGAAAAACAGATAAGGATTGCAAGCGACCGCAACCGTTAGAAAGGTTAATATGAATATTGTAGTTTTTGCATCATGATATTGCAAAATGTGAATAATGGATTTAATAAAATTATGTTGTGATCTTTAACCGAACACATTACATGTCGGTTTATATGTATATAAAACTTATTTTAATGTGTTCGCAATAGATAGATACTTATTATAATACTAGCTTTTACCCGCGTACGAAGTCGCCTAGACTTAGTAACACAATTGTTGTCGGATTTTATTCATGGGATAAGAAGTACTCAATGTTAGGGAAATTCCCGCTTTGTTCCGAAAAAATAAGTATTCAATATGCCAGCGCCAATCATAAATTATTAGTACCAACATTTCGTTTAAATCCCGTAAGTAGGTCTCCTACATAAGTTTTCTGGGAATTCTCACATAATTTTGGGGTAAAATATATTCTATTTGTTATTCCCGGTCACTTACTATGTGTGTATGAAATTTCATTCAAATCCCGTAAGCTATTCATTTTTCGGGATTTCCGGGATATTCTCACATAGTACATAAGTACATAAGTACATAAGTACATAAGTGCATAAGTACATAAGTGCATAAGTACATAAGTGCATAAGTACATAAGTACATAAGTGCATAAGTACATAAGTGCATAAGTACATAAGTACATAAGTGCATAATAAATAAATAAAATAATAAATAAATATAAGTACATAAGTGCATAAGTGCATAAGTACATAAGTACATAAATACATAAGTACATAAGTGCATAAGTACATAAGTACATGAGTACATGAGTACATGAGTACATGAGTACATGAGTACATGAGTACATGAGTACATGAGTACATGAGTACATGAGTACATGAGTACATGAGTACATGAGTACATGAGTACATGAGTACATGAGTACATGAGTACATGAGTACATGAGTACATGAGTACATGAGTACATGAGTACATGAGTACATGAGTACATGAGTACATGAGTACATGAGTACATGAGTACATGAGTACATGAGTACATGAGTACATGAGTACATGAGTACATGAGTACATGAGTACATGAGTACATGAGTACATGAGTACATGAGTACATGAGTACATGAGTACATGAGTACATGAGTACATGAGTACATGAGTACATGAGTACATGAGTACATGAG
Source organism: Acronicta alni (assembly GCA_964056405.1). Lineage (NCBI taxonomy): Eukaryota > Metazoa > Arthropoda > Insecta > Lepidoptera > Noctuidae > Acronicta > Acronicta alni. Next base: position 2,177,560 of record OZ043935.1, read on the forward strand.
TACATGAGTACATGAGTACATGAGTACATGAGTACATGAGTACATGAGTACATGAGTACATGAGTACATGAGTACATGAGTACATGAGTACATGAGTACATGAGTACATGAGTACATGAGTACATGAGTACATGAGTACATGAGTACATGAGTACATGAGTACATGAGTACATGAGTACATGAGTACATGAGTACATGAGTACATGAGTACATGAGTACATGAGTACATGAGTACATGAGTACATGAGTACATGAGTACATGAGTACATGAGTACATGAGTACATGAGTACATGAGTACATGAGTACATGAGTACATGAGTACATGAGTACATGAGTACATGAGTACATGAGTACATGAGTACATGAGTACATGAGTACATGAGTACATGAGTACATGAGTACATGAGTACATGAGTACATGAGTACATGAGTACATGAGTACATGAGTACATGAGTACATGAGTACATGAGTACATGAGTACATGAGTACATGAGTACATGAGTACATGAGTACATGAGTACATGAGTACATGAGTACATGAGTACATGAGTACATGAGTACATGAGTACATGAGTACATGAGTACATGAGTACATGAGTACATGAGTACATGAGTACATGAGTACATGAGTACATGAGTACATGAGTACATGAGTACATGAGTACATGAGTACATGAGTACATGAGTACATGAGTACATGAGTACATGAGTACATGAGTACATGAGTACATGAGTACATGAGTACATGAGTACATGAGTACATGAGTACATGAGTACATGAGTACATGAGTACATGAGTACATGAGTACATGAGTACATGAGTACATGAGTACATGAGTACATGAGTACATGAGTACATGAGTACATGAGTACATGAGTACATGAGTACATGAGTACATGAGTACATGAGTACATGAGTACATGAGTACATGAGTACATGAGTACATGAGTACATGAGTACATGAGTACATGAGTACATGAGTACATGAGTACATGAGTACATGAGTACATGAGTACATGAGTACATGAGTACATGAGTACATGAGTACATGAGTACATGAGTACATGAGTACATGAGTACATGAGTACATGAGTACATGAGTACATGAGTACATGAGTACATGAGTACATGAGTACATGAGTACATGAGTACATGAGTACATGAGTACATGAGTACATGAGTACATGAGTACATGAGTACATGAGTACATGAGTACATGAGTACATGAGTACATGAGTACATGAGTACATGAGTACATGAGTACATGAGTACATGAGTACATGAGTACATGAGTACATGAGTACATGAGTACATGAGTACATGAGTACATGAGTACATGAGTACATGAGTACATGAGTACATGAGTACATGAGTACATGAGTACATGAGTACATGAGTACATGAGTACATGAGTACATGAGTACATGAGTACATGAGTACATGAGTACATGAGTACATGAGTACATGAGTACATGAGTACATGAGTACATGAGTACATGAGTACATGAGTACATGAGTACATGAGTACATGAGTACATGAGTACATGAGTACATGAGTACATGAGTACATGAGTACATGAGTACATGAGTACATGAGTACATGAGTACATGAGTACATGAGTACATGAGTACATGAGTACATGAGTACATGAGTACATGAGTACATGAGTACATGAGTACATGAGTACATGAGTACATGAGTACATGAGTACATGAGTACATGAGTACATGAGTACATGAGTACATGAGTACATGAGTACATGAGTACATGAGTACATGAGTACATGAGTACATGAGTACATGAGTACATGAGTACATGAGTACATGAGTACATGAGTACGTGAGTACGTGAGTACATGAGTACATGAGTACATGAGTACATGAGTACATGAGTACATGAGTACATGAGTACATGAGTACATGAGTACGTGAGTACGTGAGTACGTGAGTACATGAGTACATGAGTACGTGAGTACGTGAGTACATGAGTACATGAGTACATGAGTACATGAGTACATGAGTACATGAGTACATGAGTACATGAGTACATGAGTACATGAGTACATGAGTACATGAGTACATGAGTACATGAGTACATGAGTACATGAGTACATGAGTACATGAGTACATGAGTACATGAGTACATGAGTACATGAGTACATGAGTACATGAGTACATGAGTACATGAGTACATGAGTACATGAGTACATGAGTACATGAGTACATGAGTACATGAGTACATGAGTACATGAGTACATGAGTACATGAGTACATGAGTACATGAGTACATGAGTACATGAGTACATGAGTACATGAGTACATGAGTACATGAGTACATGAGTACATGAGTACATGAGTACATGAGTACATGAGTACATGAGTACATGAGTACATGAGTACATGAGTACATGAGTACATGAGTACATGAGTACATGAGTACATGAGTACATGAGTACATGAGTACATGAGTACATGAGTACATGAGTACATGAGTACATGAGTACATGAGTACATGAGTACATGAGTACATGAGTACATGAGTACATGAGTACATGAGTACATGAGTACATGAGTACATGAGTACATGAGTACATGAGTACATGAGTACATGAGTACATGAGTACATGAGTACATGAGTACATGAGTACATGAGTACATGAGTACATGAGTACATGAGTACATGAGTACATGAGTACATGAGTACATGAGTACATGAGTACATGAGTACATGAGTACATGAGTACATGAGTACATGAGTACATGAGTACATGAGTACATGAGTACATGAGTACATGAGTACATGAGTACATGAGTACATGAGTACATGAGTACATGAGTACATGAGTACATGAGTACATGAGTACATGAGTACATGAGTACATGAGTACATGAGTACATGAGTACATGAGTACATGAGTACATGAGTACATGAGTACATGAGTACATGAGTACATGAGTACATGAGTACATGAGTACATGAGTACATGAGTACATGAGTACATGAGTACATGAGTACATGAGTACATGAGTACATGAGTACATGAGTACATGAGTACATGAGTACATGAGTACATGAGTACATGAGTACATGAGTACATGAGTACATGAGTACATGAGTACATGAGTACATGAGTACATGAGTACATGAGTACATGAGTACATGAGTACATGAGTACATGAGTACATGAGTACATGAGTACATGAGTACATGAGTACATGAGTACATGAGTACATGAGTACATGAGTACATGAGTGCATAAGTACATGAGTACATGAGTACATAAGTACATAAGTGCATAAGTGCATAAGTGCATGAGTACATGAGTACATGAGTGCATAAGTGCATAAGTGCATAAGTGCATAAGTGCATAAGTGCATAAGTGCATAAGTGCATAAGTACATAAGTACATAAGTGCATAAGTGCATAAGTGCATAAGTACATAAGTACATAAGTGCATAAGTACATAAGTGCATAAGTACATAAGTACATAAGTGCATAAGTGCATAAGTACATAAGTGCATAAGTACATAAGTGCATAAGTGCATAAGTACATAAGTGCATAAGTACATAAGTGCATAAGTGCATAAGTGCATAAGTGCATAAGTACATAAGTGCATAAGTGCATAAGTACATAAGTACATAAGTACATAAGTGCATAAGTGCATAAGTACATAAGTGCATAAGTACATAAGTGCATAAGTGCATAAGTGCATAAGTACATAAGTGCATAAGTGCATAAGTGCATAACTACATAAGTGCATAAGTACATAAGTGCATAAGTACATAAGTGCATAAGTACATAAGTGCATAAGTGCATAAGTACATAAGTACATAAGTACATAAGTACATAAGTACATAAGTACATAAGTACATAAGTACATAAGTACATAAGTACATAAGTACATAAGTACATAAGTACATAAGTACATAAGTACATAAGTACATAAGTACATAAGTACATAAGTACATAAGTACATAAGTACATAAGTACATAAGTACATAAGTACATAAGTACATAAGTACATAAGTACATAAGTACATAAGTACATAAGTACATAAGTACATAAGTACATAAGTACATAAGTACATAAGTACATAAGTACATAAGTACATAAGTACATAAGTACATAAGTACATAAGTACATAAGTACATAAGTACATAAGTACATAAGTACATAAGTACATAAGTACATAAGTACATAAGTACATAAGTACATAAGTACATAAGTACATAAGTACATAAGTACATAAGTACATAAGTACATAAGTACATAAGTACATAAGTACATAAGTACATAAGTGCATAAGTGCATAAGTACATAAGTACATAAGTGCATAAGTACATAAGTACATAAGTACATAAGTACATAAGTGCATAAGTACATAAGTACCGTCCGTCCGTCCATCAGTCAAGACCCTTTTTCTCAGGAACGCGTTGAGGTATCAAGCTAAAATCTATATCAAATACTTTGGTTTACTGTCTGCAATGTAATCAAAAGATACAGCCGTTTATGCCGCAAATTTTCGAAACTCGCAAGGGAATCAAAACCTACGATTCTGAGTTCACGGGAACTACCCTACTTCCCGTGAACTCAGAATCTTGAAATTTGGTACGAAGCAACGTTTTATAGCATAGATAAAGGAAAATTTGCGAAAACCGTAATTTTTTAGTTACATCATATAATAAAAATAAAAAACCGGCCAAGTGCGAGTCGGACTCGCGCACCGAGGGTTCCGTACAAACCTGTGGGTATACTTTTGATTGCGTTGACATAGAAGTTTGATTTTGTTACAGCTAAAAGGTTATATAGACTTGAGTATTTGATATGAATTTCAATTTAATACCTTTACGCGTTCGTGAGGAAAGGGGTAGTAACTGTAAAATTATTAAAAATATTTTTATTATTATTTATTTGCGGCTGTAGTATCACTGCGACCGCAGTCGGTCTATTCTATAACTATCTATTTTTATTTTAAGGAGAGGCTTGTTCAGAGGCCAGCACATCAAGCTACCCCAATCTATCAAATTTCTTTGATTGATTTTCAACTTTAATACAAAACAATAAGGTTCGTGTTCGATTGGAAAAGTTTGACAGTTTTGGATAGGTTGACCTGCTGGCGTCTGTACCTATTTGTCACATGGCTCGTGACGTGTGTGAATCCAGTTATAAAAACCACAAATTTATTTTCTTAATGTCACAAATTAATGTAAATAATACAAAAAGGTCTAAATAGAATTAAAAAACCAAAGAGTTTGGGTAAAAACTATCTTAACATTAACTAATATCCGCTTTTCCTAACCCTGTTTTACCGACAATAGCCCGCAAGAGTTCGCCACTTTGCCGACGCCGCCGCCGGGAAAAATCAATAATTTCAACAACAAAGTGACATTTCATCTCTGTGTTTGAAGTGAAATAATTATTTATTTACAACAAAATGATGCAAGAATACGATGACGATTTCTTCTTTGAAGAGGACAAAATGTATGTATCATTGTTTTATATCAAATAAATCAAATTAGGACCCGAAAAATATGATTTCTCATAACTGCGACGTTTTGTCTAGTCGAGTAGTTTTTCGCAGCAATATTTCCATTATTTACGTTATTATCTAACCTTTAAATACAAATTCAGGTTGTTAAGTAGAGCCCAAATATTTAGGTTCCTTTCATTTTGCCACCGAATCCCTCCAAATATTATTAAAATGTCTTTGAAATGCTTCCAATGGAACAAGTGATAAAAAATATTTCCATATGCTTTTTGTTTCTGTTTTACTGAAAAACAATTGTACAATATAGTACTACTTCTTCTAAAATATAATAATTTTTTTAAGTATTTACATTACATAGCCTGTTGCTTAGTTATAGAGATTCATAATAGGATGTGATTCTGTAAGCTTATTAACAGCTATCAGAAGCTTATATTTTCTATTGAAGATTAACAGCTTACTATTTTTTCTAATGAAATGTAAAAAATCACGTTAGAGAGATACTGAGGTAGGCACTAGGACTTGGCCACTGATTTTATTCAAAAAAGGCCTCAAGTGGATAGAGCTCATCCATTCCATCGTTTTTCCTTCCAATTTTTCTCTACCAATACACAACCTGATCACCGCTTTTGAGCTTAAATGAAAGTACATTGAATCATATTCTGCCTCTCCTTATCCTTTAGTTACAAATTATGCTTTACACCGTCAAATGAATCATTTATACAATGTGTATAACAGACCCGTAGCTCGGAAAAAAGACTGAATTTCTTTGCCAAAAATTGTTTAGCGCAAATAATATTTTTCTTTTTCAATTTAAGCGGTGTCTTTCTTTTTTTTATCTCTCTGAATTATCAAATACATTATGTAGCTCATAAAAAAAAACATTACAGTAGTCCAGGACATTATTATACCGTAATAATTTAATTTTTAAGCATAAATTGTGAGAAAGAGTTTTCGCGCCTGTTTTACTGACATGCGTTTGACATTACCACAGATAACACAACAAAAAATTGTCTGTGCTTTTGTCCCTATCGCAACATCCTCCTTATCTATAACTTCCTTTATTTTGCAGCACATTATCAGTTGTTTAAACATCACGTTGAACGTTTGTTTTGTGACTCGTATAGCTTTTATTGATTTTTTCAACGATGTGGCAACAAAACAGTCACATTTATATTTTCAACGACACGAGAGTTTGCCCGCAACTTCAAGCGACCATGCACAATATGTTTGAGGATAAAATGTTTGTAATTTTTTTCTATTTTTTTAGTTTATACTTTAGTTAGATTTTAAAGTGCGTTCTCTTTTGTTTTATGACATTTATTTTAGCTGAATTGAATCGGTTTGGGTCACGTACACTTAATAATTAGCCAAGTCGATATTACATTTTTTTAATGTGTTACCCCATATTTGCTGCTGTAGATTAAGATTCATTTATTTACCAGAAATACATAATAAATGAGTTCTTCTATTTTACTACTGCATTCGGTTTTTTTTTTTAATGTAACATGCACACAATATATTATATGTATTGACATTAAAATGAAAATTATATTAACATTATTTTCTTAAAACTAATCTTTATCCGATATCCGTTCACGGGAAGAGCCTTACGTTCAGCAGTGGCCTGCTGCTGATGATGATAATGGTGATTCCAATGCTTTATGCTTCAATAAAAATATAGTGTTATAGATATCAATGTTATATTCCATATAGATCGAAAGTAAATCGAAAGTTTGGCTCCAAAGTAGACGGTTTTATGATGACGTTTCATTTTATTTTATTAATTGACATTAAATTTCATTACAATAGGTATTGTAAAATTGTTATCATGTATCTTTGTGTAACTCAGCCAGTTAGTATACTATTCTGCCATCATAAAAAAAGCGGTGTCTCAACCAATAAGTTTCGAGAACATTAAGGTTTTGTATATTTATTTTCTGTGGAAATATGAAATACGCAATATTTCCGCGAGGAAACGTTGTGTGGGCAGTGCGGAGACTTTGACCCTTATACTGCCAACCCAACTATTCCTCTTTCGTTTTACAGTGTCGGCAACGCGCAAGTTATACCCTTGGTGTTGCAAGCGTCTATAGACCACGGTAACTGCTTAACATCAGGTGGGCCGTATGCTTGTTTACCACCTTAGTGGTATAAAAAACATACATATAAAAAAACTCTGTGTAGTAAGTTTTTCCATGCCTTTTAGGCAAGATTTTACTTACTGGTTTCAGTTATAAGGTAAGTAATTGGTTAACCCAATAGATTCAACAAACAAAAACAAACATATTCTTCAGATACCGCTTTTATGTTTCTGAAGGCAGTATTGTGGTTTTGTTTGATCTACTAATAAAAAACGGAGAAGAAGAAGAATAAAGTATATATTGAAGTATTTAGAAGTATATAATTATAGCTTTGTAATTTAGCGCGCAAATTGCACCAATTATAAAACTTAGTTGAACAACTAAGTTGAATAAGTTTAATCGAAATACTTACTGAAAAACTTATCTCCTTATTCTTAGTTCTTATTTCTAAATTAAAAAGTTTCTTCGAAATAAAAATCAATAATTAATTTACTTACTATGACGAAGTAGGAATTTGAACTGTTTTCATATAACATAAAAGCGAAATTTTTATAAAATTAAAATCAACATGTTGCGGTTTTAATGAAAATTATGAAATCGGAAAAATAGCAAAAATCTGTCTGTATTTTTTTTTATGTTTTTTCTTTTTATTTTTGTTTAGCAAACCTAACGGAAATGTTTCTAATCTGTTACTACCGATCGAAGAAACGTGAGTAAAATAATAATTCTGTTTGTTTTATGTTTTGTTTTAAGTTTTTATTTATTTTGTTTTTTAATTATTTAGCGCATCAGCTATCGTTCAAGAAATGATTAAGGATGTTCCTGAAATCAAGATATTTGAAGAGTGAGTATATTTTTACATATATACACTCATGCTGTTCATAGGGGCAGGCAGAAACTACAGAACATAAATTGATCCGATTCTTGCATGTTTCTTTTTCTTCGATTACGAATCGTAGTCTTACTTGGGTATAGTTTTTGAAACAATTATTATTTAAAACAGGTAATGATCAATCCCTTCCATTTCTAAACGGAGAATTTAAAAAACATAAGCAAGTGTCCGTTTATAAAGATCCCAATCTCTTCTTCTTCTGCTTGAAGAATGCAGCTCTTGTCGGTGAAGTAATCGTCACTGTTCCTTATCATTAAATTTCTGGACCTCTTGATACGACTCTATTTCCACTTTTTACTTCTCTTGTTCTGCAAAACTTTCCCCTTCATCGCGTTCCAGCAATTTTGCCTTTTAAAATTGTCCTAAAGAAGTTGTCGTGTCGTATCAAAGACCATCATCTTTCATTTCCTGTTCTCTATGGTTCTTAATGACTGTCTTTTCTCGTTCACAATTTGTTATACTTCCTCTTTTGTTTTTATTTTTGTCCAACTAATCTCCATATTCCTCCAGCACCTTCTCATTTTCGAATCTCATCTCATTTTTTAATATCTTTCGATTTTTATAGGCAACTAAAAGATGATAGTCAAGAAGTCGATACGGAATGCATTTACAACGATTTACGATTCGAAAGATACACAATACAACATCAGGATCTGATGTAAGTTTGTCCAGACAAATTATAAGTAACAATGATAGGTACAGACACTGGCAAGGTACCCAAAACTGACAAATTTTCCCGACAAAGTTATTATTTTGTATAAAAGTTGAAAATCTATCAAAGAAATTTGACGGATTGGGGTAGCTTGATGTGCTGGCCTGTGGATATAGTCTTGGCTTTGGTTCTTCAGTTTCCTCCTTATTTATGGCTGAAATTGTTGATGTTTTTTATTGATGTAGACCTAGAGAATTCTCCTGTTTCTCCTCCACTAAAAAAAAATACCCAAAAATATAGTAGCGCTTTCTTCTTTCAGATTTCATAATGATGACGTATTTACGCTAGAATGCTAGAAGATTTTTTGTGGACATTCAAGTATCAATATTTTTAAAATATAAAGCTAAGTATGTTTCTTGTACGATTTTTAAATTACTTAAGTATATTGTAGAATTGTTTGTAGGCTAAATAAAGCATTTTAATTAAGAGCACACTGTTTTATTTCCTTAAAAAATATACTCTACACATTTTTGGGATTCAGTAGTGTTTGACATTCTCCAATACTGGGTGTATTGGAGAATGTCAAACAAAATTCTATGACACTATGGCTCTTTCTTCAAAAGATCATTAAAAATTTGCCGTACATTGAGACACTCATATATAGCTATAACTCTTTCATCAAGAGGCCATTTCAGACGTTGCCCTACATTGTAACACTCACATAATTTGTTCTATGTCTGCCAGAAATGGAAAGGAAATGCCGGAGCCATCTAGCTTAAAAAAATTAAAACATTTACTTGTAAAAGATCTACTTACAGAAATAAATATAATATATTATCATTTATTCATCATTATTTTATACTTGTTCTGGATCATGATTCTGTAAGATTATTTTGGCGCATCTCAGAGGTTCTCAGCTAAGAATGCAGGCACCATCTAATACCAAAACGCATCGAAGTTTAAAGTAGATCGAATAGAAATAAATATTAATTTTCAGAAATGAATATCATTTTTTTACTTTATTTTATTTTATTTTTATTATTAAAGTAGTGTATCTGTAAGCTAAGGAAGAGCTGACAGATATACTACTTTAAGTTATTTGTTATTTATCTACCAATGTACAAAACTACTTGCACAATGAATTCGTGGCCTCAGTTACGAAAAATATATGGTATAACATCTCATTGGTGATAACACTTTTTCAGGGGTATGACGGTAACTTCTGGAAGCGTGGTGCTAAACAAGGATGAGAAGAACCTAATAGGAATCAGTATAGGCGGGGGAGCACCACTGTGTCCCTGTCTATATATTGTGCAGGTAAAGTAGACCAACAGGTAATATAAACTTCCTCATTAGCCTAGCGGGAGCAACCGCGACTGCTACGTTAAAGTATTCAGGGTGTTACAAAACTACCCGTAAAGCCGAGAGGAGGTTAAATAGGGGCCTTATAACGAGTCCATTCACAATATTTAAGAACCGTAGTAACGCTGTATAACATACCCCAAAAAAAGGAGAACATCAACATTTATAAATTAAAAGCAGAAAAACTATTAAAGTAGACAATTATTAGGTAAAATAGGTACGTAGGCCTTTCTGTTAAATAATCTGGTTCCCTGACATGACAGCTGACAAAATTTTTGGCTTTGATAATTAATTATATTTTTTACGAGGTATTTTATAACACGTTGTATTATTATATCCATTGTCTAGTATCCACAGAACAAGCTGGTTAGTGTTGGAATAGATGGTAATTATCATCCTCCTATGCCTTTTCTTCTGCTTGCATCTAGTCTAGTTTGACCAGATGCGGCTAAATATCATTATTTTACACGGAACTACTCCCATCAGATCTCCGCAACCCAAGTTCTGTGCAATATTCTAAGGATAGACTGGTTGTCAGGACTTTTGACTTACATTAACCATTGTCATAGATGTTCTTTATGACAACCGGGAGGGCTTTACGTGCTCGCCGGGGCACGAGTTTGGGATTAGATGACGCTGTGTAAAATGTCCCACAAATATTTATAATTAATTTATTCCAGATCTTCGACAACACACCAGCATCAAAAGATGGTACTTTACAGAGTGGAGATGAACTCGTTGGGGTTAACGGACAATCCGTGAAAGGCAAGACCAAAGTTGAAGTCGCTAAGATGATTCAATCTGCTAAGGTATTAAATTATTATTAGCCTTTTTTTTTGTTTACGGGGTTGGAAAAGCTTTATGCACTACTCACCGCTCCGGGGAGAGCGGTGGGGTGTGTCGGACTCCGCTCTGAAAAGAGTGATCTACCGACTAAAACCAAACTCGGCGTTTCGCGTCACCACTTTAGTGCCGGGACTATGGGAGCGCTGTAGCATTCGTCCGCAGACCCGGGAATTATATTATTAGCCTCCCCTAACTTTACCTGAGTTTTATATCGAAGAAATTACTTCATTTCCACATCCTGTCTCCGGATGACGTAGTACCTTGAATGTGGGAGTGGAAAAATTGCCTGTAGATTTTTTTCTTTAAGAAAATGTTGTTCCTCACTAAGATTTTCTCCTGTATTAATTATGGTTTCGTTTATAAACATAAATTTTCACATACACACACCCAGACCCGGAACAGCTAGCATAATGCCCTCTCCATGAGCTGATGGTGACCTCCGGGGGGTTTAAGTGGGTAAGAATCCCAGATTCCCCGGGCTGATCTCCATAAACCGGTAGTCGTTTGAAGGTTTACCCCGGAAACAAAAACAAGTTAAAAATATTTTTTTAAGTCAGTCCCTGATATGAAACCCTATTTAAACCGTGACTGATAATCTAAACCTAATATGAATATATCCTCAATCTAACAATAAGCTTATTTATTGTTAAATTCTTCTCCCAAGGATGAAGTAACTATTAACTACAATAAACTGCACGCGGATCCTAAGCAAGGCAAGTCTTTAGACATCATAATGAAGAAGATGAAGCACCGGCTCGTGGAGAACATGTCTTCGGGAGCTGCTGATGCCTTGGGTCTCTCCAGGGCTATCCTGTGCAACGACACTCTTGTTGCCAAACTGAATGAACTGAGAGAAACTGAGACTACATATAAGAAGCTTGTGGAAAATGCCAAAAGGTAAAACAATCTATGTATTTACTTACTTCATTATTTGTTAATTTTCAGGGTTCGATCATCTCAAGTCTAGCAGTGTTATTGGAATTTTCTATGAAATTCTCAGTAGCCGCTCGAAAATTGTATTTGTAGTCGGTTAATGGCAATAAGCTCGTCCCCCATTACATAAGACCTAAGCATACTGACGAACTGTGGGTTTATTTTCGTACGTCAACAAAAGAGTAAAGTATACAGACAGCAAACGAAATATATGCATTTTTATACAGATTTCGACAGAAATAATTACGCGCCAAAGGGTTAGGTATGTAGCTGCTTACAATACCTACGTTTTGACACATATTGCGTGATACATCACTATCTTTTTCAAAACACAGATTAGTAATTAGCTGCCTGTATACCTAACTCTTTTGTTGACCGTACATCTTTGCCTAACCCTTTGGAGAATACATGCGTGATGGTATTATATTTATGATTCTATTTCCTTCAGGTTTACTTCAATAACCTGTCATGGTCGTGGCGAATTTCGCGGATTCCAAGGCCATGACTATAGGGCATGTGAAAACAAGTGCGTTTTTAGTTGATCCGACATACCCTGCCACCTCCCCGGATGGCGGGATATCCCTGAGGATTTTCCGTACTATAAAAAAAAAGAGTTCACTTAATAAACTTCTGCTTCCAGAATGCTCAAAGCCTATTTCGATCTTCTGCAAACCTACAAGTCGGTTGGGGACATATTTGCGGCTATAGGAGTGCGCGAGCCTCAGGCCAGGGCCTCTGAAGCCTTCACCAAGTTTGGCCAGTACCACCGCCTGCTGGAGAGGGATGGCATAAAGATGCTGAAGGCCTTGAAACCTGTAAGTTGGTTTGAAATTGGGTTTTAAAGATAGATTAGTTTTAAATTCCTATTGTAGTTTATACTGTGAAATTTAGCTTAATAAGTGGAAAATGTCTGATTGACTTCGAGAAAAGGATGATGATGACGATGATAAAAGGATGATGATGATAATAACGACGATGATGATGATGATGACGATGATGTGATGATGATGCTGTGATGATGATGATGATGGTGGTGAGACCGATGATGATGATAATGATGATGATGATGATAATAATGATGACGATGATGATGATGATGATGATGACGATGATGTGATGATGATGAAGATAACGATGATGTGATGATGATGACAACGATGATGACGACGATGATGACGACGACTACGACAGTGATGATGATGATGATGACGATGATGATGATGACGATGATGATGACAACGATAATGACGACGATGATGATGATAATAATGATGACGATGATGACAACGATGATGACGACGATGGTGATGATAATGATGATGATGATGATGACGACGACTACGACGACGATGATGATGATGGTGATGATGACGATGATGTGATGATGATGAAGATAACGATGATGTGATGATGATGACAACGATGATGACGACGACTACGACGATGATGATGATGATGATGACGGTGATGATGACGATGATGATGATGATGATGATGACGATGATGATGACAACGACGACGATGATGATGATGATGATGATGACAACGATGATGACGACGATGATGACGACGACGACTACGACGATGATGATGATGATGACGATGATGATGATGATGATGTGATGATTATGACAATGATGATGACGACGATGATGATGAGGATGTGATGATGATGATGATGATGATGATAATGACGATGATGATGACGATGATGATGAGGATGATGACAACGATGATGACGACGACGATGATGATGATGATTACGATGACGATGATAATGATGATGTGATGATGATGTGATGATGATGATGATGACGATGATGATGACGATGATGATGACGATGATGATGACGATGATGATGACGATTATGATGACGATGATGATGACGATGATGATGATTATGACGATCATTATGTTGACGATGACGATGATGATGATGTGATGATGATGATGAAGATGATGATAATGATGATGATGATTGATTCATTAATTGTATTAGTAAACATTTACTTCGAAATCGATTTGATTGAGTACCGAAGTAATACTAACAATCTTTTTCATCATATCTATTCCAGATTCTTTCAGACATGGGTACATACTTAACCAAGGCTATCCCTGACACGAAACTGACTATTCGTAAGTACGCTGATACCAAGTTTGAGTACCTGTCCTACTGCCTCAAGGTGAAAGAGATGGATGATGAAGAATACGGGTATAATGCTTTGCAGGAACCGTTGTATAGAGTGGAGACTGGAAACTATGAATATAGGTAAGATAATCAACCCATATACTGCCCTACTGCTGGGCACGGGTCTCCTTTCGCGATGAGAGAGATTAGGCTATAGTCCGCCACGCTGGCCTAATGCGGGTTGGCAAACTTCAGACGCCTTCGAGAAAATCTCTAGGGCATGCAGGTTTCCTCACGATGTTTTCCTTCACCGCTTAAGCGAGTGATAAACACATGGTAAAAGGCAACCGCAGCTTATAGACGCTAGCAACACCAGTAGTATCACCAACGCATTGTTATCTTGATTGAGACCTCAGTTGTTAAGTCTCATATGCTGATAATTTCACTGCCTACATTGCCCTTCAAACTGAAACACAATAAAGTAAGCACATTATTGCTCCACCACCACAGGCCATCTTTTATGATAACCTACCCCTCTGGGAAAAACCGCCAGTGTATGTGTACGAGCTGCTACGCTGTACATTGACCTTTGTAGTAATTAGAACGAGTAGGTACGTCATAATGCACGTCGCTATGTTTAGGTGTGCATTTCTCAATTCAATAAATAATTCAACAATGATGTAATTTAAGTAGTGACAATAAAAGACTCAACTGAAACGTTCGTCTACTCATTCATAACATAACATACATAACCTTACACAACATAACACATACATAACATTTACACTGTTGGGCATCGAACCCCAAAATTTGGTCCTTCGAGCCGGATCTGAACCAGCGACCTGATGAATGATATGTAAATATCATTTAATATATTCATTGCAGACTGATTCTCCGTTGCCGTCAAGACGCCAGGACGAGGTTTGCAAGGCTGAGGTCCGACGTACTAGTGAAGTTAGAGTTGCTGGAGAACAAGAAGACTCAGGATGTGGCATACCAGCTCAGGCGGTTTATACAAGGATTAGCCGTATATCACAAGTAAGTGCCTGGAGTTTCTTGCTGGCTCTTCTCCGTAAGACCCACTATTTTGCATTTCAAACGTTTCTGTAATAATGTTCTCATATAAATAAAACATTTTAAAATGCCTGTAGGAGTCTCGGGTCCCATAGTCTCGATCGTAGGGCAAACAAGCATACGGCCCATGCGATGATAAGCAGTTACCATAGCCTAAGCGTAGTGGATTATAACCTAATTGACAAATGCCCAGCAGTGGGACATTTTATGGGTGATTATATATAATGCACGAAACGTTTATTTTGCGTACTACAAAACAAGGAGACATCTTGACCCTCCTGATATCGATAAAACTTTCGAATTAGCGTAGATCATTCCATTGCCCCAATAGAAGATCTCTACGCTCTCTAACCATGGCCCAATTGAAAGCAAATGTGAAGCAAACTTAATATTTATAAACCATTTCAGTGAATCAGTGGAACATCTGAAAGACAATGCAACGCTGTTCCCAGTTGAGGTGGATCTATCGCAGAATGCGTTCCAATATAAATCTACGGCGCAAATAATTCAGGTAAGGGTATTATTCGATATTTTTTCAATAAATGATCCAAGTACTTATTCGGACAATATAGATTAAATGAATTTTTATAGGATATGGTTATGGTCCCAGCTGGAGCTATAGCTTCTGATAATGACTAATAAAACAAAATAATCCTTTTAATGTCAAATATCTTGAATACCTTGATATTTAAAAATATTCAAGTATTAATCGCATTCATGTATTAGAGCCCTTTTCCTGTCACTCGGATTTGCGCCCGCATGCGCGCCACCCGCTTGCTTGTCATTTATTTCATTTACCATTTCAGTATCGTGCCTCATTTTATTGATTCTTTATCCTTACTATAATATTATTTCACTGCAGTCTCTAACCACGACTTCTAAACATTCTTACAGGATAGCCAAGAAGAAGAAGAAGAAGAAATAGAATTTGGAAAAGAAATACACGAATACCATGACATTGCTGATATTGATAGCAAAGAGGCCAAACTTGCCAACCGTCGTCAAACCAAAGACAATGACGACACAGAGTCATCACAGCAGCTGCTGCCTGACTTTGACAACGTCACCATTCCATATGACAAAGTTGACAAGTCTGACAATGCTGACAATTTGACTTTGCTAACAGAACTCGGTTTAGCTGACACTAATGTTCAGGATGATTTTGGCGATTTCCAAAATGGATTGTTCGACGAGTTCCTGCCTAAAGCCAGTGAAGAAAATAAGAATGATATTTTTGATAAGTTGTTGAGCGATTTCAGTATTCATAATTAAATTAATGTCTATGATTTGGAGGTTTTATTTTGTAGTGTATACCTAGTTTTACCTCCTTAATACAAAAATCTCATTATATAAGATCTTATACACCTCTTTTGCTATCTCATCTACTTGACATCAAAATAACAAAAATGTCATCATTGGTTAATACTATGCGTTCTAGACAGTACAGAGATACTTATTTTACTTCTCTTGAATCGGTAACGGAATTATTAATATAATGCCAATTGCCGTTTTAAGTAATCTCAAATAGAGTTGAACATAGACCTGGTCACTGACCGAACAGCAGAAGACAAAACTTAAGGTTTGTCAGCGACCAATGGAGCGCAGTATTTTGGATGTAAGGTGGACTACTATACTGGAAATAACTGCTTTCCATTCCAAAACGCGCATAGTGGATGTGGGTGTCCAAATTGTGAGGTTGAAGTGGCGATGGGTTGGCCACGTCAGTCGCATGCAACTGAACGAGGTGGGCGAGGCTAGCTACCGAGTGATGGGTCCCTTACAACTAGTGATGTGTCGAGTAATGTTCTCCGTAAGAGAATTTTCTGTCATCGAGAATGTTCGGCAATATTGAGAATGTTCTCAGAACATTCTCTGAAACTGAGAATTTAAATACTATTAATTTATTGAAACTTATATGTAAATAGATGTAGAAGTATGTTATCTCGTGTAAAGTTTAATAGGTTAGTAAGTAAGCAGTATATAGGTAAGTACATAAGTAGTACATAGGTAGGTACATAAGAAGTACATAGGTAAGTACAGAGGCCAGCAGGTCAAGCTATCCAAAACTGTCTAATTTTACCAATTGAATATGAACCTTATTACTTTGCATTAAAGTTGAATATCTATCCAAGAAGTTTGACAGATAGGGATAGCTTGATGTGCTGGCCTCTGTACATAGGTAAGTACATAGTTTATTTATTTTATTATTTACTTAAGTACTTATATTAAAGCTTACAGTCAAATAAAAACATATGGATAACTCTTTAACTAATTATGATGCTAAGAACAAACTCTCACAAATTATCTTACAAGCACATGTTTCAACAGTTAATAAGAACTACATATACTAGACTGCATAGAAGGAGTGAAAATTAAAAATACAATCTTATTACAACCAAACAAAGCAAAGGAAATGTGAAACAAAAGGTTTTGCTTGAGGTCAGAGTTATCGCTGGTCGGGCATGGCAGCGAATCTGTCTTCTCACTGAACTCGAACTGCTACAGAATAAATCCTAATTTAGACGATAAGTTATTAAATTGTCTTGCACTGCGCAAAAAGAATGAGAAAACATTACCTCTGTATTTTACTGAAACAAATGGTATTTACTGCTTATACATATATACTTCCCTATACAACATTATTATTAGTATATGCGAAACCTGAATATAGTTTGTTCAGAATCAGTAACTGAATCGATTCCAATAATTTTTACATCATGTTATATTTTGTCCCAAAAACATTTAAAAAATGTTACGAGTAGGACACCGAGCGACACTAAGTACCTATCCGCAATCATATGCGCGCAACACAGGTCACTGACACTGAGCGGTCAGCGCGGGCGCAGTGGGGCGGGCGGGGCCCGGGGGTGAACCAACCAGGCAACCACTTCAGTCGCCCGGCAGCTATAGGGAAGTGTGCACGTATGTCGCTCCCGTTCAGATAAGTAGGTACAAAACGAGAGCGCGACCGCGAGCGCAAGCATTTCGGTTGATCTGTACCTATCGTATGTATAAAGCATAGGTAGTGTTCGTTTAAGAAATGGTACGTACAGTAGCGGTTTGTGGTGATAACGCGAGCGCGCGGCAGTTGTGTTTCGGTTGACGTGTACCTATCGTATGTAAAAAGCATAGTGTTCGTGTAAGAAATGGTACGGATACTAGCGGTTTGTGGTGATAAGTGATAACGTATTCCTGGCAGTGCGGCACGAGGAGCTATCTGACATTAAAGTATCGTCACACACATGAACACACGTTTTTATTTGTACCTACAGCCTATTGTGGTTAAGTAGTGCGATGTTTAACACTTTTCATCCATTTTGAACTTACAGTGTTTGGTATAAGGTGCAACATATCGCATTGACTACATTTAATCACTTACGGCTGCATTTACAAATAAAGTACTTATTAATGTCTACCTACACTTGACCATTACGACAGTTCAAAGACTGGAAGTGTGATGGAAAATGTGGAAAGTGTGATGTATCATCAGTTAAATACAATGCAATCGGAAATCGCCGTACGGTTAGGTACCTACTGCCACATTATTATCAATGAGCGCCGCGACAACGCGGGCGCGGGGCGGCGCCTGCGCGTGATGAGCATGTTTTTGTACGGACAACCAGGTAACTTAACAAGCTTATAACTTTGTGATTTTTCATGATACAAGTTTTGAAATTTTGTACATAGATTATTTACATAAAAATACTAGACACGTGTTTCAGGTTTCGCATATAATAATAATGTTGTATACTGCTACATTGTTAAGTACATACATAAGTACATAGGTAAGTACATAGGTAAGTACATAACTAGTACATAGATTAGTACATAAGTAGTACATAAGTAGTACATAAGTAGTACATAAGTAGTACATAAGTAGTACATAAGTAGTACATAAGTAGTACATAAGTAGTACATAAGTAGTACATAAGTAGTACATAAGTAGTACATAAGTAGTACATAAGTAGTACATAAGTAGTACATAAGTAGTACATAAGTAGTACATAAGTAGTACATAAGTAGTACATAAGTAGTACATAAGTAGTACATAAGTAGTACATAAGTAGTACATAAGTAGTACATAAGTAGTACATAAGTAGTACATAAGTAGTACATAAGTGGTACATAAGTAGTACATAAGTGGTACATAAGTGGTACATAAGTAGTACATAAGTGGTACATAAGTAGTACATAAGTAGTACATAAGTAGTACATAAGTAGTACATAAGTAGTACATAAGTAGTACATAAGTAGTACATAAGTAGTACATAAGTAGTACATAAGTAGTACATAAGTAGTACATAAGTAGTACATAAGTAGTACATAAGTAGTACATAAGTAGTACATAAGTAGTACATAAGTAGTTCATAAGTAGTTCATAAGTAGTACATAAGTAGTACATAAGTAGTACATAAGTAGTATATAAGTAGTACATAAGTAGTACATAGGTAAGTACATAAGTAGTACATAACTAGTACATAAGCAGTACATAGGTAACTACATAAGTAGTACATAGGTAGTACATAAGCAGTACATAAGCAGTACATAGGTAAGTACATAAGAAGTACATAGGTTAGCACATAAGCAGAACATAGGTAAGTAGAGAAGTAGTACACAGGTAATTTATTTATTTATTTATTTGATAGGTACTCCAACGACTTATCCACTATTACAATACAACTTAATGAAGGAACATTAATATAATATTATGGTGAATTCGTCACTTAAAGAAGTACACAGCATTTTCACAAAATCTAAATCATATGTAAAATTTAAATTAAAATCGAAATTAAATACAAATTAAATATCAAAATGAAATATAAATAAATATTAAATATTTAAGTGAAATAAAAATTAAATATCAAAGTTAAATACCTACACTTATACATTAAAGGGTTAAGAACTTGCTAGCGAGTGCAATAAGTAGTTCTGGAAGAAAGAGATATTCAATATTTTTAATTTTATTAATAACACAGCGTTATTTAAGCAGGTGATTCGTCTATGACAACAGATACGATCTTTTTGCGAAATTGGAGAAATGAGTCTGAAAGTATATCGATATTCTTGGAGATGTTTATTGTATTGTAATTAATCATTAGTCGATTCAAGGGGGCAGTCTGGCTAAGGTTGGTTCTAAATGAGGATATGGCAAAGGTGTTTGTTTTGCGCTTAGATCTATTTGTGGTGCATCTAGGTACAGTTTTATTTCAGATAATAGCTCAGGCACAGTAACTAAGTTATGTATGATTTTATACAATAAGAACTGGTCAAATGAGCTTCTACGTTCTTCCAATGACGACATATTGAAATGGCTAAGCCTATGGGAATAATCAGCGTCTCGAGGGCAACTCGAGCATCTAAAACGCATGTATCTGGTGAAGTTCTTCTGTATACGTTCAATCCTATTGATATGGACACGATATATGGGGTTCCAGACTGGAGAAGCGTAGTCTAGAATGCTTCTGACAAGAGTATTATATAGTAATTTTAGAGTCGATATGGACCGAAATTCTGAGCAAGTTCTCTTCACAAAACCCAACATTCTTGATGCTTTGGCGACAATTGCATCAACATGGTTGACAAATGATAGCTTTTTGTCTAGTTGAATGCCAAGGTCACGAATGGTGTCAACCTTTTGAAGGGAAACTCCATTTATTGTATAGGACGATGTCCGCGTGTTCCTGTTTCGCGTAAAAGTCATATTATAGCACTTGCTCGCATTGAGTGTCATCATATTTTGTTGACACCATTCGTATATAGCATTCAAGTCCTCCTGAAGAAGCATAACGTCTGAATCAGCCTTGATCTCTTTGTACAGTTTCAAATCATCTGCAAACAAGGAACATTTGCAGTGTCTCACTGAATGAACGATGTCATTAACGAAGATAAGAAAGAGAATCGGGCCTAGGTGGGATCCCTGGGGTACCCCTGAAGTAGTAGGATAAAGTGGAGATTTTAGGTAAGTATATAAGTAGTACATAGGTACTAACCTATGCGACGGCGCGGCGAGATCTCCCTAAGTACATAGGTTAGTATATAAGCAGTACATAGGTAAGTATATAAGCAGTACATAGGTAAGAACATAAGTAGTACATAGATTAGTACGTAAGTAGTACATAAGCAGTATATAGGTAAGTATTTATGCAGTACATAGATTAGTACATAAGCAGTACATAAGCAGTACATAAGTAGTACATAAGCAGTACATAGATTAGTACATAAGTAATACATAAGCAGTACATAAGCAGTACATAAGCAGTACATAAGCAGTACATAAGCAGTACATAAGTAGTACATAAGTAAGTATTTATACAGTACACAGGTAAGTACATAAGCAGTACATAGGTAAGTATATTAACAGTACATAGGTAAGTATATAAGCAGTACATAGGTAAGTACATAAGTAGTACATAGGTAAGTATATAAACAGTACATAGGTAAGTATATAAGCAGTACATAGGTAAGTACATAAGTAGTACATAGGTAAGTACATAAGCAGTACATATGTAAGTATATAAACAGTACATAGGTAAGTACATAGGTAAGTATATAAACAGTACATAGGAAAGTACATAAGTAAGTACGTACCTATGTACTTACCTATGTACTTACCTATGTACTTACCTATGTACTTACCTATGTACTTACCTATGTACTTACCTATGTACTTACCTATGTACTTACCTATGTACTTACCTATGTACTATCCTATTTACTGTATTACTACTTATGTACTAACATAAGTAGTAAATAGGTAAGTACGTACCTACTTAAGTAGTTAGTAGAACTGATTACTGAAACATAATTTTGTTCAATTTAAAATAACCAATGTGAAATATTAATAACAATATGCAAGTAACGAGAATACTCCCGAGAACTTACTCGAGAATGTCCTCGCTGAAGAGAATTTACCGAGAAACATAGTTTTACAGCTGGTAACACTGAACGTAAACTTCATAAAAACTTACTCGAGAATATTGTTCTCGCTGAAGAGAATTTACCGAGAAACATAGTTTTACAGCTGGTAACACTGAACGTAAACTTCATAAAACATTCAAATAATACACAATATTTATTTATTTATTTATTGCATTCCATATTGTACAATACAGGTGATAAATATAATAAAAAAGAAACAATTATCTGTAGGGCGCAGAAAAAAAAAAAAATTACACATTTTGGAGAGAGGAAGTGTTCATAATATTTAATATTATGGATTATAATTAGAGAGAGGACGAGTTCTTTAATATTTTATATGTAATATATAATTATCGCTTAGCTATTTTATCTTGATATATATTTTATTGTT
Organism: Acronicta alni; assembly: GCA_964056405.1. Taxonomy (NCBI): domain Eukaryota; kingdom Metazoa; phylum Arthropoda; class Insecta; order Lepidoptera; family Noctuidae; genus Acronicta; species Acronicta alni. Next base: position 2,200,332 of record OZ043935.1, read on the forward strand.
ATTTTATTTAAATTGTTGATGAATATATTATAAGGTCTATATTTAAATTGAATATATATTTATTTATTTGTTATTATTACAAAGCTAAAATTACTTATTATTTACAATGTTTATAGTTATATTTATATATTAATTATTTAAATTATTATACTATAATGTTCATATATTTTAACTCATTTATTTCTATTATTGAATTTATCTGTTAGATATTCGTCTATTGTGTAATAGCGAAATGTTTTAATTTATTTAAAAATACATTGTTTTTATTTATAGGTATTTTTATCTTACATAGAAATAAGTGAAAACAGTCATCAGAAAAATCTCATAAATTCCTGACCCAGAGAATGTTCTCACGAACTTAACAGCAAAGTTCTCGATGTCTAATGCGCCTAAACCTGTGAGAATGTTCCCGAGAATTGCCCATCACTACTTACAACGCTATTCATGGTCGATGTTGGCCCAGGCGTTGGTGAAAAGATCTCGATCCCTTTGCCAACGTCTTATGAAGAAGCCCAGGATAGAAAGTCATGAAGCAAGATAGGGGAGGCTTTTTCCTTACAGTGGGACACTAAAAATATATTAAAAACTAATAAAATAAAGTTCAAAACGATCCAAATGACAACATTTTTAAATTTTTTCTCAGCCTAATCTGCAGAGTTACTGACAATAATGCATGAGAAGAATTTTCCGTTTCTAATCATAAAATAAAACAATAATATATTAAACAAATTATTAGTTTATTAGTAATAAATATTTCGCAAGACAAGCGGTACATAATAATTTCATTATTTTCTTAAATTAGTATTCTTACACCTATAATTATTTTATGAGATTTAAATCGCTAGATTTGCCCTCACCGTACTTTATACCGCTCGAAAACGTGTCCATATAGAGATGAGTGAATGTACACATTCCGTGTTAGAGACAGAGAACGATAGTGTGCAATATTCAATATGATTGAACGAGACAATAACAGATTCGATACTTCCGATGTCAACCAGTTTACTTACGGAAACGTGACCATTATTTGACCCGGTAGGGCGCATCTAGCGATTTAAATCTTTGCACCTATACAGGGTGTTACAAAACTACCCGTAAAGCCGAAAGGAGGTTAAATGGGGCCTTATAACGAGATTATTCACAATATTTAAGAACCGTAGTAACGCTGTATAACATACCCCAAAAAAAGGAAAGCAACAACATTTATGAATTAAAAATAGAAAAACTATTAAAGTAGACAATTATTAGGTAAAATAGGTACGTAGGCCTTTCTGTTAAATAATCTAGTTCCTTGACATGACAGCTGACAAAATGTTTGTCTTTGATAATAATTAATTATATTTTTTACGGGGTATTTTGTAACACGTTGTATACTTTATTTACTTTACAAAATCCATTTCATCATTTTATATTACAGAATGGAATGGCAATAGGCTCGCCACCAACACAATTACATGGGACCTAAACATAGCGAAGAGGGTACATTAGTACACCTCTACCTAAACCTTCGGGGAATACAGCCGTAATGGTATGTTATGTTTTGTTTTTACAAAATGGAGCTCAACCATTTCAGTTAAATGTTCACAAAACGTTATATTTTACATACATACACTCACGCCTTTTTCCCATGGGAGTAGGCAGAAACTAAAGAACGCCACTGGCTACGATTCTTGCATAGGTACTTCTTTTGCTTAAACCACATTCATACATCTTGTCATACACACACGCCGGTTACGATTATTACTACGAATAAGGTCGCCGTAAGTTTTTCTAGGGCGTCCCCTCTCGGCGGTTCCACTGACATTCGCCATGTAAATTAATACCTTTTGTTAATACCCTTTCAACCATTCTCTCGACGTGCCCAAACCATCTCAGCATAATCTTCTCAATTCTCGTCACTACATCGTCTTTTAAACCGCAACGTTCCCATAACACACTATTTCTCAATCTGTCATTCCGAGTTACACCGCACATACTTCGCAAGGAACGCATTTCTACAGCATTTATTCTACTTTCTTGTTTTGTTTATATTTTGGTATGACAAATTCTTTCCTTACGTTGCGTTTTTTTTTGCAATATTATGATGACGTATACATACAACATTAAATCCTTTTCCATTAAGTATGATTTATATCATGAAATAAATACATAGAGATCTATGTAAAAATAAAAAGTACTCTAAGATGTTCAGAAAGTACGTAAAAGGTACATTTTGTAAAAGTTTAGGTACATTTACTGATCTTTAAAAGTGCTATTTCCGTCTATTACAACACACAATTCTCCCAAATACTCTGAACACTAATTTCTAAACACAACACTAATCCTGGTCAAATTAAAAACACTACATCACTTCAATGCTCCAATTAATAGTATCCTTCCACATAGACTCTCCTTTTTGCTGGCCACGGTGCCTCGAAAGCGAGCACCAAGTCTTGTCCTTTTAAACCTTTAATTTGCTGCAAATACAACTTTACTTTCTGTCCATATTCTGGCAGGCTCTCATACGTATCCTTGATGAGCTTTCCTTTATACTGCAACTTAGGTATAAGGTTCAGGATGTCGAGTTTCTGTACCTTTTCAAAATCAATAGTATCTGCAAACTGTTTGAGGGAGGAAGATGCAGTGTCTGTAATGGTTTGGAGTTTTGTTGCAGCCGTGTCTTTTAGCTTTTGCAGGTCTATTGTAGCTGTTGCAGTGTGGATGAGGAGGAGGGTTAACTGAAATAAATATTTTTATATTGATTTCTGACATTTACGCGAATATTATTTAGTGTAGTTATATAGTCTTAAAATGCCAAAAATATACAAAAAGATATTATTTAGTGTAGTTTTATTTCAATAAATATTTATATATTTTTTTACAAAAAGATAGTTAGAAGGTAAGGTGGCATCGTTCGACATTGAACTAACTGTAAAGTAAGTTGTGTCGGTTGAAAAGCAAAAACTTGCATTTCAATAGGTGTTACTGACGTCACCATAAAGACGTAAATTCAGTATGTGAAGGAAAAATTCGACATGACGGGTAGGTATCGCGGTGGCTTAGTGGTCATAGCGTCTGGTGTACCTAACCAGAAGACGCAGGTTCGAATCCTACCCGCGGTCGAATTTTTCCTTTTCTAAATAACTTTAAAATATTTATATTTTAAGATATTGAAAGAATCGTGAGTAAACTTGAATGCCTGAGGGCGCGTACTGACTATGTGAAACATTTCGTGGCAGCTGCTACGGGAATACCCTAGTATTTCCCAGGGAACAACCACAAAGTTTGAAATTATGATTTTCATGAAATCATTAAAAAAGCAGTGATAGTCCAGTGGTATGGACTGCCAAATCGAAGGTTTCGAGTTCGAATCCAAGGCACGCACATCTGACTTTTCGAAATCATGTTCGTATTAATAATTAATTATCACTCGCTTAAACGGTGAAGGAAACATCGTGAGGAAACCTGCAGGCCTGAGAGATTTTCTCGACAGTATGTGAAGTCTGCCAACCTGCACTAGGCCAGCGTGGTGGACTATAGCCTGATCCCTCTCATTCTGTGAGAGGAGACACGTGCCCAGCAGCGGGACAATATAATTATGGGTTGATGATGATTCTATGAAATCATTAGCGTCGTCAGTATGCACCGTGACAGATTTTATCGACGGCGTATGTCTGCTAATCCCCACTAGGCCAACATGGGAGACTACAGTACCTACCTACACACTACTACTATTATGATACCTACTGTTTGCAAATCATAATTGTATTGGGGTTATCCTGTAAAGATAGTGTGTGAAATAAAAAAATAATTTATTATAAAATAGGGGGCGAGTGGTATTCAAAGTTGCTTTAAAACAATAATTTACTTAATAGGTATACTTACTATAAGTTTTATTTTTTAAGCAAGCGATTTTATGTGCTTTATTATAGCATGCTTATTTTATATGCCTACTTGTTATGTTAACGCGATACGAGACGCCCGACGGACAGTTGGTTGATAGAGAGAGAGAGAGTGCTATGCGATAAAAAGCAAAATAGCTTTATAGCATATATATAATTTGCTTTAAGTATGCTATATATAATAAGCACGCTACTTAATTACGCTTTATGCAATATTAACCATCACTACGAGACACTAAAAAAAACAGTAATCGACTCACCAGGGTACAAGCCTTCATGTTGATTATGAGGGATGCACGGCAGCACTGGACGGCATGGATAACAACAAGCAGATATAAAGTAATGATTGCGCACATCGGTCAAAATAACTACGTCCTTATTCTGGTAGATGGTCCGACTACGCTCGCTAGCGATTAAGTATTTAGAACTAACGCTGTCATTCGTTTCCTTGTGAGAGAGTATGGGCTTCCAATCCCTACTTCCGTACATATAATTAAATGCGAAAGTAAGGTAGGAACAGATTACCTATATATGTTGTTCATAAGCACAAGAATTTACCGAAAATTGCAGAATGTATTGTGGCTTATAAAACCCTTTTTTACTGTTTTAATCTACTTACTTATCTATCTATCTATCTATTGTATTCCAACCTTCTTCCATCATACTTAAAATCGGGGTGCATCTTAACAATTAGAGTTTGACCTCTTTATTGTATGTAGACCCATAGAAGGAAGAGATCATCACTGTTGGTTTCTAATTAAATGTGAGTGAAGCTGCGGGCAAAGTTAGTTTATACATAATATATACAAAACGTATTTTAATAGGTACAATAATATATACAACTTTTAGAACAACTTCTCAAATCACAAAACAAGTGCATTATGATTTTCGATATCGTTCTACAGAATAGGTCTCCAGGGGAAAGTGTCGAAAGGTTGTCCTATGCATGTATTATCAAAATTCAGCTCACATTATATACAGTCGCATCGTGAATACCAAAAGTTTTGGCAGGAAGATTTATCGCAGTTTGATCATGGTGTGATGTAATTATAAATTTGTTATATCATTACGACGCTGGTCTGGGTACTAATTTCTCTATGTAATATTTCACAGTTCAAAGGTATGGCTTGTTTAATACAGTGTGAGTCTTCATATTGTCCACAATCATAATAAAATATATTTACTGCGATCCTCCTGTAAACAAAAATTAGTAGAAAAACAAAAGCAGTTTTTTGTTAACCTTGTGCAGTTGTGTGAGGTTCCGGGTTCAATATATTTTTTTCATATCATCACGCCTGTATTCCCCGAAGGGTCAGGAAGAGATTTACTACGCTAGAGGTTCTAAGTTCGATTCCCAGTTAACCGCCACGTCAATAACGAAAATCTGTGTTCTCTACGCCAAGCGACAAATTCTAGTATATTAAGTAAAAAAAACAATAAATTTTTGTATAGGCCAACGACGGCATGGCAAGTCAAAATACCACTTTTTTTTTAGTTCAAAGTAAATACACTTTGAATTAAAAAAGTGGTATTTTTGACGTGCCATGCCGTCGTTGGCGTCGTGAGTAAATTTTAATTTAAAGTCCGTGGCGGACAAAGGGTTAATAATCCATCGTAATTTTCAATTCAGTACAGTTCATTCCCCAATTTAGACGCTTAATTATTACTAATCATTATTGCGTTTTGTATTGTTATGATAAATCATTTAATTAATTTATTTATTTAATAAGGTTTTCCCACAGCTTATGCATACAACGCTAATAGTAACATAGATAGATATATACTTAGTAGCCTTCGTCTTATACACAAGCCAATCATGGGCCAACCAACATTTTAACTGTATGATTAGTTCGATGATTACAATTCAATTTAAAAGTTATACGGTTGTTTGTCGATAAAATATTATAATATAAAAAAAGATTGTGATATTATGTAATTTAATGTGATAAATTATAAAATTTGTATGACATTATATATTACAACGTAAAGTATATAACTATAATACCTACTAAATATGTAAATTTTTATAATTAATAATTTTATGTAAACACTTAGATTGAAATGCCCTATCAGGCAACTAAGTTCCAAGAACCTATCTATTGTAACATCTACAAACTGTTAGATACACTTAGTTCGCAATAAAGAATTTGAATTTGAAATTAAGCATAGATTCCCTTATTTTAATTTATGAAAACACACTGTAAAGACAGCGTATTGTATTCCAAAGAAACCTCATTCTCCGAACCTTTTCCGTAATTTGTAAGGGTCGGCTTCCAGTCTAACCAAATGCAACTGCCATCAGACCTCTGCAACCCAACTTCTGGCATTACCAATATCCTGGGGCCTTACCACGAAGTGATAACGCGATCATCTTTTGTTTGTGTGAAAGGGATGGCGCTATTCAATGTGTAGAGCCCTCTCAATCGCAAAACGATCGCAAAAACACTTCGTGGTACGGCCTCTGGATAGACTGCTTATCAGGCTTTTTGGACTTTTGACTACCCCTAACGATTGTCATAGGTGTTCGTATGACAACCCGGACCGACGGCTTAATGTGCTCACTGAGGCACGGAAGGGTCTTGATGGGTTAAGAACGATCACCCTAGACACAGATTTCTAAGAAATTCACGCGCGCCCGCCAAGGATGGATTGTACCTAATAATAATATATTCTTTATTGTACACCAATGTATCAAAATATAGAACATAATCTTATACAAAAATAATATACAATAGGCGGCCTTATCGCAATCAGCGATTTCTTCCAGGCAACCTTTGGATGGACTGATAGAACTAAACAAAGAAAGAATGGGGTTGACGGTGCATATAATATAATATATATTTGAATACTTATCATATAAAAAGCAAACTAAAATATATACATAAATAAATACATACCAATTAATTATAATTATATGTATAAGTATATATATATTGTATATATATGTATTATATAGATATATATATATGTAAATACATATTTCCTATACAACAGAAAGATAAGATAGATTGAATTACAACGACAAATAACAAAATTATATCGACAAGTAGTGTTCCTTCACAAGTCTTTTAAAAACTGGCAGTGATTGGGCACGCCTTATTGGTACCGGTAAAGCATTCCACAGGCGAGCAGCTTGAACCGAAAAAGATTTGTCAAAGAAAGTACCTACATTTTTTTAAGGTAATAAGACACCAAAGCAGTGACAGCCGAGTGATATGAACATTGGATTGCTCGAGTACGAATCCAAGACACGGACCTCTGACTTTTCAAAATCATGTGCTATATAATATTAATTATCACTCGCTTAAACGGCGAAGAAAAATATCGTGAGGAAACCTGCATACTTTAGTTAGAGACTTTTCTCGACAGTTTGTGAAGTCTGCCAACTCGCACGAGGCCAGTATGGTGGACTATAGCCGAATCCCTCTCAATCTGAGAGGAGACCCGTGCCCAGCAGTGGGTAAACTCATGTACAGGGTACAGTTAGTAGGTAAATAAAACAATATTATTCTTAAAATAAAATATATTATCGAACCAATGTTACAGCTTAAAAAAATGTACGCTTCAGATGATTAGCTCTAAACCTAGTTATAGTGCGACAAGCATATCTGATCCGGTGACAGTTATTGGAACGCTTTGAATAACGCCATTTTAAAAATTACAGTTGGACTAGGTATTTGTATGAGTAATTTTCTCGTTCGATCGTATTTAAAATGAATTCTATCGTAGAGCATAATAATATAAGGTTTTTTTATACATTGTCTCATACCAGGTTCTTATACCGTGGGTGCGTTTACTAACACAAACTTTCACATACATAACCACCCAAATTCGCAAGAACTTCCTGTGCGCCCATACGGGAATCAAATACGTGACCTGCAAAGCAGAAGCCAATCGCTCAATCACTACGCCATTTGTGCCTTAAAATATACAATTTGATTTTTTCGGATTTGCTATTTTTTATCGTGAGTTTTTTTTTGTTTACAATGGGCGACGTTGTCACCAAGTGAGATAAATTTGTTGCACTATAATTATAATTAATTGATTAACAATTAACGCCTAACAAAAGTCGTAACTCTAACTTTTGCTAAATCAGTACTACATTACTTCGTGCTTCCTTTTCTCTGAAAATATGAACTTTATGTAAAAATATTAATTATACGAAAAATTAAAGAAATTTATTTGATATTGACGGGTGAAATTAAATTTTTGAAAATGAAATTGTTGTTAACTTAATAATTATGTAATTACCATATAGGAAAATGTTGTTAGTGCAGAGTAGGGTTCAAATAGTGTTGAAAATAGTAGACGTAGGTACCATTCATTCGTAAAATTAATGAAAATTGTACTTTATGTCAATGACATAAAAATCATAACACAGGTGTTCGTGAGAACTATAAGAACATTCATTTTTCAACTCTATCTGAACAACTTATGAGTGGTTCTTAATTGACAACAAGAAGAACGCTTGAATATGTTTTGCTAGAAATTATCCTAAGCTGCGCTTAACGCAGTAACAAATTCTTTAACAACAACACAACCATACTTTTAATTTTAAGATTTCTGATACAAAATTAAAAAAATAATAGTACCTACATCCATTTGACAGATAGTTGAAAGTCAATTACAATAATAAAATTTCAGTTTCAACCGACAAATTATAAAGTTACCTATAAATGTGTGATCGGCAGTAGTTTTAAATAGCATTGAGTCATTTACAGAATCGATTAATTCATTTAAATTGTCCCAGGACGCATGCGCATCTATCTTTCTATCTATATATTTATCTATACAGCCCGTATTATCCACTGCTGGTTGAAGACCTCTATTCCGCCACTGTTGCCGATCTTATTTCCCATTGAGGAGCTCTGGCTAAATCATAAAAACGCTGATCAACCGATTTTCTACCGTTGCGCTATTATCTGTATGATCCACATACTTCGTGTCTGTTAAATGTATGTTCAATACTCAATACTCGTATGTTTGTAGTCTTTCCCTCGAGCGACGCCCATGCCCAGCAGTGGGACAGTCGTGGGCTTGTAGTATTATTATATTCAGGTATTAGTAGCGCTTAAAAACACATCTATCAAAGGTAACGATATCGTGTAATTGACTCAATACTATTGAGAATACCCAGAAATTTTACCTGTATTTTTTTTTTAAATAAACACAATCGCGATAAAGTGGTAATATTTTAGAAACAAGATTATAATTCACGAGAAAAATACATAAATGTTAACATACAAAAAAATATATATTATATGACAAAAATAAAATCATAATTACTGCCCTCGTGCCGATTTTCCTTCAATATTTTGACTAAATATAAAAATATTGTAAATGTTACTGACGAAATTATTAATGAGGGTTATTAATTCCCGGGCAAGATGAAGAACGAATAAAGATTCTGCCTTTTTTAAATTTATTATTTTGTCATTATCGATATTGCCCGGTCATAGTAAAGAGGCCAGCATATCCAAGCCAATCCAAGCAAGCAATCCAAGTTACCCCAATCTGTCAAATTTCTTGACAGATTGAGGTAACTGATCTGTCAAAGGAGGTCAACAAAAGTCCATACAACTCAGCCCAAATTTGTACCTGAGGTACATGACAGCTGTCACATTGACAGTTATTACTATGAACACCGTAGATAGAGGAACTTTCCTGTCTACGATGACATCATGAAACTGTAAAACTGTTAGTAATGTGCCAAAATGGCGTGCGTTTGACATGCCAAAACTGACACTGACAGCAGATAGCTATCAAGTTGACAGATTACTATGAAACTGATACTAGAGTGTTAAAATGGCGTGCGTTTTTTCAAATTTAAAGTTATTTTTTTCTCATCCTCTAGTGAGCATAAAAAAAGTATGACTAGAGTTTTAACCAGCGTAATACAGGGTATTTTTTCCAATAAGTGTACCCTCGGTACATCATTTGGGCAGATTTCGGTGACATCCTTTCTTGACAGATTGGTAACTAATCTGTCAAATTTCTTCGATAGATTTTCAACTTTAATGCAAACTTAATAAGGTTGTTAAACATGTTCAATTGGGAAAATTTGTCAGTTTTGGATAGCCTAACCTGCTGGCGGGTACATAATGCCCTCATTAATGATTTAATATAACATGTATAAGGCAGAGTGTTATAATATAATTATTAACTATTGAAATACGAAAGCGAATTCTAGTTGACATGCTTTAAATACATATTTATACAATACTTTGTATGACATCATTGTGAGAGTAATGTTTTTTTTTTAATAATAAAGCTGGAGAGTTTTTTGTTTGTTTGTTTGAACGCACTAATCCCTGAAACTACTAGTCGGATTCGAAAAATTCTTTTTGCATTTGATAGACCAATTTTTGAGGAATTTTACCTTTAAATTTGGTAGGACTATGCTTGTACTGCATTTCATAATTTTTCAATAAAAGAATCAGATCTCGCGATTTTTTTCACACTACCCTCACAATCATATCACACAATGCCGGTAGCTATACAATACCTATAAAATATCACAAACGTACAACTTATATGAAGATGGATGCCAGGATTATGTGGCCCAGGACTGCAGTTCCGCCAACTCTGCGTCATCCTCTGAAAACATAAATCAATAATATATAAGCAGTGATAGCCTAGTGAATAAGTAGTGACAGCCTAGTGAATAAGTAGTGATAGCCTAGTGAATAAGTAGTGATAGCCAAATGAATAAGTAGTGATAGCCTAGTGAATAAGTAGTGATAGCCTAGTGAATAAGTAGTGATAGCCTAGTGAATAAGTAGTGATAGCCTAGTGAATAAGTAGTGATAGCCTAGTGAATAAGTAGTGATAGCCTAGTGAATAAGAGTGATAGCCTAGGGAATAAGTAGTGATAGCCTAGGGAATAAGTAGTGATAGCCTAGTGAATAAGTAGTGATAGCCTAGTGAATAAGTAGTGATAGCCTAGTAATAATTATGACCATTGGACTGCTCGAGGCTCGAGCTCCAAGGCATGCACCTCTATCTTTTCGAAATCATGTGCGTATTAATAATTATTTATCACTCGCTTAAAACGGTGAAGGAAAACATCGTGAGGAAACCTGCATGCCTTAGAGATTTTCTCGATGGCATGTGAAGTCTGTCAACCCACATTCCTCTGCCAAGCCGCACAGGCCAGCGTTGTGGACTATAGCCTAATCCCTCTCATTCTGTGAGAGGAGATCCGTGCGAAGCAGTGGGACAGTAATGGGTTGATCATGATGAAGGATAGCAAAGAGTCCAGCGATTACCGGACCACAGTCTGTCGTGGTCGTGACTATGGGGCAAGTGAAAGCCAGTGCAGTTTTATCTCGGTATAGGTCCGACATACCCTGCAGCATCTCCAGGTGGCGGATGAATCATTAGAATTTTCTAACATACAATCACGCCTGTATTCTCCTAAGGGTTAGGCAGAGGTGTACTTATGTACACCCACATTTGAATTCTGCCGAACGCTTCGGGGAATATAAGCGTCAGCGTCATAACTCACCAGATGTCTTGGACTTGCTGGGCTTGGGTTTGTCGTGCACGAGCTCGGACGTGGGCACGTCCGGCAGTTTATCTGTGGGCACGTTGATACCGAGCATCTCCTTGTCCAGATCCTCCTGAAAACACGATATAATGAGTTAGTATGGGCACAGAAAAACATAGGTTTTTTTGTTTATGGGGGAAGTCTTCAACAGGCTACCGGTCTACGGGGGTTAGACCGGGTGGTGTGCGATTCTTACCCACTAAACCACTCCGGTGGCCAACTTCAGCACATGGAGGGGGGCACTGTATCCTCTTAATAGACCACCCCAGAACCCCCCAGCAACGCCTATTAAGGCACATCCCTGGGGAGACTGTAAACGGGTCTCCCCTAAACCTAACATGCAGCTGAGAAATCCAGACTAATATTGTAAATGCGAAAATATCTCTGTTTGTGTTACCTAAACGCCTAAACCGCTAAACAGATTTCGATTTAATCTGGCAATGTGATAAAGGGAAGGCTTCCTGGGGAAGGACCTCTTGTTTTTTGGGATGCAAGTATGAGATTATCTCAGTCATAATACATAATATACATTTGAATACATTTGAATTGAAAATCTCTTTAAGAGGCAGTATAAGGGTCAAAATCCCCCCACTGCCGCAACACAACGTTTCCTCGTGGAGCACTGGCAACCTTGCTCACCGTAAGGAACACAACACAGCTCAAAGCAGTGTTATTTCACTTCGGTTTTCTGCCAGGCGAAAGGTCGGGCAGCTCCAATTTGAGTGGAACTACTCCCACTATGCCCTAACTTTTTGATGTCGGTTACGAACGAGGTATCTCACCTGTTCCAGTTCCTCCAGCTCTCTCTCGAGCTCGTCCTCGTCGATGTCGTTGGGGAAGGCGACGTTGTTGCTGATAGCGTCTGTTATCTCGCGCGAGATGTCGTGCTGCTCCGCTATGTCGTCCATTATATCGTGCACTTTGTCTACATCACTGTGGAAAAGAAATTGTTGTTTCATTAATCTTATAACAATAAAAAATGAGGATATAATATTTGAAATTGGATACACACATATCCTTATGAGCAAGTTTCATAGCGTTAGCCGCATCGCGCATAGTGTTGAGCACTTGAGCGTTAGTGGTTGCTCCCTCAAGTGCTTCACGCTGCGCTTCGATTTGGGTGAGGGTGCCATCAATCTGTGTCAGTTGCTTCTCATAGCGCTTCTTGCGTTTCAGGGCGGCGATGGCGGCTGGAAACAGGAGAAACGCAATATTCAAACACAATACCTAATTGGTGGAGTAATTCAAAAAGGTTCTTAACCATGAACCAAACCTGTAATTATATTATTTCTAAATTTTCTGAAGTCAACTTGGTGGAGTAATTCTGGGGCATATTAATGGGCATGGTTACTAAATAATGATGGGCACAGTTGTTATAGTTAATGGGCACACAGTTGTTAGTTAGTGGGCACAGTTGTTTGTTAATGGGCACGGTTGTTTGTTAATGGGCATGGTTGAGCACATGAGTGGCGTCTCCTCATGGATAATCTACCTGAAGAGGTGGCAGCGAATTCAAAAGTCGTAGCAAGTGGCCTTCTTTAGTTTCTGCCTACCCCTCTAGAAAAAAGGCGTGAGTGTATGTATGCATATAAGAAAAAAGTTAACCTATCAGGATCTTTATAAGTATGGTTCAACAGTACACAAAGCCAGATAAAAAAGTGATTAGTGCAATGGCCTCTGTAATGACTGTGTCAATCATTTTCTTATCTCTGTGTGAGTATGAGATCATTAAGTGAGATTGACACATAATACTATTGTTGAAACATGAAAAATCTATACTATTAACATCGCTGAGTAATCACAGAACATACTATATTATACTATGTACAGAAGCCAGCAGGTCAAGCTATCCAAAACTGTCAAATTTTCCCAGTTGAATATGAACCTTATTATTTTGTATTAAAGTTGAAAATCAATTAAAGAAATTTGACAGATTGTGGTAGCTTGATGTGCTGGCCACTGTACACAGTCACTGGTGAAACACTTAACCTCATAGGACTATATTAGTAACCAGATACTAATCCAAACTCCGAACTGCTTCTGAGATTCTACATAAAAACCCAATAACACTGCTGACCTGGGAATTAAAGGACCAGGACTTCTAGAATAGCAGTAGCGCTCAGTACCACTAGACTAATCCTGCCCTACGTCCTGCTTCCTATCCTATCCAACTCCTACTTTTAATATTATAAATGTGAAAGTTTGTGTGGATGGATTGATGGATGTTTGTTTGTCTCTTTCATGCTAAAATCAGTTCAGTAGGAAAGGATTTTGATGAAACTTTACAGTATTATTAATTATACTTACATCAGAATAACATATATAGGGTACAATAAATTATTTATAATGATTTTTAGTTAATTAGCCAAATTACAACGATAATTTAAAGTAACATTTCCATGCGGACGAAAACTAGTTAGGTAATAAAAATTTTACTACCATGATAATTATAATCCTATTAGTAAGTACTTAAGTTAGTTTTATTATATAACTTCATATTATAATTATGTATTCTGTGCTGTACCCTAACAGGGTTTCATGTTGAATCAAAACTAGTTTTTATAACACCGAAATGTACACATGAAAGCAATAAATACTTTGACTTTGACTTAAAACATAATAAATTTACTAGAAAATAGGATGTCAGAACTATAAAAGAAACCTAATGATTCTGTGAGTTTGTGTGTTATTTCTGTTTATTCTCAGAGGTTTTTTTAAACGACTGCAAAAAAGGAAGAGGTTCTATATTCAACTGTATGTATTATTATTTTTTATTGAAAATGCCAATGCCATCTAGTACTAAAAATCTGAAACTTTGACTTTTATGTTGTATGTTTAAAAGATATAATTTAATGTCATCAAATCATTCTGTTGAAGTAAGAGTAGAACACTAGCTCCTAAGTTACAGGAATGCATAGTTCAGGATTTAATCTAGTGATGTTCAAAGCTACTATAAATCAATAACTTGCTTAATGCTACAAGCTTAATTTTTTAAGGAAGTGATTTTATGTGCTTTACTAAAGCATGCTTAATTTATATGCGTACTTGTTACTAACGCTATACGCGACGCCCGACAGAGAGGTTGATAGAGAGAGAGAGAGTGCTATGCGAAAAAAGAAATAGCATTATAGCTTATAGTGCCGTGATATAAATTGCTTTATGCTATTTAAAATAAGCACACTACTTTATAATGCTTTACGCTATATTAACCATCACTAGTTTAACCACATTCATATCACCTCAATAAATTGTAACCCAATCTGTAAAATATTTTTGTAAATTGGTTATTATGGAATAAATATTTTTATTTATTTATTCTGTCAAACCCAAAACCCACCGCTTCCCAGCTGCACTTGCAACCACCTATTGACTCTATATTACAGAATGTTTTAAAAAGCTGACCACTTAGTTTCTTTACTCTGCTAATTATATTATTATAAAAAAAATCGTGACTTTCAGAAACTTTAATGCCCATTGAAACCAGCCTTATTAATTCAGCAATTATTTTCATAAATTAGCATTGAAGTAGGTTATTTTATTAATTTATTTATAAATATCTCTGGGACATTTTTACACAGCACCATCTAGTCCCAAACTAAGCAGAGCTTGTACTATGGGTACTAGACAATGGATATAATACTTATATGTATACTTTTTTTTGTAAATACATACTTATAATACATAAGAAACACCCAGACAAACACAAATACTCATGTTTTACCCACACAAATATTTATGTCCTGTGGGAATCGAAACCACAACCCCATGATCAGCAGTCCGGCACTCGAACCACTAGACCACAGACATCGTCTATGGTCTTTTTATTTATTCTTTAAGAGTTAATCTTTAATAATATACATATGAGGTGCAGAAGCCAGCACATCAAGCTACACCACAATCTGTCAAATTTCTTTGATAGATTTTCAACTTTAGTGTAAAATAATAAGGTTCATGTTTAATTGGGAAAATTTGACAGTTATGCTTAGCTTGACCTGCTGGCATCTGTACAATGGAGTTGTCATGTCCTAATGGATAAAAACTAGACAAAAAAGGATTAAAAGTAGCCTATTTATGAAAAAAAAAAACTTGAGAGGTGTCAAGGGACACCCGGATGGAACGAAGTTCCTTTCATTAAAATTTAATAATTAAAAATAAAAAAACCTGTATACACTCAACAATTCACAACGCACAAAATACAAATATTGTCATTCACTCAATAATTCGTTCAAATATTGTTGACAAGCAAAAAGTGTCGTGACAACTTTTCGTAAGATTTTTTTCCGTCTAGTCCCCTTTCACAACACGCAATAAGGAACTTCATTCCAATATCTTGAGCCTTAAGATTTTATATGATATCAATCAGAAATATGATGTTGTAATGTTAGGTTCATTCCTAACTATGTAATACTAGCTGTTGCCCTCGGTTTCACTTGCATCCTTTTAACACCTGTTATTGAGACAAAAGGTAGCTTCTCCAAGGTCTATCTATCTCTGTACCAAATTTCATCAAAATCGGTTCTGCAGTTTAGACATGAAAGTGCAACAGACAGACAAATTTACTTTTATTAAGTAGGCCTATGGCAATTGGTATGAATGGGTGTTTGTTTAAAGGAGAGAGTAACATAAGTAGTGTAAAAAATAATTACACTTTTCAATAATCTTGTAATTACTTGCCTAAAAATATATATTCAGATATTAAAATATGATAAAATCAGTAATACTGTAAGGAGTGATTATTGTTACTATATTACTGTTAGTAAACGCTCTGTTTCATCATATGACAATTTGCTAAATTAAATACCTACTTAGTCATAAATAAACATTAAATGTATGCCTAAAACGCTCCATAAAGACTACATATGGATGTACCAACGAAACATCTAACAAATAATTAGAAAACAAGGTCATGCCTACATGTCAACAAAGAATAGAACTTCAAACGAGAAAATTATTACGTAGGTACCTGATTCAAAGAGGAACATTTAAAACTCACCGCGCTTATTCTTAGTGCCATTTTTCCTAGCCGTCTGTATTTCAATATCGATTTTCCTTTCTAGAAACTCCTGTTTTTTGAGCAGTAACTCCTCGGTCTCGCGTAGTTTCTGTATCGCTTCATGCGTCGTGGGACCCTTTTCTTCCTTCTTCCCACCAAACAATTTCCCCAGAAAACTCATCTTGATTTCTCAATTATCCTAATAAAGTCTAATAAATGTTAAATAAACAATGTGATGCAAGAATAATTCAATAATTACGCGTAAAAAGAAGAAATTCTAATAGTCCGATTTACTTATTTTACGGGAGTATGCGTCACCGAGGTAACAATCAAAGTATATCATTTAGAAAGATATCAGAAACATAACATTTTAATATCAAGTAATGTAAAGTAATGCATAGCTAAAATTGATAATATGCAACCACTTCAATACCTTTACCTGATTATTTTTTAGAAAATTTAGTCTAAAATTCGTTTAATTTTATATCACGAAATGGGATTCAAGTAATAATATTTACTAGGCTGGTTTCCAAACGCACCATGAGTCCATGACACAAGCTGTCTTCTGTCAAAATCTAACTTATAAAGACTTGCAGATTTGCAGCTTTGCACTAGTACCTTTTGTAGGTACACGTTTCTGAACGTGTAATTTTCTGAAACCTTGTTTATTCAAACAATTCAATACAGTAATTCTTAATTTATCATTACTTTTTCTAATGTAATGCATTTTATTAAATGAACATTACCAAATTATTTTGTTCACCTCACCTGGTTGAAACTCTTTCAGAACTAACCAACCTGAACCAACCACAAGATTCCAAACGTACAGACGCCAGCAGGTCACTATCCAAAACTGTCAAGCTTTCCCAATTGAGAATGAACCTTAAGCAGTTGTGATAAAGTTGAAAATCTATCAAAGAAATGTGATAGATTGTGGTAAATTGATTTGCTGGCCTCTGTACCTCGTCTTGACAATTCAATTGTTTTGACTTTTGTCTTTTTCTGATTTCCAGTTGACATCATTCGGCATAAAATCTGCCTCATGTGAATAAAATTTAAATTCTTTAGAAAAGTACTACGTTATTCGCACTATTTCTGATTTGAAAACGTCAAGTGATCTATAAAAATGGTTCGAGTAATAACTCAGGAAACCTACGATGAAGTGGTCAAAGAAAACATCAAGGATTTTGATATGACTCCGGAAGAAGCTATACAAGACGCTGTTGCCCAATTTGAGGCACAGGTATGTGTGACAAAATTGTTTTTATTTTCTCTATATTATAATTGATATACAAAGGTAACTTGTAGACCGCCAGATTATTTTTAAGCATGTAGTCATTGCTGTAAAATCGCATTAGTCATACCTATAAATATTCAGATTAAAGGATATTTAATGATCTAATCCTTGTCCTTTGATCATTAGAAGTAGGTACTTATAATAAAATTGATTCTGACAGCTGTATTCAATGATCTTCCCCAATGAGGTCATCTAGGAGATCATAATCTTTATGTATCATAAGTATACTTACCCAAACCCCCTCATGATAAATACTTTTATTAAATTTATATTTACTAACAAGATAAAGGTATAATTTTATTAGAATAATTAATGTTGTCTGTCCAATAAGCCTGAAACCAACACCTCAATAATTTACAAAGAATATTAATTAAAATTATGGTACTGTTTTTCTTTTTAAACTAATACCCATTTGTATCCATTACAGGACACTGGCAAAAAATTGCTGAAAAATCGGCATATTGCCATATAAAAAAAAAAGTATACTTACCTACCAAAGAAATTGCTTTCTTAAAGTTTTATTATTGAAAATATTATACTTAATGATATAAGTAAAAATTTAGACACAATATAAGTCTGTCCTTAATAGTTAAAATACCTAGGCTCACAAAAAATAAAAATAAAATATTTTTTGAATTGGTAATTTTCACTGTACAACCAAAATGAGGTTTACAAATAATTTTAATTGCCTTTGCCCTACAGTGAGGATAAATAAGGCTTCTTAATACTCATTAGTCATAAATGCAACTGCTACGCTTCAGGCCCTGGGCTCAATTCCAAGCTCAAGCAAAGTGTTATTGGGTTTTTCTATGAAATTCTCAGTAGCAGCTTGGAGTAATCATTTTTGCCTGGTAGGCTTGCCTCCTCCTAATACATAGGATCTATACATACCGCAAATGGTGGGTGTACTTTAGTATACCTTATTTGTAATCGTAATTGTTTTAGAAAATATAGTATGTTATACATATAGTAGTAAAAGAAATAATTATAGCATTCAGTGCCCAGTGCTTTATTCAAACTATAGCTAAAACAAAATATTTATTTTACAGGGTGTAGATCTATCAAATATAATAAAAGACTTAGCTCTTGGATCAGGAGAAAATCATTTGGTGTCTGTAACTATAACGAAACTGAAGGAACTTTGTGGTAATGAAAAAATTGACGTAGATGCTGTTCTCAAAGAATTGGATGTTTTAAAGGTAATTTGATGTATAAAACATATTATATATTATTATATTTTATACGTAGTATAAAACTAAGTCGCTACCCACTGTCTTCCCTCTGTGTGCTGAGACCTTTTAACTTTTTGCACAAAAGCACCTTTTTACGTTACTTCACCCCCGACGCCACGCCTAGTAAAAATTATATGTGGTAGGCATCTTCGCTAGTGATGGGACATTTTCTATTATTATTTAGTTTATTATTGCAATTTGAAAATAGCAAAATTTTGACAACTTTAGTTGTAGTGTAGCGTCTCAGCCACGCGACCGTTTGGCAACTTAAGTGGTCAATGGGATTCAAAAGATTAAAACTATCTAACAGATTGACTGATATTATGATTGTGAAATTTTGTGAGGATGGGTAAATGTTTGTTACTCTTTCATGCTAAAACTACTGAACGGATTTTGATGAAACTTTACAATATTATTATTTATACATCAGAATAACATTTTTAATTAAACTTGTCTTTTTTGCAGTCTGAGTGTCAAAAAGATATAGCCTATAGAGTACGGGCAAGCAAGGAGGGTGCATACAAAATTCTCATAGACCTTCTATATTCAAAGCACAGCAAACTATGTCAAGAGCTTAGTGATAAAGACACCGAGTTTATAATAAGTGTGTTGAATACATTGACAGCTTTGATGGAGTTGCAGCCAGATTTGCTAGATGTTAAAGGCCTTGATTTGATTAAAAAGTAAGTGTTTCTTGTTGTTCTGAGATTTTGGTAGTTATTGACTTGTAAAAGTGTCTTTAAAAGGGAGTATTCCCGTTTCAGCACCTATTTTTTGAGCACCTATGCATTGAGCACTAAAGGTATTCCCATTCGCGGTGCTCAATGCATAGGTGCTCAAAAAGTAGGTGCTGAAACGGGAATACTTCTTTAAAAGATCTATTTACAAAAATAAATATTATTTATCATTTAATCAGTTTCGTTTATTCACTTTAGTATTTCGCTGTTTCGTAATCTAGCTGTGCCCAGTGGTTTCACTCGCCGTTTAATTCCTTTTCGTCTCCTAAAGGTCGCAGAGGTAGACTGATGTTGAGCCTATAGTCATCCTCAAGAATTGGGCTATCGAATTCAAAAGAATTTTTGATATCCAACTTGTATTTCCAAAGATATCCAAATAAAACACTCCCGCTTTTTATATTAGAAAGAAAGA
Source organism: Acronicta alni (assembly GCA_964056405.1). Classification (NCBI taxonomy): domain Eukaryota; kingdom Metazoa; phylum Arthropoda; class Insecta; order Lepidoptera; family Noctuidae; genus Acronicta; species Acronicta alni. The sequence continues at coordinate 2,220,433 of OZ043935.1, forward strand.
AAGAAAGAAAGAAATATTATGTACAAATGTATATAAATTAGCACTTCTGATTTGAATCGAAATAATTGTTATTATAAGACCTATTAATTACAACCAGCTGGTTTTTATATGAGAAAATGGTTCCATGACAATAATGCCTGATCATTCGTCAATTTTCTTATAGCATTCTGGATAATGTGGAAAACGAAGATATAATAATAGCAACACTGAGCTGGACCACAAACTGCTGTATCAAACATGAGATGAACCGACAGAAACTGTTTGCAAAGAACATAGCTGAAAACCTGAAAATGTTACTCAAAGTAACTGGCAATCAGAGAGTGAGTATTATAGTATTTTTTTTATATTTTATCAATTACAAATAAAATATAAAAAATGTATCCCACTAGTTAGGTTCTATTAAAGTAATTTAATAAATAAATACATATTTTTACAATGTCTGTACACAACACTGTCTGTCTCCTCCAAGTAACAAAACTTAATAATATACTTTACTCTTTCACGCTTTCACGTATGGATTTTGATAACACTTTACAGTATTATTATTTAAACATCAGAATAACATATAGGCTATAATTTATGACGATTTTTAGTTAATTAGCGAATTACAATGATAATTAAAAGTAACTATTCCACGCGGACGAATTCACAGAAGCTATTGAAATAAAACTACTTTTTACGGATTTTATCGCTTTATATTGATATTATTAACCTACCCGTGACCATGGACGCTGTAAAGGGTCCGAAACGTCGGGATTAATAATATCAATATAACTCGATAAAATCCGTAAAAAGTAGTTTTATTTCAATGTATAATATTCGCGTAAATGTCAGAAATCAATATTGCAGAAGCTAGTACAAATATAATGTTGTAATTTCAGTTGCTAAGTGAAAGTTTGCAAGTTATACGGAAGTTGACGTTAGATGACGATGTAAGGCATGAGTTTGGTAAAGCTCATGATCACGCCAAGGAGCTGGGCGCACAGCTCTTGGAGCCGCTCACAAATTTGTTGAAAGGTGAGCTGTTATCCTACTTTTAGAAGTCAAGAGGTGGTATAGAGGCCAGAACATCAAACTACCACAATCTGTCAAATTTATTTGATTAATTTTCAACTTTCACACAATTATAACTGTGATATTAAAAACGGTGAAGGAAAACATCGTGAGGAAACCTGCATGCCTTAGAGATTTTTCTCGACGGTGTGTGAAGTCTACCAACCCGCACTAGGCCAGCGTGGTGGACTATAGCCTAATCCCTCTCATTCCGAGAGAAGACCCGTTCCCAGCAGTGGGACAGTATATGGGTTGGTGATGATGTATTTTTTTTTGGAACGAAGTTCCTTATCGTGCGTTGTGAAAGGGGGCTAGACGGAAAAAAATCTTAAGAAAAGTTGTCACGACACTTTGCTTGTCAACAATTATATTTGAATTTCGAATTATTGAGTGAATGACAATACTTATTTGAATTTCGCGCGTTGTGAATTGTTGAGTGTATACAGGTTTTTGGAACGAAGTTCTTTATCGCGTGTTGTGAAAGGGGGCTAGACGGAAAAAAATCTTACGGAAAGTTGTCACGACACTTTTTTCGAAATTCAAATAATATTGACAAGCATTCAAATATTGTTGCGTGAATGACAATATTTGAATTTCGCGCGTTGTGAATTGTTGAGTGTATACAGGTTTTTTTATTTTTAATTATTAAATTTTAATGAAAGGAACTTCGTTCCATCCGGGTGTCTCTTGACACCTCTCAAGTTTTTTTTTTTATAGTTGATGGGTTTGCGTTTGACCTCAGTCTCACCTGATGGTAAGCGACGACGAGGTCGAAGGTGGAACACGCTTACCCAGAAAATGTCTGTTCACTCTCACCTTAACCTCTTGACCGCCACGTCAATAACGAAAATCCGTGTTCTCTACTTCAAGCGACAAATTCTAGTATTTAATAATAGGTAAAAAAAAACAACAAAATTTTGTATCGGTAGGTATTTATTTTGAACTAAAAAAAGTGGTATTTTTGACGTGCCATGCCGTCGTTGGCGTCGTGAGCAAGTTTTAATTTGACGTCTATTAACGTCCGTACCTTAGAGATTTCTCTCGACGGTTTGTGAAGTCTGCCAACCCGCACTAGGCCAGCGTGGTGGACTATAGCCTAATCCCTCTCGATATGAGAGGAGACCCGTGCCCAGTAGTGGGACAGTATATGGGTTGATGATGATGAACGTCCGTAGCGGTCAAAAGGTTAAAGATTCCAAGGTTATATGAGTCTGGGAATACAGACGCAGGAAGTATGTGTGTTATGTGTTAATTTTTCTCTCACAGAAAACACAAAACCGCCTCTAGTATCGGAGCTTATGCTAACGATCGCCAGTCTATTGGTCCGTCATGAGCTTTGCAAGATGGTCGCCGACTGCGGCGTGGGCGCACTGTTCACTGTCCTCGCCGACAACTATGACAACGTCGCCGTTGTACAACAGGCTGATAAACTGTGAGTACATTTATTACATACTAGCGACATGCCACGGATTCGCACGAATGCAATGTACTGAAAACACGCATTTATTATACATTTATTAATAGTGATGTTGATAATCGATTATGATAATGGATCGAAACAGGTAAAATTATCTTAATTATAACTCAAATTATCAATAATCATGAATGAATGAAGTGAAAAATTTATTTACCTTTGCTTCCTGTCATCTCAATGCTGTGATAGTGATGTTGATAATCGATTATTGATAATCGATTATCAACATCACTATTTATTAATAATAATATTCATGGACAATTTTACACAGCACCATCTAGTCCCAAACTAAGCAGAGTTTGTACTATGGGTACTAGATAATGGATATAATACTTATATACTTTTTTTTTGTAAATACATACTTATAATACATAAGAAACACCCAGACCAACACAAACACTTCTGTTCATCTCATAATAATATTTGTGTCCTGTGGGAAACGAACCCACGACCCTGTGATCAGCAGTCGAATACGCTTACCACTAGAACACAGACGTCGGTGACAATCAGTCATATGGAAGTGACAAAAAGCCTGACGACCAGTCTATCCTCAGGATATCGGTATTGCACAGAAATTGGGTTGCGGAGGTCTGATGACAGTCGTTTCGTGTAAAATACTGATATTCAGCCGCATCTGATTAGACTGGAAGCCGACCCCACCATAGTTGGGAAAAGGTTTGGAGCATCGTATAGAAGCAAACAAGTGAAAATGCATTTTGCTCAATATTTTATTTACACATAGTGACAACATAAATCCAACCTCAGACTGTCGATGACGTCACAGTCTATGGGGAAGGCTTTGCCTTGCAGACTGTGAGGTGCAATGCTGAAAAATGTGTGAGGCTTGTGGCTATTATTATGATGATGATAATGATCATACAAATCTTCTGGAAGGAATTATCTAAATAATAGTGAAAACTGTATAAAAATCCGTTGTGTATTTTGAAAGATCTCAGCGTACAAAGGGACAGACAGTGGGAAGCGAATGTGCGTATTAATAATTAATTATATACTATACTACCGCGAGACAGGGGTTGTTTATTACCCAACTGCGCGACGGATAGGAGGGTAATTGGCTTGTTACCTAGCGGGGCGCTGTGTCTGGAGGGACGTTGTCTATTGCCCCTCCAACCAAAGGGAGGCTTCTCCGGCCAGGCGGGCTCGTCATAATTCTTATTTAGCGAGATAGCTGTAATCTAAGATACCTACATAATTTAAAGAAAAAACTTATGTAAGACGCAATGTACGCTCAAAAGAGAGTAATTTTCTACTATAAACCACACATCGAGACCCCTCCGTGGCTCGGAGAGCACGTAAAGCTGTTCCGGTTGTCATACGAACACCTATGACAATTGTTTGTGGTAGTCAGAAGCCCAAAAAGCCTGACAACCAGTCTATCCTCCGGGTATCGGTATTACCCCAAAATTGGGTGGCGGGGCAGGTCTGATGGCAGTCGCTTCGTGTAAAATACTGATATTCAGCCGCATCTGGTTAGATTGGAAGCCGAAGCCAATATAGTTGGGAAAAGGTTTGGAGAAAGAAGACTTAGAAACCACACATTTTCTCCGCTGACTGATAATGTGATCTCAAGAACAAACATCTCTCATTGTCAATAAACAGCGTTTTCTTCTTCACAATAATCTCATTCTCTATCAACGACCTCTCATGTATCAGCTCTGCTCTCAATTTCTCAGTCTCTATAGACCGCTTCTGTAACAGGCTCATACTATCATTGAGGTCCCTTACCTCTTCAATCAAAGCTACCAAAGAACCTTCCCTACAGTTCTCGACGTTCGGTCTGCAATTCTTTGTGTTCAAACGCGTTTGAGCGACTTGTATTCTTTGCGAGACTTTAAGCATTTCCTCGTGTAACATTTCTAGAATATTCTCAGTTTCTACTATCTTGTCTAAGGTCAGTTTCAACTGAGCTTCTAGCTCAGTCTTCACTTGTTCGGTTCTAGCTATTCGTTCACTCAATGATTTGTTCACTTTGATATCTTGGGAGCGGAGATCTCTGGAAGTATTGATGAGAATAGCGTCGACTTTAGCTCTTAATACTTTGGACTTGTCTATTGCGATCTTGAATTCATTTAGAGCGTTTATCGTGTGTTGTTCCCATGATGGTACGTTTGATTGACCTAAAAAAAAAATGTTGTGTTCAGAAAAGGAATCTATATTATAATGAAAATGTTCTATAGACTAATGTAATAATTGCCTATGTAGTATACAGATTGCAAATGTTCTAAATTCGACAATTCAGGCAATAAATAATAATAATAATAAATAGATATTTGGTACATTTTATACATTACAATCTAGTCCCAAACTAAGCACAGCTTGTTTTTTTTTTGCCAGCACATCAAGCTACCACAATCTGTCAAATTTCTTTGATTGATTTTGAACTTTAATGCAAAGTGCTAAGGTTCATATTTAATTGGGAAAATTTTACAGTTTTGGATAGGTTGACCTGATGGCGTCTGTACTATGGGTACTAGAAGGTTTAATTTTTTTTTAAATACATACTTATAATACATAAGAAACACCCAGCCAAACAAAAACATTTATCGTTGGTGATACTCCAATACCGCGTAAGTAACACTTTGCTATGGCCTAACTTTGTGTTAAATAACATTGGAAATTAGGCCTTTCAGCAAAATGTTACTTTGTAGTAACACCGACGTTATGTTAATCACATAAGTATTTGTTGAAGTGCTATTTTGTGCCAATACATTCTCAATAGCACCATAGCTTTTTTTTAAACGTTGGCCCGCACTAGGATTTTTCTTGTATCGTAGGTGTGTTTACAAACACAAATTTTGACATACACAATAACCCAGACCCGGAACAAGTACTTGTAACACATACAAATGTTTATTCCGTGTGGGGATCGAACTCATCGTATATATAGTACTCCACGAGGAAACGTGTTGGCAGGGGACTATATACTGCCCAAACAACTATTCCTCTTTCGTTCGGCAACGCGCAAGTGATGGTATACCCCTGGTATTACACGCGTCTATAGGCTACGGTAACCGCTTACCATCAGGTGGGCCGTATGCTTGTTTGTCACCTTAGTAGTATAAAAAAAACAGTAGTAGGTATCTCAAATGACTAACTGCTTCAATTTCTTAATGACTAAATTCTGTAGGCTGTCAATATTTTGCCAGATTTCTGACGATGCGGCCAAATTAAATGCTAGCTAGCATACCTTCAGAAAGCCTGGTAGCTCCAGCGGAATCCTTCACATTGACAGCCTTGGTCTCCAAATCAGCATTTTCACTCTCGTACTTAAAAGCCAAACGCTTATCACTCCAGTCCCTCTCCAGACAGTTCTTCGACGCGACATTCATATCAAGCTGATACTCAATATCCCTCAACATATCACGATGTAGTTTCTTCACGTTTTCTATCAAAGCTAGCTCCGTGAACAGATCTTCTTGTGGCTCATCGTAAACTAAATCTGACTGCATCCGATTCCTTCTCAAATCTAAGCATTCTTCTGTTATATATTCTGGTATTTTCAACGTGTCCATTGCATTTTTTAACTGTTGCCTTTGAGCTTCTAATACGTTGATTTCTGCGTCCATATCTCGTATAGCCCTTTCTAGCTCAGCTTTCCAGTAGTTTATATGCCTCGCTCTGTGTTTGAGCTGGTCAGTGCTATCGCTAAAATCTTCGCAAGATGTTTGGTTGACTTTGATAATGCTGTTCTTTGTGATACCAGTGTTGTGGTCGGTAGTACCGATAATGTCGCCTTTCAGTACTCTTTGGTTGTGTTCATGCCATGTTTTGATTGTTGATAGCGCGTAGTTTCTATCACCAAATGATAGGTAATCTCCTTTTTCTGCTGTTGTCATTTTTTCTTCTTTACCGATTGGTCTTTTTTACTGTATTGGAAGCAAAATATGTTAGATATTGATTTCTGACACTTACGCGAATATGATACATTGAAATCAAACTATCCTATAGCGTCCATGGTCATGGATAGACCATGGACGCTGTAAAGGGTCCGAAACATCAATACAACGCGACAAAATCCGTAAAAAGTAGTTTTATTTCCAAATATTAAAAATGATAGAACATGGACAACAATAGCTCATGAATGTGTAAAGAAATATAATGAAACCATTCATTCAGTAACAGGTTTCGCATCCAGTTATCATTTATATGGCACAGATGTGACAATATTACCAAAAGAATTAAAACATAAAATATCACAAAATGACTGGGTCAAAGATAGAAAAACTGCACTAGAAAATACAATAAAATCACATAACTACAACAAGATTTTATTTGATAAAAATAGAAAATACCATGAGTTTATAGTAGTAGATTTGGTGTATGTGGAAAATGGAAACAAGCTAAACAGGAAAAAGTTAGGTTACTCATATAACTAGGCTATGACTTGTTATAGATAAACACCATTACTTTCTTTCAATATGATTTATCTGCGTAATGCCTGCATCTGTGTTTTGTCTCAGTTTATCTAAAAAGCCTTTTTTTGTTTGAATTATTGATTAAAAATGCACCAACCTGAGTAGTTCTTCCCTTACTTATTCTGTCCGATATAAATTAAAACATGAAGGTTTTACGTTGTTTGAATTACGTTGCCCGAAATCTTTTTACAAAATTTATAAGCGACTTCACAACCAAGTTTCTTGTATAATTAAATTCCAAATCGCAGACTTCCGCTAAGTAGCTTAACTAAAATGTTAACTTTGTTCTTATTGAGTAAACATTACGCCGTTGTCATGGTAACAGATGGTTGTTAAGGCGATGCCCTATATTTTTGTTGGATATGTGATTTACATAACTATGTATTGGCACGCATACTTATTAATACGCAATTGATTTCGAAAAGTAAATGCGTGTCTTGAATTCGAACTTTTTAAGAGAAGTAGGAGCAGCTCCAATTTGAGTGGAATTACTCCGTATAGCGGGAGTCAAATTGGAGCTGCCCGATTGGGGAAGTACCTACGCCATGCAAAAGCTGTGTTGTGTTTCTTACGTTAACCAAGGTTACCAGTGCGCCGCGATGAAACGTTGTGTTGGCAGTGGGGGGACTTTGACCCTTATACTCCCAGCCCAACTATTCCTCTTTCCTTTTACAGGGTCGGCAACGCGCAAGTGATACCTATCCTTGGTGTTACAAGCGTCTATAGGCCACGGTAATCTCGGGGCCGTATTCTTGTTTGCCACCTTAGTGGTATAAAAAAAAGAACTCACTTGCACACAAAATTTACATTTATTTAATTGGATTTCTAACAAGAAATACATTACTCAAGTTGGCGGACTTAACGCCTTATTAGGCATTCTCTACCGGTCAACCATAGGGCGGGTCAGATATGATGTGGCTGGTGCAATTATCATCATCACCAACGTATATACTGTTGCACTGCTGGACACTGGTCTCCTTTCAAATAAAGAGTGATTAGGCTATAGTCCATCACTCTGAACAAGTACGGGTTGGCAGACTTCACACACCGTCGAAAAAAAGGCCCTTTTGACCGCCACGTCAATAACGAAAATCCGTATTCTCTACGCCAAGCGACAAATTCTAGTAAGTATTTAATAATAGATAAAAAAAACAACAAGTATTTGTATAGATATGTATTTTGAACTAAAAAAAAGTGGTAGGTATTTTTGACGTGCCATGCCGTCGTTGGCGTCGTGAACAAGTTTTCATTTGACGTCTATACACGTCCGTGGCGGTCAAAAGCTTAAGGCATGCAGGTTGCCTCACCATGTTTTTCTTGTACTGTGGGTGTACAATTAGTACACCTCTGCCTAACCCTTTGGAGAGTGCGTGATGGTGTGTGATGTATAACTTTCACTGCATAACACATAAATAATAAGATTTTCTATATATTCTAGGTGAGTTCACAATAATTTTCACATCGTACAAACACCCATCTTTGAAACGCAGTGGTGTGGAATGAACTGATAACTTTTTAGAAAAAGAAAACAAACTTCAAGCATTATGTAAAAAATCGGTCGAGTTGAACTAATAATATCGTCTGACGAATTTGGATGACGTCACGGGACACATCTATTTATTGTATACCAAAACCTTCTCCAGAATATAACAAATACTTTTCTGAAAACCGCATGAAAATCGGTTCAGCCAAACGCGAGATAATCATACTGACAAACATACATACAGGTTAAACTGAGAACGTCCTTTTTTTAGGTGGCTGTGGAATTAACTGTCGCCTGCTGTATTTCCCGACCAATACGACCTTCAAGTAAAGAGCGTACTCCCTTTTAAAGGCCGGCAACGCGCTTGTGACTTCTCTGGTGTTGCGGGTGTCGATGGGCGGCGGTAATCGCTTACCATCAGGCGATATGTCTGATCGTTTGCCCCCTAATCCCATAAAAAAAATGTTTATGTATAAAGTCATTGCGTGAATCGTAACCTGTTAATTTATTTTTTACAGGATCACAGCTTTGGCAGGAAATGACGATGTGAAGAGAGATTTGGTCAAAAGCGGAATTGTGCCAATTGTAGTCTCCATTCTTGCGAGGCACTCGGTAAGGTTATTCTATAGTCATTATTCTTAGTTTTTTTTCTAGGCCGGTTTGTCCCACTTCTGGGTAAAGGCCTCCCTTCCCGCTTTCCGCTGTTTTGGTGGTCCAATCTTTCTTGTAATATTTATTTTTTATTTGGTTGGCCTACAATTACTTACACTAATACAGAAATTGATTTAATCTTTTGACCGCCATATCAATAACGAAAAGCTGTGTTCTCTACGCCAAGCGACAAATTCTAATATCTAATAAACACTAAACATATTTTTTTATATTTATTTTGAACAATAAAACGTGGTATTTTTGACGTGCCATGCCGTCGTTGGCGTCGTGAGCAAGTTTTAATTTGACGTCTATACACCTCCGTGGCGGTCAAAAGGTTAAAAGATACGGTTTAAAAGTGTAGTTATTATCTACTTACAAGCTAACACATCATGCACTATAAACAGTAAACATCATCGAGAACAAATAAATTTTAACAGTATCATTTCAGTGTAAAAAAATATTATTATTTTATGTAAACGTTAATTAAAATAATGAAAGATTCTAAAAAGAACAAAATATTTTTTTATTTAATGTTCTTGTTTCAGAGCAACGCTGCAGCGACGGCTCTGACGTTGAAGTGCATTGCAGCGCTATCCCTACGAGAGCCGGGTCACAGCATTCAGTTCATAGAGAGCGGGGCGCCTGAGGCTATCATAGAGTGTATGAAGGTGCATCCGGACAACGCTAGTGTACAGGTAGGATATTTAGAAAGAAAGAAAGGTAAATAGATACGATTTTATAGCAAGCTGCGCAAAGCTGTATTGAACCTTATCGATGGAAAGTTTAAGGCACATGTTAAACGCATCCTAATTAATAAAGCTTACTATAGTTATACAAAATAATTAGTATTTTATGTACAAAATAAAAAAATAAAATAGTACTTTATATACTAAATAAAAAAGACCAAGAGGGAGGACCCCGATGCGATGGTCCGACCAGATTCGTTCGACACTCGACTCCAGTGTGAACGATGCCATCCATGCTGCAGAAAATAGAGCAAATGGAAGAACATAGTTCGCAAGAAGCTTTTACATAGAGATCACGACCCTCAGCAGAGAGGAGAACGACTCAAGGAGAGGTACTAAATAAATAAATAAAAGTACCTACAAAACTGTCGATTTGTACTCTTGAAGATGGACGTTTGGGGATAGTTGGACTGATACTTCTGCACATTTCGCTTCCCTGGAACCTCTGTAACGACGGATGTGTATGTATATTAACGAATCCCAACTTAGTAACTTGTATTTTATATTAAATTTCATTGTTTTTGACTTGATACTCACCTAATCCAATTCCGCAAATCTTGGTGACAGGTTTTGTCAGTTGCTTTATATAGTTTCTACTCTTTGTAAATGGGAGAACTGTTTAGACCTTTCTTTTATGCCCAGCTGTATTTTATATATTTGTAATCTTCGCAACATTCCTAAAATTTATAATTATTATTGTATCGAACATCATTGTACAAAACGATAATTTAAAAGAGGAAGTTTGGAGAACCATGAAGTTTCTTGCCGGTTCTTCTCCATAGGGAACGACTAATTTGGAACCGTGCACCTCTAAGAGAGGTAGGTATATAGTGAGGTAGGCTATAGTGGGAGTAATTCTACTCAAATTGGAACTGCCCGACTGGGAAAGTACCTCCGCCTTGCAGAAAACCGAAGTAAAATAACTGCTTCGAGCTGTGTTGTGTTTCTTACGGTGAGCAAGGTTGCCAGTGCTCCACGAGGAAACGTTGGTTGGGACTTTGACCCTTATGCTGCCAACCCAACTATTCCTCTTTCAATACAGGGTCGGCAACGCGCAAATGATACTCCTGGTGTTGCAAGCGTCTATAGGCTACGGTAACCGCTTACTATCAGGTGGGCCGTATGCTTGTTTGCCACCTTAGTAGAATAAAAAAAAACCTAGTCTCGATATTTCATAAGTGCCTGTATGTATATGGTTTAAGTATAATGAAACTAAAATTATTTTGATTTTAATATAAATATAGGAACCTACCTCGTTGTTCTAGCCGCTGATAATGATAACTTTAAACCTTTTTTTTTTTTTTCAGAAAAACGCGTGCTGGGCAATCCGAAACATGGTAGCTAGATGTCGGGAACAGAATGTGAAATTCCACGAGCTCGGCGTAGAGTCCCTCCTCAACAGTGCCTACGAGAAATTTGCAAGCGACTTCGGTTTCGATATAAAGTCCGCTCTGAGAGATTTAGAATGTGATGTTAAATTAGACGAACAGTGGACCGGAAAAGGTGTGCAGATGGAATATTGAGAGTAGAATGGAATTATTTGTAATATAGTTATTTTTTATTCCATTAACGCATGCTGATTTTTTGAAATCATGTGCGTATTAATAATAACAATTACTCGCTTAAACGGTGAAGGAAAACATCGTGAGTGCATGCCGCAGAAAATTTTTCGACGGCGTGTGAAGTCTGCCAACCAATTAAGCGAGAGTGGCGATATATAACCTAATCCCTCTCATTTTAAGAGATGTTTTGCTGTGTATAATACAAGGTGGATACGACATTATGATTCTACACAAGACGAGGCACAAATTACTCGCTTTTATTTAACTGGCAATGTTTGTATCCACTTCAAAATTTACAAACAACTTTTTCAAAGTAAATTCAGATACCAATCCGTTTGAGCTGATGTATTATACTAATGTAAATATAATAAATGCTAATATGAAAGTAACTCTGTCTGTTACGCTTGCACGCGTAAACCGCTGAACCGATTTTGAAGAAGTTTGGTACAGACATAGATTAGACCTTGGAGAAATACATAGGCTACCATTCCCTCAAAAGTCCCTTGGGAATGCGGGTAGTTTGGTATCTTTATGAGTAAGAATAAAATCTCACGAGATCATTTCGCTGGTGTAAGGAAACCTTTAGTTTTGAATAGCTAGTAACTCTTGGTGACCTTTACCCAGGTCTTCAATCCAGTGAAACGTCCAGCGTGTATTCAGACTGTATTCGGTCGCCTTTCAAGAATATGAGTACGATGGCCCTCGAGGCCTGTTGGTAGAAATTGTCTCATAGTACTAGTAACAAATACCCTCTTATTTTTAAATTACCGATAAAAAATTTAAGCAGGCAGCTGGATTTTTCTTTTTCGCGATTTCTGGGTTGCGACTTGCAAATACCAAAATAATTATGTTAATTTTGACAAGTACTTAATTTTCTTTTTCGGTACTTCAAGAATATGTGGTAATTACCTATATTATAACAATCACAAGGCAGACTGATTTCAGCGCAATTTAAGATACTGCTGCCTAATAAGTAATTAGACAATAAAAAATCGTTTCATATTTATCACCGGCTCCAAACGTTGGCCCCATAATGGCACCAACGTGGTCAGCCAATCAAATAGGGAATAACGCCTGAAGCTTAAATTTGTCTGAATATTTTTTCCTGAATCCTTACTGTCCTCACATTATATCGGAAAGGTAGTTTTTTTTATTTAGTTCCTATTTAAACCGATAAAAAAATATATAAAAAGTGCAAAATAAGCAAGGGAAAATGAAACTTACCATTGGTCTCGAAGTGTGACGTCACATGACCCAATATTGTATAATAGGCGTCGGTATTCATACAGTAAACGGGTAAACAAATACGGGACGCGTCATGTGAAGTCATCGAACACCCGCAAAAATATGGCGGCGTTTAAACGCCACAAAATTGAGTGTTTTAAATATTAATATTTTAAAAAGTAATTTAAAGATTTATTTTTCCTACGTATTTAAGATGTAATTTTTTTTTAAATCATGCATATTCCCTATTGCGTCATCCCGCTGTGCGTCCGAATAGCGAAGACGCTAACTTGAGGCCAACGTGTGGAGTCGGTCAAACAAGCATTTTTTTTAAATTTAACGGTTTTGAGTGAAGCAAGTTTGCTTGGCCTTTTGACCCGTTACTTGAAAGCGAAAAACTTTAACTCGCCTCTGAAGCTAATTTATATAAATTATATAAGATTGTGATTACATTCCTATCTTTGTATTTTAACAGCTTTTTTACAAACACAATGCTTTAAATAAAAATTCTAGTAATTAAAAAAATATTTATTGTTAAAATAACATTTTTAATGACATTAATAACACAGATATTATTTGGAAACAGAATAAAAACCATAATTCATATTTATATTTATGTGGACTATTATTTTGGAATGCCTGTTTTAAATCAAATAACAATTATTGTAATTAAGTAAAAATTCCTGTATAAAAACATGTTAATTAAAATGTTGGTGTTTTTAAACACCAATAAAAAAAGAAATAAAATGAAGGTTGATATAAGTTTACGTGGTTTGTTGTATAGTAGTAGCTCCCAAACGGCTAAACTGATTTGTATAGTGTTCTTTGTTGAGAAATGATGATAATCACTTTCGGTTCAGTTCCGTTTTTTTTGTTTTGTTCTTAATGTTATAAGCAACCACAATGGCATCTTATACTAGAATTAAAACTGACTGATTGAAGATTCAAGTTTTCACTGTCACTATACATATTATGTATATCAGATCATACATTTCACCAGATATATTAAAAAAAAAAACATTATTATCAATTTAATAAATAAAAAGCTTACAAAACATTGGACATTTAAGGTCCTTAAGCGATATTCGCTACTAAACACATAATCTAAACAAAGTATTCATTACTGTAGACAATAGTTAGGGTCAGCGCAGAGTAGACGAAAACCTAGCTAACTAGCTAGTCGGTTAACTATTTGTCTGCTTTGATAGAACGTACGGATGATAATAATAATGTATTTATTGCCACAAAAGTAACCTATTGGAGGTCCAAATTAATATAACTTAAAAGAAAATTAACAATTAAAGTTCTGCTGGTGCTCAATATAGTAGAACCTGTGCTATAAGTACGGTCGACAAAAGAGTTAAGTATACAGGCAACTAATTAACTTAGCAGGAAACATAATATACAAACTGTCACGCACGCACACACACACACGCACGCACGCACACGCAAACACATACAAACACAAAACACACAACGCATACACACACAATTCAGACACGCAATGATTAATTACCTGTCAATTTTTGACATTAGAGTTTTGGGGGGCCTGGAGTGCTAAAATACAGGCCTAGGCTTAGTTTAGACTCCAGATCTCCCACAAATTACAGATCAAACTTGTCATGTTTTCTTAATGTTCAAAATAAGTACCTACTACCTAGACCTACCAATTGTAAAACTTTTCTCAATTTTGTATCCCTAATATTGTAATTTGTGGAGATTAAATAAACGCATTTTTATTTTATTTTATTTTTAAACATCTGTGTTTTGTTAAAGATTGTGTAATAATGTATCACTCAATGTGTGTCAAAATGCAGGGTATTGTAAGCTGCTACACATCAAACCCTTTGACGGGTAGTTACACAATCTGTGTAAATATGCAGATTTCGTTCGCTACCTGTATACTAATCTCTTTTGTTGACTGTACCAGCAACCTTCCAGTGTCGCAATTAAAATATTTCCATAATACAATACAATCATTAATAATTATATTACATAATATTTATTATTACTAAACCTAGTTTGCGTAGGTTGTGTGTGTGTGTGTGTGTGTTTGTTATCTATGCAATAACACACACGTAAGACAAAATGCATTTGGAGATTTATCTGTCGTCGCTGACAAATAGAGCAAATTGTCTCTTGTAGTCTATTTACAACTTTATGTGAATTGGATAAGGACGATATTTAATTATCATCTGAAAAATGTTCGAGCAGTTCTCCACAACACTGCGCTGACCCTTATGCAGCTGTATACATTCATTCTTCTAGAGCCTCTTGCTGAGTCTCAGGTGTGAATATAAAATAAATATTGGAAAAATATAGACCCTTATTATTGTTTACTATATATAAATTTGGCCTTTTGACCGCCAAGTCAATAACGAAAATCCGTCCTCTACGCCAAGCGACAAATTCTAGTATCTAATAATAGGTAAAAAAAATAAAAAAATGTTATAGGTATGTACTATGCGTTTCAAATAAGAATAGGACTGACCTCCAGCCATCTTGTGACGTCATAGCTGTCAATTCAAACCAGCTAGGTAGAGTGAGCAAAACATATTTTTGAAATAATATTTTTTATGTATTTAAAATATTAATATATTAAAGTTATCGTTGTCTTGAAATATTTCCCTTTTTTTGGTTTTTATTTTCGACTCATTTGACGTGATTAATTTATTTTTGTCAATCGTCACTGGTAATTGAATCAATAGCTTCCAGTATTAGATTCACAATTTGGCTTTCTAATTGTTGAACATTATTGTCAGCCACCCTATGCTTAGTAAGTGCCAGGTATATTCAATTGGATTTAAATAACAATTATAGGATGGCAGCTTCAAAACTTCAAAGGCATGGGAGTTTAAAATATTGTCTATAATATAGTTTTGTGGCACTTTGCGCCTTTTTATTAACTCTGGAGAGTTCCAGATTTGGTATTACTGCTTATAAATATATTATAAAGTTTTAACATTTCAAATGATAAAACTAATTTTCTTTGCAAGCTGTACTTTTTTGACGAATCGGGGTCATTAGAGGTCATTGACGTTCCTATTCTTATTTGAAACGCATAGTATTTTGAATCTAAAAAAGAAGTGGTATTTTTGACGTGCCATGCCGTCGTTGGCGTCGTGAGCAAGTTTTCATTTCACGTCTATACACTCCGTGGGGGTCAAAACCTTAATTAGTTTGGTTTTGAACTGCGCAACGCCTTGGTGGGTTTATTGTTATTCTGTGCATGTATATTTGAAATAAATTGAACAAGTTGAACCAAAGCTAACGAGACCCTTTCTCGGGCAAAAAACCGACACGACCAGGACGTGGCGAGACGAGATGAGAGCTCCATATCGTCAATGATACTCCAATAAGCAACACTTTGCTGTAAGGCCTAATTTTCAATGTTATTTAATACTAGCGACCCGCCCTGGCTTCGTACGGGTGCAATGTACAGACCGGCAGGTCAAGCTATCCAAAACTGTAAATTTTTCCCAATTGAAAATGAACGTTATAGTGTTAGCTTAAAGTTGAAAATCTAAAAAGAAATGTGACAGGTTGTTGTAGCTTAATGTACTGGCCTCTGTACTACCTAATAACATGCATATATTATACATAAATATAACCTATGACACTCACAAATAATGTCGCTTTCTATTGTAAAAAGAATTTTCGAAATCGGTTCAGTAGATCCAGAGATTACCCCCTACAACCTCACAAACTTTACCTCTGTAATATTTGGATAGAAGTATAGACAAAGTTAGGCCTTATAGCAAAGTATTACTTACGCTAGGAGTTTCATCGACGGTGTACAAATACTCGTTCTCTGCCTTCCTCGGGTTGTTCGACAAGTGTGTACATACAGTGGCATTAAACTTGACATAAATACATAATACATATAAATATAATACTTATCTCACACTACAATATACAATTATTTTTTCTAATAATTAGTTTTCCACAAATTTTATTAACACATTGTCGATTTGTAGTATTAAAAAGAAAGATTAATCCTACTTTGTACTTACAATCAGCCCCGGATCGACATTTTCAAAAGGAGGTTGCAGATTACTAATTTGTAGCCTATAAATCAGATACAGAATAGCATAGATAGCGTGACAATCTCAAAATCTGCAGCCTCTCCCCCCAGATCCGGACCTGTTAACAATAAGGTGGGAAGACCCATACAGGGCTGTCTAAAAATATAAATATAATAGGGGTTAAAGTATGAAATTGCCGTTTTATTGTAATACCTTCATGGTTTGAGATTTTTGAGTGAAACTTTTTTCACATGGTACTATGGTACCCTGAAGGGGTCCTAGGAGGCCTATTCAAAGAAACTCTCGGTTAAAAGGTACTCTGTGACTTTATTCTTCAAAGGTCAAGGGAATTCTCTATATTCCTTCGATTAATATAAATTCCTTCCTTGGGGGTTCATTCAATAGGTTGTCGCCTTACACTTAGTCGACGACTCGCTTGGCAAATTTTCACTCGCTCCACTAAAAATATAATATATTTATCAATAACTTTTCAATCCTACCCAGCGCCTCCGCCAATTTATGGTACCCTGAAGGGGTCCTAGGAGGCCTATTCAAAGAAACTCTCGGTTAAAAGGTACTCTGTCTTTATTCTTCAAAGGTCAAGGGAATTCTCATTGACAACCATTAATCACTTTGACTAAACATTCTACAATAATTTCAAATGATTACTTCTTCTTAAACCAGCCAGTCTCACGCTGACTCCTGGTAGCGACCTCTACAGTACCTATGAAGTTCTTCTTTTAAAATATGTGCAACTTTCGATTATCGACTTTCAGTTGTTGTTTTTATTCAGTTTAGACAAGAAAGATGGATTTTGTGCTCCTGAGGCAATACAAATAGTTTTCACACAGTTTGTCGAATCTAGATCACCAGGGTTCTATCACAAAGGCATAAATTACCTTCCTATTAGATGGCAGCAATGTATAGATGATAATGGTAATTATATTGATTAAATAAATATGTTAAAATAAAAAAATCAAATTTCAATTTTTCAGTACATATCGGCAATTTCATACTTTAACCCCTAATATAATATACTCAGAGAGCTCTCTCGGCTGCTATTTATTGCCGAAACAGACAGTACACACTGAGAAATACACATTCCTAGTACCGGCAAGGATCTTAAGCTGTCGGCGATAGAGTAGGGATTGGATTTGCGCAAGCACTGAGAAATAATCACGATTGGCGGACATAACGCGTTGTGGGATGATCTAATCACATGCCAGTGCAATGAGGAAATGTTGTATTGGCAGTGGGGGGGGGGGAATTTTTTATTCCTCTTTCGTTATATTCGCACAAGTGATACCCCTGGTGTTACAAGCGTCTATAGGCTACGGTAACCGCTTACCATTAAGTGGGCCGTATGCTTGTTTGCCACCTTAGTGATATAAAGAAATATCGTAATGTGTCTCCCCGCCCTCGCACCTCACGTCATACCGCCAAACGGACCCAATAATTCACTTCTGCGCAAATGAAGGTCAGCGTTCAGGATCCGAGCCGGTGATTGAATCGAATGTTTTTGAAATAACACTTATCATAATACCCTTACATTACGCGATAATATTAATTCAGGCCCTGTTTTATCCATACTAATATTATAAATGTAAAAATCATTGTAACATATTTCCATGAAAATTGGCAACGAGATAGATTGCAGCCTACGGAAGGACATACAGAGGCCAGCACATCAAGCTACCACAATCTGTCAAATTTCTTTGGTAGATTTTCAACTTTAATTCAAAACAATAAGGTTCATATTCAATTGGGAAATTTTGACAGTTTTGGATAGCTTGACCTGCTGGCGTCTGTACATTTACGTTTAACAAAAGTTCTGAAACTGAAAGAAACTGCAGGTAAAAGCTAAACCTACTGTGAAAGTTTGTATGTTTGTTCATCTTCATAATGAGCATAGTACTAAAGCAGCACGCAGCACTTCCTTTCAGCACTGAATTCACTAACAAAAGACGGAAAGATATAGTTTGCCCTCACAATATAGGAATTAAACGTGCTTTTACGTCAAATTTTTTTGTGTTCATAGGTCCGCTACTCTACAATAGAATTAATGCAAAATTTAATATCTACCCCCTCAATTTCAGTAATTGTAAAAAAATACTCCAGGAAGCCCTTCAAAGTATGTCCTACGAAGATACAGAGAAGTTATTAGTTGTGTTAAAGTAAACATCATTTGTTATAGTGATTCTAATTAGTTTTTATTTATACATGTAACAAGTTATTTTTGTTAATATCTCTGTTTAACTACCTATACTTACCTTGATTAATTTATAATTATTTGTGATTATTTTAGAATTTGTTAGCCCCACTCGCCTGAAACACAGGATTACCTAGTTCAGGCATATGTATTGTATTATACCTAATTTATACTTTGTTTTGTCTAGTTAAGTTATCTTAAGCGAAAAGTTATTTGAATAAATTTATTATTATTTCACGCTAAAGCAATGAAACGGATTTGGATAAAATTTATATAGGATACTTCTATCCAGGTATTGTCCAAGCAGATGAAGTAAAAGGCAAAGTAATAAATATATAATTGGAGAAAATGCAACTAAAATCCCTACTAATTATACACGATGATTTTGTAGTCGTTTTGGAACCGAAAATTTTAGACTCTATATCAGTAATAAAACCTATTAAAATATAATTTAAATTAAATAAAAATATATTATTTTATTGATTATTAAAAGTAATATCATATTCGAACAAAAAATGAGAACTCATGATAATTCCACTCAATGTTACGTACTACGATCACTACGATCGATGTCATTCAATGTTACACACACAACACTAAGCGGTAAAACATGCCTAGACACGTTATCCGCCCATTGGATGCGGCGCGGCGCCCGCTGCCTACAATCCACGCACACAGCTGTAATGTATTATGTACCTACCCCTAGTAACAGGCTGCGCGGCGCCGGCGCGGCGAGCGCTCTCGCGTCGTCGCGTCGCCCGCGCCGCTCCCCGTTAACCACCCCGCACGGCCGCACCCGCCACTCCAGTTCTGTTGCAACTCGCGCGCGATAAAGGTTGCATTTTTTACGTTTTACGTAGCCACGCGAAAATGAGTCTTCAGTATGAATATTCGAACGCGGAGTAGGTACTTGACAATGGTTCAGCTGTACACTGTTACTAGTTACAATTTGGAAGGCCAAAGCTGAGGCCAAGCGGTTGTATTCCCGGCCAGAACATTTAAAGGCGCTGCGGCTACGAGGGATTGAAAGTCCTCAAGTACCTTCAACCCCTACCAACTTGGCTGCAACCCAGCGCCTTCTCAATCATGGACAATTCCGTGTGCCGGCTCACGCGCAAGGTCGAGGGCGCCTAAATGACTCGCAGGAGAACGAAGACGCTATTCTAGAGTAGGTACTTCGAGCGGGCTCCGCGGCGAAGCACGAGAATGGCGGCACAAGAATTTAATGTTAGCTAATGCTTTGTATGGAAAACATTAAATAATAATGGCTTAACATCCCTATAAGTTCCGTCGAGCTCACGTCATCAACAACAATGATGCACCGGCAAGAACTGCCCTATGTCAGCTGCCCGGCTCGTTATGCAAGTGTTGTGCGTGCTTACCCAAACAATCAGTTCCGTGATCGATGGATAGGCCACGTCGCGCGGCGGTCCCGTGGCTTGCCCACCACGGAGCCCAGACTTAACGCCCCTGGATTTTTCTTGTGGTCGGAAATAAAAAGACTCCTTTATACCCGTGAACATGAAAGTCTTAACGAGTTACGCAGTGCGATAGTGGACGCCTTTGATAAAGTGAAAAGTGATAGGCTAAAAGACAATAGCATAAAACGGGCACGTTTGTGTATTGAACGCGGCAGACTCCATTTCGTGTACTTGCTTCGGTACAGGGAAGTGTAAACAATTTATAAATAAACTTTTAATAGGTAAGTACTTAGCTATGTACATAAGTTAATTATTTTGTAAATAGCTCAAATTCCAAAAATCCAAACGCCTGCAGTACCTACTCAGTTCATTGTCTCTCTGTTTCTAATTATTGATACCTACAGTAAAATAAAGATAAGTTCAATTCAAATAAAGTATTTCTGCCGGTCCTAAGCCCGTGTAAAGTATGAACGAGAAATTGGAGTAGGTACAATTTACGTAGTTGGCGTGAAAATGTTGATGCGCAGCGGCTGTGCGAGCGACTGCTGCGCCTGTCGCGGGTTCGATCCTCGCTCGGAACAAATTTGTATGATCTGTGGGTGAATGTTCTGGGCTTGCGTGTTTGTGTATGTGAAAATTTATGTTTGTAAATGCACCCATGACACAGGAGAAAATCCTAGTGTTGGGCAACGTTTTTTTTCTTAAATAAGAACTACGATAAAACCTACCTACACACAGTCTTATTCTAATTTTTTTAGTAAGAATGTAGGTATTACGTTCGTGTCCCGTATCAGCTGATTCGCTGGGCGCCATACTTGTCCTATTTGAACTGTGATCCTAGGTACCTACCTAACATCAAATTACGTCGCTATCTGCATCGTAATGCAATTTATTTTAATAATAAAATGTACTTGTCCAGCTACTAGCTATTAAATCACGCGTAGTAGGTACTCAGACGGATCATCCGACCGTCCGTCGCTCCCGTTGCTGTAGGTAGGTGACCAGCTGATGAGCTGACTCGTACCGCGCCGCGCCGCCGCGCCCGCGCCGCCCGCCGCGCATCATTGATAAATGGCAAGCTTGAGACTGAGGCGGTTTAAGAATGAAATATTCGTGCACTACTACGAACAAACTCGAACAAGTGAAATTTTTTTTTGAAATGCCAACTTTTTTATTATTAGCTGTACAGTCAACTTAATATTTTTTATTTGTACTACTAATTATCCTAAGTTACCACGTTGCGGTTCCAAAACGACTATAATTTCACGCTGTATATACGAAAATTACTGTATCTCTGTTACGCTTTTTGATGAAATTTGGTACAGAGAAAGATTGACTTGTCTTCGCTCTTTGAATGCGGATGAAACCGATATGATTCTACAAAAATAGTTATATATAAGTAACTACATTAAACGATATGACTTTCATACACACGGAAATATGTGTTTAATGTCCGTGAAGCTTGTTAATCGGACAACAAAGTGGAGGTCCCGAACTTAGGGAGGGGCGGTGAGTGGCTTTCGTACGTAATACCATAAGTAACCTTGTGCCTTTACATAATTTTCTGACATTCTAAAATAGACTTACTTTCCTAGTTGTAAAAGTTGATATTTCTATGAGTACTAGCAATATATATGAGTATAGCTTTTCTATATCCAATAATATTTTTATACTAGTAAATATCTTCTGAATGGTAAAATCGCGTAAATCAAGGCACTATTTAGTATATACCGCCTTTATTATTTAATTACTGTATTACTAATTAAAATCATTATCATTATGAACAATTTTTAATATGGAATCAATTCTGAAACCGAGAAAAAATGAACCAGAAACACCTGTCCATACACTTTAGTTGATTTGTACATTTCACCATAATAATCATAATTATAACATTTTGAAGACGTTTAGTGGTATAAGTTTAGGAGTGCTGATTACGAAGTCGTGGATTCGATTCCCAAAGGACACAAATATTTATTATGATGAACGTTTTTGTGTGTCTGAGTGTTTCATAAGTACGTATTTATTTTATTATTTAAAATACTTTATGCACAGTTGATACAAAGGCGGTCTTAATGCGTATATAATTTACATTCTCATTTATAACAACAACAAAAGTATTATATTCATTGTCTAGTGCCCACAGTACAAGCTCTGCTTAGTTTGGGACCAGAATGATCATGCTGTGTAGAAAATATCCCAAATCATCATCATCATCATAATATCAGCCACAGAAGGTCCATCTTCTGAACAAAGGCCAAGGCTTATAACTTGTCACAAAGACAAGTTATAAGCCGCCTGCATCCAACGACTTCCAGCTACCTTTAGTGGCACGGCCTCCAACAAGATGTCCCAAATATTTATATCATAATTATGCTTCTAATTTTTTATTATCTTTTATTAATATAATTAATTTAATATTATTACTTGTCGATTCTCCAATAAAGGAGTACACTTATAAAATACCTTATTATTATGTTTTTAATGTCATATTTCTTTGGAGATCCTAAATATAAATAAATATTTTTGGGACATTTTTTACACAGCACCATCTAGTCCCAAACTAAGCAGATCTTGTACTATAAGTGCTAGACAATGGATATAATACTTATATACTTTTTTTTGTAAATATATACTTATAATACATAAGAAACACCCAGACAAACACAAATACTCATGTTTTACCCACACAAATATTTGTGTCCTGAGGGAATCGAACCCACGACCCCATGATCAGCAGTCCGGTACTCGAATCACTAGACCACAGACGTCGTCAAATAAATAAACATTCTAAATTTAAGGAACAGCTGATATCAGGGTTGGTTCCACAGTAAAATTTGTTCACAATGAGAAACTCCTTTCCCCATCCCCTTATTGATTACGTTAATAAGGGGTATTTAAATATATTTTTATCACAATTGTAATATTTACTGAATATAATCACCATTGGGTCAAGACAGTCGGAAATTATGTGCTTTTTCTAAGAACTGTTCGTAGTTCCATTTCTTATAGTTCATTATTTTCTGGCCGTTCATAATTGTGTGGATCATTATCTTCGGATTGTAATTCAGGTTTGTTAACAGCTGGAAATTAAGATAACAGTATATGTATAAAAAGGTGGTGCTCTCGGGCTCTCCTCATGCTGCAGAGTTTGTGGAGTGGTACAGTCAGCAACGAAAGTCGCAAAACATGATGCAATCTGCAATACGATTTTTAACATGAAGTTACTGACCTGTGAAGGTTGTGCAATTGGTGTGTGGTGTGGAATATCATTGCATAGATGACCATTAAATATTTACCTCACCTTCATAATAAAAAAGTCTCACAAGTTTTGAAGCTGTCATGTTATCAAAATTTGTGGTTAAAGAAATTTATTTCTCAATAAGAAATTACAAAGATTTCGCTTAGTTGAGAACATTTTTAAACTATACTTAAATAATATAAAGACATTGACATACAAACTAGTGACTTCCTATTTTAACAGTAAAATTGTTATTGATGTATAAATTTAGCTGTGTTCAGCTACTTTCGTTGCTGACCGTACCACCGTATTGACAAATATTCTGCCGTCAATAACATGCCTATTTTATTGTGTTTAAAGAGCAATACACATTAATGCATTGTCATCTGGAGACCTCAGTTGTCTCATATGTCTAGTAATTTCACTAGCTTCATAGGAACACAATAATGAAAAAAATAAAAAAAACCCGCATTCGGTCAGTCTGGTAGACTATAGCCTAATCTCTCTCATACTTACTGACATAAGACCCGTGCCCAGCGGTGGGACAGTATATGGGTTGATGATTGATTGATTGATTGATTCTATTTCATACCTACCATGGTGTCAATCTTATTTATGTACACACTTAGATACTAGAAAGGAGCCAGCTTAAGACTATTTAGTACAAAGGTTACTTACCTTAGGTGTTAATAAGAAGTACTGTGCATTATCGCATTCAGTCGTCACTTTGACCAACAACTCAAACATTTTGCGCTCGTTTATCGGATCCATGCCTTGGTTGATCTCGTCCACGCATCTGGAAAGAAATCATACATTAGTTTGTGTATGTATTAAATTAAATTAATTACATTATAAAATGGTATAAGGGATTGAAATGAATTATATTTATTATTATTACAAAATGCAACAAACAAATAGATAATTATGTAATGTAATGAAAGATTAATGTAATTTATTGATTTAGGTAAATAAAAGCTCATTATTATGTATGGGGTAATCTCCGGAACTAATGATCCAATGCTGAACATTGAAATACATAATATACCATCACGCCTGTATTCCCTGAATGGTTAAGCAGATGTGTACAGTAATAGACACCCACAGTCCGTTGAGTCCGAGCTAAACCGGAAGCCGGCCCCAACATAGTTGGGAAAAGTCCTTTTTTAGGATTCCGTACCCAAAGGGTAAAAACGGGATCTTAGGAACCCTATTACTAAGACTCCGCTGCCCGTCTGTCTGTCACCAGGCCTCTCATGGACCGTGATAGCTACAGTAGAAATTTACACAAATGACGTATTTCTGTTATCACTACATCAAGAAATACTAAAAACAGAATAAAATAAATATTTCAGGGGTATATTGCGCGCCGCACGGAGGTGTGTGAGATTTGGCGTAGTTAAAATTACATGGAGAAGGAGTGCAGAAAGCTAAAATTTATGTATTTTATTATACAAAAATTTTAGCTTTCTGTTACAATTTTCTTATGTAAATTTCAATAAAATAAAATAGTTTTCGTTCGAAACAATGAATATTTAATCTACATAATGTGAATACGTCAATTGATTTTTTAAATATGAAAAAAAAAAAGCTTCTGTAACATTAGAACTTAAATAGGTCGAATTTCGGCCCCCATGGGACCACTAGTAAAATATAAATACCTGAATGGTACAGTGGTAAGCCTCTGCAGTGCCATGAGGTAGAGTGCGGTGGAGAGGGCGCGCTCGCCGCCGGACTGGGCGTGGCGCGTCAGCTGCTGCAGCTGCTCAGACGCACGGAAACGAACCAGAATCGATATACCGTACTTATCGAAGTCCTCCTGTGAACGGAAACAATCAATATATCGGGATAGTCATTAGCACGGACTGTCTTGGTAATTAGCACGGGTCATGAGTACGGGAGCTATAACGGAATGTTAGCGCCACCTAGCCGACGTTAGCTACAACTCACTGTTACGTCACACATCGCGTGATGTCGGGTGGGGGCGCTTGACAGAGTCGTGGCGTTATCGGTCGGTAGAGTGCGGCGCACATTCGTTGCCTGACTCTGGTCCGATGCCGACGCACGGAACTGTCTCACGTTTCGTGCGTTAAAAGAAAGTTGGCCTACCTATCTAAGTCTTTCAATTCTGTCATAAGAAATATCTACGCCCATATAATGTCCGACGGTGATGATGCTCCCCACGATTTTCCCTTCTGTTTCGACAAATAAATATTCTTGGACAATTTTACACAGCATCATCTAGTCCCAAACTAAGTAGAGCTTGTACTATGGGTACTAGACAATGGATATAATACTCATACACTTTTTTCTGTAAATATTATACATGTCGGAACAGAAGGGAAAACGTAGATATAATCTTCACCGTCGGACATTATATGGGCGTAAATATTTGTCAAGGCAGATAATCGCACAGGTACAGTTTGATTTAAATTAGCAAAAGCAACTAGGGAAACGCGGCGAGTTCAATACCACGTGGCTATGTCCGTTCCGTGCTGTGTCCCGATAGAGAATGTCTCTCCGTCTACGAGCCCCCACGCTCATCGACTTTCATAACCTTTAAAACCAACTGTCAATGTCAGTTGTCAGTCCAACCACGTGATATTGACTTCACACAAGTCTACTAGGTACTTGACGTTTCCAACTTTCCACCGATCAGTACTAGATGGCGCCACGTTGTAACTCGGCGTTGCGACATACATAACAATACATAAGAAACACCCAGACGAATATAAACACTTATGTTCATCACATAAACATTTTTGATTTATTTATTTATGTACACACTTAACAAAAAAAAGTAAATTGAGAACATAGGACTATAGAGTGATTTGTGGGAATCGAATGAACGACGTCGTGATTAGCAGTCCGACACGCGAACTACTAGACCACAGGCGTCGACAATGTTATCACTACATAGTATAAAAGAAAGTCGCTTTCTCTGTCCCTATATCCCTATGTATGCTTAAATCTTTAAAACTACACAACGGATTTTGATGCGGTTTTTTGTAATAGATAGAGTGATTCAAGAGGAAGGTTTATATGTATAATACATGTATATTATAAGTATATTGTACCTGTGCGAAGCCAGGACGGGTCGCTAGTAAGAAATAAAATGAGAAAACCAAACAAGGCCATAGCTGTTTGTATTGAGTATTGCATCATTAACCAATGGTGTACTAAAGAACAGACACAGTTCGCCAGTACGTTCAGTTCCCATTTAATAGGGGTAATAATTCCCTATTCTTTCTACTAAATTGATTTCGAAAAGTCAAGAGGTGAAAAAAGGTGAGGTGAAAAGTCAAAAGAGGTACGTGCCTTGGATTAGTACTAGAAACGTTTGAATTGGCAGTCCAATGGACATATTACTAAGCTATCAAAGCTTAATAAGCGACGACCTCTGTGGTTTAGCGGTTCGAGTGCCGGACTGCTGATCATGGGGTCGTGGGTTCGATTCCCACAAGACACAAATATTTGTGTGAATAAAACATGAGTATTTGTGTTTGTCTGGGTGTTTCTTATGTATTATAAGTATGTATTTACAAAAAAAAGTATACATATAAGTATTATATCCATTGTCTAGTACCCATAGTACAAGCTCTGCTTAGTTTGGGACTAGATGGTGCTGTGTAAAAATGTCCCAGAGATATTTATAAATAAATTAATAAAATAACCTACTTCAATGCTAATTTATGAAAATAATAGCTGAATTAATAAGGCTGGTTTCAATGGGCATTAAAGTTTCTGAAAGTCACAAATTTTTTTATAATAATATAATTAGCAGAGTAAAGAAACTAAGTGGTCAGCTTTTTAAAACATTCTCTAATATAGAGTCAATACCTGGTTGCAAGTGCAGCTGGGAAGCGGTGGGTTTTGGGTTTGACAGAATAAATAAATAAAAATAAATCATTTTTTATTTTATATTAAATACTCACATCGCTACCACCTTTCTCGAGTTTGATCTCACCAGCGCATCCCAATTTTGAGAACATATCCCCGAAGCTCTTGTCGATATCTCGAAGCAAATTTTCCAAAGGTGGCAGCCATTTTGATCTGTTGAAATAATAATGATTATTATCGTACATGTCATAATACAGAGCCAACAGGTCAAGCTACCAAAAACTGTCAAACTTCCAATTGAACATGAACCTTATTCTTGTGTATTCAAGTTGAAAATTTTAATGTTCGAGGTTTTGTGGGAGCAGTTAAACAGCCTTTTTTTTGTACTACTAAGGTGGCAAACAAGCATACGTCCCACCTGATGGTAAGCGGTTACCGTAGCCTATACACGCTTGCAACACTAGGGGTATCACTTGCGCGTTGCCGAACCTGTAAAACGAAAGAGGAACAGTTTAGTTGGCAGTATAAGGTTCAAAGTCCCGCCACTGCCAACACAACGTTTCCTCATGGAGTACTGGCAACCTTGCTCACCGTAAGAAACAAACAGCTTAAAGCAGCGTTATTTCACTTCGATTTTCTGCAAGCCTTTCGCCGAGTTTATTCCGGACTAACACAGTACACGTATAAAAATTACCCACATATGCGTGAGCAAGTACCTATATTACAAAAAAATATCAAAGAAATTTGACAGATTGGGGTCTCTGTACATTATTCCCAATCGGCAATAGGCTCGCCCCCTATGAAATGGGACCAAAACATACCGGCGAACTGTGGGTGTACATTGGTACACCTCTGGCTAACCCTTCGGGGAATACAGACGTGATTAAAAGTTGTTCACTAAGGGAGGACAGTTACATATTACTAACGAAAATATCTTTAAGAAAACCAGTTTGTAATTTCTACATTCACTCGAGGGAAGCATAGTATGAATTAAGCGTATGAGAAAAAAGAGGTAGGATAACGCTTCGCAGTTTTTTTTACGATACATCTATAATAATAATAATAATAATTTATTGCTTCATAAGTACAACAACAAGGAAACAAAAATGCAAATACAAATTGAGCCTTAGTGTGATGGTTGTACAGTGCATTCTATATTTGAACACACCGATTTCTAGACTGAGACATACTCGTATTCCAGAAATCAGTGATTCTCCACTATGTGTCATATCACCATCAGTTAATGTCGACGATCTCTGGTAATACCAGTGCGGCATCATTTAATGAAATGAAGTGGCAAGCAAATGCTGAGTTAGGGTCCTTTTATGTCCTCACGAATCATCATTTTAATAGTTTTAGATAATTAATATAATTACGTATTTTACTTTTGTTTCATTTATTTTTGTGTTTTTTGTACCTTATCTATGTAGTGAGGACAAAATAAAAATAATTATGTTCCTTTCTTTCTAATAATTACCTGATTTTCTCCATTTTCTTCTCAAGTATTTTGTTCATGTCACTAGAAGTATTCACTTCAGATTTCAACCTAGTTATAAGCTTTTCGCGTTCATCGTATTCTTTGAGTACCTTAAAAAAATCAAAAACCATTAAAAAAAAAACTCACGAATGTGTCAAGCTGCAAGGTCTGCCCTTAAGACCAAGCATATTCTATCGAAATAGAGGTCATTTTTTTTATCTTTTTTAACACGCTTCACATGAACTATGTAAGAAAGTCTTGGAAGTTATACTTTTCACGGATATTATCGCGTTATATTGATATTATTAATCCCGACGTTTCGGACCCTTTACAGCGTCCATGGTCACGGGTAGACTGTCTCCCCGTAAAAAGTAGTTTTATTTCAATGCTTGGATAGCTGTGACGACATTCTAAATCCAATATGGCGGACTAGTCAGTTTTTATTCACACCCATGATAATTATTATGGGCATCAATTTAATCAATTTTCTGCGAAGAATACGATAAGCAAAATGACGACACACAAGTCAATATGGCGGATAAAATTATTTTATCTATGTCCGTATCATGTTACGGGTATTAATTAAAAGGTTTTGCTGAGAATACGAAAAATGACGTCAGTCTAAATTAAAAATGACTTGTTTTTTAAATATCATCAGGTCCACGGCTAAACAAAGGCCTCCCCCATAGACTTCCACAAGCTATGATATATTATTATTACTTACCTGTTCATCTCCTTGCTCCATACAATCGATCCTGGTCTGCAGCTCATAGCAGTGCTCCTGGAGCCTCGTGATGTCTGAAGGGAGCACATCAAAGTCCTCTTTGTAAGGGAAGTCAGGATCTTGGGGCAGTTTGTTGTTACAACTCTTCTTAGCTTCGATCAATTTCTCTTTGGCATTCGATTTAGCTCGAGTAAGGAGGTTTTCTATATTTTCTAGTGTGGCCTGTTGTGAATAAAATATAGTTTTAACTAGCTGTGCCTTGCGTATTGTCCTTTGTAACATAACAAGCTTATCTATGTATACACATGGCAAAATTAGAAAGCACATTGACAACTATTGACATTGTAATTATATTTGCACGCTATGTTCTATGGCAGAATATGCAAAACAAATGCGCCTGTAACAACTATAGTACCATATTTTGGCAAATAAATTGAATTGATTGAAGCAATTTTCTTTTAAATTATATGGTGTAACGGACACAGTAATTTGAAATCAATAATTTAATGATATTGGTATTATCTTTAAGTTTCAATCATTTGAAAAAAAAAATAGATTTTGAATTTTAATACACACAATTTGATTTCTGACACTTCGCAAATATTATACATTGAAATAAAACTACTTTTTACGGATTTCATCGCGTTATATTGATATTATAAAAATCAGTTTTATTTCAATTTAATACACACAATTTAGCTTACAGCGGCATGAATCTGAATCCATGCCGCTGTTAGCTAAATTTTTTATTTTTTATTTTTTTGCGACCATGCGCATAGAGCTATGTGTAGTAAAGCGCTTTCACTATTTACACATACTAAAGTTTTAATATCGGTAAGCTCAAAAAAAAAATTAAGAGATTTACAAATGTGTCTTAGTACGGAAAACCCTCATGGATCCTCCGCCACCCGGGGAGGTGGCAGGGTATCTCGGACTCATACCGACTAAAAACCGCACTTGCCTTCACCTGCCCTATAGTCATGTCCATGGGATCCGTGAAATTCGCCACGAACTTATCTTACCTGCACGTTTCTTAATTCATTCTTCAGTTCTCTCAGCTCCGTTTCTTGTTGAACAATTCCGTTTCTGTAGAATTCCAGTTTAGCCTGTAAAAATCACTTTGTTATAGTAATGTAGGTACAGAGGCTAGGTTTTATGAGAGGTAGGGCACAGTGGGAGTAATTCCACTCAAATTGGAGCTGCCCGACTGGGGAAGTACGGAGGTACTTCCTTGCAGAAAATCTAAGTGAAATAAAACTGCTTTGAGCTGTGTTGTGTTCCTTACGGTGAGCGCAAAGTGCCAGTACTCCGCGAGGAAACGTTGTGTTGGCAGTGGGGGGACTTTCGACTCTTATACTGCGAACTCAACTATTCCTCTTTCGTTTTACAGGGTCAGCAACGCGCAAGTGATACTCCTGGTGTTACAAGCGTCTATTATAGGCTACGGTAACCGCTTACCATCAGGTGGACCGTATGCTTGTTTGCCACCTTAGTGGTATAAAAAAACTATCAAGACAGGAAGTCTTGAAAGTTTTTTGTAAGAAAAATCAAGACATGGTCGACCTCCCTAAATAATAAATGGACGGCGCCATTTGTATGTAGTGTATGTTGAAAATTGGGCTTGGTGGCGTTCATTAATAGAGGTCTACGTCCAGCAGTGAACTATTACTGATTATGGTATTGGTCAACTACGACTAAACATGCAGTGATAGCCTAGTGGTATGAGCATTGGACTGACAAATCGAAGGTCTCGAGTTTGAATAGGACACGCACCTCTGACTTTTCGAAATCATGTGCGTATTAATAAATAATTATCACTCGCTTAAACGGTGAAGGAAAACATCGTGAGGAAACCTGCAGGCCTTAGAGATTTTCTCGACGGTGTGTGAAGTCTGCCAACCCGCACTAGGCCAGCGTGGTGGACTATAGCCTAATCCCTCTCATACTGTGGGAGAAGACCCGTGCCCAGCAGTGGGACTGTATACGACTATTCTTACCTTCCCAACTTCTCCTTTCATAATCTCGGAGCACAACGTCGCCATAGAGTCCTTCAGCTCGCTGTGGAGTCTGCACTGCTTCAAGACGCAATCCTTCTGCTTCCTTCTAGTTCGGTCTCTTTCTTGCTGGATGTCGAAGGTCGGTTCATTCTCTATGTCCTGGACTTTTTTGTTCTGGATGCGGATTTGAGCTGATATTGTGCGTACCTAGGTAAATAAAAATTTTGTATAATTTGTATAAAAATTTAGTATAATTATCATCTTATTATTGTTTTGTTTTATATTTTAGTAGTTCTAACCTTGTGAAAAATTTAAGTATTTTTTTTTAAATCTAAATTTGTAATATTAAATTATAACTAGCTTTTACCCGCGACTTCGTCTGCATGGAAAAGTTACTTTTAATTATCGTTGTAATTTGGTTAATTAACTAAGAATCGTTATAAATTCTACCCTATATGTTACTTTGATGTATAAATAACAAGATTCTAAAGTTTAATCAAAATCCATTTAGTATACACATAGCCAATAATATTGACATACATGAAATATTGTACACCCCATGGGTATGTTACAGTGATACAATAATACTAATTGTAAGATCTTCTTTTCACCTGTGACAAGCAATAAATAAATGAATTATGAATTAAGAGTAGTTTTAGCCTGAAAGAGTAACCAACATCCATCCATCCATCTTCACAAACTTTCACATTTATAATATTAGTAGGATAGTAGGCAGTAGGATATAAATTTTAGAGAAAGAATAATTCGATTTCAGGCAGGGTGTGAACCTAAGACTGTAGCACAGTCGTCACGTGCTGCCATGTACACGGACAGATTCAGGGTATACCCGTTTAGTCTCCCCACGGATGTGCCTTAATAAGCCATACTCAGGGGTTCCAGGGTCGTCTATTAAGAGGATACAGTGCCCCCTCCATGTGCTGATAGTGGCCACTGGGGTGGTTTTAGTGGGGAAGAATCCCACACTCCCCGATCTAAGATAGACCGGTAGCCTGTTGAAGGTTTCTCCCCGTAAACAAAAAAAAAAGGTGTGAACCTGCGGCCCTCCTGTTAAGTACACCGGACCTAGACCACAGCCGGTGATGTCGAATTTTCTTACGAATGAGGAAGAGATATTCGACAGAAGTCGACGTAAGACGTCTTATAGAGTCGTCAGAGGCATTATATTTATCTTTTTGTATTTTTTTGGCATTTTCCATGCTAAGACTTTAAAGTTATTTAACGAAGGAAAAATTCGATCCTGCCCGCGGTCGAATTTTACCTTCGCTAAATGGCATTATATTTACTTACTTTCTCAACACCCTCATTAATTGCTTTCCTTCTCATGTTTAGTTCGTTCAGGTTGCTCTCCAAAGTAATCAGCTTTCGATCTACCTCATCCATTTTGTTCCTGTGGCCTTGCGCTGTCTTCTCAAGAGTTGATAGTCTGTAAAAAAATTCAACATCTATAGGTGGGTAGTTTATATTTATTAAGTCGATCTCTGTGGTGTAGTGGTTCGAGTCATTATAATAATAATAATAATAATAATAATAATTTATTGCCCAAAGAAAGAAACAGAAAATACATGATATGTTACATATTAAGTCTATGAGTTCTTTTTTACATTTAATTTTATGAATAATGTCCCCTATGCTAGGAAAGTCCTGTATTATAGGAGACATCCATTCGTCTGTTATTACAATTTAACAAGAATTGGATAAACCAAACGTGTAACATTATACAATAGTTTATGTACGTATGAGCGCGCGTGCGTGAGTAGTGTGTATGCGTGAGAGAGAATGTGTGTGAGTGTGGGGAGAGTGTGATATGGTGTGTGTGTGTGTGTGTGACGGATGATGTGTGTGTGATGATTTTTGGGCGTGTGTGTAGTTTGTATGATGATTAATTAGAGATTTATGAGGATGAGGGTTTAACCAGTGCTTCTGTCTCGTCATAATCTAGGGTAAGTAGAAAAGTTTTAAGTATTTTTTTACAATTGAATGTGTTTTGGGAGTGGATACCTAGCGTTTCGTGCATTTTGTTGTAGATGCGTGCACTTAAGAAAGTGAAGTGTCGCCTAGCAAATGTGGTGTTTGAGTGTGTTGTGGGGCATGGCGGTTTGGGTCTTCTTCTGGCTGTTGGGCTATTATTTGTGGTATATGGAATGGTCACATGTTTTCTCATGACTGTGCGGAGGATGTACAGTTGTCGGACTGTTAGTGTCTCAAACTCTGCGTATAGTTGCCGTGTTGGAAATCTGAAGGGTTTTTTTAAGGTGACTTTTATAACTGCTCTTTGTGCTCGTTCTACCTGAATAATGTCAGTCTTGGCAGCTCCTCCCCACGCAGTGATGCAATAATTTAATATAGAATCGCATAGTGCCGAGTAAACGATCTTAAGGATGTTGCTATTGGCAGATACTCTTAGTTTTTTAAATAAGAAAATGAGTTTTCGAACTCGTGCGGATATTACATGTAAGTGTGGTTTCCATGATAAACAGGAGTCTAGTTGGATACCGAGATATCGTATTACTGATGCTCTGGTAACAGTGGGGCATGAACAAGGGGGGGAAAGGTTGGTGCATTTGTGGGCTTTTATTGATAAAGAACCATCTGGCGGAAGGGTGGAGGGTCGTAAGCCGAAAGTAATGAAGTTAGTTTTTTTTATGTTGAGGGCGAGGTTGTTTTTTCCCAACCATATCATCACTTCGCTCAGTCCCCTTTCGGCAATCTCTTTTGCTGAGGTCCAATCACGGTCATACGATAGAATAGCCGTGTCATCCGCATAGGCTATTATTTTTGTGGAGTGGAGGGATAGCTGACAGAGTTCGTTCACGTATATTTGAAAGAGGAGGGGACTGAGAAGGCTTCCCTGTGGCAAGCCGACCACCACATTACTTGCGTCGCTAATATATTCCCCAATCTTAACGCACTGCAACCTATCTGTGAGAAAATTGCTGAATAGAGACAAAGCAACGCCTCGTACTCCGATGGTTTCAAGTTTGGAAAGTAGTAGAGGGACAGAGACAGTGTCGAACGCCTTTGAAAGGTCTAGAAAGATTCCTAAACATTTGAGTTTATTGTCAACCTTATCAACTACAAAGTCTAGTAGGGATGTCACCGCATCTTCAGTTGACAATCCGCGTCTGAAGCCGAATTGGTTTTGGGAAATAATTTTGTGTTTGTCGAGGAAATTATTCAAGCGTTTGTACATAATTCTTTCCAGAACCTTGGAGATCGCAGGGAGGACTGATATTGGGCGGTAGTTAGTGACCTTGTCTCTGTCCCCAGACTTGTAGATTGGGTGTACAATTGCCTTTTTCAAGGCATTTGGGAATGTACCTGTAGATATTGCCAGGTTGCATATATGTGTTATAGGCGGAACTAGAATGTGATTGGCGTGTATTAGTAATTTTGGTGGAATGCCGTCCCATCCGGTAGCACTATTGATTCGGAGATTGCTTATTATCGATTTAACCTCTTCTTCATCTGTTTCCAGAACAACCATTGAGTTAGCCGTACCTTGTTGATGGTAGTTGGGGGGTTGAGGGAGATTCTGAGGGTAGATATTATTGGTTAGATTTATACCCACATTTGCAAAGAATGTATTAATTGTGTTGACGGATTTAGTAGGGCAATTTTCAATTGTTAAAAGGTCAGTTGATTTTGAGCGTATGCATTTAGTGTCAGTTACATTGCGAATTACTTCCCACATTTTTTTGGGGTTGTTTTTAGCCTTTTCGAATTCTTTTTCTTCATATTCTTTTTTTAGTTTTTTTAGTATATTATTGCAGAAATTGCGATATCTTATATAGGTTAATTTTAGGATATGATTAGTTGGCTCTTTATTAGTTTTCTTGTGCATTTTGTCCCTATTATGTATGCATCTCAAAAGACCAATGGTAATCCAAGGTTTTATAATTCTTTGTTTGCTTGGGATTGATTTGTAGATAGTATTTTTAGATATAATGGGGGAAATAATATTCAATAATTCGTTGGTGGCCTGGTTGGCGTCAGTTATTGTGTATACATTAGAGAAATCACAGGTTATAATATCAGAGACAGCTTTTGAAATATCAAGGCTAGATGTTTGAAATTTGGTGTTTTTAGGTTTGGGTTTGCTGATCTCGAGGTTTAGAAGGACTGCTGCGTGGTCCGTGATTGACGTTTCCAGTATTAAGGTGGTCGCATTGTTACTGGTTTTCAGGAGTATGTGATCTATACAGCTGTGTAAGCGAGTAGGTAAAAGGTAAGCTGGGAGAAATCCGTGAGATGCGGTCAGGTTTAAGTATTGCTGTGAACGTGGGTCATGACAATCCGGACTGATATTAATGTTTGTATCTCCAATAATTATGATGTGATTGTGATTTTTGTGGTCGAGTATGACATTGTTTAAGTTTTCTAAGAAAGGGTCAATGTTTCTTTGTGACGGTGGTCTATACAGGGCTATAATAGTTAGGTTGTTTTCAAGGTTGCAGATTAGACAGCTGGCATCATTAAAAGTAGGTTCTGTTACAGTGTGACGTAGGTTATTTCTGATATATATGACCAGACCGTCATTTTGGTTAATTAAGTTCTGGGTTTGATGGGATGAATATCCGTCTAAGGTGGGAATGTTTCCTGATTTTTTGAGCCAGCATTCAGATAGCACTATTATATTGCATGTAATGTTCATTGTGACTAAAAGACATACAAGTTCGTCAAAGTTTTTATTAATGCTTCTAATGTTTAGGTGTAGGACATTTAGTGCCTTTGAGGTTTGTATGTAATTCATGCACTGGTCTGGTTGGCACATATATGATGACGAAACTTGCATATCATCTAAATCGTTAACTATGTTATTTAGAGTGGCCATTTGTGTGACATAGGACGGCGAAGTATGTATGGGGGTTCGTTGTTAAATCGAGAATGGGTCATAGCAGGATTTAAGTAGAGTGGGTTGGTAATGTATGTTGGGAATGTGCAGGAATTGAGATAATGTAAGTGTACTAAGTGAGTTATGTTTTTGTATTGGATAAATACTAACGAGGCAAACTGGTATATGATAGGTGTTTTAATTAATTTGTTATATTTTATTAAGGCAGTGTTATTAGTTATGTTTATGTTTAGTATCGTTTGTGTGATGATATTGTATAGATAATTTACTTCAGTATAAGTATATAAGGTAGACGTAGTTGGAGTTTGTTTGCGTAGTTGAAATCTTCTGTGTATATATGGTAGTTTAAAAGACAACAACCTGTGTGTGTTATATAGTCATTGACAACTTTGGGCCTGCAGTTCAGCAAGAGATTGTTCGGATTTAATAAGGAGTTGTTTGGCGCCTTCCTCCTTACGCAGGAATATATTTCCATTCGATGTCCAACAATACTTGTACTCCATTCGTTTTGCGAATTCTCTCGCTACATAGAAGAGTTTACGTGAGCTGGCAGGAAGATATTCTGCGACATAAATCGGTCGGCGGTCGCCGGTCAGGCCAATGCTGAGGGTATTCAGGCGTCCTTCATTTGGGTTTCCCTTGTTGAAGTTGCGTGTAGAGGTAATAATGTTATTTTTGGTCTCCACATTGGTAAATTCAACGACTATTGGTCTGACCGCTCCGGGTTTACCTGGTAGGCGGTAAATATCGCGCACGTGCGTACGATTAACCGGCATATTGACCGTTGCGCCTACCTTGTTGACAATGGCGGTGAGATCGGCTGTGGTTTCCTTCTCCTTGTTGGGAACGTTGCGGATTTCTACGATGGATGAGCGTGATAGTTGCTGCAGGTCCTGTAGCTTAGCTTCCAGCTGTTGTACGCTGTCTCTGTAGGCTCTTTTTTCCTTTTGCAATATCTCAATTTGTTTTGACATATCATCATATTTTTTCATTCGTCACCATAAAGACGTAAATTCTGAATGTGAAGGCAAAATTCGTCATAGCAGGTGGGACTCGCGGTGGCTTAACGGTCATAGCGTCTGGTGTACCTAACCAGAAGACGCAGTTTCGAATCCTGCCCGCGGTCAAATTTTTCCTTCGTGAAATAACTTTAAAATCTTAGCATAGAAAATGCCAAAAAAATACAAAAAGATAGCACGTAGGTATTTAATAAAAAAATATTTAAAAATATGTACAGACGCCAGCAGGTCAATCTATCCAAAACTGCCAAATTTTCCCATTTGAAAGTGAACCTTATTACTTTGTATTAAAGTTGAAAATCTATCAAAGAAATTTGACAGATTGGCGTAACTTGATGCGCCGGCTTCTGTACATTTTGGTAGTTTTACAAATTATAATACTCACTGTTTATTGAAGTTGCCGATTTGCTCAACATCAACGGTGTTCGCCATCAGCTTGGCGGGTCTGATCTCGTTCGTAGAACTAGACTTCTCGCCGCTGTACGCGGATACGCGGACTACGAATCTATGGTTTTCTGGAACATAACATACCATTACGCTTGTATTCCCCGAAGAGTTAAGATAAAGATATTTATTCGCCAAGGATATGGTACAAAAGTTGTTATGTTACAATTAGAATATTCAGACTCTGTTAGGCAGAGGAATACCAATGTAAACCCACAGTTGATGCTGATAATTTCATAATTTCAGATCATAGAAGATCAGAGATTAACGAGGCAGTTTCTGGAAAAATTTAAGTTTACATAGCCAGTACTCATGTAGGTTGTTTCAGTACTCATGTAGGTTGTTTTATAGACGGAGTTTCTGTAAATAATATAAGTTATGCAGACGACATGGTACTGCTGGGACCGTCGGTGGGTGCGGTACGTAAACTGGTGTCAATCTGTGAGGCGTATGCGGCGAAACATGGACTGAAATATAACTCAAAGAAAAGTGAAGTGCTCGTTTTCAAGAGTGGAAAGCAGGCTCCAGTGCGTGTTCTGCCTATTATGCTTAATGGTGAGGCCCTGTGGATGGTGAGCAGCTTTAGGTATCTGGGGCACATTGTGACAGAGCATTTGCAAGATGACGCTGACATGGAGAGGGAACGCAGAGCACTGGCAGTCAAGGGAAATATGCTTGCACGGAGGTTTGCCCGCTGTTCGAGGGAAGTAAAAATAAATTTGTTCAAGGCGTATTGCCAATCATTTTACTCGAGTAGCTTGTGGGTTAACTACACTCATCGGGCTGCTAGTGCACTGCGTATCCAATACA
The DNA here is from genome assembly GCA_964056405.1 of Acronicta alni. Taxonomy (NCBI): domain Eukaryota; kingdom Metazoa; phylum Arthropoda; class Insecta; order Lepidoptera; family Noctuidae; genus Acronicta; species Acronicta alni. The sequence goes on from OZ043935.1 coordinate 2,259,142, forward strand.
ACAACATCTGCAGGATGCTGATGCGACTGCCTCGCTATTGTAGTGCATCTGGGATGTTGGCCCGAACGGACAGTTTTCGTGCAGTGATTCGCAAAAGAGTAGCCTCCCTACTGCAGCGTGCGAGAGGTAGTACTAACAGTATCCTGCAGATGATTGTTACTCGTGCGGATTGCCCAATCCAACACAAATGGATGCGTATTACGATGGGTGTTGACTAACACAGTTTATAGGATTTTACTAACACTTAATATTGTAATTTTATTTATTGATGTATATTTTATTGTACTTATTTTAATTGTGTAATTTTAAAATTGTATGGATTATTATAAAATCTGAAATAAATTCATTAATAATAATAATAGCAATGATATATTATATTTATTTCTGTAAATAGATCTTTTAAATACACTTTTACAAGTCAATATTTTACATATTTTTTTAAGCTAGATGGCTCCGGCATATCCTAGCTGACGACCTCTGAGAAGAAACGCCGAAACAAACTCGAAGAATCATAGTCTCTTTTAAAGTCCAGACATAGAATAGGAACAAATATGTGTCTTACAATGTAGGGCAAAGTCTGAAATGGTCTTTTGAAGAAAGAGCCATAGCGGCTTTGAGTACACCAGTCCCAACTGACGGCATGCATACATCAGTCATTGTGTAGCTCAACCATAATTTAGGGAGCTCAACAACCCGTCGCACGACGATACCAGATCAGAGGAACATTTGCGTAGGCCACTAAAAAGGCTCAAAGCCACCAGACTGTTCAAAGCTGAGTATGTATATTTAGCCTGCAGAGTATGAATATGATATTTAATAATAATAATATAATAATATTTTGGGACATTTTACACAACACCATCTAGTCCCAAACTAAGCAGAGCTTGTACTATAGGTACTAGACAATGGATATAATACTTAAATACTTTTTTTTTTGTAAATACATACTTATAATATAATAATATAATACATACATATAATACATAAGAAATACCCAGACAAACACAAATACTCATGTATGATAATGAGGTTTCACAAACCGGGCCTTTTCGCAATTATATTGGGGTTGGCTTCCAATCAATAATATAACCAGATGCGTCTGAATAAAAAAATGTATAAAATATTGATATTTAGCCGCATCTGGTTAGACTGGAAGCCAACTCTAATATAGTTAGGAAAAGGCTTGGAGAAAAAAGAAAGAATTACTTAAAATCTAATGCATATTCATTAGACAAGTACAAAGGCCAGCACATCAAGCTACCCCAATCTGTCACATTTTTCAACTTTAATACAAAGTTATAAGGTTCATATTCAATTGGGACAATTTGATAGCAGTTTTTGGATAGCTTGACCTGCTAGCGTCTGTACCTGCCTTAAGTTTGATGATTGATCTCATTTTGTATGATGTTGTCTCCTTTGATTAAAGAAACACTAGGTTTTAGACTATGTTGTAATAAAATATATTATAAGGTGTATTCTTGAACGTCAAAATACTAGCACCATATAGGAAAGGAACAGTACAGAAGCTACCTACAAACTCTCGAAACGGCACACTCACACAAACATGCACATCGATGAGGCCCCTAAGGGGTTTTCGCGGTGCTGTGGAGATCCTAATAAAATAAATAAATATACTTACCAGTGAAGAAGAAAGTGATATTGGCGGGCACTTTCCCGCTGTTCTTATAAGTGTGATCGTTTCCGATAGGGATACGGTGTATGCCGTACTGTTTGCACAAGAAGTTGACAATGGCGTCCGGCGCCGACAGCGTGTCTACCAGATATGTATAGAAGCCGAGATAGCTGCAAAGGTATATCATTTAATTAGTTTATACAAAAAACATTTTAAGTTGCCAGTGCTCCGCTAGGAAACCTTGTGTTGGCAGTGGGTTGACTTTGACTTTTATACAGCCAACCCAACTATTCCTCTTTCGTTTTACAAGGTCGACAACGCGCTATTGATACCCCTGGTGCTACAAGCGTGTATAGGCTACGGTAACCGCTTACCATCAGGTGGGACGTATGCTTGTTTGCCACCTTAGTGATATAAAAAAAAGTTAACGAACTTTTTAGTTTAAGAAGGGCTCGTGGCCAAGTAATTACTACGCTTATCAACTGATCTGCAATGTTAAGTTGCGCTAGCCGCAGTCAGTCGGTGGATGGGTGACCATTTTTAACACATAGAGACCTCTCCGTGCCTCTGAGAGCACGTAAAGCCGTCGGTCCCGATTATCCTATGACCATCTAAGACAGTTGTTAGTGGTAGTCAGAAGCCCAAAACAGCCTGATAACCAGTCTATCGTCAGGATATCGGTACTACCTAAAAATTTAGTTGCGGAGGTCTGATAGCAGTCGCTTCTTGTAAAATACTGAAATTCAGCCGCATCTGAGGATCTACTCCCTATCTCCGTCAACGAAGTTACGAGCCGTTCCAAAGTTCTCCGAAACTTCGGAGTCCGATAAAACAAGTGTCAAATTCAATTTTTCTAATGGGTAAAAACATATCGGGAGTAGGGACAACTGTCAAATTGTGTTGTCATTCATTCTTAGTTCGGGCCCCGAACGAATCATCCATCCGTAGGTGATACGGAGTAGGAAACGCTCGTAACTAAGGTCGAAACTACGGACTTCTTGCTTAGGGAGTAGACCCCCTGGTTAGACTGGTAGGTAAAATTTAAACTTTGTGCGTTTCCCTATTCCCGGATTTCTGTTCCTCTCACCTCAAGTGCTGGATGTTAGTCTGCGGCCTATCCACATGGCCTCCTTGACTGCATATCGCGTTGACCCTCTTCAATCCCTGCTCCATCCTGACCTTCTGCAGAAACAGGTTCATGTCCCGGCTAGATTCAAACGTGAACGCCACCAGATCTCTACCAGCGACCGTGGATTCTAAGTAGCGGGCGAATTTTGCGTCTGTGAATCTTATCTGTAGAAAAAAAAAAAACAATTTTTAAATACTTCAATATTTTTGTTCAGTTCTGTCAGTCCATCCTGAGGTTGCCTGGAAGAAATCGCTGATCGCGATAAGGTCGCCTATTACAATTATGTTTTCTTGTACCTATAGTCTATGTTTTGTAATTGGTAAAACATTGGTGTACAATAAAGAGTATAATATAATAATTATTATGTATATTGTTATTATTAATATTTACACTGGAAGACAACAACATGGTTGGGAATAAAAAAGCCAGCCAAGTGCGAGCCGGACTCACGCACGAAGGCTTCCGTACCATCCCTACTAATATTATAAATGCGAAAGTAACTCTGTCTGTCTGTCTGTTACGCTTTCACGTCTAAATCACTGAACTGATTTTAATGAAATTTGGTACAGAGATAGAGTTGACCTTGAGAAAGAACATAGGATAGTTTTTATCACGGACTTTTGAAGAGTTCTCTTGGAAACGCGATATAACCGAACTCGACGCGGGCGAAGCCGCGGGCGGAAAAGTATTATCTATAAAAACGGTAAAAATGTATGCAATGCAAATCAATGCAAAAATCATGTCTGTTGTATGGGAGCCCCACTTAAATATATCTTTTATTCTGTTTTTAGTATTTGTTGTTATAGCGGGAACAGAAATACATCATCATTACACGCCTATTCTCATACATAGATTCATATCTACATACATTCATCCAAATTATACTCACATACTTACATTCTTAGCAATATACACGATAACACATTTGAACAATATAAATCACACAAACTTTGACATTATCATCCTTACCTGTATTAGACATGTTAGCATATATCAAATCACAAACGGTTTCCTACATAAACAAATTTCAAGTTACCCTAAATACAGGTATAAAACGCTTTATAGTTCGACCCAACCGTCACCAACTATAATCACAATTAATAAAATGTCTCAGCCAAATACACCATTACACATCATTTCTTTTAATGGCTAATCAAAATATTGCACAAGTTCAAACAGAAATTGATAACACGACTGTATCCGAATCTGCAACAGTGGATCCCAGTCAAGTGTCGAATATGCTTATCAATTCCAGAAAAGATCTAAAAATTATAACATTTAATATCAGAAGCATCCACCGCAATTTCGACTACTTTTTATGTTTCCTTAAACGTCTGAGTATTGATTGCGATATACTAGTTTTAACGGAATGCTGGCTCTCTGAAGACAAGCCCCCACCGCAACTCGAAAACTATAACCTTTATTGCTCAACTATTTTTCACAATAAGAACGATGGAGTAGTTGCATATGTCCATAAAAGTCTTTGCCATACTTTCGAGGAGCCTGTTTTTCAAGATGCCAGTTGTGTACTTATAAAAACATCTGATGTCGCCATTTTTGGTATTTATAGATCTCCCTCATACCAAAGTATTGATAACTTTCTCTCTTCTTTAGAAACGAATTTAAACTCTGTAAGAAAATATAAATCAATTTCTATCGTCGGCGATATAAACATTGATATAAAACCCTTCACTAAAGATAAAAAAAGCCATGACTACCTGAATCTGCTAGCGGAAAACGGCCTCTTGCCAGCCCACGTCCTTCCTACTCGAGAATCAAACTGTCTAGATCATGTCAATCTCAAAACTAACCTCAAAGCTCAGACATTTGTCATAAGATCCGACATAACGGACCATTTTCCTGTATTATTAAACCTTACACAGCCAAAAAAAGAAGTTTCCCGGAAACTTAAACGAGTGGTAAATTATGAAAACGCCGCTATCGCCCTACTGAACAGTGACTTCTCTAACATCCTGGAAATGACAGACCCTAATAGCGCCACTGACACCTTAATCAAATATATAAAAAATGCCCTAGACAACAACACTTCTCTTCACGAAGTCCCCAACAGAAAGTATATCATCAAACCTTGGCTTACTCCAGGTCTACTCAGATGCATTGCACATCGTGATGCTCTTCATAAAAAACAAAAAGAATCACCAACAAACGAGATACTAAAGACCTCCTATCGTAGATATCGAAACTACTGCAACGAGTTGCTAAACAAAATTAAAGACAGTTACGAAAGAACAGAGACTGCAAAGTGCAAAAACCCAAAACAAACTTGGAAATTAATAAGGAAAGCTACTAACACTGTCGAAAATAAAAACCCTGCTATAGAACTATTAAAAAATAACCCTAGTGCAAAGTCTGAAATTAACCAAATAAATAGCTATTTTGTGGAGATTGGCATGAAAATGGCTGACACTATCACTAAAGCTACTGATATATCTAAAATCGAATGCGACATAACAACCTCGTCACGTGAAAAATCATTCGTACTACTCGAAACTGATGACGCCGAAGTCGAATCTTTAATACAAAACTTAAAAAACGATTCTGCCACAGGTTGGGATGGAATTCCCGTCGCTTTCCTTAAACGTATTAAGACTGTCATTACCCCCTCATTAACGCATATATTTAATCTATGCATAAATTATGATATCTTCCCTGATAGCTTTAAACGTTCCCTAATCCATCCAATACACAAAAGTGGCAGTAGAGACTGTGTCGAAAACTATAGGCCAATTTCTGTTTTAACCGCTATGTCTAAATTACTCGAAAAACTTATAAATAGACGCCTCATGAAATATCTTTCACAAGAACACATTATATCTGAATCCCAATTCAGCTTTCAAAACAAAATATCTACAGAAGATGCCGTAACCAAGTTAACAAATTATGTTGCAAGTAATCTAGATCAAGGGCGTAAATGTATTGGTGTTTTTCTAGACCTGGCAAAAGCATTCGACACAGTCTCTACAACCATACTTCTAAACAAGCTTGAGTCAATCGGTATACGCGGTTTGCCTTTACAACTTTTAAGAGATTTCTTATCTAACAGATTTCAATCAATAAAAATTGGTGATCTAGTGAGTGATCCCCTACCAATCACCTGCGGGGTCCCGCAGGGCAGTGTTTTGGGCCCAAGTCTCTTCCTAATTTACATAAATGAACTTTGCCAGTACAAACCCTACAAGGGAAAGGTTTTCTCTTACGCAGACGATACAGCGTTCATATTCCAGGGAGAGACTTGGGCCGATGCACGTTCCTGTGCCGAAGAAGGACTCCACCAGGCCTCGTTGTGGCTAACTAAAAACCTTCTAACCCTAAATATCAAAAAATCTAAATACATTACCTTCTCCATAAATCAACTTAATCAGCCAAATCCCGATTATTTCACCGTTAAAATACACAATTGTCACAATATAAATTCTCTCACATGCTCCTGCAAACCTCTTGAAAAGACAAACAACATAAGATATCTCGGGGTACAACTTGATGAATATCTATCATGGAATCCACAACTTGACCTTTTATCTACCAGGCTGCGTAAAATGATATGGATCTTCAAAAAACTGAGAAATATACTAAAACCCGACTTATTAAAAATGGTCTACTATGCTCTTGGTCAGTCAGTCATATCCTATTGTATCCCAGTCTGGGGAGGAGCATGTAAGACCAAAATTATAAATGTCGAACGGGCTCAGCGCTCACTCCTCAAGGTAATGCTTGGGAAGCCCTACCGTTACCCAACTACTCAATTATATAAGGATTGCAATGTCTTGACGGTCAGGCAATTGTTTATACTGTACACGACACTGCGCAAACACAAGGAAACCACCTATGATCCAAAGATCATGTATTCTACGCGCAGAAGAAATAGAATATGCGACTCAGTTCAACACAACACTGCTTTCCTGAAACGACAAACTTGTTTCCTCGCACCGTACCTCTATAACAAAATTAATACTCATCTGAACATCTTCCCCAAGACCTCCTACAGGTGTAAATGTGTCATTCAAAATTACTTATTGAGTCTCTCTTATACGGACACTGAATCCATCATTACTGTTATAAAATGAATTGCATACATTTACGCGCAACACACACATTCACATACACAGACACTTCTCCCACCAACACACACCCACTCACACATACACACACACTCACAAACAGATACAAGCCACACTTATATAAATATATATTTATATATACAAATAACCTACATACACATACCGCGGGCGTGAATCCTGGAGTCCTGAAATACAGGGCTTCCCTAGTATAGGCTCCAGTCCACCCCATACAAGAAACAATGTATTTTTAACTTGCTTTTTCTCTTTTTTTTATTATTTTTACTCAGTTTGTAATAGTAGTGATAATTTTGTCTACTTATGTTTCTAGTTTTGTGGTGGAAAATAAATATATTTTTATTTATTATTTATTTATTTATTTATCTGTAAAAATTTCAACTGTGTAAGTATGACAGTTCATGAGATACAGTATGGTGACAAGACGGACGGACGGACAGCTGAGTTTTAGTAATAGGGTCCAGTTTTACCTGGGTACGGAACCCTAAAAAAGAATGATACATACCTCAAGCATCATAGGTTCATATACTGGTTGTTCGAACATATCCCGGTTCTCTCTAAGCCACATGACTGCCTTGTAGCAATCTTCACTGTATGCTCGCAACACTTCCAGCCGTTTTACATCCACGTCCTCGAGTTTACGTATTCTGTGAAGGGTTTTTTTTAATGAGATATGATTACAAACAAGGCAAGCGTAGTGTGGGATGCCCTGCGACACGATCGACAGACGATTTGAAGAAGGTGGCTGGCAGCGGACGGATGCGGGCTGCCCAAGACCGGGATGGTTGGCGCTCTGGCAATAGGTTGTTATGATGATGATATGGGCTTCTGAAGGTACAGTTCGCGCTTTGCATGCTTTTCAATAGGTGTTACTGACTTCACCATAAAGACGTAAATTCAGAATGCGAAGGCAAAATTCGACATGGCGGATAGGTATCGCGCTGGCTCATTGGTAGCAATCTAAATACAACTGTCGTTTACCAACTCTAATTCAACTATTTTAAATTGATATGTCTCAAGAATCTATTTTTAAAACAACTGATTTTATTTTCTCCTCACTACACAAAGTATTTTTAAACTGTCAAATCCAACTTCTAAGATTGTCCCTAGTATAATTAGTCTCATATATCCAGTATTTTCAAATGAAGAAATTTTAATAAATACAACTTTTAAAATAAAGATATGGCCCAAAGGCCTCTGAAGCCATGCCAACAATATTACAACAACAAAAAAACAGAATTTTCAACTTCAAACAAGAACACAATATCATCCTTCGAGCCTTTTCCCAACTATGATGGGGTCGGCTTCCAGTCTAACCAGATGCAGCTGAATATGCATGTACGAAGGCCAGCACATTAACCATTTGACCGCCACGGACGTGTATAGACGTCAAATTAAAACTTGCTCACGACGCCAACAACGGCATGGCACGTTAAAAATACAACTTTTTTTGTTCAAAATAAATATACAAAAATCAAATCAAATCAAATCATTTATTTGCTGAATATAGGTATACATTATATGGTGACAATAGTAGTTAAATAGTTCCATATATTCAACCGAAACTTGGCATGCAAATATTAAAAAACATTGTGGCATAAATTTAATTATTAAAATTTCCAATTTTGTTTTACAATACCTAATGTCCATTATTATATGATAATTGAATATACATTACAATTATACTTTCAATAAAAATAAACACATTACATTACATTACCTACGTTATTTAATGTCCTTGAATAATTTGAATTGATGTCATAATATAATTAAAAAATAAAAAATAAAATACCCATTGTCATAAGCCTTTATCGTTTAAAAAGTCTGAAATAGAATAATAACATTTTTCAGTTAGAAAGTTTTTCAATTTATGTTTAAAACTTACCAACGTGTTATCTTTAATGACCTGGGGTAATTTATTATAAATTTTTGGTGCCATGCAGAAGATACTGTTGTTCATTAGAGCTGTAGTTGATGGAACCACACACAACTTTTCTTTATTTCTCATATTGAGGTTATATTTATGTCGTAAATTTTGAAATTTCTCTATATTGTTTCTTACAAATGTTGCGACCTCATAAACGTACAAACATGGAAGTGTTAAGATTTTCATCGATTTAAAGTATGGCTTGCAGCTGTCCGTAGACGACAATTTACAAATGGCACGAATACAACGTTTTTGAGCAATAAATACGTCCTGTTTGTTTGTAGAGTTACCCCAAAATATGATACCGTATCTTAATATAGAAACGACATAACCATGATACGCTGTCAAAACTGTATCTTGACTAGCAACGTGAGATAGTTGATATAGAGCATACGCAAAGCTGTTAACCCTTTTTATTAATTGTTCAGTATGACTCTTCCACGTAAGGCTACTATCAATGGTTAAACCTAAAAATTTTGCTACCTGTGTTTCTTCAACATTCTGTTGCAAGTGCGTAATGTTAAATGCACTACTAACAGTTCGCTGCTTGAAATGCATTATTTTAGTTTTACCCACATTAACACTAAGTTCATTTCTATCAAGCCAACGAATAACAGACCCTAAACATTCATTTACTTCGTTCCTATAATCAATATCTGCTTCCTTTTTTATAATAACGGTACTGTCATCTGCAAATAGAACCATAGGATGTGGGCCGCATTTTGGTAGGTCATTTATGTAACACAAGAATAATAGGGGCCCAAGAACGCTTCCCTGTGGCACACCGCGTTGTACTTTCCGAGGGTCAGACATAAAGTATTCTTCCCGGCGGGTATTAAAATTGATGCTAGCTACTTCCGTTGATTGTTTTCTATTCGATAAATATGATTTTATCAGACTAATCACGTTACCTCTTAACCCATAGTTTTCTAATTTGTGTAAAAGTATCTCATGGTTTACGCAGTCAAAAGCCCTAGTCATATCCATGTATATGGCACAGACAGGAGTTCTTCTGTCCACGTTAGTTGTTATGAGAGCTAAAAAGTCATAAATAGCGACATTGATGCTTTTGCCCTTTCTGAAACCTTTTTGTTCATGAATTAATATATGATTTTTTTCTAAATAACTGTAAATTTGATCATAAATTATCTTTTCAAATACTTTTGAAAATACTGGAATAAGGGCAATAGGTCTGTAATTTGCAACCTGATCTTTTTCTCCTTTTTTAAATAATGGCTTAACTATGGAAATTTTTAAGCTTTCGGGAAATACACCTTTCTCGAAACATAAGTTGAATATGTAGCTTAATGGATAACAAATTATATCACCTACGTTTTTAATAGCTCGAGTCGTAATTTTATCGAATCCTGTGCTCTTTTTATTTTTTAAATGTTGTATACGTTTAAAAACATCTTGTGGTGTCATCGGGAATAAAAACATGGATGATGACTGTTTACATATGTTAACTGGTCTGTTATCTTTAGAAATGTTCAATTCCATATCAACAAAGTAGTTATTTAATTAAAATATGTTTAGTGTTTTTTTTTAACCTATTATTAGATATTAGAATTTGTCGCTTGGTGTCGCGAACACAGCTTTTCGTTATCGACATGGCGGTCAAAAGGTTTAGCTACCACAATCTGTCAAATTTATTTGATTGATTTTCAACTTTAATACAAAACAATAAGGTTCATTAAAGTTATTAAGCAAAGGAAAAATTCGACCGCGGGCAGGTTAGGTCACTGACGTCACCATAAAGACGTAAATTCACAATGCGAAGGCAAAATTCGACATGGCGGGTAGGTATCGCGGTGGCTTAGTGGTCATAGCGTCTGGTGTACCTAACCAGAAGAGGGGTAAGAATCCTGCCCGCGGTCGAATTTTTCCTTTGCTTAATAACTTTAAAATCTTAGAATGGAAAATGCCAAAAAAATACAAAAAGATATTATGGTTCATATTCAATTGGGAAAATTTGATAGTTTTGGATAGCTTGACGTGCCATTCATGACATCGACGACCATGACGGGTTGGTATACGAACTCCTTACCTGTTTTGGTACAGTCTGATCTGTGGCGTCACATTGTTCTCCAAGTCGTACTGGACTTCCAACTTCTGTTTCTTTAAGTTGTCGATGGCAGCATTCGTTTTAGTTATCGGCTTGTGTAGCTCTGCCAACTCCATTTTCACTCTTGTTTCTGTAAATTATTCAGGGTTAAAATCCACTGTGATACTGCGGGCTTTGAAATGTACTGGTTTTTTTTATTAAGTACTACCTTCTGCCCGCGACTTTGTCCGAGTGGAAAAGTTACTTTTAATTATCGTTGTAATTTTGCTAATTAACTCTAAATAGTTATAAATTATAGCCTATATGTTATTCTGATGTATAAATAATAATACTGTAAAGTTTCATCAAAATCCGTTCAGTAGTTTTAGCGTGAAAGAGTAAAAAAACATCCATCTATCCATCCTCACAAACTTTCACATTCATAATATTAGTAGGATTTTTTATGCGTTTTTTTTATCTTAAAACATTCTGATGAACTTTGGGTAAACATTGATACACCTCTGCCTATAATTTCGTGGAAAACAAGCGTGATGGTATGGTATGCTGTATGAATTCTGATCTACTCACCATCTCCCACCTTCTCCACCAATCTGCTCTTGTCCATTGCCAACTTCTCCAGTTTAGCTTTAGCTTCCTGCAGTTCCCTCTCTCTGTTTCTGTGCCGTTCCAGTTTCTCCTGGTACGAAGCTTCTATCTCTTTCAGCTTGAACTCTTGTGTGCGGACCGCATTGATCGTTTCTTTAGCTTGGTCTTTGATGGTGTAGACTTTTCTGTTCTGTAAATTATATATATTTTTTAAATATAAATAAATAAATATTCTTGGACTTTACACAGCACCATCTAGTCCCAAACTAAGCAGAGCTTGTACTATGAGTACTAGACAATGGATATAATACTTTAAATTTACTTTTATTGTAAATTGTAATGTTCAACACATATATTATTATATTTGTGTCCTGTGGGAATCGAACCCACGACGTCGTTATCAGCAGTCCGACACTCGGACCACTAGACCACAGACATCGTCATTATATATAGAGGTACCAACCCAAACAAGCTCAGCAGAATCGTTTAAACTGGTAGTGGAGACTGCCATCAGACCTCCGCAACCCAATTTCTAGGTAATACTGATATCCTAATTATTAAGGTATTAATAATTAATTATCACTTGCTTAAACGGTGAAGGAAAACATCGTGAGGAAACCTGCATACCTTAGAGATTTTTCTCGACGGTTCGTGAAGTCTGCCAACCCGCACTAGACCAGCGTGGTGGACTATAGCCTAATCCCTCTCAATATGAGAGGAGACCCGTGCCCAGAAGTGGGACAGTATATGAGTTGATGATGACTGATATCCTGACTACTGATAGACTAGTTGTCAGGATTTTTGTGGCTTCGGACTACACTAACGACTGTCACAGATGTTCATTTGACAATCGGGACCGATAGCCTCTCCGTGCTTCGAAGAGCACGTAGAGTCATCGGTCTCAATTTATTAAGAATGGTCCACAGATTAACCGCGGCTAGTGCAGCTTGACCTTACAGATTGGTTCATCAACATAGTTATTTATTACTTAGGCCAATGTCACTACCATTGAATGACCTTATTAAATAAAAAAGTAAATTAATAATTAAATAATCCGACTGGTACGAAAATAACAAAACGTCAGGAACGTAGCGATTTTAACAGTCGGCGGGACCGGGTCCCGATTGTTGAAAGTCGCTATGTCCCTGACGTCTTGTTTTTTTTATGATACTCTCATGGCGTCTGGTTGTATTGAATTTCGATAACTATATGTTTAGTGACTCTCGTCAGTTTAAGACCAATGGATTGATCATCAAAATCAGCCTACTCGTTTGGTCTCTTGAGTGCCACAAAGGAAAATAATTATGTACATACATACATAGGCTGATAAACACATTACCCTCCGTTTTGACGCAAAATTATACTTACCGCAGCCAATTTCTGTTGCTCCAGTTTACTAATATCACTCTTAGCCTTCTCGATTACTCTCTCTAGAGGCTCCACCTTACTCTTATGCGTGTTCACAATTTTAACCGCCTCTTTCTTATCATTGGAGTATTCTACCACTTTCTCTCTCAAGTCTTGGTACTCAAGCCACAGCTTTTTCTTCTCGCAAATGTCTATCTGCTTCTCTATATCTCTCCTTTGTTTCATTGCGTCTATGATTACTTTTAATCTGTGAAAATATAATAGCATAAACTTATATTCGCTGATGGTTTAGGCAGAGGTGTAGGAGGTGGTTGTGTGATACATTATTACACAATCTTTAACGAAACACAGATGCTTAATTAGCTGCCTGTATACCTATCTCTTTTGTTGACTGTATATCATCAACCCATACACTGTCCCACTGCTGGGCACAAATCTCCTCTCAGATTGAGAGGGATTAGGCTATAGTCCACCATGCTGGCCTAGTGCGAGTTGACAGACTTCACACACTGTCGAGAATAATCTCTAAAGCATGTAGGTTACCTCACGATTTTTTTATATACTATGTAGTGATACTATAACTAATGTTATTAATACATTGCGCCCTTGCGAAGTTGGAGCAGGTCGCTAGTAAAAAAATAATTGTATCTCTATAAATGCTGCTTACCTCTCATTAAGCCGTATCTGTTCCTGCAATACCTGGGCATTGTTCTCCAGTTTAGTGGACAGGCCTCTTTGCTGAGATCGGCACTCAATCAGCTCGTCCAGCTGGCTGACGCTCTGCTGGCCCCCGACAGCGGAGAGAGTACTACGCAGCAATTGTTGAGGGTCCATCTTGGAGAAATCTTGCACTCGGTCTTGTGGAAGCAGTTGGCACAAATTATCCACCTGTTGATTTAATTTAAAGCTGATTTCAAATCTCTCGCAACAAGAATTGTGATGTAACAAACAATGACAAGAGTATTCTGAGAAATCTATACTATAACTAGCTGACCCCGCAAACGTTGTTTTGCCATAAAAAAAAAAATTAGGGGTATGAAAAACAGATGTTGGCCTATTCTCAGACCTCCCCGATAAGCACAGAAAATTTCATCAAAATCGGTCAAGCCGTTTCGGAGGAGTATGGCAACGAAAACTGTGACACGAGAATTTTATATATTAGATAATAGTAAATCTGAATTCATTTTATTTTTATTTTTTTATTCACGATAGGCCTACGCTTGACCACTAGTTTGCCTGATGTTAAGCGACACTGCAATCTACGGTGGAGCGCGCTTGCCTAGAACAAACCGATTCACTCGAGATTTAAAGACACACAGATTATAGTTATTGGGGAAGATCCACTCAGGAAGCTCATTCCACATTTCAGCGGTACGCATGATGAAACTTGATTTAAAGCGTTTCGTTCGGGCTTTTGGGATGTCCACCATGAATCGATGACGCAAAATACACAATGTATATCATATATAAGCTTGTCGCGAGATTTAACTGTGTAGATAGACAAGTAAATTAAATAACTTGATCTGCTTGCTTTTAATTATCAAAATTATCAAACTTAGTATTAAATATTTAGTCACATAATAATATTGTTCAAAATTGTTCTCACTTAAATATTTTAGTTTTTTTTATTATACTTTTTTTCGTCACTTAGTCATATCATATTTTTGTAGCAGTAAAATACATATGTACGTAAATAGTAAAAATGCAAATCCTTGTAATCCTTGGGGGATCGGAACTGTCACTCCTTCATACAGGTTATACAGTAACCTAGTTAGGAGATCAGAAGCACCCACTATGATTGTAGAAAATCTGTAATTTTACCATCTATAACTATACATATACTATATACCCATGTACTGCAATACTTGAAAGTGATCAATAAAGATTATTATTATTATTATTAATATGAGTAATAATGGCAAGTTATTATTAAAAGTTTTAAAGTTTACTTTATTCTAGTTAACACATTTAAATAAAAGCTTGTTTTTAAAAGCAGTTCTTTTTAACAGTTCAATGCACCAAGATTTATTTACAGGGTGCATTTACACACATTTTCATAATCACAATCCCACATACCTGGAATAATAAAGAAAAATCTTCGACAAACCTGTATATTGAGGGATGCTATAAGCTCCTGTACTTGCTTTTCCCGAACTGTCTTATGATCAATGGACCAAGTAGATGAATCAGATAGATTGAAGTTCCTGGTGATGATCACATTCCGTTCACCTGGGTGCTGGTACAGCTCAATCTCAATTGTGGAATGTTCACAACCACTTCTGACATATTCAGATATCTATAAATTACAGATTGAATGTATTATCTTTTTGTATATTTTTGGCATTTTCCATGCTAAGATTTTAAAGAAAAGGAAAAATTCGACCGCGGGCAGGATTCAATGAATCAATACATTCAATCAGGAAATTGAATGTATTATCTATTTGAGCAAAGGAAATTTATACCAAGGCAGGATTCGAACCTACGTCTTCTGGTTAGATACACCAGACACTATGACCTCTAAGCCACCGCGGGTCCCACCCACCAGGTTAAAATTTGCTTTCACATTCTGAATTTACGTCTTTATAGTGACCATAGTAACACCTATTACTAACTTTATTAATATTTGTTATTATTAAAACTTTAAACTCTTGGCTTGGAAAATGCCAAAAAAAAAACAAAAATTTAATGAAATGTTATTGTGTAATTTGACCAGCTAAACACTATGTGTATTCTGCCTATCCTGACCTATGGTGCCCAAACATGGTCACTGACTGAGTCTCAGAAGTATAAGCTCAAGGTCTGTCAACGGATGATGGAGTGCAGTGTACACAGAGTTAAAAGAAAAGTCTGTAACACTGAGCTGAGCTCTAAAACTCTCTGATGTAAAAAGATCATTGCACTAAAGTGGAATTGTGCAGACCGCATATTCTGTCCTACTGGAGAGGTGGGCTAAAATTATAACACAATAGTTGCCTGAACATGGCCATTGATGCTGAGAGAAGTCCAGAAAATACTGGCAGGCGACTTGGACACTCTCTCGATAGACTTATCTCAGATAGCTCTCAATAAAGATTAGTAGAAGGAATTGGAGAGAAACCTATGCTCATCAGTGGGATTACATAAAAATAAAGTCTCCACATGACAGAATAAAACTCACCTTCTTAGCACGTCCAATGACACTTGTCTTACCACAAAGACCAAGAATGATGGCACATACAAATGTAGACTTGCCTGTCCCATTGGGACCAATGATCAAGTTCAAAGATGAACTAGGGAACAGTTCCACTCTTTTGTAAGTTCTGAAATTACATACAATTGAATACGTTATATTGCTAATACAATACAATTATTGTTTGGTTAGCTAGTCTGATGGTCAATTTCAAAGAACAATATAGTAGTTAGATTTTTTTCTTTTGAATCTATTTTTTAAAGCATCAGCTAGATAGCTACTGTTGGAAATGGAAACTACTACTATATGTACTTAAAGCCACGTCTAAGTAATGAAACTTATTATTATTGGTAAAACACACTAGCAGCTACGTAGCTTATGCGTGTGTATCAAATAGCTTGGAGATGTTTTCCTTATCCAATCTGTTCTTGAAGCAGTTCAATGTTGGAGCCATCACAGTGTTTTCTGGTAGTTTGTTCCATGCTGTTACCACTCTATTAGGCAAGAAATGCTTCATTGGTTTCTTTTTCGATGAGTTTTCCCAAAGTTCCAAAGCTTATTTCCTGTTTCTTTTTATTATCTACATACATTTGATATATTTCTTGTACCCAGAATGAATTTTACCCATAGGGAAAGGTAGTGACAAGAAACTTGTCAAAACATGACTACAAAACGAATATTGAAACCCAAATTGAATATTTATATGGCTAGCGTCGTATTGGCCTCTATCTATTTATCAACATTCAATAATCTAAATATAGCTACGCTTAAGCTAGCTCTAAGATATGATTCAAAACGTAATTGGGCGCGAAAAGTACTCACACGAAATTTTCAAGTGCTATCCTGTAGATACAACCCGGTTTAATGCCTTCTGTGTTCCTTACGTTCGACATTTTGCACTTTTACAAGATGCTTTACGTTTTATTACGTATTGCTATAACATTTCTCGTGAATACTGTGTTTACGGTTTAATATTTTCACGATACTCGCTAATTTTCGAGTTCTGAAATCGAGGAGTGAGGCTTTTTCGGTATCTATCTATCTGTCATTAACTTTGACATTTGACAAGACAAAGAAACGAAGAAGAGAGCGATAGGGTTAGTGATGTCAATCGCCTTAAGTTACTATTCATAAGTTTAGTAAATGTCTGAGATATTTTATTATATTTAAAATAATTGAAATTATGTATGCATTCGTAAATAAACTAAAAACCTAGAGATGTATTCTTTAAACTTATAAAAGAAAAATATACAAAAACAAAACTGTACGGTCGTGGGCACTGACCTCTATAATACATGTATTAAAGAGGTCAGTGGGTCGGAGGACATCCGTCAGGCAGGAACAAAGTTCCACACGCCTTTTCTTCTACTCCGAATGTATTTTTTTATCATTCAATGTAAGTACCTTACTTAATTTCAGTCTTTATTTTTTTAAACTTACACGTTACTGAACATTTGTATGAAATTCACGACTGCCTAATTATTAGTTTATGGGTAATAAACTTCTTGCCCATAACTAACTAGCATGGGACCTAAACATACCGGCGAACTGTGGGTATACATTGGTACACCTCTGCCTATCCCTTCGGGAAATACAGCCGTGATAGTAAGTTGGACAATGAAAACACTTTTTTTTTCTAAACAGCTTGAAAAACGGCTGAGAGGCAATAGGCACCTACTGATCCAATTTCAGTATTTTTAAATAAAATAAAAACAGCACAGTGAAGGAAAAGAAATTGTACTTATTGATTTTAATACATATAACATTTAACTAAAACCGCTAGTTTTAGTTACGTAGTTATAGAAAGAATACGTTAGTTTTTAATTACATACCTAAAGGTGTCACACCTAACAGTGTCATAACATGTGCAAGAGGCTACTAACTCAACATGTAGAGTTAAGGTACCAACTGAAGCGTAACGCTATCAACTGGGCCTAGGACATTGTAAATATTACAGTGGGTAGTGCAAGGTATACATACCTACCATCACGCCTGTATTTCCCGAAGGGTTAGGCAGAGGTACCTACACACACTTAAACTTCGCCGTTATGTTTAGGTCCAATGTAATAGGGGCAGAAATCTAAACTCCGAGCAACTGAGTTTTCATAAAAAAACCCAATAACATTGCTTGACCTAGGAATCGTACTAAGAACCTCTAGCGTAGCAGTCACGCTTAGGACCGCTAGGCTGTTGAGGCAGTTGCAAGGTAGAATTATTATTATTTCTATGACGCAGATAAAATCGCCTGTAATGAAATCATTATGATTAATCAGATCAGGAATAGGCTGTCGTTGCTATGACAATTTAAGTAGGCGCTCGATTGATATGACTAGATAATGTAAGTACTTTTAGTAAAGGATTTATCTAATAACCTAGTTGTGTTTCCCAGGTGTTGAGTAAGGAATTAAGTACCTACTTAAATGAAGAAAAATATAGTAAAAAAACACTCAAAGTTGTCTGGTATGTAGGTTTCGAGTGGTACTGAAATAGAGTAGGTACTTTGTTGAGGAAAAAGTTATACCTACCTGCACATGTTTTTATCTTAATAACCGGTATCACTTTTTCGCTTCGTAACCTTGGAATAATTTTCGAAAAATTTCAAATTCATATTAAGTAGTATTTGGTATTAATAATTGGTATTAATTAACTCATGCTAAATATTTTTAAAGATATAAATTTTAGAGAAAGAAACATTCTGGGCTTTGTAGCTTATTTGGCTAAAGCGGTGTACCTACAGAAGCCAGTACATCAAGCTACCCCAATCTGTCAAATTTCTTTGATCAATTTTCAACGTTAATTAAAAATGATGGTTCATATTCAATTGGAAAACTTTGACAGTTTTGGATAGCTGGACCTGCTGGCGTCTGTACCTACTTAACCGGAGGGACGCAGGTTGAAACCTTTCTTTTTTGGAACGAAGTTCCTTATCGCGCGTTGTGAAAGGGGGCTAGACGGAAAAAATTCTTACGAAAAGTTGTCACGACACTTTTTGCTTGTCAACATTATTTGAATTTCGAATTATTGAGTGAATGACAATATTTGTATTTCGCGCGTTGTGAATTGTTGAGTGTATACAGGTTTTTTTATTTTTAATTATTAAATTTTAATGAAAGGAACTTCGTTCCATCCGGGTGTTCCTTGACACCTCTCAAGTTTTTTTTTTATAGTACGGAAAGCCCTCATCTGCCACCTGGGGAGGTGCTAGAGAATGTCGGACTAGTACCGACTAAAACCGCACTTGCCTTCACTTGCCCTATAGTCATGGCCATGGGATCCGTGAAATACGCCATGACCATGACATCTGCCACCTGTAGAGGTGCCAGAGTTTGTCGGACTCCTCCTCTTCAGCTTCTTACGGGCCTTTTCCCAACTATGTTGTGGTCGGCTTCCAGCCTAACCAGATGCGGCTGAATATCAGTATTTTACACAAGCCGACTGCGAATCAGACCTCCGCAACTCAATTTCTGGGCAATACCGATATCCTGAGGATAGACTGGTTGAAATAAAACTAACTTTTTACGGACGGTCGCGGGTAGACCATGGACGCTGTAAAGGGTCCGAAACGTTGGGATTAATAATATCAATATAACGCGATAAAGTAGTTTTATTTCCATGTAATATTCGTGTAAATGTCAGAAATCAATATGATAGACTGGTTGTCAGGTTTTTTGGTCTTCTGACTACTACTAACGATTGTCATAGGTTTTTGCATGACAACCGGGACCCACGGCCTCCTACTGGCTAAAAACTTGTGAGTAACGTTCGCCACAACCATAACAGGCAGATTCAAACCCTCGAAATCTAATTTTCTCTAAATTTATACTTCACTGTCATTATTTTTGTGTATCATCTACCTACTTGCCTGCGCTAATACTACTTAGGGGCCCACCTAATTACTCAAAGTATAGAAAAAAATGAGACAGTAAAATATTTGATTTATATTGACTTTACCTTGACTTAGCTGGGGGTCCCTTGAATTCACGGGCCCCTGGGCCTGAAGCCTAAAAAGCCATATGGTAGATCCGGCCCTGTTTATGCGCTTATCCAATCCTAGCTACTCTTTCGCCGAGCACTAAAGATCCGTGGCGGGCACTGTACATGTGTACATGTTTTTCCTTAATACACATTCTTTAATACCTACAATACCACTCAAGAACTCCTCAGACCGGTGTTGGTTACTGTACTGTAGAATCATAATCTGCGTGATCCACTGTCGCGCAGTCAGTCGCGGACTAGTGCTAAGTGAAACAACATTTTGTCCGCCAAAATGAATTTAATATTATATTTTATTGTTTTTTTTACTATGTGTGCGAATCTGGTTTATGGACGTAAGATTCTTTAATTCTTAATTTACATTATAAGGAAATTATTTTGTAATATTAATTTATGTTTAAGAAGACAAGGTTAATTGTAAATATTTCGATATTTATTTGGTCATAGATCGCGGGAGTTAGTACTAAGTTATAATTACACTCATCAGCGATCAGCGATCAGCCGATCTTCAAGGTTAAGCTGCACTAGCTGCGGTCAGTTTGTGAATGGGTGACCATTCTTTGGTTCATTTTGTACATTTGGTTCATCGTAGAGCACGTAAAGCCGTAGGTTTCGGTTCTCATGCGAGAAAACCTATGGCAATCGTTAGTAGTACCTAGTCTAGACATGACAGTAAACAAAAATGAATATGGCGACAATTGCGCCATATTGTGAAAAAAATGAAAGTTGACGAACTATGATAAGTATCATTGAATAGGTATTTGAAAATCATCTTTAGGTTTCTCTCACCATTTTTCATTTCTAATGACCATTTAGGATGTAAGTTTATCGATTTGAAGTTGGTTAGCAACTATTCTCACTGTTTTAAAAACGTATACCTAATAAAGCCGTGATAGTTTTTATTAAAAATTGTTGAAAAATAATTATCAAAAAGTGTACTTATAATAAAAAAACGAAATTTAAAAAACCCGATTGAAAAGAAAAACAAGACAGGTTCCTGACATGTTGTTTTTTCTTTTCACCCGGTTTTTTATTTTCAATTTTAAATTTCGAATTTTATCGCATTATTTTGGTATTATTAATCCCGACGTTCCGGACCGTCCAGAAGCCAGCGTTACTGGTAGAAACTGGATGCGAAAAGCCGAAGATACGTTGAAATATAGCACATTAGGGGAGGCCTACGTCCAGCGGTGGACTAATATAGGCTGACGATGATGAAGATGATGATGACGGCGTCTATGGCCAATATTAAATTTATGACATAACTCGATAAAATCCGTAATAAATAGTTTTAGAGAAATGAAGAAAAATCCTTTATTCAGCAGAATTCAGATAAATACTTATGATACTATATTCCATTTAATAAAGAATTAGACAAATAAAGACGGTTATTGTGTTCTATTTTTAAAATTACTGCATTTTAGAGAATACATTTATTTAATATTATTTAATATTTTTGGGACATTTTACACAACACCATCTAGTCCCAAACTAAGCAGAGCTTGTACTATGGGTACTAGACAATGGATATAATACAAATGGTAAATAGATTAGACTAGCTTTCCGCCCACGGCTTCGCCCGCTTTTCTTGGCTTTTCTGTACTATAATATATGAAGAACCGCTCGACCGATTTTGTGCAAACTTCACATAAACCATATTATTGTAATAAATAGTCCGAACAAAGCCTAAACATTTGGTTTGGATAGGTGAGCCCGTTCTTGAGATATAACGAAAAGTGGCATTGATTTTTATATGTATAATTATATTGATAGGTACCAATTGAACATGAACCTTATTGCTTTGCATTAAAGTTGAAAATCTATCAAAGAAATTTGACAGATTGGGGTAGCTTGATGTGCTGGCCTCTGTACCTTTGTATTTATCGTGAAATAACGGAGTTTTTTAGACACTTTCGTCGAAATAAAGATGGCGTTATAAAGTTATTTGTCTACCGTTATAATAAATGGAGTATAGGTAAGTATAAATTGTATGTCCCACAATTCATTATTGCGCTGAAACGGCGCTGGTTATGCTAGACGGAATGCCTGGCACTGGTTTTCAACCAGACCCCAGTGGCTCACAAATAGCAAGCCAGTTCAAAAAAAACTTGAGAGGTGTCAAGGGACACCCGGATGGAACGAAGTTCCTTTCATTAAAATTTAATAATTAAAAATAAAAAAACCTGTATACACTCAACAATTCACAACGCGCGAAATTCAAATATTGTCATTCACTCAATAATATTTGAATGCTTGTCAACAATATTTGAATTTCGAAAAAAGTGTCGTGACAACTTTTCGTAAGACTTTTTTCCGTCTAGCCCCCTTTCACAACGCGCGATAAGGAACTTCGTTCCAATACTTAAATTACTTTTAATTAAATGTCTAATTCGCTTATAATGTTAGAAATCAGTATAAGAACTATAAGATTACTTACTGCCAATGGTAACCCATAGTTCCTATAGTGCGTCTTTTTCTAACTTGCGAAGTGCATTTGACGTCATTTGTATGTACTCTTGTTATTTTACCTGTTTTGCTGTGTTTAGATTTTTCCCTAAGTTGTTGTTTTTAACTACCAGTTCGTTTGTGGAATCTGCATTGCTAATTATTATTTTTATAAGCTTATAATCAACTTGCAATGTATTTAACAATGTTTGTTCCGGGGGAATTTTGCAACTCAATATTGAAGCAGATTTCTTCAACCGATTGAGCTGAAATTTTGTATACACATTTAGTTTGGATAATTCTGGTTAGTTGTGTGACGTCATTCTAAATCCAACATGGCAGAACAACCAAGATGGTGGACTAGTTATTTTTAATGCACTCCTAAAATATGGGTATCAAACGAAAGGGCTTGAAAAAATAAAGTGACGTCACTCTAAATCCAATATGGTGAACTTCTAAAGATGGCTTTTTATGTTTGTTACCTCAGAACTTTCGACTGGGTGAACCGATTTTGATGATTCTTTTTTTATTTGTGCTTCTCGTGTGGTCCAGTTCTGACAATGGCATCCATGAGAAAACCTTAAGTCTTATTTTTACACACAATGCTTGAAGTCGGTTTTCTTTTCCTAAAAAGTTATTGTTTGTAAAGACCTACATAAGTTTTAATGTGCTATTACATGTTTTGTTTAAATAAATGTATTATATTATTACAGAATCATCGTGCACAGCACCGAGTGGTTTTAACGGCGAGTGCATATCAATCTTTGAATGTAACCCTTTGCTGGAGGTGGTCTATAATAAGAACAGGTCAACTCAAGACACTGACCGATTGAAGAAGTCGAAGTGCGGTTTCGATGGAAGGTATCCGCTTGTAAGTATACTAGCACATGTGCTCCACGAGGAAACGTTCTGTTGGCAGTGGGGGGACTTTGACCCTTATACTGCCAACCCAACTATTCCTCTTTCGTTTTACAGGGTCGGCAACGCGCAACTGACACCTCGGGTGTTGCACGCGTCTATAGGCTACGGTAACCGCTTACCATCAGGTGGGCCGTATGGTTTTTTCCACTTTAGTAGTATATAAAAACAAACATAAAGAAAGAAGGAAGAAGAAACAAAGAATGAAATTGAATTGAAGTGTTTATTTACAGTAAAATACATCTCTTTTACAATAAATCTATATCTCTGCCAAACTGCAGAGCAGATTGTTGGCTTATATTAGGTAACTTTCTCACTTAAGAAAAATAAATAGCTCAACTAATTAGTAATATAAAATTGTAAAATAATACTAATAACATAATTTTACTTTATACCTAAGTAATGTTTTCTTTTAGTTTTCAAAATTCAAAAGGAATTTCGATGTTTTGTATTTAATTATGATTTTGAGACGTTTATCTGTGTGTGCGCTTTCGGTTTTTTCGAGCTTTTACATGGGACCTAAACATACCGGCGAAATGTGGGTGAACATTAGTACACCTCTGCCTAACCCTTCAGGGAATACAGGCGTGATGGTATGTTATGTAGTTTTAACAAAAAAATATAGTTGACGGTTGTTGCAAATTTACTAATACTTAGATATTAATTAACCAATTACGGTCTTTCTTACAGGTGTGCTGCCCCACACAACCAAAGTCTGCAAATGGAACGTGCGTGACCCCAGATGGTCTACCAGGCAAATGCATTAGCATACACTCATGCACAAATATCGTAAACATGCTTAAACCACCTGTACCTCAGGAAAAAATTGATTATGTGAAGAAATCTGCGTAAGTACTATGAGTACCTATCTATTTTATTTTATACTACTAAGGTGGCAAATAAGCATACGGCCCACCTGATGGTAAACGGTTACCGTAGCCTATAGACGCTTGCAACAACAGGGGTATCACTAGCGCGTTACCGACCCTGTAAAATGAAAGAGGAATAGTTGGGTTGACAGTATAAAGGTCAAAGTCCCCCCACTGCCAACACAACGTTTCCTCGTGGAGCACTCTTAACCTTGCTCACCGTAAGAAACACAACACAGCTCAAAAGCTGTTATTTCACTTCGATTTTCTGCAAGGCGGAGGTAGGTACTTCCCCAGTCCGGCAGCTCCAATTTGAATGGAATTACTCCCACTATGCTCCTCTCTTCAAATTAAAAGCGGGTTGGCAGACTTCATACTCCTTCGAGAAAATCTCTCAGGCATGCAGGTTTCCTTAAGATGTTTTCCTTCACCGTTTAAGTGAGTGATAATTAATTATTAATATGCTTATAATTTTTTGAAAAGTCAGAGGTAGGGCCTTAGATTCGAGCTCGAGACGTTTGACTTGCCAGTTAAAAAAATAAAATATTTAAGTATATAAAATAAAAATAAAAAGTCTTGTAATTTTGTGAAAAGTCAGAGGTAGGGCCTTAGATTCGAGCTCGAGACGTTTGACTTGCCAGTTAAAAAAATAAAATGTTTATATAAAATAAAAATAAAAACTTTTGTCACTTCCAGATGTACAGGTCCCGATGAATATAGTGTGTGTTGCGGTCCATCACCCGACGTCGTCGGACCCAGTAACTGTCCAGATCTGATGTCAGCATTCCCTCCAGCCCCTAAAACTAAATGCTGTGGGATTGAAAGTGCAGAAGTATTAAAAACTGTTAGTTTTGGTAGGTACTCCAGAATTATTTAAATTTTTTATACACTTCTGAAAGAAGAAAGAAAGTAACATAATGTACACACTGAGACTACTGCACTGATATTATAAATGTTTCACCTTATAGTAAGCGCTTAAAACTAAAAAAATACCCATAAAAACCTTACCCAAGAATCCATAAAAATGACGATCAAAGTATTGAATAAGAAAACAAAAATGCAAAAAATTTAATTCCTAAGTAGGTAGACCTTTTTAGTCTTAAGAGTCGGCGCCAAACAAACAATCAACGAGAATCTTATTTAGTACGCTTTTTAATTGTTGCCAAAAAAATAAAATGAATTTTTATTAATTACTAGCTGACCCAGCAAACGTTGTTTTACCATAAAAAAAAAATTTAGGGGTATGAAAAATAGATGTTGGCCTATTCTCAGACCTCCCCGATAAGCACAAAAAATTTCATCAAAATCGGTCAAGCCGTTTCGGAGGAGTATGGCAACGAAAACTGTGACACGAGAATTTTATATATTAGATTATTAGGCAAGGGCCTTTGAGGTTATAAAAAAAAAACTGTTACCTACTAAGACTTGTTAGCTAAATTTTCAAATTTAATTATTTTAAAGAAATAATTGTTTCGGCAACATTATTGTTTTTTGGCAGTGGCCGATGGCTGTGAAGTCGCTGAAGGCCTTAGCAGAATACCAGCGCCGCATCATTTACCTAATCAAATGAAGTGGCAAATGCTGAGATAGGGTCCTTTTTGTCCTCACGAATCAGCATTTTAATAGTTGTAGATAATATTACTACGTATTTTACTTTTGTTTTAATTATTTTTGTGTTCTATTTACTACCAGATCTACTTAAGCTTATAGGACAAAATAAATATGTTTCTGTTTTTCTTTCCTTCTATTAGTGTAAGTCAGAAGCCTAAAAAGTCTACCTGTAGGACATCGGTCGGTATTCCTCAGAATG
This sequence comes from Acronicta alni, assembly GCA_964056405.1. Lineage (NCBI taxonomy): Eukaryota > Metazoa > Arthropoda > Insecta > Lepidoptera > Noctuidae > Acronicta > Acronicta alni. Next base: position 2,285,147 of record OZ043935.1, read on the forward strand.
TAATCGTATTGAGGAGTGATTGAGTTACATGCCAACTGATGAAAACTATAAAGTAGGTAGGTAGGGTATAGTGGGAGTAATTCCACTCATATTGGAGCTGGGGCAGAAAATCGAAGTGAAATAACTCTACTTTGGGCTGTGTTGTGTTCCTAATGGTCAGCAAGATTGCCAGTGCTCCACGAGGAAACGTTGTGTTGTCAGCGGGGGGACTTTAACCCATATTATAGTGCAAACCCGTCCCAAACATTCCTCCTTCATTTTACAGGGTTGGCGCAAGAGATACCCCAGGTGTTGCAAGCGTCTATAGGCTACGGTAAACGCTTACCATCGGGTGGGCCGCCGCCGTATGCTTGATTTGTTTGCGATTTTAGTCGTTTAAAAAAACAATAAGCATCTCAAGCTATCAAGTTGCTTCGTCACTTAATCTCTTATTTTACAGGTGGTAAAGCAACAGAAACCGACCAACATCCATGGGCGGTAATAATAGAATACGTGAATAAAATGGACGCTATCAGGCTGATGTGCGGAGGAGCTCTCATCAGCGGCAAATACGTCTTGACTGCGGGCCATTGCGTTGCAGGACAGATTTTGACAATAGCTAAACCGTGAGAGATAATCAATTTCTAAATTTCCTTTTTAAATGCCTTCATATCATGTCCTATTCTTATTTGAACCATATTATGATTCAAATAAGAATAGGACTGTCCTCGCGCCATTTTGTGACGTCATAGCTGTCAATTCAAACCAGCAAGGTACAGAGGCCAGCACATCAAGCTATCACAATTTATCAAATTTAAATGCAAAACTTTAAGGTTCATATTCAATTGGGAAAATTTGACAGTTTTAGATAGCTTGACCTGCTGGCGTCTGTACTGGGAGAGAAAACAGATACTTTATGTAGGCATTTAAAATATTCCACCGACTATTTAATTATTTAAAAGAAAAACAAGTATTTTATTACATGTGTTTATAATGAAACTAAAGTTATCGTGGTCTTGAAAGATTTCCCTTTGCCGGTAAGTATTTATTTTCGATTCATTTGACGTGGTTAATTTCTTTCTGCCAATCGTCACTGGTAATTGAAACAATTGCGGCATTGTTAGATTTTCAATTTGGCTTTCTAATATTATTGAATATTATTGTCTGCCACCCTACGCTTAATCAATTTGATTTAAATCATAATTGTAGGGTGGTAGCCTCAAAACTTCAAGGCCGGGAGTTTAAAATATTGTCCTAAATATAGTTTTTGGCAGTTTGTGCCTTTTATTAACTCGCTGAGTTCTGGATTTGGTATTACTGCTTACAAACATTATACATATAATTTTAAAATTTCAAAAGAATAAAATTAATTTTCTTTGCAAGCAGCTGTACTTTTTTGACACATCGCGGGCACTCGAGGTCATTGACGTTCCTATTCTTATTTGAAACTCATATTATGTACCTACCTCGTAGACAGATCTGTCTACGACCTACCTACATTGCCAACATAACGTCGCGAAGAACTGGCAACCTCAGCGTTACGAACACAATAAAGCTCCTCAAAGCAGCATAATTTCACTTCGATTTTTTTCACCAGTCGTGCAGCTCTAATTTGAGTGGAATTACTCCGACTATGCCCTACCTCTCTTCAACGTAAGTAAAAAAAAATATTAACAAGGCATATACGTTCCAGGCGTACAGTACGTCTCGGGGAATATGATATTACTCATGAAGGACCGGACTGCGCGGAGTCCAGAATACTCTTAGGAGAAGGAGAAGAAGACTGTAATGATGGTGTCACCAGAATCCTGATAGAGAAAACTATACCTCACCCAGAATACAACCCCATCGATGATCGCAGAAGAAACGATATTGGCTTGATCAGACTCAAGGAGACAGCCCCATACACATGTTTGTATTAGCAGTTTAATCACAATCATCACTTTCAGATATTGCCAAGCAATTTCCAGCAATAAACGTCCTCTCCCATATGATAATATTTCTTTTCCTGATCGCCATGAGTCTGACCACGAGTCCATGACAGACCGACGATATAACTATTCCTTTCTGAAATTAATCTTTCCGAACAGCACCTAGTCACAGAAATGTGATAATGTCCAAAAATATCGAAAATTACAAGGAAAATAGTCACGAACGCAAGACGTTTATCTACTACTTTAAATGTAATAATCCTATACATCCCACCGAATTTCATATAAAATTTACATCTGCGCAGCCACTTGCGCAGGCACAAGCTTAGAGAGGCACATTTACCGAAGTCCGTCTCACGAAAGACGTCCCGCAGATGTGGCGCCATCATAGTCATACGACGGAATGTTGCTATTTGCTAACCTCTAATGTTTTAGACTCGCAGTAGGATGAATCTGATTTTATTATTTCAGTAATTTTATTGAAATTTATATTTAAATTGATCTAAGTAAAGTTATAATGGAACTGTAAAAATTGTAAAAATTAGTTCCACTCATTGCCATGGGACTTCTATATATATTGAGACGGATTTTAAATCGTCGATTTGTATTTGGCTGTTTTATATATTTTAGATTTCATTCGGCCCATCTGTCTACCAAGCCACGACCTGACTTTACTACCGAAGAATGTATCCTCTGTCCGTCCTTTCACAATGTACGCTGTTGGTTGGGGCGCTGTCAGTATAAGTCAGCCGTTCAGTCCAGTTAAAGTGCACGTGGAATTACCATTCGTGGACCAGGATGTATGACACCTCAATATTTATTTTTAATTACGCTAGTGTTGTGCGTTCGACATTCTTCATAAAAAACGCATTGACGTATCAAAAACATTAATGATAGCTTAAAGTTACATCTGATTTCATTTATACACACGATGAAATTAAACCATGTGTATTTTCGAGGTAATATTTTTTTCCTAAAAAAGGCCGCCTCACTGTCGCCTCTTTCTCGGCCATCTTCGACGACGCTTGCCATCTTCAGGCATCCATTGTGTGGAGACTTGTCCAAAGGTTAAGGTTACGCATGCAGTTTGCGTACCATGCCTTTTTGCCCACGTTTACCATATATTAATTTTAATATTATAGTGAAGCCATAATAATTTTATGGACCATTATTTCATTTCAACTTAAAAAGCGCACACACAGCTAAACGACTTGAACTGCCGAACGCTATAATTAAAATACCATTATTTTTTAAAACGGTTGTATAATAAAATACTTCTTATCCTTTTTTTACAGAAATGCCAAGAAGCTTATCGCAGTGGTGGTCGCAACACAGACTTGTGGAAACGTCAGCTGTGCGCTGGCGGTATAGACGGGAAAGACACGTGCAAAGGCGACTCCGGGGGTCCCTTAGTGTTCGAAAATGGAACGAAATTCGAGCAATTCGAAGTTGCTGGTATCGTCAGCTTTGGATCAACTCCTTGTGGTTTAGAAGGTGTTCCTGGGGTCTACACCTATGTGTACGAATATCTTGATTGGATTAAGAACACTATAGTTCCATAATTTAAAAAAAAAATCAATATATTTTACAATAACTATATTTGTTTTGATTTGAAATTTTGTTTACTGATTAGGACGTTAACTTTTTTAATATATGCAGGTCATTACTTACCGCCAGCGATCAGCTTGAAAATTTATTTTACATTAACCCTACTTACTATAACCGCAACCCCCAACTGAAAGTTTTAATCCATTGAATACAACGTTAGACAAATGATGTTATAACGCCATCGTTATTTCGATAACATTTATTAATAAGCTACGTTTTTGACGAATGCAATACTACTAATCCATTTACCATTTACTAATAAATATATGATTTAAAATTCAGTGATTTATGTAGTTTAACACAATAACTGTATTGTATAAATATTTAACTAGTTACAGCAACGAGCGCTTACATAACTTAACATAGCAACAACACCCAGTTCTTGATTTACGCGCTCGCTAGTTTGAATAAAAAATATTTGCTTTCTACCACATCCTTCACAGTACTGTTGTATTAAAAAATACTGAAAACGGATAAATACGAAAACAATATTAAATAGTGATTCGTAACATTTAATCCAATAAAAAACGCCTATATTCCTGGAAAGGCAAACGTGTGTTTCTGCACCCATGGTTCACCGGTATGTTTAGGGCCCATGTAATAGGATTCAAGTGTATTATATTACCATTGAGCGGACAGAAATCCAAACTCCGAGCTGGTACTGAAAATTTCGAAGAAAAACCCAATAGTACTACTCGAACTGAGCATTGAACCCAGGACTTGTAGCGTAGCAGTCGCGCTTACGACCAGTAGACTAAATATGCAGTTGTCAAGGTAAAATGTCCATTAGCTTGTAAGTTTAAAAAATAAAGACTGAAGCTTCGATATTGTTCTAAACAAACAGGTAAACACTAGGATAAAAATTAACCTTCTGGGATGCGTATAAATCATTTATATGAATTATTTTGAATGCTATTTTCCTGCTAATCAATCAACCCATAATCCTGACCTGCTGCTTGGCAAGGGACAATCCACCAAGGTGGCTTATATTTGGTTTGACAGACTTCATTCACATGTCGCCGACAAAATCATTTCTAAAGGCATGTCGATATTCTCATAATGTTTTCATTTACCGTTTAACCGATTTCGCTTATTACATTATATAAGTTAAAGGTAAACTTTAACCATTAACTTATTTTACTCATACATTTTCAATAATGCTAAATTAATACGTACGAGATACTCCACTTTAGATTTTATTATGTATCCCTCAAGACTCAAAAGTTATAATATTTAGTAAGTATAGCTTGCGCGCATCACTACTTTCCTAAAAATTATTGCCAGTTTAAAAAATAATCTCGAATATATATAATAATATTTTACAGTTGGCAGCCCCGAAATAAAAAATTGACGAATCGTAGCGCTTTCACGCTAGGAGACAAACAAAGCGATTCTGACCGATGTGCTCGTCTGTCGCTTCGTTCGCACTGCGCGTCTTGTAAATTTTCAATCGGATGTTTGTGAATGAAAACAAGGTGTAAATATATGTTTTCTTGAATGAATGTGCGCTCAAATGACCTAGTTATTAGGAAAAAACGAAGAAACAATAATATTTTGTGTTTGGTTCTGTCATAAAACGACGTTTTCCCTCGTGTCTGAATTACCAGGAGGGCATTCATGTTTATAAATATTGATTTGTTACATTTATACCTAGTGTTTTCTAAATTTTCTATTGTTTTTCAAAACGCAAAGTGAAATGTAGTTAATATAATAACGTGTTAAAAATCTTTAGTAAGTTTACGAAAATGCAACAGTTAGTCCAAGCTTACATAGACGCGATCGATGGTGTAATTTTGTGTTTCGTTTGATTGTTTTTTATTTTTTTGTGATAAGTGTGTGTTTTTGACAATGGAGGGGACTACAGAGAAGGATTGTTCACCGTTATGGAATCTGTACCAGCAGATCGTGTCGGATATGAAGGTAGGTCGTACCAGATTTTCTTTGTAACACGCGAAGTCTTTGAACCGGTCGGTCAGTCGGCACACATTTACTAGGAAGTTGTCCCGGTAAACCGCTCACGTTGAACGAGCTCAGCTATGTTTGACGCTCCGATAGTTGCCGATTAGTTTTTCTGATCAATTTTTAGTTTATATTTTCATCGTGCGTGGGTACTTCAAAAGTAGAGCATTTGGTAATCAGTCAAAAAAAAACTGTAATTTTGGTTGCTTAAAGTAATGCTAACCGAACTCAGCCGACTCTCTGAAAAACTTACCAACAGGTATATTATAGTTAATTATAGCTGTGTTTCATGGTTTGAAAACCCTTTTTTGTTTATGGGGGTAACCGGGCAACTGGTCGGCAGGATTAAACTGGGTAGTGTGGGATTCTTACCCACTAAAACATCATTATCATGAAGGCGGGTAGTGTCCTCTTAAAATACAATCCTATAACCCTCTGTATAATACATGTTAGGGCCAATCCCTAGAGAGACAATAAAGAGAAACTTCACTGTTCACAGCATGTGACTTCTGTGTGGCTTTAAAACCCCTGTGGTTTGAGCCTAACATTGTATCCATATAAATTTAGTGTATACACTTCTGATTTTATAAATTCATGTGAAGATTAGAAACTTATTATAACTTGCTTTGCTTTGAAAGAAGTTGTTGTCATGGTACCTGGGTAGTGTGCTTATGAATTTACTGACCCACCGCTGGGCATGGAGTTACTCTCAGAATTATGGTGGTTAAGCTATAGTCCACTATAGTAATAATAATAGCTTAATAGCCACAAGCCTCGACCAACACCTTAGGAGGCATGTATAAATAAATAAATATTTTTGGGACATTTTACACAGCACCATCTAGTCCCAAACTAAGCAGAGCTTGTACTATGGGTACTAGACAATGGATATAATTCTTATATGCTTTTTTTTTGTTGTAAGTAATATTTCTATAGAAACACACAAACACTTTATGTTTGTCACATAAATATTTGTGTCCTGTGGGAATCGAACCCACGACCTTATGATCAGCAGTCCGATACTCGAACCACTAGACCACAGAGGTTGTCATGTATCTGTCGCTACAACCTTCAGGATGCTATGCTAAACTTCAAATGCTGTTTAGATATTGTTTTGCCCTGGTGGCTGGGCACAGGTCTCCTCTCAGAATGAGATGTTAGTTACAGTTCACTACATGTGGGTTTGGCCCTGGCAGACTTCGCACATTGTTGATAAATCTTTTTATTATGTCGGTACAGATGGCAGCAGGTCAAGCTATCAAAAACTGTCAAATTTTCTCAATTCAATATGAACCTTCCGTCTTTGTATTAAAGATCAATATGATCTGTGACATCACAATTACAATTTAAAGACTAGAATTTGTTGTTGTTGTTGTGGTGTTAGTCTAATAGACTAACACCTTTTTCTGCAGGTTTAGACTACACTACACTTTCTGCAGTTTTAGATACAGCCTCAGCTATAGACTAAGTCTATAAATAATGCTTCATCAGGCTCACCCTGAGGACAACAGAGTTTAGGCCATTTAAGAAAAAAATTGGTATGCAAATGATTTTATGATAATTTTTTATAGGCCTGTGTAGTATTCATTTCAAAATACCTACTTTTTAATACTGGTTCAATTTGGATGTTTGTTACCTACAATAAAATCCATGACATAGCTTGTTCCCTAGAATGGGGCTGTATTAAAAAAAACAATGACTTGGTCTTTAGGCTACTTTTAAAATTGTTGTTAAGACTCTTAATTACCATATACCAAATTTAAATTTAAAATAATCATTTACGGTAATCTATGTAGACGAGTAAAAGACAAGCCTCTTAGAAAAAAAAACATCTTGGTAATATTTACAGTTAAAAATAAATTCCAAGATCATCTATTATAATAGTGTCAACACAATGTCATCATCAATGTTTTAAATTACCATATCAAATGTCCATTAATTTGTAAGTCAAACAAGGCTGTATGAATGCATGCCTTGTCTTCTAATTGTGATGAAGCAATAGCTAAATATAAATATTTATCATAAGTCTTTGTTATGTTACCTACTTTGACAGGAGTAAACAAATGAAATTATAGGCCTGTAGGTCTAGGTACCTATTATGTCTGTCTGTACAAAAATGGAATCACATCCTATGGCGATGTAGGTAATACACGCCTGGGGGTCTACTCCCTAAGCACGAAGTCCGTAGTTTCGACCTTAGTTACGGGCGTTTCCTACTCCGTATCACCTACAGATGGATGATTCGTTCGGGGCCCGAACTAAGAATGAATGACAACACAATTTTACAGTTGTCCCTACTCTCGATGTGTTTTTACCCGTTCGAAAAATTTAATTTTATTGTTTTATCGGACTCCGAAGTTTATTTTATTAATTTGATTGATTTTCAACTTCAAGCCAAAACAATCAAGGTTCATAATCAATTGGGAATAATATTTTATAGAGCAAGTGAAGCAAAGTACGGTTTTTAATCGGTATGAGTCCGACATACCCTGCCGCCTCCCCGGGTGGCGGAGGATCCACGAGGATTTTCCGTACTATAGAAAAAGGAAGAGAAATGAAGGAAAAAATAACGAAGTTATTTTTTATTACTTCTGAAATTAAAAAAAACTACGAAGTAAACTAAACTAAAACTAGACTAAAAAAGAGCACCAAAAAAATTACTCCGCATCGCCATCGTCTGGTAGCGTACCCAAGAGGCTTGCTGCATTGCCACGTTGAATGGCAATGCATATTCTCTGGCCGAAGCAGAGGCCAGATTTTGGGTCACGTGAAGCGTCGTTCAGGCGTTTTGCAATAACTTTAAGAAGTAAAAGAGCACTCGGACCCCATGGCCCCAGCGTTTCAACCCCAAACTGTTTGAAAAAATAACTATTTATAAAATTGATATATTTTCGCTGCTACTAAGTCTAATATAATACTAGCTCGTACCTATGTACATTTTGCAAATCAAATGCTGATAAAATGTGGTTGGCATTTCAATAGGTGCACACATAATTATTATTTTATGCTAGGCGTGTTCAATACCTAAGTGACTCTTAGATCACGATTTTTGTTGTATTGATGCAAGTTCTTTTAACCATAAAGCAGTAACATACTGTCAGTATTGTAGCTCGGCCTTTTCAGTGATGTTTTTACTTTTATTATTATTGTCTCTTAAGAGTGGTAAGTAGGACATAGTGTGAATAATTCCACTCAAATTGGAGCTGCCCGACTCAGGAAGTACCTACCTCCGCCTTGCAGAAAATCGAAGTAAATTAACACTGCTTTGAGATGTGTTGTGTTCCTAACGGTGAGCTAAGTTGCCAGTGCTCTGCGAGGAAACGTGTTGCAGACTGACCCTTATACTGCCAAGCAAGTGAGCAGCAATTAGTTGATTATAAGTATTACTTATTTCTAAAAAAAAACAAGATAAAATTGTATCCATTGTCAAGTATCCATAGTACAAGCTCTGCTTAGTTTAGGACTAGGTTCTGTGTAAAATGTCCTAAATATTTATTTGTTACTAGCGTAGCGGCCCGTACCGGCTTCACACTGGTGTATATGTGATTGTGGATCTCTATGTTATTTTTTCTAAAATTATAGTAGCCAAGTTACCCCTTATAACGGCAGCTATCCGTCAGTGAAAGTCCCGTTAAAATCGGTCCAGCCGTTTCAGAGATAAACCGGAACAAACGGACACAGACAAATTTTTTAAAAAATTTTTTGTAAGTGTTGTATAATATACTTTTTTATACTATGCATTTATTAAAAATCTTTTTTGGAATTACAAACAGACACTTCAATTTTATTTATGTGTATAGATTGTCATCTATTCGCCAGTATAAAATGCCCCTAACTATCGATGGATCTGTATTAAAATTCAACATTTAAACCGTAGATGGATATAACTTTGCCGTAAATAAATATGCAGTAAGTGTGGTGATGAAGTCAGTCGTACTTATTTAGCCATTTGCAATAATTATATCATCGTCCAAGGTTATCGAAAGGTCAAGTTTTTAGCTCATGTTTTATATACATATAATGAATAACTATTGGGCAATCGTATTTATTTGGGTTGTAAGTAAAATACCTATTTGGAACGAAGTATAATAATTATATTTAATATAATATTTGGAAGAATGTTGAGCAAGGTTGCCAGTGCTCCACGAGGAAATGTTGTGTTGGCAGTGGGGGAACTTTGACCCTTATACTGCCAACCCAACTATTCCTCTTTCGTTTTACAGGGTAAGTCAGATAAGGAAGTCAGGGACTTTGACCCTTATACTGGCCAACCCAACGATTTCTCTTTCGTTTTACAGGGTCGGCAACGCGTAAGTGATACCCCTGGTGTTGCAAGTGTCTATAGGCTACGGTAACCGCTTATCGTCAGGTGGGCCGTATGCTTGATTGCCACCTTAGTGGTATAAAAAAACCTTCACAAGGCTAGGTCTACGGAGGTTAGACCGGGGAGTGTGGGATTTTTACCCACTAAAACCACCCCGGTGGCCACCATCAGCACATGAAGGGGGGCACTGTGTCCTCTTAATAGACCACCCCAAAACCCCCTGTGCAACGACTATTAAGGCACATCCTTGGGGAGACTGTAAACGGGTCTCTCCATATTGGTTTGATTTTTAAATAAATACATTAGGTACTGTCTCATTAATCTAGTGGACGTTAGCGCGGCACCTAAGCTTGAGGTCCTGGAAACGATTCTCAGGCCAGCAGTGTTATTGGGTTTTCTATGAAATTCTCAGTATTAGCTCGAAGTTTGGAGTTGTGCCCGGTTAATGGACGTACAGACATACAGACGAACTGGTGTACAGTGGCCAGCACATCAACCTACCCCAATCTGTCATATTTTCTTTGATAAATTTTCAACTTTAACACAAAGCTATAAGGTTCATATTCAATTGGATAAATTTGACAGTTTTGGATAGCTTGACCTGCTGTACATTTTTACTTCTGCCTTCTCCTTCGGGGAATACAGGCGTGATGGTGGCATGTTTTTCGGTACTTAATTAGTAATATTATTAATATTAATTAATATTTTTTGCTCGTCACACAATAAGGCAGCGACATATCTTGGCCGGATATCAGCTTCCTTTTGAGTATTAATTGCTTGTCGATAATTAATATCGCGTCGTTAAAACCTGACTAGTAACACGGCACTATATTGTAACACTAGAATTATGTACTTTAATGAAAGTTCTGGCGGGAAGTTGCTTCGTGTAACATTTACTGAATATGTTTGTCTAGTACCCATAGTACAAGCTCTGTTCAGTTTGGGACTAGATGGTGTTGTGTAAAATTGTCCAAGAATATTATTTTTTTATTTACTTTGAAATAAAACTACTTTTTACGGATTTTATTAATCCAGACGTTTCGGACCCTTACAGCGTCTATGGTCACGGGTAGACTCCCCGTGTCGAGTCTATCCGTGACCATGGAAAAAGTAGTTTTATTTCAATGTATAATATTCGCGTAAATGTCAGAAATCAATATATTTATTTACTTATTAATATCTATGAAAAATAACTAAAAAGATGAATACCTACTTGCTTGGTGCTTTATAAGGTCGTGAGAATAATAACTGTTTACTGTTTCCTTTGCGGATGCGCAGTAATCAGTTTTGATACTTATAGGTAGATGGTTCGTCGGTAACATGAACCTGCTTAGGCAGATATTGTAGTGTAAGCTAGCTTATTGTTGGATTAGCACCTGAGAATGACGTGCCAAGTCTTCCCAGTCTTTCTAGGTGTCGTAAACAGAATATCCAGATTACACATCATCATCATCAACCCAGGAAGCAGTGATAGCCTAGTGGTATGACCATTGGACTACCAAGTCGAAGGTCGAGTTCGAATCCTAGGCACGCACCTCTGACTTTTCGAAAGCATGTGCGTATTAATAATTAATAATTATCACTCTCTTAAATAATGAAGGAAAACATCGTGAGGAAACCTGCATGCCTGAGCGATTTTCTCGACAGTATGTGAAGTCTGCCAACCGGCACTAGGCCAGCGTGTTGGACTATAGCGTGATCCCTCTCATTCTGTGAGGAGACCCGTGCCCAGCAGCGGGACAATATATGGATTGATGATGATGATGATGATGATGATCATCATCATCATCATCAACCCATATACTGTCCCACTGCTGGGCGAGGGTGGTATCTTTTCAGAATGAGAGGGATTAGGGCATGGTCTACCACGCTGGCCTAGTGAGTAACTTTTCTACTTGGGTCTCAAAAAGCCCATTGGGGTGCGGGTGGCCAGATGCCCCGTATTTTACGGGTTACCCGTAAGTACGTCATGCGCAGCTAAACACGGGCGTTATGTCTGTCCCTGCAGCTGTATGACTTTGATTTCATTCGTTCGTGCGCTTGAGCGTCGTATGTCGTATGAAGATAATAATGTTAAAAGCTGTTTCCTCTAGTAAAAAATAATTATAAATTTAAAACCTGAGAGGTGTCAAGGGACACCCGGATGGAACGAAGTTCCTTTCATTAAAATTTATTAAAAATAAAAAAACCTGTATACACTCAACGATTCACAACGCGCGAAATTCAAATATTGTCATTCACTCAATAATTCGAAATTCAAATATTGTTGACAAGCAAAAAGTGTCGTGACAACTTTTCGTAAGATTTTTTTCCGTCTAGACCCCTTTCACAACGCGCGATAAGGAACTTCGTTCCAAAATTAAATATATTTTTATAAAATAATGCCGTTATCATTGCCTCCCGTAAAAAATCTAAAACCCGTATTTTTAATGCTGGTCACCCTTAAATCAAGAGATGGCAGGTGGCAACCCTCGGTGCTGATGAAAACGCGGGAAACAGCTAGTAGACGGGACAGTCTGTCGGATCGGCTAGTGAGTGAATAGAAGGTTCCTACTTACAGAGCGTTTTGGAATGCGGCCTTTATACATACGAGTATTATATAGAGTCGTACGTATATGTGTACATAGTCGTAAGTGCTTTCCATTGCAAACAGACTGTGACTTTACGTACGCACCGTTCTAATATAAATTGTTGTGATTTTTATCTCGGTATGATTAACCCGTTAAATAACAAATTGCAGACACAACGCAACATTTAAGGTAGAAACAGACTGATCCCACGTACGCAACGTATACAATGCGTTGTGATATCTGGACTCTTGATTTTTGGATTCCTAATTGAAAGAAAGAAAGAAGTAATTGCTTTGCTATTAGTTTTTCGCGGTCGGATTGTTCCGTGAGTAACAACAATTAATATTATGTAACTCAGTGGCTCAAATCTAATCTTTTTTTTTATTCATTTCGCCTTTTTGTATTGCAAGATGATGAGTTAAGGTCTAGTTCGAATAAGCTACACTGATGGATAATCCCACGGAATACATAAAGATAATTTATTTATTAACCGACTTCAAAAGAGGAGGTTCTCAATTCGGGTGTTTTTTTTTTGTATGTTTGTTACGCGATTACTCCGCTAATTATGCATTGATTTCGATGAAACTCATATTGTTTATTTATTTTATTTTGGAATACCAACAGCTATAAAATAGAGTAGAAAATAAAAACAATATGTTTCATAAAGTCAATGACTTTAAATTAAACAATACTTAAAGGACACATATGCAAGACAACTACAAGTTACGTTTTACGTAATAGTTAAGTTTATCAAAAAACTTAAGGTTGAGCATCTTTCTTGCCGCAAAGCTTAAGGTTGAGCATCTTTCTTGTCGCAAAACTTAAGGTTGAGCATCTTGTCGCAAAGCTTTTAATAACAAATGGATCAAGGGTGAACTATTTACATTATAATTTATAATTCCAAATCGAACGAAATTCCTCTCGCCTTTTTCTTCAACTTCGAATGTAATTTCATATGGATAACTCAGCTCAGCTCAAATTATGTAAACAAATATGGCGGTAACCATACGCCAGCGGTTGAGAATAATTATCGGAACTTCACTGGACGGAACCGAGCGTTTCTAGAGGTGACGTAACGATTTTTTAATTAAGTAGAACTATGAGGATTTCTATCAGGCAACTCCTACCAGAAGTCGCATTTAAGAACTTCGCCAAAAATACATGGACCCCGAAACTGGATCCGCACTAATCAATATCTGTAGCCGTACCACAACGTGTTATTGAGATCGTTTTGCGATTGAGAGAGAGGGATGCCGCTCTACACATTAAATAGCGCCATTCCTTTCATACAATCTAAAGATGATCGCGTTATTACGTTGTGGTAAGGCCTCTGGACCTAATTTTAACATGCGTTTCAGAACTTCCTGAAGTCTGTCTTGCAATTATATAAATTGCAAATACTATGTCTACGTATGTCCTGCTAGACAAGGGTTCTTATACAATAAGAGGGGTTAGGCTATAGTCCTCAACAATGGCCTGTGACTTCGAGAAAACTCCGCCATGCTACTTTCTCACGATGTTTCCTTCACCGTTTAAGCGAGTGATATTTAAGTATAACTACGCGCATTTCCAAAGAAGTTTTCACTACTTCTTGCAAGGAAAACATCAATAAATCCTAATGTCCTTGAACAAACGATTCTAAGGCGTGACCTTTCCTCACTGCGGCCGCGTGGGCGAATAGGTACGTGTTAACAGCCCAGCATCTCCCTATGGGAGAAGGCGTAAGTAGTACTGACATTATGACATCCCACCCCATGAGCGTATTAACTTTTATTAGGCGTAGACTCTGGTTATGCTGCAGACTCGTCTCTAATGACTGGGCGTATGAAACTTGAGAACGGAGGTCTCAAGCTGAGTGATACCCCTGGACTTGCTGGCGTTTATAGGCTGTGGTTGCCGCTTACCATCAGGCGTCACATAGGTATGCTTGTTTCTCATCTTATTAAAATAAAAAAAGGATGGCGGTATGTGATAACCATTGCGGTACAATAATGTAAACTCCGATGTTACTCCGATTTGGTAGTGCTGTGCTGTGCGACGGGTTATAGAGGTCCCTTAATATGGCCCAGCTACACAATTATTGATGCATGCTAGGCTTCGGCTGGGACAGGTCTACTCAAAGCCGCTGTGGCTCTTGCTTTAAAAGGCTATTTAAAACATTGCCCTGCATTGTGACCCTCACATAAATATTGGAATTATGTTTGGATTGTAAAAGAAACTGATTTTCTGAGATTACTTCTGCTTTTCTTCTGAAAGGTCAGGCAGTAGAAAAAAACCGACGCCATCTTAGATATTTTTGACAGAAAAAAATATCATATAATCTTTATTTTCGATGACCGATGACGCACTGACAGCCAATCAAATGCACCAGCCCGGACTCCTACGCTGTTTGATTATAATAAAAGTTAAATTTTGTGTTGAAACTTTCGAAAAATTGTTCGTATAACAGTTCAAATAAAGACGTTCTATTTAAGGAATGCGTGGGATTTTATTTACAGACATTAACTTTAAAGACGCTGAGGGCAATTTAAGTTGGGAACTTTCTAGAAAATTGGTTGTAGCTATTTATGTGATTTGTGTTCTAAATGAAGTACATTCGCGTATTGTTTACTGGTCTGGTTATCTGGTCGGTGTGTACATATCTGGACTGGTCTTATATTATTGACAATAGACTTATCAAAATATTACTTACTTACATATTTACATACATATACTTAAACACCAAAAAAGAAAAAAACAACTAGGGCGCGACTAAGCGTCAAAGTATTCCTCGGCATCACCGTCGTCCGGAAACGTGCACAGAACACTGGCAGCATTGACACGTTGAATGGCATTACCATTCTGATTCGTTCTGCTGGGGAGAGGGCAGCACTCTGGTCATGAAGAGTAGACCGTCTCTTTGAAATTACGAGTAATTAAATAGAGAAATATATTCTAGGTCTTACATATATATTGTGGTTAGCTAGCCCGGATCCTACAAACAAAACAACAAACAGCTACCTCCCCTTAATAGTACCGAAATAAAACTCAATGTATATAGCAAAACGTATTATTAACCGAGAATAAATTATACACCGCATGCTCTATTTACCAATGAAAAACAGTTGCTTAGCACGATACATTAGTTATTGGAGTCGTTAGCTGTTGAAACAGGCTAATTAAGACTTATATTTTGTGTACTAATAGATCAGCATGTCCATGTGGGTGTTGGAAGAGGTTTTGATTGGTGCAGCTAATTTCTGCAGCACTCATTGTCGTGGTGAATTTGACGGATCGCATGGGGCAAGTATGGGAATGTTTTCCACATACCCTGCCGCCTCCCCAGGTAGACCATCCATGAGGACTTTCCGTACTATAAAAACAGATAATTTTGGACACAGTAAATGTGTGCCACTCGAAAAGTGGGCTAACAGTCAAGTGGATGTTATGACTTGGCGAAATTGAGTGTCTTCTTTCACCGATCTCTGGCATCAGTCGTTGACCCTTGTCAATTTGAAACAACCACCATAAAACATTCTGAGGCTCATCATCACCATTATATCAGCCACAAGAAGTCCACTGGGCATCCACAAAGGCCTGCTCCATAGACTTCCAAAAGGATCGGTTACATGCCGCCTGTATCCGGACTCCTAGCTAACTTTACCAAGTGGTCTGTCCATCCCGTAGAACAGTTTCAGAGTCTTGTTAGATTAAATCCCTCATGTGACTTAAAACAGACTTAAAAATAATTGTTCTAGTCGCGGTACATTTCATTTGAGGGAGGGTAGTTTAAAAAAAATATGAATGATTTATTGACTATCCATCCTTGGCAACGATGTATATTTTACTTGTCAATTCCAAAACCGTATGATTATTATAAATCGTCCACACGCAATATGGTAGTGTGGCCTCGTCCATCATTTTTGTAATAATTTTACATTTCAGTGATTAACAGTTAAACAAAATTGTCAATCAAAGCCCAATCTTCAATTCTGTCCAATTTCACCATCACATCAATCGACATGACGTTCTCTTTCATCGTACCCAAATCTCTAACATGTCCAATAACGAAAGTTACTTGGCAGTTCAATACGCTCCCAGTCACCTTCACCTTTACGAGGGCGTCTCTAAAGGGCACACGATGTATTGACCGTCCAGCTCCAGACGTGACGTCTGTTGCGAAACTCCTGTGACGTATTTTAAAGATTTCAATCCCATTATATCTGAGAAATGTTCAGGATTTCGACTATATTAGAGCTTATATTAGAAAAATGTTGTAACATTCTGGGGTGAATTTTATTTTGTTTTATGGATTTTAGGTTTTCTGTTGGAGGAGATATATCTACGTTTTGCATTGATGTATCCATATTATCTATACTTTAAAATAAAGCGGTTTTTTGTTTGTTTGCCATAAACACTGAAACTATACGTCGGATTAAAAAAAAATATTTTGCTTTGTTAGCCCAATTATTGAGGAAAATTATAGGGTATTAACACCAGGCTATAAATTGTTTTTTGCTTTTTAATTAGTATTCCATGACGCAGTCAGGTTCTTTGTTTCATTTAAAAATTCTTATTTGATACAACGAGGTCCTATTCCTTTCTATTCTCTTTGTTTAATTTCTCCGCGGACACAGTTCAAGCAATCGGTCCGATCTTTCGTATAACTTAATCGTCAGCGGAAATGCCGGCTACACCACGTGCCATCCTAATAATACACTACGGAAATATCAGACGTTTGTCCTGTGTAATAGGCAGCTCAACACGTGCAAGGGATCTATGATAGATCGTTTATGATAGCTGAAGTTTTTGAGGCGAAACCAGTTTTGATGGTCCGGGGATAGCAAGTTATGTTTGAAATATGCAGTTCTGGATCTACATTTTTAAAAAGAGAGTGCAGAATACCAATTTGCTGCCCTATAGTAATTGCCGAGTTAGCACAAATGGAGTACAGTAAAACTGGCTGGCCATCCTTGCCGCCCAGGGAAAGTAGTCCTCCCGCCCCCTTCATGAACTGTGCCTAGAAATATTGCGCATGACATAACATCACGCCTGTAGTCAGAAGGTTCTCGATGTATTAACAATGGTCATACATCCACAGACTGACCACGGCTAGCGCAGCATAACCTTGCAGATCACTCGATCAGTGTAGTTATTACAAATTAGTATTCAAAAAGATACAGCTTTTAACAACGGTAGATGTTCCAGTGTTTTTTTTTAAGGAAAACCATACGGCTCACGCTCTGAAGATACTTTTACGTCTTTGTCTCGCTTCGCTTAATACGCAACTCGTTACAAAACACGTAAATTCACCTAATTGGTTCACTAAACGAGTTTGATCCATTTCGTCCGTTTTTGTCAGTAAGAACTGGTTTTAATCGCGAATTTTACGTCAATTACAGAAGATACAGTATTGTCGAACGTTATTTGGGTAACAGTTTTTGCTATAATTAATTTGCGTTAGCGCATATTAGGTAGCTGTTTTTCGGTCGGTGAACCCAGCTGTGTGGTAGTTGCCTGTTTTTATTGCAGTTTTATGTTCACAAGTATAATTTAGTCTAGATTTTAAATTAGTTGAGGTTTGATGTTTTTGTTTGCCTCTGTACTGGTCTGGTGGGTCTCGTTCCGTGTATGCTGTAGTATTTTTTTAGAATCGACTATTGGGTACTTGCAGCTTCGCTTGCGATGCAGCATAATGTATAGCCTATGTCCATGTGGATGTACCGTTCATATGGTGAAATATGGTTCTGGAGTTCACAATTTATATACAAGCACAATATTCGCTCTCTCTTTTTATAATGTTAGTTATGATTTAGCTCATAATTCTTTCTGACAATTGTATATTACACATGCTCCAAAACGTTGTTATTTAATAATATCAATGTACCACAAAGTTGGATTTTACTATAAAATTCTCAGCAGCAGCTCGAAGTTTCAATTTCTGGCTGGTTAGTGTCAATAGACTCGCCCTCTATTAAGTAGGTACGTAGAACCTAAACATGTCCGTGTACACCTCTGCCTAACCCTTCGGGGAACACGTTCAATGTTATGTCGTTAGTCACGAAATCCACATTTTTGACTTGGGGATTTGTATTTAGATAGTAATATTTCGAAAGATCTATGACGTCATATCCGATGATTGAGAATCTATTTTCGAGAGGAGGCGTTGACATACCTGTCAAAATATAATTTGTAAAGTTGTAGGCGGTATTAAAGTTGTCTTATGGACAGGATTATAAATACAAGTGGGTCTATTGGTGGTCGAAATTAGACATTGTTAACTGACTTAAAAAAAACGGAGAATCTCCTTTTTTTCATCCTCATATTTAGGTTCCATGTACTTCATAGGCGGCTTGCCTATTACCTCTAACCAGCCAGAAATCCGAACTCCGAGCTACTGAGAATTTTATAGTAAAATCCAACAATACTTCTCGACCAGCCTATCTTGTGGCATAGAAAAGGCTAAAAAATAAATCAGATTCGAGTTTACACGTATTTTCAAGGAATTAATAGAGGAAACAGAAGTTACGTAATATGATTTCATGAGTAGCTGAACCATTTATGGTTGACGTTACCCATTAACTAGGTATAATGCAGACAGCAAACCAATTACTCCACTAACTAGAAAGCTCAACAATAGAGGAGCTTATATTCGGAATTGCATTTACGCCAACTAAGGCCTTAAACACAGGAGCGGCACTTTGTTGTCGTCAGAGCCAACTGCAGCCGTCGACAGTGGTTGGCGCTAGCCGTCGGCTCGTCGGCAGCTGACGTTGTTCGGCAGCAGCTGTCGACGTGGTTAAGTGCCGCTCGTGTGTTTGCGGCCTAACTGCTGGCATTGGTTGACGCCAGCCGTCGACATGTCGACAGCAACTTGATTAAGACAGGTAGGGCATAGTGGGAGTAATTCCACTCAAATTGGAGCTGCCCGACTGGGGAAGTACCTCCGCCTTGCAGAAAAATCGAAGTAAAATAACACTGCTTTGAGCTGTGTTGTTTCTTACGGTGAGAAAGGTTGCCAGTGCTCCACGAGGAAACGTTGTGTTGGCAGTGGGGTAACTTTGACCCTTATACTGCCAAACCAACTATTCCTCTTTCGTTTATAGGGTCGACAACGCACAATCGATACCCCTGGTATTACAATCGTCTATAGGCTACGGTAACCGCTTACCATCAGGTGGGCCGTATGCTTGTTTGCCACCTTTGTAGTATACAAAAAAAAAACTACAGAAGCCGTCCAGTGTCGACGGGAACAGTTAGAACTGTCGAACTCAAAGTGCCGCTCATGTGGTTGGAGCCTTAGGAACCCAATTACACCATTTCAAACTAGGCAGACGCGCAATCGTTCTGAACAAAGGCGTAAACTCTGCAACCTATTTCCATTGTTGCACCGTCCTACTTTGAAACCGGTGCGCGTGTAGGCTTCAGAACCGGTTCTGACTTTGTAGGTCTGAACTTATTTCGCACATCGATTTTGCTCTTTGAACTATTCATGCTTAAACTCCAACCATCTCTTAAGGCGAAGCTTAATGATCAAAACTAGATGTAGCACTGGCGTGTCTTGCCTTAAGCTAAGCTGGAATTAAGTCTCAGTCAAAATATTTGTGTGGATAAAACATGAGTATTTGTGTTTGTCTGGGTGTTTCTTATGTATTATAAGTATGTATTTACAAAACTTGAGAGGTGTCAAGGGACACCCGGATGGAACGAAGTTCCTTTCATTAAAATTTATTGATTAAAAATAAAAAAACCTGTATACACTCAACAATTCACAACGCGCGAAATTCAAATATTGTCGTTCACTCAATAATTCGAAATTCAAATATTGTTGACAAGCAAAAAGTGTCGTGACAACTTTTCGTAAGATTTTTTTCCGTCTAGCCCCCTTTCACAACGCGCGATAAGGAACTTCGTTCCAATAATTTATTCAAATAGACTACTAGGTAGTCACATTCGGTCGAAGTGTTGCTGGCTAAGCCAGCCCCTAAAGTAAGATAAGATTTTTGTGTTCCGATTTGCAGGGCAATAGAGCCACTGACATTACTTGGCATATGAGACAGCAACTGAGGTTTTAAGCTGACAACGCGCTAGTGATACTACTAGTGTTGCTAGCGTCTATAAGCTACGGTTGCCGCCTTATCAACAGGCGGCCCGTATATACTTGTTTATTAATAACAATAAAAAAAACTCTATTGCATTCATATTGCCTCAAAGAGACCACAATGCGAAGCTAAATGTTATAGCCTTTGCCATTTGATTAAGTTTAGTTTAAAGAGTAAACTGATTTGATTTAAATTAAAGATGAGGTTTGCTACTAATTTAATGATGCTTGAGTATTAACTTCGATGCCAAAACATAATGAGTGAACACTTTGTGGCTGACATATAGCAATGAAAATGTATTTAACCTTTTGACAGCCACGTCAATAACGAAAATCCATGTTCTCTACGCTAAGCGACAAATTTTTGTATAGGTATGTATTTTGAACTAAAAAAAAGTGGTATTTTTGACGTGCCATGCCGTCGTTGGCGTCGTGAGCAAGTTTTCATTTGACGTCTATACACGTCCGTGGCGGCCAAAAGGTTAATCTAAGAAAAATAAAGATGTTGTTTTATATAACAATTTATGTAACATAAATTAACAGACAGAATCGTGTTGCTGGCGAGTTTGTTGCGCCGTTTCTTCTTCCCAGAAAAAAACACTAGGAAGCGGTAAAAGGCGAGCGTTTCGGGGGCTAAAAAGTACTGCCTAGTCTATCTTGAATAAATTATTTTGACTTTGCCATCGTAGTCTGCTCCTGAACCTGACCAAATCACCTTGAATGACATGAGAAGGATTAGACCTTAGGCCAGTCAACCTATTTCTATTGTGAACATTGTCTGCCGCTATGTCTCGCTTTGCAAAATGGCGCACTTCGACTGCAGAACAGGTTTTCATTGTATGTCTTGAGTTATTTAGTTCCTTAACCTGTTGAAGGTACTGAGATTTCAATGACGGGCTGTAAAGACCAATTTAAAGACGGGTTTGTATTTGAAATACCAATGATTTTCTCGAAATACCAACGCGCCTATACTCTCCAAAGGGTTAGGGAGTACTAATTGTACACCCACAGTTCGCCGGTATGTTTAGGTTCCATTTAAAAAGGGGCGAGCCTATTGCCATTAACCGGGCACAAACAAAAACTCCGAGCTGCTATTGAGATTTCATAGAAAAACTTTGCTCGACCTGGGAATCGAACCCGTAACGCTCGCGACCACTATTGATCTCGAAGTGTTAAGAATGGTTACCCATCTACAAACTGGCCGCGGCTAGCGCAGTTTAAGCTTGCAGATCGGTTGATCAGCGTAGAACTTAGCTACCAGCCATCACCTAAAATTTAAATAAATCTTCAAGTCACGAGTGAATAGGTATCTTCTAGGTAAGCGTGCTACATCTTAGACCACATCGTCACTTACCATCAGGTGAGATTGTGGTCAAATGCTGACCTAACTCTTATAAAAAAAAATTACTTAATGGTAAAAAACAACTTTTTAAAAACAAGCTTTTATTTAAGTGCCATAAAAAGAAAAGAATAAACTTAAAATTAAATCAAACCAATCAATTTAGTAGGTACGTTTATGTATTACACAATTTATTAAATTATATAAAAGCTTGTCGCGAGATTTTCATACATTATTTTGTAGCAAACATTATCTTTCATAGAATTACTTATAATAAATATGTCAAGCAAGACTAGTTAGTACACATTGAAATAAAACTACTTTTACGGATTTTATCGCGTTATATTGGTATTCATATTCATGAGTCTACCCATGACCGGACGCTGTAAAGGGTCCGAAACGTCGGGATAAATAATATCAATAAAACGCGAAAAAATCCGTAAAAAGTAGTTTTATTTCAATGTATAATATTCGCGTCATCATCATCATCAACCCATATACTGTCCCACTGCTGGGCACGGGTCTCCTCTCATATTGAGAGGGATTAGGCTAGTAGTCCACAACGCTAGCCTACTGCGGGTTGGCAGACTTCACAAACCGTCGAGAAAATTCTCTAAGGTATGCAGGTTTCCTCACGATGTTTTCCTTCACCGTTTAAGCGAGTGATAATTAATTATTAATACGCACATAAATTCGAAAAGTCAGGGGTGCGTGCCTTGGGTTCGAACTCGAGTCCTTCGACTTGGCGGTCCAATGGTCATACCACTAGGCTATCACTGCTTTAATATTCGCGTTAATGTCAGAAATCAATAGTTAGTACCTTACCTACACAGGTAAATCTAATAGCTAAGCATGCATTGTCATCCATAATAAGCCAAATTTCCAAATTTCAGCTCAATTGGTTAAAGGTAACTGATTTAAAATTCAGTTGCAAGATTCCACCCTGACAAGCATACATACATTGCAAGTTAAATAAAAGCTTGTATATTCGCCCCGAAAGTGTAACAGCAGTGCGTTGCCATGATAGTCTATTGAATCTACTAATAGCGTAGGGGTGTAAGGCAGGGGTGTGTATTGATTTTTATGTAGCAAGGTTAGGGTTACAATTGCACTTTCTCTTTCGCCTCTCAGTTTGTTTAGTTTTTAAATACCTACTAATATTATAAAAATGTTTATAAGTTGAAATAAAACTACTTTTTACGGATTTTATCGCGTATATCGCGTATACGGGTACTCTCTAGTCTACCCGTGACCATGGACGCTGTAAAGGGTCCGAAACGTCGGGATTAATAATAACAATATACGCGATAAAATCCGTAAAAAGTAGTTTTATTTCAATGTATAATATTCGCGTAAATGTCAGAAATCAAAATGTTTATAAGCTTATAGTCCGGTCAATATAGACATTTAAAATAACAAAAATTCCCGGAGAGCCAAATTTTGGTGGAGAGCTGGAGCTTACAATTACAAATTCTCATACATACTTGTCTTAAGTGTCTGATTATGTATATGTATATACGTGGTTTGTATGTGCATATCATGTATAATGTAACTCTTAGAATCGCGATATCTCAGGAATGGTAACTTTAAAAAAAAAAATGAGGAGCATTTTTGTAGAGAATTATAAGATCTACAACTTTGGTCTGAGGTTTTTATTTGATAACACTTACCGTTTTCGAGAGAAATCCAAAAAACTTCAAATTTTGACCTTTGACCCCGCATAACTTTTGTAGCACACATGGATGGGGATTTTTAAAACTTTATTTGTAATGGTAAATCCCAGCTCTCCACCAATATTTGGCTCTCCGGGATTTTTTGTTATTTGACCACTATTTTTATGTCTAAATTGACCGGACTATTATTAGATTATGTATGCCATAGGAAGGGCGCTGTTGTCTGAAGCACAAATATTTAGTTACCTAGTTCACACACTTTTTTTTTATAAAAAATGGGCTTGCTCTTAACCTCAACCTTAGCTTCGGAGCAAAGATGAGGTCGACAATGCAGCGAGCTTACCCAGATGCCTACTCACCCTACTTTTGAAAAGATTCGGGTTGTACGTATTCGGAAATACAGATGCAGGGAGTTCCACTCCTTGGCTGTGCGCTTTAAAAAAGATGATTTATAGCGCTGTGTGCGGATATGTGGAATATCAACTAGGTAGGTATGATATCCTGCATATTATAATACATGATGATGAATATAGATGTTCACTGAATTGAGTATTAAGCTTTATATCTAAGTGTATTAGAAGCTAAGTTTACTTTTGTGTATGAAAAAATAAATACTTAATTATTATTATTAAAAAAATATATAATTGCGAAAGTAACTCTCTGTTACTCTCTCTATTTCTCTCTGTTATGCTTTCAAGCCTTTTTTTTTTAATTTTTGATGAAATTTGGTACATGGACAAATTAGACCTTGGAAAAGGACCTTACATTTTGTCGACAAAATCATATACTTAAGTATGGCATTAATAATACGCGCAGGTAATGGTTTAATGACGTCTGTTTTCTAGTAGTTTGAGTGTCGGACTGCTTATCATGAGGTCGTGGTTTCGATTCCCACTGGATCACGGGACATAATGTGATGAACTTAAGTGTTTGTCTGGGTGTTACTATGTATTATAAGTATGTATTTACAAAAAAACTACCGACCGACTAAACTATCGATAAATTTGTATTTACAAGCTACCGACATCCATGTATATGCTAGCACAACACTTTGGATTGCCTAATTTGAGGTGTCGCTTCATCGAAATTCGCCGAAAATTGAACAAACATATTTGCTACTCATCCGAATTCTGCGTAACCGATTAATGCTGCGAAATCGATTCAGTTACGTGACAATTCTCATTTTGATTGGCGATTATTTCGAATTTTTGTGTAAATTTTGTATAGTGTAATGTTTGATAGACATTTTAAGTACCTAAATATTTAAATCTAAGGGCTTGCAATAATAATTGTCTTGCCCATAATTAACCCATATACTGTCCCACTGCTGGGCACGGGTATCCTCTTAGAATGATATTCCACCACGCTTGTCTAATGCGGAGATTGGCAGACTTCACACGTCGAGAAAATCTCTCAGGCATGCAGGTTTCCTCAGGGTGTTTTCCTTCACTGTTTAAGCGAGTGATAATTATTAATACGCACATGACTTCGAAAAAGTCAGAGGTTGACTTGGCAGTCCAATGGTCATATATTTAGGCTATAACTGCTTGTTTTTGTCTTGCCGAAATAAGTTAAAGTAGAAACACCTTTCTTTGATTCTTGGAAACGTCTTCATTATGACGACGTATTACAAAATACCCCGGAAAAAATATAATTAATTATCAAAGCCAAAAATTATGTCATCTGTCATGTCAGGGAAACAGATTATTTAACAGAAAGGCCTACGTACCTATTTTACCTAATAATTGTCTACTTTAATAGTTTTTCTATTTTTCATTCATAAATGTTGTTGTTTTCCTTTTTTTGGGGTATGTTTTACAGCGTTACTACGGTTCTTAAATATTGTGAATGGACTCGTTATAAGGCCCCATTTAACCTCCTTTCGGCTTTACGGGTAGTTTTGTTACACCCTGTATTATTCATTACTACAAACGAGTCTAAATTTCTGTTTGTTTTAAAAAGACTGTAACAAAAACTCGGACAAAGGACCAATTTCCTTAATGGCGACTGTCTGGCTTCACTCAAAGCGCAAACACGTTATTTGAGAGGAAAACATTACAAAATTACGAACCATTATTTACTAATTAGCACATCACCATGCTAATAACAAGAAATAAAAAACTTGAGAGGTGTCAAGGGACACCCGGATGGAACGAAGTTCCTTTCATTAAAATTTAATAATTAAAAATAAAAAAACCTGTATACACTCAACAATTCACAACGCGCGAAATTCAAATATTGTCATTCACTCAATATTATTTGAATGCTTGTCAACAATATTTGAATTTCGAAAAAACTGTCGTGACAACTTTTCGTAAGAATTTTTTCCGTCTAGCCCCCTTTCACAACGCGCGATAAGGAACTTCGTTCCAATAATATTTGGGACATTTTACACACTATCATCTAGTTTTTTTTATTCTACTAAGGTGGCAAACAAGCATACGGCCCACCTGATGGTAAGCGTAGCTTATAGACGCTTGCAACACTAGGAGTATCACTTGCGCGTTGCCGAACCTGTATTGAGAGAGGAATAGTTGGGTTGGCAGTATAAGGGTCAAAGTCCCCCCACTGCCAACACAACGTTTCCTCGTGGAGCACTGGCAACCTTAATCACCGTACGAAACACAACAGAGCTCAAAGCAGTGTTATTTTACTTCAATTTTCTGCAAGGCGGAGGTACTTCCCCAGTCGGGCAGCTCCAATTTGAGTGGAATTACTCCCACTATGCCATACCTCTCTTAAGTTCCATACTAAGCAGAGCTTGTACTATGGGTACTGACCGTAAGACCGTGCAGATTATGGATATAATACTTAAAAACCACCACGATATAGGCGTCCCCGAAAGTTTAGGCACACGTGTAGCAAGTTACACAGTTCGTTAGTATGTTAAGGTCCCGTGTATTAGGGGTCGAGACTCGAGCCTAATGCCATTACTCGAGCACGATTCCAAACTCCGAGCTGCTACTGAGAATTTTATTGAAAAACTCAATAAGACGGCTCGACCTGAGTATCGAACCCAGGACCTTTAGCGCACTTAGGGCAACTAGTCTAACGAGGCAGTAATAATACTTATATATGTACCTATTACTATTATTTTTTAAGAGGGACTAAATATTTGTGTCCTTTGGTAAACGAAATCACGTCCTTGTGATCAGCAGTCTGACCGTCAAACGACTAGACACGCAGACGTCAAAAAAATCTAATTAAGTTGCTTCTGTATTACCATAGCCTCCGATTTGTAACTTTTTTCATACAAGCACGTGCAAGATTATTATAATATTGCGATTCCAGTTTTTTTCTAATCATCTCTGGCCATTCAACGCGTTACATTCGGCTCAGAAAGCGTGAACGTTCGGATTAATTATAATTATATTATGGTAACTATAATTAACAGGGTGTTGTATGGATGTAGGGTATTATTCTAGAAATAAACGCGGTAGTGCTGTACGGGTTTGTAATTGCTTTGTAAATTGAGTTCGATTGATATCGAGAACGCCTAGTATTAGTGGATGAAGTAACTATTGGCGCTAGTTGGAATGATAACTTCCAAAAAGAATGTACAGATGAACCTTATAAGTTTGTATTAAAGTTGAAAATCAATCAAAGAAATTTGACAGATTGTGGTAGCTTCATGTGCTGGCCTCTATACTTAGAACTACACAGAATTAAGTCCAAGTCAAATATTTTATTTCAATTAGACCATTAAAATAGCACTTTTGAAAAGTCAAAACTAGTCGCATTACCCAAGATTATCAAATCAATTGGCTGACGAGTTTTTTTTATCTAACCTATGTGGTCCCACTGCTGAGCAAAGGTCTTCCCCATCTTGATTTCTGTTCAGTGCTATCTCAGGCCAATCTGTCCGGAAAGCATCCAAATCGTCCCGCCAGCGTTTTCTGGGTCTTCCTCGGCGTCGAAGGCCATCTCCAGGCAATTGGGTCACGAATTCACGATGTTGGCCCATTTCTCCGAGTGCATCCGGGATACATAACCCGCCCAATGCCACTTCAATCGACGACTGAAAGACTCTGATGAGGACCTTATCCACCAGCCATTTGATGACAATTTACAGCCCACTGCTTAAAGATTACGTTCAAGAGAAAAAACTATACCTGATCATATGGATTATATGCACGGTTTGTTCATTGCAGGCTGTTTATTTGGTATTAAAATACAGAAAGAATGATTCTACTGCATAAATCTTGGGTTTGATGTAAATAATGATAAACTGTTTTTGCCTTGAATGGAAATTTGTGTTTTGAAAACAGATTATAGGAAATTTCGAATACCCTCCTATCTTCTTCCGAACCTTTTCCCAACTAAGTTCGGGGTCGGCTTCCAGTCTAACCAATTGCAGCTGAATATCAGTATTTTACACGAAGTGACTACCATCAGACCTTCGCAACCCAATTCTGAGCAATACCGATATCCTGAGGATATATTGGTTGTTAGGCTTTTTGGGCTTCTGACTACTACTAACGATTGTCATTGGTGTTCGCATTACAACCTGGACCGGCGGCTTGACGTGCTCTCTGAGGCATAGAGGGGTCTCGATCTGTTAAGAATGGTCACCCATCCACATAGTGACTGCGGCTAGCGCAGCTTAACCTTGTAGATCGGTTCATCTCGTAGTTATACTCTCAAAGTTATTC
Organism: Acronicta alni; assembly: GCA_964056405.1. Classification (NCBI taxonomy): domain Eukaryota; kingdom Metazoa; phylum Arthropoda; class Insecta; order Lepidoptera; family Noctuidae; genus Acronicta; species Acronicta alni. The sequence goes on from OZ043935.1 coordinate 2,313,262, forward strand.
ATAATTAATAATGATTTTAAACACAGTTACGAAATCTTTCGGACCGGAAAACTTGTGTTTTCATAACTCTTTCTTATGTTAATGTTGAATAACTCGCCACAGCGAATATAAAATGAGGATTTCGTTTTGTTATTACTTAAATAGCAATTTCTTAAAATCATCATCAACCCATATACTGTGCCACTGCTGGGCACGGGTGTCCTCTCAGATTGAGACTATAGTCCACCACGCTGGCCTAGTGCGGGTCGGCAGACTTTAGACACACCGTTGAGAATCGAATCATCATAAAAAACAATTGGAAACTGTAAGGTCATCACCATCTTCTTGGCTGAAGATCTAAAATTGACAGCCATTAATTCAGAACCGCTGGGGTCAGTCGGTCCACTCTTTAGGCCTCCTGAAAATGTAATGTAGGAATATTAGGCTATGATTTGTCGTCCACACCTTGTTTCTCAAATTAAAGTCTCCTCCTAAACCATAAAACCATCTTCAAAGTTCCGAGCTCAGTCCTCACTCCTCACTACGCTCTATTCGACGCAAAGGGAGTATTACCATAAGCACGTACGATCTACGTACGTGATCAGACTGAAGCATCAAACACGACCGACCAGTTTTGTGAGCGGTGTCTTTTAAACCGGGATTGTATGCGTCTATTAGTGTGTTTTATGGCATGGTTTTCGACAATCTAAATGGTGTTATGGGGATTTGTATTTGTGTTTTTTGGGACCAAATGTTAAAGAGGTTAACTTTGACGAAATCTGTAATAAAAGTTCACTGTCAGATGGAACTGAAAACTGGTCCTTAGAGGCGCATGTTAAACCGGTTCATATAAGATAACTTCACGTTATGGAAAAGTGTTTTATAGCCAGAACCCAAGTAAGCGTTAAAATTAGTCTACTGACCAAAACACCTACACCAACACTTTCCATCGACCCATCGAAGGATACCTTCAGAGCTGTGATTTTTCTTTAACTGACTTGATCTCTCTGTGATGGGAAAAGTCTATTGTCATGGGAGATTTTGCTCCTGCTATGCAAATTATAGCATGACCAAAACATCCGTTTGTCTACTAACATCAGGGTAGCTTTACTACTGAGAGTTATTAAGGTTTTTTAGCCAGGCAAATCCCGAATTCCAAGTCACAAAACAGTTTAAATGGAAATTTTGCAATCTCTGTCGCAAATTTATTACTCTTTAGTGTTAGAAAGTCCATAAGTTAGTTGTGCAAAGAAAGTGCCATTATATTTACGCGGCATGACTTTAAGATAATGGCGTCATAATAATATCATTGTGTGGAGATAAGAATATAATAGGAAGGCTGTTTGATGAACTATTGGAATAATGGGAGACTGTCTGGCTTGGTCCTTAAAGACTTTTTGTTTCAACGGGTTATTGAAGGCAAGTTGATAACTTGGGTGGATTCTTATGCAATAGTGATTCATTTTGGATCTTTATGAGAATCCTTAAAATGAATGTCAAAAACAATTTCGAGTGCAATTTGTGGACGGTAATTCGGTTGTAGATTTCTATGGCTTCATTTGTGTGAGGCCTACAGTACAAAAGAAGATGAATATAGACTGGTGATGGTGATGATTATGAATTTATCATACAACATGAATTATGATGTGTCATAACAAATCCAAAATTGGCTTGTTTCTCAAGCAAAGAGTGAATTATCTTTTTGAAAGCGTTTGCAATGAAGTAATAAGTCAAGAAGCAATTTAGTAATATAATTATAATTAAAGGCACTTCCTTTAATTATAATCGTTGTAATACAGAACGGTTATGTAAAAAATATTGCTCTAAACCTAATCAGTCAGTTATGGGTTCGCAACGGCTTGTTATTTACGATTGGATAAGATTCCAGTTGTACGTAAAATCGATTTCATAATTTTATTATCACTCGCTCAGTGAAGGAAAAAATCACGAGAAACCTGCATGCCTGAAGGACTTTTTCCGACAGCGTGTGAACTGTGAAGTCTTTCAACCCGCATTGGGTCGGCGTGGTGGACTTGAACCTTACCCCTCTCATTCTGAGATGAGATTCGTTCCCGACAGTGGGGCAGTAAATGGTTTGATGATCATCATGAAAGTGACCACATCCAATCTAATGATTGAATTAGGATCTTCTTTTGTGATTCTTTCACACACGTCTATAACTCGGACGCAAATTTTAGATAACTTATAAACGTCTGCATAAAACCTTTTATTTCTTATGTATTATAAGTATGTGTTTACAAAAAAAAAGTATATAATTATTATATCCATTGTCTAGTACCCATAGTACAAGCTCTGCTTAGTTTGGGACTAGATGGTGCTGTGTAAAAATGTCCCAAAAAAAAACATAAATATATATATTTTTATATAGTCTCTGGTCAAAAAGGACCAAAAATGTTGTCTGGATCCAAAGAACGCCTTAGCAACGCGATTACTGGGCTAATTTAATTCAGGTAAATGATTTATTCTAACAGTGCTGAATTTGATTAAGTCAAAACGCTGTTGAACGACTTCAATTGTCAGTTCCAAATGGATCTTGATGAGTTTGTCAGTCACTTTAAATTAATGGTCCTGGTGAAACCCAGTCTTTTTGTGCCAATGATAACTAGACTGTTTTAATTAAATGAGACTGATTGTTGGTAAAGGCATTGAAGATCCCAATTTGGAAACTTGAGAATTAATTTATGAAAGTTGTATCAGATTTAATAAGACATTGATATTGGTCTTGAATTTATTTTAATTGGTTGTATTTTTAGGGGTTTGTTGTTCAAAGAAAATTTGTAACTTTTACGGGTGAAAGAAAACGATTTTGAAAGAGATGAAATGACAAAGCATTCAAAAGTATGTGATGTGATGTTATCATGGTTATCCTAAGACCTATAGACATGATGATAACCTAACCTAATCGTCCCGGTTCCTCTCAGAATGACAAAAGTTGGATTTTAAAGCCACAATATTGAATAATATTTTTAATGTCGTGATCAGAAAATTGCTGTTGCTACGCAGGAATTGCTACGGTTGATCTTATTTAAAAAAGAAATGGATTCAATGTCATTCTCAAGCAAAAAGTTCTTGCAAGAAATCTTCACAGTCATTTTAGAGCAAAATTGCGTCAAATCTGGTGGCCATTGTAATATATCTATGGCCTATTTTTTGTACGATGCAATCTACCAATTGTATCTCCAATAATCGGGTTGGTTTTGGTCAGTTTAGAGCTTAATGCGTATTTTCTGGTAACTGGTATAATTTATTTATTTCTAATATAAAATCATCGTCGATCATATCCAATGTTTGTTGTTATTTTTACACTGAAACTACTCTTATGCTAGAAGCTCTTAAGCCTTAATATATATATATTTGAGCGTTTATTTGATACGAGTCTGACGGGTTTGGTCAAGTGAGAAAAACCTGTCATGTAATAATATGAACTCTTTGTAATGTTTCTTTTTTTTTGTTTCAGGTATGTACTGAATGAATTTTGCATAACTCATCGTTAATGGTAAAGAAGGTTACATCGGAAAATAGAGCGTGACGTTCATGTAACGCGTTGGATGAATTTTGTAATGTGATGTGTGAATGTTTGAAGAGGCAGTATCGATTTCAAGAAGAGGAGGCCAGGAAGCTGTTGCTTCATCAATAAATAAAAGAATATTATAGTCGTGTCCATTGGGGGTTTAAATCTATATAAATAAAAATGGCAACGCCCCCACATGTATGAAAGATCAGCACTTGAGAAAGGCTGGACCAAATTGGCAGATGTTTTTGTAGTCTTAAATTTGAAAATCCACTGACATTCATCCAGACGATGCCGGGCAAAGATCTTGTAAAAAATACTTTCATACTACATCTCATTAATTTTATACTATAATCAAAAAACTACTTTATAACTTAAGTGGTCCGAAGTACGACGGCTGAGTAAAAGGTTCTGCAATAGGCTTGCCGCCTGTTACATTTAGGCATCATATATAGGTGCACTGCGGTGCAACTGCCTGAATACATGCGTGATGGTATGAGCCTTTTAGATTCAAATTGAATATTGAAGGCACTGAATAACACAACTTTTGCCGGTTGACAGATTCGTAGATCTAAAAACACTTGAAACGCGTCTGTAACTTGGAAAGAGACGGGGAAATGTACATACTTTATATATCAACTTTTTTCTGAAAAGACGTAAATAGTACTTCACTTAACATATTTTTTCCCGTTACTGTCAATTTTCATCAATATATACGTTTGGTAGTACGAAGATAAACGAGGGTACAAAAGGACTTTTGCGTTCGTCTTTAAGGATAAAAGGGATCTAATGTGTTAGCTCAACTTTTATAACAAGATCCTACTCCTAGTTGCGTCCAACACTTTCACAACTATGCAGTCCTGCTAATCTTTCGATCCAATTACTGTCCACTGAAGCGGTAAACGCTTCTCTATGTATAAGAAAACTTTATAACAAGCTCTTATAGTAGTTATGAAGACGGAAACATAATCCTTGCCTTTTCTTGGATGATTAGGGAAAAGGGATTGGTACAGTGGTCCCTAATTAGCAATCATGGAAGAAGAGATTTGTGATCGGTACTAAGATTGTCTAAATTTAAAGACAGTAGGTATCAATATGCTTTTGCCTTGATAAGCGTATACATATAAAATTAAATTAAGTATAACGCTTAAATAATAAAGGTTAGGAATATGAAGAAGAAATCAGACAATGGGATTACATGATTATCCTTAATATCCATTCAATTTATCACTTGGAAATTCTTTTACTAAGTAATATGACGTGCTGTTAACGTTATTGCTTTTTAGGATAATGGGCTGATTTCTAGTTAATTGAATAATCTTTTTTTATTTCACGAGCAGAAGAAATGGTCGATCCTTTACCGGACTAAATCATTCAGTGTTCCTTCGTCTACCTACTCTTGATTATGACTTACAGCAATTTATAGTAGCCCGTGCGCTGTCCTTTTCGTACCCAAGGACCAAAAATGTTGTACCATTTTAATATTGTATTAGATATATCGCTTTTTTTCTGAATTGTTTCAGTATTAACAGAGCATAAGGAGTTCTAGAGCATAGTTTTAATTCGTGATATTTATTTCTGTAAATAAATCTTTTAAAGACACTCTCACAAGCCAATATTTAAAACTAGATGGCGTCGGCATTTCCTAGCTGAAGACTTCTGAGAAGTAACGCTGAAATAAACTCGTAGAATAATGATCTTTTTTAAAGTCATGACAGTAACAGTATTCATGCTTATCAGCAGTCTGAACTGGCCTTTTTAAGAAAACTTCATAGCATCTTTGAGTTGATTGATGGCATGCAGTTTGGACATAAGATTTGATAGTGGTCCGAGCTAACAAAAAATAATGTCTTGCTAAGAATAAAATTTGTTTGGAAATTCAAACCTATGATCTAATGAATTAGGGTCACTATAAACAAACAACTAGATACGGTAGCTTTAACTCACTTTTAATATGTGTATTGTCATTTCCGTGGGATGTCGGGCACACCGTTACTGTGCACAATGATGTATAGCAATAGTTCCGTGCCACAGTGTTAAGGTAGGTCAAATCCGGATAGTAAAGATATTATTAGAAGAAAATTAATGAGGTTGTAACTAAAGGCGATTTTTAAAAGATTCAAAGGTTCTATTACTAGGTCGAGCAGTGTTATTGGGTTGTTCTATGAAATTCTCAGTAGCTTTCAGGAGATTAGATTTCCCGCTCAATGGCAATAGGCTTGCCCCCTACTACATGAAACCTAAACATAGCGAACTGTGGATGTACATTAGCACACATCTGCTTAACCCTTCGGGAATACAGACGTGATGGTGTTATGTTATGAATTTAACTATAGTTTTGCCAATCTTTAATTTACTCTAAAAATTAACAGAAACGTTAATCAAAGATACGATCGGTCATACGCAGCAGTGCCGTTAGTTCCCATAGCGGTAATTAGTTACGCCTGTGTGACGCTACACGCACACATGCACCTGACATACGCTGACGTACAGCGTATGCGCACGCACATGATTACTATGATTGTGGAATTGTAGAATCAAAGCTTGTGTCTAGAAGTTGGTTCGAAAAATAGAACTCACCTATAGATGTCTTGAACGAACGAACATACGTACACTCACGCTTTTTTCCCAAAGGTGTTAGTTCTAACAGAAACGAAATAACGCCCCTTGCTACGATTCCTGCATACTTCTGTTGCTTTGTCATTCATACATCTTGTCCATGCGCCGGCTAAGAGTAGTACGCACCTGACCTTTTTCAAGAGGCCAGCACATCAGGCTACCCCAATCTGTCAAATACCTTTTATAGATTTTAAACTTTCAAACAAAGTAATTAGGTTCATGTTCAATTGGGAAAATTTGTCAGTTTTGGATAGCTTGACCTGCTGGCGTCTGTACATAATGAAATATTTTCACAGTGTTGCAATTGTAAACCAAGGAAAACGCGAAACTCGAGAACTCCCACAAAAAGGAAATGTGTTTATATAAATTTGGGTAGACTGTATTCTTTCAATAAATGATTAATGATGAACAGTTTATGTTTAAAAACCAATTTACACTACATTGATTAATTATTCATTAATTAATATGAATCTCTCCGTTCGAATTCCAGAATGGCTGTAAATTAAAATTGATTTGGATATGGACGTTACTTTTCATTATTTATTTACATTACATTATTCTACTACATGACTATTAATCGTTTGTTTTCAATTTACCGTAATTCTTTCTGGTCTTTGGAGCCGTGATATTCTACATACAGAAGACCATTTCAGTCATAAGCTTCTCCCAGGGTGCAGATCACCAGATTACCAGCAACGGTTCTGCAGTCGTTTAAAGAAAGTGGCAGGCGTTCTCTATTACGTTTGAAAGAAAGAGAAAAAAAGAAAGAAAAAGTATCTATTTCATAATGCGGCCTCAATTTTAACAACGGGTTTATGAGTGCCTGTGATGCATTTCGTACTTATACACTGTAAGTTAATTCTGCTGTAAAAGACACTGTGGCTTTTCTAATAACCGTTTCCTCTCTCGTTTTAATTTTCTTTCAGGAATTCTCTCACGCATCTTTTGAACAGATTCGAGGTTCTTTGTTTCGATTAACAATACGAAGTGGTACAAGTTTTTGAGGAAGTTGAAATACTAAACGTTAATTCCTTCTTTCTTTTCATTATTTCATTAAGAACTTTTATATGTATTGATTGGCACGAAGCCTTCATAATAATATCCCTAATACCAAATAAATATAAATGGTCCTAGGAGAATATTGCCCTTATATTATGTTCGACAGTTCTTTTACGACGTCAAGGGAAGTAATAACTGTACAACGCATTACGGTTATATTCGTGATTATCATCATAAAATATGTAAGGCAGTCTTCCTGAATTTTATGACGATGATAACTAGCCGCTTGCTTAACGATATCAACCTCGATTGATCTAGTTTCAGTCTAGTTAGCAAGAATTATAAGATAGAACCGTTAGGCAAACAGTATCCTGATTATGTGCGGTTTGGTGAAAAGCTCAGAGATTTTAGTTCCTAGTCTAGCGATGGTAAGCGGCAACCGCAGCCTATACACGCCAGCTGGCATCACCAGCCGTGTCACTCGCGCGTTGTCATCCTGTGACCTCAGTTTAAGCATTAATATTAATATCTATATGCGTATTAATAATTAATTATCACTCGCTTAAACGGTGAACGAAAACATCATGAGGAAACCTACATACCTTAGAGATTTTTCTCAACGGTTTGTGACGTCTGCCAACCCGCACTAGGCCATCGTGGTGGACTATAGCCTAATCCCTCGCAATATGAGAGAAGACCCGTGCCCAGGAGTGGGACAGTGTATGGGTTGATGATGAATGATGATGATGATGACCTCAGTTTTTAAGTCTCATATTCCCAGTAATTTTACTGGCTACATTGCCCTTCAAAGCTTAAAAGAGGTAGGGCATAGTGGGAGTAATTCCACTCAAATTAGAGCTGCCCGACTGGGAAAGTGCCTTGCAGAAAATCGAAGTAAACTAACCCTGCTTTGAGCTGTGTTTTGTTCCTTACGGTGAGCAAGGTAGCCAGTGCTCTGCCAGGAAACGTTGTGTTGGCAGTGGGGGGACTTAGGGTCGGCAATGCGTAAGTGATACCCCTGGTGTTGCAAGCGTCTATAGGCTACGGTAACCGCTTACCATCAGGTGGGCCGTATGCTTGTTTGCCACCTTAGTGGTATCAAAAACAAAAAAAACCGGAATGCTATTTAGCACCCTAAACGAACTCTGCAGCAGGACCAGAGCCTATCACCTTAGTTCCGTGTTTGTGATGCCTTTTTCCAGAGTGATTTAGCATTGGGAGGTAGTTGACAGCAGTTCTGGAAGAACTCTGGATCCTGTTGTCAAAAATCTTAATCAATTATAGAATAGGGTATCCCTGTATTTCTCAGATATATGAATAATATTCTTATGGTGCATCCACGCCCACTTTTTGTGGAGCAACAGAATGCAACACGATAACATTAGATAACATTCTTCAACTTTCAAGGCAACATATACTAACAACTAATAACTTTTTGTTATCGAATGTTGCCCACTAACATTTATAAACGTTGCTCCACAAAAAGTAACTGCGGGGTGGATGCACCATTATGAGGAATAAATGTCTTAAACCATAAAAAAATACCTGAAATCAAAGGAATATTTTATGTGGTATTGTCGAAAAATGCAAAGAATTTTGAATTTGATTTCGAATATAACGGATTATTAAAGTTCGCATAAGTATTCACTGGCCTGTGTGTTTAATCATATTTACAACACGCCTGTCACCGTTTTGAAATAAGCTTAGTTACGGTTTGTTTATGTACTTTTTGTACTCCTTGTCACTTGTAAAATATTAAACCACGTAAGATTATAATTACTACCAGAACACTGCTGTTTTTTTTTATTCTACTAAGTTGGCAAACAAGCATACGGCCCACCTGATGGTCAGCTGTTACCGTAGCCTATAGACACTTGCAACACCAGGAGTATCACTTGCGCGTTGCCGACCCTGTATTGAAAGATGAATAGTTGGGTTGGCAGTATAAAGGTCAAAGTCCCTCCTGCCAACACAACGTTTCTTCGTGGAGCACTGGCAACCTTGCCCACCGTAAGAAACACAACACAACACAAAGCAGTGTTATTTTACTTCGATTTTCTGCAAGGCGGAGGTACTTCTCCAGTCGGGCAGCTCCAATTTGAGTGGAATTACTCCCACTATGCCCTACCTCTCTTCTCTATGTTTGTATTATTACATCTTTAATCCAATAGGTCTGTCTGCCTGTTAATCTTCTTATAATTCATGGTGACGTTCGTTAACCAGTTTACCGTCCTGTCAGGTAACCTTACCGCTTACAAAATTGGCAGTGTCATAAAATCGTAACCAATCAAATGAGTCCGCTTTACAATGTTCCTAACCTACTTCGTGTTCGCGAAACCGATCGTGCCGATGGCAACACTTTCCCGGTTTAATTCCGTATCTAAAACATTTGGCTCATTGCTCTGTTTTGGGTTAAGGAGAATGATGTATGATAAATTGTTGCAGTTTTTGTTATATTTACATAGTAATAGTAACGACAATGTGACAATGTGATATGATGAGGTTTTTTTCTTACCTCTAAGGTGGCCAACAAGCATACGGCCCACCTGATGGTAAGCGGTTACCGTAGCCTATAGATGCTTGCAACACCACAAGTCACTTGCGCGTTGCTCCCCCTATAAAACGAAAGAGGAATAGTTGGGTTATCAGTGTAAGGGTCAAATAAAGGAATCGAGGAATTATCATAAATATAAAAGCTCTGCTTAGTTTGGGACTAGATGGTGCTGTGTAAAAATGTCCACAATTATTTGCATACGGGACCGCAACTACTTATTCTTAACACAGATTATTTGATAACCTAGTTATGAGAACAGTGTTTTACTCAAATGATTGTAGATAGTACTACTTATTTTGTAAAAATAGGTACAGTCAGCGTCAAATAGTTAGTGACACTCAGGGTATTCAAATAAATAGACGCAATCAAAAAGTCAATAATATCGGTACAAACAAAGTTTCCATAATGTTGTCAACATTATAGTCGCTCAAAAGGTCGAGACGTTTAAAACGTCATATAGATAGGTTCAGTCAAACCGTCATAAATATGGTAACAGTCGTCCCGCCAATGGTATCCAAGCATTCTAAGTGTTCAAAAATATGGAACACATTAGAAAAATAAACTTTACTGCTATACATTTTAAATATTATTTCTCACATCAATTAATGTGAAAACATTTATACACAAAAATGAAAGGAATAGAAACTACTGTTGTCCTTTTCATTTTAAGCATGACGTCATAGACATGTCTTTTGTTTTGTAAAGAATTTCGTGCATAGCCGTTTACGATACTTAGCAATATACAGCTGACTGAAAATAGATGTACCTAAACCTCATTGATAATGAGTATGACTATACATATATCTCATAGAGCAAGAGAGCATAATTAAAATATATGATTCAATATCATGATCATTTTATTTTATTTTAATTAACAATGAACGTCGACAAAACTAGACTCGATAGTGCTTGCAAAAAAGAGGTGCAAAGTTTTCAACCTTATTGACTATTATTCAAAAACTGCTATTTTAAACATAAACAAGTTAATAGAGTGGATGAATAACTAAAAATAAGCAATAAAATAATGTCAATAAGGTCGATAATCGCTTGCATCTTTTCAATTTTCTTTAGTTTTCGACTGCTTACCATCAGGCGGGCTGTGTGCTTGTTTATACATATATGTGCGAATATGCAGAAATGAGAATCTAGAGAGATGAGAATAATTCGATAGGTAACTACACGTAACATCTAAAACGATAGGTAGGTACATAAGGATATTCCCAGTTCATTTGAAATATCTGTTACGGAGACATCTTCCTCCCTCAAATATATAATTCGATGTTTTGTGGTGTCACTAATGCGTAGCCATATTTCTAGCTTGCTTTAGTTTTGCACTTACATTGATATTACTGATCGATAGATAAATAGAATGACATGCAAAGAACACTAGATTGCCTAAAGAGGTTTTCATCTTTGGGAAACCGTTTATTTCTATAACATGCTGGTTTATTTTTCTAATGTGTTCCATATTTTTGAACACAGAATGCTTGGATACCATTGGCGGGATGACTGTTACCATATTTATGACGGTTTGATTGAACCTATCTTTATGACGTTTTAAACGTCTCGACCTTTTGAGCGACTATAATGTTGACAACAATATGGAAACTTTGTTTGTACCGATATTATTGACTTTTTGGTTGCGTCTATTTATTTGAATACCCTGAGTGTCACTAACTATTTGACGCTGACTGTACATACTGCAATGGTCACATCGCTAGGCCATCACTATTCTAAAAAAAAAAATGTTTCATACAAATTTAATTTATAAGCTGAAAAACTTATAAGAGAAGTTTTATTGTTACAATGACTATTTCCTACTTTAAAATGCTTTTTTAGACTGGTTTAGTTTATTGTTGTCTTCACATTGTAGTGTGTCGCCGCAGGGCCGCAGGGCCGCAGTCGGTAGGTGACAGGTTCAGGTATGTTCAGGTTCAGTCGGTGGTCCACTGCAGCACGGCGGTGTCGAGCCCGCCGGCGGTCAGCAGGCGCGAGTCGTCCGGCAGGAAGCGCGCGCACGTCACGTGAGACGAGTGACCGCCGTATGTGTGGCACAACGACTGTACACACACATACACATACACATACACAACACAATCATATAGGACCCTTGCATACTACCTGAGTGGGGTGAACATGGTATAATGAAAAGCTACGCCAGGTATTCTTAATATTATAAATATCCACTTTTATAAATAATTGAAATAAAATTCTACTAGTTCATTTCAGTAAAAATAAATTTTGAAAGTATTTGAATTTGACTAACCTTAGGTTGTGTGACCGGGTATGCAAATAGCTTTACTTTGCCGAAGTCATCGCCGGTCGCCATTAAGCGACCATCATTGGACCTAAAAATTAAAAAAAATTCTTTCGTTTACATTGAAATGTGCATATAAATTTAAGAAGTTAAATAGATTTTTAAGAGGTTAGCGTTAAATATATATATTTTTTTTACTTCTGCTCAGAAAGTGACTATACTTTAATATCGGGGCAGAAAGTAGTTATTTACAGCTCCAGGGCCGTAGTTTATGAAAATTCATTATTAACGTGTTTTTTTTTTTTAATACGGATAAAATGTTGAATTATTTTCCATAGGTACTTCTTATTATTTACCTCGAAGGTGAAGTTTTCAGTTTAAAAAATTTGGAAAATACCCTATTGTGTTACAGTCAGCGTCAAATATTTAGTGACACTCAGGGTATTCAAATAAATAGACGCAACCAAAAAGTCAATAATATCGGTACAAACAAAGTTTCCATATTGTTGTCAACAATATAGTCGCTCAAAAGGTCGAGACGTTTAAAACGTCATATATATAGGTTCAGTCAAACCGTCATAAATATGGTAACAGTCATCCCGTCAATGGTATCCAAGCATTTTAAGTGTTCAAAAATATGGAACACATTACAAAAATAAACTTTACTGCTATACATTTAAAATACCTATTATTTCTCACATCAATTAATGTGAAAACAAATAAACACAAAAATGAAAGGAATGGAAACTACTGTTGTCCTTTTCATTTTAAGCATGACGTCATAGACATGTCTTTTGTTTTGTAAAGACTCGTGCATAGCCGTTTACGATACCTTGTAAGCAATAAACAGCTGACTGAAAATAGATGTACCTAAACCTCATTGATAGTGAGTATGACTATATATCTCATAGAGCAAGAGTGCATAATTAAAATATATGATTCAATATCATGATCATTTTATTTTAACAATGAACGTCGACAAAACTAGACTCGATAGTGCTTGCAAAAAAGAGGTGCAAGCGATTTTCAACCTTATTGACTATAAATCAAAAACCGCTATTTAAAACATAAACAAGGTAATAGAGTGGATGAATAACTAAAAATAAGTAATAAATAATGTCAATAAGGTCGATAATCGCTTGCATCTATTTTTACAACTAAAATCGTTTAAAAAGAAATCCAACTATTGTTTTTTCAATTCTAGTTTTCGACTGCTTACCATCAGGCGGGCTGTGTGCTTGTTTATACATACCTATATATTGTGCGATTATGCAGAATCTAGAGAGATGAGAATAATTCGATAGGTAACTCATCTAAATCTAAAACGATACATAAGGATATTCCCAGTTCATTTGAAATATCTGTTACCGAGACACCTTCCTCCCTCAAATATATAATTCGATGTTTTGTGGTGTCACTAATGCGATATGTAGCCATATTTCTAGCTTGCTTTAGTTTTGCACTTGACATTGATATATAGATACTGATAGATAAATAGAATGATATGCAAACAACACTAGAATGCCTAAAGAGGTTTTCGTCTTTGGGAAACCGTTTATTTCTATAACATGCTGGTTTATTTTTCTAATGTGTTCCATATTTTTGAACACTTAGAATGCTTGGATACCATTGACGGGATGACTGTAACCATATTTATGACGGTTTGACTGAACCTATCTATATGACGTTTTACACGTCTCGACCTTTTGAGCGACTATAATGTTGACAACAATATGGAAACTTTGTTTGTACCGATATTATTGACTTTTTGGTTGCGTCTATTTATTTGAATACCCTGAGTGTCACTAAATATTTGACGCTGACTGTATAAGTTTGCATTACAATTGTATTATGAGTGAATTAATTATTATTATGATTATATCTATCAACATTCTCATTTCATGTATGTTCGACTATCACTCTATCTAGAAAATGCAATGTTTAATGTATCTAAATAGGTGTATCTCAAAGATTTAAATCGTTAGATGCGCCCTACCGCGTCAAATAATGGTCACGTTACCGTAAGTAAACTGGTTGACATCGGAAGTATCGAATCTGTTATTGTATCGTTCACTCATACTCAATATTGCACACTGTCTTTCTCTGTCTCTATATGGAATGTGTGCATGCACTCATCTCTATATGGACACGTTTTCGAGCGGTATAAGTACGGTGAGAGTAGATCAAACCATTTAAATCTGGTGTGTCGCCACTTATCTCTACCATTGAGGCGACGTAGTTGCAATATTCAAATTCCGCAGACAACTTGTGAGACACGTCGTCTCGACTCTCGGCTCGAACTAGACAAACAAGTCTGGTCAGTCTATGATATTCATTCACCGAGATCATTGAGATGTTAGCTCAGGTTATTTGTTTTGTTATTTACGCTTAGTGTCATGGGTATAGCACCTATAGAGGTGCTGGCACAGGTCCAAACGTTCATCTTCTTTTTTAATACCTTTAAGGTGGCAAACAGGCATACGGTCCATTTAATGGTAAGTGGTTACCGTAGCATATAGACGCTTGCAACACAAGGGCTATCACTTGCGCGTTGCAATAAGATTAAAGATGTCAGCGTACAGACGAACAGAAAGCGAGAAACGACTATGTTTTATACTATATATAGAATATAGATAGATTGATTAACAGATTGAATGACTGTGATCACTAATATCCCTTCGTCGCTTTGAAATCACCCAAAAGTAGACCGGGAATCCAATCATGATAAGAACAAACTCAAGAATTGCTAGAAGCTAGAACTACAGCAAGCTAGAGCAAGAAACATAAGGGTCAATATGATACATTTTTTTTCTGTAGATTGGCCATATCGAAATCGCATTGATAGAACATCCCTTCCTACACGTCCTCTCCATGAGAATAACCTTATTACTTATTTCCGTACGTATTTTATAACCTAATTGATATTACGCCCGTTCTGCGCTGAGTGGGTGTGGTTATGCCGTAACTGTATTATGAACGGAGCACGCTCATAAAACGGTATTGATGTATGATAATATAGTACATATATGTATATTGTTTTGCATTTTAGTGTGTTCTTTCCAGTTGAATTTGGATTGATATTTGGTTTGTGAATCATCTCTTTCGGTTGTTTGGTTTTGGAATATTTTGGTGTTTTCAAGTTCCCATTGTTGCCATATACCATGCTTTCTCTATACTTTCGTTCGTCGTGGATTTTAGCTTCACCAATTTGGCTATTTTGGACTTGCTATTGATATTTCAGATATTGCCCTCCATTTTAACACTTACATATTTGCTACTACTGTCTGGGACTTTAAAAGATACTATGATTCACTTAGTTTGTTTCGGTGTTTTTTTCAGAGATCGTCAGTTAGGAACTGGTGGAACCTTAAAGCTTAAAAAAAGTAAAACGTTAACTTGTAAATTTATTTTGAATAGGACTAACAGAAGTAAATATCATTTATCATCAATAATAAGCAGTGATAGCCTAATGATATGACCGTTGCACTGTCAATTCAAGGCTCTAGTTCGAATCCAAGGCACGCACCTCTGACTTTTTGAATTCATGTGTGTATTAATAATTAATTATATATCACTTGCTTAAACGGCGAAAGAAAACTGCATGCCTACGGTCTCGACGGTGTGTGAAGACTGCCAACCTGCACTAGGCTAGCGTGGTAGAATATAGCCTAATTCCTCTCAATCTGAGAGGAGACCTGTGTTCAGCAGTGGGAAAGTATATGGGTTGATGATGATTATCGTCATCAATACAGTCATGTTCAGGTGTTGAATCATTTATCATGTCGTCTTTTGAAACCAGTTCGCTTCCGAATTACTCCAAGAGTATACTTTGATCTTAAAAAAGGATAAATAATTTGAACCTTCATCCACTTACCCTGTATCAAAGCATCATTCTCAACAGGCCTTGTTAATGACTCAGCCTTAACAAGTGACCTACAATCAGGGATTGTTAAATCCGTATGTTGACGATTTAATAGTTTAATCTAATTTGGGGAGGTGTTTCAACAACAGTGGAGTTAAGCGGGTCAGTATATCAACGTTAATTGTGAGCTGTTTGAGTTTTCTGAAGACAAACATTTGGTTGATCGAAGATTTATTGCTCATTTCGTTAGTCTGTAGTTTGAAATTGGGCTGTGGCTGTTTCACTAATTAACTCATAGTTTGTCAACATCTGGGAATGATTAGTTAATTGAATGTTTATTTATTAATTTATCAACGCTGATCAACCGATCTGCAAGGTTAAGCTGAGCTAGCCTCGGTCTAGTCTGTAGATGAACATTCTTATCATATCCAGACCAGTCCGTGTCTCGGAGAGCACGTAAAACCGTCAGTCCCATTATCCATGTGAAACTTATACACGCCAAAAAACCTGGCATCTATTCTACCGTTGAAATATCGGTATTGCCCACAAATTGGGTTGCGGAGGTCTGATGGCAGTTGCTTCGTGTAAAATACTGATATTCCACCGCATCTGGTTAGACTGGAAGTCGACCCTAAAACAGGGAAAAGGCTCGGAGTGATCTGCAATGTTTATAAGAACCATATTATGCTTAAGTGCTCATCTTTAATTCAGAGTATGACGATATCTGTATCAAGTTATTTGCTGAGCTATATCGCGCGAGAATATTACTTGTTTATTATGCTGCTAGTGCTACATGAGCGCACGGTATGCATTTCCCATCTCAGTTGAAAATTTAATAATATCTTGTAATCGTGTCAAGCGGATCGCTTGCGCGT
The DNA here is from genome assembly GCA_964056405.1 of Acronicta alni. Lineage (NCBI taxonomy): Eukaryota > Metazoa > Arthropoda > Insecta > Lepidoptera > Noctuidae > Acronicta > Acronicta alni. The sequence goes on from OZ043935.1 coordinate 2,329,939, forward strand.
AACTTGGTAACCTGATTCTCTTCCTTCTTTATTACTTCCGCAAAATGGTAAATACGTAGTAGAAAACTTGGCCAAAGCTATTTTTGCCGTTTGCGACTATATTTTAAAGAAAGACTGGATATGAAGGTATGATTGAGTGGGTCTTGAATTTTGGACCTGTCTATGACCATTGCATTAATAAAATAATTAATTTCCACTTGCTTAAACGGTGTAGGAGAACATTGTGAGGAAACTTGCATGCCTGATAAATTTTTTCGACGGCGGCGTGTGAAGCGATGCGAGTCAACCCACATAACCTTAACCTAATTTCTCTCATTCTGATAGAAGATATAGCAAATCTATCGGTCGAGCAGTTATTGGGTTTTTCTATGAAATTCTCAGTAGCGGTTGTAGTAATCGTGATTCTGGTGGATGCCACACTGGTGCTACTTCAATCGATAAGATCGGTCAGTATTAGTTGCTTTCATCGTATCAGCCTATTGCCGTCCACTGCTGAACGTAGGCCTCCCCCAAAGAGCGCCAACCACTCCGGTTTTAGGTAGCTTGCATCCATCTGCTGCCAGCTATCTTCTTTATTCTGTCCATCGTGTCGCAGGGCGTCCCTTTAGTAGCTTTAGCGAGAAGTAATTTAATCGCCTAGAAAGTATTTATAAAATGTTTAACTGTTAACGACTTCTCTAAACTGGTAACAATGTTGTAAGAAACATTGTTACCAGTAATATTTCTCCAGACGCTAAACAACTTAGTAGGTAATTTAAGAGTCCATGTTGAACACTACGAAGCGCTGATTAATAACTATGCTGATCAACAGCTCTGAAAGGTTAAGCTGAGATCGTCGCGGTCGGTCTGAGGATGGGTGACGTTAGTTATACTAATACCCAAGACGACTGCCTTGCAGAAAATCGAAGTAAAATAACACTGAATTGTGATGTGTTTCTTACGGTGAGCAAGGTTGCCAGTGCTCCACAAGGAAACATTGTAAAAAAAAGTTAATTATTGTTATTGCAAAAGTTTGTCGTAGTCAGGAACCAAAAAGCCTGACAACTATCTACTCTATCATTAGGATACAGCTAGTATAGACCAGAAATTGGGTTGCTGAGGCCTGATGCCAGTCTCTTCATATAAAGTGTCGACCTGAACACAGTTTGAAAAAGGCTTGCATGAGGATGATGTTAAACATTACGATCAACGTGTTGAAAGTGCTGACAATCTCGTTTCTTGTCGTTTATACAGCTACTAATACGTTTATAGGATTACTTTACTACTTATATTACGGCAAAAGTGTGAAAGTGAGCATTAAGATTTAATAGTAGACGCTATAAAGATTTTTATTAAGTACGTTTCCGACATACCCTGCCGCCGCCGCGCCGCCCCAGCTGGTGGAGGTTATATTGTTTTGTTGTTTGGTATTTTGTCTTGTGTTGACTGTCTGGATTTTTTTAATCATTTGAGTGCGTCTGGCAGAACCTCACCTGATGGTAAGTGCCGATGCTGCCGAGGATGTAGCACACAAACTCAAATAATGCCTATTCAATCTCATCTTGAAGGTTCCTAAATCATATGTATCGGGAAACACAGCAGCCGGCAGAGCATTCCAGTCCTTGGCCGTTCGCATGATAAAGGATGAAGCAAAACGCTTCGCTTATTTCTTCTGTCTTACATATTTTCAACAACGCCTTTTTTTTTATGACGTCTGTGGTTTTTAGTTCGAGTGTCGGCCAGGTGTCGTATAGGCCAAAATATTTATGTGATGAACATAGGTACGACGGACGACCTGGTAAAGGTCGCTGGAAGTCGTTGCATGCAGACGGCTTACAACCGGTCCTTGTGGAAATCTATGGGGGAGGCCTTTGTTCAGCGAGTGGACCGCCTGTGGCTATTATGATGACGATGATGATGAACATAAGTGTTTGTGTTTGTCTGGGTGTTATTATGTGAATTACGAGATGGGCAGCGGTGGAGACCAAAAAAAAAAAAATTATTTTAAACACTATTTATTCAAGGTTACAATTAGGTCTTAACTTAGACTTAAGCTAAATGGATGTCCTAACGTCCCGATGTTAGGTGACAAAAAGGCCCCGCATCAAACGGGCGATTGGTTTTGATGAATCAATGACGCGGCGTTGCACAATCGCAATTATAGGAAATCGATTGATGGTACATTGCGGCTGTCGTTGTATCTGAGAGGGTTCTCAGATATAACATGTGTTATAAGTATTTATTTACAAAACAAGTATCTAATATGCATTGTCTTGTATTCATAGTACATGTTTCTGCCGTCGAGAAAGCTTCAGGTTTCATGCAAGTTTCCCCACGATAGTTTCTTTCACCTTTTAAGCGAGTGATAGGTATTTAATTATTAATACGGACATCATTTTGAAAACAAGATCAAAGTAATCCACCAAAACTTGGTACATAGATATAGGTACCCATTTTGAGTTGGGTGTCTTTTATTTTTCCCTTTTTTGACCGCTTTACTTTTTATCGTGGTGATCAAAATCAAAGTAGTACATTATCATGTCATATACCAATTTTACTGTATTTTTTTTTGTTTAATGTTTTTATATTGCTATTTTATTTTATTTTTAACCTTTATTCCAGCTTGTACTACTGTCAATATTCATTTACTATTGTATTCTGTGAATAACGTCGTTGATTACGCAATTGTTTATTTTAAGTTAATTATTTGTATTATCTATTGTGTAATTGTTTGTTGTTCCAAATAAATAGAAAAAAACTTGAGAGGTGTCAAGGGACACCCGGATGGAACGAAGTTCCTTTCATTAAAATTTAATAATTAAAAATAAAAAAACCTGTATACACTCAACAATTCACAACGCGCGAAATTCAAATATTGTCATTCACTCAATAATATTTGAATGCTTGTCAACAATATTTGAATTTCGAAAAAAGTGTCGTGACAACTTTTTCGTAAGAATTTTTTCCGTCTAGCCCCCTTTCACAACGCGCGATAAGGAACTTCGTTCCAAAAAAAAAGTCAGAGGTCTTGGATTCGAACTCGAAACCTACGACTTGGAGTCCAATGGTCATATCAACACACCACATATTTTATAGTATTTTATTTTATACTAGCTTCTGCCCGGTCTTCGTCTTCGTGGACGCAATTTTCTTAATTTTTCTTACCGTAAACACCTTCTACAAAGTATGAGAAAACTTAAAAAAAATAACGATTATATTAAATCGGTTGTCTTTCTTTAGTTGAAATAAAACTACTTTTTACGGATTTTATCGCGTATATTGATATTATTAATCCCGACGTTTCGGACCCTTTACAGCGTCCATGGTCACGGGTAGACCCGTAGTAGGAGTCTACCCGTGACCATGGACGCTGGATTAATAATATCAATATACGCGATAAAATCCGTAAAAAGTAGTTTTATTTCAATGTATAATATTCGCGTAAATGTCAGAAATCAATATCTTTCTTTAGTTATGGTGTGACCAAAGAAAAAAGGAATTCATTTTTCTTAAATTATAGGTTGTTTTATAAGGGCCTTGTTACCTGAAATAAATAAATATTACCAGGCTATCACTGCCTATAGTAAGTTTACCAAGCAATTATAGGGTAGTGCCGACCAATATTTTGACGTTATATCAATCAATACATGGGGTGTGTAGCTATCATTAAGGAAACTGATAGACACAAAGGGCGTGTCCAGAGCACTGAGTTGGTCTCCATTTCCATCGTATACTTAACTAGCGACCCGCCCCCGCTTCGCACGGGTGCAATGTACTAATAACATACATGTATTATACATATAAACCTTACTCTTGGATCCTCTATCTATTAAAAAAAACGGCATCAAAATCCGTCACGTAGTTTTTTATTTGTTTATTCTCTCCCTTACAGCTATCATAACTGGTTGTTACCCAATGCGATAGCAAGGTCTTAAAAACTTATACACTACCATACCATATACAATATTACAATATTATATACAATAATAATTTATATACTACACTACGTTTATATATCTACAATAATATTAGTTTACATATACCTATTACTTATATCCTATTTAAACTATCAGGAACTATAATATTTCTTAATTTAATTTATAGCATAGTATATTAAAGAGGACTTTCGCGAATTCACTCCGATGGCAGGTAAAAATATCAATAAATTTATGTAATTCATTGATATTTTAAAGAACTAAGCATACATAGGGACAAACAAAAAACGGGAAGCGACTTTTTGTACTATGTAGTGATTTTGTTTTATGTTGTAAATAACTCCCCCAACATCGCCATACCTTTTCTGCTCATACTGGGTGCATATCAGGTAATTGCAAATTTAATACGCACTAACACCCGGGCTTGTAATGGTAATCTATATAAATATTTGTACATTCTAGGTTCTGTAACTTCTTCTGTTACCCCATATGATGAAGGCGATCTTCCAGCCAATGCGTCAATCGTCCCGCCATCAAATCAAATCGTTTAGGGAAATCGTCTTTGTGTAACGCGTTTGTCGTATTAGACACGTTATCGCGTTCCGTGATCCGGTTCAATAACGACCCGGGTCGGCGCCCTGCATGTCGGTCGAACTAGGGATGGGGAGAACAGCTGATTGGGGGACAGGAAATGTTGGGCTTGAAGTCGTGTAATGTGTTATATATGAGGATAAATGGATTGGTGGTGATGAAGGAAGTATGAATCAAATTTTTATACCCCTCATTTGACTTACTTTTATTATATTGATTTCTGACATTTACGCGAATATTATACATTGAAATAAAACTACTTTTTACGGATTTTATCGTAAAATTATTTACTTTTATTAGTTTATAAATTACCAGTCAGTCGTCGATATAATAAAAAATTATGACGATAACGAGGATCTGATGAAAACCTCTTCGTATGTCCAACCCATTCATAAAGGGTGTTACAAAACTACCCGTAAAGCTGAAAGGAGGTTAAATGGGGCCTTATAACGAGTCCATTCACAATATTTAAGAACCGCAGTAACGCTGTATACCCAAAAAAAAAAAAGAATACAACGTAATTTATGAATGAAAAATAGAAAAACTATTAAAGTAGACAATTATTAGGTAAAATACGTACGCAGGTCTTTCTGTTAAATAATCTGGTTTCCTGACATGACAGTTGACAACATTTTTGGCTTTGATAATTAATTATATTTTTTACGGGGTATTTTGTAACACGTTGTATAGCAAACAGAAATGATAAAAGCAGCTGGTCCATATTTTATTTGAAACCCTTTGTTCGCAATGTAAAGTAAAAAGCACGGAGGCATGAACTTTATGTAGGTCACTCCCTTACGGAAGTCGACCACCTGACAATACGCCTCGTTCCTCGCTAATTGTCTCTAAAACTATTCATGTGTAATGCAAGTACTGATGTTTATAGTTTATGGTCTGAAAGGTGACACGCATGGGAAAAATAAAAAGAAATACTATGGAACAGAATATGGTTTTCGACGAACCTCCTTTTAATGGACCGTAATTAAATGATTTGAGTTATCAAAAATATTGTAAGTATAAATATTGTAGTATGTAATAACATAAGTATTGATTTGGATTAATCCAATTACAGTTTTCGGCTTTCTGAACCTGTATTTATACGGGTTGTCATGAATTGTTAGTATTGTTAGTTTTTACAACAACCGGTAAACATGTTTTAACATACTTTCCTTTACTTATGAAACATAATCGTCCTGTATCGTCCAAAACAGTTACGAGAAACAGAAGCAGCTACGAGATCGCTTATGAAACGCTTATGTCACGATCTGTCCTCGAGATGATCTATACCATTAAAATAGCTAGACGAGTTAGAACACTATTTCCAGAATACTCGGTTTCTAGGTCATAATATCTTAACATTAATAGCTTCATAGCTGGGTGCATGTTTGTCACCGGGTGGTGTTCACAGCAGGCTCGGAATTGCTTTATTATTGCATTAGTTGCGCCGGGAGATGGTTTCGTGTTACCATACTTTAGGAGAGGTTGGATATTTCATTTTAAATTCCTGTAGTTCTGCCTTCCACTTTAGCTTAGTTACTTTAGATGAAATAAAAACTTTCTCGTTCTCTTTCAGTATTATGTCGTAATATCAGATCAGAAATTTGTTGAATTTTTAAGATCATTTGATAAGCTGTGATACGCTAATCGTCCTTTAAAATTGTTTGTTTTTGCACTCGTCTGGTTGATATGGTTTTGTTTTTACTTATATTTTCATTATTTCTAAATGACTAGAGTCTGAAGAATTTTCAATTAGTTTTAAGATTCGACTGACAATTCTGTACTACAACAAAAAAAAAAATGTTTATCGGGAAGCTCATGTTCTTTCTTCACCAATAACTTTATGAAAACTATTTAATACCTACTCTAAGTATGTAAAGGCCCACAATACCAGTTTCCAGGAGTCCTAAAGCTGAGTCGCCCTACACTGTCATCAGTGGGTAAATGGGTTGCGGTGGTATGTTGCGTTAACTGTTCTCAACTGTTTCATTGTGCTTACCCTCATAGCTAATGTATTTAGAATTGAAAATGTTGGATAAACTGAAAATAGAAAAACAATGACAGTCTACTGATTTCTGACATTTACGCGGATATTATACATTGAAATAAAACTACTTTTTACGGATTTTATCGCGTTGTATTGATATTATTAATCCCGACGTTTCGGACCCATTACAGCGTCTATGGGCACGGGTAGACCGTGACCATGGACGCTGTAAAGCGTCCGCTAAAATCCGTAAAAAGTAGTTTTATTTCAATGACAGTCTAGTTGATGTATTGGTTCGTGATAATATTGTTTTACCAATGAGGTCGAAGGTTTTGGTGGACCTGATTTGATAATGATGTTTCGGTAAGGTGCATTACATACTACTATGTTGTGCGTATGGTAATACTTAGCTATAGTAGGTATAGATAGTTATAGTTGATATAGTTGATCTAATCAAGAAGGTCAAGAGATTTTTTATTGGATCGGTAGCTATTTAAAACTATTCAAATAAGATTCGAATTGATTTTGAATGTGATGTTGTCTAACTTTTAACATTCCCATCGATATAACTATTTACGCATCGGTGAATATTCCGATCAATAGCGACGGATATTATGATTTTTGATTTGACACCTACAACAAAACTTATCCGTCATCATTCTAATACTCTATTTTTAAATACACAATCGTACATTTATAGAGCAGCCATACTAAAACAGTCATGTTTTTGGATGCATGCATACTCAAAAAACCCAGACCATTCGATCTCCCGGTTCAAAACAATCTTACTATTTCTGGATAGCATCCAAGACTTGTAAACACGAAACTTCCGGTGTTGCCATAAATTGTATGAATTATAACATGGCGTCTGGTCAGTGTTTCTTCTTATATTGTAAGAGTGGGTTAAACTCATTATAATATTTGTATTGTTGTTATGGTAACGACGGAGTGAAAGCATACAGTATCTCAGTTTTTCCCGTGTTATCCTGATATAAATAGCTACGACTTGCGTGCTGCATAAAGGAATTATGGGATTAACTGTATTAGATAAATGTCAATGGCTTTAGGTGGTGCTTGTATTGATATAGCTGCGAAATTGTTATTTGATTTACTGTTGTGGACGCAAAACGTTGTGTTGAGAGGCTGTCAGGCTTTTTGGGCTTCTAATTACCACTAATGATTGTTGATGATGATGTAACTTGAACCAACGGCTTTAAGTGATCTGATGATGATCACCCATCCACTCACTGACCATGGCTAGCGCAGCTTAACCTTGCAGATCGGTTGATCAGCGTAGTTATTACTTAGTACTAAAATATTTCTCCCTCTATAGCTTCTCATTTTCGCAGCTTTGAACGTACCTTTAATATCGCCTTAATTACGAGTAAATTGCCACTTTGTCTCATACCACTTGGTGGATGAGAAATGTGGAGTAATTAAGTCATGTCATTTTCGCAAAAATATCGCATAATGAAGGGGACCAATTATTAAAGCTTGATGAAGAAATAATTATGATGGTAGGTATTGACTGTATTAATAATTAATTATCACTTGCTTAAACGGTAAAGGAAAACAGCGTGAGGAAACCTGCATGCCTTAGAGACTTTCTCGACGGCATGTAAAGTCTGGCAACCCACACTAAGCCAGCGTGGTGGACTATAGCCTATAGCGTAAACAATGAATATTTAATTTCATTTAAGGTATCCGTAACACTTATTTTACATACATTTTAGCTTTCTGCACTCCTTCTCCATATAATTTTTAACTATGTCAAATCTCACACTCACCACAATTCTTAAAAAGGTATACAACGTTTTCGCTTTACGTATTAATATATCATTATCATCAACCCATATACCGTCCCACTGCTGAGCGAGGGTTTCTTCTCGCATAATGAGAGGGTTTAGGCTATAGTCCACTACGCTGGCCTAGTGCGGGTTGGTAGACTTCACAGGCCGACGAGAAAGTCATGCAGGTTTCTTCATAATGTTTTCCTTCACCGTCAAAGCGAGTGATAATGAATTACAAATACGCATATGATTTTTCACAGAGTCAGAGGAGCGTGATTTAAGAAACTTGGAACACATGCCATGTAATAGTATTCATAATTGTAGTTACAACTATTAAAGTCACATTACATCGACCTGACTGCTTGCGTGCAATCTCAAATGAATCAATGTCACTGGCAGATTCCCACGTATCTTCTACTCTCGAATCATACTAAATTGTTCTGTTACGTCCCTGTGAATCTTCGGTCAATGGTCACGGATTGCATGTGTTAGAAATTGTCTTTTGCTTGTTTATATAAACGTATAGATGTCAAGTGTACATCATCATATTATATTCATCTATTATTGTGATTTGTTTAAAAATATTTCTTACTACTTGCGGATACTGTTCAAAATCCCTTGATAAATGAATTTGTGAAACTGCCCCGTTAGTCTAGTGGAGATTCTAGTCTTCGAGTAGAGATTCGTTTTTAAGACCTTGCTATCACATTGGTTGATGATAACCTGTAATGATAGCTGTAAGGGAGAGAATAAATAAATAAATAAATTTCATAGAAAATCCCAATAACACTGCTCGACCTGGGTATCAAGTCCAAGACCTTAAATGTAGTCGCGGTTACAACCAATAAGCTAATGAGGCTAGTGATGCAGATAAGAGATGTTAAAAATCAGCATGTTTTTAATATGTTAGGACAGCAATTAATTACTTTACCTTTTTGTCAAGAGAGGTAGGGCATAGTGGGAGTAATTCCACTTAAATTGGAGCTGCCTAACTGAGGAAGTACCTTGCAGGAAACTGAAGTGAAATAACACAGATTTGAGCTGTGTTGTGTTTCTTACGGTGAGCAAGGTTGCCAGTGGCAGTGGGGGGACTTTAACCCCTATACTGGCAAACCAACTATTCCTATTACCAAATACAACTATTTTTAAATCACGAGCTTAGTTTGAAGCTGTTTCATCACAGTTTTATAAAATATCTCATTTATCAAAAACAGTTTCCATGAAAATCTATTATGATATGAGTTTTTAGATTGATTCGATGATAATATAAAATGAGCTTGGTTGCTAGTGTTGGAGCTTTTTTGAGTAGTTCTTTTTTCATTTCTATTGCAAATATTAGTCAATATGAGAATAGGAATTGGACCTAACTGCACTAGTATATTATTATATAATAACATTCCATTGACATTTCCAGATTAATAGCCACCTAAATATCTGAAAACTATAGCATTTCAATTTTCATAGCAGTATATAAAAAACTGTCTCAATTTCCTTACGGTTATAGTTTCCCTCGTTAATGCCCATATGTCGTGCCATTTTCACAAAGCGTTAATCGTTTTGTAATTATATTGCGACTGATTGAAATATTAGTCAGATTTAAGCTCGTAATGTATTGAGTTCATGTTTATTCTTTTTATTGCCCTTTCTTAAAATGTTTAGAAAACAACTAAAAGTACAGATAGACATGCTACTAAAATAGTATGCTTATTAGCATGCGTAAAACGAGCATGCTCTTCAGCTGTATACATTTGCTTAAAAAAAGCATACTCATTTTAAGCATGCCATTGAATAAGCACGCTCAAAGCATTGCTATCAACACACATCCCATTTAATAGCAAGCTTTCTGTCAGTTCAGCGTGTTCTGTAGTGAAAAATGGAAAACCAGGTGGCTCTCCGCGCTGAATTGAAAAAAATAGGTAGTCCTTTTGCTTGCAATTCTATGTGTCATCATACATGTCTATCTGATTTCTATACTCTTAACATAACATACCATCACGCGTATAATCCTGCTCGACCTAGGATTTGCGCACAGGACCTCTAGCGTAGCAGTCGCACTTACAAACTATTTCATTTTATATTTAAACTGTTTCCTTTCCGGTAACCTTACCATCTTTATTATCTTACAAAAGTGGCCCAGTGTCACAATTTCTCAAACAGCAATTTGTCCTGCCATGATCCGTGTGATTATTTACTTGAAACATAGTGTCATGTACGTCAACACTCGATCGTGCATGCGAGTCCAAATGATGCAAATCATGCCGCCTCAAAATTTACAATTCTACCCACAACAGTTCAGGCTAACTTCGTCTGTAATAGCACCGTTTAGGTCTCAAATTTCCATAACAGTGTTGTGAAAAGGCACTTGGGATGTGAACCCACTTTCCTTGATTGGTAATTCGATCGGCGAGTAGGGAAAGTGCAGGAAATGAAGCCGATGAACCTCAAATGTGTCTTTGAGGACGTCAAGGGGACATTTTTGAGGGTGACGCAGGAGCTCCCGATATTCAAATGTGGTTTATTCAATTTTTTTAATAATGTGGATGCTTGTTTGATATAAATTTGTGTTTTTTTAACAAGGGATTTTCAGGCTATATTTTTTTGTGAAATTGATTTGGTTAAGGATTTAGCAGCGGAAAAAACGCTCATATTTATTTTTCTTATTGCTTTGCATTGCCAACAAAAGACATCTTTAGCCCAGCACTGGATTTTGCCTTGAATAAAAATCCGAATAGACTCCATTCACCTTATATGTAACACAAATATCAACTGTAAACTGGACACGTCTACACAAAGCAGATTAATAACATTTGATCCACTTTCCTGGCACACAATTCGCGAATTCACGTTCCAAATGCGTTGGTAAGGAAGTAGTGGTGGTAACAATAGTAGGAGCCAATTGAACCACGTTTGCCCGCTAACCGCAGACTGATACTAACGGACTTATGATATTTGATAGTTGCGATTTCACGGATATTGATTTAAGGCCTTTTACAGCAAAATGAAGACGTTTCGAAAGCAAACCAAGAAATGAATCGCGTCAACATGGTTCGTTTTTGGATTTCATGTATGAGAGACTAGATAGAGAAGAGACTCCGTAGGTAACCGATTAAAAACTCATGTGTTTGAATTGCTGTGTATTTGACAAGACTGTTAGAAACAAGACTATCTGACCCGAGAATCTTATTATGTTCTTTTAGGAAATATTTGTAGATAGTTAATATATTATATTTTTTAATTTCAACAAATTATAAAACAACTTGATGCCTCAGGCGGTCTCTCCCTGTCAACCTTACGCTGACGCAGAGATGAAAAATCGCAGGCAAATTTTTTATCCAAATAATTTCCTGATAGTTTATATAATTTTCCGAAAAATTTGAAGAATTGTAGTTTAGTATACTACGTGAAAAGACCTGACCTCCGTAACCTGACTAGTAGAAGCAATAATGTAGCATAGCAATACAAATAAATTATAGCTTAACATGAACTCAAGGCTTTTCAGCTACAACGTGATGTATTTTCAGTTTCAGTTCGTGTTATAACTTTTATGGATTATGGATCATTCTCATGCATTGCAACTGTACTGTATTGACCTCGAAAGCATCAACTTTGGTGAATATGTTAAAATTCCTTCGCGGTACCTTTTTAAAAGAAAAATACAAACTGCATCAGCTGCGAACTAGGACCGGGAGATGTCTTGATTGATTAATGGACCAATCTAAAAGTTACGAGCTCTGTTACTGAAGATTGGCCTTGAAACTTGAGCGTTCCATTAAGATGATCACAAATTACCAAAACCCGCTATTTTTTTTAAATATTCCAGCCAAATCTGAAGTGCTAATGATGTTAGAAGTTACGCAAATTTTATTATAAATTAAGGATCTTAGGGATATTTAAATAATGTTGTCTTTGTATGTATAATTGAGGGTTGCCACAAGGAGTTATATTGGGTCTCTTGCACATTTTTTTAATAAAACCAATTTTAGTATCGCATTTGTATTGCATACAAATAGCAGTATAATATGGATGAGATCCTATTCTTTATTATCCTTTCGCTTTTTTGCATTCCTATTGTTTCTGAGTACATTTGCATGCTGCTCGTCGCTGAGCGTGTTCTCTACTGCAATCAAAATAATTCTAGCTAGACATGAGTTTAATTCTTGATTTTAAAATGTACCTTTCAAAGATATACTTACAGAGTATGACGAAAGTTATTGTGGACTCCGAAAACTCGCTGTGTTTTGCGGTTTTGCCCTCGTTGATAGAAGTTTCTTGCTTTAGAAATTACCTTAAAGCCGTAGATGATGACGTCATATAAGAAAGCTACCTATAAAATTTTTGAACAGTGAGCTGATATTTCGACGTTGTGTGAAGTCTGCCAACTCGCACTAGGCCAGCGTGATAGAATATAACCTAACCTTTCCTGAAAGGAGACCCCTGCCTAGCAGTTGGACAGTATGGGTTGATGATGATGACGATGAGCTGATATTTCAGCCAGTGAGTTTCTTTTACTATGTGCTTAAACAGAGATAGTCTGTTTAGTTTTAGCATTTTAAAAGGCACACGTCTGTATCAGTCAGAAATATTATAGATACTTATAAACCATTTTGTTCCTAAGCCTGTTACAACAAGAAGCCTAAATTCCTAACATAATTTATCATTTGCTACCAAAACAACATTTAGACTGAAATCAATCAGGCTCAGTCAAATCAGATCCAATTCAATTGGAGTTCGTTACAAATAAGCCTCTCGTTTGTCGCGGACAATCTCCCTTTATGAGCTCCCAGAAGATGAAATTAAATTTATAAAGGACAGCCGTGTCGTATTAGGCATTTTGTGTTGAATTTTTGTTTGTTACATCCAAAAAATGTGATGTTTTTGTAAGCTGGTTTCTTTTAATCTGTGTTTATCACATTCAAATCACCTCAATAAATTGTTCATCATCATCATCATATCAGCCACAGGAGATCCACTGCTGAACAAAGGCCTCCCCCATAGACTTCCACAAAGACCTGTTATAAGCCGCCTGCATCCAAAGACAGCGACCTTTATCAGGTCGTCAGGTGTAAATTGGTTATTGTGGAATAAAAAGTATATAATATAATAGTATATATAATAGTAATAGTGGTAGCCTATTTTGTCGCGGACACGACATGCAGCAGTTAGGTATTAGATAGATTAGATTTGTGATTTGTGTTTCCTGTGTTGTAAATTGTGTGTTTCTGTACATCGTGCTTAATTAACTTTACTTGTATGTGTGTCTGCGGCAAATAAATGTTTTTTCTTTCTTTCAAATATATTATTATTTAGGTGATTTCCTAAAATTAGATGAACGATAATTACAACATAATACCGATCACAGTATCTGATTCAGAAGCCACAGTGGTCTAAAAATACTTGTTCTATAACATTCTTATTGCTCCCACAGTTATAAAACTGGCAATAAGAAAACAGTGCCGCTATCTAAACAGAACAACGGGTGTGGTTACCTTCTGTTCCAAACAGCTCAGGTTGATAGAAAACAGTGATTTTACGAGAAGGAATTTTGTTTTGATGAAACCAATCTTGTTGTTTATGCCTTCAAATGTTTTGTTCCAAATCAGTATAAAAGGCAAAGAACTTCGGTTGATTCCTCGTCAGATCGTCAATGTCGTGAAGCCCTCTTCTCCTCTTCTTAGTGGATTATGATGTAATTATGTTTGGATGGATTTTAACAATAATTTTAGTTGCTAAGGTAGTAGGCATAGTTGACCACCCGACCAGACCATGGCCTGAGAAGGCGGCACGTATGTGTTTTTGCTACGCGCGTGGCTTCGATTAGGATCCGAAGTAAATCCTCGCAAATTCAAGGGTTCTAGCGGCTGCTGGATCACAATCTGTCATGGTCGTGGCGGATTTTATGAATCTCATGCCCATAACTATAGGGCAACTGCAGGCAAAAGAGTCCGACATACCCTGCCGGCTCCAAGTGGCAGACGACCCATGAGGATTATCTGTACTATAAAAAACAGTATTCCACGTGTTCACTAACTCAAATTCTCAATTTCGCCCACTTGGGTAAGTCATATTTAGTATTTTTGGCACCTTTAATTTGAATTTATATTTTCTCGTTTAAATACTATCCATATTATTCCATGTCTAAAACTAGACTTTGATCAAATCATTTACTTTCTTTAGGAAAATCATCCCCTAGAGTGTAAATACCCGTGTCACATACCTTAAGTATTGCTTAAATACCATCCTTAAAGTTAATTTCATGTATTCCTAAAATGCGACCAAACAAAGTAATACAATCTAGTCGAAACTCATTGGTGGGGTTATCCTAAAAATTAGCTTTATCTCAAGTGAGCTACAGTACGTTAAACCCGATATATTAGGAGCATCGAACTCATTATTTTGTAGCTATCGCGATCAAATATATGACGCGTTCATTTTTCCGAATTTTTGTTTTAAACATTGTGGGAAAATTTTGCGGGAGCTAATGAATGGACAAGTTCTCCTAGCGAAAGAAGTTTTTGTATCGGCAAGTACACTTTTTTAGGGTTTTTTTTAAATAGTGCTAATGTGCTCGTCTTCCAATTGTCGCATGAATGTACGATAATCACTTGAGAACGGCTCGACCGATTTAGCTGTTTTTGTTTTGTTCGTAATTGTCAGGACAAGTTTTTTATGAAAGAAAATTTGGGAATTTCCCTTAGCATTGGGAAATACAAAATCAATGCGGGTAGTATCGCAGGCACAGCTAGTTACAGAATCAAAAAACTCGGTTTTTTATAAAGTTCAGCATTTTTAATATTCTTATTAAGCCCAATTTTGAGATCGGCAACCTTGTCATAGTGGAAGATTGTGATAGGAAATCTATTTTTGAGTTGGTCTCTTTATTAGTTTTACTTTTTATTACACTTTGACTGACAGCATGGGTAAAAAAGCAGCTGACTATACTAAATCCACAAAATTATGGGAACCCATAAATTATCCACTATCCACCAAAGGTTCCACCGAAAGTGCCATAATTCTCTGTCCCCATTCTTAACCATAAAATCCCATAGAGTTCGCGTCCATTTACCTATCAAGGGACAATTTAAAACAAATCACGATCGACGTGCTCTTGGGGATAGAAACCGTACGGCATTTGCTCATAAATCGGCGGCAATGTAAAACGCGCCATGTCCATACGTCATTTGATCATCGATTGCTTACGTGACTTTCGGTTCCATTGTTATTTTAGATCACGAATCTTAGGGAAAGTCTTGTCGTGACAAGCCTTGGATATGTTTGAGATATTACTGTGTGAAGTCACTGTGATGTGAATTAAGGGCGGCCTTAAGATTGATGGATATGAATCTTCTTGGTTTAATCAAGGCTTTGGATATCACAATCACTTCATTTCTATTGGTAGACGAGAAGTAGAAGTCTTGAAAGATGCAACTCTGACAAGTAAATCCTCGCTATCTCTTATTAAATAAAAATAAAGAAAGTAGTTGTTCACGTCTGTCTTTCTATTTCTCCTCTGACTCCTAAACTACGCAACAGGTTTTGATATTGTTTTCACTATCCTTTATTTTCGTTTTTGTGCCAGGAAAATTGATACGTATAAAGCATGCATATTATCAGTAAATTGCACCTGTGTTAAAACGGGCGGGTTGCTAGTATAACTATAAAAAGCATGACGAAGCAGAATCTAGCTTTATCAGCTAAAACTGATCTTTAACCTAACACGTCTATACTCGACTTTCAAGCCGTATTACTGCAATAATTGCCAAAATGTTTTTATGCCTTGAAAAATGAGACGGTGAAGATGTACTGAATGCGAAAAATGGTTAAGAATGCCTAATTTTTTTACTAAATTAAATTAAGTTAATTTGTATTGCTTTAGGTTATCGTGACGATGATCAACAATCAGTATTGCTAAATAAAAGCTATGGGAAAGAAGATGACTCAGGAAAAGTAATGTGGAGTGAAATGAAATTGTTAATAATTCAAAAAGAATGGTGCCATATTGATAGATATTCAGAAGAAGAAAATAAAGTTCTTTTAAAATCCCATTAAACAGAAAATCTTCAACAATCCGCCAGCAAAGATACTTTCAATGAAAATTCTCAGAAGCCTTTCATTGTAGATCTAACTAAAGCTTCCATAGTATGCGACCGATTCCAATTTCAATTTAGTCTACCAACGATGTCCAGTAGGAAGTTCGATCTCTTTTTTTTTGCAAACAGTTTTTTCCTCTATTAAAAATATGTTGCACTCATCCGTATTGGAAAAATTCTAGTTGCTCGGATTTTGATTTTTTGGCTAAAAACATGAGCAGTTTGAACATCGAGAATATTTTTTGAAAACGCGTGTTTTGGCCGTTTCTTTTCTGTTGTCAGTAGTTCCCATTTCTAGCTTGTTAAGTATTTACTAGCTTGTTATATTTTAGGAATTCATGCGGTACTTTAACATTTTGCTCTTTAGCGAGTTGATTAGTATAATCATCAACATCTTGCCTGATCGTAACTTACATTTTAGATGCAGATAGACCTTCGGCCTCCATGAGCTTTGTAGCTGTGGTGTGCAGCTGAATTGGGGATTCCGGCGCCCGATCAGATAATGGCCCCAGTAGACGGCACGTGAGTTTGCTACACGCGTGTCTTCGATTATAATGCGTCGGCCTCGTTGATTGAAGGGGTCCAGTTACAGCAGACCACAGTCTGTCATGGTCATGGCGAATTTCACGGATTCCATAGCTATGATAATAGGGCAGGTGAAGGCAAGTGCGGTTTTTAGTCGACGACATACCTTGCCGCCTCCCTGGGTCGCATTCATGAGAATTTTCCTTACTATAAAAAAGATAATGTCTGCCGGATGAAAGGATATTTGTTTGCCATTAAAAATTTTCATAGGTTTTAGCATGATATGGGAAATACACAGGTTCCATATAAATGTCACAATACAGTTCAGTTTTACTTGATCAAGCCCCGTAAATTGATAAACGAAACTTCTTCTTCTATTTTCTTTACTACTAACATGTTTCTACCAACTACATATAAAGAGAATCGTATTTCGAGGTCGCATTACCAACCGTCAAGCGTAATTGCCCTTCCTCGATAGACCACTTAAGTCCAGTTACATATGTCTTTGACATACATGAAGTGATAACTCTAGTGTTAGGTCAAACAGATAATGTTTGTATTGATTTCTGACATTTACGCAAATATTATACATTGAAATAAAACTACTTTTTACGGATTTTATCGCGTTATATTGATATTATTAATCACGATGTTTCGGACCCTTTACAGCGTCCATAGTCTACCCGTGACCAATATAACGCGATACAATCCGTAAAAAGTAGTTTTATTTCAAGATAATGTTTGTATTTACATGGTTTTAATGTAATAAGTCTAATATTTTTTTTCTATTTAGGTATGAAGAGGGGATTAGCTCTAGCCGCGCTCTGTCTGTGGATTGGCGCCCATTCTTAACACATCAAATCGGTCCCAGTTATCATATTAACACCTTTCAAAAAGTTAGTGGTAGTCACAAGTCTATCAGGTCTCTACAACCAGTCTATCCTCAGGATATCGGTACCTATTGCTCAGAAACTGGGTTGTGGAAGTCTGTTAAAAACTGATATTCAGACCCAACTGGATAGACTGAAAGTTAAATTCAGCATAATAGTGAAAAGGATAGGAGAATTAACAGTGCAACAGTCACAAGTAAGCCGTCATCAAGTAAATCAATCAGTAACATACCTCATAGCGGTTATTGTTTTTTTCTGGACGGCAGGAAGTCGACGAAATGATCACCATAACTGTCGATAGGGACGTGTTGTTGGATGCTGCGTCTTGACGGAAGCGCGTGTACGACGAGCAAAAACTAGCGCCGTGTCGACGACCTGGTAGTGACGTGACAGTGTCGATAATCGATGTTATTATTACATAATAACCAACTATTCGTAAAAAGATTGCTAATATTACCAACCTCCATAGATAGGTTCATAATTATCCCCATATCAGCCACAAGAGGTCCGCTGCTGAACAAAGAAGAAAGAAAGAAAATAACATTTATTTAAAACAAACACAACACACAAAGGCATCTCTTATAGACTTTCACAAGGACCGGGTCCATGCCGCCATCCAAAGACTCCCAGCGAACTTTGTCAGACCTCGTTGGAGGTCCTACACTGCGTTTTCCGGTACGTAGTCTCCACACGAGAACCTGTTAGGCTCACCGGCCATCAGTTCTATGAGCTATGTGCCACTTAAACTTGTAAAGCCTTTCAGCTATGTACGGAACGGACAACTTTCGTTCTTCGTCATTTCTGATTTGTTCCCGTAGAGAAATACCAAGCTCGCTGAGTCACCCTGAGCTTTCTGAAACCCATAGTAAGCGACTACTTTTATTATTTTGTCTAGATGCCTCACAACTTTTTTAATTTGCTACTGCCCCAGAGTCCTTGACAAACAACACTAGTATGGCGCTCTCCAATGGAAGGTTTTTTCGTCCACATCCGAATTATTTAAGTTTATGCGTATATTTACATTGTACTAAAAATATGACGCGCTCTCGTGAATAATCAACCCAACTTTATCGTCATTATAATGTCACATCTCGATATATTATTTACTTTTTACAGGTATCGTAGCGTAGCATCACTATTGTGGTCTGTGCGTGACAGCGTACATCACGATCTTGACCACAATACAAGAGAACACAGAAAGCTAGCTAGTTTTAAAAACCCTAGGAACAGGTTCACTGTTTAGGCTTTTTTTAATAGTATGGGAAAGCCTTATGGATAGTCCGCCACCAGGGAGGCGGCAAGGTATGTCGGACTCGTACCGACTGGTAACCTCACTTGCCTTCACTTGCTCTATAGTCATGGCCATGGGATCCGTGAAATTCGCTACGACCAGGATAGGCAATTTAATAGCCTAGTTACTAGGCTTACTAGGCTTCATTAAATGTTGTGATAATGGAGAAGTAGACAGCAACCAATCAGACACACACATTATCGGCAACAATCTTTCAAAGACAAAATAACCCATTAAGATTAAAAGCATTGATATCCATGGTTATAACGCTACGGTTATACGTCTACTTTGCGTGGTTGAAGTTTGAATCTGTTATATGTACTCAAAGATCGAAAACGCTCATTGAGCGAAAAAACGTGTGCGTGTAAAGTTTACCAACCCGCATTAGACCAGCGTTCATTGGTGAACTGTTGCCTAACCCTCAGTGGAGACCCGTCCCCAGTAGTGGGACGATAAATGTGTTGATGAAAAAAAAAAGGCGGACAACTGCACGCGCGTGCTCGAACATGTTCTCGCCCGTAATGCGTATGTTTGGCGTCGCAGACTATATACCAGGACATAGTTTTATATTATATGAAATGTTTGCCTACTAATGGACTCGCTGAGCAATCGACATATTCCGTGACATGTTAGACTTCGACACGTATCTTTATCATGGTCCCAACGCACCAGACTGTGTCTGGGGGATTGGGCGTCTCACTATAATATTTATGTGGCTTAATTGATGATTTAACATAGATTATACCTGCTTCTGAAATGAACTAGGAGCATACATTTAAGGTGGAATTTAGATCAGCTCATTAGTAAGGAATACACACACAGCCGAAGTAATTTTACATCGATTGTTCAGTACAATTCACTGGTATTGATCAACATCCTCATCAAACTCCGAGCCTTTTCCAACTATGTTGGGGTCGGCTTCCAGTCTAACCAGAAGCGGCTGAATATCAATTTGTGGGCAATACAGATGTATTAAGCAGAGACTGGTTGTCAGGCTTTTTAGGGGAAAGATTGCGATTCGGCAAGTGGAATGTCTTCCCGCTAGTGACAACTTGGGGAAGGCATCTAGCAGCTACTGTAGATCGGGCTAAGTGGTATTTACTTGAAGGGTCATACGTACATACGTATGACCTTTCGAACTGTAAGTAGTAGTGAGCTTACACAATCCTGTTCCGCTGGCAATGGTAATGTACCTAGTCAGTTAAATTACTAGGAAAATGAAACTAAAGTTAATTTAGAAAAATATCGACTACGGGCAGGATTCGAACCTTCCTCTTCTTAGCTACACGAATTTACGTCTTTATGGTGACGTCAGTAACACCTATTGAAAATGAAACTTATCAACTGACGTTTCAAGGTGGCAACGCGCGAGCTTGTAGCGTTCATACACATCATCACCTACATTACACACCTACACCTAACATTCATCACCATCAGAGCTTGTTGACGATCTAAGTGATATAAAAACATGGGACTGTTCAAGCGAAACAATTCCAATATCCCAAAAACCATCCGTAGACTCCCATAAAATCCTATAGCTGAAACATTTCACAATATGGCAGTGTATTTTATAGGAGTGTCCCCTAAACGCATGGTTTGAAGGGAGACACAAAAGCATGGATGTATGAGAGTGTATGCTTTGTGCTCGATCATTGGCCTGTGCACGCTTTTGTTTTCAAAAAAATATATCGACATTTTTTTTCCGACGTATGCATTTATATTGCAGTGATATGGCATTGATGTGTATTTGATTGGTGTCTTTTCCGGTGCGTGTATGGCTTATACAGCATCATCAATATCCAAACCTGTCAGTCTACTGTTAACCACAGGTTTCTTAATTATATTACTTAACTGGGTCCGATGGAAATAATGATTAAGTTAATTCCGTGGTATCGGCGATTTAACTGAAGTACTCGTATCACAGTTCGGATCAGACACCAACAACAGATTGATCTAAGAATGATCTCAGATTGTCTACTTTGGTCCAAGAGTGCAAGCGATTGCGAGACAGTAGAGGACTGAACACTAGTGACCAGCTATAATCAAAATGTAAAAGGATACTAAAAACTAAAATTGATACAACGATTATGGTATTGGTGATCTATCTTTTATGAATATTTTGAACGTTATTATGCTGCAGAGTTTATCTGGGATGGTAATACTCTGCATTTCCAAATATTCTGCAGGTAAGCAATAATGTGCTAACATTATTGTGTTCAGGTTTGAAGGATAATGTAGCTAATCTTAGCGATAAGACCGCCAATTATTGTACTACTGTAAGTTTATTTGTTTAATTTTATTAAGCTTCTTGGTGTACAATAAAGAATATTCTATCTATCTATCTATTTAATTAAATTACTGGGCATATTAGACTTAACAACTGAGGTCCCAAGATGACAACGGGGGAGTGATACCATTGTTGTTTGCTGGCGTCTATAGGCTGCAATTGCCTCTTACTATAATTTGGCCTGTATGCTTGTTTGTCATCATCATCATCATCATCATCATTTTCAGCTTGTGTTATCTCACTGCTGGGTATAGGCCTCCTTTATTTTATGCCAACCATCTCTGTCCCTTGCCTAACTGATCCAGTTTGCTCTTCCTATCACAATACTATAACTTTCATCACAAAACAAAGTGAACTTTAAAAAGAAAGGTCGATTTGCCTTCACATTCTGAATTTACGTCTTTATGGAGACGTGAATTTCGACCTGACGGATGGGACTCGCGGTGGCTTATCGGTCATAGCGTCTGGTGTCCTACCAGAAGCCGCAGGTTCGAATCCTGGCCGCATTTGAATTTTTCCATCGCTAAAATAACTAAAATCTTTGCATGAAAAATGCCACAAAAAAAACAAAAGTATGGATAATTTATATCCCTGAAATAAAGCTCAGTTTATTCCCAATCCCATATCACGCAATTATCTCATAATTTACTTCATCACAGTCACAAGCTCTATATTAATGAATTATGTCATTCATACTGTGCTCTTTGATAAGAGTTCATTAATGGGCGCTTCAATTTAGGTTAATAACACTCGACATTTAAGGTCAGTGGGGAATTGATTCGTGGGTTAAACTTAGAGACGGGATCTAGTAATTATCTATGTAGTCCTTTGTCCTTCGTAAGATCGGGTCAAGAGCAAGGGTGTATCCAAGAATATATCTAAGGTAAATGCTGCATGAGCAATGGGACAGGTTAAGTTTAAAAATAAAAAACCAGTCTAGATTCAACCATTCATAGTACAATCTTATAAAATTCGCCTGTCAATAGAATCAACTTTGTTTTTGTTTATTAATAGGTTACCTACGTAATATTACTTTACGGTTTGTGAGCATTCCTGCTTCTGCTAGGGGTAGGGAGGACAGCCTTACCCTTGTTAGTAAAATTTCACCAAACGCATACCAATCTTTGTCAAATAATAAAATTCACAATAACCGATCCTGTCGACGCTCATACAAGCTCGCAATACTCTTGAAAGCCATTACGAGGCGTCGATACAATAGTGTAAACGGGCTTGGCAAAGTGTCAAATGTAAGTGTAGACGGTACTCTTGTACTGGAGCATGTAGCTTATGTTACGGACCTGTGCTTGTGTGAAAGGTTGTTAGATTTCTCATATATACCTCTAATACCAGGGCAACTGGAAATTAATCCGTGCCACTTTACGTAAAACCGGGACAAATTATACTAATTTAGCCGTACCGGGAAAATGCGACTCGATCTGTGCAATCTGCCCCGGTGAGCGTGGACGCCGAGTCTATCGGGGCAGATGCAACTGTTTTTGGTGGCTTTAACGGGGCAGATGGGAGCAGATATGATTCAGGATGCGTTTCGTTTAGGTGTTTTTCTTTTAAATTTGTTACGGCTGGATACGGCTGGTAAGTGGCAGATTTTTTTTTAAGTTAAAAAAAAATCTTTTTCCTAATGTAGTCCTCTTTATAGTCCGGAAAATCCTTATGGCTCATCTGCTACAAAAACTGTACTTGCCTTCATCTGTCCTATACTATATAGTCAATGAATTATCAAAAATTTAAATATTCAATGTACAGACCGAGCACATCAAGCTACCACAATCTGTAAAATTTCTTTGATTGATTTTCAACTTAAATACAAAACAGTAGAGTTCATTTTCAATTGGGAAAAATTGACAGTTTTGGATAGCTTGACCTGTGGCGTCTGTACTCTTCTGAAAGCAGATTATGATAAAATTACTTCCTACGTTGTTGCTATTGGTATCTAGTACGAGAACAAACAGAATGGTTTAGCCAATTTAATTCATCAACATTTGTCGCAATATTCCGACCGTGTTTACATTGAGAATAAAATAAATTGAATGGGCAACTATATCTATAGCAGCAATGATCTTGGCACAGTGTCAAATATGCTGAGAGTACACGACATTCCATAGTACTATTACACTGAGCGTGAATTGTAATAACCGCTACTAAAAGAAAAGGAATGAAAATAAGGAATGCTTACACACAACGTTCTTCATTTAGAAATGATGGCAAAATACTGTCCCACAATAAGGACGAAACGTTATTAGAAGAGAGACGTAAAATTATAAGTGTGTGCTTTAAAAATATCCCTCGTGGTCTTGCTTATGGTAACTATTATGATTACTATTTAATCTGTGGTTTAATGGTTATATGGAATCAGTTCTCTAACAATGATATATTAAAACATAATTCGTTTCAAATTACGCCAGGTAAAGAGGTTACTGTGAGCTTATTCACTACATGTAAGAAACTCAAAACCGATGATTAAAAAAATTGCAATTCCAACATCATAATCATCCTCAGAACTTTTTCGTCTAGATGCGGCTGCATATCAGTATTTTACACGAAGCGACTGTCTTCAGATCCTCGCAACCCAATTTCTGGAAAATACCACAATACAATATCTTGAGGAAAGAGTGGTTGTCAGGATTTTTGGGTTTCTGAGTCTTCTAACAATAGTCATAATTGCTCGCGTGACAACCGGATCCATTTTACGTGGAATATCAAAATCGTATTTTTTTTTAATTGTAATCTGTCACACGTGTCCTGATACCTCATGAATGATAAATATAAAATCGTATGTTCTTTTTAAAATCATTGCAGAAAACAAATCATTAATCACTATCTTAATCTGAATAACTTATAGTTTGCACATCACTGTGATCCTATTGATTTTCCACCACTAGAACTCAAGCCTCATCTCTAAGGTCTCAGCGGCGATCCACCTTATCAAAAACAACCATCACAAAGTCCAATGTATAGCATTTCAATAGGGATCCGTCGGATGAATAGGCAGTAGTCAAAAGCTTTGCTGTGTACCCTAGACGGTATTCAACAGCCCTGTTCAAATTTAAACTTTAGAGCTTGGACTGAACTGAACAAGTTCTTAGTACTAGAACTAACTAGACTTAGTAGCAACGGTGAGCTAGTTTGGATAACTGAAGTTGGAAACAACCCGAAGAATACTTAGGTTATTCAAATTATGATGCATCACTACAGAAAGGAAGAAATACTGTTTGGTTTGGCTATAGTTTGTATGGACTTCACATGAATATTTTGGTTTACAGCTACAGATGAAAGTACACAAAGGGGATTATCTTGAGGAAACCTGCATGCTTGAGAGATTTTCTCAACAGTGTTTGACGTCTAAAAAACCGCATTAGGCCCGCGTCGTGGACTAAACACTAATCCTTCTCATTTTGAGAGGAGATTCGTGCCCAGCAGTGGGACAGTATATGGGTTGATGATGATACGGGATTTTCGGCTTTATTAGTTAAAGCTAAATCACAGGATGGTTATCTAATTTAAGCAAAACTTGTTTACCGTTAACATTCATCTATTAAATTTATCAAATTTAACAGCCAAGTCACACAACATTAACTATAAATAATAAAGAAATCGCAGTAAGGAACCTTAGACTTGGCACGACTTTGTCTAGCTAGATTTCATTACTTTTTAGAGCATAATAAACAAGCAGCTCCATCGAGACTTGGCTAGTTTTTTACAGAATGTTTTTGATGGGATTTCACTTATTTTTGTAGAAACGTGGGCTTATTATATGTCGATATCTCTAATAATTTGGTTGGGCTCTTGTGTTTTCTAATCAGGGTCACCAGGTACTCCAGATCTTCGATTATCCTAGTTTTTATAGTTTTCCCTTTATGTGGCCATTAAACCCTAACTCTGTACCAAATTTCAGCTCTCTGAGTTTATGGGAAGTACTAGTTCTATTTTGATGATCATGAGTGAGTGAGTGAGTGAGTGAGCGAGTGTCATAAGTGCGGAACTTTGCTTTCGCTTAACTTCGGAATTAAATGACCTACAGACTTGAAATTTTGGATTTTAAGTATGTAATTATAGCTTACTGGATGACGAAAATTTCTTCTTTCTGGTCTTATCCAGAGGTTCTCAAATAGGGGCCTGAAAATGCGGCGAAATGGTTCCAGTAAAGGATGGTACGGCAGTGTTTGCTTCGCGCTCGTCTTGGCGGGGGCACTGCCGTGCCCCCAGATTTTTGCTGTCATCTAATATATATTATAATCAATCATACGCCGAGTGTTGTCAAGCTTGCATAAATTGTGTGTTGCCAAATACGAATAAATTTTAAATCAAACTAACTTTTCGGCGTATGCTTGCCTGAATATTTAAATCTATTATCACCAGGCGACCAGTTCCACGTGAAACCTTCATAAATAATCTGTTACTAAAGCCGCAAACTATCGATCTGGACACGTTCCAGCTGGGGTCACAGCTTATCTTGTCTGCTCAACTAATAGACGGTAGGTAATCCAAAGTATAAGCTTCATAGCTTCTGATTGTTTTCAATGACACAATCGACACTTTTTGCCGTGCAGTGATTGAGTTTCGCTTAGAGTTTTCCCACATACTATCATGCCTATTCTCCGAAGGGTCAGGCAGAGGTGCCAAAAACAAATAAAAAAAATATATATGTTACGGTAAGAGTGAATAATTGAAGATTATTAATAATTATCTATTATTAATAATAATTACCGAAAGTCGAGGTAAAAGTGATAAATGTACATAAGTAACGCTCAAGGACCAAAAACAGCTCACAACGCGTTGTGGTCAATTATATTAGTTGAGCTCCAATATGCAAGGAATTATAAAAACTAAATAAAATTAAAAGTAGTACTTAAGCCAGGTTAGGTTGTTAGGTTTTTTTTTATATATTCAAAAACTAAAAGTAATAAATTTCGATCGTTTATTCACATTTACCAAAACATGTGGTTATTATTAATAATTTTGTAAAAATATTAATAATTTTCAATTAATCAGATTTACCGTAACATATACATACATAGTCAACTAAGTATGTAAACCGGTGTAATTTTTGGCGTATTCTTTTAATATAAAGATGCTTGAGCAAGGAGGCGCAGCGCGCCGCTTCTTCACACCTTGAAGTCAGTTACCTTTCGGGTTAAAAGGAAATCAACCAAATTAGTTCCGAAAAAAGAAATAAAAAACAATAAAATAACAATTTACATAGAAAGTTACTTAATACTAAGCATATTATAAATCCTACCTAAGTACATTTATTAATACTCTATTTTACTAGTATTTGTATGCGCTGGTTTTCTTTTTCTCTTTTTTAGGGTTCCTTAACTCAAAAGGAAAAAACGGAACCCTTATAGGATCACTTTGTTGTCCGTCTGTCCGTCCGTCTGTCCGTCTAGACCTTTTTCTCAGGAACGCATGGAGTTATCAAACTAAAATTTATGTCAAATACTCAGGTCTACTGTCCCTTGAAGCTGTGAAAAAATCAAACTTTTAAGCCAATTCAATCAAAAGATAGAAGATAGTCAACCGTTTATGCCGCAAATTTTCGAAACTCGCAAGGGAATCAAAACCTACAGGGTACTTCCCGTGTTCCTACTGTAACTAATAGCCTTAAGATAATAATCTTTTGTATCGCCTCCGAATGCTGCTAATATAATCATGGTAATTCCACTCCAGGACTCCACGAGACAGGCTTGACCTAGTGTGGAGTTTATAAGTATGTTTTAGAAAAATCTATTAATCTTATTTGGTAAATAAACGATTATTATTATTATTATCTACTAGTTTTCCGCCCGCGGCTTCGCCCGCGTCGAGTTCGGTTATATCGCGTTTCCAAGAGAACTCTTCAAAAGTCCGAGATAAAAACTATCCTATGTTTTTTCTCAAGGTCAACTCTATCTCTGTACCAAATTTCATTAAAATCAGTTCAGTGATTTAGACGTGAAAGCGTAACAGACAGACAGACAGAGTTACTTTCGCATTTATAATATTAGTAGGGATTAGTAGGGATATATGTTATGTGATGTCGAATTCATATGCGTATTAATAATTAATTATCACTCGCTTAAACGGTGAAGGAAAACATCGTGAGGAAACCTGCATACCTTAGAGATTTTTCTCGACGGTTTGTGAAGTTTGCCAACCCGCACTAGGCCAGCGTGGTGGACTATAGCCTAATCCCTCTCAATATGAGAGGAGACCCGTGCCCAGCAGTGGGACAGTATATGGGTTGATGATATATGTTATGTGCAGCATAAATTTCGTTGCTCATTTTTTATCAGACTAAGTTGATAGCTGTAGAAAGTTGTGCGTAAGTTACAACTAATTTGCATAAGCTTCCTAACCTTTACACACCAAACGTACTAACATCCATAAATTCAAAACCTAATTGCACTGTCCTCTTTAAGGTGCATCCACACCGTAGTTACTTTTTGTGGAGCAATGTTTCCAAGGTTTAGTGGGCAACATCCGATAATAAAAAGATATTTGTTGTTAGTATATGTTGCCGTGTTAGGTAAAGTTGCGTCAACATGTGGTAACTATCTATGGTCATCATCAACCCATATACTGTCCCACTGCTGCCACTGCTCTCATATTAAGAGGGATTAGGCTATAGGCCACCACGCAGGCCTACTTCGGGTTGGCAGACTTCACAAACCGTCGAGAAAAATCTCTAAGTTATTAAGTTTTCCTCACGATGTTTTCCTCCACCGTTTAAGCGAGTGATAATTATTATTAATACGCACATGAATTCGAAAAGTCAGAGTTGCGTGTCTTCGACAACTCGAGACCTTCGACTTGGCAGTCCAATGGTCATACCACTAGGCTATCACTGCTGCTAACTAAATAACTATCTACTTTGCAACTCGCTGGTAACTATTTGCTACTTTATGTTATTGGCGGTATGGATGCGATCATTCAACAAAGAGTGACAAGCAATCCCAAAAGTTGAAGAGTTGTTACCTAATGGTGCGTCCATACTGCAGTTACTTTTTGTGGAGCAACGTTTCCAAGTGTTGTATGCAACATCCGTTAGCAAAAAGTGATTTGTTGTTAGTATATGTTGCCGTGAAAGTTGAAGAATGTTACCGAATGATATCATATTGATTTCTGTCATTTACGCGAATATTATACATTGAAATAAAACTACTTCTTACGGATTTTATCGCGTTATATTGATGTTATTAATCCCGACGTGTCGGACCCTTTACAGCGTCCATGGTTACGGGTAGACTCAGTCTACCCTATCTAAAAAGTAGGATCGATTAAGATTAAGAAAAAGTCAAGTGGTACAAATCTGGTGCAAGATACTTTGGTTTCAGACGCATTGTCAGAGATCCAGCCGCAAACATTTTTTTTTTTCTTTATTTATTGTTTTACAAAATAATGCACAATATTAAGTATTGTGCATTATTTTGCATAATTGTGCATAATAATAACACTAAAAACCACTGAGGTTTAAACCTGTGCTATCATGAGTCTGTCTAATAGTTAATTTTAAAATGTATCAAAATATTATTAAATACTACATACATAAAAAGTGTTGTTTTAATTTATATTTAAAATTTTTTGTTGACATACTTTTACATAATTGCGAGGGTAGGTTGTTGATAAGTCATGCTGCATTCTGTTGCTCCACAAAAAGTGATTGCGGTGTGGATGCAGTGGAGGCCTTTGACACAACCTGCAGTACTGACACTATTGACATTCTTCCTACCCTCATATGGGATGACTGCGTGTGACCCAATGTATTTAATTGCTAGTCCACATTCGCTATCCATATTAGGAGCCCTACGGTTGTCTTGTAACGGAATTGCGAGTTCCTTATCAGTTTCTGTTCGTACATTTTTTGTTTGTGGATCGTTGGATCTCGAGACATTAAATTGTTGGGATATTGTTCTTGGAAGTTGCGCTCATGTTTGGTGAGGACTCGTTGAGAGTAGTGTGCTGCGTTTCAACCAGTGGTTAGGATGTGATATGTTTCTAGTTATCAAAGAAAAGAAAAAAAAAACTATTGTCCGTTGCGGCATGCAATTATCTTTAAAAGTATTATATAACAATGTTTATTCTACATCCAAATAAATCATAAATTATGGTAAACTAGCTAGGGCTTTTGAGACAAAAGTAAGCTTATGTCCTTCTTCAAGGTCTAATTTATCTCTCTATCAAATTTCATCAAAATTGGTTCAGCGGTTTAGGCGTGAAAGCAAAACAGTATGTTACTTTTGCATTTATAATATTAGTAGGGTTTAAATTTTGTACTGAAATCAACGTACATTTACGGTCATTCCTAATAACGAAGACATAAGGTTCATACAAGGAATGTTAAAATCCTATCCAAATGTGCTGAAAATAGAAACTTGTAAGCTGAATTCGAAGTCGAGTGTATATCAATAAGCGGTTGAAACTTGTGAAAACTATGACGCAATTAAAAATAGATTTACAACGTTGATCGTACCATCTGGTCTCGGTACTAAGATTTATCGCAGTTACAGTAGCGCAAGTATTGGGTAGGCTAACTAGTAAACTCGGTTTATGGCCAATGGAATTCGCATAAATTATTATCGGATGTACTAAATATTCGATTGTAGGTTATCGAATATATCTTTTGGTTGTATCAATAAGGCACGCGAGGATGTAATTAAATGTTTTCTTTATTGGTTTGTTTTCCTTGTTTTGTTGTGAAAATGCTAAAGGGAAATACGTGATTTGCTTACTAAATTCTGTTAAGTTATTAATGAATACAACACAAATTGAAAATGTGCTATATTTTGCTAATGGTTGCTATTATAATTTTCCACGGATATGTATATCAATGATCAGCTGATCTGGTATCGTCGTGCGATGGGTTGTTGAGCTCCCTAAATTATGGTCCAGCTACACAATGTAGCTGACTGACTGATGTACCTATGTGTGCCGTCAGCTGAGACTGGTCTACTCAAAGCCCTACATTGTGACACTCACATGTTTGATATTGTTTGACGACCTCTGTGGTCTAGCGGTTCGAGTGCCGGACTGCTGATCATGGGGTCGTGGGTTCGATTCCCACAGGACACAAATATTTGTGTGGATAAAACATGAGTATTTGTGTTTGTCTGGGTGTTTCTTATGTATTATACTATGTATTTACAAAAAAAAAGTATATAAGTATTATATCCATTGGCTAGTACCCATAGTACAAGCTTTGCTTAGTTTGGGACTAGATGGTGTTGTGTAAAATGTCCCAAAAATATATTATTATATTATTATGTCTGGACTTTAGAAACCATGGTTCTTTGAGTTTTTTTCGGTGTTTCTTCCCAGAGGTCGTCAGTTTGGAAATGCCGGCGCCATCTAGCATTAAAAATTCAAAACATTGACTTTTAAAAGCGTCTTTAAAAGATCTATTTACAGAAAATTAATATCATAGCAGTGATAGCCTAGGGGTATTTTCCATTGGACTGTCAAGTCAAAGCTCTCAAGTTCGAATCCAAGGCACCTCTGACTTTTCGAATTCATGTGCGTATTAATAATCACTTGCTTAAACGATGAAGGGAAACATCTTGAGAACTTGCATGTCTTAGAGATTTTTTCAACGGCGTGTGAAGTCTACCAACCCGCACTAGGCCAGCGTGGTGGACTATAGTCTAATCTGAAGATTGAGAGGAGACCCGTGCCCAGATGTGGGACAGTATATGGGTTGATGATTGATAGTTCTATTACAATTCACAAAGCTTCATAGATATTTTCGCATGCTGCACTTTATTGTATTGTGGTGGACTATAGCCTAATCCCTCTCAATATGAGAGCAGACCCGTGCCCAGCAGTGGGACAGTATATGGGTTGATGATTGATAGTTCTATTACAATTCACAAAGCTTCATTGATATTTTCGCGTGCTGCACTTATTGATCGGTTCCAATCCCAATTGAACCCTTATATCGGTCACAGACGTTAACAATGTGTCGTTTGTGACGTAACACATAACGGTAGTACGCGGTCGAACAGACGCTTTGGCGCCGTCGAGGCTGGCATAGCGGTGCTGTGACCCTTTTGTCGGAGCTCCCAAGTACAAGCGACGAGCGGGATTAGCTTTTAAAATTTTCTTTGGAATATTAAGTCAAGAATGTAATTTTTAATCATTTTTGACGACCTCTCTGGTCTAGCGGTTCGAGTGCCGATCTGCTGATCATGGGGTCGTGGGTTCGATTCCCACAGGACACAAATATTTATGTGGATAAAACATGAGTATTTGTGTTTGTCTTGGTGTTTCCTATGTATTATAAGTATGTATTTACAAAAAAAAGTATATATGTATTATATCCATTGTCTAGTACCCATAGTACAAGCTCTGCTTATTTTGGGACTAGATGGTGTTGTCTAAAATGTCCCAAAAATATTATTATTATTATTTAAAAAAGTTCTTACTAATCTGCTAATAAAAAAAATGTTGTTATTGTATTACAGACTTTATAGTTGATAAAGCACCTATGATTTTTTTGTTATAATTATTACGCACTTATTATAATTTTTTGCATGCTTTTATAATGCAGAATGTACCTACATGAATTCCTAAAAAAACTTTGTAACATCTTACTGTACTACCTACATTCTTTGCAAATAAAACATTCTATTGTAAGGTAGTATGCTCAGCTCAAATCAAATCCTTATGAACCCTGACATGATTTGCTGTATCTAATCTTACGAGGTGACATAAGTACATAATATGGCGAAGCTCGTTGGCGGTTGACACATTTTCGAATCTGTTGTCTTGTAATAAGGGTGAAAACTGGTCAACCGCCGAGTTTGTCGATTGTACCCTCTTTCCCACAGAGGTAGACAGAAACTAAAGAACGCCACTTACAACAATTCTTGCATACTTTTGCTTCGTCTACATTAATACTTCTTGTCATACACACGGTTCACTAATAGTATAAATCCCAATCGCAGTTCCTTGTTCCATGGACCACAGCGAAAGATATAATTGTACACAATTTGACGTTCACGAGCTTCGCTTATTTTATTTTAATGCTACCCGCAAGTACGGACAACGCTACTTAATGCAGATTAGCGTATAATTATGTGGTGGACTGACGTTTTATATTAAAACTGTAAAGATAACTGTCACGACCATCACCGTCCCTGAAGGGTTGTTAGAGCGTAGGTACTTATTTATCATATATTTCAGTTCATTGGTTTTTTTTTATAATAGCGTTTGACCACAATCTCACCTGTTGGTAAGTGACGATGTGGTCTAAGATGTAGCACGCTTACCTAGAAGATTCATTCATGACTTGAAGACCCCTAAATTTTACACGTCAGGAAATACAGACTCAGGCAGTTGATTCCATTTCCTCGCTGTACGGATAAGGACGAAGCAAAACGCTTAGTGCGTGGTTCGGGAATTTCCACCATGAAACGGTGTCGCTTATCAGTTTGCCTGGTTGTTTGATAGTAAAAGGGAGATGGCAGAATTAGTTTACGCATTTCAATATTTTGTTCCTATTACTGGGTCCGGGTATTGAGATTTGTTCCTATAACCTTTCCGGTTAAGAGAGGTGGGATAGTTCATCACGCTGGCATTGTGTGGAATGGAGCGACCCCTGACAGAAACATAATTATCTGTTCCATTAGAGTTTGGTCGAGTTGTATTAACATAAACGTATGGAACAGCTGATTACATGGTTTCGGGTACCTTCCACCTTTTGCCAGGGCTCACTCAATTTCACATGTGACCAGGGGGAATAACTATCCCACCTCTTTTAAGCAGAAAGGAGGACCCAGCGTTTAGCGTTGATCCCATAATAAAAGCTGCTTACAATGGCTCCTTAAATTTTAATAATGATAGTAATTTTATTAATAGAAAAATATATATATCGATTTGATTCGTACAAGTTCACATTCGTGGTTTTACGGTTTTGGTAGGTTTAGGTATTTTCTTTATTTCGATCACTTTTTGTTCCTTCTCCCTTCTGTATTGTTTGTTAATTCTGTTTGTGAGGAGACAGTGTACCGTTACTTATTAGCCACAATTCTAGCGCCATGTTTTAGCAACATTTAGCATGTTATAATGTTGACTTGGTAGCTATAAACATTCTCTAATTCAGAGGGTCTGAAACATTGGTAATATTGTAGAATATTACCAATGTTTCAGACCCTCTGAATTTTCTTTGTATTGATTGCGTCTAATTCTGCATTGTTTCTGCTTGAACAATAGGCACCGTGATTATTTTGAGATGAACTGGTACTTAAAAGTTTTGCTTTGTTTAAGATTCAGATTACAAAATAATTTGTTGAAATGTTTTGTTAAGCACACTTGTTAACCACGAGTCTCAGAAAATTCTGAAAGACGGCTGAGTCTGTAAAGTCAACAGATGAGTTAGATAACCGGGCACCAAACGACATCGATTACTTTATAAATAATAATAATCCGCCAAAGTGTTTGGTATGTAGGGAGATAACAATATCTGGTCTGCGTTTTGGCAAAAAGAAATTAATACATTATTGCATTATTTTTGTCAGAACATAGATGCTAGCTGTCTGTATTTGGTCGATTGTACATTATTATATGGTAATTAATTTTATTTTTGAGGTGTTTTCACGTAATGGCTCGACTATGGCACCTAGTGCCTTCTAAATGTCGATGATAAAAATAACTATAAAATGTATAATGATTATTTTATAGATCTACTTAAGTAAGGCATCCATAACTCCCGGTTAACAGCTTAACATATTCTTATAGACCAGTTAATATATTATTATAACTTGATGCTAGTAATATCGTTAATGAATACCAAATTGACCTGATTCCCTTCCACTTTATAGCTTGTGTGGGAAAATAACACTCTCGTTGCTTTGTTATTTCATTTAAAGATGAGCGTAAAATTAATGTGTTTTCGCTTTTTTGTTGCAGGTAAATAGAGACAGAAAGGTGATATTGATGTCTTATTCATTCACGGCTATAATATTTTCCCGGCGCATTGGTAAGTTACGCTTCTCTTCGACCTAATCAGTTACTTATTGGAAACTTCAATTAAAAGTGCCAGTTTATCAACGTTCTTAATTGTTAGAACAATCTTTAACAACCGGTTTTATTGATTTATTATAGGCATTTGATGCAGTTCGACAGTAAACTAAAAAGTTATTTGTTCATTTTTTTTTATTTAAATTAATAATAAAAAATGTTTCATAAAGTGAATTTGTCATCGATGGCAACAATAACTTAAGGTACGCTTCTTTGGTATTCGGATCCCATATTACACGATATAAACTCTTTTGGAGTTCCCCAGGGCATCATACTGGCACCTTTAAATTAAAATTATTTCGGCTCAGTTTCAAAGTCATTTGTTGTTGTTGCAACATAAAAAAGACATCACCTCTTTACTTGAAGCAATAAAAAGTAGCGTTATTATTCTGAATAGTTAATTTCCTATTGTCTTGTATCGACATCGTCCTTTCAGTATAAGAAATGCGCAGGAACTGCCAATCATTACCGTGACCGCATGCATGATGCATATAATTACACAATGCTTCCCAGCTGGTTTCCCTCGAAATAATAATTTCATCACACAGGATGAGGTGCTTGGCTGTGTTAATTGTAGTTTCACTAAGGGCGCTCTCACACAATGGTTACTTTTTACAGATATTCTATCTCACGAATATTGTTAAATTATTGAAATTTAAACTTATATTAATGACATAAACGTCATCTCACATAGAATGACTATACTACTTATGTATCGAACCTTCATTTTGATGGTGTCTTTAATTATTTTTTTCGATACGACATCGAAAAAAATAAATAATTCACGGGTTTCATTCACGGTTCGATGTCCACCCGAGACAAATGTGTGTGTGATCCCCAGATATTTTTTTCTATTCTGGTGTACTTTTTGTCTGTTAATTATATGTTTGTATAATCTCCTGCGACAGAAGGTTTGTTCCTTATTGTGGGAGCTGACTTAAAAAAAACATCCCTTTCGCGAAGTCCAGATCACTGTTGCTTTGATTTTTTGTTTATATTTGACACACAACAGTGTTTTTCTCTTGAACTGTCAAGATAAAAACACACTTTCCTGTTAAAAAGAGTAAGGGGATCAGACTGGAATGACAAAGTTTATAGTGGATCATACAGGAATTAAAACATAATAATAACCAGCAGGGGATCAGATCAGCGGATCCAATCAGAATATCTAAAAAAATCATACTTTTATATTTATAGTGATTTGCTTGTTTTCAAACACTTCTTGTGTTTAAGTTACAATGGGCAGGGCACATAGGTCGTAGAACTGATGGCCCCTGGGGCAAAAAGTTTCTCGAGTGGAGACCACGCATAGGAAAGCGCGGCGTGGGACGGCCTCCAACAAGATGGACGGACGACCTAGTAAAGGCCTGGCTGGAAGTAGTTGGATTCAGGCAGCGTATAACCGGTCTTTATGGAACTCTATGGAGGAGGTCTTTGTTCAGCAGTGGACCTTCTGTGGCTGATATGATGTTGAAACACTTCTTGCATAATTTCGGGTAACAATGAGGTCTCATTGGTAACCAAGAACCAAGTCTGGTACAATACTAATTACAGAAATGTCAGTTATGTGGCAGAGCACTTACTGCTACTGTGCAAAGGCAATCGTATGTCCGTTCCGTTTCGTTGCGCCGCGCTGGTTCGCCGAAAATTACGAAATGTTTCCACCAATGTGAACATTGTAGACCATTTTTAACCGACTTCAAAAAGGAGGAGGTTCTCAATTCGAATTATTTTTTTACCTCTGAACTTTCGACTGGGTGAACCGGTTTTGATGATTCTTTTTTTATTTGAATCCCATGTGGTCCCATTTCAATTTGGTCCAGTTCTGACAATGTCATCCATGAGAAAACCATATAAGTCTTATTTTTACACACAATGCTTGTTTCTTTTCTCTAAAAAAAAATTTTAGATAGACTGTTTCTAATTGAAATATTAAGCTATTTTTTACCATACACAATAGAAAATTGGAATCTCTGGAGGCTCACGGTTTCTTTTAATAATTAATTAATTCAGATATCGTCTAGTTTTTGCTCATCATCATCATCAGCGCGTATTCGTCCACTACTGGACGTAGGCTCCTTTAGTGAACGGCATTGAGCATGATCTTTTTATTCAGTCGCTGCCAGTTTTTGCGTGATCATCATCATCATATACTGTCCCACTGCTGGATACGGGTATCCTATCACCGAATGAGAGGGATTAGGCTATAGTCGACCACGCTGGTCTATCGGGGTTGGCAGACTTCACACACTGTCGAGGAAATCTCTAAAGCATACAGGTTTCTTTATGTTTTCTTTCACCGTTTAAGCGAGTGATATAATTATCAATACGCACATCATGAATTCCAATGGTCATATCACTACGCTATCACTGGTAATAATCCAACACTCTTTATTTTGCTACTATTGTGTTTGGACTTTAAAAGAGACCATGATTCCCTGAGTTTGTTTCGGTGTTTCTTCTCAGAGGTGATCAGTGGAAATGCCGGCGTCAGTAGCAATTCGGAGTTTGGATTTGTGCCTGGTTAATAACAATATGCTCGCACCGATTTCGTAAGACTTAAACATATCGTTGAACTGTGGGTATGCAATTAATATTCCTCTGCCTAACACTTCAGGGACTACAAGCGTATTTTATGTATAGAGTACGCCATTTCCACGAGAAAGCTACTTAACTAGAGTATTGCAAATAGTAACATCAAAGAGCGACTACCTGGAACTTTCTTTGCCTGCGCAAATTGATCCATCTTAGCGAATTCACTTCAATTATTTGATCTCGTTATTATTTTTCTTAGAAAAAAACCTGAGTTTTGAAGGGTACCTATTTATCCTTACGTTTATGAAAGGGTCGACCCCTTAGAAGGACAGTAAAGAGAATACTTGAAGGTCTCGGTAGGATTATGTAAATGTTTCATAAGGAGTCCAAGTAATATTTTGTTAGTTAAGTACTGTGTCTCAACTAAAAGCTAGTGTTGTCTAAGTAACTTGCCTCAGTAGGCAAGCTAGCTCAGAACTATTGTGCTAGCGCCTAAACCACTGAACCGATTTTGATATGATTTGGTACAGAGATAGATTAGACTTTGGAGAAGGACATAGGCTACCTTTTCTCTCAAGGATGCGGTTGGAACCGCGAGCAACAACTAGTATAATATGTCCGTAGTATAGTAGTAGTAGGTAGGTATATAAGACCACCCAGTGGCTAACACGCGTCCCTTCAATCGCTATACAAGGAAAGGCCTCGCTAATTGATGGGTCCTGCGATTGCTGGACCTTAACCCGTTATTGCCGTGGCGAATTTCGCGAATCCTTTGGCCATTATTAGAGAAAGTGAAGGCAAGTGCGGTTTTGAGTCGCTATGACTTCGACATATCATGCTACATCCCCGGGTGACGCAGGATCCATGAGGATTATTCCGTACTAAAAACAAGGTACCTATATAAGGCCACCTCATAGGCGTGGCCGCGTAGAGTCCCTCGAGCAGGTTTACGGGCACAAGGGACACACCAAGACGTTTGATATAGATTGCTGTGGATCACTGCAGTCACACTGAGCGATATTGGGATTTTTTGATCGCAGATCTTGGCTTTCAGAGGCTGGAAAGGAGAAGATAGCGTGTAGCGATAGCTGTGTTGTGTTTCTAACGGTGAGCAAAGGGTGGCATTGGGGGACCTTGACACTTATACTGCCAAACCAACTATTCTTCTTTCGTTTTACAGGATCGGCAACGCGTAAGTGATACCCCTGGTTTTGAAAGCATCTATAGGCTACGATATCCGCGATATAGGTGGGCCGTATTATTCTGCCACCTTAGCAGTATAAAAAAAAAATGCTTAGTTTGTGGCTCAATGCTAATGTGTACTGCAAATGTTACATCTGATTAATACCTAAATGAAAAAAGAAAATGAAATGAACATTTATTATTAGTATTTTATAATTAAATAAGAAGGAAAGTAGCCCACCAATCCAACTTTCAATCTTCATAATATGTAAACGCAAGATCACAGTACGCAGCTATGCCAACGTTTCAAATCATGTATTATATTTATATTGTTCACAACTGTACAGTCAGCAACGAAATATGAAGGTTGTGCGAGATCATTGCATAGATGACGAGTAAATGATTACCTTACCTTCATATAAAAAGGTCTCTTGACAAGTTTTTGAGCTGTCATACTTTCAAAATTTTGGTGTGTTCAGCTACTTTCGTTGCTGACCGTACCATTTGTGTCAACATACTACGCGCATCGAATAAAATAAATATTTGTTAGATTGTAAATGAGCTCGATTGTACCTAGGTCTGTATTCTATTGAGCATACAACACCTAACACCTGGTCAGAGCAAGCAAAAGCTTGCAACACGTAGTTTTAAAATGTAATGAGTACACTTATATGCAATGCAATGAAGGACGCTTAAAATGTCAGCCTTAGATTACAACAGCCAATACTTCGATTGATTTTTACTAGCTCTTGCCCAAAGTTACACTCACTTTGTCTTTCTCTAAGTTCCAATCTATGTCTATACCAACATTCATCAAATTTGATAGAGACTTTTACTACAGAATCGCAGAAATTTTAGCGCAGCAGTAGCGCTTAGGACCACTAAACTAATGAGGCAGTTACGCTAGAAACTCAATCGCTATTAATTTAGTTAATGAGTCGCTTCCAAAAAAAAGTGATTGTTTCATAGCTATCTAAAATTATTCAGTTGCCTACAGGTTATTAAGTTTCTGGTACTGTTAATTTTAATGGAGATATAATGAACCGCGCATCAAAAATAATGATTGAGCGACAAAATTACTGATTGAGCAGCAAAATTCTAAATAAGGTATTGGTTAGGTTAGCACTGTTCGGACCAAATCGTGTTCATGTTTTTCCAACTAGAATTTTTTGAAACCAAAGGGATAAATAGTATCATTCAGACGCTCGTTAATTGTGGCTGACTTAGTAATTTAGAAGGCAATGTAGCTTTAAAAAGAATTTTGTTTAATTAGCACCCATTTTAATGTCTATGGCACTACTGTGGAACTGTCTCTATTGATTTACTTAAGAAGGAATGAAATAATAACACCAAACAATTTAAAGTTCACAGTTAACGGATTAATAAATTGCGTAAAATAAAGACACGTGAGTCTACCCTGTACCCTAAGTATAACGACTAACTAATATTATGGAAGTGGGCTGGCGGGCGAGCGTTGAAGGATCTGCGTCAGACCTACAATGTCGTCACAGGATTATCGCGAAGGCATTAGTGCTACCCGACGATCGATCGATGTTACTAGTATTAAATATTCATAGCCTTACCCTTCTTTTCTTATCCTTTAGATAAAAGAAACTTCTTACTTACACGAGAAAGTTTGCCACCGTCAGGAATCGCTAAGTGCGTCACACAAAATCGTCTCGGATTGGTCTAGAAAACGCGTAGTATTGTTGTCGTTTCTTTGAACATCTGTATCAATAATTATTTATTTCGTAACAATATATTACTATGCTCTCTACATGGTGACCTCAAGCGTTTTAGATGGCACGACACGATATGGAGAAAAATCCTCATTTACTCCAGAGCTGAGGTGTTATGGATATAATTAATTCAATAGTGAGATATTATATTTTATCTAATACAAATCGCTTAGACTATGTTTGGAATTTCAAAAATTATTTAAGTAATTTAATTATTTCTTTTAGTCGACATTTGACATATTCTACTTTTGACACCATATTATATCGTCTGACAAATTTGTCAAATATTTAACTGATTCTCTTTTTGACAGATTCTAAATTAGTGTAGTTCATTATTAACTTGTCGTAAAGCTTAGTGACTGATATTTTCGGATCAATTCTTATGTTCAGATAAATTCTTGGCATGTAGATTAACTGTCTTGTAGTTCAATAGTTTTTTTTTCGGATTCAAGGTCTTGCATCCACATTGTTGTTTTAAAGATTTTAACTAATTACGATAGACTTAACTTTACTGGTGGATGCTGCCTGATAGTTGTGCATTACGTTTGTCTGTGCACTACATCCAGATATTCCCATTTTGAGACTTCAGAATGAGAACAGGCTACCGCTTTTAGTACAAAATTCAGTATTCAGTACAGTATATAGTAACAGTATCTTAAAAGTTAAGGGTAATGATTTTGTGTGCTAACAGTTTTCTCCAAAAAATAAATTTCACTGCAAACAAATGTGTGTTATGATCGTCGTGTCGCACTCGTGTCGTGTACCCTAAATAATAGTTCTCCAAGTGGTAAAGTAACTCGTGGCATGTCATTGCATATTCATACATTTTGTTGACTTTGTTATAAGAGTTTTTGGGTCTTTTGTGAAGGAACAATGCTGAGGGCCATTGTAGGAGCGTCTTGAACTTTTTTGAAACTCCTTTGGAATTTTTAAAAATGTACTAAAAGACATGAGAGCCCACACATGCTGGCCTGCATCGTATGGGTGTTATAGAGTTATTTAGCGAATTTTGTTATAAAAAGTCAATTTGCTAAGGAAGTTTGAGTACTGTATAACCTTTTTCGGCAATTTTATTTTTACTCGCTGCCAAACAAAGGGAATTTCTTTAGTTTTCAACATAGAGGTGTGCAAAATTGCCTTTTTGCGTTGTCTTATACCATGCAAGGATTATTAAAAAAATCGTGACCTACTAGACGGTCGAAGGTCTGCTAATTGCTCCTTGATAGGTTAAAAATAATACTTATTTTCATACTTGTTTTAAGTTTAATTCAATTCAAAGGAATTGGTTTTATATGACCAATGTCGATCTTGCGCCATCTCTCTTCAGTTTGTACTGTGGGAGAGAGAGAATGAGATCGATGGTTTTTGCATAAAACCTATTTTGTTGGTACGGATCACACATTCATACTTCTTTCTCAATTTATTCCTTACAAGAAGCAAGATGGGTATCATTATAAGACCCCATGTTCTCTCCTAGTTTAGACATGATTGGTCCTAAGTAGTATCAGTGTTAGGCCCTTGCATCACGAGTGTCATAATGAGCTGCTTCCTCTAGCTGGTCTCACGGTGTTCAAGATGACAGCTGACTAACTGACCCTCTGTTCTTTTTATTAGGAGATTAATATACGAGTACGAATATACAGGTTGTTTTGAGGAAGAGTAGGTATATAATATTTTGCACGCGGGTAGGGTTAGTCCATACACACATAATTATATCTGAATATGTCGCCTTACAGTCGTCATGTATGGGTTTAATATAAAAAAATATTGCTTTTATCAGCCGTGATCGTCCCACTGCAGGGCAAAGGCCTCCCTTTCCTTCTTCCACTCTTCGCGGTTGACAGCTTTCAGTATCCAACCCACGCAGTATGAGTCTAGTTCATCCCGCCATCTCATTCTGGGTCTGTCGCAACGTCTTCTGAAATGCAACGACAATGTGGATGCCACACATCGACACTGTCGTGGTTTTTGGCCACAGTTCATCAGACATCCGGCAGATATGTACAACACATATTTTAACAATTTAAAAAACTCGACTGTAACGAAAAAAAAAACCAGA
Organism: Acronicta alni; assembly: GCA_964056405.1. NCBI lineage: Eukaryota > Metazoa > Arthropoda > Insecta > Lepidoptera > Noctuidae > Acronicta > Acronicta alni. The sequence continues at coordinate 2,371,827 of OZ043935.1, forward strand.
CGTCAGGAACATAGCGATTTAACACTTTTTGGATTTTCACCGATTATTTAAGAACTTTATGACGGCTGGGTTATAGGTTTCGATTTTTTTTTTATTACTTTCATGTCTTAATGACATTGGCAAGACTAAGACATATCTATTGACGTAAGAATCATCAAAATGATACATGACATACATGATACATACATACATACTTAGACTGATAAACACATTACCCTCCTTTGCGTCGCGCAGTCGGGTAAAAATATCGGTACATAACCGATTTCTTAACCGAACAATCTGTTATTTGCCTATAATAAAGAAACGTAAGCGGACCATGGTGTAAATATCCGTGGCTTCGATTCCCACAGGACACAAATAGTTATGTGTTGAACATAAGTGTTTCTGTGTGTGTCTGGGTGTTTATTATGTATTATAAGTATTTTTTTTATACTACTAAAGTGTCAAACAAGCATGCGGTCAACCTTATGGTAAGCGGTTACCGTAGCTTATAGACGCTTGCAACACCAACAAGGGGTACTTATCACTTGAGCGTTGCCGACCCAGTAAAATGAAAGAGGATTAGTTGGATTGGCAGTATAAGGGTCAAAGTCATACCACTGGCAACTGGCAAGTATTTATAAAAAAGTATTTAAGTGTCCATGGTCACGGGTAGACTGAGGTGGTGGGCGTCTTGATGATAAAATTACTGACAGCTACCCTACATTTTTAATTGTTACATGATCAATGACATTTATTACTAATTATTAGTTAAAACTAGATGGAGCAAAGCGGATTTGGAGCGGGATTAATAACGCGATAAAATCCGTAAAAAGTAGTTTTATTTCAATGTATAATATTCGCGTAAATGTCAGAAATCTATAAGTATTTAAGTATTATAATTATTCATTGTTCAAATAGCGCAATTTCTGCTTAGTTTGGGACTAGATGGTGCTGTGTCAAAATGTCCTTAAAACATAATTAAAAATACGCGTGTTGCCTAATAGGAGCTGTACATAATCTGGGTCCAGCATGGTAAGTTTAAAAATCACTTGGCATAATAGGATTTATACCTCTTTTCGAATGCCGTAGACCCTTATGGATCGTCTGCACCCAGGAATCAATCCCTACAAGTGTAATTGGGTAACCCTGTGCCCGTCACCAAAGACGATTTCCAAGGCAATCCGATTAGGGCATTATGACTAAAATAGCTAAGCCATTGACTGCCTCATTAGTGGTTTAATTCTCAAGTAGTAGCTCAGTTTGGATTTTTGCCCGGTTAATTAAAATGAAAAAAAAAAAAAAAGCTTTACTGTCCTTCTCTTGTTTTATTGTAATTTCTTTCAAAGTTATCATTATCGCTTTCGTCTTTCTGTATACATAGTTAATTATGTCTTAACTGTCGTTATGTTAACCCTTTAATCGCCACGGACGTCTATATTTAGATGTCAAATTAAAACTTGCTCACGACGCCAACGACGGCATGGCACGTCAAATATACCACTTTTTTATAGTGCTTGGCGTAGAGAATAGATTTTCGTTATTGGCGTGGCGGTCAAAAAATTTATCTTCTGTATAAATTATTACTAGCCCGTGCTGTCCCACTGCTGGGCAAAGGCCTCCCTCCATTCCTTCCAACGGTCGCGATAGTGCGCTTCTTCTCTCCAGTTCTCAAGGAAGACATCCAGTTCGTCCACCATCTCCTTCGTGGTCTGCCGCGACCCCGTGTCGCTGTTTCAGGGCACCAATCCTGAATTTTTCGGGCCCACAGCTCGTTGGACATGCGACAGACATGTCCTGCCCAGTCCCATTTAAGTTGGGTAGCCTTTTGAGCCACGTCCATAATTTGTGTTATGGAGCGCAGTGTAGTGTTTCGAACGTGATAAAGATCGAAAGATCGATCTTTATAAAATTATAGGATCTTTTTTACGATGTAAGATAGTAGCAGGTGGAATTTATATCCATCTATCTACCCCTACCAGTGACAGACGTATGAGAGCGTGTATGCACGGTGAAGACCGGTGGAGGTTGATCATTTTTCGACCCTGCACTGTTAGCAGTAAGGATGAAAACTGGTTATCTGCTAGGATTTTCGATTGTACACACAATGGCATACATAATTATTAAGCTATTAGGTCGATTGATTGTTGATTTTTGTCTGATGACATGTTGTCGTACAAATTATCTATATTATACTATAAGATACGTGAAGAGAAAACTTTGTACCCCTTTTTAAGAATATTGCGCGCAAGGTGTGAGATTTGGAAAAGTTAAAGTTTATATAGAGAAGGCGTGCAGAAAGCTAAAAGTACGGTCGAAAAAACAGTTCAGTATACAGGCAGCTAAATAAACATCGTGTTTTTTTAAACATTGTGTAATTAAGTATCCAGCAATATGTGTCAAAACGCAGGTATTGGAAGCTGCTACACATCAAACCCTTTGACGGGTAATTATTTAAATCACAATCTGTGTAAAGATGCAGATTTCGTTCGCTACCTGTATACCAAACTCTTTTGTTGAACCTTAAATAAAATAAAATAATCATTGCTTACGTTCGGGCTGTCAATGTCAAACAGAAACATGTTTTTTTAATAAACTGTGACAAAAGAAACTAACATTCAGACTTAAAGTTGCACTTAACCTCCCCGGACCCACTAGTAGGTACTAAAAAAATTAGAGCTGTCAAGGGACACCCGGATGGAACGAAGTTCCTTTCATTAAAATTTAATAATAAAAAATAAAAAAACCTGTATACACTAAAAAATTCACAACGCGCGAAATTCAAATATTGTCATTCACTCAATAATTCGAAATTCAAATATTGTTGACAAGCAAAAAGTGTCGTGACAACTTTTGTAAGAATTTTTTCCGTCTAGCCCCCTTTCACAACGCGCGATAAGGAACTTCGTTCCAATAAAAAATCCTGATGATCATATTATTATAAAGGTTCTACTGTCGTTACATTCAAACTACTCTTTGTTTCAAGTACATACGAACCAGTTGAATGTCGTTGTCGTGACCGTATCTAATCAGGAATGGTAGCATCGTATTCAAGGTGGTCTCTGTTTTAGAAAAAAAACTGATTTTATGTTAGTGGTAGGGCATAGTGGGAGTAATACTACTCAAATTGGAGCACACTTGAAAGAAAAGAAAAGAAAGAAAGAAAAGTATTTATTTTCGCCCAATACGACGCATGACAATTATTAATGGGCCAAAGGCCAATGTCTCAGTTTAGACACAGAGTTGGCAACTAAGTGCCAACATAATAAAAAATTAACTATAAACATTACAAACAAATAGTACAGAGGCCAGCACATCAAGCTACCACAATCTGTCAAAATTCTTAGATCGATTTTCAACTTTAATGCCAATCGATAAGGTTCATATTCAATTGGGAAAATTTGACAGTTTTGGATAGCTTGACCTGCCTGTACCTAAATACGATAAAATTAAATTAATTTAAGCCCTAGGTCTAAATAAAAGAGATTGATGTGCATCGTGTGAGCGAAAAAAGGTCAAAGCTCAGCGTGTTGCTGCGGAGATGCAACACCGACAGCGCTGGTTTTCAGCAAAGACCTTATGCCACTTCACAATTCTCTTTCACATAATCGCTTTGTAGTGCACTTCAAAGTCTATGCGGAAGGTGGAAGTGGTGGTGGTTATAGTCGGTATACTGGCCACCTGGCCGGGGAGCCCAACATAACCGTCACACATCCCCGAGCGGGGAGCACAGATAAGGCGCATTTCCCCACCGAAAAAAAGGTAGTAATTTTTTAACGTAATTTTTACCAGCCTCCTGGTGTTTTAGCTAGGAAGAAGAAGCGGCTCAACAATCTCCCCAGCAAGACAACGTAAAAATTATATAAAACAAAATTTTAATTTTCGTCTCTTTCGGGAACTTCCACGTATTTCTAGAACCTTCGTGAGCCATCTCAGTCGTCATTTACGCGGCGTAACAATATCAAAGCTTCTTATGTTACCGCTGACCTACACAGCTGTTGAAGAGAAACAATACGATATTCGATATTTCGCTTTCTTTAGTTGTGGCATTTTAGTGGTAACGTATAATGTGGTTTCCGCTTTAAATTGCCCCCAATTCATTCTACTGATGACATAAATGTCGAACTGAAGTACTCGGGTACGTGTGAAGAATATTGTATCTATCTATTTTAAGAGTGGTAGGACATTGTGGGAGTAATTCCACTCAAATTGGAGCTCCCTGACTGGGTAAGTACATACCTCCGCCTTGCAGAAAATCGAAGTAAAATAACACTGCTTTGAGCTGTGTTGTGTTTCTTACGGTAAGCAAGGTTGCTAGTGGTCCACGAGGAAACGTGTTGGCAGGGGGGACTTTCACCCTTATACTGCCAACTATTCCTCTTTCAATACAGGGTCGGCAACTGATACTCCTGGTGTTGCAAGTGTCTATAGGCTACGGTATCCGCTTACCATCAGGTGGGCGGTATGCTTGTTTGCCACCTTAGTAGAATAAAATCTTATGATGTATCCATAAATAAGATTTTCAATTGTCAATAATAATATTATTATCACAGAATGTTGACTGGGGTTAATTTCAGCAACTGTTGATGGCATACATTGTATAGTGCATGAAAAAGGAAATGTATTCATCAATGGTATTTCAAAACTCTTGATAATCCTTGCTAATAATAGTAATGCTAATAAATATACTGACGCTGACACAGCTGTTGACCGTGGTTTTAGCCGAATCCTAAAGGGATTTTCGAGAAAAAAGGCAGCCTATGTCCTTCTCCAAGGTGTAATGCAGATGCATTACACCTTGGAGAATTTAGGGCAATAAATTTTGTACAGAGATCTGTACCTAATTTCATCAAAATTGGTTCAGCGGTTGAGACGTGAAATTCTAACAGACAGAGTTACTTTCGAATTTATAATATTCGTAGAGATTATTTACTTAAAAAAACCACAAATTCAACACTATCATCTTAAATGCTTAGATCCTTATTAATAAAACCTAGCACTGCAACTAGTTTTGACTTTTCAAAAGTGCTATTTTAATAGTTTATTGACATAAAATATTTGACTTTGACTTAGCTGACGTAAGCTGGCTCTAGTCTAGACACAGCTAGAATCATCTGTAGGATCTTGGTTTATAAAACGCAGACATTTTCTTGAATCCACTTACCATACATTTAACGTCGCAAACAAACTGAAATGACGGTTTGCTCCAGAAATGGAAATTTTAAGTATTCAAGCCGTGATTCTCGGAAACTTAATAACATCGGGCCCATAGGACTGCTGTAAGGGACTGGTATGGTCTCTAGTAAATGCGGTTTGAGATGGAAATTTTTGGAGAACTGAACTACAGAGGTGTACATCCATCGTTCGCCGGTAAGTTTAGTTCCCAAGTTGCCGGTCCATATTTTGTTGTTAAATGGTTATTATTTATAAATGATCTCGCCTTAGTGAACGAGCCCTGTGTCGTGAGGAATTGTACATCTATATACAATTAACGGACACAAAATACGGTATAATACAGTAATAACACATAATACAGTAATTATCTGCTCATATTTTTATAATTGTGAACTCCTTTTCGATAACCTGAGGCCCTTTGAAGCATATCTCTTTAGTAACCAATAGTTAATAGTCTGCCATACGCCCAGTAATAGTCTACTATATCAGAGGAGAAAAGCTCCCTAAATTATGGTCGAGCTGCACAATGACTGATGCATGCGTGCCGTCGTCTGGGACTGGTCTACTCAAAACCGCTATGGCTCTTTCTTCAAAAGCCTATTTCAGACTTTGCCCTACATTGTAAGACTCACATATTTGTTACTATTATTTCTGGACTTTAAAAGAGACTGTGATTCTCTCCAGATAGGAAATGCTAGAGCCATCTAGCTTAAAAAATATGTATTTGCAAAATTTATCATTTAAAACAGTTGTAAATGTTTCAAACAAAACTTCGAAAATGAGGATTTTAATTACGAAATAATCATTGTTGTGTGTGAAATCATTTAACTGGTGACCTAGTGATAGGTAGTTAAATTTTAGTTCGATATTATTACACTGCAGCTAGTGCTTTCAACATAGCAAGTCTCTCAGAATGAAAATGCATCTCATTACTTAGTTTCCTTCGCTTTGTAGACAACTCTGACGACAAAAGCAACAGCTGATACGCGACGTAAAATACTCTAGGTTTAATTACGAAAGTTTTCTAAATATAAAGTTGTTAGCGTCTCCAGTTTGTTCTGGCGCTTAGCCAAACCTGTCCACCACAAGGTCTTTTATAGGAAGAATAAATTCGGACACTTGACCTGATTGACGTGATGGGCGCCGGAAAATTGATTAGGCTTCTTGTTTTCAAGCTTCGTGCGTTTCACTACACTCTTTGTGTTTATTTTTACTTGACTGCGTACACCATTGTAACTTTTTGTGGCCGAATATTCCTTCTTGACTGCCAAGTCTCCAGTTTCAATTTATGGATACACCTCTGACTTTTCGAAATTATGTGCGTAGTAATAATTAATTATCACTCGCTTAAACGGTGAAGGAAAAACCTCTTGAGGAAACCTGCATGCCTTAGAGATTTTCTGGACGGCTGTGAAGTTTGCCAACCCTCACTAGGCTAGCGTGGTGGACAGCCTAATCTCTCTCAATCTGAGAGCAGACCCGTGCGCAGCAGTGGGAAAATATGGGTTGATGATGATGATTAATAAATATCGATCCATTTTGTCATCTAACGACCACTATGTCATATTTAAAAGTTCAGTGTCTCAATAGAAATATCTCGTAGCTACGATCAATGGAACAAATTTCGTATCTTACAAGGTCATATCTCATGTGAGCGAAAGTGTGTCGGCTAGTAACAAGATGTTTCATAACTTTGATATAACTAATGGTCTATTTGTATGGCCGAAAGAAATGAGAACGTATTATTCATTAGCAAGAAGATTTAAAAAGGAATTGGGAACATTTTCATTCTTTGATCTTGATTTGACTTAATTATTTTCTTTGTCTGGAAGACAACGTATGACACTAGGCCAGTGTCTTTCAAAGTTCTTGAACACGCGACCGCTTTACAGGTGAAAAAATGTGGCGATCCCCCAGGACTGTGACTATGTCATGAAAATATTGTATTTATACGGGGTCACATCCTTGATAGACTGTTCGTCATACCGTCTATCACTCGTCATATTTTTATTTCTTTGGATATTTGAGATAGATATGATTGTCCCATTAGTATCACAATACTGGCTTTGATCGGGAGGAACGAGGGTAAAGTCGACCACGCTGGCTTAGTGCTAGTTGGCAGCTGTAATTGAAGGATTTTATGTTTTCAACAATTTTTACTCGACTTGACTCCTGACTTTCATGCATGAGGAGGTAAGGTTAATGAATGTAGGTAAAACGAGAGTTGTGTGCCAAGTATCGTAACAAGTTGAAATCTATAGTATCTGTTATCTAAATATATATGTATTAAATAATAAAGGTATTACCAGTTACACCAATTGAAAGCTTTTTTTTCTACGTGGTTAATAATACAACTATCTTTATTATAAGGAATCCTTCAATAATCTTTCTTAACAACTTTTTGATTTTGTAGACTGTCAAAGTCACCTGAATGATAGATAATATCATCAATTCAAACCTTTCAAAGTTTAAACGTCTCCACGACTCTATACAATTTCAAGTGCCTGTGCAAAGTCTGGCGGGGAAATAGTTAGCGTTTGTTTAGCGGTTTCTTAATAGGGGACTATCGTCTGATCTGTGAGGTACCTATGGCCCGAATTTCACAATGGACGACCTACGCCCTTCTTGTAGGACGATTTTATAATGTGCTAGGTCGATAGAGTTGATATCGATGCAATTTAAATGAATTGCGATGATTTCATGATCGAAGCTGTTTTGTTATGCGTAGCAAACTTAGATGCTTAGATTAAATATTGTTTGAGCAAAGGAATACTGTTTTTAGTATCATCGATAATACTGCTCATAAATCGATTGAAAGCATGATTGTTTTTAAAACATCATTTCAAATTGTACGATTTTTTCTACTAATGTATTCAAGAAAAGAAATCAATACATACGATAACACTTGACCGTAATCTTAACAGACCGTAAAACAAACACAACCGATAACCGACTTTTAAACCCCATTTATCTAAATAATAAGAAAATTCCGTATTCTACACACGAAATACGTGTCAAGATATCCGAATGTCAAATTATAATATCGATATTCAAGTCACGTTCCCATCACTACGTCTGCCTACGATACATTCACTCTTTTAATACAAACAATATTGAACGTTAGCAGTAAAACAATAAAGTTTCCTTTTATATCAAGCAGTTAAATAGCATTTCTGTTAATCGATTTTGAACTTTATATATATTTTATTAAAGGCCTTAGTGCTGGATGTTTGTGTCGGATATTGCCTTACATCGCCCACTAATACGATTTCGATTCGGAACACGTGGAAAGTCTTATGTGCAATAATATACTTTTAATTAGTTTTAAGGTGACAACAGGCAATTATCATTAGGGAGTTTAACCTTTATAACCTGACTGTGAAAAGTTAAGGCAGCGTATTTATAATCGTTGCAGAGAAGTTCTTGGAAAAAAAATGTTATTGGTTATCTATTATGTCTTTTAATTACGGGGCGACATAGTCAATGTTGACAGTCTCTTAAATAAAGATTAAAAAAAAAGTGTCTTAACATTCGAAAAACTATCATGTATTTGTAGTTTATATTTCATGCTCTTAAAAAAAAATGCGAATCGCGATTCTAACTCGAGACCTTCGACGTGGCAGGCCAATGGTCATACCACTAGGCTATCACTGCTTCCTATGTTGTTTTATTTCAATGTATATGGCATATACATTGAAATAAAATAACTCTTTTCGGATTTTATCGTGTATATTGATATTCAAATGATTTATTTCTGATGAATGATATAACTTAGTCTCATGTAACCATTGAATTGTTCGTTCAATGGTTGTCCAGTTTATTTTACATAGCGGGTCTGAACTTCTACCAACCTTGGTAGGAGGGGAGAGTCCCATAAGTCTGAAAATACATTCAAGATGCTCTTGGACGACTAGCGCAAACGCGCCATCATGGATACCTACTCATCTCTTCCGCATAATCGCAGCGAACCCGACGCGCGCTTCCACGAATGTCCCTAACGCACTACATCGCCACGGAACCCCAAAAAGCACCCTGTATGCATTATTGTACTGTACGCGCAGGTCGCTATATGCCCGCTGGGTATACTTGCTCCAAAGGGTACCCGTGTAAAACAACTGGCAGAAGTCTTTAAATAGAATATTATTAATCCTGAAGTTTTGGACCTTAACGCCTACGTTAGTAGGGATTAAAATATCAATATACTTACACGAGAGCATGGAGAGCACGTAAAGCCGTCGGTCCCGGTTATCATACGGACACGTATCGTTAGTGATGGTCAGAAGCTCAAAATGCCTGACAATCAGTCTATCCTCAGGGTATTGGTATTACCCAAAAAATGGGTTGCGGAGGTCTGATGGCAGTAGCTTCGTGTAAAATACTGATATTCAGCCGCATCTGGTTAGACTGCAAGCCGTACCCAATATTTTTGGGAAAAGGCTCGGAGAAAGAAGAACTATACGCGTTAAAATCCGTACCTACATTATATTGATGATATATTAGTATCAATACAATTTGAAATGTCAAGTGAAGCTAACATTTTTGAAGTCTTGATAAATAGAGCACTTAAAATAAACATCGACCTCGAAGCATCGTTTTCAGCCACATACTTACTTGAAGTAGTGTAATTTCCAGGTCTTCATATACAATACGAACAATAGGAAACCATTTTTCGCTGTCATTGTCACCCATTTATTGTACTGAAGTCATTAATTTACTCTTGTGTGTTTCATGTTTGTGCTACTCGTTTTATTGTCAGTAATTCACTCAAGAAAATATTCTAGAAAATTTAATTTATGGCTTCCAATATATTCAATCTATGAAATTGGGCGCTCATGGCCTTTCTTTTTATGGAAGAGGGAGGCAAGCGAGCAGGCGGGTCACCTGATGGTAAGTGATCACCGCCGCCCATTGACACCTACAACACCAGAGCGCCTGCCTTTGAGATAAGAATAGGTTCGCTTCTTAAAGGTTGACATGTCGTACAGGATCGGAAATACCTCCGCTGGTAATTGATTCCACAGGGCAGCTATGCTTTAACTACGCTGATCAACCCATCTGCATGGATAAGCTGCGCTAGTCGCGGTCAGTCTGTGAATGGGTGACCTTCTTAACACTTCGAGACCACTCCGTGGCTCGGAGACTATGTACACCTGTGACACACACCTATGACAATCGTTAGTGGCCAGAAGGCCAAAGAACCTGACTACCAGTCTATCCTCAGGATATCAGCATTGCCCCGAAAATGGGTTGCGGAGGTCTGATTGCAGTCGCTCCGTTAGTGATAGCCCAAAAAGCCTGACAACCAGTGTATCTTCAGGATAACAGCAGTGCCTCGAAATTTGTTTGATGTTTTGACAATCGTTAGTGAAGGTCAGAAGCTCAAAATGACCACCAGTCTATCCTCAGGGTATCGGTATTACCCAAAAATTGGGTTGCGGAGGTCTGATGGCGGTCGCATAGTGTAAAATACTGATATTCAGCCGCATCTGGTTTGACTGGGAGCCGACCGAAAAAGCTCGGAAGATGATATGATCACACTTACACCTTCCAAAAGCCTTAAGTACGGTGAAGTGGATCTTATAAGGGCTCATAATCGATGAACATAGGAACCGTAAATCAAATATTTCGGTTAAATATTGTACGGCTACGATAAGTATGACGTATTTGGTCGAATATTGTATGAGCAAAATCCTTGAAAGATTGGTAGTAATTGGAAGAAAGTATCCATTAAATGCCGTTAATTGTGCCTTAATACATACCATCACACCAGTATTCCCCAAAGGGTTAGAAAGAGGTCTACTGTACACGCAACTTTCGCTGTACAGTCAACAAAAGAGATTTGTGTACTGGTACCGAACGAAATCTGCCTTTTTACACAGATTCTGATTTAAATATTTACTCGTCAAAGGGTTTGATGTGTAGCAGCTTACAATACCTGCGTTTTAACACATATTGCGTGATACAATATTACAAAATCTTTAACAAAACACAGATGTTTAATTAGCTGCCTGTATACTTAACTCTTTTGTCGACCGTGCGTTTAGGTCCACTGTAAGAGTTCCTTTTGCACCGGGCACATAATTTAAACTCCCGAGCTGCTACTGAGAATTTCATAGAAAAATCCAATAACACTGTTTGACCTGGAAATAAAACCCAGAATATCTCGAAGTCGTCGCACTTACGATCACCATATTATAGGCTAGTAAATTATATAACTCCGTTACTCCAAAAATCTAAGAGGAATTTCAATATTAATGAGCATGATTGTTAGTGTAACTATTGTTTGTCTTCAATACTCTTTTGAAAAAGAAATCTATTGTTCTACCTTCAGCTTAAAATAGTCTAAAGTGCTCCAGTTTAAACCCTATTCATCCATTTGGGTTTACCTTTTAAGGCCCTTTTAGCACACGATTCAGGTCAAACCCAACGTGGTCTGTAATACCTAGGGTTGACAAACGGCTTGGTACAGGTAAATTCTTTATTCTCCAGATTGAATAGAATTCCGGGCAGTATTGTGTGGTGTCTGTGCTGGCTAAAAATAACCCTAACCTTCTTTTGGATTGCCTCAAAAGCTATAGCGTATTTATCAAGTAGGTTGTTTATGATATTGTCTCTTGGTCGTCCCAAAGTCTACAATACTTGCTAAGGTTTTATTCGATTTATGAAATGAAACGTCATAAAGAGTCAACTGGCATTAGAATGATATTATACCAAGCTCTGCGTTTGTAGTCTATGTTTATTTTTATAATACTACCTTTTCCCGCATTTTCGTTCCCGTAGAGGTAGAAGAAACCATATTAGATTTAAGCCTAAACCAGTGGTGATGATCTCTTCTTTCTATGGGTCTCCATTCAGCAGAGAGGTCAAGCTCTATTTAAATACCAATTCAACTATTTGAGATAAGATGTACCCAAGTTCTTAGTTGGAGTATTACTATGCTTTCTAACACTGAACATAACATTTAAATCTGTTCAATAGTTTTTGTGCCAACTTCTAACAAACAGACAAGAATGCTCTAAAAATGACTTTTGGTTCGGGGACGTTTATATACTCTAATCCCTGCAACGGGGTTGCAGGACAATGTCTGCCGGGTCCATTTGTGAATCTAAACCATCAAGGCATCATCAAAAATTTCATCAAAATTGGTTCAATCGTTCGAGTTCAGTGACATACACATGGTCTGAAGGATTTTATATAAAGATATAGTATATAAAGATTTCGATATGTTTTGTGTGTATCGTATTACTTATTAAACACTTTTAATCTGCTTTCTTCCTTAAAAATACTAGGTGCCCTATTTTTTATCTCACAGCCCTATTTCATCCCTGTTTTGTTTTTAATTGCCATGAGTGGAGTTGCGTCTACGTCGAGAGCCTCTCGTTACATAGGATTGAGAGCGGTCGAGGATTATACGTAAACCCTCTAGAGCTGAGCCATGATCATAAGCGGAAAATTTAAAAGGTGTGTGTGAATATTATATGAGTAAAAGCTTATCGAAATATGTCGAATGTTTACGATTTTCGCTTGAGGGACGCGTGGCTAAGTAATAACGTTTTATGGACGTTTTTGACAGCACCATATAGTCCCAAACTAAGCTGAGCTTGTACTATGGGTACTAGACAATGGATATAATAATTAAATACTTTTTTGTTGTAAATATACATATTTTAATTAAGCTATCTGTAATGATTATTTTTTAACTTACACCTACAGTTCGCTGATATGTTTAGGTCCTATGTAATAGGAGGCGAGCTTATTCTAATTAATGGTGCGATAGATATCACAGAAAAACCTGGTCGTCCTGGGAATTTAACCCTGTATTGTACCAGAGGGTCTACTCCCTATCTCCGTCAACGAAGTTACGAGCCGTTCGAAAGTTCTCCGAAACTTCGGAGTCCCATAAAACAAGTGTCAAATTCAGTTTTCGAACGGGTAAAAACACATCGAGAGTAGGGACAACTGTCAAATTGTGTTGTCATTCATTCTTAGTTCGGGCCCCGAACGAATCATCCATCCGTAGGTGATACGGAGTAGGAAACGCCCGTAACCAAGGTCTAAACTACGGACTTTGTGCTTAGGGAGTAGACCCCCTGTCGCAATAAGGGTGACTAGGCTAATGAAGCAAGGGGGAGAGTATTGTCCACCTCTCTCCCGATCCGTAGTATACGTACCGGACGCCGGAGGGCGCAGACAGACCCCCGGCCTCCATGAGCTGTGGCCTGCGGGCGGTTGAATTGGGGGACTCTGCCGCCCGACCAGACAATGGCCCCGGTAGGCGGCACGCTTGTTACGAAGCGTGCCTTAAAAATATGTATGCGAGGAAAGGCCAAGCCTATCGACGGGGTCCAGCAACTGCTGGACCACAGCCTGTCCTGGTCGTGGCGAATTTCGCGGATCCCATGGCCATGACAATAGGGCAGGTGAAGGCAAGTGCGGTTTTTAGTCGGTATGAGTCCGACATACCCTGCCACCTCCCCGGGTGGCGGAGGATCCATGAGGATTTTCCGTACTATAAAAAAAAGGCTAATGAAGCAGTTATTGTATTTTGAAAATACTTCAGACTTTTTTCTACATTTCCCCTACTGTTCTGAATTTCCTGTCTCTGTACCATTTTTCTTGCCTATTACCGTCAGTATAATGTCGACTTAACTCATTTAAGACGCTCTTAGGGCACCCTTCGTCTTTCTAAATCGAGTTACGTCTCGATTATTATCGCTCAGCTCATTTCGTGTCGGTATCATTACGTTTTCTGATACATTTTAATCTATTATTAGCTTCTTTATGTTTTAGGAGTAGGTGTTTGGTTTTGTCTTTGCTTTGATATGCTTTGGGTAAAATTTAGTTTACAGGTTTTACTTGAAATTAAAACTGACGGGTGATTGATTTTCTTTGTCTTACGTTTTATTGTGCTATATTTAGTGATTCTTTTATGTATATTAGTGGCGCCGGAGTGGTCGAAATGCGACCTCTTTAAAGTTGAATGTTATTGAGTTTTGTTAGTCAAAGTTTATTTAAAAAGCAATTGACACTCACATTTGTGTTCCTGTTTGACAATGATAGCCCGAACGTAAACAATGCATAATTTATTTAATTAGGTATATAACAGTTTTTATACATCAATTTTAGCTTTATACACTCCTTCTCCATATAAACTTTAATTATGTCAAATCTCACACTCCTCCATGCGCGCAATATTCTTAAAAAGAATATTACGCAGTACAAAGCTTTCGCTTCACTTAATATTAATAGATTGGCTTATTTTTTGTTAATACACGGGGCTACCTTTAACCATCAACACCGTGTACACAATTTATATGAAAAAAGCTCAGATTAATTCTCATTACTTAATGCGAAGTTACAGTGAGTGTACGTATTTGGTTTTCGCGCGTTAGTTGCGACCCAAAACTAAACTATTTTAAGTCCAAACTCTTCAACTTTAGTGGCATAAACTGCAGCCCTCCCACACTAAACGTTAGCAATAAAGCATAACATATTCAATATGCTTTCCATATTTCCACACTTTGCATCCATAATTCTATTTCTGTGGTTCCCCTTCTCCCAATCTAATATTGTCCTTATTCCTTCAATTTCCTAACAGTTTGCTATGTTCGTTTCAGTATGTTTATTTTTCAGAATATATTGATTATTTGGTTGATTGATTGATTTATTACGAACTAGCGACCTGTACTTTATTTATTTATTTATTCTTAATGTACAAAAAGTGTACAAAGGCGGTCTTAATGCCTTAGGCATTCTCTACCAGACAACCTTTAGGTGGTGCAGAGACGATCATGGTAGATGCACTACAATGGTAGATATGAGAGGTATAACGCGACTTTTACTGTCTAAACTATAAAAGTACATTTAGTATACTTACATATAAGTACTTTACAGTATACATATATATAAATATATATCTATCTATATACAATATTAAATAATCTAATATATAAAATTCTCGTGTCACAGTTTTCGTTGCCATACTCCTCCGAAACGGCTTGACCGATTTTGATGAAATTTTTTGTGCTTATCGGGGAGGTCTGAGAATAGGCCAACATCTATTTTTCATACCCCAAAATTTTTTTTTTATGGCAAAACAACGTTTGCGGGGTCAGCTAGTAATATATATATATATATATATTATTGTATATTTAATTCAATCTAATATTGACCTGTACCTGTCAGCAGTAATAGCCTAGGGATATGACTATTGGACTGCCAAGTCAAACGTTTCGAAATATAATCCAAAGTACGCATCTCTCATTTTCGAATTCATGTGCGTATTAATAATTAAAAAAATCACGACATAATACCTACTAGTTTGTGTAATATCGGAGTGACGCTGACGCCGCGAATGGTTAGATAATTCAAGAACAGATTAAAAAATACGATTATTATTAAAAATAAAATTGAATTATAAAAATTACATTGCATTTTTATAAATATCGAGGTTTCTCGTTCACTTTTTCTTATGGTGTAAATTATATGGCACAGTTCTGTTTCTTATCTTGTAGAAACTAGTGATGGAGCATTGTTCTGACCTATTTTAGAGGATAAAAGATTATCAAGATTGCATTTAGGTATGTCTTATCTAAACAAAGCAATAGTTTAATCTAATGCATACATTATCCCTCCAGCGAGATGGACGGACGACCTGGTAAATGATGAAATGAAATGATGATGAAATGCTATTTACTTTCTGTACTGTACTGTATCTGGTTTGATTTTTTTATGCTAGAAGACGCCATTTCCTAACTGACGAACTCTGAGAAGAAACGCTGAAACAAACTCAGAGAATCATGGTTTCTTTTAAAATCCAGACAGTAACAGTATTCAGTGCTGGTCGTATATGTGTTTTACAATGTAGGCAAATATGAAATGGCCTTTTGAAGAAAGAGCCATAGCTGCTTTGAGTTGAACAGTCCATGCCATTATTTAGGGAGCTCAAGGAGTTCCTTTCCACTTTCGTATCCATCTTAGTATGAACTAGAATTTAAAATAAAAATACACCTTATCTGTGTGTTGATATATCCTTCCTGTTCCCTTTGAGTTTATTTTAAGTATCTTTGATTGCGTCCCCGTGATCGTTGACTGAACTAATTACGTTCTCAAAATAGTTTTGTGTCTGTTTTTTGTCCAACGTTTCCTTTTAGGTTTTTTAAAGTAATGACTCCAAGTTTCCGAGTTTTGTTTAGCTATCGATTTTATAAATAATAAAATAACTAGATTTATACTATTAAGGTGGCAAACAAGCATACGGCCCACCTGATGGTGAACGGTTACCGTAGCTTATAGACGCTTGCAACCAGGGGTGTCACTTGCGCGTTGCTGACCCTGTAAAACGAAAGAGGAATAGTTGGGTTGGCAGTATAAAGGTCAAAGTCCCCCTACTGCCAACACAACGTTTCCTCGTGGAACACTGGTAATTGCAGCTGGCAGCTGGCCCCCGCGGTGTCTCCCGCCTTTTTTCCTATTTGCTCGGCTCCTATTAGTTGTATCGTAATGTTATATAGCCCATAACCTTCCTCGATAAATGGACTATCCAACACAAGATTTTTTCAATTCGAACCAGTATTAGCGCGTTTAACCAAACAAACAAACTCTTCAGGTTTATAATATTACTAGCTTCTGCCCGCGACTTAGTCTGCGTGAACTTTACCGGGATAAAAAGTATCTTGTCGTTAAGTTTTCTGAAATTTTCCAATTTCCTGAAAGAACCTACAAAGTATTAGAAAACCAAAAAAAAAGATGAATGAAATCAGTAAAGTCGTTCTCAAGTTTTACCGTGACCAAGGGAAATAGGGATACATTTTTATATAATTACTAGCGACCCGCCCCCGCTTCACACGGGTGCAGTATACATATAAACCTTCCTCTTAAATCACTTTATCTATTAAAAAAAACCGCATCAAAATCCGTTGCGTAGTTTTAAAGATTTAAGCATACTTAGGGATATAGGGACTGAGAAAGCGAGTTTGTTTTAAACTATGTAGTGATATAGTTAATTATCATTATCATCAGCCAGTATTCCTCCACTGCTGGATGTAGACCTCTTTTAATGAACGCCACTGAACCTGATCTTCAGCCCTTTTCACCCAGTCGCTGCCAGCTGCCTTCTGCAAGTAGTCAATCCACCTGGCTGGCGGGCGTCCTACACTACGCTTATCAAGACGCGGTCTTCACTCGAGAACTCGCTCAAACGGCTAGAGCTTCTCGGAGAGATAATTTTATTAATTTACTAGCTGACTCGACAAACGTTGTTTTGCGATATCATCATCAACCTATATACTGTCCCACTGCTGGGCACGGGTCTGCTCTCATTTTGAGAGGGACTAGGCTATAGTCCACCACGCTGGCCTAGTGCGGGTTGGCAGACTTCACAGACTGTCCAGAAAAATCTCTAAGGTGTGCAGATTTCCTTACGATGTTTTCCTTTAATACGCACATGAATTCGAAAAGTCAGAGGTGCGTGCCTTGGATTCGAACTAGAGACCTTCGACTTGGAAATCCAATGGTCATACCACTAGGCTATCACTGTTTTGCCATATAAA
Organism: Acronicta alni; assembly: GCA_964056405.1. Lineage (NCBI taxonomy): Eukaryota > Metazoa > Arthropoda > Insecta > Lepidoptera > Noctuidae > Acronicta > Acronicta alni. The sequence goes on from OZ043935.1 coordinate 2,389,532, forward strand.
TGGAGGAAATTAAAAATACTAATATCACTATTAAAAAATTGGGGTTGTCGGTAAAGTGTGAAAATTTAGGTTGTGTATTTAAAAAAAAAATGGTCCAAAAGATAAAATAGAAAATTTTGGGATGGACCATCCTATTCTCAGATCTTCCGAATCTAAACAAAAATTATCATAATTAAGCTTTTCCTAATATATATATATGTATATTAAGTCATTCCTGTGTTCGTCCTTTGACCCCAAACATTTCATGTCCTTTCCCATTATGTCATTCATACTTTGTAGTAGGTAATTTGTATGTGCCCCAAAAACCAACCTCCCTATCCTATAACAATTATAATAATACCACTGCACCCATATCTGATATGACTTTAATGCAACCAGTCACGCTTGTCACTTTTGTACTGTTTTATAGTGTAATAGTGTAAGAAAATAGGCCCCAATAAAAAAGAGGTTCTTGTTCTTTCGGAACCATATTCTGAAATCTGTTTGGGGACTATTAAGCCTCTCATATTTGTCTTATTTTCTAATTTTATTTTTGGAACGAAGTTCCTTATCGCGCGTTGTGAAAGGGGGCTAGACGGAAAAAAATCTTACGAAAAGTTGTCACGACACTTTTTTCGAAATTCAAATATTGTTGACAAGCATTCAAATATTGTTGACAAGCTTTCAAATATTATTGAGTGAATGACAATATTTGAATTTCGCGCGTTGTGAATTGTTGAGTGTATTCAGGTTTTTTTATTTTTTATTATTAAATTTTAATGAAAGGAACTTCTTTCCATCCGGGTGTCCCTTGACACCTCTCAAGTTTTTATTTATTTATTTAGGAAAGAAACAAACAGTCATTTACAAAATAATAATCTCATACAAATGAAATACAAAAAGACCTATAGTTCCCGTAATGTAACTCAAAAATAAAATATTAAATGAACACCTAAAAATTAGTTACCGATACACTATTGCATACATGCTAAGTTTTTTACTTAATCACAGAAAGCTTTCTTTAGTGATATAACTGAGCAACAGAAAATAACTACGTCAGTTAATTTGTCACTATCATTGTAAAGTCTACAGGCACGCCTCAAGAACATATTTTTATAAGAATAGCAAGTCCTAATGTAATAGTTATATTAACATTATTTTATTATATTGCTATGTATGATTTATTACTTCACACATAACCGATATTGTAAACATTTCCTGTAACAGCGTCCAAATAAATTAACAACGGAAGGCGCCGCTGGTGCCTTTTTTTTTGACCGGGTTGGAAATGCTTTAAGCACTACCCACCGCTCCGGGGAGAGTTACAAAACTACCCGTAAAGCCGAAAGGAGGTTCAATGGGTCCTTATAACGAGTCCATTCACAATATTTAAGAACCGTAGTAACGCTGTATAACATACCGCAAAAAAAAGGAAAACAACAACATTTATGAATGAAAAATAGAAAAACTATTAAAGTAGACAATTATTAGGTAAAATAGGTACGTAGGACTTTCTGTTAAATAATCTGGTTACATGACATGACAGCTGACAAAATTTTTGGCGTTGATAATTAATTATATTATTTACGGGGTATATTGTAACACGTTGTATATGTAGGATCGATTATGATTTATCTATCAATAATATTTGTAACGTCTGGCCTAATAAAGATTTCATCTCATTGTTCCAAATTCCACCACGTGCTTTTGGTTCAACAAACTCTGCCGGTACAATTGTTCGCGTTAAAGTAAACAGTGCGCACGCGCACCTAATCTTGCAGCGCTCTGTCAGCGTTCTAGTACAACATTATACGTTTTTATAACATCTGTGTAGTTTCATTTGTTATAGTTTAACTAGGGTTGGCAACCGTTCGATGTTTATTTAAGTTATATTCAGACAAAAATATACTTTCCTTCAGGAAGGTTAATAACTTCGTTATTTTTTTATATTATTACAATCCTCGTGTACGGTCGGGGTCATAAGTGCAGTAGCAGTTTCACAAATCTATCGCATCAAAACAAGTCGCACTTATGACTTTTTTCTATAACTAACATTTTGCACACATACACGATCTCGTATATCGCACTCTTTCATCATTATCTAGACAGAAAGAGTGCGATATAATGATCATTTGCCTTAGTGACAAACCGCAAACTGTCACCTTCTCGTACTTATACTGTTTGACCGGTGAATGTTTGCATTGAAATCATTCACACATGTGTGTATACGCGCAGTACCGTCAAAGCGAATATGATCGTTGACGTGCTACCGGACTTATGGCCCCAGATTGTACAAACGCCAGCACATCAAGCTACCCCAATTTGACAAATTTCTTTGATAGATTTTCAACTTTATTACAAAAATATAAAGTTCATATTCAATTGGGAAAATTTGTCAGTTTTGGATAGCTTGACCTGCTGGCGTCTGTACGTAATCGCTACCCGAAAAGGCTACCTACTAAGAAACTGCTTATGCATGTCTACTATAAACTGCTGCCCTGTTTTGAGCCCAGTTAATGGCAGTAGGCTCGCCCCCTATTACATGGGACTAAAAAAATTGGGGCATATGAGCAGTGATAGCCGTGGTATGACCATTGGACTGCCAAGTCTAAGGTCTCGAGTTCAAATCCAAGGCACGCATCTCTGACTTTTCGAATTCATGTGCGTATTAATAATTAATTATCACTCGCTTAAACGGTGAAGTAAAACATCGTGAGGAAATCTGCATGCCTTAGAGATTTTCTCGACGGTGTGTGAAGTCTGCCAACCCGCACTAGGCCAGCGTGGTGGACTATTAGCCCTAAGCCCTCTCATTCTGAGAGAGGAGACCCGTGCCCAGCAGTGTGCAGTGGGACAGTATATGGGTTGATGATGATGAATGAAAAATTTGGAGAACTGTGGGTTTTGGTGTACACTTCTGTCTTACCCTTCGGAGAAGAGAAGAGAAGATATGTTATGTTATCAAATTCGACAACCCTACGTCACAGTCGTCTAGTTTACATTACAAACATTTCCTATGCCCCTAGTATTTTTGTCGCTTAAAAATGAATGTTCACTGTTTATGTTAAAACATTACTGTCTATGATATTGTAATGTTATCATTAAATCATAGTGTACATTGTTTTTATTAGACTGTAATTGTTGAAAGAATATTACATTATCCATGGATGGATCCAACAATCCGTTTAAAAACATTATAATGTTTTTTTAGTGTGGTAAGTTGACCATTCGGCCGATCAATCCATGTACCTACTGACCCACTGCTGGGCACGGGTCTCTTCTCAGATTGAGAGGGATTAGGCTAAAGTCCACCACGCTGTCCTAGTGCGGGTTGGCAGACTTCACACGCCGTCAAGATAATATCTAATGCATGCAGGTTTCCCCACGATGTTTTCTTTCACCGTTTAAGCGAGTGATTATTAATTATTAATACGCACATGATTTCGAAAAGTCAGAGGTGCGTGCCCTGGGTTCGAACTCGAGACCTTCGACTTAGCAGTCAAACCTCAAGGCTATCACTCACTATAACCAAACCCAAATTATTATTGGTTATAACCAAAATTTATATATTTGTATGGTTGTAGTTTGAGCTGATCTCATGTATGTTTAATGAGCGTTTAGACGTGCCCACTTCATAAACCATCTGCGAAAAGTTTCCTTAGTAATCGTCACGGATGATATCATGTGACGACGTCTGTGGTCTAGTGGTACGCGTATCGGACTGCTGATCACGAGGTCGTGGGTTCGATTCCCACAGGACACAAATATTTATGTGATGAACATTAGTGTTTTTGTTTGTCTGGGTGTTTCTTATGTATACACACATACATAGACTCACGCTTTTTTCCCTTAAGGGTAGGCAGAAACTAAAGAACGCCACTTGCTACGATTCTTGCATACTTATGTATTATAAATACCTATACATATATCCACAAAAACGAATTATGTCCATTGTTTAGTAGGTACCCATAATACATTACAAGCTCTGCTTAGTTTGGGACTAGATGGTGCTGTGTAAAATTGTCCAAGAATATTTATTTATTTATTTAATTCGAGTACATGAATTGGTGCTTTCCTATTAATAAATTTGAACGACGTATAATAAAATACATATAATAAATTATAACTCGCTTAAAGGGCGGAGGAAAACATACGAGCCAAAATAAAATCATTTCATCCATATGCTAAATAAACGTTTGGCTGAAACGTAAACTTGCAAGACCGAAATGATATTGTGTAACTGATGTTCTGTAAACAGTAGCTACGAGCATTGTATGCACAAGAAGTTAACGTAAACGTAATTGTATTTGCGGTTTTTATTAGCAATATGTGCGAGTACAAATTGAACTGCAAAATAATACATAAGATAATTTTAATTCTGTATATGAAAATTTTGACTACTAAGGTGTGAAGTGCTTAAACTAATGAGTTTGCTTGTTAAATCAACGAGAAATCGAGGTCTCTTAATAAATGTATTTTGTAAAAGCGACATTGATTATACTTCGCACAAGACACTAATTCTGCGATCCACCACGCTGGCCTAGTGCGTATTGGCAGACTTCACACACCGCACCGCCGAGAAAAACCACTAAGGTATGCAGGTTTCCTCACGATGTTTTCCTTCACCGTTTAAGCGAGTGATAATTAATTATTAATTCGCACATGAATTCGACAGGTCAGAGGTGCGTGCTTTGTATTCGAACTCGAGACCTTTGAGTTTGGCAGTCCAATGATCATAACATTAGGCTATCACTGCTTCTGTGTACTTATTAAAAGATTAAGTCAGGCAGTTTCATTACGTGAGGGTTAAAGCGCAACAGCAAAATTGCTTGGACTTCTTAATGCTTCTTAAAGCTTAACCCTACATCACCGAGGCCTATATCTTGTTAAAGAGGCCCGTTCGCAAGCCATCGCTACGTTCATTTCCCTAACAAGGTACGCCTGGGTCGTTGACTTTTATAGCACCACTTACATGGTACGATGACGACACGACACGCGATTTTGTTGGTATCTAGGTCAGGTACATTGTGAGATGTATAGATAAATTGTCATTCGTCATTATTTAGAACTAAAAGACAGTGGATTGAAGTTAGGTTAATCAGCTTAGTTTTCTTTCGGTATGGAAAAAAAAATACAGTAATTTGTTCTGTTTTAAAGTTTTCTCGGTTCAACGGATGAAGATCAAGCGACATTCACCCTTGTGGAAGTATTTCTTTGCTAAGCAGTAAATTGGACAGAAGACGCCTCTAAGAAAGTAACGCAAAGTATTTAAGCTAATTTTCATTTCTTTATGCTATTTAAATAAAAGTCATACGTTATACTAGTGTTCAAGATTATTTTTTGAATATGACAAGGTTTAAAATCTTTCTTCTGGATAAATCTTTGCTCTTGTATAGTTTAGGCTTTATTATTAAATTTCTAATAGACTGAAGTTATTGTGCGTCATTAGAAATTCATAATGTTGAAAACAGGGAATACAAAGTTATGAATCTTATGAATTCGTTTAATCAATCAACTTATTTTGCAATAAAACATCTCCACTCACTCGTAACGTTGTCGTATCGGTGAGTGTAATGTTTGTAGTATAGATACCCAGATATCACGAAAGAACGAGCTTTACCCGCCAATTTTGACCTAGAAGGCTCTTGAAATCAGGATATAACATACAAGGGTTGATCCCGGCCCTTGAATGTCTTTGTTTTCTTTGTTCTTGATCAAGGATTTTTTTTTACGACACGATTCAGTTGTACGGCTCTTCGTATCGTTTTCGTCATGTAATTGATAGAGATATTTCTATTTCTTATAGATTAATTCTTTTTTTCATCAGCATCGTGGTATGTTATCATTGATGTACCTAAATTATAATGGAAATCAAATTAGTATTCTCAGTATTTTATTATTGAAACTGTTTTTTTAATGGTATCAGCAAAATAATATTCGATTTTCCTTGAAATCCTATAATAATGTACGTTAAAAACGTCAGGTGTCTGAATACTTACGTGGCAAAAAAATCTTCGAATTTTCATCGTGTCGTCAACGTATCGTATATTATAAATGCGGTAGCGTGTGACACAGACATTACGCTTCAAGTGCAATCGGTCGGCTTGGACCGCGCGCTGAGTGGGTTACGGGTTACGGGATATTGGAGGGTCGGACACACCCTCGCGTCGAGAGGGTTAATTGTTTGGATTAAAAATAGAATTTTTCGGCGTTTTTTGTCGCTAGGGAGTATTTTTGTGTTTTGGGTGTTTTAAGTAATTAAGTATTTTGTTTTTTTTTGTTATTTGGTACTTTGGTACTGAAAACCTACTCCACTGGTAGAGTAGATGCGGTCAACTGGTGAAATAGCCAGTGTTAATTCTCTGCGATATTTTAAGTTTAATGTGTTGTTTATTCAAATCCACATGGGTCAGCCATCCGCTCCGGGGAAGGACAAGCTCCAGATTAAAACCAGGGAATTGGTTTCGAGTAAGCTTCTTCATATGAACATATACATACACACGCCTTTTCCCTATATGTATTAATTTTTTTTTGGTGAGCGCAACACTTGGAAACGGCTGAACGTTTTTTTTTTTTGAAAGTTCTAGATAGTCTGACGAAAGCTTTTAGGAAAAGAATAATTTTAAATACTGCTCTAAATTTAAATTCGGGAAAAACTGAGTTCTTTTTTTGTATGGGATTTTAATATAAGAAAACCTCTGTGGAGTCAGCTATGTAGTAGACCATAATAATTATTACAATGTTCAAAAGGGAAGCCTCGCCATGATAGATACACAGATAAAAAAACTTAACATACAACCTTGTTGGTATTTCTCACGAGTCCTGTTTCATTTGACAACTGTCGTGCAAGCTGTCACGCTGTCATTGTCATTCACTTATCAGACTTCTGTAAATATTTGACAAGTCTGATGGGTTTTACTGTAGGGAGATATTTGGATCATAGTGTTTGGTATTACTTACAAATTTTTACTCTCAAGATGTATTTGGAGCCGTGCAAGTAGATTTAAATACAACGCTTTCAGCGATAAGAATACCAACTCTACTATTCTAAGATATATGTATGTATAAACTTCAACAGACGCCTGTAGGTCAAGCTATACAAAACTGTCAAACTTTCCCAATTGAATATGAACCTTATTACTTTGTATTAAAGTTGAAAATCTATAAAAAAAATTTGACAGATTGGGGTAACTTTACGTGCTGGCCTCTGTACTTGGAATTTGTTTAAAAGAGCTAGGGTACAGTGGGAGTAATTCCACTTAAATTGGAGTTGCCGAACTGGGGAAATACCTCCGCCTTGCAGAAAATCTAAGTGAAATAACACTGCTTTGAGCTGTGTTCTACGGTGAGCAAAGCTCGTCTGCTCGTTTTTCGACGTCGACAAATAAAAAAAAAACTTGAGAGGTGTCAAGGGACACCCGGATGGAACGAAGTTCCTTTCATTAAAATTTAATAATTAAAAATAAAAAAACCTGTATACACTCAACAATTCACAACGCGCGAAATTCAAATATTGTCATTCACTCAATAATATTTGAATGCTTGTCAACAATATTTGAATTTCGAAAAAAGTGTCGTGACAACTTTTTCGTAAGAATTTTTTCCGTCTAGCGATACGGAACTTCGTTCCAAAAATAGAATATATATAGAAAATGATAAAAAACTCCTTTTAGTATATCCTCGTTTAACCCATGCCTCTGCACACAACCGGCCCATCCAACGCGTAGGAAAGCAGTCGTGGTTTGTAATAACCGCCGCCGGCGCCGGCGCCATCGAATATAAAACCTTTGTTACATCGCCAACACTCGAAGGTTGATAATAAATTGAATACGAACAAAAAGTCGCATCTATTCATTCGCAGAAATCGTAATTCAATCACCGTTGCGAAGTGATTGTTTTATTATATTACCTTTTTGTTTGTTAAGACTGGACTACACTAGTTGATCTTCATTGGAGCATTTTATAGCTTGTTGCTAAGGACCGCAATCTCTGTTTCTTTTACATATAATATTGTCTTGAAAACACACAAAAAAACTCATTTTTTTTATTGTGATAAGATGATTTAAATAATGAAATTATACTGTCTCATTAGCCTAGTGGTCCCAAGTGCGACTCCTACGCTTGAATCGACTTGGTCCTAGTTTCGATTCCCATGTCGAGCAAAATTATTGGGATTTTCTATGAAAATCAGTATTAGCTTGGAATTAGGATTTGTGGCCGGTTAATGGCAATAGGGTCGCTCCCTATTACATGGGATAAATATAGCGGCGAACTATGGATGTATTAGTAAGATTTTTACATGAAGCTACTGCCATCAGACCTCCGCAACCCAATTTCCGGGCAATACCCATACCCTGAGGATAGACTGGTTGTCAGGCTTTTTGGGCTTCTGACTACCACTAACGGTTGTCATAGCTGTTCGTATGACAACCGGGGCCGACGGCTTTACGTGCTCTCCGAGGCACGGAGGGGATTTTGATACATAGCAATACATATAAATACAAATATATACCATAAAATAATTACCAAAGGCGGACTTAATGCCTAAGGCATTAAAAATTCTGTGTCGACAAGAAACTAATTTGGTTTTGTCCAGCAATTATTTGCGACTAGCTGTTGCCCGCGGTTCCACCTGCATCCCAAAGAGATTTTTGAGACAAAAAGTAACCTATGTCTCAAAGGTCGAATCTACATCTGTACCAAATTTCATCAAAATCGGTCCAGTGGTTTAGGCGTGAAAGCGTAAAAGAGAGATAGTTACTTTCGCATAATTATACTTAGGCATAAATAAAATTGAAGTGTCTGTTTGTCATTCCAAATTAACCGTTTTTCACTAAATGCCAATGACAGACAAAAATTTGTCTGTCTGTCTGTCAGTTTGTTCCGGCTAATCTCTGTAACGGCTGCACCGATTTTAACGGGACTTTCACTGGCAAATAGCTGATGTTATAAAGAGTAAGTTAGGCTACTTTTATTTTAGAAAAAATAAATAGAGTTTCGCGATCACATATAACCCGGGCAAAGCCGGGACGGATCGCTAGTTTATAATATTAGTAAGAATTAACTCTAGTAACTCTAGTGATCAAGCAAGACTATTCCACCGCACATAAAATAAACAATAAAACAAATAAAAATGTCTTAATTGTGCCAAAAATAATAGAAATACAAATACAGATAAAGCCCTAGACCCCACACTAGGATTCCCTGTGTCGTGGGGTCTAGTCTCTTTCAGTCCAGTAGACATAGAACTAAGAATATTAAAAATACAATAGAAATAGAAAAAGATATGTGTGTGTGTGTGTGTGTGAGTGTGTGTGTGTATGGGCCTACGTGCGTGCGTTCATGTGTGTGTGCATGTGTAATGTCTATTTTGGTATACTCAGAAAGGCTTCAGTTTGAGCATAGTCCAAACCGAGTAACCATTTAAAAACGATAAATTTGCAAGCATTTTTAAGTAAGGTCGCTATTTTAAGCTTAGCGTCCAACCTAATTACATTGTAACCTATGCCTACATTTGATCATTACAGTTCATTACTGTATTTGATTACACTGGTAGCGATGACCGAATCGTTCCAACGTCCTTGTTTATACGAATCTGATTGTCCAAGAGTTTTTTGTTTCGCAAACAATTTCATTAGGCCAATGAATAGTTGAGTAGACTCGTCACCAACAATTTTGACTAATGTAATCAATAAAAGAATCATTAATTAATTTGTTCGTTCATGGATTTCATTAAAATTGTTTTGGCGTACTATGAACCCGGGTGTTTCGAGTCGTTAAATTGTAATAAATGAAGTGCGAGTTCGACTTGTGTAGAGGATTCCGTATAGTGAATATTATTATCTGATCTAATTTTTTGTACTTTTTTTGTATGCGTATGGCAGTCGTCCTTCATCATCAACCTACCTATGTACTGTCTGCTGGGCACAGGTCTCCTCTCACAGAATGAGAGGGATTAGGCTTTAGTACACCACGCTGGCCTAATGCGGGTTGACAGACTTTACACGCCGTCGAGAAAATCTCTAAGGCATGCAGGGCTCCTCACGATGTTTTCCTTCACCGTTTAAGCGAGTGATAATTATTAATATACACATGATTTCGAAAAGTCAGAGGTGCGTGCCCTGTGTTCGAACTCGAGACCTTCGACTTGGCAGGCCAATAGTCATACCACTAGGCTATCACTGCTTTTTGGCAGTCGTCCTGCATGAATCAAATTGCTATTATACATATATTTTTTATACCATTAAGGTGGCAAACAAGCATACGGCCCACCTGATGGTAAGTGGTTACCGTAGCATATAGACGTTTGCAATACCAGGGATATCACTTGCGCGTTGCCGACCCTGTAAAACGAAAGAGGAATAGGGAATAATATTATATTATAATAATATATTGAGTTGGCAGTATAGGGGTCAAAGTCCCCCTACTGCCAACACAATGTTTCCTCGTAGAGCACTGGCAGCCTTGCTCACCATAAGAAACACAACACAGCTCAAATCAGTGTTATTTCACTTGACGGGCAGCTCCAATTTGAGTGGAATATCTAAGGTTTTCAGCCAGCTTGCGGCAGCTGGTGTGAATTTGTGAACATTTCACCGGGGAAACGCAAAAAAATCATTTACCACATGCGACAGGGTCTGGTCAGGTGCTCCGCAATTGCACTGTGGTAAAACCCATCGTGCGATTTTGTGTATTTAAATCTTAAATCGTAAGCTCAGTCTTGGAGATATGGATGGAACGGTCAACATCATAAATAGGTTCTGTATGTAAATATATGTTATAAGTTATTTAGGTTAAGTATGTTTCCATTGTATTTTTTTTGCATCTGCCACTTTTTATCTGCACCACCCTATGGTTGACTGGTAGAGAATGCCTAAGGCATTAAGTCCGCCAATGTACATATATATGTCATAAAGTTTAAATAATTAAATATGTTTAAAAGTATTTATTATTAAATTATAAAACCATAATTATAGGTATTATATTTCGTCCCTCATAACAAGCCCTTTCATTTGATATGTCGAGATGGTAATTTTAGCAAAACTTTTTTTAATTCATTGATTTCTGACATTTACGCGAATATTATACTTACATTGAAATAAAACTTCACGGGTAGACTGTGAAGTCTATGTGTGAAGTCTACCCGTGACCATGGTCGCTGTAAAGGGTCCGAAACGTCGGGATTAATAACATCAATATAACGATAAAATGCGTGTAAAGTAGTTTTACTTTTTTATTTTTCTTATTTGACCCTTAAAGTGGCCACCGGATTAAATATTTATTTATACTTATACTCTACACGTCCGTGCACAAAAATGTCTGTGACAGACGGATTGACAGATACATAATTGATATTATAAGGGTTCCGTTTTTTATTCGGACGTACGGAACCCTGAAAAGGTCTAGGTCAAGGTTTGTATATTATCGATTAAACCTTGATATCTTTAATGTTCTTTGAGCGTCTAAACTATAAGGCTTCCCTTGTTTAAAAAATAATGTCACACATTGGTCTCTTATTGGTCGGCAAGTCGCAAGTGGCTATAGGCTACGGTAACCGCTTACCATCAAGTACACCCTCCCCAGGTGGTGGATGATACATGAGGATATACCGTACTTAAAAAAGTAGTATATTTTCTAAGTTTAGTTATAAGAACTGTATGTATATTTAATAAGGAGTAACTTAGGCTACTTTTATTTTAGAAAAAACTGAAAATAAATGATAATTAAAATAAACATGCAAAACCCAGAAAAAAAAAAACTTGAGAGGTGTCAAGGGACATCTATTTGAATTTCGCGCGTTGTGAATTGTTGAGTGTATACAGGTTTTTTATTTTTAATTATTAAATTTTAATGAAAGGAACTTCGTTCCAAAAACTAATTAACTTTTTTGTTAAATTACACGCGGGCGAAGTTGCGGGTACAGCTAGTTAAGTAAGTAAGTAGTAAAATAAAACCACATACAAAAATACATGAGTGCAGCCATCAGGCGATCACATTAGCGAATCAAAAAAGTCATTCTCTATTCAAAAACCTATGACATTAGTAGAGAATAGAGAACCATGAATCAAAGTGACTGCACAAAGAAGGTAAACATTCAACAATATTCTTAATAGGATGTTGTTTGTTTCCCTAATGTATATGTTACGGTAAATCTGATTAATTGAAAATTATTAATAATAACCACATATTTTGGTAAATGTGAATAAACGATCGAAATTTATTACTTTTAGTTTTTGAATATATAAAAAAAAAAACCTAACAACCTAACCTGGCCTAAGTACGACTTTTAATTTTATTTAGTTTTTATAATTCCTTGCATATTGGAGCTCAACTAATATAATTGACCACAACGCGTTGTGAGCTGTTTTTGGTCCTTGAGCGTTACTTATGTAAGTACATTTATCACTTTAACCTCGACTTTCGGTAATTATTAATAATAATAGATAATTATTAATAATCTTCAATTATTCACTCTTACCGTAACATATATACTTATCAGATATTTCCCGATCGCATACATATAGGTAAAACAATCGCATAAATATTACTAAACAGGTAGATTTTTATCCGGAAAATGGCTACATTGTGTATCTGACTCCGTCGGATACACAATTTCCACTAAATTGGCGTTTAAAACAAGTAAACGACATCTTCCTCTGTGCACTCAGTGGAACAATTACCAGTTATCCGTTCACCTGTGCCAAGCTATACACTTTCAGTTTAAACTGATCTCTCATTGTTCGGAAACGCTATATGATGCAGTGTCAGCTTACACTAGACCTGATGATATGTAGCCATGTATGACAGACAAATTGTTCCCGTCCGCGCATTCAGCGAACACCTTGAGAATTTTTGTGATGGAAATTTAGACCTTAATAAGGACGACTCACGACAAGGAACCACAGAGGTACATTTGAGAATACCGTATTGCCAGAGCAAATAACTTATGTATTAATTTCGAAAAAAAAACTGATTATTTTTATCGTGAGGAGAATGTTTGTGGAACTTTTGAGTTGTAAAAAAAATTGTTGCACGGATGGAGAAAGACCGGCTAGGATATAAAATCACGCCTGTATTCCCCGAAGGGTTAGGTAGATGTGTACTTACGTACACCAACAGTTTGCCAGTTTGTTTTGGTTCCATGTCGTAAGAGGCGAGTCCCATGTAATATGGGGCAGACCGCGAAGAAACTCCATGACACTCTTTAAAAAAATTGTGACAAATCTACAATGTTTTCCTACTTCTATTGATATGTGAATATTATGCAGTTTGATGTGAAAGATAAGAGTAGGATCAATTGCAAGAGCAATTGCTTTCAAGAAGTATAAAAAATGAAAACTGATTGCCATGCATATTTATAAACTGCATTCTGAAAAAATATTATCGTTGAATGTTCGCAATATGTTTTTAAGTGATTCATTGCTATCATATTATCGTCAGGCTCTATATGTAATGTGATTTCCCGAGTTGACAGTTGACGAGCTCGTTTTCAATTAGTTTATATCGATTTTTATTTAATTTATAAATCATTTATTTGGAACAAAAAAGTATCACAAAATTTTTTAAACCCGCCAAACTGCATAGCAGTTTGTCGGCGGGGATAAGCGCCTGTTATAAACATTGTTCCTTAATGTAAGTATAAGTATGTACAGTCGCCAGCACGTCAACCTATCCAAAACGTCAAACCTTCCCAACAACAATGAACTTTATTGTTTTGTATTAAAGTGGTCAATCTATTAAAAAAACCGACAGATTGTGGCTAACTGATGTGCTGGTTACCGTACTTTAATTATTTCAATATAAAACAAAGTTGCATAAATACATTTGTTGCAATTAATCACATAAACTTTTTGAAAACTCGGTAAGTAACACGTGTTTTATTTTATTTTTTAACGTAAGTTTACAAATTTTAATATTATATTTTTTGAGCAAGGTGTATTTATTAAACAACGTGGGGGTCAAATACTTGTTGGTTCTTTTGCCATAATAGTTTTTTATTTGTGGTCGGACTAATTTATGTTCCCTGACGCTTCTGGTATTATAAGTGTTATGCACATGTACTTTGTATTGATCACTATAAAACTGTTATCAGAGCGTTTTGATTGATGATCGAAAGTTGTGGCGATAACACCTGAGTAATAATAATTAATTGGTAGTATTCATTGTACTACAGTTTCATTGAAGGGAAATACTCCGTCAGCATACATTTTACTTAATAATAAATATATAATATTTTTGGGACATTTTACACAACACCATCTAGTCCCAAACTAAGCAGAGCTTGTACTATGGGTACTAGACAATGGATATAATACTTATATACTTTTTTTTTTGTAAATACATATTTATAATACATAAGACATACGTACATACTTGATTGTCATATGAAGAGAAATATTTATTTTATAGTTTTTTTAGCGAAGGAAAAATTCAACTGCGAGCAAGATTCGAACCTGCGTTTTCTGGTTAGGTACACTAGACGCTAAGACCACTAAGCCACCGCAAGTCCCAGCGGCCAGGTTGAAATTTGCCCTCACATTCTGAATTTACACCTTTTGGTTACGTAATAGCGTCTGGTACTATCCAGAAGACGCAGGTTCGAATCCTGCCCGCAGTCGAATTTTAATGTCTTTAAAAAAAATTACTTGGCATGGAAAATGCACAAAAAAATACAAAAATATATTTATTTAATTTTAATAGTTTATGCACAACAATTGTATACTTAGAGGCGGATTTAATGCTAAAAGCAAGATTTTTTAATTGTCATAAAAATGGTCGCTCGCGTTGTCATATTTGGTCTCAATTTTTGATCCTCATTTACCCAGTAATTATTATGGCTGCATTACCATTCCAAAAAGAAATTACCGTGTTATCAGATAATTAATATTTTATTATTTTTGTTTACAGAACAGTGCGCCTATGTGGGAGGAGTTCATATCGAAGGCGACCAAACTCCACTCAGCGTTGAAGTAAGTGAAAAATTACCTACCTTATACGGCGCTCCCTAACTTGACAACTCGGGCCTTTATGGACCATCTATGGGGGATGCCTTTGTTCAGCAATGGACAACCTTTGGCTAATATGATCATGATGATAATGAATCCGTGTCCAAATCATTGACGCATTTTAAATGATGGACGGATGATCGCTGGGGAAATAAAGTCCTGGAGTGGCGACCACGCATAGGAAAGCGCAGCATAGGACGGCCCCCAACTAGGTGGACGGACGACCTCGTGAGGGTCACAGGGAGTCGGTGGATGCGGTCTGCGCAAGACCGATTTATGTGGCGATCATTTTGGGAGGCCTATGTTCAGCAGTGGACGTCCGTGGCTGATAGATAGATTTTAAATGATGAAAAATAATGACAAGCGCCTATTCCTTGCAAGGATTATTAAATCTCTCGCATTTGATCGCAGAGTTGTTTAACATGTCCATATGAAACTGGACTTATAAGAATATACCCACGCATATAATTTAGGTACGTACACACTGCATCATTCCATGAATTTCCAATATAAGCTGATCTCTCATTGTACTCAAAGCCTATACAATGAGAGGTCATTTTACACTGGAAATTTGTAGTTTGCAGCCGTGTGTACAGTGACGAGCATAAATATGTATAGGTACATTTAGAATTTTCTAATGAAATGACGATTCTAGATTTTTATAAAGATAAATGATATTTATTTTTGCAAGTAGACACTTTTTGTGCGGTTGTTTAGCGGTGTTGCGCGCGTTCTGCAGACAGATAGCGCCACGAACTTTAAATTATTATTGATTTGTATAAAATCATTCATTAGCTATCTATATTATCTGTGGCGAGAAAATTGTGCTCGGTCTCTTTCTCTTTGCCTTACAACCACGACACGAACAACATCTTTTTATCGAACAAACACTGAGTTTGTAACTTTTATTATTTTACGATTATATCTAAGTACTTCAAAGTACAGAATTTACGATCTTTAATTTACGTAAACGACGAAACGAAAACACTTTTATACGTCAATAATTAATTAATAATACTAGATGGCGCCGGAGATAGGTATTAGGCCAGATTTTGAGATAGGTGCCACCAATATCATTATAGTATTTGTACTATATGTTCGTACCTAACACCATACAATTTTAATAAGAGAAAATAGGTTTTGAATTTTGCAGTGTACACCAAAGATTAAAATCGTTAGATTTGCCCTAACCGTTCTTATACCGCTCGAAAACGTGTCCATATAGAGATGAGTGCATGCACACATACCATGTAGAGACAGAGAACGACTGTGCAATATTCAGTATGAGTGAACGAAACAATAACAGATTCGATACTTCCGATGTCAACCAGTTTACTTACGGAAACGTGACCATTATTGACGAGCAGTGATAGCCTAGTGGTATGACCATTGGACTGCCAAGTCGAAGGTCTCAAGTTCGAATCCAAGGCACGCACCTCTGAGTTTTCGAATTCATGTGCGTATTAATAATTAATTATCACTCGCTTAAACGGTGAAGGAAAACATTGTGAGGAAACCTGCATACCTTAGAGATTTTTCTCGACGGTTTGTGAAGTCTGCCAACCCGCACTAGGCCAGCGTGGTGGACTATAGCCTAATCCCTTTCAATATGAGAGGATACCCGTGCCCAGCAGTGGGCCAGTATATGGGTTGATGATGACCATTATTTGACGCGGTAGGGCGCATCTATTTAAATCTTTGGTGTGCACATACTTATGCTCGTGAATGTACATTTTAACCTTCAAGCGATGCAACTTGACCGCTTCACCAATTGAGTGACCATTGAGTGGCGACTGTACGACTACGATTGATAACATACATACCATCACGCCTGTATTCCCAGAAGGGTTAGGCAGAGGTGTACTAATGTACACCCACATTTCGCCGGTATGTTTAGGTCCCATGTAATAGGGGGCGAGCCTATTGCCATTAACCGGGCACAAATCCAGACTCCGAGCTGCTACTGAGAATTTCATAGAAAAGCCCAATAACACTGCTCGACCTGGGGATCGAACCCAGGACCTCTAGCGTAGCAGTCGCGCTTAGGACCACTAGACTAATGAGGCAGTCCTATCGATCTGAGGCATTGATAACATAATAAAATGTTATTGCTATCAGTGGTAAGTAGGTAAATAGTCTGCAGAGGTCTTGACTTGACGTGACCTCTGCAGTGTCAATTTGAGATGTTTATGTCAAAGACATTTAAGAAATACCGGCTTGCCTGTATTCCCCGAAGGTTTGGGCAGAAACCTAGATGGTGTCTTTTGGGTAATAAACCAAGCAGATAAGACAATGGATAATTATAATACTTACATACTTAGGTACTTTTTTTTGTAAATACATGCTTTTAATACATAAGTAAAACACAGCCAAACACAAGCACTTATGTTTATCATATTTGTGTACGGATTCGAACCGACGACCTCATGATCAGCAGTGCGACACTCCTAACTACTCCTACCACATTGGGCAAACGGGCATTGCAAATTCAGTTACATGCATTACTCATTATAAATTCTTTGACTTCATCAAATAAAATAACTAAACTAATTCATTGGTCTAGCGGACTGGAAATCGACCTCTGTGCAGTGACTTATAGGCCACTATAAAGTCAGTGGCACAGGGGTCGATTTCCAGTTCGAGCCAAGTGTTATTTGGTTTTTCTATGAAATTGTTTAATTTGTATCCGGTGGAAATAGGCTCACCCCCTATTACATAGGACCCAAACATACCGGCGAACTTTGAGTGTACCTACACCTCTGCCAAACCCTTCGGGGAATACAGGCGTGATGGTATGTTGTTGTTTAAGCTAAGATATCGATATCAAATGCTTTTCCTATTTGGCAGGTCAGCAGTGGTAGCCATAGCGGCGTTCCTGGATGCCTTCCAGAAGATTGCAGACGCTGCCACCAACGCCAGAGGTGAGTGTACTGGTATTTTTGTTTCCTTTATATTTCACGTCACGTATGGATGAATATTGTTACAGCGGATAGGATAGAAAAGGTAGTCCATAACGTGGCAATCGCATACGGCAATAGAATGTAACTAGGTACAACAAAATCTACCTGATATCAGCGCTGTGAGCGCTTTATTTGTGTTTGTGTATGGCAAACAAGTATACGGACCACCTGATGGTATGCGGTTACCGTAGCCTATCTGTCTCTCTAGCTGGTCTCCGCAGATTTATTCGTACTTCAATGGACTGTTGGAGGTCAATGACCTTTTTCAAGGTTTAATCTTTCTCTTTACCAAATTTCATCAAAATCAGCAGTTGACAGTATATAGGCTGTTTGGCTCATGGACCGACAAAAATTTTTGGGGGATTGGTGAGGCCATGTACTAGTTTTCACCCATAGACCCAATGTCCTACATGTCACGGTATTCGAGATACCATTTTTTATACCATTTTTTTTGTTAAATTACCGGAATTATCACCTTTAAAACGTTATAACTTTTTATTCTGTAGTCGTATTTACATCAAATCACATTTATTGCGTTCTCTGATGTATTATTATTCTAAATAAAACATAAATTCATAGCATTAGATGTAAAAAAATACTTGTCGAGCTTCCAAACACCTGTATAGGTTGATGATGACGTATCAATCATTAATGCAACGTTATTGCATAAAGAATTTCGGAATAATAACAAAAAAACAAAACAACATCGTGAAGATCATCAAAATTATTTAATTTAATAGTAATCTCAATGGACAGTATTTGACTTACAAACTATTCAGATCTGGACCAGCTCGACAGTCTTGAGATCTTTACATCGCGCACCTTGTAATACTAACAGAATCGGGAAGAGATTTATTGTAATATTTCTTTTTTTTTTTTGGCATTTCCTATGCTAAGATTTTAAGGTTATTTTAGCGAAGGAAAAATTCGACTGCGGGCAGGATTCGAGCCTTTTTTTAGTAGGGAAAGTCGTCATGGATCATCCGCCACCTTGGGCGGATGAGTATGTCGGACTCATACCGACTAAAAACTATACTTGCCTCACCATGCCCATTGCCCATGCACCTGCATCTTCTGGTTAGGTACACTCTGGTACCTAACCAGAAGATGCAGGTGCATGGGCAATGACCACTATGACCACTAAGCCACCACGAGTCCCACTCGCTACGTAATTTCAAAATGTGAAGGCAAATTTCGAACTATTTCGAATCCTGCCCGCAATTGAATTTTTCCTTCGCTAAAATAACTGGTAATATATTTCATATCAATCAATTAAAACCAGCTAAATTTACATTTAAATATGACGAGCGATCGATGGGACCTCACGAACAAAATTGTAATCCATTACTTGTTTCCTATAGGAGATACATCATTCTATCCGAGCCTTTTCCCAAATATGTTGTTATCGTCTTCCAGTCTAACTAAACGCATCTGTATATTAGTATTTTTTGCCATCGGAGCCCTGCAACCCAATTTCTGTGTAATACTGATATCCTTAGGATAGACTGGTTGTCAGGTTTCGGATTACAACTAACAATTGTCATAGGTGTTGTATGATAACCGGGACCGACGGCTTTCGTGCTCTCAGAAGCACGGAGGGGTCTTGAAGTGTTAAGAATGGTCACCCATCCACAGAATGACTGTGTCTAGTTCAGCTTAACCTTGCAGATCGGTTGATTAGCGTAGTTATTACTTAGCCACGAGCCCCAAAAACAAATCGCAGTCTATGAAATGTGCTTTTTTCAATTTAAGTAGATAAGATGACACAGAAATACGTAGCCTATAGGCGCCAGCAACACTGCGCGCGTGCGTTGCCTTCTTGAGACCTCAGTTGTTAAGACTCATATGTCCAGTAATTAGACTAGCTACATTGCTCTACAAATCGGAACGCAATGATGTTACCAAATTATGACTTAGCGGCAGTGAATTTGGCAATGCATTTGGCAACATTATCAGAGCATATCATGTTAAGGATTAATACATTATTGAAAATTGAGAGTTGAACTTCAATCTCTAACTATCTATTTTAAATTCCCTCTGGTCAACCATATGCAGCATGACATGCAGCTCTATCATTGACTTAAAGTATTGAATTAAGTTTAAACCTACATTATATTAACTATACTGTTGATATAACAAAATTTTGACAATAACACCTAAAAATATTGAGCAAAGACTCTTAAATTATCGATTCGCCAGATCTCTTTGAGAAATCCTTTAACACCACAGCAGACTTGCTTACCATGGATTTAAGCTATGCATTTGAACATAAATGAATAAAAGAAATCACAGAAACTTTTCTTCATTACAAGGAAAAACTGGTCTTACTTTAAGTCATGGAAAAGCAATTATTTTAAACTGTTAACGTTGATAGTGACCTAATTTATATTAGGTTAATCTAAGTGTGCCCATAGGTCCTCTTAACTATTATGCTTAAAGATTCTAAATCAGCCTGTAGAAAGGTCTTGTACTTAAAAGAGAACAGGTATCAAAAGCTTTGTACAATTTAGAAATCAAATTAGGTCATTATAAAACAAATTAAGCGACAATGGTATTCTTAATCCAGTCAAGGTATTCGTAGACTTTGCTGTAGACTCCAGGGATGCCCTCCAGACCGCAAGGGATGGGTCCGAAACTAACAACGCCAACGACTTCATACGTCCTTCCATCTTCGTACATGAGGGGGCCTCCAGAGTCGCCCTTGCAGGAGTCTTTGCCGGCGATACCACCAGCACACATCTGGCCCTTCCATAAAGTGACGCTGCGACCGGGTAAGCTATAGGCAGGTTGGCACCTCTGTGGAAATAAGGATCGAGTTACAATGTGGAAGAATTATTCCAGTATATAAATGTTGGGGTTGGTTAGAATTTCGATTGCCATTTGGAATAGGACGGGCTTGAAATTAAAACAAATTAAGATTACTGTAATGACAAGCTGTTGCTCACATTTTATCCGCATCCGAAAGGGCTTTTTGATACCTAAAAGTAGCTTGTCATTTGACAGGCATTTCATCAAAATCGGTTCCGCGGTTTAGGTATGAAAGCGTACCTAACAGACAGACAGAATGACTTTCGCATTTGTTATATTAGTACGGATGTAGGTTATGTTGATCTTGCGTATCAGTATTAAGGTATACTGATACGCAAGATCAACACAACCTACTACTATATCGGATAAATCTATTAAGGAAAACTTAAGAAACCTGTATCATAATTTTGTTAGCTTATTTTGGAAAATTCCTTCAGACATTACCTAGAGCCATCGGTTATTCAAGAAATACCCATTTTTTTTAGAATTATAATAGTTTTTTTTTTAATATAGAAAATTATTAGCAGAAACTTACATCCTGATTCACGAACGGCAGGTCGACGTGTAGTTTAACATTACTATAAGATTGTTTTGTACTGACAGCACCCCATCCAGCGGCAAACAGCGTGAAGTTGACTGGGGTGTTTCGCGCCTCAGTCAGGTCCCTAACCGGCAAGCAGATTGGACGGATGAAGTCTGGAAAAAAGAAAGGAAATCCATTTATTTCTGTCGTCATGATACTCAGAAAACGCCAAACGTGTTGAACACTGATATTCAGCCGCATCTGGTTAGACTGGAAGCCGACCCCAATATAATTGGGAAAAAGAGCTCGGAGAAAGAAGAAAAAGATACTCAGAAAACAAAGTAAAATGATAGTTGGATAGACAGTAAAAAAAGAATAGTTGTGGAATAGTCCCACTGTTGAGTATAGGTCTTCTCTTTATTTGAGAGGGATAAAGTCATAATTTACCACACTGCTACCTACTGGGCAAAAGTGCTCAACACAATATAATTTTGACGTCTCATATCTCGTGTCGAAAATATTGTTACAGACGAAATAATGCCACGACAAAAAGCTTTTGCTTTGCAGTGGTGTCAGTTGCAATCTAAGATCCAGCATCCGACTGTGGGTACTTTCCAAATTACAATTGAAATCAGCTACAAACCTGTGAATGGTGCATTCTCTGCCAGCCTAATCAATGCAATGTCATTCCTCTTCTGGGCGTGCACAGGATTATACTGCGGATGAGGTATGGTCTTCTCAATCATTATCCTTATCACTCCCTCGGTACAGTCTACGCCGCCTGCTTCAACAGGTGCACAGTCTGGTCCATCGTGAGTTGCGTCGTATTCTCCGAGGCGTACTCTCCGTCTGAAAATGTTGTCATTTTCCACCTGTGATTCTTGGTGTTACAAAATACATTTTGAGGACACTAAACGATGAAAGCTACAACCGTAACGCCTAAGATAAGCGTAAACATATGATTCCATGATATCAAAATTATTTTTTAAAGACTTTGTCTAACTAGGATTTTCTTCTGTATCATGGATGCATTTGCAAACATAAATAACATACAAATATTTCTTCTGTACGGAAATCGAATCAGGGCGCAGAGCTGAGACGCCAAACGTGACGTCATTATTGACAAGATTCTTCTGTGAAGTAAATGTTGGGCTTAAACTCACGGAATGCCAACATCCAAGACCTGGCCGGCAACGCAGTGACCAGCTGTTAAGACATATTTGCCGCTGATCAGCGCTCCACCACACAGCAGCTTCGTGACGCCTTGCTTCACGTACTCGATCATCACCAGCCAAGGATACTGGTCTACTGTTGTTGCATTACCACCTGCGGAACGGTATGGAATTTAAAATAAAAATAAGTTTATTGAGATAAAATTGGCATGACAATTGGCACTTTACATAAACATCATTAAGCGTTCTTTGCGAAAAGACAATATTGTTTTTGTTGGAGCACGATTTGGCCTTCTATGTGATTGAAGTTTTGTCTTCTCGAACTTAGCATCAACTAACAGGAATATTATAGTCGTAAATATGTGTAATGTTGAAGCACCTATCAAAACATAGTATCTCCTGTTGGTGTCGCAAGCTGAGTGACCCGCCCTTGCTTCACACGAGTGCAATGTAACAAACCATATCACAATCCGTTGCGTAGCTTAGAAGATGAAATGATGGTGATAATAAATAGCGCTCTTTACTTTAGTTCACAAGTTTGCAATGTTTTGAATGTTTTGATGATATTATTCTAAACTTACCCACATAAACTAAGTGTAATTTTAAATATACCTACCTACTGATATTAGTAATTCTGTCGCTCCGACCACTTGTATGCATGCTATAATATGTCAATCTTGTGTTTCTCAGCTAAATGAATATACCTATGTATTCTTTTGAGAAATAAATGTCTTAAACCAGAAATGGTGGTGGTTTTTTACTGACCCACAATTTTGTTCCCCACTCTGCTGTCTACACCACAGCATTCGGTGCGGCGATCTGGAGGCAACGCCGTCACTCTGGCAGCACAGTTGCCGGTGGTCACTTCGTTGCTCCGGTTGGGAGGGGGACCACAGCACACGCTGTATTGTTCCGGACCTTCACACCTGAAAAGAATTTGTGTTACTCTGTAGGTTATTCTGAAATGATGTCTTTATGGATCAGACTTGACGTCTGTATGCGGGGACTGACTCCGCCGCCACACGAGACAATGACCCCAGTAGGCAGCGTGCGTGTATGATCCTGAATAGAGGAGAGGCCTCGCCATTTAAAAGGGTTCCAGTGACAGCTGAACCACGCCTGTCACGTTTCCTGTCATAGCAAGTGAAGCCAAGTGCGGTTTTTAGTCGGTACGAGTAGGTACATACTCTATCATTTCCTCTAGGTGGCAAAAGATCCATTAGGATATTACGCATCACAAAATACACTCACGGTTCGCCTGTATGTTTTTCCTATTCCTCCAGGTTACTGACTATATTTAAGGTAATCATACAACAACAAGACAGACACACAGAAACAAGGAAATCTATCCGTTTTTGTTTTTCAAATTTGTGAATAAAAGTTGCCATTATTTTCTAGTAATAAATCTAATGGCAGTGACTGGATGAGGAAAGCTGAAGATCGGGCTTTGTGGCGTTCATTGGGAGAGGCCTACGTCCAGCAGTGGACGAATATGGGCTGATGATGATGATGATGATGAAATCTAATAGGGAGATGTACCACAAAATCAGTGCAATATTTCAACATGGCGTGCTCAGGGTCAAATTAGCTCCAAAAACAAAGACATTTTCCAGAAAAAATATAGGAATGTAGTGATACTAATTTTGGGTAATGCAAAAACAACCCATCCAATCATAATTCATTTTGCTAGGTCAACTAGTCCAAACAGGCTGGTACATTAATAATAGTAAGATCCTCCAAAGAAATCAGCCTCTGACGCACTTTACGCGGTTAACCTTGCTGTCAACTGTCTACTGGGTGGCTAACCTTTTTTCGCAGCAATTACTGCGGACCTCATACCGAGATTATAGAAATAAAAAACTAGCACAGGTACCTAAATGTGATGTAGATATACAACCTCAGATTAGATAAATCTTTTTCGTTAACATAAAAACCTTATCTGATCATCACAGTTCTTGTACAGATGACGAGATACTTATAAATACATATCTAACTCATTTATTGCGAACATAGGTCGGTATTATAGAGATGTCATGTACAGACGCCAGCAGGTCAACCTATCCAAAACTGACAGATTTTCGCAATTGAAAATGAACCTTATTGCTTTTTATTAAAGTTGAAAATCTATCAAAGGAATTTGACACATTGGAGTAGCTTGATGTGCTGGCCTCTGTACAGATGCCAGCTGGTCAATCTATACGTCACAATGCGACTTATGTTAGGCAATTTAACTCACCTATCAAGCGCTTCATCTGAACAAACCATAACCTTTTTAAGGTTCATAAAAAATATTTATACAATTAAACCATCAGTCAAGCTTCTAGAATTTTCAAAACAATATCAAAATTGTGTGTAACGCCTCATGATTATTGCGTCCTTGACATTCCTTATTCTGGTTCTTAGATCACCTACAATGTTTCCTTGTGTCTACCTGGTTTATTATTCGTTTATTACGTTATTGAAGCTAGAAGGATTCCCCTTATGTTAATTTTTGCGGATTGATAACATTCTCATAAAAAAATTGATTTACTCTGTCACTTTGTCTCAAGTTGAGACATGTATCTATTTCCATATTAGAAAAAAGTTATATTTATTTGTTCGCGTGTCTATGGCTATTTAAAAAAGTGTTTTGGTCAACATATTGTATTTATTTTCATTTACAGCGATTTTTCCGCCATACCAAACTGTCTAGCTGTAGCAACCGCCGGTTTTATTCACAGGTCGAGCCGTATTAATAGGGTATAGGTAATTTTCAATAGCTAGTCAGAGTGAGTGACCCTCAGATCATCATCATAATCATCAGCCCAAGTTTCTTTTCCATCTCGATTTTGCGCATCAGTGTTTGGCGTTTCCGTTGGTGAAGAGCTCGGAGCAAGCCAATCAGCATACAAAACGTCGACGTGTAAAACCGTGATGGTGAAAATAAACTTGCACTAAAGACTTTTTATGTTGGAAATATAATCTCATTTATACCTTGAATTTTGTACGAAAGCGATATTCTCACTAGGCACAGGTGGCTTGAGCATGTCCGCGATATGTGGGCAGGAATACAAACTGATGCACCTGCCGGTGTTACCATCAGGAGTATTACAGGCGGCTCCCTTTTGTGGTCGTGGCTGTTCTTTGGGACAGCACACCTGAAAAAAATGTTAGACTATTCAATAAGGTGGACTAAAGGAGGACTGGTAATAAACGGTAGACTTTTAAGTGGTTTAGTAGACACTGTTTCTTATGGTGGTAGGAAAAATCATCATCGTTAGTCTACCTGCTGTCCTAGTTCTTTATGTAAAGTTATTTAAGTAAATTATTTTCATTGTTCCACTTTCATTTTTGAAACGGTTCTTTTTTTTTAAATTTAGGTACAATATAATATCTTAATGTTATATTACCGTCAATATTTAGGTACGGTCTTAATTTTTTTATGGTTACTTAAAAGTAGTGGTCTATTATACTCACAAGTGGAGTGGTCCCTGAGTACCCGCATTTCGACTTCTTCAGCAGTTCGATGTCCGCGCTTGTCCTGTCATGCTTATTGACCAAATCCAGTAGAGGTTGACAGTCGTACACGGATATGCAACTGCCAGTGCCACTGTTCGGAGTTTGACATGATGATTCTAAAAAGAAATTTTAAAAAATTCAGTCAAGACTCTCCAGCATTTTGTGGTATATCTTTAGAACTGATGGTCAAAAACAAACCAAATTCATTTAGAACCATCATAAAAGGATCATATTAAAAGAAAAATCTATAAAAAATGAAATTGAAATCGGGTTACAATTAGCGAAGATTAACGTAACGTACACAAGATAAGAATCAAAATATAATATTAATAAGTACATAGTAGGATTATGTTTCCTAGATTAAATTATTTAATAATTACAGCTATCAAACATTAAGCTGTCCTTTGAAGATTCAAAGGACTGCCTAATATTTGCAAGAAACAGACCTTATAGAGACACTAATGACACAAAATCATTAGACCTAAAAAGTACTTTATAAGTTTTGCCAGAAAATTCTAAAACGAAAATTTCGCTGAATGATACACGTATTGATCTTGTAAATTTTGTTTTTTAATATTAGACTAACCCTGGTAAATTTAAAAAAAAACATAGAATAAAGAAATTAAATATGTAAGTAGAGAATAACAGTGTATGTACCTACCAAAGTTCTGAAGCATAGGTTACATACAATTAACTTCAAGAATCCTATCCAAATAATACAACATAAATAACTTACCAATACCATTCGAATTAAAATCAGTTTCTGTAGAATCAAAATTGCGTCTTATTTAATGAAATTTGAAACTAGCGACAGACGAAGGTTTTTGGCGGTAGACAGGTAACAAAAGCGATATCAGTATATTCTAGCAACGATCAATGAATAAACAATGTAATATCCTCAAACTTTTAGGCTATATAAAAACCTACTACAACTACTTCAATATTATAGTTTCTTGTTTTACTAACAACATTTTCATCTCATTTCAAATGATGTAAACAAGTATGGCGGTCAACGCTTGACGTTAATATCCGAACTACGCCGAACGGAAACGAACGTCTCGAGAGCATAATGCTTTCCTTACGTGGTGTTTTCTACCAGGCAACTCCTACCTCAAGCGGCGTTAAAAAACATTGAAAAATTCTGTAAGCTTACCTCTAGCTTCAGGTATAGGTTCACTAGGTTCAAACGTGACCTGTTTTGTTGCCAGATAACCTAACGGAGTGTTATAAACATTTAATTTTAATTAATTTTGTAGAATGATGAGATGTATAGTAGAATGATGAGATGACGGCTGAAAAAGATAGATGTATGGAAGAAAAAGACATACTGCGCCGACACCAAGTAATTTGGGATTAGGGTAGGAGAATAATGATTGAAATAAATTACTGTAACATTTGGTACAAAGCGAATCTCATCGCTTATTATTTTTAAGCAATGAATGCTCCTAATAAATATTCACATCAAAAGATCTAAAATGCATAGCATAATCCAACTTCCAAAACGTTAATATTTCAAAAGTATAAAAGTAAAGTTCGGTCAAGATATAAAACTCACTTTCATGTTGACTCGTAGTATACGCCAAAGGCCTTAAAATTTCCTCTGTCAAAAAATTTGTCAGGTTATAGTCGTAATAGCTTAAAAGATTTCCAAGTTTTGAAGGTAGAACGCAACATAGGCAATTTCTTAACGTTAATATCTCAAAAGTATAAAAGTAAAGTTCGGTTAAGATATAAAACTCACTTTCATGTTGACTCGTAGTAGACGTCAAAGGCTTTAAAATTTCCTCTGTCAAAGAATTTGTCAGGTTACTGTCGTAATAGCTTAAAAGATTTCCAAGTTTTGCAAATCTAATCGCATATATCTTTTGAGCAATGAATGCTACACATCAGAAATTTTCGCATCAAAAATTCTAAAATGCAACAAGCAATTTCTTAACGTTAATATCTCAAAAACTTAAAAAGTAAGTTCAGTTAATATATAAAACTCACTTTCAGGTTCACTCGTAGTATACGCCAAAGGCCTTAAAATTTCCTCTGTCAAAAAATTTGTCAGGTTATAGTCGTAATAGCTTAAAAGATTTCCAAGTTTTGAAGGTAGAACGCAACATAGGCAATTTCTTAACGTTAATATCTCAAAAGTATAAAAGTAAAGTTCGGTTAAGATATAAAACTCACTTTCATGTTGACTCGTAGTAGACGTCAAAGGCTTTAAAATTTCCTCTGTCAAAGAATTTGTCAGGTTACTGTCGTAATAGCTTAAAAGATTTCCAAGTTTTGCAAATCTAATCGCATATATCTTTTGAGCAATGAATGCTACACATCAGAAATTTTCGCATCAAAAATTCTAAAATGCAACAAGCAATTTCTTAACGTTAATATCTCAAAAACTTAAAAAGTAAGTTCAGTTAATATATAAAACTCACTTTCAGGTTCACTTGTAGTAGACGTCAAAGGCCTTAAAATTTCCTCTGTCAAAAAATTTGTCAGGTTATAGTCGTAATAGCTTAAAAGATTTCCAAGTTTTGAAGGTAGAACGCAACATAGGCAATTTCTTAACGTTAATATCTCAAAAGTATAAAAGTAAAGTTCGGTTAAGATATAAAACTCACTTTCATGTTGACTCGTAGTAGACGTCAAAGGCTTTAAAATTTCCTCTGTCAAAGAATTTGTCAGGTTACTGTCGTAATAGCTTAAAAGATTTCCAAGTTTTGCAAATCTAATCGCATATATCTTTTGAGCAATGAATGCTACACATCAGAAATTTTCGCATCAAAAATTCTAAAATGCAACAAGCAATTTCTTAACGTTAATATCTCAAAAACTTAAAAAGTAAGTTCAGTTAATATATAAAACTCACTTTCAGGTTCACTTGTAGTAGACGTCAAAGGCCTTAAAATTTCCTCTGTCAACGAATTTGTCAGGTTATAGTCGTAATAGCTTCAAAAAATCCACGTTTTGAAGGTAGAATGCAACATAGGCAATTTCTTAACGTTAATATCTCAAAAGTTTAAAAAGTAAGTTCAGTTAAGATATAATACTCACTTTCAGGTTGACTCGTAGTAAACGCCAAAGGCCTTAAACTTTCCTCTGTCAACGAATTTGTCAGGTTATAGTCGTAATAGCTTCAAAAAATCCAAGTTTTGAAGGTAGAATGCAACATAGGCAATTTCTTAACGTTAATATCTCAAAAGTTTAAAAAGTAAGTTCAGATAAGATATAAAACTCACTTTCAGGTTGACTCGTAGTATACGCCAAAGGCCTTAAAATTTCCTCTGTCAACGAATTTGTCAGGTTATAGTCGTAATAGCTTAAAAAAATCCACGTTTTGAAGGTAGAATGCAACGTAGGCAATTTCTTAACGTTAATATCTCAAAAGTTTAAAAAGTAAGTTCAGTTAAGATATAAAACTCACTTTCAGGTTGACTCGTAGTAAACGCCAAAGGTCTTAAAATTTCCTCTGTCAAAAAAATTGTCAGGTTATAGTCGTATTAGCTTAAAAGATTTTCAAGTTTTGAAGGTAGAATGCAACATAGGCAATTTCTTAACGTTAATATCTCAACAGTTTAAAAAGTAAGTTCAGTTAACTATCAGGTTGGTTGGTAGTAGATTTCAAAGGCCTTAAAATTTCCGATGTCAAAGAATTTGTCAGGTTATAGTCGTAATAGCTTAAAATATTTCCAAGTTTCGAAGGTAAAATCTATAAAATTTGAGCGTAAGACACATGATAGTCCACGTTTTCATGCGGTGTAAATTATTTAGGTGATAGATAAAAGGGTATATCAATGCCATAAGCGGCAATCAGTAGATTCGATATTACCGTAAAGAAAACGTCTACTCTGAAATGGCGGACAAACCAATGGATGCTATTCGTTGAAAAGTGAAAACTTACGATAAGGCCTGGTTATCGGTCTATATATTTTTATTTTGTTGCGGCCTGTTTAAAAAAATACACGGTTATTATAAACTTTTACCAACAAATGTAGTAGACACAGATAATCTTAAAAAGCTCCAGAATGCAACTACAAATGTTTAAAATAAGATATGAAATATATTTTGATTATGTTTCATGTAATACATACTCGACTTACCAAACATTTGATTTAGTTTTCCTGTCATAGCAAAATTAATACAAGTTTTAAAGATACCTTATGCAATTAAAGTTCAATATTTATTGTTTCCTTTCAAATTTATTAACAGACTTACCAATGGATTCACTGACAAGATTATTAAGTAAACCTGTCAAAAGAAAATGTTATATTTCTAAAAACAGTAAATGAACAAAACAAAACAGAGAAACTCTCTTATAATACGGCAAATCCTCATGGATCGTCTACCATCTTGGGAGGCGGCAGATTATGTCGGACTCATACCGAATAAAAACCGCACTTGGCATCCTTTGCTCTATAGGCCATGGGATTCCTAACATTCACAACGACAACGACGGGAAATTCACTGTCTACTCACCCAAAGAGAGACTCAAAGGCTGTTTTCCGGCTAAAAGAAAAACAAATAATTAGGAAACTACCATCCAACAAAACCAATACTACTAAAGAAGAATCCGAAAAAGTTGTTTTAAGAAGTATAACCTTTATACCTTTTCAAAGAGATTGTACTGACAGCAGTGCAGGATAACAGCAAAGAAAACGAAAATAACAAAAGAAGCTTCGAGGATTTCTAGAAAAATTAGTAGAAGTAGAAGAAGAAGAAAATAGCCAAATTTATAAAACAAATTACGATATTAATAGCAATGGAGCATAAATGTATGAAAACCAGTAAACCAAAACATTAATCAATCGAATTATCGAAGAAAAGACAGTAGATAACATGGAATACAATGTTGTTCAACAGAAACAATCAAAGAAGAATAAATCCAAGTGTATTATCCATTTTCTATTTAGTACAGAACACAAAAAAAAAACAAAGTTCTAAGATTTCCCGTTCAAGAATCCGAACCACTGGTTAGACAACTCACCCATTGGTTTAATGATTATAATTTGAGGCCAATACTTTGAATGATCTGTCGAAAGAAAATTGTTTTTTAGTACTAGATGCCTGTATAGGTGCTGCCATTTGCTACAGCTGGACTTAAATCGCCTGATCAAAATGGAAAATTAGATATTTCTTTGATGTACTTTCTTTCACATTGTCTCTCTGTTCTAAATTCTATTTATCTCTCACCCTAGTGTGTCTTGTTTGTGGTGTTGAGATTTCTTGTTTTTTTTTGTCAACATATTTTATAGACTGTTAATAAACTTTACCCTTAAGCCTGATATGGCAACCCCTTTATGAAAACTATGAAAAGTGTCTGTAGTATGTACAAGTTTATTTACATTACCGATCATCAGGAATTCTTACCGTATCGTGTGTATCGTTCTGTTTTTTAATGCATGCCATTATCATATGCCAGATTATTCACGTTGTTAATTAATTTTAATAATCATAATAACTAATTATTTTATCTCCGTATTTAACTCACCTTCAGTTCTCAAATCATGATTGGATGTTGATTTTTTTTCTGTCAAAAATATTAGCAGTAATATATATTCAAATATAACAACAGGTTTTTAAGATTTATTTATAAAAACTTATAGGTAATTTAAACTAGTAATAAGTAATACAATTAATAAAATAATAAATAACGCTTTAAGGATAAAGAACTCCAGGTTTCGAGGTCTTCGACAAAATCATTTCTTTTGTTCTACTCCTTTCGCGCACTGTAATAAATTCTTGTTTCTTTAGATACATACGCATTGTAATGTCATTATATACAAAATAAATTCGGTCTGCCAACTGTCAGTAAGAGATTCCATAAATTTACACTACTTGGTAAATCAGCGATATCGTTTGTCGTAACCTTTCGTTTTGAGATTACAAATTCATTTTTTCGCATTTAAAGACATATATGCTTACCCTTATGATCTGTAAAAATAAAACTAAAGCAATACCAGAAAAAATCATGAAAATAGAAATATTATCTTACCTTTTAAATCATCTGAGTAATGTGGCACTGCCAAACAAAGTAATCAACTCATTATCGATAATAAAGACATTAATACTATTAATGGATGTATTATTATCAACGGCAATGCTTCCAGATAAATGCAACATGGGATAAAAATGTTGAGATATACATAAATACAATGTTACCGTCTACTAAATTTTGAGCAGTAAAAAATGCTTTGTATAAAAACTCTCGGAGGCATAACATTTCGAGAGATATTTACACTTAAAACAATAATAATCATGGTGCTCTGTTCCACAGAAACATATAATATCTTACTGACAGCCTTCGGATTACGTGAATAATCATTTAGGTCTGTAAAAACAAAGCCTAATTCAAATCTGATACGATACGATAGAGATACGATCACCGTATCATCAAATTCGTTCACGGAATTCTCTGCTGGCCGCTATATTTTTTTTATTTTTATTCTATTAATTTAGGAACCTTCAAGGCGAGAGTGACATTATTTGAGTTTGCGTGCTACATCCTCGATAGCATCGTCACTTACCGTCAGGTGAGGTGCTGCCAAACGCACGCAAATGAATAATAAAAAAATATAATTGACACTGGCGAAATAGGCACCATCGATTAAATTTCAAAAAGAGAACAAGAATCATGAGTTTCAGTATATCCTTATTTACAAATACTATCTGATAAGTTATCTTCACTCTTAAACAGAGTATCCGATGAATTTGATTCAGCCGAAAGTTATTCTTGACTTAATGATATAAAAGACATTGGAGTTAAATATAATATTTCCTCCTTCAATCTTTGAACTGTTTGTAACCTATCAAAGATAAAAGGCGTCAATGTTTGGCCTTGGCAGTGTTTTATTTAATAATATTGTTGTTTTGCTTTTTTGTGGACATACAGCGAATAATCGCAAATATTGCAAATTCATATTTGCATTGATGATTTCATTGCTGGCAAAATCTTGAGCATGTCTAAATGATGGAAAAAGTTTGATTGACTTGTAGTCTTTTTTGTTTTAAAAGTTGATTGTTCTTTTATGATCTTATTGTGTTGCACTGCAGGAAAAAGACATTTCTTCACATAGACCTTGGTTTAACATTTTGTTATAATGTCTCCAGATTCCTTAGTAGAAGTCAAGATTCATTTCGTTGTCCCAATTATGGTCTATGTCTCTTTTAGTTAAGCGTATTTTGGTATTGGGTATTGTAAAAAATACAATTTTGGTATTTATGGATGATCTGATCAACCGATTTGTACGGTTAAGCTACGCTAGTGGTGATCAGAATGTAGATGGGTGACACGGTTTTCGAGACACGGTCTTTATCTATCGGTCGGTTGTCACGCGGAGTCCTATGGCAATCGTTAGTGGTAGTCAGAAGCCCAAACAGCTTGATAACCTGTCTGTCTTGAAGATATCCTATTGCCCAGAAATTGGGTTGCGCTCTGATGGTAGTCGCTTCGTGTAAATTACTGATATTCAGCCGCATCTGGTTAGACAGGAAGCTGACTCCAACTTAGTTGTGAAAAAGCTAAAAGGTTGTCGATATCTAACTGTATTATTGAGGACTTTACGTTCGAGCAATTCTTGGAAATATATTGTAAACAATTTCACAATATTTTTCCTTTTTAATGAATCACATTTTTAAAAGGCTCAGGAATTGTTGCACTATCAACCATTTTCCTCGAATTTACAACTCCTGTGAAGTAATTTTACCGTAATTAAATAATTAAGTTACCCGTTTCTGGTGCGTTTAAGATCTCTAATTGCTCCATAATTGAGGTTTCTGGGTCTTTTGGGGACACATTTTTGATTTGCTTTATGACTAAAATTATATTTTAGATTAGTCTGCTCAGTTTTGACATAAATTATTAATTAATTTCATTGGCCTTAGTGGTCGTAAGCGAGTACTACTCTCGAGGTCCTAGGTTTATTCTCAGACCGAGCAGTGTTATTGGGATTTTGTATAAAATTCTCAGTAGTAGCTCGGGTTCAGATGTGCCAAGTTAATGGAAATAGGCTCACCCCCTATTACATGGGAGCCGCAGCTAAACATACCAGCGAACTGTGAGTGCACTTTATTATAACTCTGCCTAACACAGTCATGATGGTATGATATAGAAAGAAAGAAAGAAATAAACATTTATTCAGCTGCAAATGAGACATTTATATTAAAACAAAAGAAAGAATAGATAGTAAGTAGGAACAGTGCCTCACGCTTGAGCTGAAAAGGATCTGGTTCAGCATATGCCAGACAGATTGTCTGACGCTGATTTTCTACCAGCTCCGATGATATGACATGATAATTATGATGTTTTTTTTATAATATTACTCAATATAAAAGAACATTTCTAATGTCATTGCAATATAGATTATGCAAATGTTTGGTTGCCATACAAAAATATGTTTTTCTTATTTGTAACCAAGATTTTTTATATTGACCTATACGCCTCGATATGGCTACAGGTTTTCGACTATGATGTAAGGTCATGACTTCATTGAACATGTTTTTGATTTAAGATCCGGTTAATATACGAGTTTTGAAATCATATTTTGAATTATATAATTTTCGATCAAGATGCTTTTGGATTTTGTAATATTATATTATCATTACGAACAACATTTTGTTTCTTAGGAGCAGCAAGGCAGACGCCTTTTTCTTCTTGCAATTGAAGTTATCGGTCCACCAAACACCGACATCCATAATCCCTATTTTTTTAATACACAAGTAGCAAACAAGCATACGGCCCATAGCCTATAGACGCAACACCAGGGGGATCATTTGCGCGTTGCCGACCCTGTAAAACGAAAGAGGAGTAGTTGGGTTGGCAGTGTAAGAGTCCAAAGTCCCCCCAATGGCGACACAACCTTGCCTCGCGGAGCACTGGCAGCCTTGCTCACCGTAAGGAACACAACACAGCTCAAAGCAGTGTTATTTAACTTCGATTTTCTGCAAGGTGGAGGAACTCTCCCCGTGAGGCAGCTCCAATTTGAGTGGGATTACTCCCATTATACCCTACTTCTCTTCATTCCTATATCCCCGCACGCGCTCGGGATACTCTATGGCTGTACCTCTATAATGCAGTTATGGAGTCCCCAGTTGATGCCCCATCCCATATTCCCCTGCTGTTCCTGCGCAAGCTTACCGAAGGACCGGATGTCTTCCCCATGGGAAACATGCCATGTTCAAAACGGAGATTGACATAATAATAATAAATAAATTTGTTGCTAGTCATAATAAGTTAACATCATTCATTTATTCTCTAGTCCATTCTCACCAGATGTCGCCATTGTGTGTTGAGTGTCATGGGGAGTTTATTGTCACTTCTTCATCATCGTCATCATCATTCACAGCAATTTTGATGCGACTAATGGATATATTTTTTCAAATATTATTTATTTATGGCTATAGTATCACAGCGACCGCAGTCGGTCTATTGTGATCGCCACTTGTTGCGTTAAGTGCATCACTAAACCCTGCAGCTGACTGATGGTATAGACTACTCTTATTATTTTTATTAGCTTCGTTTGCTATTCATTTGCCATGATCAGATACCGGGCTTAAATCTACAAACAACTTGGTGAACGAAACCCTTACAGCAAAAAAAAGCTGTATCTAGTCTACAATCATTATGTAAAGTAGTAAATTACGGTTGAAACAAAACGTGTTTTTAATTGTAAATTAAGTTGTAATGAGATTATGTATAAAGTACTTAAGTAGGTTCTATTTTTTTGGTGCATGTCTTCCATCTTGAATTTCAATTCAATGAGATTTGAGTTGAAGTAGGTTTTTCTTTTATTTTTGGTATGATTATAGCTTTTTTTGTGAATCCGAATAATGCTTTGTCCAAAAGAGCATCATCCTTTTGCGGATGTTGTTTAAAAAATATAGAAGTGTATACCTACATTCACTTAATCTTCAAGTTGAATAGTAACTTGGCGCTTTGTTAGTATTTTTTTTTAATTTGGCACAAACATATGACTAACATATATTATTTATGGATACAAATTTTAGAGAAAGAAAAAATACTAAATATTAGCTTTGTGCTTACAAGCGATTGTCTCAAGAACTAGGTCGGCTTCCAGTCTAACCAAATGCGGCTGAAAATCAGTATTTTACAAGACGCGACTGCCATTAGATCTCTGCAACCCAATTTCTTGGAAACACCGATATCCTGCTACCTGCTACTGCTGCCGATATGCTGCTGGACTATAGCCTAATCCCTCTCAATGTGAGAGGAGACCCGTGCCCAGCTGTGAGACAGTAAATGGGTTGATGATGATGGACCGATATCCTGAGAATACTGTTGGTCAGGCTTCTGCAAGGTTAAGCTGCTCTAGCCAGATCAATCTGTGGATGAGTGGTCATTCTTGACACAGAAACCCCTCTGTGCCTCAGACAGTACACTCAACCTCTGTCCCGGTCCCATAAGAATATCTATGACAGTCATTAGTGGTAGTCAGAAGCCTAAATAACCTGACAATCAGTCCTCAGGATATTTGTATTACCCAGGAAATTGGGTTGCAGAGGTCTGATGGGAGTCGCTCCATGTAAAATACTAATATTCACCTGTAGGTATCTGGTTGGACTGGAAATCGGCCCCAACATAGGGAAAACGAAGAGAGAGAATCGGAAAATGATGAATGGTCGAGATTTTCATTACTTATGTTTTTATTGCTACTGGTAGTACTATGGGTAGGCTATGGTCTAGTGCGTAGTGTCCACACAATTTAATGGCGGCGTTGTATGAAATGCCCGGGAATTTCATGATCTGGTCAATTGTACGATCAGAAGATATAATAAGAACAGCCTTGTTAAATAGACCCGGTTAGGACGAGTTGCAGATTATCTTGACCAGTTCAAACTGCAACAGGTTTATTATAAGTACTAATACCACTATTAATTTTATAACTATACCTAAGCCAGCGTGGTGGACCAAACACTATGTTATTTTTTTTATTTTTGCCAAACTAGGATTTATACTGAATAATGGATGTTTTTACCAACAAGAGATGGTATTATCCAAACCACCATGGATGCTTTTACAAAGACAAATAATGGTTTTACACAACCCGAAGCGCAGAAGACGATCTTAAAATCTTGGGTCAATCGAGTCTAAAGTATTTAAATTTGAGGGTAGCTTCGTGTCTAATGGCTTGAAATTCGAATTATTATATTTTATTGGAGTACATTTTTGTAAAATACCGCTTCATTGTTAGAGGAAGAATGACTAGGTATGCACCTAGGTATAATTTGAACAGTGTACTTTGTAAAATTAAGATTTCACACTGTTTAATGAAAACTTGTGTAAACAAAGACGGAATTCATTACAATGGCAATAGCAGGCTGCCCAGAGTCCGACCAAAACTTTTTTTTATAGTAAGACAAAATGCTAATCTACCATCTTGGGAGGCGGCAATTACGGACTCGTACCGACAAATACCGCACTAGCATGGCAAGATCACAATTAATACATATTTGAATTATAAAAAATACTTTAAAAAAATAAAACGCAGTCTTTCCATAAAAGGATAGTTTGTGAGTTTTATGGCTGATTGTTTCAAAAGTGAGCCGACTTACCCCAACCTACCCTCCATAATATACTAACGTTTGTTGAAATCCGTCTTTAAGCTAGCGACAAATTGGATATTGTTCAAAATCGAAGGACTAACCTCTGTATACATTTTTAATAATGTCCTAACATTATTAGTACATGTAAAGATTCCTACAATACTCGTGCGTAAAATTATAATTTAAGGAGCTCGTCCAGTATACCGTGTTATTACAGTACTACAAAAAAAGCCTCTCAGTTTGAAAAGAATAAGCATATAGTCTACCCCGATAGTTTAGCAGACCTCCCACGACGAGAAATATAAATAATATATAAAGTCTTTAGATTTACAGATTTCTTTACGATATTTATCTTCTACATTGATTTTTACGAACGCTCACGTTGTTCTATTATTTAGGATAAACCACCTGAGAGAACAGTGATAGCCCAGCGATATGACCATTGAACTGTCTAAGGTCTGGAGTTCGAATTTGCGGCGAATAATAAATTATCACTCGCTTTAACGGTGCAGGAAAATATCGTGAGGAAAACTGCATGCCTTAGAGATTTTTCTCGACGGTGTGTGAAGTCTGCCAAGGCGCACTATTAAATTTGGCAGTGCGGTGATACCTCCCTCGGTGAACCGTGCAGTATATTGTAAGACAGATCCGTCAATATGCTCTAATTAAATAGACTTATGGCTTATTTTTACATGAAATTTCCTCGTAGGTGACGTAATGACTCACAGTAAAGAACCGATTACATACTCGTTTAGTTTTCACAAAAGAACACTCGTTAGTAATCTGTCACTTTATTTCCTCACTGAATTATTGTATGAATCTTTGTGAGACACACAATACTGTATTGTTTGGTATCGTCACTGATCAGTATCTAATTCGCTTTTAGTGCTCAGAACTTACAACCATGAATCAAGACGAACTGCTCAAATTGATAATAAAATTACAGTATATCTCAGCGATACAAGAGAAGTTTCATGAACACAGTACAGGGAAACTGTCATTCTGACATTAATTTTATCACGTTGAGATAAAGTTTAGATTCATTAGTATCATAGTGTGTTCGAACGTGTACCGAACTCGTTCCTATAC
The DNA here is from genome assembly GCA_964056405.1 of Acronicta alni. Classification (NCBI taxonomy): domain Eukaryota; kingdom Metazoa; phylum Arthropoda; class Insecta; order Lepidoptera; family Noctuidae; genus Acronicta; species Acronicta alni. The sequence continues at coordinate 2,428,113 of OZ043935.1, forward strand.
GAACAAAGAACAAAGTAGATTACGATATAATGGGTAGCCTCCATTAAAATTGTAGTAGCGACCGGTTATATATCAATGTCATATAACCTGTTTATGTAAATGACTTTATATCTATATTGTTGTTGTTTAATACATATCTACAACTTTAAATATTGATGATACAACTATTGGCTGGTATTAAGATTATTATCTGTGATCTCACAGATAACATATTTTTTTTTTTTTATGTGAATTGGGCATTACTAAGAAGCTGTGATAGACTAGTGGTATGACCATTGGACTGCCAAGTCGAAGGTGTCGAGTTTGAGTGCAAGGCACCTCAGACTTTTCGAATTTATGTGCGTATTAATAATTAATTATCACTCGCTTAAACGGTGAGGAAAACATCGTGAGGAAATCTGCATGCCTTAGAGATTTTCTCGACGGCGTGTGAAGTCTGCCAACCAGACTATAGCCTAATCCCTCTCGTTGTGTGAGAGGAGACCCGTGCCCAGCAGTGGGACAGTATATGGGTTGATGATGATGATGGGCATTACTCATGTCTAGATCTAGTAATCCCGACTTCCTAGCCTTTTTTCCCAAGTATGTTGGGCTCCAGTCTAACAAGATGCGAAGCGAAGCGACTTCTATCAGACCTTTCTGGGCAATACTCTGAGTATAGACTGGTTGTTGGGCTTTTTGGGCTTGAGAGGTTTAGATGTGTTAAGAATGGTCACCCATCCACAAACTGACCGCGGCTAGCGCAGCTTAACCTTTTAGATCGGTTGATCAGCGTAATTACTATTTAGCCGTGAACTTTTCTTATATAGACTAGATGTATTAAAAAGATTTATATACAATAATTATATAATTAAATTCCTGCACGTTTGGCGTAGCGGTTAAGGTGGTCTTCTGGCCGTTGCACCGAGTAGCCTGGGTTCGATTCCCACTATAGACAAATATTTGTGTTTCACGGATATTCGCATCGAGTATGGGTATATTTTGTGTTCGTTAATTGTATGTTTGTAAAGTCCCAAGCGAAACAGGGATTGTTCCGTGCGAGTATTGTATTATAAAGTAAATTTAAAGTAACAAAACAAGCTTTTATTTAAATACGCTAAAAATAGTAAAAGTCTGTATTAAAGCATAAAAAACTTAGTCCGCCATCTTTAGATGTCCGCCATATGCGATTTAGAGTGACGTCACTTTATTTTTCGAGTTATTCTCAGCAAGACAAATAGGTATCAAATTTTCATTTGATCTCATATTGTAGGAGTGCAATAAAAATAATTAGTCCACCATCTTGGGTGTTCTGCCATGTTGGATTTAGAATGACGTCACACAACTAACCATGAATTATCATCCAAACTAACCGTGTATAAAAATTTCAGCTCAATCGGTTGAAGATATCTGCTTCAAAATTGAGTTCCAAGATTCTACCTGAACAAACATATATCTGTTTATATGTATATATTTATTATTATTAGGTATTCTTGAAGTATATATCTAAATATGGATTTTATCCTACTCATAATAAATCTAAGATTATCTTAGATGCAGAACTGTCGCATGCTTGTTTGCATTTGAAATTTCAGATTTAAATAGTTTTACCATATAAACTTGCTTCTTGAGGAAAACTTAAAGAGGTTAATGTTTACGGATGCTAATGTAATGTTCAGTTTGCATGCTGGCTTTTGAATCTTACTTTTTTACTATACATATATTAATGTAAATGTGAAATTAAAATAAAATAAAATTGGAGCTGCCCGACTAGGGAAGTACCTTCGCCTTTCAGAAAATTGAAATGAAATAACATTGCTTTGAGCTATCTCGTGCTCCTAACGGTGAGCAAGGTTGCCAGTGCTCCGCCATGAAATTTTGTGTTGGCAGGGGACCCTGTAAAACGAAAGAAAAATAGTTGGGTTGGCAGTGTAAGGGTCAAAGTGCCCCCACTGCCAACACAACGTTTCCTCGCGGAGCACTGGAAACCTTGCGTCCTGATGCACCCGAAGAGATGGGCCAACATCGTAAGTAACAGAGATCATTGGAAGGAGATGGAGGAAACCTTTGCTCAGCAGTGAGATCATATAATTCAGATAAAAAAGATGTAAATAAAGTGAACTTCTTCGAAGTATTGCAGTCAATCCCCGACAAAGACATTGTCGATGACAGAGCTAAATATAATGATGTCGTAAAGAAGTATTTAATTAATGACAAGAGTGACGTTTATGTTTATTCTTTGTATCTTATTAATTGTTATCATGTAAAAAAATACTGTTATTTATTTATATAAGTACTCTTTATTATAAATCAAAAAAGCAGTGATAGCCTAGTGATATCACCATTGGACTGCCAAGTCGAAGGTCTTGAGGTCGAATCTAATTTAACCTTAAATTTTCGAAATCACGTGGGTATTAATAATTAATTATTATCACTCCCTTAAACGGTGAAGGAAAACATTGTGAAAACATGCCTTTTTTTCGACGGCATGTGAAGTCCTCCCTGAAGAGGAGACCCGTACCCAGCAGTGGGACCGTGTAATATGGGTTGATGATATTGTATATTAAACCAAAAAATTTACATAGGAAAACATTGACTTTTAAAACATAAATGGGCGGCCTTATCGCGATCGACGATATGGATGTGGATTCGACTGTTTTAAAAAAGAAAACAACGTCGATTTTAATTTAGAAGAATTTTGAATTTTCGTAATTTTAAAAATGTAGAATTTCGACCTTCATCCGACCTCGAAAAAAAATTGATTGGTATTTTTTTCTTTAACATACGCACGATTAAAGAACCTGATTTTTAAATCCGTTAAAAAAAAAAATGGATGTGTCAGATATGAAGTTAAAGTGCTCTTTGATGTTCTGGGCGCTTTTTATAGTACTTGGGATTAAGTAAAGACCGTTCAAACATGGGTGTTTAGATGTTAAAATTAGACTACCTTTTTTTTAATAGTACAGAAAATCCTCATGGATCCTCCGCCACCCGGGAGGTGGCAGGGTATGTCGGACTCATACAGACTAAAAACCTCACTTGCCTTCACCTGCCCTATTGTCATGGCCATGGGATCCGCGAAATTCGCAACGACCATGACAGGAAAATTAGACTGCCTACTTAATTAAGGTGTGCATCCTATTAGATCCTTGCTCTCACCAACATTATCTTTGATATCCTCACAGCATCCCTGACCTTTTTTTTTTTATTATTATATAGCGGCTTAAGTATCACTGCGACCGCAGTCAGTCTATTGTGATCGCCACTCGTTGCATTAGAGCTCACCGCTAAACCCTGCGGCTACTATAAACTGCAGGATTTGCTTAGGGTTGAGCTCTTTTATTTCATCTGGGCTTACGATATGTTTCCCTAGATGAACACTGCGCTTGTGTATTAGAGACCCGCATTCTCCCAGGAGATGAAGTGGCGTTTCGTCCGCCTCCTCACAACGCCGGCAGGTTCGCGTGTCGCTCAGCCTTAGGTTGAACATGTGCTTGTTTAAGCAGCAGTGTCCTGTTAAGGCTCTCGTTACAATGCATCCCTGACCTTGAACCTAGTACTAGTAAATGAAATGCAATGAAGTACACTTAATACGTGAACTGTGCAATACATGCTTGAGTGGTGCACTAGAACGAAAAGTCATTACATTGACTTATCGTGGATATCGAAACTTCGCATCGAAATCAGTTCATGATCGACGAAGACATCGCCTAACCTAAAAAAATACAATCGTATTAGGAACCTTAGGTCTTAAGGCTACCGTAATTATATAACAAGAATAGAAGATAGAATTTTGTCGTTTTAATCTCGTTCAATTTGTTTTATATATGTATATATTAATTTATATTGATTTTAGAATTATTATATATATTATTTAATAATTTTAATTCCATTCAATCTTTACTTTGTAATAGTTGTATTGAACTTTTTGTAATTAATTTCATAATTTCCCTTCTCTTGGTTGCCTGTACACTCGATTATTTGGGCCAGTTGTGATTACCTGTAATTGAGTTGACATTACGTGTAACTATTATTAGTATTAACGATGTATGTCAATGTAATCTATGTTAATTCGTTGGCAATCCTTAAGAAAATAAATAAAATAAAATAACAATTTGCTGCAGCAAGAGCAAATCAAAAATATCGACAACTTCAATTTCAGAACGGAAATTAAATGTATTTTTTTTTTAATTCAAATGTAATTTCGAATATTGCCAAACTTTTCTGTTTTCATTTAAGAAAGTCTTTGAATTTTGACCGAATATTAATACTTTGCCAAACTGGGAAATACTGCAAAAATAAAAATCAAGCACTACTTACCATAATCTCCACATTTTACTTCAATCAATTTGTGAATTATGTTCACTTGTTAAAAAAAATCGATTTGTCACTAATGATGATCGTAATGATTGATTACCGAGATATTTGAAGCTGGTTGCATTTTTCGCTCGTACAGCTACGATCTTTTTCAATCGCCCGCCAAATAATTATTTTAGTACTTATATGACTAGCTAAAGGGAAGATGAAGGGGAAGACCAAATTTTTATGTTAAACGAAGTTTTGTGGAACAAGTGAAGGAAAGGGTGGGGATCGTGTCGTATCAAGAGGTAAAACGGAAAGCTGAAGATAGAGAACAGTGGCGATTGCTCCACCGACAAGAGCTGAGCTCTTAAATTGAAGAAGAAGAAGATGACTAGCTAGGTAGGTACTTATTCAGATTTATTTGGACCGGATTATCCGGAAAGACGTAAGTTAAAAAAATACTTGTTCGTTTTAGGTCTTACTATTTTTTAATGTTTTTTTTTTACTGTGATAAGATGACAAAAGAGTTCGGGCCGCTTGATGGTTAGCGACACCCGCAGCCAGCATAATATTATACAAGGTGTTACAAAATACCCCGTAAAAAATATAATTAATTATCAAATCCAAAAATTTTGTCAGCTGTCATGTCAGGGAACCAGATTATTTAACAGAAAGGCCTACGTACCTATTTTACCTAATAATTGTTTACTTTAATAGTTTTTCTATTTTTCATTCATAAATGTTGTTGTTTTCCTTTTTTTGGGGTATGTTATACAGCGTTACTACGGTTCTTAAATATTGTGAATGGACTCGTTATAAGGCCCCATTTAACCTCCTCTCGGCTTTACGCGTAGTTTTGTAACATTCTGTATAGACGCCAGCAACAAATGAACATAAAATAAACTTCATACTGTTTGTCATACTATACTTTTATATTAAATTAATTGAAATTGGCAAGCATTATGTTTGTTCGCACGCATTAAGAGGCCAGATTTGCATAAAAAACATTTTTACAACGTTTTCCTTAAATAATTAACGTAATAATACCCGCAGATATGAGTTAAGTGCGTTTAACATTGTAGTACCTAGATATGTAGTGTTGATTTTATGGCGAAAAACTTCCTCTAAGAAATAAATGAATATATTCCCAAACTAAGCAGAGCTTGTACTATGGGTACTAGACAATAGGTACAATACTATCTTTTTGTATTTTTTTGGCATTAAATTTTCCATGCTAAGATTTTAAAGTTATTTAGCGAAGGAAAAATTCGACCGCGGGCAGGATTCGATCCTGCGTCTTCTGGTTAGGTACACCAGACGCTATGACCGCTAAGCCACTGCGAGTCCCACCCGCCATGACGAATTTTGCCTTCACCATAAAGACGTAAATTCTGAATGTGGTTCGAATTCTGCCCGCGGTCGAATTTTTCCTTCGCTAATAACAATAGGTACAATACTCAATATACAGTTTTTGTAATACATTTTTATAAGAAAAACAGGCCAAGTGCAAGTCGGACTCGCGCACGAAGGTTCCGTACCAATATTTGGCAAAACATGTTGTTATTAATATCGAGCAAAGAACGGCAAAAAATCACGTTTGTTGTATAGGAACCCCGCTTTAATATGTAATTTATTATGTTTTTAGTATTTGTTGGAACGAAGTTCCTTATCGCGCGTTGTGAAAGGGGGCTAGACGGAAAAAAATCTTACGAAAAGTTGTCACGACACTTTTTGCTTGTCAACAATATTTGAATTTCGAATTATTGAGTGAATGACAATATTTGAATTTCGCGCGTTGCGAATTGTTGAGTGTATACAGGTATTTTTATTTTTAATTATTAAATTTTAATGAAAGGAACTTCGTTCCATCCGGGTGTCCCTTGACACCTCTCATTTTGTTGTAGCGAGGGAGGTAGCAACAGAAATACATAATTTTTGTGAAAATTTCAACTGTCTAGCTATCACGGTTCATGAGGTACAGCCTGGAGTCTTAGTAATATGGTCCCGTTTTTACTCTTTGGGTACGGTACCCTAATAAGGAACACTCAGACATTATAAACACTTCTAAATCAATATCAGTAAGATCAAGTAATCCCTTACAAAAGGCAGTGTGACAGACCCGCACCCCGACGGGGGATGGTCACTCATGTACAGACGGCAGCAGGTCAAGCTATCCAAAACTATCAAACTTTTCCAAATGAATATGAACCTTATGACTTTGTGCTAAAGTTAAAAATCTATCAAAAAATTTGACAGATTGGGGTGGCTTGATGTGCTGCCCTCTGTACACCATAGTTCGTTGGTATGTTTAAAAGTAATATGGGACGATCCTGCCATTAAAATAGACAAATTATGCAGAGAATATTATTTTCGAGTCAAAGACAAATTAATAGTACTTTTGAAAAGTCAAAACGAGTAACACGTTTCCAAAAAAGGGTCTTATAGAGAAACTCCATAGACACTAGAAAAAAAAACATGTTTACAATATTATTCTATTAATTATTAATTCATAACAATAAAAATAATGACCATGCATTTCTAAAATCCTGATAGTTTGCTTCAACTCTAATATAATTCATTCATTTCCCAAACTGTTATGATTTACTTTACAGTGGTTTCTGCACTAAGCTCGAAGCTTGTATCGGAGAAACCAATAAGTAATAATTAAAATAAAAACTTATTGTATTTCTTTGTCTTCGTGCCGTATTCCTTCTGTCATCGTGTCAACATGAGAAACTCAATACTTAATACTGTGATATAAAACGATTAGCTTATAATTAGTATCCTAAGATTCACAAAATCATTCACGACCCTGGCTTTATATAAGTAATTAAAACTTAATTCTTATAAGGAAGTATCTATTCTTTGTAGTGTGTTAATTTGTGTAGTAAACGTAAAAAAGTCAGAAAATTTCAATAAAAATCCACTTACGTCCATATACTGCGGGGGCGCATGCGGCAAAAACGGCAACCAGTATGAAATTCATATTTGTATTTGTTGGATATATCACAGCATGTTACACTTACACTTCACGTCCGTGCCGGTCCGTGGTCAGACGGACTGTGATCACAGACTTTACTACCCGATACGTTTTACCGGCTGACAATCTCGCACGGTCATCGGAATGGCGTCGATCCTCCAAGCAATTATCACCTTTATTTCTTTATAGTAAGCCGTGATAGTTGCATGTATATGTTGGTTAATGATCGTGAACTTTGCGGGTAACCGGTACAGCTAGTGACTTCACACTGCTTCTTGGAATGCCCCATTATTATAAGTTTTGTTAACGGTCTAATGACTCCGTGTTGACAGTTCGTTTGCAATAATGTGAATAATTATGTATGTAGGAACCTGTTCACTTAGTTCTAATTCGTTCTTTATGATCAATAATGCAGTTTTGGACATAGCTTACGCAGAGCCGAATTAACCTTATACGGGCCCCGCGTCGCTTAGAGATCCCTAGGAGGAGAGAGACCCTTGGAGGAGAGGACGCTAGGAGGAAAAAATGGGTATTATTTTTATAGGAAGGTGTAAAACCTGCCCGGTCCTGAACTTGCGATGTTTTGAACATATGTAGGTGTTTTTTTTATATCACTAATGTGGTAAACAAGCATACGGCCCACCTGATGGTAAGCGGTTACCGTAGCTTATAGACATTTGCAACACCAGGAGTATCACTTGCGCGTTGCCGACCTTGTAAAATGAAAGAGGAATAATTGGGTTGGCAGTATAAGGGTCAAAGCCCCCCACTGCCATCACAACGTTTCCTCGCGGAGCACTGGCAACCTTGCTCACCGTAAGGGACACAACACAGCTCAAAGCAGTGTTATTTCACTTCGATTTTCTGCAAGGTGGAGGTACTTCCCCAGTCGGGCAGCTCCAATTTGAGTGGAATTACTCCTATTATGCCTTAAGTCCCATGTAATAAGGAGCGAGCCTCCGAACTCCGAGCTGCTACTGAGAATTTTACACAAAAAACTATAGCTATAGTATCACTGCGACCGTAGTCGGTCTATTGTGATCGCCACTCGTTGAGTTAGAGTTCACCTCTAAACCCTGCGGCTACTATAAACTGCAGGTTTTGCTTAGGGGTAAACTCTTTTTACCCGACTGCCGAAGGAGGAGGGTTATGTGTTTAGTATTGCATCCGGGCTTAAAATATGTTTCCCTAGATGAGTACTGCGCTTGTGTATTAGCGATCCGCGTTCCCCCAGGAGGTGAAGTGGGATTAGGCTGTAGTCCACCACGCTGGCCTAGTGCGGGTTGGCAGACTTCACACGCTTCCCCGTCGAGATAATCTCTAAAGCATGCAGGTTTCTTCACGATGTTTTCTTTCACCGTTTAAGCGAGTGATATGTAATTAATTATAAATAGGTACGCACGTGATTTCGAAAAGTCAAGAGGTCCGTGTCTTCGATTCGAACTCGAGACCTTTGACTTGGCAGCCCAATGGTCATACCACTAGGATATCACTGCTATAAAATAAAAGGTATTATACAGTTTATTTTGCTTTACAGTAACCGGGATATTTGAAATTAATTTCACATTTTAGTTAGAGTTTCATTAACCGTTACTAACCGATTCGTTTTCGTTTTTAATATCATGTGCGGTAAATGTAATGAAAGCGAATTTCAAGTTTTTTTTCACAGCACTAGAGTTACAATTTTCATTAGTCAAACAGAATAATCAGGTATACAACGATATAGTACCTAATTGCCGGTTTTTAGGTACATAGGCCAGCACATCATGCTACGACAATCTGTCAAATTTATTTGATTGATTTTCAACTTACAAAACGATGAGGTTCATATTCAATTGGGAAAATTTGACAGTTTTGGATAGCATGACCTGCTGGCTACTGTACTACTCCTCGTCATGGTCGTGGTGACGAATCCCATGGCCATATCTAAAGGTGTAGGGAAAGAAAGTGCAGTTTTTAGTCGGTACGAGTCCGGCATACCCTACCACCTCCACAGGCGGCAGGCGATCCATTCCATGGTAATTTCCGCCCACAAAAAAGCCTTATTTAATTAGGTAAAATTTGGCAGCGGTTTAGTAATGAGTCAAGTCAAAGGTCTCGAGTTCGAATGCAGTTAAGAGCGGTAGGGCATAGTGGGAGTAATACCACTCAAATTGGAGCTGCCCGACTGGGGAAGTACCTCCGTCTTGCAGAAAATTGAAGTAAAATTTTTGCCACCTTAGTAGAATAAAAAAAAACTGAGTTTTCGAATTCATGTGCGTATTAATAATTAATGATCACTCGCTTAAACGGTGAAGGAAAACATTGTGAGAAAACCTGCATGCCTTGGATTTTTTCGACGGCGGCGTATGGTCTTATTTTTGTACTAAGTCACCTTCATTTTCAGTCCATCCATCTTTTCTCTGGACTCCCTCTTCCCTTATGCTCAAAACCTTCCTGGTATCATGCTTTTCACTCCTACGTAACACATGTCCATACTACGACAAGCGATTACTGCACAGTTCTTCTGTAACTGGTACCAATTTCAAATACATGATATAAAAAATATCGTTATTTTCGTTCCGGATGTCAATGTCAAACAGAAACAAATAAATGTGAATATGTCAATTGTTTTTTTTTAAATAGACCGAGATAAAATAAATTCTGTACCAACTTAATAAGGTCGCATTTCAACTACTGCGGGAGCACTAGTTAATGTTATTAATACGCCCATGATTTCGAAAAGTCAGAGGTGCGAGCCTTGGATTTGAACTCGAGACCTTTGACTTATAGTCCTATGGTCATGTGTGGCTATCATTGCTTTTTACTTTTCAAACGATGAAACAAAAAACGGCAGAGGTTCTCAAGTCGACGTGTATATTTTTTTTAATGTATATTCTTAAACTAATATAAGTATACCTAAGTAATTTTGTCGGCGCCAAACAATCAATGATGAAATATTATTAAATTACCTTATATTTAAAGAATGAATTATCACTCGCTTAAACGGTGAAGGAAAACATCGTGAGGAAACCTGCATACCTTAGTGATTTTTCTCGACGGTTTGTGAAGTCTACCAACCCGCACTAGGCCAGCGTGGTGGACTATAGCCTAATCCCTCTCAATATGAGAGGAGACCCTTGCCCAGCAGTGGGACAGTATATGGGTTGATGATGATATTTAAAGAATTAGCCAAATCAAATTAACATTAACTTTCCAAAAAAAATTGGCGACAACTTAAAATTACTTGGGTATACTTACATTAGTTTAAGTACTTAGTTATCAAGGTTAATTATGAAATGTTTATTATTTTTTGCTTGTCAGTTTTTCGGCGGTTGAATTTTTTGTTAAAAAGTTTTTATTGCACACACAGTTCTACGGTATGCTTTTAGATCCATTTCCTTTACCACATTTATATACATCGATAATCTAAGATAATTGATTATATAACCTATGTCTACAATATTTGCAGGAAAATATAATCGTGTTCCGATAACATTACATGTATACGGAATTAATTACGAAACGACTTAACATAGTGTAAACAATGTTAATCTCAGCTGTAGCTAATCATTTGATATGTGATAACTTGTGACAGGCCAATAAAGGTCAATATACTGTATTAACATATACAGGGTGTTTGGTAGAACGTTGAACATACGAAAATGGTGGTTAGTTGGGGTCATCTGCTACCCACTTGGCCCAAATTATTTAACCTTGGCCGCACCGTTTTTTTTTATTTTTTTTAATGTCACAGAAAATTACCAGTTTTTTTTTAACTTTAAATTCGAATATCTTTACTTGTGACGGGTAAAACAGGCAGGAAGTTGTTTTGTATTAATATCTAATTGTAGCAGACTCATAAAATTATTGTTTGGTACAGATTTTAATGGGAAAAAAAGTTATGAGTCTTTAAAGGTACAAAAAGAAGTAAAAAAATACGATGCATAACTTTGACTTGCATTAAAAAAGAACTGATAATTTTCTGTGAAATTAAAAAAAAAGTAAAAAAAAAACGGTGCGGCCAAGGTTATAAATTTGGGCCCAGTGGGTAGCAGATGACCCCAACTAACCACCATTTTCGTATGTTCAACGTTCTACCAAACACCCTGTATGTAACTCTTCCTTAAGTTTAAATGTTATTGCTGTTCTTTTAAAAAAATATTAAAAAAAAACCGGCCAAGTGCGAGTCGGACTCGCAATAAAAATATTTTTTATAATTTTGCAGTTACTGCCCCTTTTCTCATGAACGCGTATAGAGGTATTAATTTGAAATTCATATCAAATGCTCAGGTCTATAATACCTTTAAGCTGTAACAAAATTAAACTTCTATGTCAACGCAATCAAAAGTATACCTACAGGTTTGTACGGAACCCTCGGTGCGCGAGTCCGGCTCGCACTTGGCCGGTTTTTTTTAATTAAGATACGAGTAGCATATTAAGATATGTTTTCGCGTCTTAACATAACATTATTGTATCGCTCCATATCGCTCGTTAGCTTAAGATACTGTACTATGAAAATATACAATATCTGAAATTCTGGATTTGCCAAAATTGTGTCATTGACTTTGATTTTTCGAACTAGTTTCTTCATATAATCTTCATGCAGTAGGCGTTGTGCAATACTTAACATATTAAGTAATATAAAATCTATGCTTTATTTGTCTTAAAGGTCACATTAATATTGAGGTTACGTGGTTTTACAAAATGTTCGTAATCCATACTCTTTTCAATCGTCGAAAAAAACCGAGGTGGTTTTCAATTCGATTGTATATACATACTAGCTGCCCCGCAAACGTTGTTTTGCCATAAAAAAAAAATTTAGGGGTATGAAAAATAGATGTTGGCCTATTCTCAGACCTCCCCGATAAGCACAAAAAATTTCATCAAAATCGGTCAAGCCGTTTCGGAGGAGTATGGCAACGAAAACTGTGACACGAGAATTGTATATATTAGATATTTTTTTGTTACGCGATTACAATCGTTAGCGGTAGTCGGAAACCCAAAAAGCCTGACCACCAGTCAGCCTGACCATCCTCAGGGAATCGATATAACCCAGAAATTTGGTTGCGGAGGTCTGATGGCAGTCGCTTCGTTTATAATACTGATATTCAACCGCATCTGGTTAGACTGGAAGCCGACCTCAACATATAAGTTATAACAACCAGCACCGACGGCTTTACGTGCTCTCCGAGGCACGGAGGGGTCTCGATGTGTGAAGAATGGTCACGCATCCACAGACTGACTGCAATTAAACTCACGAGGGTTCGATCCCACGGAACACAAATATTTTGTATGATGGACATACACATGGTTGTGTTTGGCTGGGTATTTCTTAGAATAGAATATAATCATTTATTTGTGAAACATATTAATTACATTGGTCTTATGTTTTGCCTTATAAACATACAAAAATAATTGAAATGAAATGAAATGATATTTATTTCTGTAAATAGATCTTTTAAAGACACTTTTACCAGTCAATATTTTACACTTTTTTTTTTTAAGCTAGATGGCTCCGTCATTTCCTAACTGACGACCTCTGAGAAGAAACGCCGAAACAAACTCAGAGAATCATAGTCTCTTTTAAAGTCCAGACATAGAACAGTAACAAATATGTGTCTTACAATGTAGGGCAAAGTCTGAAATGGCCTTTTGAAGAAAGAGCCATAGCGGCTTTGAGTAGACCAGTCCCAACTGACGGCACGCATGCATCAGTCATTGTGTAGCTCAACCATAATTTAGGGAGCTCAACAACCCGTCGCACGACGATACCAGATCAGAGGCACATTTGCGTAGGCCACATAAAAAAAGGCTCAAAGCCACCAGACTGTTCAAAGCTGAGTATGTAAATTTAGCCTACAAAGTACTCACATTTACAGTTAGTTATAGTTGAACATTATTAAATAGTAAGAAAAAAAAATATATAATCACAGTATAATTTCAGTAATGTCTTCAGTAATTGTGTGAGTAACCTTGTATACCTATACCTAATTAAACAAGTGTAAGTACAGTACCTATAGTATTAAACAGTATAACAAATCAAAATTTGTTAGGCTATCGTGAATTAAAGTTTATTAATTAGAAATTAGTAGAACAGTGAGATCATTAATTCATGATATTAATAACATTCGTCTACCCGTGACCATGGACGCTGTAAAGGGTCCGAAAGGTCGGGATTAATGATATCAATATCATCATCATCATCATCAACCCATATACAGTCCCACTGCTGGGCTCTGGTCTCCTCTCATATTGAGAGGGATTAGGCTATAGTCCACCACGCTGGCCTAGTACGGGTTGGCAGACTTCACAAACCGTCGAGAAAAATCTCTAAGATATGCAGGTTTCCTCAGGATGTTTTCCTTCACCGTTTAAGCGATAATGATAATTAATTATTAATACGCAGATGAATTCGAAAAGTCAGAGGTGTGTGCCTTGGGTTCGAACTCGAGACCTTCGACTTGGCAGTCCAATGGTCATACCGCTAGGCTGTCACTGCTTTTTTAGTTTATTTAATATCAATATAACGCGATAAAATCCGTAAAAAGTAGTTTTATTTCAATGTATAATATTTGCGTAGGTAAGTGTCAGAAATCAAGATATTAAGGAAGTCATCAATTGCATCATAACATTTATCTATTATTAATTTATTTTGTGCTGTTTTAAATTTTACTAATGTCATATTTTTAAATGGCATTAGTGTAGTTTTTTTAGTAGGTATTGGTGTTTTTCTAGCCGCAGACAATTTCTGAAAAAAATTTGGATTACTTTTTACAAACAAAGCTATTTCCAATATAGGTAATATCGTATGTATTATAAATTTAATAGATAGGTATGTGTTTACAAATATAAGTGTTATGTCCCTAAATTATGGTCGAGCTACACAATGACTGATGCATGCGTGCCGTCGGCTGGGACTGGTCTACTCAAAGTCGCTGTGGCTCTTTCTTCAAAAGGCCATTTCAGACGTTGCCTTACATTGTAACACTAACATAATTTTATTGTTACTATTCTATGTCTGGACTTTAAAAGATACTATAATTCTCTGAGTTTGTTTCGGTGTTTCTTCTCAGAGGTCGTCAGTTCGGAAATGCCGGATTCATCTAACTTCAAAAAATTTACTTGTAAAAGTGTTTAAAAGATATAAGTATTTGCAGAAATAAAAATAATTTATCATTGTCTAGTACCCATAGTACAAGCTCTGCTTAGTTTGCGACTAGATCGTGCTGTGTAAAATTGTCCCCAACACATTTATTATTTAATAAATCAAAATAAACTTCATAATTAGTCAAAATGAGATTAAAATAAGGTTAAGGAAAATACAGTGTCTAGGCAGCTATACATAGATGTTATTATGTGCATTATATTGCGAAATTCTGTGCATAAACTTAAGTGTCCTTATGTAGTTTGAGTCATCTTAATTGGCAAATTAAATTACTGGCCAGTTATTACAGTGTTTTATTTCAATGGTGTTTTCCTGTTTATTAAATCTTTTGTTACAAAAAATTTTATTCAACCCATTATTATTTTGAAATAAAACTACTTTTTACGGATTTTATCGCGTTTATTGATATTATTAATCCCGACGTTTCGGACCCTTTACAGCGTCCATGGTCACGGGTAGACTGAAACGTCGGGATTAATAATATCAATATAAGTACGCGATAAAATCCGTAAAAAGTAGTTATAATTCAATGTTTATGTAATATTCGCGTAAATGTCAGAAATCAATCCATTATTATTTTATCATTATTGACGATGTCTGTGGTCTAGTGGCTCGCGTGTCTGACTGCTGATCACGATGTCGTGGGCTCGATTCCCACTGACCACAAATATTTATGTGATAAACATAAGTGTTTGTGTTTGCCTGGGTGTTTCTTATGTATTATAAATATGTATTTACAAAAATAGTTTATATATATTATATCCATTGTCTAGTACCCATACTACAAGCTCTGCTTAGTTTGGGACTAGATGGTCCTGTGTAAAATTGTCCATGAATACATTTACTCATACCACACAAGCATTGATAGAAATTCAGTGATAGCCTAGTGGAACACAATAATATTATGGTACCACCCCAGTCGAATTCTGCAGCATGAGTAGAACCTACCTACCTACCTTAATATCTGTACCTCAGAGCTATACAAATTTACATGACAAAACAAAAATTTTACAGGAGAGAAAAAAATGCGCGGAGTGAAACTTTGAATGCAATTTTGACATAGTTGCTTTTAAGATATCGGAACAAACTCAACAGTATTTTTTGTTATTATTAGATGGAATTATGATGTATTCAAAAATCAAAATCAAAATAGTTTTATTTTCATATAAACCATATACAGGCACTTATGAAATGTCGAGTCTAGGTGCACGGTTCCAAAGTAGTCGTTTCCTATGGAGAAGAACCGGCAAGAAACTCCATGGTTACTCTTTTAAAATATCGTTTTGTATTGTACAATGATGGATTATAAATTGGATTGGATACTTACATGATGTATTACGCATAATTACAACAAAGTTAATTCTTATCTGATTTTGTGGACTTGAGATTATTTACCGTGTAAGATAAATTAACAAAGTGTTTTCTTTTCGTAGATTGTCATAGGACTTAATCATAGCATAAAGCATCATAAAGTAGCTTGCTTATTATATATAGCTTATAGCAAATTATATCGCGGTTCGCACTTTATGCTATAAAGCTATTTTCCTCTATATCGCATAGCACGCTCTCTCTATCAACCAAAGCTCCGTCGGGCGTCGCTTACCTATAGCGTTAATAACAAGTAGGCATATAAATTAAGCAATAAGTGCCTATAATAAAGCACATAAAATTGCTTGCTTAAAAATAAGCATATTATTTATTTATAGCAACTTTGAACACCACTAGAAGCGTATACCATTATGTAGAACTGGTTCTTGCGATTTTAATGGTGCAAGACCAAGAAACATATTTTAAAAAAAAAGTGGAGTTACTATTGTATCGGGGGATCGGGATCCGTGAAATTCACCACGAGATACTAAATTCCTGGATTAATTTACCTTAAAAGGATTCGATCTCCACAAGGGACAAATATTTGTATGATCTGAATGTAGTTGTTCCGGGTCTGGGTGTTTGTTTAAGTGAAAGTTTGTGTTTGTAAATGCACCCACGATACAGGGGAAAATCCTAGTGTGGGGCAACGTTTTTATGTAAAATATTTTTGTATAAAAAAAAGACTATTTTATGTTTCTGAATTTCGTGGTAAAATCCTAAACGGTGCTCAAAAATTAAGAATATTATTTAATTTTCCTTCCTTTCTAACATACAATTTCCTTGTTGCAGGTGCTACAAAGGAGATCGGCACGGCGTTGACGCGCGTCTGCCTACGTCACAGAGCCATTGAGACTAGAATGAAGACGTTCATAAGGTGAGCGATTAATTGTTCCACGTCATTGTGCTTAATACCTATAAGATACTAGCGGACCTTTTTTTATTTAATTATTTAGTAGCTTCTGCTCGCGACTTCATCCTCGTGTGAAAGTTACTTTTGTAATTTGGCTAACTATATGTTATTCTGATATATAAATAATAATACTATAAAGTTTCATCAAAATCCGTTCAGTAGTTTCAACGTGAAAGAGTAACAAATATACATCCGTCTTCACAAACTTTCTCGTTTATAATATTACTAGCTGCCCCCGCAAACGTTGTTTTGCCATAAAAAAAAATAGATGTTGGCCTATTCTCAGACCTCCCCGATAAGCACAAAAAATTTCATCAAAATCGGTCAAGCCGTTTCGGAGGAGTATGGCAACGAAAACTGTGACACGAGAATTTTATATATTAGATATAAGTAGGATAGGATAGGTATGATAATTCGTACGGAAAATTTTCATGGATCATCCACCTGGAGGTGACAAGATGATGGAATCCTACTGACTACTCCACACTTTTTTTTTGTTGGGTGGGGAAATGCGCCTTATGCATGCCGCCCCGCTCGGGGACGCGGGACGGTTATGTCTGGCTCTCCGGCCAGGTGACCAGCATACCGACTAAAACCACCACCATGATGATCACCATGTTGATGATCATGATTATGATGACCCCGCGTAAAGGAAAGAGGCAAAGGCAAAGAAGATGGTACATGGTAAACCCTATAGATGATAGCAGCACCTAGCTTCGTCAACATTTTTGCCGGATATGATACCCATCAATTTAATTTCAGTTTCCCCAGAAGCACACAGATTATTTGACTTTGACGTGTAAAAATACAATTGCGTTTGACGTCAACAAAAACCCAGATAATGTCGAATATATTACCACAATATACTGTTGTAGATACGTGGGTTATGACGCAGTAAGATGGCTGCGTTTGCGCTGCAGATGCGTGGGTGGCAAGATATGTCACCAATCGAGACCACAACGATTTTTTTCAGAACGTCACAATTTATATGTCTGTCATTATCCTCCGACCCTTTACTTATTTTGGGGTCGGCTACCAATAGTTTTTGGAACGAAGTTCCTTATCGCGCGTTGTGAAAGGGGGCTAGACGGAAAAAACAATGACACTTTTTTCGAAATTCAAATATTGTTGACAAGCATTCAAATATTATTGAGTGAATGACAATATTTGAATTTCGCGCGTTGTGAATTGTTGAGTGTATACAGGTTTTTTAATTTTTAATTATTAAATTTTAATGAAAGGAACTTCGTTCCATCCGGGTGTCCCTTGACACCTCTCAAGTTTTTTTTATACCACTAAGGTGGCAAACAAGCAAACGACCCACCTGAAGCGGTTACCGTAGCCTATAGACGCTTCTTGCAACACCAGGAGTATTGCTCGTTGCAACTTGCGCGTTGCCGACCCTGTAAAATGAAAGAGGAGTCGTTGGGTTAACAGTAAAAGGGTCAAAGTCCCCCCACTGCTGACAAAACGTTTCCTCGAGGAGCTCACTGTAAGGATCACAACACAGATCAAGGCAGTGTTATTTCACTTCGATTTTCTACAAGGTGGTGGTACTGACCCTTATACTGCAAACCAACTATTCCTCTTTCTACGCTAGGCTACTTTCTGGGCTACGGTAACCACTTACCATCAGGTAGGCCGTATGCTTGTTTGCCACCTTAGATGTACAAAACTACGATGGAACGCACTTGTCTAGAAGAAATTGATTTACTAATCGGTCTTCTTGAGATAGACTCACTAGATACACCTCTGTCTAAGCTTTTGAAGAATACAAGCGTTATGGTATACTTAATGTTTGTAAGTTTTTATAATAGTGAGCACCATTTTTTTAATATTTTTCCTTAAGCAAACGAATTATACAATTACATGCTTAACTAGCTGTGCCCCGCAGTTTCTCCCGATGTTTACTTTTATCTCGGTTCCTATTCCTACGAGACGTAGCGTGATGTTAAAATAAAAATTAGAGCTATCATTAGAAATATTATTTTATTAATCTTATGGGTCAAGTTTCAGATAAATACTAGCGCGTTTAAACAAATAATATAGTTGATAAAGAAACTAAAAAACACGCTTTTATATTTTATACATCCGGTGATACATTAATAGTACCTAAGTCTATAATAAATCACTAGTTCGCCATCTTTAGGAGTCCGCCATATTTAATTTAGATTGACGTCATTTTGTTTTCCGTATTCTCAGCAAACCCTTTCATTTCATACTCATATCATGATGATAATTAAGAAAATATTGTCCGCCATATTGAAGTTAGTGTAACGTCATTTATTTTATTTTTTTTGTTTTTTTTTTCTGCAAACGCCTTTAATTGATACCAGTGCATAAAAAATAACTAGTCCGCCATCCTTGGGAGACTGCTATATTCGTTTTGAATGACGTCACCTACCTAACCATGTAGTTTCATCCAAAACGTATCCATTTAAACGTGTATGCAAAATTTCGTAGAGTTCCGTCAGAGTGTAGTTACGAGTTTATTACCTTTACTCTGTCCACTCGTCACTTTTTGAAAGATGAAAGTAATTATTGCAGCAATGTAACATTTCGATTATCGATTCAGTTATTGACACTTTAATATGTAGTAGATATTCATGATCGGTTTATTTAGTTGTTTAATTTATGATGTACAAACCCACAATATAAAGTTATTAGCTTCTTTATAAAAGCAATGTTTAATTTTGTAAATATTTTATTGGTATTTGGATGTCAGGGTTTTTCCTATACTGATTTACCTATGTGTAAATCGATTATTTTCGATTTAGTCATATGCAATGAATACATCGAGCTTTCGGAAAATCCTAACGGATCGTCCGCTACCTGAGAAGGTGACAGGGTCTGCCGGACTCGTACCGAATTAAAACCTCACTTACCTTCACTGCCCTTCACTTCCCCTCCTTTCCTTCACTCCCTTGAGATCGTTGGTCGATCTGGCTGAGGGGCGTCCCAAACTTACGTTTGCCGATTCAGTCATGGCCAAGGAATCCATGAAATTCATCACGTCCATGACAGGCTGTGGACCAGCAGTCGTCGTCGGATCCCGTCACTTAGCTAGGCCTTGCCTTGCATCATGTGGTCGGGCGGCGGAATCCTCAAATACTCGATGTATTTCAATACTTAACATAAAATATAAAAAAATGAGAGGTGTTAAGGGACACCCGGATGGAACGAAGTTCCTTTCATTAAAATTTAATAATTAAAAATAAGAAAAACCTGTATACACTCAACAATTCACAACGTGCGAAATTCAAATATTGTTGACAAGCAAAAAGTGTCGTGACAACTTTTCGTAAGATTTTTTTCCGTCTAGCCCCCTTTCACAACGGAAAGAACTTAACTTCATAAGGAACTTCGTTCCAATAATAATAAATATTCTTGGAAAATTTTACACCATCTGCTACTTAATCCCAAACTAAGCAGAGCTTGTACTATAGGTACTAAATAAATATAATACTTATATACTTTTTTTTTGTAAATACATACTTATAATACATAGAAACACCCAGACAAACACAAACACTTAAATGCATTACATAAATATTTGTGTTCTGTAGGAATCGAACGACCTCGTAATCAGCAGTACGACACACGAACCATGAGACGTCGTCAAATCCATTGTCTAGTACTCATAACACAAGCTCTGCTTGGTTTGGGACTAGATGGTGTTGTGTAACATTGTCCAAGAATATTTATTTAAAAACAAACAAACTACTGTTATCATATTTGTATAGATAATCTTAAATACTACAAAAAATGCACCATAAAACCGGTAACACAATTAACGACATCTTACCGGTTTCATATTTTCCTGTATTACTTGCATGACTTTTTCTAGTTCATGATACTATATAGTGTCCAGTTTCCCATACAAACCGGTTTTGTGTAGTAAATGCATGAACAGCAGTAAATATTATCCCATTAAAAACATAAAGGTGCATCCTCACAGCAATTACTTTCTGTGGAGCAACGTTTCCAAGCGTTAGTGGGCAACATCCTATACCAAAACGTTATTTGTTGTTTCCGTGAAAGTTGAAGAATGTTACCTTATGTTATCATTACATTCTGTTGCTTCACAAAATTAACTGCGGTGTGGATGTGTGCAGCGGTGTATTGTTGAGGTGGTGGGTGCTGATGAGGTGCTGGTTCGTTGGTGCCGGGGAAGAATAAATAAAACGGCAAGGAAATAAAATTTCACGTTTGTATTGGACCACTGTCACAGTTAGAAGGGAAGAATGTTGCCACAGAAAAACAATAATTTGCATTTTAATGTTGGTGTTGCAATTATATAATCAAAATATCCAACAGGATGTAACAATACATATACAGAGGGCAGCACATTAAGCAAATTTATTTGATAGATTTTCAACTTGAATCCAAAGTTATAAGGTTTATTTTAAATTGGGAAAATTTTACAATTTTGGATAGCTAAACTTGGCATTTTTTTGTACAGACGCCAGTGTACAAAAATCCCAAGGTTCGTAAGGCAATTCTTTTACCACAAAAAGTTGTGAGATCTAAAATGTAAAACCAAGTTCTAGTTTAGCTAACCTCCTTCCATTATTCTCTTTTCCAGCGCATTAATGGAAACCCTAATAACACCTTTATCGGAGCGCGCTGACGAGTGGCGCCGCGGGGCATGCGCCACCGGTGCTCTAAGTCGCGAGCATGCTCGAGAGTGCAAGCGTGCTCGAGCTGAGCTGAGGCGTCGGGTCACTGAGGCCCAGCGACACGCTCGAAAGGCCCGAAGAGCTCCGCCCGATGCTAAGCGACGCGCTGACGTTTGTATGCAGGTGAGTTCAGTATTTTGCCCGCCTGATGGTAAGCAGCAACTGCAGCCGACGCCATTAGCGTCAGTAGTTGTATTGAGACCTGAATTGGTAAGTCTCAATTAATGAACAGTCGTGTCACTGTATATTTATAAGTACTGTCTGACTGACTCATCAATGCAGAGCCTCACCCGCTAGGGTTACAAACTTGAAATTTTGGCAATCTTGACGATAAGGGGGTTAGAAATAAAAAAAAAGTTTTATTGGCTATTGGTAGTCATGGAAAATATTCTCATAATAACCTCAAAAAATAAATTAAGTATATGGTTAAATGAACATACACGTACGAAACTGGGGCGGGCCAGTATTTCAGATCACATAAATAGTTATTTGTCAGATAAAATGTTTTTTTTTAAATATATTAGGGCGATAAAAACACTTCCACAGAATGCAACGCTCCGTAATAATTTAATCAATCATACAATAGCATACATACATGTTTTGCAAACACAACATTAGGTTGAATTTTTATGGATAAAGATTATCACTTATTGAGTGCGTTCGTTATTCCAGGACATTCAAGAGCGCAAACAGCAGTTGGAAGATATGGAGGAGAAGGCGGTGAAGGCCGCACTCATTGAAGAACGGAGCCGCTTCTGCCACTTCGTGTCTCTGCTGAACCCCGTCGTGGTGAGTTCTATCATGGTTCGGAACCTGAACATCTCAGTGTAACTGTCATCGATTTAGTATTCTTGAGCGGGACAGTTGAGCGTACCCTGGGCGTTGACCTGTGTTTTTGGAGTTATATAAGTTCAAAATTGCAATATTGTCTCGTTCGTTTAATGGTTGTAAGGGTGACGGCTACGGTAGAAGTCTTATGCTCGATTCCAAGTCGAAATTCTCAGTAGCAGTTTGGATTTGCTCGTTTCTTGACTAAAGGCAATAAGCTCGCCCCACTATTACATGCGACCTCAGCATACCGGAGAACTGTGGGTGTACATTATTACACTTCTGCGTAACCCTTCAGAGAATTCAAGCCCTAGCTTTGAATAATGATTGTAGAGCTTGTGGTGAATTTAGGGAAACAATGCAGCACATCTTGTGTGATTGTGACGTCCTGGCGACGAAAAGGATGAGCCATCTCGGCAACGGATACCCGAAGCCAGAAGACTACAAGTTCTTTCCTAGTGTGCTAGCCGCCTTCATGTAAGGAATGTATGATGCTGGGGACAACACAACAGATTACATTTGGTCGAAGTGTTGCTGGCCATGCCAGTCCCCACAGTTAAGATAAGTAAAGCGCAACTGGTAGAGGTCTTATGCTCAATTCTCAAATCGAACAGTGTTATTGGATTTTTCTATGAAATTCTCAGTAGTATCTTGGAGTTTCGATTTGTGGTGCCCGGTTAATAGCAATAAATTTGGCCCCTATTATTGTAACGTGGTGGTTAGGAACGTGGCCGACCGGGAACTATTTAGTGGAGATAAATTACACATGGAACAAATAATATACAAATTTATTGACACTAGGGTTAAAATTTAAAGTACATTAAGGCAAGAGTAGGGTGAGTTAGGCTCAGGGTGGGTTCCGGCGAAGGCTTCGAGGCGAGGTCCGGCCGGTAGAGGGCGGCACTTAGCTTGGGCAGCTGCAGCGGGAAGAAGGAGACCCGCGCGTCGTCTGCAGATCTATTTATAGCGACGCGCGGGGTGAGGCTTGAGGCATCAACATACCGGCGAACTGCGGGTGTACATTGGTACCTACACCTCTGCATAACCCTGTACACTCCAGTAAAGGCGTGATGGTATGTTATTTATTTAAGTTATCATAATCTTACTGTTTACAGGAATCTGAAGTGGCAATGCTAGCGGAGGTTGGCCATTTACAAGAAGGTACTGAGCAGCTCATCAGACATACAGCTGAACCCAGGACATTGCCTGCCGCCAGCTTACAGGTACAGGAATGTCTTGAAGTCTATAGTTTTTTTTACTGTTTAAGCTAAATATTAAGTTTCATCCATGAAGTTTTTAATGTTAACGGCGGCACAGTGCCGGACAAAAGTAAAGAATGACATTTTTAAGTTGTTGGCAATTCTTGGTCGTGGCGATTTCATGGTCATGACTATAGGGCAAGTGAAGGCAAGTGCAGTTCTTGAAATAAAACTATGGTCACGGGTAGACTGTTCATCTACCCGTGACAAAGGACACTGTAAAGGGTCCGTAACGTCGGGATTAATAATATCAATATAACGCGATAAATTGACGACCTCTGTAGTCTAGCGGTTCGAGTGCCGGACTGCTGATCATGGGGTCGTGGGTTCGATTCCCACAGGACACAAATATTTGTGTGGATAAAACATGAGTATTTGGGTGTGTCCTATGTATTTTAAGTATGTATTTACAAAAAAAAAAGTATATATGTATTATATCCATTGTCTAGTACCCATAGTACAAGCTCTGCTTAGTTTGGGATTAGATAGTGTTGTGTAAAATGTCCCAAAAATATTAAATAAAAAAAAATAAAAAAATCCGTAAAAAGTAGTTTTATTTCAGTGTAGGTATGTTTTTTATTCGCGTAAATGTCAGAAATCAATAACTGCAGTTCTTAGTTGGTACGTCCACATACCATGCCACTCGTTGTCAGGATTTTTGGGCTTCCGACTACCATTAACGTTTGTCATAGGTGTTCACATGACAACCGGAACTGACGACGTTACGTTCTCTCCGATAGTCGTTTTATTTTGTCCAGCCGTGAGACACACATTTACGCAACCTAGTTTTTTTTTTCTTTTCATATATAGAATTTATGTTAATTTATATCACTGTATCTCTAGTATTGTGACTGAATAAATATTTCTTTGTACCTTCTTATATTCCAGGTGATATGCGATATAAAGTCTTGCTACAGCGGGTGGGCTGAGAGCGGCTCAGCGCCGCACTCCCCTTCCACGTCCTCACGCCTCGGCAGCCGCAAGTCCTCACTCACCTCCATTTCCTCACTCAACAGTCAATGCTCAGACCAACAACACGGTAAGATAAACATACATATAATCTGATAAAAAATATTAAATCGTCATCGACGATTAAAAAAAAAACGCTTTAAATCAACGTTTATAATGCGCACCGCTGAAATGTGGAATGAGCTTACTGAGTGAGTCTTCCCCAATAACTATAATCTGTGTGTCTTTAAATCTCGAGTGAATCGGGTTCTTCTAGGCAAGCGCGCTCCACCGTAGATCGCAGTGTCGCTTAACATCAGGCGAACTAGTAAGTAGTCAAGCGTAGACCTATCGTAAATAAAAAAAAAAACTCTGAGACAATGCATTTTCCCAGAAATCAGACCTAGTTGGATAGATTTTTCGTCCGAATAATTAAAAAATCTGGTTAACAATCGGCACACATAAAAATAGTTGGATCGGAAGTTTGAAAAAAGTCGTTAAGGCCTTTATTCTTCATGTTTTACAACTTGCAGGTGCATCCGGGTCCACAGTGAGTTGTTCCACTCCAATATCGAACGCGTCCTCCGCTGGCACTATACCGGCGCCCTCTAGCGAGTCGCAGCACTGTCTCACGCAGGTATGTAGTAATAACGTTTACGCTTAGAAACCTTTTATACTTAGATATGTCTTCTTTTCTCTGACACAAAATATCGTGTGTGAAAACAAGACAAAACATGTTGTAGCTTTAGGACATATTTTATTAGACGCTATTTTTACTTTTTTTTATGAATATCATCCTGAGTGTTTAGTATCTTAGATAGATTTTGAAGCTTATGAGTGTTTATTGATTTCTGACACACGCGAATATTATACATTGAAATAAAACTACTTTTTACGAATTTTCTGAGACTGAGTGTACTCGTGACCATGGACGCTGTAAATGGTCCGAAACGTCGGGATTAATAATATCAATATAACGCGATAAAATCCGTAAAAAGTAGTTTTAATTCGACATATGAGTGTTGTTGTTCCAAGCAGTGGCGAAAGCTTTTCGATTCTTACCGGTATATATACCGGTATGCGTTAATTCTATAATACAGAATACAGATGTTCGATCGTAGTATAAAAAACTGCTAATCAGATTTTAATAAGTGAGGAACTGATTAGTTTTTACAGTAAGTGTGGCAATACAGGTTATGTTTTTTAACAAATTGCCAAAATAATGGCTTTACCAAAACTCACCTTTCGCCACTGCTTCCTACATCAATAGCTAGCCTACAATTTATTACGTCAATAGAAATATAATTGTATTGCCTTGAGTGAAAGCACCAATTTTTCAAATTATTTAAGTAGGTATTTATATTGTAACTAGAGCATGTACCAAGTCTTATCCGATTCCAGAAAACCGGGATTTACTGAGAATGTCATTAAAAAACCGGTTTCAAAATTATGATAACCGGTTTTATTAATGACATTCCGAGTACAGAATTGAAACACAAAAAAAAACCGAGTACCCGGTTTGTTCAGAACCGGTACTTAAAAACCCGGTTCCCGGACTCTTTATGTTTTTATTTAGAAATTTGTTTTTTTTTTCTTTTATGTAATTTTTTTTTATTGTTTTATGTTATGCTTACCCACATGTTATGTTGTTCGTCCCCGTCCGCCTGCAGTCGGCCCCGCGCCTGTCGAGCGTGTGCAGCGCGGACTCCGGGTTCCGCTCACAGGACGCGCTCCTGCGCCGCTCGCTCTACGTTGACAATGTAAATCTATATATTAATACGTGCAGAAAATACTTTGAACCCCTTTTTAAGAATATTGCGCGTACGGAGGAGTCTGAGATTTAACATAATTATAGTTTATATGGAGAAGGAGTGCAGAAAGCTAACATTTACGCTTCGCACGGGTGCAATGTACTGGTAACATACATGTAATCATACATATGAACCTTCCTCTTGAATCATTGTATCTTTTAAAAAAACCGCATCAAAATCCGTTGCGTAGTTTTAAAGAGCTAAGCATACATAGGGACAGACAGCGGAAAGCGACTATGTTTTTATGTACTGAAGTGTTTACGTTCGGGTTGTCAATGTCAATGTCAAACAGAAACATCTACTTTTTAAATAACCAACAATAGAAACTAATATGCAAACCTAAAAAAAGGTCACATTTCGACCACCGCGGGACCACTACTAGAAATAAATACTTAACAATGCTAAAAAGTTTACAGCACGGGTGGCCAACACGGCCTTCCGGGTAGTCCGCTAAACCAGAGGGTCTACTCCCTATCCCCATCAACGAAGTTACGAGCCGTTCGAAAGTTCTCCGGAGCTTCGGACTCCGTTATAACAAGTGTCAAATTGAATTTTTCAAACGGGTCTTCTTCTTCTTCTTTTCGTGTCGATGGTAAATACATTATTTATATTACTTGAGCCCAGTAGGTGGCCACGTTAATTGCGGCATCAGTGGCATTCATTAGATCTTCAAAGGTGCAGGTGTACGGGCATTTTGGGCACTCCAGCAAGTGTAGTGTAGTGTCCTTCAAACGGGTAAGAACACATCGAGAGTAGGGACAACTGTCAAATTATGTTGTCATTCATTCTTAGTTCGGGCCCCGAACGAATCATCCATTCGTAGGTGATACGGAGTAGGAAACGCCCGTAACTAAGGTCGAAACTACGGACTTCGTCCTTAGGGAGTAGACCCCCAGGCCCGGGCCTATGGACATTTCCTTTCCGGGCGGCGAAGATCAGAGACCACCAACTAGTCGAAAATTAACAATTTTAAAGTCATTGAATGACGTTTTCGACACAATAAATAGCACACTGGAGCGATGGAGCAAATTTTAACAATTGACGTCTTAAGGTGGCAACATAGAAGTTATATGCCAGTATTGCTTAGCGTTGATAGTTGTGGTAACCGCTTACCAAACCTGTATGCTTCTCGACCTCCGTGATATAAAAAAAAACAAAACGCCGATATGTTATCATTTGCTTTATTTATTTTGCTTTTTTTTTTGTTTAAAGTTAGTAGTTAAAATCGTTTATAGTGTACATTTTATTAGAGAATTTGGCTTTTATCGAAAGTAAGATAAGTATTGCCTTCATATTGGGTAGTAAAGGTTTGAGTGCACTCGATTTTTCTAAAATAGTGATATTCAGCTACGTATGGTCACACTAGACACTGACGTACGTAGGCCTCCCCCAAAGAGCGCCAACCATCCCGGTATTGGACAGCTCGCATCCATCCGTTGCCAGCTACCTTCTGCAAATCGTCTGTCCCCTTAACAATGTTTAAAAATAATTTAGGATGAACTATCGGCTATGCAAACTAACATATTTAACCTTTTGACCGCCACGGACGTGTATAGACGTCAAATGAAAACTTGCTCACGACGCCAACGACGGCGTGGCACGTCAAAAATACCACTATTTTTTTAGTTCAAAATAAATACCTATACAAAAATTTGTTGTTTTTTTACCTATTATTAGATACTAGAATTTGTCGCTTGGCGTAGAGAACACAGATTTTTGTTATTGACGTGGCGGTCTAAAGGTTAAATAGTTGTCTTATTTGCAAGAACACTTTGTGAAAATACCTAGCATGATATCTATAAGTACTTACACTGTTTTTTTTATGGTTTTACAGCCGAAAGGAAACCGTTATTTCAATATTATTTCTACTAGATAACGATTATTAACGATTTTGACGACGTCTGTGGTTTAGTGGTTCGCGTGTCGGACTGCTGATCACGAGGTCGTGGGTTCGATTCCCACAAACCACAAATATTTATGTGATGAACATAAGTGTTTGTGTTTGTCTGGGTGTTTCCTATGTATTATAAGTATGTATTTACAAAAAAAAAGTATATAAGTATTATATCCATTGTCTAGTACCCATAGTACAAGCTCTGCTTAGTTTGGGACTAGATGGTGATGTGTAAAATTGTCCAAGAATATTTATTTATTTATTTAGATATGGGACTATATCTGAAATCTTGAAAAGAGAGCTGTTTCTTAGAAAAAAGTTCAGATCTCGACAAAATGTAGGATGTAGCTGTATTTTTTTTTGCACATCATGGTTGATTCCATACAAGAAATTGTTGATCATGATGAGCAGAAGTATATCCTCTCGGCTGTAAGACGACAAATAAAAAAACACGGTGTATATTCTTTGTTTGATGGTATTGCAGGGTTCAGACAATCAGAGCGTTAGCAGCGAATGCATAACTCAGGCGAAGAGTAATATCGAAGACGAACACGCTGATGACGCGCATGACGTCATCGGCAATGCAGGTGAGAGATTACGTCAATAATATTTCTTAGCTTTAGCTTGAGATCCTTGCCCACTTGTGGGCTGTTTTTTTTATGGAAGAGGGAGGCGAAGCGAACAAGCGGGTCACCTGATGGTAAGTGATCACCGTCGCCCACAACACCCGGTTCTCCGCCTTCCGCATCCAGTCTGACCCAGCCGGATACGCGGTCTACACTCAAGAACTCGTCTGCTACAACGGCCATCGGTCCGTCGACACACATAACAGACACCAAAACGCTTAAGTCGAGTCAATGGTTATAAATAAGAAAACCAAAAAACAAAGTATAATGTAAACAGGAGACCTTAGTGTTAAGTAAATACAAAAAAATAATACGGTTAATCACGGGATTGAAGTACTGAATATTTTAGTGCTGAATGTTTCTGAATATTCAGAAAATTCCCACATGTTTCCGAGATTGAAATTACTTAAATGGTAGTGCTGGTCACACATGTGTGCCATATTGCATTCAAACCCCGTAATTAGTAAAACAGAGGAAATTTCTCGGAATGTCCAGAAAACTCATATAAGAGATATGAGTTTTCAGAAATTTCCTCTTTTTTCCGGGATCAAAGTAGCCTGTATGTTATTCCCAATCATATAATACTATTTGTGTACCAAATTTCATGTGAATCTGTCCAGCCGAGCTGTTTTGAGTTAGAAATGGTGTAACTAACCCGACTTTGTTTTATTATAAATATATACATATAATTATATTAGACTACCTACCTCATTAGTTTAGTAGTCCTAAGCGCGATTGCTACGCTAGAGGTTCTGGGTTCG
Source organism: Acronicta alni (assembly GCA_964056405.1). NCBI lineage: Eukaryota > Metazoa > Arthropoda > Insecta > Lepidoptera > Noctuidae > Acronicta > Acronicta alni. The sequence goes on from OZ043935.1 coordinate 2,457,608, forward strand.
ATGACCAGGTCGAGCAAATTGTTATCGGGTTTTTCTATGAAATTCTCAGTAGCAGCTCGGAGTCTGGATTTGTGCCCGGTTAATGGCAATATCCACGCCCGCTATTACATGGGACCTAAACATACTAGTAGCCAGTATGCCAGTATGAGCATTGGACTGCCAAGTCGAAGGTCTCGAGTTCAAACCCAAGGCACGCACCTCTGACTTTTCGAATTTATGTGCGTATTAATAATTACTTATCACTCGCTTAAACGGTGAAGGAAAACATCGTGAGGAAACCTGCATACCTTAGCGAATTTTCTCGACGGTTTGTGAAGTCTGCCAACCCGCACTAGGCTAGCGTGGTGGACTATAGCCTAATCCCTGTCAATATGAGAGGAGACCCGTGCCCAGCAGTGGGACAGTATATGGGTTGATGATGGTATGTTATGTTATAATTATATTATTGTTTTAGCATCAGCAACTTGGCCAGATCTAAAGGACACAGCACAGTTCGAGAGGGCAGCGTCCGCTATCATGGGCGGCAGGCCCCATACCATTTCAGCTGGTATGTATTATATATCTACATTGATATAAGGTGGCAAACAAGCATACGGCCCACCTGATGGTAACCCAGCGGTTACCGTAGCCTATAGACGCTTGTTGCACACTGTTTGTGTTTGTCTGGGTGTTTCTCATGTATTATAAGTATGTGTTTACAAAAAAACATATGTGTTTTTATCCATTATCCTAGTACCCATAATACAGACGCCAGCAGGTCAAGCTATCCAAAACTGTCAAAATTTCCTAATCGAATATGCACCTTATTGTTTTGTATTAAAGTTGAAAACCTATCAAAGAAATTTGACAGATTGGGGTAGCTTGATGTACAAGCTCTGCGTAGTTTGGGACTATACTTGCGGCACGCTATGACGGCCGTTACGTTAATGGACGAAAATAAAAAATAACAATACATATTATACATCTAATATATAAAATTCTCGTGTCACAGTTTTCGTTGCCATACTCCTCCGAAACGGCTTGACCGATTTTGATGAAATTTTTTGTGCTTATAGGCCAACATCTTATTTTTCATACCCCAAAATTTTTTTTTTTATGGCAAAACAACGTTTGCGGGGGCAGCTAGTATTGTATATATTTTTTGTAGTAGTATCGTTAGATCACTATTACTATATACAATAAAGAACAGCAATTTGCTCCTTCAAATATAATTACTAATTAATACGAAACTTCATGAGTGGACAAACGTCAAAACGGCCATCATAGCGTGCCAGTAGTGTAGATGGTGTTGTGTAAAATTGTCCAAGATTTTATTGATGTTTGTTTTAGGGTACGAGCGTGGTCATCCTCGGCCGGCACTGAGCGTGCATACGTTCTCTCACGAGCACGAGGGGGCTCGGGATACTGGCATCTACGCAAGACCGCCGCTGCCTACTGTGAGATACATTATTTATTTATTTAAACTTTATTATAAAGAGGCCAGCACATCAAGCTACCACAATCTGTCAAATTTATTTGTTTGTGCTTTATTAATTATTTGGTACTTTAATAATAATAATTAATAGGTATTACAGACCTACCCTTTAAAAAATGTTGTGCCGAATTAAGAAAGTGGTTGCTGTACGAAGGTTTTTATTCTCTTAATGAGTTCTTTCATAAAAATCCATGTAAATTTTATACATATGACCTTGCATCAAGGTATAGACACTAAATTACTGTTAAAATATGTTTAATTTGCTTTGTTTTGTGTTCACTAATTGATTGTTTCGGTTAGGAATTTTTATATTAGTATTTTGTATTTGCATGCCGCTGTGCCGGCGAAACTTGCTGAACTTAATGTTTTAAATAATATCCTTTTATGTACAGACGCCAGCAGGTAAAGCTATCCAAAACTATCAAATTTCCCCAATTGAATATGAACCTTATTATAATCTGTTAACGTTGAAAATCGATCAAAGAAATTTGACAGATTGGGATAGCTTGATGTGCTGCCCTCGGTACCATGTTTCTGGCAAATAAAGATTATTATTATTAATTGTTTATTTGCAAAGAAAATCAAATTACTTTATAGATTTTCAATTTTAATACAAGGCAATAAGGTTCACGTTGAATTGGGAAAATTTCACAGATTTGGTAACTTGACCTGCTTAACCTGCAGAAATTAGACAGATTGTGGTAGCTTGACGTGTGGCCTCTGTATATTAGTACACCTCTGCCTAAGTCTTCGGGGATGATCACATGTTATTTTAACACATTTTTATTATTCTCTTTCAACAGAGATGCTCGTCATTGGAGCGTCCAGCTGTACCCAACAAGTCTGGCAATGCGAACACTTGCCAACAAGAATTCAAGCCTATAAAACCCTCGTCCTTGCCACCACATCTCACTAAAGGTAACTAATATACGTTTCTAGATACTGGTTTCATAAAGCAATTGTAGTGTAGTGCAGGGGTTGGCAACCTTTTGAGTCGGAGTAGTCAAAAATTACAATTTACAAAATTTCAATGGTTTTAAAGAGCCTAGTTCTATGGATGTTTGCAACACCTGGGGTATCACTTGCGCGTTGCCGACCCTGTAAAACAAGAGGAATAGTTGGGTTGGCAGTATAAGGGTCAAAGTCTCTGCACTGACAACACAACGTTTCCTCGCGGAACACTGGCAACGTTGCTCACCGTTATGAACACAACACATCTCAAAGCAGTGTTAATTCATTTCGATTTTCTGCAAGGTGAAGGTACAGTCAGCAACGAAAGTCGCTGAACACAGCAAAATTTTTTTATTGTCACAGCTCCAGAACTTGGCAACAGGTCTTTTCTACTAAGGTAACCTAAATATTTAGTGGTCATCTATGCAATTATTTCGCATAACCTTCGTAGGTCAGTAACTTCATACTTGTTAAAAATCATATTGAAGATTGCAACATGTTCAGCGACTTTCGTTGCTGACTGTACTTCCCCAGTCGAGCAGCTCCAATTTGAGTAGAATTACTCCCACTATACCCTACCTCTGATAATTTCATTATTACATATCTCATCATCATCATCCGCAACCCGACTAACGTTAGGAACACAACACGCTTAAAGTAGTGTTATTTTACTTCTATTTTCTGGAAGGCAGCCGTCCTTTCCCAGTCGGGCGGTTCCAATTTGAGTGAAATTATATTTTCTTAAACTGCACTAGGCCAGCGTGGCATAATCCTTCTCATTTTGAGAGGAGTTCGTACCCAGCAGTAGGACACACAGCTCACTAATTCTATTTCAAGTACTATACTTTTTTTTTCTCGACTGCTTCTGATACTCCGTCGGTGTGTGTAAGGGCTCATGCTTCCCATCAAACAAGAGAAGCATTCAACTTTAAAAAAGAAACTACTTTTTTTACTCCACAGAAATGCCGCAAGCTCTGTACGTGAACATGTCAGAGCTGGCAACACTTGCAGCGTCGAGAGCTCAACAACAACAACACAACGCGGAACACCCACAACAGGAGAAGGTAAGTCCTATAGTCTGTTCTGTTAAATTTAGGATGATCATTTTGACATCTGAGCAAGCTATAACTACGCTGATCAACCAAACTACGAGGTTAAGCTGCGCTAACCGCGGTTAATCTGTGGATGGGTGACCATTCTTAGCTCATCGAGACTCCTCCCTTACTTAGGTATTTAATTCCTCATATATACAATCATCATCATCATCATCATCAACCCATAGACTGTCCCACTGCTGGGCACGGGTCTCCTCTTAGATTAGGGGGGATTAGGCTATAGTCCACCACGCTGGCCTAGTGCGGGTTGGTAGACTTCACAAATCGTCGAGAAAAATCTCTAAAGTATGCAGGTTTCCTCACGATGTTTTCCTTCACCGTTTGAGCGAGTGATAATTAACTATTAATACTTACAAATTCGAAAAGTCAGAGGTGCGTGCCTTGGGTTCGAACTCGAGACCTTCGATTTGGCAGTCCAATGGTCATACCACTAGGCTATCACTGCTTCTATCTATATACAGGGTGGAAGGGACATCGACGCGCAACGGCTTACCATGACTTCAGTACATGATTCTGGACCCCCTGCCTGATGGCAGTCGCTTCGTGTAAAGTAATACAAACTAATCCTTTGTGGGTCGGGGGTTAAAAATAAAACTATTAAATAATATTTATTTTAACTTACATTAATAGCTACGTATTAATAGCTTTATGTATTAATTAGAGCTATGCTTGGTATTTCTCTACGTGATCAAATCAGAAATGAGGAGATCCGTAGAAGAACGAAAGTTACCGACATAGCTGAAAGACTTAACAAGCTTAAGTGGCAATGGGCGGGGCACATAGCTCGTAGAACTGATGGCCGCTGGGGCAAAATGGTTCTCGAGTGGAGACCACGCACCGGTGCGCGCAGCGTAGGACGGCCTCCAACGAGATGGATGGACGACCTGGTAAAGGTCGCGGGAAGTCGTTGGATGCAGGCGGCTTGTAACCGGTCCTTGTGGAAGTCTATGGGGGAGGCCTTTGTTCACCAGTGGACTTCCTGTGGCTGATATGATGATGATTAATTATAGCTATATAGCTATAATTATAGCTATATAGCTATAATTAATACCTAATATTGTTTTACACATTTCCATAGTCATATTCTAAGAACCCCGACAAGGTCCTAAAGAGCAAGATAATGCAAAAAAATGGAAATAGGATCTTTAAAAAAACAGCAGCCATTTTTATTCCACTTTAATTTATGTAAAAAAATAGTATAGGTACTTACATCAGTCGAAAATTAAATAAATTTAAAAGATTCGCATCAAATAAGAAAGGTTTTCATAATTTGAATAGATTATAATCAATAACCGTATAACCAAGCTGACCTTTCATTGTAAATAAAGTCTTTACAGTGTTAGGTCAATATAAACTGGAAATTTAATCCGCGTGTACGGCACAGAAAATACTTTTATTCAAAATGATATCATTCTTATTGATGCGCATCTTGGTGTTCCTTAGTATAATTATTATTCTTAATGAACATTAAACATTCTCATGTTGGTTGTTTTGTCCAATAAGTATGTTGGCTGGTCTCGCCTTTGGCGGTTAGAGCTGAAAATTAAAAAATATATATATTACTTTAACATGCATACACAGATATTGGTTTGCGGCTATTGGTTTGCGGCATCGTTACTCTTACTGATGACATCAGTTTCATATAATAAAATTAAAATGTCTGAAAAACAGTAAATTGGGGTATCACAATTCACACCGTTTGACTTACTAAAACTCTCCAAATTCAGATTATTAAAAAACAAAACAAATATCGATGTTCCATTTTTTGTAATCTAATATATAAAATTCTCGTGTCACAGTTTTCGTTGCCATACTCCTCCGAAACGGCTTGACCGATTTTGATGAAATTTTTTGTGCTTATCGGGGAGGTCTGAGAATAGGCCAACATCTATTTTTTTTTGTTTTTTATGGCAAAACAACGTTTGCGGGGGCAGCTAGTATATTGTATATTCTCGTGTCACAGTGTTTGTTTCCATATTCTTCGGTAACGGCTTGACCGATTTTTATGAAATTTTATATGTATATTCGGTAGGTTTGAGAATCGGTCATAATCTATTTTTCATCCCAAAGTGAGTGAAGTGATAACGGTGGTCCAACCCATTTTTTTTTAATTTTTTTTTCTTTTTTTATGATGTGGTATTAAAAAATACATACAACCCTAAATTTTAACCCTTCTACCACCAACCCCCATTTTGTAATAGTGATATTATATGGCAAAACAATGTTTGCTAGTTTTATATAAAACTCCTTATTAAGGAGAAAAAAAAAAATCACTATAAAAAAAGTTACTCAGTTCACCTACAGTTTCTCCCAGTTGAACTTGGCGGCCAGCGTCTCGGAGATCTGTCCCTCTTTCAGCTGCTTCTTCACCACCCTCTCCACTAACCTCAGTGAGGAGAACATGTTCTGAACGCTAGAAGGTTGACGGTTGCGAGAGGTTGTCTGTAACATTTTTTTTTAATATTTGAGACTTTTTACACAGCGATCTAGTCCCAAGCTAAACAGAGCTTGAAAACTGTCAAAATTTCCCAATCGAATATGAACCTTAAAGTTTTGTATTAAAGATGAAAATCTATCAAATACATTTGACAGATTGGGGTAGCTTGATGTGTTGGCCTCTGTACTATGTACTATGGTAGGTACTAGACAAGGGATATAATAATAATGAAAAATAAATGTTTATTAAATACTAGCTGCTGCCCGCGACTTCGTCCTCGTGGAAGTTACTTTTAATTATCGTTGTAATTTGGCAAATATAACTCAAAATATTGATTTCTGACATTTACGCGAATATTATACATTGATATAAAACTACTTTTTACGGATTTTATCGCGTATATTGATATTATTAATCCCGACGTTATATCATCGAAGTAATTATATCATCAAGACGCCCACCACCTCAGTCTACCCGTGACCATGGACGCTGTAAAGGGTCCGAAACGTGGGGATTAATAATATCAATATACGCGATAAAATCCGTAAAAAGTAAACTCAAAATTATTATAAATTACAGCCTATTAAGTTATTTTTATGTATAAATAATATTACTGTAAAGTTTCATCAAAATCCGTTCAGTAGATGAAAGAGTAATAAATATCCATCCAGCTTTCCTCACAAACTTTCACATTTATATTATAATAGTAGGAAGGATAGCACCACAAACTAAGCATTGCTTGTATCTTGTTGCTCTCATAATAACAGTATCGTGTTACATAGTACAGTTACAGTATTAAAAAGTAATAAAAATTGAAAGAAAACTCAACAAATTAAAATTGTGAAGTGTAAAAACAGTTAAACAATAATACTGAGTACAAAAATTAAACATTAATAGTGGGTGTTGGAGCGCCTGAGAAACTTAAGGAGCAACAATCAGGTAATACTCAATACTCAGCTAATAGGTGGCATTAAAAAGGGTAGGGAAGGTAGGGTTGTATGTATTTTAGATGGCATTAAAAATACATACTTACAACCCTAAATTTTTACCCCTCTACCACCAACCCCCATTTTTAGGGTTCCGTATCTCAAGGAAAAAACGGAACCCTTATAGGATCATTTTGTTGTCCGTCTATCTGTCCGTCCGTCCGTCTGTCAAGACCCTTTTTCACAGGTCTTATAGCACAGATAAAGGAAAAATTTAGAAAACCGTAAATTTTTAGTTACATCATATAATACAAATATTTTTAATAATTTATACAGTTACTACACCTTTCCTCCTGAACGTGTAGAGGTATTAAATTGAAATTCATATCAAATCAGGTCTATAATACCTTTAAGCTGTAACAAAATCAAACTTCTATGTCAACGCAATCAAAAGAAACAGCAATACCTACAGATTTGTACGGAACCCTCGGTGCGCGAGTCCGACTCGCACTTGGCCGGTTTTTTTTAATAGTGATATTACATCGCAAAACAACGTTTGCAGTGTCAGCTTGTCATGTATTATATACAAAGCTTACCATAATCTCAACGGCGTCGAACAACTTGCTCATCTCTTTTCTCTCTCTATCGGTAAGAGAAGTATCTTCCCAATTGAAGATATCACTCTCTTTTAGCTTCTTCTTGATCTTGTCCAGTGTGATCGGCTGGATCTGATCGTGGATCTCACCAGATTTGTATGCGGCTTTCAGTTCTGTCATGTCTTCGAGGGGACTGGAATAGGTATTAAATTATATTAGTAAAAGGAGAAACTGCCTCATTAGTCTAGTGGTCCTAAGCGATCCCCAGGTCGAGCAAAGTGTTATTGGGTTTTTCTATGAAATTTTCAGTAGCAACTCGGAGTCTGGATTTGTGCTGGCAATAGGCTCGCCCCCTATTACATGGGACCTAAACATACCCGCGAAATGTGGGTGTACATTAGTACACCTCTGCCTAACCCTTCGGGGAATATAGGCGTGATGGATGTTTAAAAGGAGAAACTCTGAAGACTGGTGTCTCAGTTGTTAGATTAATCTATATATTAATACGTGAATGGAAAACTGTGTACTCCTTTTTAAGGATATTGCTTGCACGGAGGTGTGAGATTTGAAAGTTTAAGTTTATATGGCAGAAAGCTAAAATGTACATAAATGTATATTTAAATAAGTGTTACAAATACCTTAAATTAAAAGGTAGATAGACTGATCCCACGTACGCAACGTATGCAATGCGTTATGCGTTTAAATAAAAAACGTATTCATCAGAGACACACTTATCGTATGCAACGTAATCTTATGCGGGTGTGTTTCTAATCCGTACATTTTGATATAAAATCTAGAGTCCAGATGTAATAATGCGTTGCATATGTTGCGTACGTGGGATCAGTCTGTTTCTACGTTCATTGTTTGCGTTTCGGCTGTCAATATATTTGACATTGACAGCCGGAACGGACATCACATTCACAAGAATGTGAATTTAAATAGACTTAGACAAAATATTCCCTATTAAAGTCCGCCTCACGAAAGAAGTCCCGCAGACGCGGCTCCACTGTCATACGACGGAATATTGCTATTTGCTAAACTCTATTGTTTTAGACTCTCCAAAAATTCAATATTTAAACCCTGTAGGATGAATCTGATTTTATTGTTTCAGTAATTTATTGAAATTGATATAATGTAATGTTGTCCGAGTTTTCAAAATTAGTTCCACTCATTTCCGTGGGACTTTTTCGTGAGACGGACTTTACATTCAAACTTAAAAAGGTTGAATTTTGGCCACTGTGGAAAAATCGCTGCTCTAGACCACAGAGTGAAACATATAGAAATATTTTATAAAAATCAAATTGAATTCACGGACACACAGCTGTTATTTTATGTGAAAATCAATTATAGTTTATGAAGCGTTTCCTAAACAGAAGGATTTACGACGCATTTGATTTTTATTGCAGCAATACCTAATGCTTGAAAAACCCAGTATACTGCGGAATTATGTAAGCGGGCTCTAGGGTTATCGTACCAACATTCTGCGAATACTTTACTAACGATTTAAATGCGGTCGTGGTTATCGAGATACGAAAAACCTGTCAACCAATTTGTCCTTAGGGTCAATTTCCACTGCGTCGAAGAGAAGCGTCATGACATGTACAGAGGCCAGCATATCAAGCTACTCCAATCTATCAAATTTCTTTGATAGATTTTCAACTTTAACACGTTAAACGCCGCCTTGATTTTTGAGTTTTTCTGAATGGGCCATGGGGGACACCATGTAGTCGACATGCGATTGTTCCGTTAGAGCCGCGGGGGACACCATGTGACTGCGAGCTAGAGGCGACTTTAAGCGTTTCGTTTGAGCCGTCGGGCATAAATGTGAAGCAAATATGTATTAGACGTGACCCCCACGGCCCTGTAGACAAATGATTTGCACTTGGTTTTTGGAAAAAAATATTACTTAGAAAAATATGTCATATAATGTCACAACATGTAATGGGACAAGAATTTCAATATGAGATCGTGTATTATTATTTTGTGTGGATTGTGCTTTTTAAACATAACTAGCCAAAATATTAAGGTTCTACTATAAATTAGTATAAATACAGTAATATAAGTAGTTTTACTCATTCGGGAGTAGTTTGATAAGTGAAACCACATGTGTAAATAAAAAACGAGACGTTTTATTGAAAGTTATTAACAATTAGAAAACAAATAAATAAGACTTCAGATTGAGATCAATGGTATCTTAGTAAGTAAATAAATTTAATGAATTTTATGGAAACACTCAAAACAAAGAAATGGTTTATATAGTGTGGATAGTCGACACCCTGACCCCCGCGGCCCCCGCTAACGGACATGCGAATTATTTACCGCATACGCCACGGGGGACAACTAATGAGTGACACTAGTGTTTTAGATAAATTAAGTCACAAATTACATTTATTCGATGTTTTACAGGTTATTTACCACATTTTATAACCCCTCAAACAATAAAAACTTATACATGAAATTTTATAAACTTGTTATTTTTGACCTGGCTCTATCGACTACTTAAGTGAGGCCCATATGTTGTCCCCCATGGCGTTTAATGTGTTAACGCAAAGTAATAAGATTCATGTTCAATTGACGAAATTTGACAGTTTTGGATAGCTTAAACTGCTGGCGTCTGTACCTACACTTGAATAGTAGGTACTTATAATATTAAATTATACATTTTTTGCTTTGTACCTTAGTCCCTGAGTGACCCCGTAGTCTTCACACATCTTCACAAGACGCCTGAGTGCATTTATTGCTGGATTCAGCAGAACTATGTCGTCAGCGTAACTTATATTGCTAACGCAAAAACTCCGTCAATGTGACAGCCTATACGGATGCTGCTGAGTTCAATAATCAGCTTATTATCAAACTCAGCTTTGAACAGTCTGGTAGATTTGAGCCTTTTTTTATGTGGCCTACGCAAATATTCCTCTGATCTGGTATCGTCGTGCGACGGGTTGTTAAGCTCCCTAAATATGGTTGAGCTACACAATGACTGATGTATGCGCGCCGTCGGTTGGTCTACTCAAAGCCGCTATGGCTCTTTCTTCAAAGGCCATTTCAGACTTTGCCCTACATTGTAAGACACATATTTGTTACTATTCTATGTCTGGACTTTAAAAGAGACTATGATTCTCTGAGTTTATTTCGGCGTTTCTTCTCAGAGGTCGTCAGCCAGGAAATGACAGAGCCATCTAGCTTAAATATTGCTTAAATATTGAAATGTAAAAGTGTCTTTAAAAGATGTATTCACTGAAGAGATTTCAAGAGTCGAGGTGAGGTGATACCTCTATTTTTCACAAAGTGACTGCCACTAGATCCCCGCAACCAAATTTCTGGGAAATACCGATCTTCTCAGGATAAAGGTGTTTTGACAATGGTGGCTGGATTGTCAGAATTTTTGGGCTTCTGACTACTACTAACAATTGTCTAGTCTACTAACAATAGAATGACAACCGGGTTCGACGTCTTTACGTGGTCTCCGCGGCACGGAAGGGTCTCGATGTGTTAAGAATAGGGAGCCATCCACATACTGACCGCGGCTAGCGCAACTTAACCTTGCAAATAGGTTGATCAGCGTGGTTATAAAGTAACCTTGAGACCCTCTCCATTAACTAATGTGCACTTTTCTTTATAGACAATTTTATTTATACAAATTAAAATACATATTTATATTGTATACAAATTTGTACGTTAGTTCAGTGAGATAGAATTCATAATCCTATTTTATTTATATATTGCAACGCTTGGCTTCGACTCTGCGCCAGTGGGAATTGAGCCTTAAAAGTCCATGTAAAGAATACTGACCATATGATTTAGGATGTCGATTTAATAAATAAAAATTAATTGCTAAATGTATGACGGAGCGTCACTTGAAAACTGCTTGAACGATTTAGATGTTTTTTTTTAATGTTTTTAAGTGTCAGGTTTTTAAATATAGTCCCCTTTTAAATTAGCTACTCTTGGCAAGTACCTTCCTTCAAGTAAAATAGTTCAAAAGTTAAAATATTAAAAAGTCCAAATATCTTAGTGTCAAAGGCCTCCAATATGTTAAAGGCAGCCTTGTCTGTACACCGTGTTTTTTTTGTCGTTTTTCAGCCGAAAGGAAACCATTATTTCAATATTATTTTTGTCTCTCGACAAAATATAGGATGTACTTAGCTGTTTTTTTTTTGCACTTCATGGTTGATCCCATACAAGAAATTATTGGTCATGCTCATCATGATATATAATATAGAAGTATATCCTTTCGGCTGTAAGACGACACGGTGTATACCTCTGCCTTATCTTCCAGAGATGATGGTGATGGTATGCTGCACCATTCAATTGTGACTTAATTAGTGACTTACCATGACTGACTGGGCTGAATGTTCACAGCGATTCTGAAAAAAAAAAACAATGAATGAAATTTAGGTTGTTGATAGCGAGCGGGTATTAACACAATGATCTATAACACCGACTTTACGACTTCATACACTAGCCCCAAAGGAATAAGAGTTGCCCTGTATGACAGTATCTAATTTGTACATTCAACAATTAACGATGTGCGTTACCACAAACTGTCACATTTTCCATTTGATTTTGAATTTAACAATCAATATTTTAAGATTCAAAATCATTTGGAGAAAATTCACAGGGAACAGTATTCAAGCTATCGGTGGTCAGGGTTCTAGCGAGAGGAAGCTCCTGACGACATTGGCTGAACAGACTATCGGCACAATGACTTCTGAATCCACATCATATCTTTGCCATGTGTTACATTATAATTTAAGTTAACATTCCTGTATTAATGCCCAAAATTTTCATCGTAATCCGTTCAGCCGTTACGGAGCCGCTTTGAGGCCAACTTCCAGGCAGCCAGACAAAATTTCGAAAAAACGCTCATATAAAAATAGCATCATTTTTGAAATCACAGTCAGATAGATACCTACTTTAATTTTATTTATTGTTATAGATTACTAGCTGACCCCGCAAACGTTGTTTTGCCATAAAAAAAAAATAGATGTTGGCCCATTCTCAGACCTCCCCGATAAGCACAAAAAATTTCATCAAAATCGGTCAAGCCGTTTCGGAGGAGTATGGCAACGAAAACTGTGACACGAGAATTTTATATATTAGATTGTTCACACGTCGAGATCAAATCCCCTCTCACCCCTACGTACGGTCAACTTTACGTTACAAACAGTCACGTAAAGTCAGAGTAACAAAAGTCTATTCATAATTAGAACACCTATGACAATCGTTAGTGGTAGGAGTCCCCAAAAAACGTGGCAACCAGTCTATCCCCAGGATACTGATATTGCCAAGAAATTGGGACTAGACTGGATGCTTGGGTGAAATAAAATAAAATGTTCATTGTTTACGTTTCGGCTGTCAATGTCAAACAATAACACTCATGGTTTTTAAATGGGTGGTATTTAATACTTTAACTGTAAATCCCCTTTTTTCAATCAAAATATTCGAAATTAGCACCAAAAATACTGAATTGCACACTAAATTTGCTCATCAAATAAATCATCTATATAAAAGTCACATCAAAATATTGTTATATACACTCAAAACATTCAGATTTGGTTCTGCCACACGTTGTGTGGTCACAGTTCTAACCTAACCTAACCGATATCTGTATTTGGTGCTCAATCAGTATTTTTGATACGCGGTTTATTATATTCCTTTTTAAATAAACTTTGACGAAAGAGCCTCTATACTTAACAATGTGACTATTGGTTATTTGAAATATATTTCCATCAAGTAACACTAAGTGTTAAACACATTTAAGTCGGCATAAAATAGCGAACACAGACCTCCTTGACTCGTCAAGGAACGATTTAACAAATCAACAAAAACAACAACGTACCATGACGCCTGTATTCCCCGAAGGGTTAGGCATACCGGAGAACTGTAGGTTTATTTAGTACACCTCTGTAATAATGTACACCCACAGTTCCCTGGTATGTTTAGGTCCCATGTATCCCAAGTAGTACGGGGCGAGCCTATTGCCATTAAAGGCACAAATCCTTAATCCCAGCTACTAGGTACTGTGAATTTCATAGAAAAACCAAACAACACTGCTCAACCTGGAAATTCAGGACCTCTCGATTACGACAATAGGCTGTTGAGGCAGTAAAATCATATTTTCGTTTATCACAGTTCAAAATATTGTATTACAGAGAAAAGATGCCATACGAAACTTTTCTAAAACCACAAGCAATAAAAATCACTAATATTCAACACTGCACTACAAAAATAATGAAATCTATACTCACAGCACATTAATCAAGATTTTGAAGGCCGCGGGCACCATATCCTTAACTGCAGTTAACTTGAATGTAAACCTTACTTCGGCACGGCAGCGCGCGACTGACGGGCAGTGACGGGCAATTCGTTACGTGACGCTAAATGCGCACCGGTGAGTTATATTGCTTAGCCCTCAATGAGATCGGCCGGTGTGCGTGGATTGAAATGATTTGATCGTTGATTGGAATAAAAATACAATATTAACTTTCTTATTAATTTGAATTGTATACCCAAGCAAATTGAAAAACGACTACGTTTGATGTGGAAATCCCGAAAATTGCAATAAGCGTTTTGTCTCGACATTCTTTATCCGTATAGCTAAGGAATGGAATCAGCTGCCTGTCTGTATTTCCTGACGTGTACAATTTGGGGGTCTTGAATTTACGAGTTAATAGGTATTATCTAGGAAGCGTGCTACATCTTATACAAGTCAACGGCCAAGTCACACAACATTAGTTATAAATAATAAAGAAATCGCACTAAGGAACCTTAGACTTGGCACGACTTTGTGTAGCTAGATTTCATTACTTTTTAGAGATAAACGAGCAGCTCCATTGAGACTTGGCTAGTTTTTTATAGAATGATTTTGATGGGATTACATGTATCTATCATCATTAGTTTCTGTGTAGAATTATAGTATAATAATATGGAACGCATATAATTTTTTTCACACAATCCATTCAGGTATCAGAACTTTTCATATATGTATATCGTAAACCTCAAAGTATCAAAATCATTCATGCCTGCTACATACTACACACTACTGTACATATCATTGTTCGAGGTATGAAAACTTTGATTAAATACCGCCCGTACACAAGCGGGAACATTGTGCACAAAACATAGTACTTATAACAATTCCTGTTTATTACATGTGTTTGCATAACTTTGTTGATGACAATGAGAGCTTATATGTGTATATTTTTGATCTGTGTATTGTATTGAAAACAGTACCGTGGGGAAGTTGAAACTCACAATTCTTTTATTTTTTTATACCACTGAGGTGCCAAATAAGCATACGGCCCACCTGATGGTATTCGGTTACCGTAGCCTATAGACGCTTGCAACTATCCCTACTTCCCTACTAATATTATAAATGCGAAAGTAACTCTGTCTGTCTGTCTATTACGCTTTCACGTCTAAATCACTGAACTGATTTTAATAAAATTTGGTACAGAGATAGAGTTGACCTTGAGAAAGAACATAGGATAGTTTTTATCTCGGAATTTTGAAGAGTTCTCTGGGAAACGCGATATAACCGAACTCGAGGTGCCAAATAAGCATACGGCCCACCTGATGGTAATCGGTTACCGTAGCCTATAGACGCTTGCAACTATAATCAATAAATATTACACAGCACCATCTAGTCCCAAACTAAGCAGTACTATGGGTAGTACTTGTACTATGGGTACTAGACAATGGATATAGTAATAAAAATTATATTAATACTTATGAAACACCCAGACAAACACACACTTATGTTCAACACACAAATATTTGTGTGTTGTTATCGAACACACAGACATCGGCAAATACATAAAAATGTATCTAGATACTATGAGCTAGAAAAATGTTTTGATCTAACTTAGGTTATTTCTGCGTCACTCCGGGGTCTGCGCTCAGAGTTTAGCTGGCTATACCCTTGTTACGGCACTGCCAATATGCCCACGGGAATTCTGTTCTCGAAGTTATTGATGAGTTTGTATAGGTATTAGTGATAAACCGCGTTTGCGGTCACTAGACGAGCGATTCGTAAAGTGGGTTCTGCGGAACTTAAGGGTTCAATAGAAAGTCACTAGGGTTCCTAAGTCCAGAGTTTTGACGCTACTACTTAATTAAATTGGAGTATCTTGTGTGATACTCCAATGGGGTGCGAAAAAGAGCCTCCAAGTGTGATGGTATACAAATGACCATCCGGCGCACCCTGGGCAGTCAGCCACGTTAACATCCTGCTGACTGGCTAATCTTTTTACAACACGGCATTAACCACCAGCCGTTATAAGCCAGAGGGGTGGGCAGCAGCGCCCCTTGTGTATAAGCCACCTACTGCGCTCACCAACCCGCCTGCCAAGCGTGGTGAGTATTGGCATTTTCCCCCCAAATGGCGACACAAATAAATAACCGGCCCCCAGTACCCGGCAGCCCCGCTATTCCTGGTTATGGTAGCGGCCACGGTAACGGCGGGGCAGGGGGTGCTAAGAATCTCCGGCAGAGATCTTGCTACCACCCCAAACGAAAACTGGCCCTGGTAACATACAACGCACGCACACTGAGGGCAGACGAAAAAATCGTTGAGCTGGAAGAAGAAATAGAAAAGTTGCACTGGGATGTCATGGGTTTATCAGAAGTCCGAAGAGAGGGCGAGGACACGATAACTCTGAAATCTGGCAATCTTTTCTATTACCGGGAGGGCGACCATCTGTCCCAAGGTGGTGTCGGGTTCCTCGTCCACAGGTCCCTCATTAACAACATAATTACCATCGAAAGTGTGTCGAGCAGGGTAGCGTACCTTATACTCAGAATATCCAAGAGATATTCCCTGAAGGTCATACAGGTCTACGCACCGACCTCGACACACCCTGATGATGAAGTTGAGAGTATGTATGAGGACGTTAGTAGGGCCATACATACCTCCAAAACATACTTCACGGTTGTAATGGGGGACTTTAACGCGAAACTGGGCACACGATGCGATGGTGAGTTGAGAGTGGGGCAATTTGGTTATGGGCAACGGAACCCCAGGGGACAGAAGCTGGCTGACTTTCTGGAAAAGGAGGGACTCTTTATGATGAACTCCTTTTTCCAAAAGCCGCTTCACAGGAAATGGACCTGGATGAGTCCCAATGGTTCTACGAGAAATGAGATAGACTTCATTATGACTAATAAAAGACAAATATTCAATGATGTCTCTGTGATCCACAGGGTGAAAACCGGTAGTGATCACCGAATGGTGAGGGGCACATTGAATATAAATCTCAAAATTGAGAGGTCTCGTCTAATGAAGTCTACGCTCCGACCCTCTAGTGCTCATATCCATAACCCCGAGAGCTTTCAACTCGAACTTCAGAATCGCTTCGAGTGTTTAGAACATTGCGTTTCTGTGGACGACATAAATGGTAGATTTGTAGAAACTGTCCAAACGGTTGGGTCTAAGTTCTTTAAGACCCACCGTAAAGGTAGACCGAAAAAGTTCTCTGACTATACCCTCAATCTTATGGCAGAAAGACGCGCCATGACGCTTCAGTCCTCTGGTGATGCTGAAGAATACCGGCTACTCAATGGACGGATATGGAAGTCCTTGCGACACGATATTCGCACCTTTAACACGAATAGTGTTAAAGAGATCATTGAACGAAACAAGGGCTCCAAAGTGTTCGCAAGAGAAATGTCCATTGGGCAAAGCCGTATTATGAAGCTGAAGACCGAGGACGGCAGCGTAGCGTCGACTAAGCCTGAGGTTTTGAGGGAAGTCGAGAAGTTCTACCGACAGTTATATACCTCGGCAACTACACCTACCATGGGCTCTTTACAAGACCCAAGAGCCAAGTTAACCCGACACTATACCGAAGATATCCCGGACATCAGCCTGTACGAGATTAGGATGGCCTTGAAACAGCTGAAAAACAACAAGGCGCCGGGTAATGACGGAATTACTACTGAGCTTCTGAAAGCGGGTGGAACACCGGTACTTAAAGTCCTTCAGAAGCTCTTTAACTCCGTCTTACTCGAGGGCACAACGCCGGAAGTTTGGAACGGAAGCGTGGTGGTGCTTTTCTTCAAAAAGGGTGACAACACCCTATTGCAGAATTACAGGCCCATCTCGCTTCTGAGCCATGTTTATAAGCTGTTCTCAAGAGTCATCACGAATCGTCTCGAGCGCAGGTTTGATGACTTCCAGCCTCCCGAACAAGCCGGTTTCCGAAAAGGTTTTAGTACCATAGACCACATCCATACGCTTCGACAGGTTATACAGAAGACCGAGGAGTATAATCTGCCGCTTTGCTTAGCGTTTGTGGACTATGAAAAAGCCTTCGATTCGATCGAAACATGGGCGGTGCTGCAATCCTTGCAGCGGTGCCACATTGACTATCGGTACATCGAAGTTTTGAAGTGCTTATACAAAAACGCCACCATGTCGGTCCGAGTACAGGAACAGTGTACGGAGGCAATTCCATTGCAAAGAGGTGTCAGACAAGGGGATGTTATTTCCCCAAAACTGTTCACCACTGCAATGGAAGATGCCTTCAAGCTACTGAAGTGGAAAGGATTCGGCATTAACGTCAATGGCGAGTATATCACTCATCTTCGATTTGCCGACGACATCGTAGTCATGGCAGAATCGCTGCAGGATCTCAGCACAATGCTCAATGATCTCAACAGAGTTTCCCAACAGGTGGGTCTTAAAATGAACATGGGCAAGACAAAAGTCATGTCGAACACCCATGTCGTGCCCATCCCTATATCCGTTGGGAGCTCTGTTCTCGAAGTTGTAGACGAGTATGTCTATCTGGGACAAACCATCCAGTTAGGTAGGTCCAACTTCGAGAAAGAGATCACTCGACGAATCCGACTCGGCTGGGCAGCGTTCGGGAAACTTCGCAACGTTTTTTCGTCCACAATACCGCAGTGCCTGAAGACAAACGTCTTTAACCAGTGTGTGTTACCAGTGATGACATACGGCACAGAGACATGGTCGCTCACTATGGGTCTCGTAAAGAAGCTTAAGGTCACTCAGCGAGCTATGGAGAGAGCTATGCTTGGTATTTCTCTACGTGATCAAATCAGAAATGAGGAGATCCGTAGAAGAACGAAAGTTACCGACATAGCTGAAAGACTTAGCAAGCTTAAGTGGCAATGGGCGGGGCACATAGCTCGTAGAACTGATGGCCGCTGGGGCAAAAAGGTTCTCGAGTGGAGACCACGCACCGGAAAGCGTAGCGTGGGACGGCCTCCAACGAGATGGACGGACGACCTGGTAAAGGTCGCAGGAAGTCGTTGGATGCAGGCGGCTTGTAACCGGTCCTTGTGGAAGTCTATGGGGGAGGCCTTTGTTCAGCAGTGGACTTCCTGTGGCTGATATGATGATGATGATCTTGTGTGAGTAATCGTCTCTGCACCACTTAAAAGTTGTCTGGTAGTGAATGCTCTTCTCATATCGAGAGGGATTAGGCTATAGTCCACCACGCTGGCCTAGTGCGGGTTGGCAGACTTCACAAACCGTCGAGAAAAATCTCTAAGGCATGCAGGTTTCCTCACGATGTTTTCCTTTACCGTTTAAGCGAGTGATAATTAATTATTAATACGCACATGAATTCGAAAAGTCAGAGGTGCGTGCCTTGGGTTCGAACTCGAGACCTTCGACTTGGCAGTCCAATGGTCATACCACTAGGCTATCACTGCTTACATGAGAAAGTCATTAACTTCTAATCTCTCTCTCCTTTTAATTCCAGGTATGTTCAGAGAGCAGCGCTAGTGAGTCGTCATTGGAGTCTTCAAGCGGCTACGGCAGCCAGGGCGCCTTCGCCGCAGAGGACCACGCGCTTCAGCACCAAATCCAACACGCTGATGGTGAGCGAATTACCAACCTTATGTGTGTAGTGTTAGAGCTCTGTTTAGTATAGCGTTGTTGTGTGGACTAGACTGTACTATGGCAATAAAAAGTATTTTTTTCTATTTTACGAGCAATATAAATCGGTGATGAATTTTAATGCACTGGTGAAAGTAATCATGATTATAAACAACTTTCACTAGATGGACTGAAATATCGAAAAAATATCAGTTGTTTCATACATTTTCTGTTCATTTTTGGTTCATTGTCGGACGAATACGAGGGCGCGGATTCGATTCCCATAAGAAACAAGTAAGTATTTTACGTGATGATGAACATAAGTGCTTGTACAGAGGCAAGCACATCAAGCTACCACAATCTATCAAATTTCTTTGATTGATTTTCAACTTTAATAACATAATAAGGTTCATATTCAATTGGGAAAATTTGACAGTTTTGGATAGGTTGACCTGCTGGCGTCTGTACAATGGGTACTAGACAATAGATATAATACTCATATTACCTATACTTTTTTTTTTAAATACATATGAAACACCTAGTAAATACATACCTATAATACATAAGAAACACCCAGCCAAACACAAACGTTCATCACATAAATATTTCTGTCCTGTGGAATCGAACCCGCCACTTCGTGAGCAGTAGTCCGACACTCGAACCACCAGACCACAGACGTTAAAATTATCGTCATATATTTCCAAAGTTGAATTTAATAAATGAAATTGTAAAGCTTTTTCAAATTTGGTGACGAAGAATTCTTTCTCATGACTACATACCATTTCTACGTTAAAAGTCAAGTCCAAGCGCAGTCCAATCTATATATTATTATTGAGCTGTGTTTCTTATTACAATGTATTTAAGATTCATATTAGAATAGCAGTGTGGTGTGTGGATTTTGTGTTCATTAGATGTGTACCAATGCTTGTATTTTTATTGTTTACCGTTCTTACTCTTTAATCTTGTTTTATGGTATTCAAGTATTGTGTTATTTTTATGTTAGGACAAAGTATCTTGTCGCGTCTGTCGTGTTGTTTCTTAATTGTTTTTCAATATTATTTAGATAGTTTCTTCCGGAAGGTTATTAATAAAACATTTTCATTCAGTTTTTGTATAGAAGATAAAAATCAATATTTTCTAATGAAGTACAAAAATCGATTTTCAGACACTTACATGGCTTTGTACCAATAGTAAAAGTGTTTTTTTAAGAAGATTTATTTATTTATCTGTCTGTTACGCTTTCACACCTAAACCGTTGAACCGATTTTGATGAAATTTCGTACAGAGATAAATTATACTTTGGAGAAGGTCATAGGCTACCTTTTGTCTCAAAAACCCTTTGCGATGCAGGTGAAACCACGGGTAACAGCTAGTAGGCTTATACTTTATGAACATACCCGTGCGAAGCAGGGACGCGTCGTTAGTATAATATTTTTCATTAAAAAACATATTTTTTTAAAGGTTGTCTGTAAGAGATAGCTTTTAGCGATAAGACCGCCCATTGTACCATTCTATCATTTATAAAAATGTACTTGGCATTTGTTTATGGTGTACAATAAAGAATATTTTATCCTATTCTATTCTATTTTTGTACTGTTACCTGTTCTATATAAACACGACGTTGCTGATGTCCGTGGGCGGCGGTTACCATTTACCATAAGATTGCTTGCTCGTGTGCCACTGTAGGTAATAAAAAAAATAACCCGCGAATTTCCTCGTGTCCTAAAAGGACAGTTCACTAATTTTGTTGAGATAAATAGCCTATGACCTTCTCCAGGATACAATTTATTTACTTGAAAATGTTATCGTAATCTGTTCAGCGAAAGGTAACAGATAAACAGGGTTATTTTCGCATTTATTTATTAGTATGGATATGCACAATAACAAGTGAGAGAAAGAGGTTTTCGAGTTGTAACTAAAACTAACTAAAAGAAAAAAAAAAAGTTAAAAGAACACTAGTTCGAAAAACTATTGATGCAGGTATAATCAAATTTCAACTGAGAATGAAAGCTCATAGTGCTCGTGGAGAATTTCACGGATTCCATGACTATAGGGCAAGTTAAGGAAGGTGCGGTTTTTGGTCAGTACTAGTCCGACATACCCTGCTGCCTCTCCGGGTGGCGGATGATCCATTAGGATTTTCTGTACTATAAAAAAGGTAGGTAGGAAGGTAGGTAGCCTAGCATAGAGTAGCCTATGTACTTCTCCACGGTCGTAGGTCAAGGTCAGGATAGATAGACTTACTTTTGCATTTAAAATGTTAGGTTAGAATTCACACAACTTTCCACTTTCAATTAAAATATTTTTCCTTCCCCATATTTTTTTTACTACCGTTTTTGTTGTAATTCGCTTTGCATGCCATTTGTTTGCCGCCCCCTAGTCGAGTCCGAAATCGTGACGCTCCGTCGAGACAGCGAGGCGTCGGTGGCGGCCGCTCGCGAGAGCTTCTCCATATCCCTGGGGAGCCTCGAGGAAGCTGTCCGCTCGCTAGACGAGGCCAGCGAGACCCCAGCCTTCGCGACCATCGGCAAGAAGCCGGCTGTGCCTAAACGCAGACCTGTGTCTATGACTGGTGAGAAAGCTTTGTAGGTGATGGGCTGTTTGATGGGGTCCCGTGTTTGTCATCACAACCTACCATGACCATTAAGAAGGCAAGTGCGGTTTTTAGTCGATACAAGTACTTACGCAATTGGGAGAATATTCATGAAGAGTTCTGCACTACAAAGGTGAAGGTTGTAAGCCAAGGGACGTCATCGTTTATACGATGGTGGTGAAAGGTGACGCTTTGGGGTAAGTAAATATATTGTGACCACGTGACTGAAAATGATCATTAGTGTTTTGGAAATAGGGTCGGTATTTGAGAAAATGCGTAGGTACCTGTTTCCTGTGAGCACGCTTTCGAGTGAGATGTATGATGTCTGGTGATTGTGTCTGCCCACAGAGTATGGGTGTCCTGGTAAATTTTATCATGACTCCAATGTCTCCACAGGGCATTATTACATATCACTTGTACAGTCAGCAACAAAAGTCGCTGGACATGTTGTATTCTTCAAGAGAGGTAGGGCATAGTGGGAGTAATTCCACTGAAATTGGAGTTGCCCGACTGGGGAAGTACCTCCGCCTTGCAGAAAATCGAAGTAAAATAACACTGCTTTACGCTGTATTGTTTTCTTTACGGTGAGCAAGGTTGCCAGTGCTCCGCGAGGAAACGTTGTGTTGGCAGTGGGGGGACTTTGACCCTTATACTGTCAACCCAACTATTCCTCTTTCGTTTTACAGGGTCGGCAACGTACAACTGATACCCCTGGTGTTACAAGCGTCTATAGGCTACAGTAACCGCTTATCATCAGGTGGGTCGTATGCTTGTTTGCCACCTTAGTGGTATAAAAAAAAAACTCCAATACGATTTTTAATATGAAGTTACTGGCCTGTGAAGGTTGTGCGAAATCACTGCATAGATGACCATTAATAATAATAATAATATTAAAATTAATTAATTAATTAATTATTAAATTAATTATTCGTGAAGGCTGAGAAAGAGAAACAGCTAAAATATCTCGACTTAGCTCACGAGGTGGTCGCCATGTGGGATGTGGACTCGGCCATCATTGTGCCTATAGTCGTTACGGTCAATGGACTTATCGCCAAGAGCCTCGACCAACACCTCAGGAGGCTCGAGTTGGGTGGCTGGGTTAAGGGCCTGATTCAGAAGGCAGTACTCCTTGATACGGCGCGTATTGTGAGGAGGTTCCTGTCTCTGGGGCCCTAACCACCGGTAGCTTGGACCCTGTTCCCGATATCGGTGGTCTGACTATTTTTTTATATTTTTAAATGTTTTTGTTTTCTTTTTTTGTAAAAATATTTAAAAATATAATGTAAATAAGAAATTAAATAAATACGAGAATAATAATATAATAATAATAAATCCTTTATTTTCAGGCTACTATGGCCCATAAATACATACCTTAAAGACTAACATATATAATAATATTACAAAAAGTGTTAGTATAATAAAAACTTAATCTATGTTAGTAAACACTTCACTTGGCACAAGTCACTGTGCGGTCCGGTGGCACTTGTCCGCGGAAGCGACGGAACACCACGTCCTGCGGCTAAAAGTCCTCTTCCATGACGAGGGGCAGAAAGCAATTCGGTACTCGCACCACGAACGACTTAAAGTTGACGTTCCGGCGCGACTCCAGCAACTGCACCCTCGGCGTGTACTTGGTCTTCTGGCGCACGTACTCCACGATGTCCTCCGCCCTAGTGGTGTAGTGCAGGCGGGAGATATACACCGGTGTGTTCGGCTTGGCGGCACGCAGGCTCACGTTGGGCTCCGTAGGAGCGTTGCCGCAGCGGTTCTTATTGCTTCGCATACGGCGCTTCCTCCTTTGCACCGTCACGAAACCATGTTCATTTCCAGCTTTTTCCGTTGCCTAATATGGCCCAGGCTTTGTATTAGCTGCGCTAGGGACGCTCGCGGTGACTAAATTAAATAAAATTAAAATATTTACCTTACTTTTATTATAATAAAATATACTGCAGTGATAGCCTAGCGGTATGACCATTGGACTGCCAAGTCTCGAGTTCGAACCCAAGGCACGCACCTCTGACTTTTCGAATTCATGTGCGTATTAATAATTAATTATCACTCGCTTAAGCGGTGAAGGAAAACATCGTGAGGAAACCTGCATACCTTAGAGATTTTTCTCGACGGTTTGTGAAGTCTACCAACCCGCACTAGGCCAGCGTGGTGGACTATAGCCTAATCCCTCTCAATATGAGAGGAGACCCGTGCCCAGCAGTGGGACAGCATGTGGGTTGATGCTTCATAATAATAAAAAAATCTCGACTAGTTTTGGATCTGTCATGTTTTCAAAATGTAGCTATATTCAGCGACTTTCGTTGCTGACCGTACAGGCTCTTTTGCAACCAAGACGGTATACGCAGCACCATCCTCATTCCTCGAACCCTTTCTCAACTATGTTGGGGGTCGACATACGCATAAGGTGAGGTAATATTATCTGGAAAATAATTTACGATTAACTCGAGCTTAATTTAGCGGGTATTTAAGGTGCATGCAGATGCAACTCAGACGAAATGAGCAGCAAGCTTATGCCAAAAAATATGTCAAGGTAAATTTTATTATATTTTCGCATGTGTTTTTGATTGTTTTAATTATTTTTAACATAATATATTTGAAATCGGTAAGTCAACCACCATTTAACCTTTTGACCGCTACGTCAATAACGAAAGTCCGTGTTCTAAGCAAAGCGACAAAGTCTAGTATCTAATAATAGGTAAAAGAAAACCACATTTTTTTTTGTATAGGTATTTATTTTGAACTAAAAAAAAGTGGTATTTTTACGTGCCATGCCGTTGTTGGCGTCGTGAGCAAGTTTTCATTTGACGTCTATGGACGTCCGTGGCGGTCAAAGGGTTAATAGAGTTCAAATGACTTTACAATTTGAGTGAATAAAGGTAGGCCTTTATTCTCTCAAAACGCAGACCGGAACGGCATGACAAGGGATTTAAATTTTTACAAATGAACATTCAAACGTATCGATATAGCAATACGACATAAATTGCTATGTTTGAAAATGGTGCCGGCATCGAAAAATCCCTTTCGATGCGACGACATCATTTTAAAGCTGCATATAACAAAAGATTTAAATCGTTAGATGCGCCCTACCGCGTGAAATAATGGTCACGTTTCCGTATGTAAACTGGTTGACATCGGAAGTATCGAATCTATTAGTCTCGTTCACTCATACTGAATATTGCATACTGTCGTTCTCTGTCTCTACATGGAATGTGTGCATGCACTCATCTCTATATGGACACGTTTTCGAGCGATATAAGTACGGTGAGGGCAAATCTAACGATTTAAATCTTTGCATATAACAATGCGTAAGCTTTAAGATTGGTCTTACTCTCACGGTAACCATTGGCGCTGATAGGTCAATAAAATATGTATGTAACTCTATAGACTGACGTAGGCGCTGGTCAGTCAGCCTGACTCAGTACGTTTCCTATTGTAATTATCCTCTTTCTTATCCTTGGAGTCGTTTACCAACTATATTGGGGTCGGCTTCCAGTCTAACCAGATGCGGCTGAATATCAGTATTTTACACGAAGCGACTGCCATCAGACCTCCGTAACACTATTTCTGGGTAATACCGATATCCTGATGATAGACTAGTTATCAGACTTTTTGGACTTCTGAGTACCACTTACGATTGTCATAGGTGTTCGCATGACAACCCGGACCGGCTGCTTGACGATGTGCACTCTAATGCACGGTAAAGTGACATTCATATATTTTGTTAAAAATATAATATATTTTTACTGCCATAATTAATTAACAGACATATTTTTGAAATAAAACTACTTTTTATGGATTTTATCGCGTTATATTGATATTATTGGAACGAAGTTTTGGAACGAAGTTCCTTATCGCGCGTTGTGAAAGGGGGCTAGACGGAAAAAATTCTTACGAAAAGTTGTCACGACACTTTTTGCTTGTCAACAATATTTGAATTTCGAATTATTGAGTAAATGACAATATTTGAATTTCGCGCGTTGTGAATTGTTGAGTGTATACAGGTTTTTTTATTTTTAATTATTAAATTTTAATGAAAGGAACTTCGTTCCATCCGGGTGTCCCTTGACACCTCTCAAGTTTTTTATTCCGACCTTTCAGACCCTTTAAAAAAGTAAGCAGTAAAAAGGAGTTTTATTTCAATGTACAATATTCGCGTAAATATCATAGACATATTGTTACTGAGGAGTTAGTTGCACCGCTTCTTCTTCCCAGCTAAAACACTAGGCTGAAGGCAAAAATGTAAGAATGACGTTCATAAAGCCCTACCTAGAACCTATCTTACCTAAATGACTATTGACCTGTCAGCGACAACGGTTACCGTGACCAACCTTAGTAATTCTTAAGAAAAATAATGAATTGTTATTCTTTGTTATGTTTACAGCGACAGTGTGGTCCCGCCGTGGCTCTTCCAGCTCGCTCGGCAAGCCCCCGCCGCCAGTGCGGAGGTCTTCCTCCATATCGAGACCCCAACGACCGCCCTATGTACAAGTAAGTGGTGGTTTTGATAAATGATATTTATTTTAAATGATGTTTATATACAACGTGTTACAAAATACCCCGTAAAAATATAATTAATTATCAAAGCCAAAAATTTTGTCAGCTGTCATGTCAGGGAACCAGATTATTTCACAGAAAAGCCTACGTACCTATTTTACTTAATAATTGTCTACTTTAATAGTTTTTCTATTTTTCATTCATAAATGTTGTTGTTTTCTTTTTTTTGGGGTATGTTATACAGAGTTACTACGGTTCTTATATATTGTGAATGGACTCGTTATAAGGCCCCATTTAGACCTCCTTTCGGCTTTACGGGTAGTTTTGTAACACTTTGTATAGTAGTAGTAGAAGAAGCAGTGGTAGCCTAGTGGTATCACCATTGGACTGCCAAGTCGAAGGTCTCGAGTTCAAACCCAAGGCACGCACCTCTGACTTTTCGAATTCATGTGCGTATTAATAACTAATTATCACTCGCTTCAACGTTGAAGGAAAACATCGTGAGGGAACCTGCAAACCTTAGAGATTTTTCTCGACGGTTTGTGAAGTCTGCCAACCCGCACTAGGCCAGCGTGGTGGATAACCTAATCCCTCTCAATATGAGAGGAGACCCGTGCCCAGCAGTGGGACAGTATATGGGTTGATAATTTATGAAAAATGAAAAAATGATATTGATATTATTAATCCTGACATTTCGGGCGCTTTACAGCGTCCATGGTCACGGCTAGACTGATTAATAATATCAATATAACGCGATAAAATCCGTAAAAAGTAGTTTTATTTCGATGTTTTGTCAGCAGAGTCCTCAAGCGCAGCTGTCGGAGGCCGACAACCTGCCGCCGCCGCCCGCCTTCCTCCTGCAGCCCGACGCAGATGCAGCTGGTGATTATGACTGTATTGAACTTGAGCACTATTATTAGTATTTAGCTTAACATACACCTTACTACATTAATTAATCAATATTTGAGACCTTACACTAAGCAGAGCTTGTACTATGGGAACTAGACGATGGATATAATTCTTATACATAAACTTTTTTACTGTAAAAACATACTTATAATACACTAGCGGCCTGCCCCTGCTTCGCACGGGTGCTAAGTGTAAGTATATAAATATTATACATAAACATAGCCTATGACACTCACAAATAATGTGGCTTTCTTTGGTAAAAGAATTTTCAAAATCGGTTAACTATATTACCCCCTACTATCTCACAAACTCACAAAATTTAACTCTTTATAATATTAGTATAGATACTAAAACGTTTAAAAAACAGTGATAGCCTAGTGGTATGACCATTGGACTGCCAAGTCGAAGGTCTTGAGTTCGAACCCAAGGCACGCACCTCTGACTTTTCGAATTCATGTGCGTATTCATAATTAATTATCACTCGCTTAAACGGTGAAGGAAAACATCGTGAGGAAACCTGCATACCTTAGAGATTTTTCTCGACGGTTTGTGAAGTCTGCCAACCTGAACTAGGCTAGCGTGGTGGACTATAGCCTAATCCCTCTCAATATGAGAGGAGACCCGTGCCCAGCAGTGGGACAGTTGGGTTGTTGATGACTAAAACGTTATCTCTTTGTAATTTTTTGGCATTTTCCATGCTTATTCGACCGCGGACAGGATTCGAACCTGCGTCTTCTGGTTAGGTACACCAGATGCTATGACCAATAAGCCACTGCGAGTCATACCCGCTATGACGAATTTTGCCTTCACATTCAGAATTTTACGTCTTTATCGTGACATCAGTAACACCTATTGAAAAGCAAGTTTTTGCTTCTCAACCGACATGACTTACTTTACAGTTAGTTCAATGTCGAACGATGCTACCTTACCTACTGGATAGATGCTAGCGAAGGAAAATTTCTTTCGCTAAATAAGTTAAAATCTTAAAATCTTAGCATGGAAAATGCCAAAAAAATAAATACATTAAGATAGTGAAGTTAGACAAAGAGTGAATGAAGATGTGACGGCTGACAGAGATGAATGGAAGAAAGGGACATACTGCGCCGACCCCAAATAAATTGGGACAAGGGCAGGAAGATAATGATGTTGGTAGAACCTTCAAACCGCCATCTTTTGCTTCGTTCACATTGTCATATACGCGCCGGTTGCGAAAACTACGCACCTGAACTTTATGGAAGACAAAAAAAAGTATTTAATTAAAACCATCTTATCTCTTGCAGCTCATATTAACGTGGCTGAGACAGTCAAGCAGCTAACTGAGTTAAAACACATGCCAGCCTCCCCTGGAATCGTTCGCCGCAGTCTACAACAGCTGCAAAACCAGAACAATGCCAACCCACAGTCCCCAACCCAGCCGTCGCTTAGCACGTTCCAGCAAGCGAAAAGCAATTTCTCTTCAAGCACCAGCTTAAACAGCACCGGGAATCTGAACCCTATATATGGACAGACGGGCCATCGGATAATGGCTTATGTGGAGAATTCTATGTACGTCAGGAAGAATAGTTTGAACAGTTCAAACTCGGATTTGCTTAATGCCGGTGAGTATGTAACAATTTTATTTTTTATTGTAAAGGTTTTTACCATCCTTCCTAGCTCTTCCCAATTGGGATTGGCTTCCAGAAATAGAAATATTTATTTTAACTTATGTAAACAGTTAAGCAATAAAACGTCCCCCCACTGCCAACAATGTTTCCTCGTGGAGCACTGGCAACCTTGCTCACCGTAAGAAACACAACACAGCTCAAAGCAGTGTTATTTTACTTTGATTTTCTGGAAGGCGGAGGTACTTCCCTAGTCCGGCAGCTCCAATTTGAGTAGAATAATTTGAGTGGAATTACTCCCACTCCCACTATGCCCTACCTCTCTTCGTATTTTTATGTACCTACTTACTGTTTTTCAGGTGGTATATACGCGGAAGGTCGAGGATCCCCCCATGGCTCGTCTCCCTCCACTCCGAGCTACGGGGAGAACAACTCGTTCTCAAGCTTCGGACCAAGGGTATCCAACGAGTCGCATTACGGACAAACGGGTAAGAACGCTTTTTTTTTTTGGGATTTGCACTTTACCCATTTAGGGCAAAGGTCTGCGCTAGTTCCTTCCAGGTACTCTTTGTGCCATCTAGAACAGCCTCAAGCCTTTTTAGCCGACCTCAAGAAAGGGAGGAGGTTTTCAATTCAAGTGTTTAGATTTTTTTACAAGTCAGATTACAACCAAATTAAGGTATATAGGGGCTCTTGAAACTACGGTTAAAGTAGTTTTTCTTTTCCTGTAAAGTTATTTAGGTATAAGAGCAAAAAATTGTACACCCAATAGCAATATTCCAAGCTATAAGTACCTGCTGTTAGAGTTTTCAGATTAATAGTTAAACATATTGAAATAAAACTACTTTTTACGTGGTTCTAGTGTTGATTAAGATGTCGTGGGTTCGATTCCCACAAGACACCAATATTTATTTGATAAACATTTTTGTTTGGTTGTTTGTTTATTATGTATTACTTTTTTTTTGTAAATACATACTTATAAAGAAACTTAAAACTTTCAAACCTAGTTTTAACGGATTAAAGATTCGCGTTCGAGTAAAAACTAGGTATGATAGTTTTAAGTTTCTCTAACAAAATCGTGGAATGGAATGTGAGCTCTATTTCTATTCACTAGGTTTCAAAATGCAGCAAGAGAAGAAGTACAATCAGAGCACAATCTACGCGCAGCCGTCGGAGATAATCGCCGGCTTCAACAGCATGTCTCGGCACGACGCACTCAGTCCGCTCGCGCTGCGCAAGAACATCGCCGCGCGATCACACTCGGCCGACCGACATCAGCTAGAACGTGAGTTCATAACACACGACAAGCTAGCTGTATATCTATGTGGCCATTGTGAAAAAGGAAGTCATCAAAAGTTCATACAACTCAGCCCAAATCTGTACCCGAGGTACATGACAGCTGTCAACTTGACAGTTTTTACTATGAAATCATTAGGAAACTGTTATTAATGTGCCAAAATGGCGTGCGTTTGACATTCCAAAGCACTGACAGCAGACAGCTATCAAGTTGACAGTTTTTACTATGAAAACAATATGAAACTGATACTAGTGTGTTAAAATGGCGTGCGTTTTTTCAAATTTGAAGTTATTTTTTCTCAATCCTTAGTGAGCATAAAAAAAAGTATGATGTAGAGTTTTAACCACCGTACAGGGTATTTTTTCCAATAAGTGTACCCTCAGTACATCATTTGGGCGGATTTTGGTGACATCCTTTGACAGATTGTAGTATGTTGATGTGTTGGCCTCTGTACGTACATTACATAAATGCGTTATGCGTTTAAATATGAATGCTACGTGTGTATGTGCAGAAGGCGGGCTGATAGCTAGCTTGAGCGCCAAGCTGGCGCCGCAGCTGTCGCCCCGCACGTGCCGCCGCGCTCTCTCCAGCATCTCGCCCGCCGACCCGCCCGCTAAAGGGAAAGGTAAGCACTATGTATATACGTATATAATTGTCTGGTAATTAATGGATAACCTTGAAATAGGTTCTAGTAGAACTTATTGGCGGTTCAAAATGCAAAAAAAAATATATCCTAAGTAAATCCTATGTACGTGTAGTAGTATTTAAAAGATATCTTACCAAAGGAAGATATTTTAGTAAGATATCTTTTTTTTATGTGTTTACATAAATTGTTCACTGGAAAATTTATTAAAGAATATTTTTGAAGTCTATAAATTGGCTTATAAAATAATATGACAACAAAAACTGATGGAATTCATTCATTTTTCTTTGGTTCTCACTAGAACCAAAGCAAACCAAGAATGTAAAATTAGTTAAAATTTAGTTTAGAATGTAAAATTAATAAAAATTAGTAATTTATGCTGGGATCAATTCCTAAGCCCTTGAGAGAAATTAACGGATTACGAACCGAATAAAATTATAATTAAAATTTGAATAAATAAAATTAAATACTTGTTTCTTATTTACTGCTACGCTAGTGGTCCTGGGTTCGTTTCTCAGGTCGAGCAGTGTTATTTCGTTTTTCTATGAAATTCTCAGTAGCAGCTCAGAGTTGGGATTTGTGTCCGGTTAATGACAATAGCCTACTATTACATGGGACCTAAAACGTCATTAGTAACAGTGAACTGTGTGTGTACATTGGGATATATCTGTCTAACCCTCCGGGGAATATAGACTACAGGGTGTGTGATAAATTATTACATAATAATGCAAAACTCAGATGGCGTTAGATTGAATACTTAACTGTTTTACCAACTGTACTTATCATAAAATATTCTAAAGCGTTTCCTTTAAAAATGTTCTTAATTCACAGGTACAATTCCCAGCGCGGTACAGCCAGCATTCCTAGACAAGTTATCCGCAACGATTCAGCAACAACGACGACAGTTAGACTCCACCCGCGCCAAGAGCGTGCGGGACATGATCAATGCACATGCACAGGTATGTTATATCAAACACAACAACATCACATCCACATTACACATGATTTAACAACACCGACGATAGTTTTACTCCATCCGCGTCAAGATCGTGCGGGGCATGATCAATGCACATGCACAGGTATGTTATATCAAACACAACAACATCACATGCACATTACACATGATTTAACAACACCGACGATAGTTTTACTCCATCCGCGCCAAGAGCGTGCGGGACATGATCAATGCACATGCACAGGTATGTTATATCAAACACAACAACATCACATGCACATTACACATGATTTAACAACACCGACGATAGTTTTACTCCATCCGCGCCAAGAGCGTGCGGGACATGATCAATGCACATGCACAGGTATGTTATATCAAACACAACAACATCACATGCACATTACACATGATTTAACAACACCGACGATAGTTGTACTCCATCTGCGTCAAGAACATGCGGGACATGATCAATGCACATGCACTATATTATATCATACACAACAACGTCTTTGCGCGTTGCTGACCCTGTAAAACGAAACAGGAATAGCTGGGTTGGCAGGATAAGGGTCAAAGTCCCCCCCCCCACTGCCAACACAACGTTTCTTTGCGGATGATTTAACAACACCGACGATAGTTAGACTCCATCCGCGACAAGAATATGTGGGTCATGGTCAACGCACAGGCACTATATTATATCATACACATTAACGTCATATGCACATTGCACACGATTCAAAAACAATGACGATTTACCATCCGGAAAAATAGCGTGCGGGGACATGGACAATGCACATGCACAGGTATGTTATATATCATACACAACAACATTACATGCTCGTAACACATGATTTAACAACAAGTCCCCCCACTGCCAACACAACGTTTCTTCGTGGAGCACTGGCAACCTTGCTCACCGTAAGAAACACAACACTGCTCAAAGCAGTGTTATTTTACTTCGATTTTCTGCAAGGTGGAGGTACTTCCCCAGTCGGGCAGCTCCAATTTGAGTGGAATGTCTATGCCCTACCTCTCTTGACAATTAATTTTAATTTTGGACTAACACCGTTCACCTGTATGTTTGGGTCTCATGTAATGGGGGGAGCCGGTCTGGTTCAGCGGTGATGATCTACCCAATGATTTCTTGATGGAGATAAACTATGTAATTGTTTGTTTTCAGCCCGATCCGAGAATATGCCATACATCGTTGATGGAACAAATCAAACGCGGTGCAACGCTACGCCGCAACAAGCACTGCAACGACAGATCTGCGCCTAAAATACGCTAGGTAATTATTATGTGTTTAAAGAATAAAAACTTGAGAGGTGTCAAGGGACACCCGGATGGAACGAAGTTCCTTTCATTAAAATTTAATAATTAAAAATAAAAAAACCTGTATACACTCAACAATTCACAACGCGCGAAATTCAAATATTGTCATTCACTCAATAATATTTGAATGCTTGTCAACAATATTTGAATTTCGAAAAAAGTGTCGTGACAACTTTTCGTAAGATTTTTTTCCGTCTAGCCCCCTTTCACAACGTGCGATAAGGAACTTCGTTCCAATAATAAATATTGAAATATACCGGATAAGTGCGAGACGGACTCGCCCACCGAGGGTTTCGTACAAAGGATTTCACCAAAATCTACCCAAATGATTTAAAAGAAATACAAAAGATAGTAGGTAAGGTGGCATCGTTCGACATTGAATTAACTGTAAAGTAAGTCGTGTCGGTTGAGGAGCAAAATACTTGCTTTTCAATAGGTGTCACTGACGTCACCATAAAGACGTAAATTCACAATGCGAAGGCAAAATTCGACATGGCGGGTAGGTATCGCGGTGGCTTAGTGGTCATAGCGTCTGGTGTACCTAACCAGAAGACGCAGGTTCGAATCCTGTCCGCGGTTGAATTTTTCCTTTGCTTAATAACTTTATAATGGTATGTGAAAGTTTTGTACAGGCGCCAGCAGGTCAAGTTATCTAAATCTGTCAAATTTTCCCAATTGAACATGAACCTTATTGCTTTGTCTTAAAGTTCAAAATCTATCATAGAAATTTGACAGATTGGGGTAGCTTGATGTGCTGGCCTCTGTACAGACGCCAGCAGGTCAACCTATCCAAAACTGACAAATTTTCCCAATTGAACATGAACCTTATTGCTTTGTCTTAAAGTTCAAAATCTATCATAGAAATTTGACAGATTGGGGTAGCTTGATGTGCTGGCCTCTGTACAGACGCCAGCAGGTCAACCTATCCAAAACTGACAAATTTTCCCAATTGAACATGAACCTTATTGCTTTGTCTTAAAGTTCAAAATCTATCATAGAAATTTGACAGATTGGGGTAGCTTGATGTGCTGGCCTCCGTACAACAAAGTTATGGCTTGTTTAATGGTGAATTTTCATTACTTAAAAAAATATGAAAAAAAAGCAACACGACGATCATGACAATCTAATATGACGATGATTAATTATTTTAATGAATCATTATGAAACAAGCTGTGTGTCAGAGCTTATTTTGCACGTGCAAAAGACTTACCTGCTGCCTCGGCTATTCTTAGAACTTATTAACCCCCGACGCAAAAACGACGCGGTGTTATAAGTTTGACGTGTCTGTCTGTCTGTGGCATTGTAGCTCCCGAACGGATGAACCGATTTTGATATTGTTGTTTTTTGTTAGTCGGTAGTGTTCTTAGCTATGTTTGTTTGTATGCCAAGATGGCCGCCGGCACAAAATGGCGGCTTACATATTTTTTCACAACTCTCTCAATATGGGTATCAAATGAAAGGGCTTGTCTAGTAGAATACTATATATACTATGATATATTCCAAATCGTTTCGAGGGTTTTTTAAATTTTTAATTTGAGTTTTATTTGTGACTTTCCGTTGAACAATAACAGTGTCAAATGCATTCCAGTTAACACTGCTAAAGATAAAGATATTTATTTCTGTAAATAGATCTTTTAAAGACACTTTTACAAGTCAATATTTAACATTTTTTTTAAGCTAGATGGCTCCGGCATTTCCTATCTGACGACCTCTGAGAAGAAACGCCGAAACAAACTCAGAGAATCATAGTCTCTTTTAAAGTCCAGACATAGTAGGTATAATAACAAATATGTGTCTTACAATGTAGGGCAAAGTCTGAAATGGCCTTTTGAAGAAAGAGCCATAGCGGCTTTGAGTAGACCAGTCCCAACCGACGGCTCGCATGCATCAGTCATTGTGTAGCTCAACCATAATTTAGGGAGCTCAACAACCCGTCACACGACGATACCAGATCAGAGGAACATTTGCGTAGGCCACTAAAAAGGCTCAAAGCCGCCAGACTGTTCAGAGCTGAGTAGGTATGTATATTTAGCCTACAGAGTACTCACATTTACATTTTATTGAGTTAAAAGTTATTAAATAATAAGAAAAATATAAAAAAAATATAATCACAATAACCGTTACAGTAATGTCTGTTAATATCAAATTAATATAAATCATTTTTATGTCCGACTTACATGAGAACAATGCAGTTTGATGTTGTTGCACCATCAAATTAATCTAGTCTACAGAAAAAGAACAATAAATAAATAAAGATATTGCCATAGACAGTAAGAGCTGACCAGCCCCGACAGACAGCACCCGAAAAACCCGAAAAATCCAACTGTATCATCGGGGAAGTATATTAATAATTTTGGTTGCATTGTTACCATTAATTTACTTACTTTTTCCTTGATTTCTATTTTAGTACGGTATTACACACGTTTAGGGGAGAGATATACTTACATGGTTTTGGCGTCATACGCAACTGAATCATAGTGAAATGAGACACCGTGAAAATGCTTGGGTTTATGACTACGTAGGTACAAGAAAAAAATGGTTTTGCGTTTTATTTATGCGTAAAATGCAGTGTTTGTCTGATATTTCAAAATAAATGCCGAAATTTAAGAGGAAACTGCTATCCAATGTTTTTGTTGAACGTTTGTTAGCTTTGAAAAATTACGTTCACGCCAAGAAACACTTATAATAATATAATATATTTTTGGAACATTTTACACAGCAACATCTAGTCCCAAACTATGCAGAGCTTGTATTATAGGTACTAGACAATGGATATAATACTTATATACTTGTTTTTTTTTTGTAAATACATACTTATAATACATAAGAAACACCCAGACAAACAAAAACTCACGTTTTACCCACACAAGTATTCGTGTCCTGTGGGAATCGTACCCACGACCCAATGATCAGCAGTCTGGCACTCGAACCACTAGACTTCAGACGTTGTCGTCGTTCTTGAAGAGTATGAGTCTAGGCTCGCTAAGATTCAAGAACGTCATGCCAAAGAGACTTCTGCAAGCGCATAGGTTTTTACATCGTCCACGTAAACAAAAATGTTCATAAAATGAAAGCTACTGGGTCAAACTATGTTAAATTTTTATGTGACCAAATGGCAACTATTCCGCATCAAACTAAAGAAGAATCACATAAAATTTCAGCGTAATCGGTGTACATACAAACAAATAAAAGAAAATACCAATCGAATTGAGAACCTCCTCCTTTTTGAACTCGGTTAAAAAGGGATTTATATGGAGAATGACAGTGGAACCGCCGTAAGGGGACGCCCTAAAAAGACTTTTGCCGACCTTATTAGTAGTGGGGGCGGTATAATAAAGTTCACACCTCGATGTTTGAATTTTAAAGGTTTATTGTTCAGTTAAAATATACAATTTTGTGTCGAGACAAAATGGCGGTGCGTCCAAGGTCCGTGTCGTGCGTAGCGAAGTTAGTGCAGTTCCTCCGTCGTGAAGCCCGCAGCGAGCGATGTTGTTAGGGTGCGTTCGTAATCATTTGTAAATATGAAGAAAGGCTGCGTTCAGGCGTAGACAAGTAGGGTTCATCAAAAAGCGTACTCGCAACCGACGTATGTGTATGACAAGATAAATGAATGTAGACGAAGCGATAGCAGTATGGAAGAATCGTAGCAAGTGGAGTTCTTTATTTCCCTAGATACCCCCATGGGAAAAAGGCGTGAGTGTATGTATCTGTATATCCTGAGGACATAAAAAATAAATTAATCAGTCAGTCTATTGTAAAAATTCCCAGGAGATTGGTAAAAACCGGATCAAAGTGGTTAGTACCGCTACATAAAGCTTTTACATATAACTGTTAGTATATATAGGCTTATGTAGAATTATTATATATGCTATTCCAGAGTAGGCACACGTGTTCTAAATAAAACTACATAAAAACCCATACCTAACCACCATACAAATAAAAACAATGCTTACCGTACAAGGTAAAATTAATATTATTTACTCACAGCACAAAGCACAAAATTGTCTGCATATTTAAGAACTTTTCCTTCCTATATTCTTCGTAACGATGATCATCTATTTTGTTTAGTACACAATGTACTTACAATAACAATGGTACCTTCGTAGAAAATATTCGTCAGTATAACTTTAGTTACTTTATGAGGACGTACCTACTAAGACGCACTCCGGTTTTTGTTTTTTCATTGGAAATAATTGTGAATGTTGGGTTACAAGAAGGTGGGTTACAAGAATGGATTGGGTACGGAATCTATAAAAATAATTATTATAAGACGCACTCTGGTTTTTGTTTTTTCATTGGAATTAATTGTGAATGTTGGGTTACAAGCTTTGATTATATACTTGTCTAGATGGAGCAATGCAAACAAACGACACGCGAAAACTGGGACCAAATTGCGTGATATGTGTGAGTACCGCTTGTGTACTAATTGTAATCAAACTGTCAAGGTGTGCGTGTTTAGGGATGCCTGCTCCAAATTATTAACTTACCTTTTCTCCATTATTTAATGGGATGACAGTTAAACGAAATAGGCTGAATAAAGTAATTATTTTGTAGATTAGTGTTTTATTTATTTTAATAAAAACAAAAAATACAATGAAAAAATATATACAGCAATTTATAGATCAAAATCCATCTCTTTGTATTTGTTTTCGAAATAGTTTTTTTTTTTATATTTCATTTCGTGTCCGCTGTATAATGTCTTTCCAGTCTTAAGAAATCTGAAACCCAAAATATTAGAAAGAACTAACAAAAATACTATTTAGTGAATGACTTCATTTATTTTGTGAAGGCATTCACTTCACATTTCATTTTTTTATTATTTACTGATCAAATAAATTATGTAAGTAAAATAATAAAAAAATTCTCCTGATCGAAAGATGATGACTGATATTTGCATTTTATCTCCCATAATTTCGCCAAATCTCCCTTGTAATAAATTGACAACACCGGCTAATCTGTCGAACCTACAAATTAACGAATTGAAAAATCATGTTTTCATAAAATAGTAGAGGTTAAATAACAAAACTTACCGATGTAATGTGATCTTAGTGTAATTATACGGTTTTCCCACAAATTGCGACACAATTTGACAGCACATACCGACATAATTAATTATTTTTCGAGAACTCCACACCCTGAAGTGATCCAAATGACACTGACGTAAGTGAGAAGAGAGTCTACCAATTTTAGTAGACTTTATTTGGGCCGTTCTGTACGTGTCAATGTGGCATCTAGACAAGTATATAATCAAAGGTTACAAGATTGGATAGGGTACGGAATTTATAATAATTATTGTTATTATAAGACGCACTCAGGTTTTTATTGTTTTCATTGGAATTAATTGTGAATGTTGGGTTACAAGAAGGTGGGTTACAAGAATGGATAGGGTACGGAATCTATACACTATACGTATATGTACTATATACTACATCTAATTGGACACAAATATATTAAGTGATGAACATAAGTGTTTGTGTTAGTCTGATACCTTATATGTTATAAGTATGTATTTACAGAAAAAGTATACTTATGAGTATTATATCCATTGTCTAGTACCCATAGAACAAGCTCTGCTTAGTTTGAGACTAGATGGTGCTGTGTTACAATGTCCTGATAGCCTGATAGCTCTTGGCCTTTTGTTTGTTTCAACGCGCTAATCTCTGAAACTACAAATCGGATTTAGTCGGAAAATATCTTTTTGTATTTGATAGCCCAATTCTTGAGGAATGTTATAAGGTATTTTGGTACAAACGCCAGCAGGTCAAGCTATCCAAAACTGTCAAATTTTCCCAATTGAAAATTAACCTTAATGTTTTGTATTAAAGTTGAAAGTCTATCAAAGAAAATATTTGACAGATTGTGGTAGCTTGATATGCTGGCCTTTGT
Source organism: Acronicta alni (assembly GCA_964056405.1). Lineage (NCBI taxonomy): Eukaryota > Metazoa > Arthropoda > Insecta > Lepidoptera > Noctuidae > Acronicta > Acronicta alni. Next base: position 2,496,674 of record OZ043935.1, read on the forward strand.
ACACCCATAGCTCGCCACGTTTAAATCCCACGTCATAGAGGCACAAGTCCAAACTACGAACCGCTACTGAGAATTGTTTCATTTTCCTCTATCTGGAATCCAACCAAGTACGGTCAACAAAAGAGTTAGGTATACAGGCAGCTAATTAATAATCTGTGTTTTGATAGAGATAGTGTGTACAATACAATAATGTATCACGCAATATGTGTCAAAACGTAGGTATTGTAAGCAGCTACATACCTAACCCTTTGGCGCGTAATTATTTATGTCGAAATCTGTATAAAAATGCATATTTCGTTTGCTATCTGTATACTTAACTCTTTTGTTGAATTGCAGCGTAATACACCTCTAAAGTAATGAGGCAATGGTCGTGGCGAATTCCACGGATCCGATGGCCATGACTATTGGGCAAGTGAAAGCAAGTGCGGTTTTTTGTCGGTACAAGTCCGTAAAGCAGTTTGACAGATTGTGGTAGCTTGATATGCTGACCTCTGTACAATGATAACACAAATGAAAACACGAAGAACACAAATACCGAAATAATGCGTTAAATTGTAAGCAGTATGTTAAGGAGGAAGGTCCATTGAAAAATAGGACTGAACTCTTGTGTACTTTCGTGTCTCAGTTATCACTGTACCAACATTCCTGTTATAAAAGGAAATTATTCCGAGATTGCAAGATAGTGTAAGAATATGATGTATTATGTACCTAAGTAAATGAGCGTGTCTCGCCATTAAACGTTTAAATTTGGCGAGGTATATGCTGTATATATAAAATTACATTGTCTTTTTTTAATAGCCTAATTAGTTTCTCACTGCTGGGCAAAGGCCTCCCCTTTCTTCTTCTAAACCTCTCTATCCTGCGCAACATCCAGCCATGCTTGCCCTGGAAACATATCGAGATCGTCGCGTAACCTACGTCGCGGGCGAACTCGACGAACACTCGACTCGAGTTAGTAACAATTTTTACCCAACGGTCAGGGTGCATTCGGGCAACACGATTCCCACTTTAGCCTGGCTGTTTTTTCCCCAACATCTGCTATTTGAGTTATGGAACTTAGGATAGTGGTTCGAATATGATCCATCCATACATAAAGTATGTCTTTAAATATATTTAAAAAAGGTTCACAATCTGTGGACAGACTGTGTTATTTAAATGTAATTATCAACTATAGATTTGTGCATGTATTTTAATTAAATTGGCAATCAGGCAAGATTCTGATTCCTGCTTGAGGTCGATTTTTTTCATATACTGTCTCATTGCTGGGCACGGGTCCTCTCACAGTATGAGAGGGATTAGGCTATAGTCCACCGAGCTGGCCTAGTGCGGGTTAACAGACTACACACACCGTCGAGAAAAATCTCTAAGGCATGCAAGTTTCCACCCGATGTTTTCCTTCACCGTTTAAGCGAGTGATAATTAATGATTAATACGCACATAAATAATAATTCGACTGGGTGAGTCCCACGGCTTTTCCAAATATTAGGCTGTTAGGCAGTAGTGTGGCAACGAGATTCTGTACCGGTTTAAGGAATTAATAAAGTCCTGGAGTGGCGACCACGCATAGGACAGCGCAGCGTAGGACGGCCCCCAACTAGGTGGACGGACGACCTCGTGAGGGTCGCAGGGAGTCGGTGGATGCGGTCTGCGCAAGACCGATTTTTTGTGGCAATCATTAGGGGCGGCCTATGTTCAGCAGTGGAAGTTCGTGGCTGATAGATAGATAGATAGATAGACGCAAATAAATTCGAAAAGTCTGCATACCTTGTATTCGAACTCACGGTTCATTCAATGGTCATGGGACTAGGGTATCACTGCTTTCAAAAACAATATACACCTTTCCCTAGATACTTTAAAACAAAATAACGATTCAATTAAACTCAAAGATATCACTTCTAACTATGGTCTATGCCTTCATATTAATAAACCGACACGCAAGCATTCATGTCTGGATCAGATTATAAGTAATATTGAAAACTCGACGGGAAACATCTATGAACTATTTCTATCTGATCATAACACATGCCAAACATTAACATTCCCTATCGAAGAGAGAAAACCTGCCCTTAAGTACTGGTATAATGTTAATAGAGATTATTCAGCTGAAAATGTCAAAAAATTTATTGAATCTATAGGAAACTTATCATGGGTTGAAGTTCTCGAGAACTCTGACGCAAACGACAGCTTTAATACTTTTCATGAAAATTTTTCATTATTCTATAAATTATGCTTTCCCTTAAGGAAAACCAAAGTCTACGTAAATAATACATCACCTAAATGGATAACTAAAGGTATCAGAAAATCTTGCATTTATAAAAGGCAGCTTAAAAGAAGGTGTTACTTAAAAAATAAAAATAAAGATGATATACGTTCCCAATACCTAAAATATAATAAAATATTGAAATCGTGCGTCACTCACTCTAAAAAAATTGCTAACTTCAATTACATATTAAAATAAAACTAAAGCTTCATGGGATATCATCAAAAATAGAATGGATTGTCATAGAACATTTAATCAGATAGATGCAATTAATCATAATGGTGTAATTTTGTATAACTCAAACCAAATTGCTAATTCTTTAAATGACTATTTTATTGAAATTTCAAATATGAAAACACCATCAATGAAAAACACCTGCTCACTCTCGATTACCAGGAACAACTCTAGCATATTTCTGAATCCTTGTTCTGACGTCGAAGTATGTGGTGTTATAAAATCTTTAAATAATAAAAAAACTATAGGGTATGATGAGATCGCTACACATATACTCAAGATGTGTGCCGGGATAATTGCACCTATACTATGCCACACAATCAATTTATCGCTGATAGATGGTGTTTTCCCAGATAAATTAAAATCTTCCATAGTTAAACCTCTTCATAAGAGCGGGAGCACATTAGACAAGACTAATTACAGACCTATAACACTAATTTCAATATTCTCTAAAATCTACGAAAAAATAATGCATAGTCGTCTAGTTCAATTCATAAATAAACACAATATTATTAATGAGGAGCAAAATGGTTTTCAGAAGGGTAAGTCGACTACTCTAGCAGCATTCTCTCTAGTTAGGTCTGTAACAGATAACATAGACAAAAAACATTCTGTTACAGTAATTTTTCTAGATATGAGTAAAGCGTTCGATCTAGTTAATCATAAAACACTTCTTGATAAATGCGAACGTTATGGCATCAGAGGCCCTGCTTTTGAATGGTTAAAAAGTTATCTCATCAAGCGAGAACAATGTGTTGAAGTAGCACGTATAAATGGCAAGCTTGTTGCAACGTCATATAGATCTTTTTTTAAACCTAACGAATCCGGGGTGCCTCAAGGAAGTATACTTGGGCCCCTTCTCTTCCTATTATATATTAACGACTTACCAAACGTCACAAAAAATAAGTGTGTACTTTTCGCAGATGATGTGTCAGTCGTAATACCAGAAAGTAACAAAACAACGCACCAGCATGAAGTAAATAATACTATTAATGATATAATTAATTGGCTAACTGAAAATAACCTAAAAGTAAATTTAACTAAAACTAAATTCATACAATTTTCGAATCACAAGCAAAACCCCCCTAAAATTAATTTAAACTACAAAAATCAAATGATAAGTAAAGAAAATAACATAAAATTTTTAGGTCTAACACTAGATGAAAACTGTAATTGGGGAATACATATTGATAACATTTGTAAAAAAATTAATAGATTTGTATATGCGCTTAAACAAGTACACAATACGGTCAATGAAGCCACAGCACTCAATGCTTATCACGGCTTCGTAGGATCTGTCCTGAGATACGGCTTGCTTTTATGGGGTAACTCTGTGCATATTCAAAGGGTCTTCATAGTGCAAAAGAAATGCATGAGAGCAATAACTGGGGCTCCACCATTTGAAAGCTGTAGACCAATTTTTAAAAAACTAAAAGTTTTAACTTTAACTTCCTTATACATTTTAGAAATTGGCATGTTTGTAAGGAAAAACACACACTTCTTTTCCAAAGTTAGTGACAATAGCAGATATACGAAAAGAGATCCCTCAAAATTAAAACATATACCTTGCAGAAGCACCCTCCATTATAAGAACAGTTATTTAATGTCTATAAAAGTCTACAACCATATTCCACAATCTATTAGAGAACTACCTTTACGTTTGTTTAAAAAAGCATTATATAATTGGTTGCTTGAAAAAAATTTTTACACAGTTCAGGAATTCATAGCTTGTAAGCGTAACCGATATACATAATAGTTTTTTTTTTTTTTTAGTTTTACCCAATAATGTATTTATTCAATATTTTTATTTAGTGTTTATGTAGCAATATTGTAAATGTTTTTAAGTCTGGTCAGGTGGTATACCCAACATACCCATATTTTATTATAATGTACGTGCAATGATATCTCAGCCTAAGAATATTCGTATGCCTCTTGCAGAGGCGGATATGTCGGAAAACTAATTGTAACATAACAACTTTTGTACCATATCCTTGGCGAATAAATATCTTTATCTTTATCTAGTATTATAGTTTAGTATTGCGTTCCAATAATTGTTTTCATTGAGACCAAACAAAACAAACACTCGTTTTTTAATTCATTCTAAAATCAACTCAGTCGAAATTAGTCTATTAGGCTCTATTTGTCTCCGGTAACATTGAAATTTGATGATACAATTAAACGTAATAGTGACGTCATCAATACCTATCATTGCAGTTTTTCCTGTTTGTTACGTTGAACAACAACAAATGTATACGCATATGGTCTTTTTTGTGGGTGAGGCGTGTACGTATACATACAAATAACATAACATACCACGCCTATGTTTCTGGAAGCACAAACACTTTAACCACACAAATATTTGTGTCCTGTGGGAATCGAACCCACGACCCCGTGATCAGCAGTCTGACACTCGAACCACTAGACCACAGACTTCCTCAAAATCAATCATTATACATATAATATTTGCGAATACGGGTACAAAAAAGGTCAGGTATCTTTTTGTACTTTTTTGGCATTTTCTATGCTAAGATTTTAAAGATATTTTTTCACGGTGGCTTAGTGGTCATAGTGTCTGGTGTACCTAACCAGAAGACGCAGGTTCGTATCCTGATCGCAGTCGAAGTTTTCCTTCCCTAAAATAACTTTAAATGGTCACTTTCCATAAATTTTCCCAACCTTTTCGCAACTATGCTGGGGTCGACTTCCAGTTTAACCAAATGCGTCTGAATATATTTTACACGAAGCGACTACCATGAGACGTCCGCAACCCAATGTCTAGGCAATACCGATATTCTGAGGATAGACTGGTTGTCAGGCTTTTTGGGCTTCTGACCACCTCTAACGATTATCATAAGTGTTCATGAAACCAGGACCGACGACATTACGTGTTCTCCGTGACACGGAGAGGTCTCGATGTGTTAACAATGGTCACCCATCCACAAACAGACCGCGTCAAGTGCAGCTTAACCTTGAATATCGGTAATAACAGCCATGAGCCCCACAGCTTTTGTCATCTCGATGTGTTAACGATGGTCACCCATCCACAAACAGACCGCGGCAAGCGCAGCTTAATCTTGAATATCGGTTGTAACAGCCATGAGCCCCACTGCTTTTGTCATCTCGATGTGTTAACAATGGTCACCCATCCACAAACAGACCGCGGCAAGCGCAGCTTAACCTTGAATATTGGTTATAACAGCCATGAGCCCCACTGCTTTTGTCATCTCGATGTGTTAACAATGGTCACCCATCCATAAACAGACCGCGTCAAGTGTAGCTTAAACTTGAATATCGGTAATAACAGCCATGAGCCCCACAGCTTTTGTCATCTCGATGTGTTAACAATGGTCACCCATCCACAAACAGACCGCGTCAAGTGCAGCTTAACCTTGAATATCGGTTATAACAGCCATGAGCCCCACAGCTTTTGTCATCTCGATGTGTTAACAATGGTCACCCATCCATAAACAGACCGCGTCAAGTGCAGCTTAACCTTGAATATCGGTTATAACAGCCATGAGCCCCACAGCTTTTGTCATCTCGATGTGTTAACAATGGTCACCCATCCACAACCAGACCGCGTCAAGTGCAGCTTAACCTTGAATATCGGTTATAACAGCCATGATCCCCACTGCTTTTGTCATCTCGATGTGTTAACAATGGTCACCCATCCACAAACAGACCGCGGCAAGCGCAGCTTAACCTTGAATATTGGTTATAACAGCCATGAGCCCCACTGCTTTTGTCATCTCGATGTGTTAACAATGGTCACCCATCCACAAACAGACCGCGTCAAGTGCAGCTTAAACTTGAATATCGGTTATAACAGCCATGAGCCCCACTGCTTTTGTCATCTCGATGTGTTAACAATGGTAACCCATCCACAAACAGACCGCGGCAAGCGCAGCTTAACCTTGAATATCGGTTATAACTTAGGCATGATCTCTGCTTTTGTCACTTCCATGAACTTGAAAATCAATTTCTGATGAAACAAATTACTTCCTTACAATTATTATGTCATTCATATTACAATGAAAAAACTTGAGAGGTGTCAAGGGACACCCGGATGGAACGAAGTTCCTTTCATTAAAATTTAATAATTAAAAATAAAAAAACCTGTATACACTCAACAATTCACAACGCGCGAAATTCAAATATTGTCATTCACTCAATAATTCGAAATTCAAATATTGTTGACAAGCAAAAAGTGTCGTGACAAATTTTCGTAAGATTTTTTTCCGTCTAGCCCCCTTTCACAACGCGCGATAAGGAACTTCGTTCCAATAATTGTACACCAAACACATATCAGCTAGCTATGAATTAATTAAACAATCACATTGTTGTGGTGAACTTCTTTTGTCTTTTTATGACGTCAATTTCAATGGAATTATAATATGGTAGGTATAATGTCACCAGGAATGTGCCTTAATAGGCGTTGCACAGGGGAGTTCTGGGGTGGTCTATTAAGAGGACACAGTGCCCCCCTCCATGTGCTGATAGTGGCCACTGGGGTGGTTTTAGTGGGTAAGAATCCCACACTCTCCGGTCTAACCCCCGTAGACCGGCAGCCTCTTGAATGTTTCCCCCCGTAACCCAAAAAAAAGGTATAATCTAACCTTTTGATCTTTGAGCGATACTGACAGTTTGATTTTTTCTTAACCACAAATATTTTATCATAATTATTATTTTTTGTGAACTAGCGTGTTGGCATGTTTTTTTTTTATTCTGGCGGGCTTACCCAGCCTCTTAATCATCATCATCAACAAATATACTGTCCCATTGCTGGGCCCGGGTCTCCTCTCACAGAATGAGAGGGATTAGGCTATAGTCCACCGCTTAATAGTAAATAAAAATTTAAAAATCCGACTGTCAAAGAAGTCAACTGAAAAGAAAGAAACAATACGTCAGGAACAGAGCGATATTAGGTAACAGTCGATACCCATTATTGAGAAAAATTTGGTCCGGTATCGAATTCAAAATGAAAAATGATTAGAAAAACCTAAAGATGATTTTAAAATACTTATTCAATGATAACCCATTTATACTTCACGTCATAGCCTGTGTTTGGTTGTCGCCATATTGAATTTTTATTACCTACTAGTCTTCAGTGATTAACGTAAGAATCATCAAAATCCGCCCACACGTTTGGTTTCTTAGTGCCACAAAGAAACAAACATATTCATTTTTATTATTTTTATTTATTTATTTTTGGCATTCAACGATTTATTCACTAAACACACAGTAAATATAATATACACATGATACTTTTTTCGCAGTGAATTCGTCACTTAAAGTGCACAACACTGACATAAAAAAAAATTGCAACAAAGTTTTAATTAATAATCGTATTTTTTTTTAAATTTTGTTTTCATTTTAATTAATACTATTAGCTACAATCCCTAAGTAAAGGAATAGGACACCGATGACATTAAAAATAAAATATAAGAATTACCTAAATAACATTATAATACTTAAATGTTTAGGCTGATAAATTTCCTTTGCGTTGCTCAAACGGGTAATAATCTAAGTCATTTCTTAGTCAACCCATACACATAATGCAGGGTAATGTTTTTTAATACTAAAGTGTATTAAAATTATTTATTTATTCACAGGCTGGGGACATTCCAGAATTTTGAAGAATTCAGAATGATGCAACATTCAGCTGCAAACAAAATTTCGCGGGACAAGAGTTTCTGAATTTCACGAAATACTGTGTATACCTAACAGGATTTGAAATTTTCTCATGAAGAACAGAATACGAAATCTTGAAATATAAATAAATTTATTGCAAATTTCGAAGACTTGTAATTATATAGATTTTACTGAATTCATTACCTACCTTTGTAAAATTTCGATGAAAGCATTTCTACTGCGTTGATGATAATTAACGAAGAAAGACTAAACAAAGGAATACTCTTATCGTATTTTGGCAATATTGCCTCGAGAACTAACCTAAATGCTTCACTATTTTCTTTAATTTCATAACCTCAATTATAATTTGTAATTTCGCTCACCAAGCCTGTGAAATTGGGGACAATTTACAACAAAAAAAAAAACTAAATATTCGTATTCTGCTTTTTCGTAGAAGAAAAAACCCTGACAAGGATTCTCGACAATAGTGTATAAGATTTTCAAAATATTAATTAATAGCTTGTAAGGAAAATATTATCAATTGTTAACATTGTAAAGAAACGATTCAATTTCTTTTGCTATTAAAATATTTTTTTAATAATAATCTACCTATTTGATAAACTTTACTGTCCGTAAATTGTAAAGGGATTGAAGCAACGTCAATTACGATTGACAAAGATATTGAATAAAAAAGTCTTGAAATTATAAGAACTTCTTTAATCGATATCAATTAAATTGGCAATCGTAATTGATCTTGTCCAAACCTCTCAATGTTCGTGTTTTCTAAAATTTTGTAGTAAGTATAATATATCTAATGTGGAAATTCTTTAAAAAATATACACTAACAACATATCTTTCGACTTGACAATGTATTTTCTAATAAGGGGTTTCATGAATGCGATTGTGTGATTGTAAATTGCGCAATGTCATTTTGAATTATTTACGAATCCAATTTATATCATTGTGTTAACTGTAATCGGTTTACGAATTTACTACAATTATATAGATTAATTTAGTAGTATATATGTGTTACAATTTGTTATATTAAAATTTATCAGAACTCACATACGACATATCCTTGCCAGCTTTCCAGCATGCGACTAACGTGTCGCACAATCGCATCCATGATAACAACCATTACATGAGTGTCTGTGAAATATGTTGGCGTACATATTTGTCACAATGTCTATAATATATCATACATTTATATATTTAATTATAGTGTTTAATAGATCAATATTGTAGTTTTTAGGTAGACAATGTTTTGATGCTGCTAAAGGTATTAAGAGCTTATTCACACGTATGTGGCGGCAAATAACATAAGTTGCTATAGTGCTACCTACTTATATTAGACGTGGCTTCAATAGCTACCTAAGCAGCAAATAGGAAGCACTTCGTCTCAATACAGAGCGTAAATAAGCGCAGGCGCAAGCCGTAGGCTACTTCATAAAAATATAGTTATATATATTATATTTATATATATTCTAGAATACTATTCGCTCGTTTGATTTGTAATCTCTTTTCTATACTTTGCAACGAGCTGTACTGAATGCTAGTTTGTATGTAATATAGTGTAAGTGTGTTTATAGCTGTGTAGGGTAGATGTTCTTTACATATCTGATTTAAATTGTACGAACGTCCATCTTAATGTCACCGAATTTACTTCCTTCTTTGTGATCCGTTTTAGTGAAAATTGGAGTCTGTTGTATTCTGTAGTTACAGAGGTCAAATTTCTTTGATTGATTTTCAACTTTAATACAAATATATAAGGTTCAGCCTAATCCCTCTCAATATGAGAGGAGACCCGTGCCCAGCAGTGGGACAGTATATGGGTTGATGATGATGATATAAGGTTCATGTTCAATTGGGAAAATTTGATAGTTTAGAGTCGGCTTTGCACGGGTGTAATGTACTACCTGATAACATGCAAATATTATACACTAATAATGTGGCTTTCGAAAAAAAATGTTTAAGATCCAAAGATTGAGGGTAACCCCAACAACTTCACAAACTCACAAACTTTACCTCTTTATATTATTAGTATAGCTAAAATTTTTACTAAACCTTTTACAAATTTTTTAACAAATCACCCGATCAAGTTTGACCACACAATCTCCAAAATTGTGGGTTGTGACACACTTAGTCACATGCATTTTTCCAGGTAACCGGAATAGGGTTAAACTTGGAGACATGTATGGGTTAATCATGTGATGAGGTCACACTTCGACTCCGGATAAACTTCGGGCATGACTAATATTATAGTGATCGGCAATATGGGTGGGGTTAACGCTTTTCATTTAAATATTATTTTGGTAACATAAACTGTTACTATTGCACGTAAAACCGTCGGTCCCTCTTGTCATAAGAACACCTATGACAATTGTTAGTGGTAGTCAGAAGCCCAAAAAGCCTAACAACCAGTCTATCCTCAAAGTATCGTTATTTCCCAAAAATTGGATTGCGGAGGTCTAATGGCAGTCGCTTCGTGTAAAATACTGATATTCAGCCGCATCTGGTTATAGTGGAAGCCGACCCCAATATAGTTGGGAAAAGGCTCGGAGAAAAAGTTATAATTTTTTCTATGCAGTCCTTTTGAGTCCCACTGCTGAGCATACCTTCCCTAACTAAGTTTGTATTTTCTATCCTTAGCTAAAATTCTAGTTACTGGAATGCCTTACGACATTAAATTTACAGACTATTCTATTGAAATAAAACTACTTTTTACGAATTTTATGGCGTTATATTGATATTATTAATCCCGATGTTTCGGACAGCGTCCATGGTGACGGGTAGACTGGGCGTCTTGATGATCTCGATAAAATCCGTAAAAAGTAGTTTTATTTAAATGTCTAATATTCGTGTGGATATCAGAAATCAGTCTATTTTATTCTAAACTTTTGACTGTTCGTTTAGTCCACGGCCTGTGATGTTGAATTTCTATTCCTCATTCTTATAGGGACTAGTTGACTAGGAGATCAAAATTTTCCTTCCCAAAAATATAACTTTTCTTACAAGTTAAATTAATGAGCTGAGAAATTTGTACAGGCGCCAGCAGGTCATGCTATCCAAAACTGTCAAATTTTCCCAATTGAATATGAACCTTATGGTTTTGTGTTAAAGTTGACAAACAAATCAAATCAAAGAAATTTGACAGATTGTGGTAGCTTGATGTGCGGGCCTCTGTACAGGAAGTTGAATTGTTTTTCCTTGTTGTATTGTAACCTATTTTAAAAGTTCTTCTTGGTTTAATTTAATGTCGTAAAATGGTATCCATACTGTACCTATGTGTGTTTGTAATCACGTTCTCGAAAACTGCTCTAACGATTTCGATGGAAATTACAATGTATATGTTTACTGGCGAAAAATCGGTCTAGATAAGTCTCTTTTCTGGGAGAATTAATGTCTTCAATGTTTTCACACAAGTAATACCTAAACTTGAACACAAGGTTGGTGTAGCTAGACAATGACTAAGCTGTATGTGGCTGCAATCAGTCTATGGATGGGTGACTGTTCTGAATACATCGACACCTTTAAGACACTTTTCAATATTTCACCAGCTTAGAGTTAAATCGAATTTTCACTAAAACGAATCAACTAGAGACTTCCGTTATACTGAACTATTAGTTAAGGAGAAACGTAACTATGTAATTGATATAAAAATGGTGAAAATTATAACAATATTATGTCCCCAAACTGTGAGTTTTATTTAATCCCCTGTAGCTGAAGAACTGCCAAATAAAAAATGTCTTTATGATATTTACATAGGATTGAAAATGGAACGCAATTCGTTTTAGGTATCTACTCAAGGTGACATCAGAATTTTATTCGTACACAATTTTCGACTCTATTTGAGTTTCATTAAGATGCAATTAAATTTTTGGTAGGGCAGTAATTAGCCTAAACAACAAACATTTTAGAGTTACTACGGAACTGACGTCACTCTCTTGGAAAACATCTTATTAGTTATAACGCATGAAATGCTCCTTATTAAAAAGCATTAAAGATGAAATTCGAATGCTTTGTGCATGACTATTGTGGGAAGGTTCTTATTACAAAGGCCTTCGTTGAAATTCGAATGAAACTCTTTAACTGTTGCGTTTACAGTAATGTAGGCTTGTAGTCTGATCTCACCATGCCGCATACCGCGGTATAAAATTATCCTTAGTGCAACAGCTTTAAAGTTGCAATTTGAATATGATAATACGGCAAGGAGTGTAGAGATCTCTTGAAACGGTCCTTCTTGCAAAGGTTTTAAAGTACAAAACTGAATGCAACTTTTTGGCTAATGTGTCATATACAAATTAAAACGTCTGCTGGCCAAAACTGCACGTGCTTATACGTCCACATGATGAGAGAATAATTTAGAAATGACTACGAAAAATAATTTAACAAAGTAATAAAATACAACTAGGCATGTGATAGGTGTAGAAAGTTCTTTCATTTACCAAACATGTATAGAAGAACGAATCTTGTCACCAAGTTTTTTAGCGGAGCTAGAGTAAGCGGCAGTAGCGAGCCTAATTAGAAAGCGCTCAACGAGACGGACTGAGCTGTAGCACGATTTCCCCTTGTCATGGTATTTGTGAATCCTAACGCCAGAACAGTAACCATTATGGATCTTCAAAACTGACCTTCAAGTGAATTATTGGGTCTTTTTTTATTATTCCACTAAGTTGACCAACAAGCACACGGCCCACCTGATGGTAAGCGGTTACCGTAGCCTATAGACGCTTGCAACACCAGGGGTATCACTTGCGTAAAACGAAAGAGGAATAGTTGGGTTGGTAATATAAGGGTCAAAGTCCATCATAACGTTTCCTCGTGGAGCACTGACTATTTGGTGGTATGACGTAGGTGCGGGGGCGGGGCGACACATTTCGATAATGTGATTGGACCATCACGCGATGGTTACGACCGTCGTGATTGGTCTGTTTATGCGTATCACGACATCGAGTGCACTTTCGTGCAATTTTATTGACATCATAATTATTTTCTGTGTAAAAATGTCCAAAGAATACTTTTATTTATTTATTGGAACGAAGTTCCTTATCGCGCGTTGTGAAAAAATTTTAGCTTTACGGAATTTTTTTTTACGAAAAAGTTGTCACGACACTTTTTTCGAAATTCAAATATTGTTGACAAGCATTCAAATATTATCGAGTGAATGACAATATTTGAATTTCGCGCGTTGTGAATTGTTGAGTGTATACAGGTTTTTTTATTTTTAATTATTAAATTTTAATGAAAGGAACTTCGTTCCATCCGGGTGTCCCTTGACACCTCTCAAGTTTTTTTTTTCTTTATGCACTGATGCTACAAAGGCGGTTTTAATGCCATTAGGCATTTTCTGCCAGACAACCTTAGGGTGATGCAGAGATAATAAAATCACAGTAGATGCACTATTTAAATTATGAGATCTTAGACTAAGTTTAATAAATATAATATTATATGTTATAAATAAACAAATACAAAAAAAAACTACATATATATTTATACATATTTAAAAACATACATACATACTTAAAAATACATAATAATATATACATACAAATATATAAAAAAAAATCAACTCATTTTAGTTATAATTTGTTTAAAGGTAGGTATATCTAGTTATCTATTTTTATTACTATAATGAATGTTTTGCACATATGTGACATGCATACAGTAGAATCTCGATCATCCGAACATCGATTATCCTGGAATGATTCGTCACGGCTCTAATTGCTAATTTTAAATTGGATTCATTTATTTATTTAGTATGAAACTGCATTGTTCTCATATGAATATTTAATGAGAACAATGCAGTAGGTAACAAAAATTGTAAACCAAGATTATCACATGTTTTAAAAAAAGAGTAGGTAGGTACTATGGAGTTTCTTGCCGATTCTTCTCCATAAGACCCACTTTTTGGAACCGTGCAACTAGTTTTTACTTTTCAAAAGTGCTATTGTTCTAATTGAAATAAAATAAATGGCTATGACTAAAAATGTTCGTGATTAAAAAAAAAGAATTAATTTTAAAAATGTTTTGACCGCGCAGCGACACATTTTATGACGAATTTATTCTGGCGATTGTAGAGTTTGTTGTTGATTTGTTTTCTTTAAGAACTGCCCTGAACTGACGTCTTTCGTATTTTATTTTTATTTACGTTTTGTGTTAAAAATCTTTAGATTTTCATCACAAATTCAAATCAAATAATATTTGTAATTGATTATCTGCATTTTTGATGATGTGGAATAGACCTGGTTTTATTTGATGTGTAGAATTGGGATTCTACTGTATTTTTGTAAAATAATTAAATATAATAGTAAATAAAAAACGATAAATGAATTATCCCAATTCGAAATACTTTTTCTTTATATCAAGCTCCTTTCCAACGATAATACCTAGCTACAACAATATACAAAAAATGTATAGTGATCCATTTATTTTACCATAAGTGCATCACGCTCAAATCACTACCCTTCCTACCCTTTCGCCGAGCATTCAAGATCCATGCCGAACACTATACCTGACAGCCAGTGACCATTACACTGCCAAGTCAAAAACCCCGAGTTGGAATCCAAGGCACGCACCTCTGACTATTCGAAATCATGTGCGTATTAATAGTGAATTATCGGAATTATCACTCGCTTAAAACGGTGAAGGGAAACATCGTGAGGAAACCGGCATGCCATGATGCCGTGTGAAGAATGCCAACCCACATTACGCAAGCGTGGTGGACTATAGCTTAATCCCATTCTGAGAGGAGACCCGTGCCCAGCAGTGGGACAGTATAGCTTCAAGCTTGTGTAATTTTCTGTACAATTCGATTTATAAAAAGCAATGCGATTTTGCTCAATTCCAGTTTGTAATTTTATTTTTTCCATTGTAAAATTTAATTAATGCGTCATCATACCATTATCACCATACCATCATACCATTATCACCCCTGTATTCCCGAAAGCTTAGGCAGAGGTGTACTAATGTGTACATTAGTAGTAGTTTTAGGTCCCATGTAATGGGGGCGAGCCTATTGCCATTAACCGGGCACAAATCCAGATTCCGAGCTGCTACTGAGAATTTCGTAGAAATACCCAATAACACTGCTCGACCTGGGGATCGAATCCAGGACCTCTAGCGTAGCAGTCGCGCTTAGGACCACTAGACTAATGAGGCAGTCATTATTCACGCATAATGTGTATGCAATTAAAAGTGATTTTCGTCAGTTTTGGCCAAGGTTATGAGGTAACAAATTTCTGGAATAAAAACAATGACTGTTAATTAAATGATTAATAATTACATTGAATTAGGCTTATCTACTGTTTAAGGATACATTAAACTACATATATGTATGTGGGATGTGGGGTTGATAAAAACCACGAATCTTCAAATCTTTCCTTTATTTCGGTTTTTTATTACATGGACGAACGTTATCGCTCTTATAGTCGTGTCGCCATTGTGCCTTTCATTATTTTATCTCGCTCACTCTTGCATACATGACTCTCATGCTCTCTCTGTCATTCCTACACTATTACACTCTCGCTCTTTTATTGTACCTCTCACTCTCACGCTTAACATTCCCACATTCGGCCATCCTGCTACAATGTCTGACCCCAGACATTACATTCGCGGATCACGCATTCACTCAGTCATTCTCTTCCCACACGTTTACTTAACAATTAATAATTACTGTACTAAACACAGCTAAAGGTTACAGTAGTGAATACATCCATAACTCAGCAGGCTCACTAACATTAGATAACAAGTGGTTCCAAAAGCAGTTATGTGACCTTAACTCACCCGGTTCCTCATTCTGAGTCCATGCATGGCCACCTTTTCATTTGGTCCGCTGAACTGGAAGTTTTATTGGATCCTTCTATGTTAGGGTCCACTTTTTCTACTTCATAACGATCATTTAGCTTTACTCTTACTACTCGGTAGGGGCCCAGGTACTTAGGCTTCAATTTAAGACCTGTCCCAAACTGTGTTCGCTTAATGGCCACAAGATCCCCTTCCTCATATTTTGTACTATGTTTTCGATTCTTATTAAAATTTCGTTTATTTTCTTCCTGTATTTTGAGAATTTGTTGTTTTGCCTTAATCCTTAGCTCCTCCCTATCCTTATCATACTGATCCACTTCCTCCTGTTTTAATAATTGTATTATTTCCAAGTCTTCTTTTGATCTCATCTCAGTGCCAATCATTAGCTGGAATGGTGAAGTATTTATGCTTCTGTGATAGGTGCCATTCAGAGCTCGCTGCAGGCGGTTTACATGTTTGTACCAAACTGATGGGTTCTGTACACACAACTTTGTTAACACTGATATAATGGTTCTGTGCACTCTCTCCACTTGCCCATTTCCTCGGGGAACTCCAGTGGTTATGGAAATATGCAAAATGTTTTCTTCCTGACAAAACTCCTTGAACTCATTACTTGTGAAGGCAGTTCCTCGATCAGTAATTATTCTGAAAGGGTTACCAAAATGTTGTTGGTGTACTTTTAATTTATCTAAGGTTTCTTTACTAGTGGTGCTTTTGGTGGGGAATATCCAAGTAAACTTAGTGAAAGAATCTACTATGGTAAGTATATAATTGTATTGTTTCCTTGTCTCGGTTAAAGGTCCAATGTGGTCCAGGTGGAGAGTATGCAATGGAATGCTTCCTTTTTCTATAGGATTCAAATAGCCTTCTTGCTTTCCTGCTTTTCTTGTAGCAAGTAGACATGGTATACAAGTGATAATAAATTCCTCTAACTTCTTCTCCAGATTTGGTATATAGTAGTCTTTCATTATAAGTTCCTTCATTTTTTTAACTGCGAAATGCCCCTTGTTGTGAATCTGCCTAATAATCTCTTTCTCTAAAGTCTTGGGTATGACAAGTAGTTTTTGTTCACCCTTATACAGCAGTCCATTATCAAGCCAATAATCCAAATATGAGTTATTCTTTAGTACCTCACATATGGCCTTCAACCCTTCATCATTTTGCTGAGCTGTCTTGATCTGGTCTTGCAGACTGTTTGTTACCATGGCATGATAGGGGTACCTGCTCAATGCATCAGCATGCCTCATTTTCGACCCTGACCGATGTTCAACTTCATAATCAAATTGATCCAGAAATAGTACCCAGCGAGCAACCTTAGCAGACAAGTCCTTCTTTTCTAGAGTTGACTTGAACGCCTGGCAATCTGTAACAATCTTGAAACGCACTCCATACAAATACTGACGAAACTTCTTCACACCCTCAATGATGGCTAAGGCTTCCAGCTCATAACTTGAATACTTTGATTCAGCTTCACTAGTTCTTTTACTCATGTAGTAAACTGGATGCAATCCATCTGGGTGCAACTGTAACAATATTGCAGAGTAAGCAACAGATGAGGCATCAGTATGAAGCTCTGATGTTAAGTTAGAATTGTAGATCTTTAACACAGGGTTAACTCCCAAACAATGTTTCAATGTATTGAAAGCAATATGTTCTGCCTCACCAAACTTGAATTTCATATCCTTCCGTAGCAAATCTGTAAGAGGTTTTGCAATGACTGCATAGTCTGGTATGTACTTCCTAAAGTAAGAAGTTAATCCAATGAAGCTGTGCACTTGCTTCGTATTAGTTGGTTTAGGGTACCTAATCACTGCATCTGTCTTCTCCGGAGTGGGCCTCACTTCCCCATTCTTAATAAAATGCCCCAGATACTCAATTTCGTGACAAATTAAGTTAACCTTCTTCCAGTTTATTTCTAATCCATATTGTTGTGCTATATCTAATACAGCCTTTAACCTTTTAACTGCTTGTTCCTCATCTTTTGCTGGAATTAACAAGTCATCGATAAATATCAACACTTCTCCCTTCACTAGGAGATCTCGGAATATTATTGAGATAAATCTCATAAAATATTTTGGGCAGATAGACAATCCAAATGGGGCACGTAGAAACTCAAATTGCCCATGGTGACTCACAAATGATGTGTACTGAATAGACCCTTCGCTAACCTTAAGGTGGAAAAAACCATTTTTTAAATCTAACACGCTGTAAATTTTAGCATCTTTTAATTTATCTATTAAGTCCTCAATAACTGGCAGTGGAAACTTATCTTTGACCATCTTACTATTTAACCTTCTGTAATCAACACATACCCGAGTGGAACCATCCTTTTTCTTCACCAACACTAAGGGGCTACTATATTCAGAGTAACTTACCCTAATGATACCCTTTTCCAACCACTCGGATATCTGATCCTCCACCACTTCTTGTTCCTTAAGTGATAAGCGACGGGGTGGCTGTGAGACCGGTATGTCATCCTTCAGAATAATCTTCAACTGCAATGGTGCTTCTCTGACCTGCATAGGCTTGTAATTTTCTACACACTGAATTACTTCTTGTCTCAATGCAGGATTCGCCATGGGACCTATAACAGAACCAGATGAGCATACATCACTTGCATAACATCCCAATCCAATCTGTAACCAGTCTTTATGCATAAATCTCACACAACCAGCATCCATCACCACTGTAACATCAACTAGAAATTCTTGACCTATAATGGCATCATACGGAATACAGTCACATGATATTACATGAAATGATACATTTTCGTAATATTGTCCATCGACGCACAACTGTAAATGGCATTTGCCCATTGAACGCACTGTTGATAGTCCAATCCCGGTGAGTGTTAGTTCGTCTTTTTCACAATTCGGGCTACCGATCGCACTATAAATGACCGACGATATAATGTTTACATCGCTACCAGAATCAACTAGCGCTTGTACACAGTGTCCGTTTAATTTCACCGGTATAACAGGTTTCCGCGACACTCTACGCTGTTTGTTTACCACCTGCATAACCTCAGTTCTATCTGACAGGTCACTGTCACTGTCAGTGTCAACGTCATAGTCAACATTCTTCAGCGTCTTTGGTTCAAGTTCATCGTTCATTTCGCCGCTGACGTTGGCATCACACTCCGAAGTGAAGTTTGCTTCATTATCTTTCTTTGTTCCGAACATCGTACGTTTCGTTGCATTGTCGTTATGTTGAGAGCGACGATTTTTTCCGATGTTCCCCGACGACTTACGATCATGTCCGAAGCTGTCATTGGTCACTTTATTTGTGCATGTCGTGCCAACATGGCCGAATTCGTTGCATTTAAAGCACTTTAATCCTTTGCTTTTGTGTGGGCAATCATCCGATGTATGACCCGGCTCACCACAACCGTAGCAACGAATACGCTTGCCTTTACGCAGCCTGCTTGATGGTACCTCTTCAGTATTATGCTGTTTCGATTCTTGCATCTTACGGGTTATCAACTCATAAATCTTAAGCTTCTCCTTCAATTCAGGGTACGTGGTTACACCGTACAACATCACCTTATTCGTCTCAATATCAATGATGCCATCTACAATGTATTTAATTGCGACATAGTCCGGCATTTTACCTCGCTTACCCAGCTCCTTCATTGTAAGCATATAATCAAGGCAGCTTTCCTTCGACTTCTTTTTTCTAGAACTCATAAGCTCGTGTATAGCCTTAACGTCCACGGTATCTGGGAATTCTTTAATCAGGGCAGCTTTCAAGTCGTCCCAACTTTTAAACGGTCGCTCCGCTCGTAACCAAAGCGCCGCTGTACCGGTGAGCGCTCGTCTTGCCACCAGTAACTGCTGGAGTGGAGACCAACCAAATATCTCCGCGTTGCTCTCCACATCATCAATCCATCTTATTACCGGATACGTGTTGTCGCGTCCGCTGAATTTCGGCAGCAATTCCGCGGTCATCTGCAACATATTCGCCGGACTCGGTCGCGTTTCACGATCATCATAATCGTCTTCCAAGTCGGCTTGCCGGCTTTTACGTCTTTCTTTTACGTCTTTAGGCATGTTATCGTCGTTTGCACAACAGTCTTCGTAATGCACTCTACAACACACCGGTGACAATAGCGGAGTCTTCGAAGTAATTCGTGCACGTGCTCCCGAACTTTCTTGGTGGATTTATCGCTGCACCAGCCGCAAATCTTGTCTTCTTTTTTCAGATCCCGGACGAGCCCCCAATTTGTGGGATGTGGGGTTGATAAAAACCACGAATCTTCAAATCTTTCCTTTATTTCGGTTTTTTATTACATGGACGAACGTTATCGCTCTTATAGTCGTGTCGCCATTGTGCCTTTCATTATTTTATCTCGCTCACTCTTGCATACATGACTCTCATGCTCTCTCTGTCATTCCTACACTATTACACTCTCGCTCTTTTATTGTACCTCTCACTCTCACGCTTAACATTCCCACATGTATGTAATCTGTTTGTCGCGTTTCTACTGTATTTATGTAAATTCCATTACCTATATTGATATTAGTTATTAATTAGGTATATGTACTTTCAAAATCAAAGTCAAAGCAACTAATTTATTCCTGAAAGACTACTTAGGTAATACTTTTTGAACGTAATTTTTACATTAAGACAGCCCCCAAAACGCCCGGCCTTATTTTTCATTTCAAATAACCATTTTTAGTTGGTTATCAACTATTAACTGAAATTTTCGAAACGTATAACACATACCGTTTTAAAGTTCATAAATAATAGGTGAAAAATACAAAAAGTTTTAAATAAAAACATAATTGAAAATTTTTAAAACCCGACTGAAAAGAAAAAACATAGCAATTTTAACAGTCGGGACCCATTATTGGGAGATCAGGTTTAGAACTTTTTTTTTTATAGTACTGAAGAAGCTGTATGCGAAAAACTGAGGACAGGGTGAAATGGCGCACATTAGGGGAGGCCTACGTCCAGCAGTAGACTAATATAGGCTGATGATGATGATGATGATCATAGTACCGAATATCCTCAAGGATCATCATGGAAGTAGGGTATGTTGGGCTCGTACTGACTAACAACCGTCGGTAACTTGCCTTCACTTACCCTAGTCATGGCCATGGGATCCTTGAATATCGCCACGACCACGACAGGCTGTGGTCCAGCTATTGCTGAACCCCTTCGATAAACAAGGCTTTGCTTCGTATTCTAATCGAAGGCAAGCTTGTGGCTAACACGTGCCGCCCGATAATTTATAGCCTTTCAATATTCTCAATTTTAAGAGAGGTAGGACATAGTAGGAGCCCCCTCAAGAGGTTCTCGCTTTGTCGTGGAGGGAGGGGCTTTGTAACCGTGGATTGAAGGCCCACGGTGAAGCAAAGTAGAACCCAAGCCCGCACCGGAGCGGCCAATGTGGACACGGTGGGGCCGCAGGGGTAGAGGAATGTCGGTATTACGATACGCTGCTTTCCCTACCCTCTGCGGCCGAGGTGTGAACGGCGGCGGGGCCACATATCTTTCCCGCCGCAAAGAGGGCCTATCGCCTAAGGGCGGATTCGGGGTCGTCAGTCACCCATTGCACTTGGTCCTCCGGGAGGGTCCATCAATGGATGTCCGCGGTGGGATCGCAGATCATGCGAGAGCGATTCCCGTGTTCCCACCACTATGTGGAAGCTGGTAGTGGTGATGGTTTTAGTCGGTATGCTGGCCACTTGCCCAAAATAACCGTCCCGCATCCCCGAGCGGGGTGGCATGCATAAGAAGCATTTCCCCACCCGATGAAAAATAAAATAAAAAAAGGACATAGTAGGATAATTCCACTCAAATTGGAGCTCCCCGACTGGGGAAGTACCTCCGTTTTGCTGAAAATCGAGTGAAATACTTTGAGCTGTGCTGTGTTCCTTACGGTCAGCAAGATCGCCAGTGCTCCTTGAGGAAACGTGTCACAGAAATATACTGATAATATTTACATGGAGTCTTGATAACGAGTTCCCTCATAAGGAACGGTGGAGGTGACTCATTGGGAATTACCCATCATCAACCCATATACTGTCCCACTGCTGGGCACGGGTCTCCTCTCATATTGAGAGGGATTAGGCTATAGTCCACCACGCTGGCCTAGTGCGGACTTCACAAACCGTCGAGAAAAATCTCTAAGGTATGCAGGTTTCCTCACGATGTTTTCCTTCACTGTTTAAGCTAGTGATAATTAATTATTAATTCGCACATGAATTCGAAAAGTCAGAGGTGCGTGCCTTGGGTTCGAACTCGAGACCTTCGACTTGGCAGTCCAATGGTCATACAACTAGGCTATCACTGCTTGGGAATTGCCCACTCTGATACCTAGGTAGGTATATGTTATCGCCGATTAGGCACCATGCATTTGCGGTTGACATGGTTGCTAACATCCGAGCCTATCAAAAACTATAGGTAGGACAAACTGTTTTTGGTTTTGGAAAATCCTCATGAGTTATCTCCTACCTGGGAAGGTGACCAGAGGCCATACCTACGACAACGTGTTAATGCGATCATTTTTAGGTTGTAAGAAAGGGATGGTGCTATTTAATTTATAGAGCGGCATCCCTCTCTCTCCATCGGAAAACTATCGCAATAACACGTTTTGGTACGGCCACAGGCATGTTGGATTTCATCATCAACCCATATACTGTCCCACTGCTGGGCACGGGACTCATCTCAATGGAGAGGGATTAAGCTATAGTCCACCACGCTGGCCTAGTGCGGGTTGGCAGACTTCACACGCCGTCGAGAAAATCTTTAAGGCATGCAGGTTTCCTCACGATGTTTTCCTTCACCGTTTAAGCGTGTGATAATAAAATTAATTATTGATACGGACATGATTTCGAAAAGTCAGAGGAGCGTGCCCTGGGTTCGAACTCGAGAACTGTCCCGCAAGGTGTCACCTACCTTTTTTCCTTGTGCTTGGTTCCTAGTAATCGTAGCGTCATGTTTAATTTATTTAATTTATTCAGACATAAAATATCCTTAATATTGCATACAAATTCATCAAAACATAAAAATAACGCATTATAATTAAGTATCTTTTTGTATATTTTTGGCATTTTCCATGCTAAGATTCTAAATAACTATAATTAAGTATTCAATTCCATAATTATTAAAAAAAAAGCACATTTAATCAATTAAAATAATAATTTAAAATAACATAACATACTTATAAATTAATTTAAATAATATTAACATAATAAACAGATTAATTGAAATCAATATAATATATCAAATTGATACAGTAAATTATCATTATTGCTTTTATGGCATATAACCTTCTTCAATAAATGGACTATCCAACCCAAAAATATTTTTTTTAATTCGAACCAGTAATTCCTGAGTTTATCCCGTTCAACCAACTAAACAAATAAACTTCAGTTGTATAATATTATAACATTAGTACGTATAATAGATAATTGATTTTTTTTTTCGAATTCGACACTTATTTTTGGACTTACGATGGCCATATCACTACGTTCTAACTATGATATTTCAGTCCCACTGCTGGGCATGGGTATCCTCTCAAATTAAGAGGGATTTAGGCTATAGTCCACCACGCTATACTGCACCACCAATATTAGAAAGCTGTTTACAGGCACGTATTCATTAGATATAAGGAAATATTTGTGTTTACATTGTGATGTCATGCTTGCATCACGAATCTGTCGTCACGCAAATGTGTCGTAACCACATCGTCACAGATAAACAAAATCTTTACCTACGTAATTATTACAGCTATGGATTGAATCCATGAAAATTAATTATCCTTTTTTTTTATTAACATCCTCCGTACAGTCACTATCATAATTCTAGGTAAGACTGATTAAGTAATCATTATTTACCTTTTCATACTCACATTTAATCACGTATACAATAACTAAAGGATAATTTATTATTGCAGTTTATATTATAATACTAGGAAATGCATTAATTATTACCTATTATTTTATTAATTCAGTTTAATATGGCTTTTAGATTTTTTTCTAACGTCATTACAAATGAAAGCTTTTGCTGGCGTATGTTGGTTATTCTTTGTAAGCTTAACATGCCTCATCGTTTGACGATTTTTCTCAACTGTCAGGATAAGTTTCACGTGAAGATGCGGCTGAATTTTTTACCACTAAGTTCGCAAGCAAACGGCCCACCTGATGACCTGATGTAAGCGGTTACCGCAGCCTATAGACGCTTGCAACACCAGGGGTATCACTTGCGCGTTGCCGACCCTGTAAAACGAAAGAGGAATAGTTGGGCTGGCAGTATAAGGCTCAAAACCACTGCCAACACAACGTTTCCTCGTGGAGCACTGGCAACCCTACTCATCGTAAGGAACACAACACAGTTCAAAGCAGTGTTATTTTACTTCCATTTTCTGCAAGGCGGAGGTACAGTCAGCAACGAAAGTCGCTGAACACAGCTAAATTTTTTTATTGTCACAGCTCCAGAACTTGGCAGCAGGTCTTTTCTACTAAGGTAACCTAAATATTTAATGGTCATCTATGCAATTATTTCGCATAACCTTCTTAGGTCAGTAACTTCATACTTGTTAAAAATCATATTGAAGATTGCAACATGTTCAGCGACTTTCGTTGCTGACTGTACTTCCGCAGTTGGGCAGCTCCAATTTGAGTATTACTTCTCTTTTTTATCATCAACTCATATCGGTAATTAGTACTGCCCCAATGCTGGGCACGGGTCTCCTCTCACAGAATGAGAGGGACCTCCTAACTCTCTTATAGATTGTATACCAGTATTTTACACGAAGAACACAATTTCTGTGCAATACCGATATTCCTTAGAATATATGTGTTGACCAGAAATTGGGTTGCCAAAAAGCCTGATGATCACACTATCTAAGGATAGGCTTTTTGAGCTTCTAAAAGTCATTATTCATGTGCCTCTGGTTAGACAGGAAGTCGACCTCAACATAGTTGCGTACGGTTGGGGTCATAAGTTCAGTAACAGTTTCACAAAACAAGTCGCACTTACGACCTTTTTCTTTATCAAACATTTTGCACACAACACGATTTCGTATATCGCACTCTTTCATCATTATCTAGACAGAAAGAGTGCGGTATAATGATCATTAGCCTTAGTGACAAACCTGGCATGTCTATCTGACTTGGTAAACGCCATAGTTGAGAAGATTCGTACGTTTGAACCCCAGTTACAGAGTTCACTTTTTGTGTTTTAAATTTTAATTATGAATTCTGAATGAAGATATTTCCTTGTATTGTTTTATTTCAACCTGACATATTAAACATTCCCTTTGTATCAATTTTAACTTATTTATTTATTTATAACCATAATTATCTTACAACAGACTATTATTACAGGTACGACCATTGGGTCGTACATGTACTTGCTTGCATTGGCAATATATTGAAGCAAACAACTTATTTTCTATAAATTATTTCATAAAATATTAACATTGTGAATTTACACCAAATAATAATTAAATATAACTAATAAAATTCAACAAAGAAAACAAAACTACATTGTCATCTTTGTCTATATTGACCCCACACACTATCACCTTCTCGTAGTTATACTGTTCGATGGGTAAATGTTTGCATTGACATCACTCACACATGTGTATATACGCGCAGTACCGTACAAGCGAATACGATCGTTGCCGTGCTACTGGACTTATGGCCCCAGACTGTACAACACTCATACTATACGCCCATATAACACACATACACAAAACCCAAAACACACACACACCTCTCCTAAATGCATCATGAACATTTTTTTTACTTATTAATTTTTTTTTCTTATACATTTGTTTAAGTTAAAGATTCTATGATGTCAATATGTAAACAAACTTATACGAATTAAAGTATAACTCGGCGAAAGAGACTGGGGTCCACAACACAGGGTATCTTAGTATGGGGTCCAGTGTAATTATTACCACAGAATTACTGTATTTTTTTTTATTTAAATTATTATTCTCGTATTAAGTTCTTATTTATATTATATTTTTAAATATTTTTACAAAAAAAAAACAAAAGCATTAAAAAATATACTAACAACTAAAAACTTTAACCGGTGGTTAAAGCTCCAGAAAGAGGAACCTCCTGACAATACGGGCCGTGTCCAGCAGTACTGCTTTCTGGATCAGGCCCTTGACCCAGCCGCCTAACGAGAGCCTCCTGAGGTGTTGGTCGAGGCTCGTGGCTATTAAGCCATTGGCTGACACGACTATCGGTACAATGATCGCCGTGTCCACATTCCTCATGGCGACAACCTCGCGAGCCGAGTCAAGATACTTGATATGCTTATCGAGAAAGATAAGCATATCACTTATTCCCTTTCACGAGGTTCCCGTCATGCGGGACGGTAATGTCAACAATCATTGCACGCCTCTCGATTCAGTCCACCACCACAATATCAGGCTTATTGGCTACAATAGTCCTGTCTGTGATGATGGATCGATCCCAGTACAATGAAATATTGCCATTTTCGAGAACTGGGTCGGGCACATACCTGTAGTACGGTACCTCCGATGCAACAAGTGTATTTCAGAGCAAGTTGCTGATGTATAATAAATTATTATTATTATTAAATAGCGACGCGCCGGTAGAGCATACACGCGCTGGGAGGAAAACATTAGAAAAGTTGCTGGACCAAACTGGAATTATGTCGCAAGAGATAGAGCAAATGGAAATCTTTGGAGGAAGCCTTTACCTGAGAGGGGTCCATGCATATAAAAAAATTAAAATTAAAAATAAGAATTGCTTATAAAAATTTTAAAAATTAAAAATAATAACGTGAATATTCTAAAAATAATAATAATTTACCTATTTGATGATATATTATATGATATGATGATAATTTTCTATTAGAGATAATATATAACAGAATTGATGTTTTTTTTTTTCTGTAATCTTTGAATTCGAATCACATGCATGATTAATAATAATCATGCATGTGATTCGAAATTCATTATTGTATTATTATTTTGTAAGTGTATGGAATAAAAGGCTTTTTTTTATTAAATGGCTCGGAGAATTATGTATGTATTAATATGAATCATAATGCTCACTCATAAAGTGAAGTCCCTTGATCTAATTACTCATTAGGGAAATTAATGAAATTGGACCAAATACATTCTACTGCCTTAATTGGGAATTCACCACAATTCAGTTTATAGAGACACTTGTGTCTTTATAATATATACGAGTATATATATAATATTAATATAATAATATTTATTCATAATTACAAAGGTAAAATATAATACAAATATATTATAATTATTATAATATAATTTCTATAGTTTTATTCGCAAACATGTCGCGTCCATGATTAAAATAATTATTTGACAAAATCAACTCCACATAAACTTAGTAAGTAGTATACAAATAGTATCACGGCAAAATTTTCTTTCTATCATGCAAATAACACAGCACACAGTTCCATAAAAACCAATAAGGCAGTAAAAACAACAATTTTAATTTTAAATAAATAGGTACACAAATTCAGTTTTCAGACTGGCTTTTCCAAGAATTTCGCGGGGTTCTCATTAGTTCAAATTTGTCATTACTTTTTTTATTTTTATATTATTATTGGTTATGGTTTGGACACATAGTCCTTTAAGCCACTTGCTATTCAAGTGTCAAATCTTGTTTGCAGAGATAGTTTTAGTTATTTCTCTTGTTTTACGTTTTTATGATTGAATGATGGTGAGTGATGAATGATTGGAAAGAAGGATGACAGATAAATAATTTACCTAAATCAAGTCACGTCCTGCAGCTTTCTGCAGCTGGCCGATGTCTGTGAAGTTGCTCGAGGTCCTAGCAGAATACCAGCGCCGCATCATTTACCAAGATGAAGTGGCAAATGCTGAGTTAGGGTCCTTTTTGTCCTCACGAAACAACTTTTTAATAGTTTTAGATATTTATATTACATATATTTTTTTTATTTAGTTTTTTTTTTTTTTTTACGTAGTTTATTGTGTTTATTTGTTGTCTGTGAGGATGAAATAAATATGTTTCTTTCTTTCTTAATACAGAGATAACTTATAAAATAATTAGGAGGTATTACAGTGTTAGGTGCCTGTACTAGGTAAACCTGTGTTACAGGCGGCAAGTGCTGATCAGATAAGTTAGTAAAATAATACAATTTGTAATAACTAATAAACCAAACAGTAAGTAACATAAATTAGATAATTTAATAATGATAGAAAATTATAAAAAGAGAAATTATTTATTTTGATATCCTATGTTATAATATTAATAAGGGCTTCGGTTTCATCATAGGTCAAGGATTGTAAATGTTTGTACACTACTAATTTAGTACTATGATAATTAAGGGCATAAATGGATAAATTATTATTAAGTCTATTATACAGGAAAAGGCCTATAAATGAATAAAACCTATTTGTGAAAACAAACCTTGACTCTGAAAGCAGAAAAGAGAGCAGAGAAAGACTTTGAGCAGTGATAGCCTGGTGGTATGACAATTGGACTGCCAAGTCGAAGGTCTCGAGTTCGAACCCAAGGCACGCACCTCTGACTTTTCGAAATCATGTGTGCATTAATAATTAATTATCAATCGCTTAAACGGTGATGGAAAACGTCATGAGGAAACCTGCATGCCTTAGAGATTTTCTGGACGGCGTGTGAAGTCTGTCAACCCGCACTAGGCCAGCGTGGTGGACTATAGCCTAATCCCTCTCAATATGAGAGGAGACCCGTGCCCAGCAGTGGGACAGTATATGGGTTGATGATGATGATATGATTGTATCTTTGAATGAGTATAAAACCCTACTCATATTCTAAAAGCTAAAGTAAAGCTGTATATCTGTTATGCTTTCACGCCTAAATTGCTGAACAGATTTTATTGAAATTTTGCACAAAGATAGATTAAACATTCTATTGTAATGTGATTGAAACCGAAAACAATATTTA
Organism: Acronicta alni; assembly: GCA_964056405.1. NCBI lineage: Eukaryota > Metazoa > Arthropoda > Insecta > Lepidoptera > Noctuidae > Acronicta > Acronicta alni. Next base: position 2,525,516 of record OZ043935.1, read on the forward strand.
AAAAACAAACATTTTTGTAGTGTATCTTCAGAACCGGTCATATACCAACCAAATTCACATGGAATCAACTAGGAAGTATATTTTATCAGATCAATAAACATCGAAGTCGGTTCACGATTGTCACAATTTTCTGTCGATTTGAGGCTAAAAATGGTAAATTATGGGGCTTTATTTATTATTTTAATATTAAAGTCCTTGGAGCTTTATACCACTAGGCTATCACTGCTCTAAGTTATTATGATTATGTTATTCAAGTCTCGAGTTGTAAGACTAGACACGTCATGACGTCATGATAATGGTGGTAAGTCCCGTCTTGGAGGAGAAGCGTCAGTGACACAGACAGCTCGCGGTATCCGGTTGATAAAGGTACTTTTCGTCCTGGAATGGATAAAGGGAAATCCGGTATGTAATCAGATTAAGGCGCGTCCCCGTGCAAAACGCAGCGCTAGCCGTTTTTTGTGCAGTTTGTATCTACTCTTTATACAAAAGAAATACCAATTAATAAAAAAGACATTAATTTTCTACATAATCTTATGTGAGCGAACTTAGCGATCATTGTCCAGCAGATCAAAAAGTTTGTAAATTTGAATTCCTTTCGCATGCACCATAGTTCTACAGTTCCTGATACTTTTCAAGAATAGTTCTGGGGGTTTTCTATGAAAAACATGATTGACAAAATGATCTGGCAACTTCCCGTAGCAGATCATTGTCCAGCAGATTATAGCCAAATGTGATTTTCTTGTGAATGCAGCTGAGTTCTACAGTTCCAGATACTGTTCAAGAATAGTTCTGGCATTTTAAAAATAACTTAAGTAGCATGACGATTTTCCAAGTTGTGTGAAAAAGTCGAAAAACATATATTTCAGTAGTTTCAACCCATTCTAGAAGCTAGAACTTATGTACTCCTTATGTACTCCTTGTGTACTCCTTATGTACTCCTTGTGTACTCCTTATGTACTCCTTGTGTACTCCTTATGTACTCCTTGTGTACTCCTTATGTACTCCTTGTGTACTCCTTATGTACTCCTTATGTACTCCTTATGTACTCCTTATGTACTCCTTATGTACTCCTTATGTACTCCTTATGTACTCCTTATGTACTCCTTATGTACTCCTTATGTACTCCTTATGTACTCCTTATGTACTCCTTATGTACTCCTTATGTACTCCTTATGTACTCCTTATGTACTCCTTATGTACTCCTTATGTACTCCTTATGTACTCCTTATGTACTCCTTATGTACTCCTTATGTACTCCTTATGTACTCCTTATGTACTCCTTATGTACTCCTTATGTACTCCTTATGTACTCCTTATGTACTCCTTATGTACTCCTTATGTACTCCTTATGTACTCCTTATGTACTTCTTATGTACTCCTTGTGTACTCCTTATGTACTCCTTATGTACTCCTTATGTACTCCTTATGTACTCCTTATGTACTCCTTATGTACTCCTTATGTACTTCTTATGTACTCCTTGTGTACTCCTTATGTACTCCTTGTGTACTCCTTATGTACTCCTTGTGTACTCCTTGTGTACTCCTTATGTACTCCTTGTGTACTCCTTATGTACTCCTTGTGTACTCCTTATGTACTCCTTATGTACTCCTTATGTACTCCTTATGTACGCCTTATGTACTCCTTATGTACTCCTTATGTACTCCTTATGTACTCCATATGTACTCCTTATGTACTCCTTATGTACTCCTTATGTACTCCTTGTGTACTCCTTATGTACTCCTTGTGTACTCCTTATGTACTCCTTATGTACTCCTTGTGTACTCCTTATGTACTCCTTGTGTACTCCTTATGTACTCCTTTTGTACTCCTTATGTACTCCTTATGTACGCCTTATGTACTCCTTATTTACTCCTTATGTACTCCTTGTGTACTCCTTATGTACTCCTTATGTACTCCTTATGTACTCCTTATGTACTCCCTATGTACTCCTTATGTACTCCTTTTGTACTCCTTGTGTACTCCTTGTGTACTCCTTATGTACGCCTTATGTACTCCTTGTGTACTCTTTATGTACTCCTTGTGTACTCCTTATGTACTCCTTATGTACTCCTTGTGTACTCCTTATGTACTCCTTGTGTACTCCTTATGTACTCCTTGTGTACTCCTTATGTACTCCTTGTGTACTCCTTTTGTACCGCCACGTCAACAACGAAAATCCGTGTTCTCGACGCCAAGCGACAAATTCTAGTATCTAACAATAGGTAAATAAAAAACAAAACAAAAATTGTATAGGTATTTTGTATTAAAAAAAAGTGGTATTTTTGACGTGCCATGCCGTCGTTGGCGTCGTGAGCAAGTTTTCATTTGACGTCTATACACGTCCGTGGCGGTCAAGAGGTTAAGTATCTAAGTAGGACATACCGATTAGAACTGTGACGACACGTTGAGGAAAAGCGACCTTCCTTATGTGGTTAATTATTAATCCATTGAAGGTTATTGTACGGTGGCTTATGAATTTGTAATTCTTAGGTTGTACAATCAATAAAATAGGTAACGTAAGTCCGCATTAATTTGTCAAAGTCAAATATTTTATTTAAATCAGACATCATAATTATTAAAACATATTATTATATGTATAACAGTAAAATATAAAAACGTGGTTTTTAGTTTCTTTTAAACTATAATACTTACTTATTATTAAGTTAAACATAAACCCTATAAAAACAAGCCCATAAAAAAGGCGGTTTTTTATGGGCTTTTGTATTGAATTTGGAGTGACGACATTTTATTTTTCTCAGCAAACCCTTTCATTTAATACCCATATCATAATTGTGTAGATAACAAAAAAAAATCCGCCATATTTGGGTGTCGGCCATATTGAATTTAGTGACCTTATTTTATTTTTCGTAATCTTCTCAGAAAACACTTTTAATTGATACGCTTATGTATCATGAAATTGCACAAAAAAGAACTACTTGGCCGCCATCTTTGGCAGTCTATCATAGGTATTTGATTTTGTATGATGTGCTATAACCATGCATTGTAGGTACTTAATCCAATTCCAAACTAGACGTGGCTGCAAAAAAATTGTGTCACTTTGTAACAATAATGCCAAGGATACACTAGGGGACAAATGTCCCACGACACGTGTCGCCAGCGACGTCGGGTGAAGTAGTGTGACGTTGCCGGACTTCGCTCGACATGTCTGTCAACTGCGGACGTCGCTGCGGACATAAGTCGCGGGATGTCGCCAGATATGTCAGGCGAAATCGGCCGGCTTCACTTGACATGTCGCCGACACATGTCGTGGAACATTTGTCCCCTAGTGTATCCTTGGCTTAATTCAAAAATAATCATGGTTCAGGTCAAGCTATACAAAACTGTCAAGTTTTCCCAGATGAATATCAAGATATCAAACATGATATTAAAGTTAAAAATTGGTCAAAGAAATTTGACAGATTGTGGTAGCTTGATATACTGGCCTCTGTACCTACATCAACAAAAGTAGGTAGGTACCTTCATAATTGGTAATTATGAAGGTACCTACCTACTTTTGTGAATTGATTTATTCTATCGAAATGAAATTGAAATGAAATTTATTATTTTTGTAAGAATTGTAGTAAATTACAGTTGGTTCAAATTAAGTAAGCACTAGGACAATTCGCTAAATATAGCATACAAATTTAGATTATTTTTACAGTTATTCATTTTAAGGAAAGCCCAATATTGAGATGGCAGATATTATTTATTTAAGTTTAAGATACTCGTCTACGGAATAAAAGGATTTATCGATAAGCCATTTAAATAAGGCTGTTTTAAAACGATTAATTGGAAGTTCCTTAAATGTTACAGGCAACTTATTAAATAGTCTTATTACCATGGGAAAACAACTCCTATGATACAATTGACTTCTCATAACAGGAAGTGTCAGTTTGCTGGGATATCTAGTATTAAATTTAGTAGTATCACCAAGACGTTGAAATAGATAGGAGTGTGATTTAACAAATTTACAACATTCGAATATATATATACCAGGAACAGTTAATAACTTTAATCTTTTAAAAAGAGGTTTACATGAAGTCAGCGGTGACACGTCACAGAGAGCACGTATACACTGTTTTTGAGCAATGAACACTCTATTTATTAAGACAGAGTTACCCCATAGGACAATGCCGTAACTAAGATTGGAAGCGACATATCCATGATAAGCTAGAAGGCCTGTTTTAAGGTTAGTTATTTTCACCCGTCTCCATAACGCAAAGGCAAAGCGATTTATTTTTTTTGTTACTTTTATACATTGGGGTTTCCAAGTGCAGCTACAATCTAATGTTAAGCCAAGAAATGTGGCTTCGTTCACTTCTTTTATAATTTGATTTTTGTAGGTGATTTCGAGATTAGAATTTGATTTTCTATTATAGAATTGTACATATGAGGTTTTATTAATGTTTACTTGCAAATTATTGTAATTAAGCCAGGTTACTATGGTATTAACAGTTTCGTTAATTTCTGTATTATAATTATTGAGTAATTTCTTTTCTGTTAATACAACTGCAATGTCGTCCGCATAAAGTGAATAGAAATGATTTGTGACATTTGGCAGATCGTTAATGTATAGTAAAAAGAGTAACGGGCCTAAAATACTACCTTGGGGGACTCCACTGTTATTATTCCTGATTTTGGATTTACATGATATAATTTCTTTATTCATATTTATATTGGTGATAGCCGTATATTGGGATCTATTGGAAAGGTAACTTTGTAACCATTCAAAAACTACTCCTCGAAATCCGTACATTTCACATTTATTGAGAAGAATTCCGTGATCAACAAAGTCAAAAGCCTTGCTCATATCAAAGAAAACAGTACAAGTGCGAGTATTTTTATCAACATTTTCAGTTATTCTAGAGAGAAGGTTAAACGCTGCTAATGTAGTCGATTTACCTTTTTGAAAACCATTTTGTTCAACTTTCAATATTTTATGTTTACTTAAAAAATTAGTTATACGTGAGTGCATTATCTTTTCGAATAATATCGTGTCGTGTGAAAACGTCTCGGCTCCAAAACTTGTCAAGAAGTTTTTCTATTAAAGTAACCTAAATGCAATTATTTCGCATAAACTTCACAGGTCAGTAACTTCATACTTATTAAAAATCATATTGAAGATTCCAACATGTTCAGCGACTTTCGTTGCTGACTGTACAATGAAGTTGTCATGTCCTAATAGTTAAAAATTAAAAAAGGATAGTAAAAAATACGTACAGAAGCCAGCACATCAAGCTACTCCAATCTGCCAAATTGCTTTGATAGATTTTCCACTTTAATACAAAACAATAAGGTTCATGTTTGATAGGTTGACCTGCTATATGGCGTATATACAGACGCCAGCAGGTCAAGCTATCCAAAACTGTCAAAATTTCCCAATTGAATATGAACCTTATTACTTTGTATTTAAGTTGAAAATCCATAAAAGAAATTTGACAGATTAGGGTAGCTTGATGTGCTGGCCTTTGTACACCCACAGCCACGCTTAAATCCCACGTCATAGAGGCACAAGTCCAAACTACGAACCGCTACTGAGAATTGTTTCATTTTCCTCTATCTGGAATCCAACCAAGTACGGTCAACAAAAGAGTTAGGTATACAGGCAGCTAATTAATAATCTGTGTTTTGATAGAGATAGTGTGTACAATACAATAATGTATCACGCAATATGTGTCAAAACGTAGGTATTGTAAGCAGCTACATTCCTAACCCTTTGGCGCGTAATAATTTGAACGTTGCGGCTTAAAAGACGATGTAGTGACGAGAATTGAGAAGAATATGCTGAGATGGTTTGGGCATGTCGAGAGAATGGATGAAAGGCGATTAACAAAAAGGATTTATATGGCGAATGTCAGTGGAACCGCCGAGAGGGGACGCCCTAGAAAAACTTATACCGACCTTATTGGTGAGGTTCTTCAAAAAGGTCAGGTGCGTAGTACTCGCAACCGGCGTGTATGTATGACAAGATGTATGAATGTGGTCGAAGCGAAAGAAGTATGCAAGAATCGTAGCAAGTGGCGTTCTTTAGTTTCTGCCTACCCCTATGGGAAAAAGGCGTGAGTGTATGTATGTATGTAAATCTGTATAAAAATGCATATTTCGTTTGTTATCTGTATACTTAACTCTTTTGTTGAATTGCAGCGTAATAAACATCTAGAGTAATGAGGCAATGGTCGTGGCGAATTCCACGGATCCGATGGCCATGACTATTGGGCAAGTGAAAGCAAGTGTGGTTTTTTGTCGGTACGAGTCCGGCATACCCTGCCACCTCCCGGGTGGCGGAAGATCCATGGGAATTTTCTGTACTATAAAAAAGGTTCATGAGGCAGTCTATCACCCTCATCATATTATTATCAGCCACAGGACTTCCACTGCTTAACAAAGGTAAGGTAAAGTTGTTAAGTAGTAAGTATATTGATTTCTGACATTTACGCGAATGTTATACATTGAAATAAAACTACTTTTTACGGATTTTATCGTCTACCCGTAACCATGGACGCTGTAAAGGGTCCGAAACGTCGGGATTAATAATATCAATATACGCGATAAAATCCGTAAAAAGTAATTTTATTTCAATTGTTAAGTAGTCTTAAAATATTGGTAGCTATCTTTTTGTATATTTTTGGCATTTTCCATGCTAAGATTTTAAAGTTATTTAGAAAAGGAAAAATTCAACCGCGGGCAGGATTCGAACCTGCGTCTACTGGTTAGGTACACCAGACGCTGTGACCACTAAGCCACCGCGATACCTACCCGTCATGTCGAATTTTTCCTTCACATACTGAATTTACGTCTTTATGGTGACGTCAGTAACACCTATTGAAATGCAAGTTTTTGCTTTTCAACCGACACAACTTACTTTACAGTTAGTTTAATGTCGAACGATGCTACCTTACCTTCTAACTATCTTTTTGTATATTTTTGGCATTTTCCATGCCAAAAATATATCAATAGGTGTTACTGACGTCACCATAAAGACGTAGCAACATAAAGAGGTAGCTATAAAATAAAAATCATTTTAATTAGTATTATTTATTATTTTACATTAATTTATGACTCTAATAGTGAGCTAACTACTCCTACCTGCTAGTGAAGTGTTATTTCCTTAGTTTACAGTTTCCTTTCTTCTAGTCTATCCAAAGGTTGTCGATCGGCTTGTGCGATAAGACCGCCCATTGTACAGACTCCAGCTGGTCAACCTATCCATAACTGTCAAATTTTCCCAATTGAAAATAAACCTTATCATGTTGTATTAAAGTTGAAAATCTATCAAATAAATTTGACAGATTGTGGTAGCTTGATGTGCTGGCGTCTGTACCTACTCTTTCTGTTATTTTTGTAATTGTGTTCTAGTGTGCAATAAAGCGTTTATAAATAAATAAATACAGGTCTCCCCATAGACTCCCACGAAGCAGCCTTCTTCTTTCCTTTCTCCTTTCTCCGAGCCTTTTCCCAACTATATTGGTGTCGGCTTCCAGTCTAACCAGATGCGGCTGAATATCAGTATTTTACACGAAGCGACTGCCATCAGACTTCGACAACCCAATTTTTGGGTAATACCTTAGGATAGACTGGTTGTCAGGCTTTTTGGGCCTCTGACTACCACTAACGATTGTCATAGGTGTTCGTATGACAACCGGGACCGACAGATTTACGTGCTCTCCGAGGCACTAAAGGGTCTCGATGTGTTAAGAATGGTCACCCATCCACAGACTGACCGCGACTAGCGCAGCTTAACCTTGCAGACCGTTTCGTCAGCTTAGTTATTACTTATCCACGTGCAGGCAGCCTATACACATAAAAATTACAAATACAGCAAACAAAATCACTAAATTCACTGGTCCTACGATATTTTCTCGCGGGGGCAAAGCCAGTTTTATGTTTACCTCCAACATAAAATTTAGATCTACGTCACTAAACAAGGTTGGTTTTCTTGCACGTGGGAGAAGGAATCTATGACGTAAGATGTGGCAAACAGTAATAATAATGCCTATTTATTTCCATGAAACATTTACTGTTCCTAGTATGCAAGTTGGTCCTCGAGTACAGAATCAGAGCATTTGTATTCCGTACAAGTACCACTCGTGTATTTTCTTAGGATCAAAGGCCTTAGTAGTGCGTAAGCAATTGTTTTTTAACCAATCTCAAAAACAGGAAGGAGGTTCTGAATGATTTTCTGCTTACTGCTACTTTTATTAATTACGCATATTAATGTTAGGTATTATATAATTTACATTGTACCCTTAGTATAAATAATTCTAATGAAACTTCTTATTATAGTAACTTTAGACCTCTGTGGTCTAGTGGTTCGAGTACCGGACTGCTGATCATAAGGTCGTTGATTCGATTCCCACAGGACACAAATATTTATGTGATGAACATTTAAGTATTTGTGTTTGTCTGGGTGTTTCTTATGTATTGTAAGTATGTATTTATATAAAAAAAGTGTATAAGTATTATATCCATTGTCTAGTACCCATAGTACAAGCTGTGCTTAGTTTGGGACTAGATGGTGCTGTGTAAAATGTCCCAAAATATTTAATAATATTATTATATTATTATGGTATGCAATTTATTTATTTTTCTTAAGGATTACCAACGAATTAACATAGATTACATTGATATACATCGTTAATAATAATAGTTATACTTATTGTCAACTGTATTACAGGTAATCACAACTGGAACAAATATTCGAGTATACAGGCAACCAAGAGAAGAGAAATTATTAAATTAATTACAACAAATATTACAAAGTAAAGATTGAATGGAGTTAAAATTAAAATCAATAAAGATTATCTTTTTGTATATTTTTGGCATTTTCCATGCTAAGATTTTAAAGTTATTTAGAAAAGGAAAAATTCGACCGCGGGCAGGATTCGAACCTGCGTCTTCTGGTTAGGTACACCAGACGCTATGACCACTAAGCCACCGCGATACCTACCCCTCATGTCGAATTTTTGTGAAATGTGAAGGAAAAATTCGTTCATTCTAAGGGTTTCTGCCAACCTGCACTTGGCCAGCGTGGTGGACTATATAGCCTAATCCCTCTCAATATGAGAGGAGACCCGTGCCCAGCAGTGGGACAGTATATGGGTTGATGATGATATATTTTATTAATCTGTCCGCCAACTGGCAAACATTAATAGGCCTGTTGGCAAAGTAGTAATTAATGCATATTAGGGCTGAAATCCGAATCCGATGGGACCTGAACGACACTTCACGTGACCCAAAGGCACTCAAATCCAGACAAACGTAACCTATATACTTAAGAGCTCAAAAGGCTGGCTGCATTGCCATGAGAATCAAATTAAAATAAAATCATTCAAAATGGCAATGCAGCCAGTCTTTTGGGTTCGCTTCGGAAGAGATTTTTAGACCCTTACAAATATTTTTTTAAATATAAAACCTCTTAGTCTAGTGTTAGTTTTGTTTACTTTAAAGTTTTTAGGTTTTAGTTTATTAGTACGGATAAAGAAAGAAAGAAGAAAAGGTCTAATTGTAGGTATTTCTAATCAATCTCAACATCTGTTGTTGTACTCCGATGGATTAAGTGTAAAGTTCAAAAATAAAAGTTCTTTTATTTTTTAGCATTTAATTATAATGTTAACACAATAAATGTTAATATTTTAACTCTTTTATGAAAGAAAGAAAGATTTATTTTGCAAATATGGGTACAAGAGGAAGATACACATGCATAGAGTTCAGCCATATTTTACCAATCAGTATGCCAAAATATTAATGAGCATCAAACACATTAAATAAAACAAAAAACTTGAGAGGTGTCAAGGGACACCCGGATGGAACGAAGTTCCTTTCATTAAAATTTAATAATTAAAAATAAAAAAAACCTGTATACACTCAACAATTCACAACGCGCGAAATTCAAATATTGTCATTCACTCAATAATATTTGAATGCTTGTCAACAATATTTGAATTTCGAAAAAAGTGTCGTGACAACTTTTTCGTAAGATTTTTTTCCGTCTAGCCCCCTTTCACAACGCGCGATAAGGAACTTCGTTCCAAAAATATAATAAGAACCGTTAACTTGACTTCATTTGGCCAATGGACAGGGCAATGGAATCCGTGTAATTCGCCACGACCATGGCAGGCTGTGGTCCAGTAGTCACTGGACCCCTTCAATTAGCGAGGCCTTTCCTCGCATACTAATTGAAGGCACGCGTGCCGAGTACTGGGACCATTATGATAAAGAAATGTTATATGATATTTATTGGAACGAAGTTCCTTATCGCGCGTTGTGAAAGGGGGCTAGACGGAAAAAAATCTTACGAAAAGTTGTCACGACACTTTTTTCGAAATTCAAATATTGTTGACAAGCAATATATATAATATTTGAATTTCGCGCGTTGTGAATTGTTGAGTGTATACAGGTTTTTTTATTTTTAATTATTAAATTTTAATGAAAGGAACTTCGTTCCATCCGGGTGTCCCTTGACACCTCTCAAGTTTTTTTGCAAATAGATCTTTTACAAGACACTTTTACAAGTCAATGTTTTACATATTTTTTTAAGCTAGATGAAGAAACGCCATTATTATGTCGGGCGGCGGAATCCCCTAATCCAACAGCCTGCAGGCTACAACTCATGGAGGTCTGCGCTTTCCAACGCTTTTAGTAATTACCTCCACATCCTTCAATTTCTCCCAAACCGCCTATGTGTATAATTATAACACAACAATGCAATTTACTGTACTAACAAATGGCACGAGTCATGACAGTAACTTAATAATAACTTATTTGTATATACAATATGGTTTTTCCGTGCGTACAAAGTTGGGTTTGCCCCAGAATAGTAATTATGTGATCCAGTTTATTGCGGTCTCTTTGAGTAACATACCTTCTCACCTGGATTCCCGAAGGGTGATTGATCGGTATGCTACGGATGTTATGGTTGTAAAATTTCGGATCTGGATACGGATTATTCCGGAATCAATTACGGTTACGGATATGACATTATTTCGGATTATCGGATAGTTCTCGTTACGGTTTCGGAGCTCTATAATATCCGTGATAAAAATTAAGTGAACCTATCAACGTCAACCCATATACTGGCCCACTGCTGGGAACGGGTCTCCTCTCACAGAGTTTAAGAGAGATAAAGTCAAAAGTCAAAAGTCAAAGTATTTTAATGCTTCATGTGTAAATATACATAGGTGTTTACATTTATAAAGTAACAACATGAAATCCTGTTAGGGCACACCATAGTATACCTAATATTAATTATAATAAAATAAAACAACGATGGTGTCGTTGCCTTTATCAGATGTGAGTTACAGCAGTCGGTAGAGATCCCGGACTTCGAGGATGCCAACTGTATGATAATCAAATTATCTAACAAAGTGGCTTTTGTCGCCTTATACCGATCTCCATCATACAGAAACTTAGCACCTTTCTTTGACAGCCTTGATACGATTTTCCACCAATTGTCTAAATACCCGACTGTTGCTCTTATCGGTGATATTAATATCAACATAGCTTCTCAAAGTGGTGATGTAAATTCTGATGAATATCTTAATATTGCTGCCTCCCACGCGTTACTTCCTGCTCACTCGTTCCCCACAAGATTAACTAACTGCCTTGACCATATCCTGCTGAGATCACCAAACCCTACCACATCTCTCGTGTTAGATAGCCCTATTACTGACCATCACCCCATTGTTCTGTTCTGCAAACAATCTGTCACTAGATGCATACGAAAACTTTCAATTCCAAAAATCAATATCCCTGCTGTTATTTCTGATATTACCAATACAGATTTCTCCCCTATTCTTGAAATGAAAGACCCAAATATAGCTGCCGAATCATTGGTTTCTCTACTATATTCGTCTGTTAAAACGCACACATGCACCACAAACATTCCTAGTCGAAAACGTATAGTTAAGCCATGGATTACGTCTGGTCTTCTGAGATGTATACGCCATAGAGACAAACTATTCAAAAAATTCAAAAAAAATCCTGAGAACGAAACTCATAAACACATTTATTTTCGCTATAGAAACTTCTGCAACATGCTCCTAAAAAAAGTGAAACGTGAATATGAAAGATCTCAGTTTCAGAAGGCCAACCGTAATCCTAAAGCTACCTGGCGCCTTATTAAACAGGTAGGTAACCTGGAGCAGAGTAAAAATGCACCAACGGAACTGATCAAGAGTCATAATGATCCTATTCGTTCAGTAAATGTGGTTAACAAGTACTTTGCAAGTGTGGGCAAAAATTTAGCCTCTAAAATTACGCAATCCGATTGTTATGCTTCAATCATTACAGATAACAACAGATTAACCACTTCTACCTTGTCACCATCTGGATCTATGGTGTTGCATGAGGTAACTCAAGCCGAGATTGAAACGACCATCCTGAGTCTAAAGGACAACTGTGCTGTTGGGCATGACGGCATATCAACCTCCATTATTAAGGCCACTCGGCATATCATTACCCCTGTCCTTACTCATGTTCTTAACCTGTCCCTGTCTCAGGGTATTTTCCCTGAAGTCTTTAAGACAGCTATTGTCCACCCAATTTTTAAAGCAGGAGATAGAGACGGTGTGTCTAATTATAGACCTATATCCGTACTTCCTAGTTTGTCAAAAATTTTCGAAAAAATAATAAATAAAAGATTAATTAACTTTTTAAACAAAAATAACGTATTAGCCCCGAATCAGTTTGGTTTTCGAGCTGGAAAGTCAACAGAAGATGCAGTTTTGGAACTTACTGACACGATTACCTCAAATTTCAATAGGAACCAAAAAACTGTCGGACTATTTTTAGACTTATCCAAAGCTTTTGACACCGTCTCTATCCCCTTGCTGCTTAAAAAGCTTGAAGGTGTTGGCATTCGTGGCTCTGCCCATGATATGTTTCATAGCTACCTAACAAATAGAAAGCAGATAGTAAAAATTGATCACCACCTAAGCGTTGAGGAGGAATTATCCTTTGGCGTGCCTCAGGGTAGCGTACTCGGGCCCACCCTCTTCCTCATTTACGTGAATGAACTGTGTCGGTTATCCCTTCCAAGCACCAAAATCATCGCATATGCCGACGACACAGTTCTTCTAACTCATGGTAAGGATTGGTCAGACACTCGAAAGACTGCTGAAGAAGCCCTAGGCGTAGTAATGAAATGGCTTACTATGAACCTCCTCACCCTCAACATTAACAAATGCAAATTTATCCCTTTCACTCCTGGCTTAGGTAGTCAACCTCTATCATCCTTCAAACTGATAGCACACACGTGTCTCAACAGCAATACAACTTCAATACAACAACAATGCAAATGCATTACCATAGAGCGCGTGGACAATATTAAATATCTTGGAGTGTATATTGACAACTTCCTAAAATGGAAAAGACAGGTGGACTCAATTGTGTCGCGTGTGAGAAGGTTGATCTACATTTTCAAAAAGCTAAGACCTCTCATGGAATTTGATTGCCTGATTACAGTATACTTTGCATTGGCTCAGTCAGTGCTTGGGTACTGTATAACCGCATGGGGTGGTGCTCTTAAAACAACCATGCTAAGAGTCGAAAGAGCGCAGCGTGCAGTGTTAAAGGTAATCGCACGCAAGCCTATAAGATTCCCAACAAGAGACCTTTATCAACTGTGCAAAGTCCTGACTGTCAGACAGCTATATATATTGCAAGCAGTTACCAGAAAGCATGGACACTTGCAATATGAACGTAAATGTGATACTGTGGGGCGCCGCGCGGATAGGGTTTGCCCTACCGAACTCTGCAGAACTGTCGCTGTTAGTTGTAGCTTCAGACACATCAGTGCGAGGCTCTACAATAAGATTAACAAAGAAATAAAAATATACCCTCTCACGAGACCCATTCTTAGGAAGAAATTAACGGAATGGCTAAAATCAAAGTCTTATGATGAAACCGAAAAACTTATGGAAATATAACATCAGAAACTCATACTAACATTCACACACCATTACACACCCTCCCACACACACCTCTACACGCCCTCCTACACACAGCCTTACACACCCTTACACACCTCTACTCACACACATCACGCACGCACAAATCTATCTCACTTTAATTACTTCAATTTTAGTTTCTATAATAATCCTAGTTTTACTTTAGTTCTTAGTGTTCTTACAGACACTTGTTATTCTGGAACTGTTTTTGTTGTTCTGTATCTGGAGGTGGGCGCTGATGGCTGCGCCACAGTTTTAAACTATTGCTGCCATCATCGTTACATAAAATTGTTAAATGTAGATTTTAGTTCCAAATAAAGATTTTTTTTTTTTTTTTTTTTATTATAATATTATTAACATAATTATATTATAATTAATTCATTAATTAAAGTTTTTTTATTTTTTTATTATTATTATTATAATTGATAATAATAATTGTTATTAATTAATAATAATAATTATTTTTTTACTATAATAATGTAGGTATCTAATTATTATTTATTTATTTATTTTTTGGCTTTGTATTTTTAAATATTTTATTTATTATTTTTTGTTGTTTCGAAATATTCATCTAGGGAATAAAAGCATTTTTTTTTAATTTTTTGCTTTTAATTTTCTATTAAAATGTGTTAATTTAACCCCATAATGAGAATAATTCCACTCAAATTGGACCTGCCCGACTCGGAAAGTACCTCCACCTAGCAGAAAATCGAAGTGAAATAACACTGCTTTGAGCTATGTCGTGTTCCTTACGGTGAGCAAGGTCGTCAGTGCAAGGAAATGTTGTTGGCTGTGGGGGGGACTTTCACTACTACTAACCCAAATTCCTCTTTCGTTTTACGGGGTTGGCAACGCGCAGTTGATACCCCTGGTGTTTACGCGTCTATAGGCTACGGTAACCGCTCACCATCAGGTGGGCCGTATACTTTGATTGCCCACCGTAACGGTATAAAAGAAGGTCGAACGAGGCAGTCAAAGTATTGAAATTGAACGCATTAACAGGTTTTCCCTGTTCCGTGTCGCGTCTAGGTAGACATTGAGTTAGGTAAGTCTGGTGACTAGGACATCATGACACATACCTACATATCTTCAAAACGGGAATCACGCCATTACACGTGCTTGCATTTCTCGTCACTCTAAAGAGCATTGTACTCGAATATTATTATTGTTTACGCCATAACTCACAAAAGAGTCTTTACTTATTGATTTCTGACATTTACGCGAATATTATACATTGAAATCAAACTACTTTTTACGGATTTTATCGCGTTATATTGATATTATTAATCCCGACGATGTTTCGGACCCTTTACAGCGTCTATGGTCACGGGTAGACTGAGTCTTTACTTGTTTTATTATGAATTTTAGAATATACTAGCTGCCCCCGCAAACGTTGTTTTGCCATAAAAAAAAAAAATTTTGGCGTATGAAAAATAGATGTTGGCCTATTCTCAGACCTCCCCGATAAGCACAAAAAATTTCATCAAAATCGGTCAAGCCGTTTCGGAGGAGTATGGCAACGAAAACTGTGACACGAGAATTTTATATATTAGATTATTGACAAGAAAATAAGAAAAATTTAAACGAAAACGAAAAATATAAAAAATAATTATCAAATAAAGTTACATTTTTATGTACAATGATACCAATTTCAAAAATATATAAGGCCGGAAGAGGGTAACATTTTAAACTTTTTGAATTACGCTATTTAGTTGAAGCCGTTTCCACAATTTACTTTTTTCCAGTTGTTGTTAAAAATAAAGATAACATGCTTCATCAAAACTCACGAAAATCGACCGTATAGTCATAATTATGTATAAGAAAGTAAATTAAAAAGAAAGTTTGATAGGAGGTATCGGGACTTCACCGTCAATATACTGATATTCCTGGAAACCGTATCCAACATAGAAACAGTCTATATAGGTATGTAATTTGCAATTCCATATATTATGTTATGATAAATGACGCAATATGCGCGGGAGTCGAACCGTGCCGGAATTTCCGAGAAGTATGGATATGTATCGCATTTATAAACAAAACTATACTGTAGGTACATTGACTGAATCTCCACAACAAGGTTAAACTACGCTTACTGCGGTCAGTATATTGATGGGTGATTTTTTTTAAGTCATCGTATCTCTTTCCTGTTTTGAACAGCATGAGTGTGTTATGCCTTAAACAAATTGCCTAAGAGTCTCAGGGAACTCCCATTTAAATTTACTAGTAGAACAGTTTTTATACGATAGAAGAGTTTATGCGACATAAAATGAGCGAATCTGACTATTTGTAAAATTTAAAATAATGTAATATAATAAAAATAATGACTATTTTTTTATATTTTTAAATGTTTTTGTTTTTAGTTTTTGTAATAATATTTAAAAATATAATGTAAATAAGAAATTAAATAAATACGAGAATGAAATTGAATTCAGCAATCATTGTACCAATCGTTGTGTCAGCCAATGGCCTAATAGCCAAGAGCCTCGACCAACATCTAAGGAGGTTCTCGTTGGGTGGTTGGATCAAGGGCTTGATACAGAAAGCAGTACTCTTGGACACGGCCCGTATTGTTAAGTTTCTTTCTCTGGGGCCCTGACCACCGGTAGCTTGAACCCTGCTCCCGATGCCGGTGGGTTTCTATTTTTTATATTTTTAAATGTTTTGTCGTCTTTCATCCATTCTCTCGATATGCCCAAACCATCTCAGCATATTCTTCTCAATCTACGTCACTACATCGTGACTAGTACTCGCAACCGGCGTGTATGTATGACAATATGTATGAATGTGGTCGAAGCAAAAAAGTATGCAAGAATCGTAGCAAGTGGCGTTGTTTAGTTTCAGCTTACCCCCATGGGAAAAAGGCGTGAGTATGTATAATTTGACATTTTGTATGTGTTATAATAGTATTTCAATTGTTTTATATAATTATAAATATTTGCAAGCCTAATACAGGCAGAATATAGCTTGAGCTACGCACCATGGCTATATCTATACCACCTGTATTTTGTGCAAATAAATGATTCTTTCTTTCTTTGATTGTGACATACTATCACGCCTGTTCCCCGAAGGGTTAGGCAGAGGTGTACCAATGTACACCCACAGTGCACCAGTATGTTTAGCTCCCATTTAATAGGGGGTGAAACTATTGCCATTAAACCGGGCAAAAATCCAAACAGAGCCACTACTGAGAATTTCATAGAAAAACCCAATAATACTGCTCGGCCCAGAAATCGAACCCAGTACTCCTAGCGCAGCAGTTGCGCTTAGGACTACTAGACCAACGAGGCAGTGTTTATGACTAGATAGATACTATATAATATGTATGTAGATCCGCCAGTAGGTCAAGCTATCCAAAACGAGGACGTCTGTGGTCTAGTGGTCGGTCCGCGTGTCGTACTGCTGATCACGAGGTCGTGGGTTCGATTCCCACATGACACAAATATTTATGTGATAAACATTAAGTATTTGTGTTTGTCTGGGTGTTTGTTATGTAAATTAAATCCATTTTCTAGTACCTATAATAGTCTAATATATAAAATTCTCGTGTCACAGTTTTCGTTGCCATACTCCTCCGAAACGGCTTGACCGATTTTGATGAAATTTTTTGTGCTTATCGGGGAGGTCTGAGAATAGGCCAACACCTATTTTTTTTATTTTTTTTTATGGCAAAACAACGTTTGCGTGGGCAGCTAGTAATAGTATAAGCTCTGCTTAGTTCGGGACTAGATGGTGTTGTGTGAAATTATCCTAGAATATTATTTATTTGTTTATAAAAAAAGAAAAACCGGCCAAGTGCGAGTCGGACTCGCGCACCGAGGGTTCCGTACAAACCTGTAGGTATACCTTTGATTGCGTTGACATAGAAGTTTGATTTTGTTTCAGCTTGAAGGTATTATAGACCTGAGTATTTGATATGAATTTCAATTTGATACCTCTACGCTTTCATGAGGAAAGTAACTGTAAAATTATTAAAAAAATATTTTTATTATAATGTGTAACTAAAAATTAACGGTTTTCGCAATTTTTCCTTTATCTGTGCTATAAGACGTTGCTTCGTACCAAATTTCAAGACTTGACAGACGGACGGACGGACGGACGCACGGACGGACAACAAAGTGATCCTATAAGGGTTCCGTTTTTTATTTTTGAGGTACGGAAAAAAAATAAAAAACTAAAAAAAACTGTAAAATTTTCCCAATTGAATAGACATTATGAACTTTATTGTTTTGTATTAAAATTGGGTTGTCGAGGTGTGATGGCAAACGCTTCGAGTAAAATACTGATATTCAGCCGCATCTGGTTAGACTGGAAGCCGACCCCAATATTGTTGGGAAAAGGCTCGGAGAAAGGAGAATATTGTTTTGTATTAAAGTTTTTTTTTTTCTTTTTTTTTTGTATTAAAGTTGAAAATCTATCAAAAGAAATTTGACAGATTGGGGTATATTGATTTTTGATATTTACGCGAATATTATACATTGAAATAAAACTACTTTTTACGGATTTTATCGCGTTATATTGATATTATTAATCCCGACGTTTCGGACCCTTCACAGCGTCCATGGTCACGGGTAGACTTTTGGATGGATTGGGGTAGCTTGATGTAATTTAAAATATTCTAGTATTTTCCCAATTATGTTGGGATTAGTGATGGGCAATTCTCGGGAACATTCTCACATCGAGAACTTTGCTGTTAAGTTCTTGAAAACATTCTCTGGGTCAGGAATTTATGAAAATTTTAATTTCTGATGACTGTTTTCACTTCTTCTTCTTCTTTTCGTGTCGATGGTAAATACATTGTTTATATTACTTGAGCCCAGTAGGTGGCCACGTTAATTGCGGCATCAGTGGCATTCTTTAGATCTTCAAAGGTGCAGGTGTACGGGCATTTTGGGCACTCCAGCAAGTGTAGCATGGTCTGGTCAGGGGCACCGCATTCGCACTCTGTGGCGCCCGGATCTATGATCCCCCATTTCGCCAAGTTGTGTTTGCAGCGGCCAACTTGAGAGCGCATCCGGTTGAGTGCTCTCCATACAATCCACTGCAGATCACGTCCGGGTGGCAGGTGTTCCTTGGGTGGAACATAGTCGCGTGGTGGTGGATACTGTACTTTCCACAACTTACTCCTCACATTAGGTGGTTGGTCCTGAATGGCTTTTGTGCAGCGAAGAAATATCTTCTTCGTGGATTTACCACGGTGGTAAATCCACACTGTTTTCACTCGTTTTATTTTATTTTATTTTTAATTGATAGGAACAGCAAACAGTTACATTATAAAGATTTACAGTTAATTTAACATACAATCAAATTGGTTATAAAGTAACCCACAACACTGTCCACAAGTAGGCGTAAAGTTCAAACTCATGTCTATCTAAGATAAATAGATTGTGTAATATTTGAATGTTTTATGATGTTTACGTTCAGTATTACCAGCTGGTAAAACTATGTTTCTCGGTAAATTCTCTTCAGCGAGAACATTCTCGAGTAAGTTCTCGGGAATATTCTCGTTAGTTGCGTAATGTTATATTTCACATAGGTTTTATTAAATTGAACAATTAAATATGTTTCAATAATCAGTTTTACTAACTACTTACCTAAGTGGTACGTACTTACCTATTTACTTATGTACTACTTATGTACTACTTATGTACTACTTATGTACTACTTATGTACTACTTATGTACTACTTATGTACTACTTATGTACTACTTATGTACTACTTATGTACTACTTATGTACTACTTATGTACTACTTATGTACTACTTATGTACTACTTATGTACTACTTATGTACTACTTATGTACTACTTATGTACTACTTATGTACTACTTATGTACTACTTATGTACTACTTATGTACTACTTATGTACTACTTATGTACTACTTATGTACTACTTATGTACTGCTTATGTACCACTTATGTACTACTTATGTACCACTTATGTACTACTTATGTACCACTTATGTACTACTTATGTATTAACCTATATACTGCTTATGTACTTCTTATATACTTACCTATGTAATGCTTATGTACTTACCAATGTACTTCTTATATACTTACCTATGTACTGTTTATGTACTAACCTATTCAACTTTACACGAGATAGCATGCAACGTCCATAGGCTACGGTAACCGTTTACCATCAGGTGGGCCGTATGCTTGTTTGCCACCTTAGTGCTATAAAAAATATCTAGTAAAGTTTATTTACCCGTGCGCACAAATAATGTTCTTAAATCATTAATTATTTCTAGATACACCATCACTTTAATTACATCAACTTTAAAAGAAAAACATTGTGCCATTCTTAATCATCAACAAAACATATTATTGAAGGTTTTTACTTACTGCAAGTATTGTTTTCAAAGTAGACGTCACAATTTATTGACCCGTGTACGGACTTAAGTGAATAAGTATTTTTATTTAGGGAAATACACTAATGGAATTACAATTAATCTATTTATAGAAATAAGAAAATAAATGCTGTTCTTTGGTAAGCAGTGATAGCCCAGTGGCCATTGGATTGCCAAAGTCGAAGATCTCGAGTTCGAGCCCAAGGCACGCACTTCTGACTTCGAATTCATGTGCGTATTAATAATTAATTATCACTCGCTTAAACGGTAAAGGAAAACATCGTGAGGAAACCTGCATACCTTAGAGATTTTTCTCAACGGTTTGTGAAATATGCCAACCCGCACTAGGCCAGCGTGGTGGACTATAGCCTAATCCCTCTCAATATGAGAGGAGACCCGTGCCCAGCAGTGGGACAGTATATGGGTTGATGATGATGATGTTCTTTGGTAAGCGCACCACTAGAGAAAAATCGATGAAATCGGTCCATCCGAACGACTTGTATTTTTTTTATAACAGTAGGTTTTTAGGGAAAAAATAATTGGAAAAACTAAAACCACTGACGTCACCATAAACACGTACATTTAGAATGTGAAGGCAAATTTCGACATGGCGGGTGGGACTCGCGGTGTCTTAATGGTCATAGCGTCTGGTGTATTGACCCAGAGGACGCAGGTTTGAATCGAATTTTTACTTCGCTAAAATAAGCTGAAAGTATTTTTTTCTATGGGATTCTCCGATTTTTTTAATTTGGTTTTATAAATAGATTTTTTAAAGATACTTTTACAAGTCAATATTTAATTAATAATATAAGATGGCGTCGGCATTTCCTACGACCTCTGAGAAGAAACGCCGAAACGAACTCCGAGAATTATGGTCTCTTTTAAAGTCCAGACAGTAACAGTATTCAGTGCTTATCATAATATGTGTTTCTACAATGTAGGCAAATCTGATCTGGCCTTTTGACAGAGCCAACAGCTTTGATTTGACCAGTCTATACTGATGGCACGCATACATATTATGATCATGTGTACGTATGATTTAGCGAACTTGGCCAAGACGTCTGTGGGGACAGACATTAAAATATTAAGAACTTATATCAGTATCCACAGGTAACTAAATAAAATGTGAACCATTTGTTCTGATAATGCAGTGCTGGCAGTAAAAGTTTAATTTCAATGATTAATATTAGTATCAGAAATCAAAATGTAAATTTGTTTTATCTGAAAGAAAGAAAGAAGAAAGAAAGAAACATTTATTCAGCTGCAAATAAGACGTGACTAAATACAGGGTGGAAGGGACATCGACGCGCAACGGCTTACCATGACTTCAGTACATGATTCTGGACCCCCCTGCGTTGGAATTTTTCATCGGCTTTTTCTTAAATTTTACAACTCGCAAGTGAACTCTAAGGAAACAGCTGACCAGAAAATCTTTCGATTTTAATTTACAATGCTGTTTTTAGTGAAAAAAGTGAATTAATGACTTTTTAATTAAAATTCTTATTGGGTTAGAAAGAAATAATGATTTTATACAGTTTAAAGTTGAAAAAAACTGCAAAAAAAACGTAAAATTTAAGAAAAAGCTGACGAAAATTCCAACGCAGGGGGGTTCAGAATCATGTACTGAAGTCATGGTAAGCTGTTGCGCGTCGATGTCCCTTCCACCCTGTATACAATTAAACAAAAGTAACAACAGAAAATAAGAACATTGCCTCACGGTAGAGCTGAAAGGGCGTCAGACAATCTGTTCAGCATATGCCAAACAGATTGTCAGACGCTGATTTTCAACCAGCCCCGGAGTGGGTCCCAGACGCAAAGCCAGATCGGAGTCAATGTAAAGATAATATATATGTATATAATATATATTAAAAAACAAAAAATGGAACAGATAAGTAAATATATATAAAGAATGTATACAAACAGAAAAGAGTAAAGAATAATATGTGACATAGACATACATACAATACATGCGCAGTGAAAGGTAAAACAGCGGCGTTTACCGTTGGCGCCGCACCCGCGCACTGTGCCACAGTGTCCAGTCTGAACACCAGACTACAGGCAACGACGCACCGGTCACCACACATGAGCGTGACACGGCGACGCTCTCTTATTATTATAGTTTTCAATTTATGCCAGTAATAGTTCTACGTGACTAGATACTGTGTGCAAGTGCAATATTCTGTGCGTCCGTTAGGCATGTGTCATTGACGGTTTTTTGGTTAATGTAATTTAACTGTTATTCATCAATGGTCAACAGTTTAAAAAAACTGTTAAATTAATAACAGGTATTGAATGTTCAACGGTAGCGTTTAGCGTTAATTTATGTCAACGTTTTCAATCATTGACAATTAGATATGCCGTTGACGAAAATTAACAGATAAAATTTTCAACCTGTTTTTTCATTGATGAATAACAGTTATCTCGTTGACGAATGAAAAGTCGTTAAAAAAAACAGTTTATTGATTCAACGACCACCTCTAGCGTCCGTGTAGTTACCAAACCCTTCGGGGAATAGTCGTGAATGTTATGTTATAAATTTGTTTTCGCAAAACTTTGCAATATACGTCATCAATTAGCTTACACGTGTTGGTACTTCAAAGTACCTAAGTAAATATTTTCTTGCACTTAATACGTCACCGTTCGCTCCATAAATGCAGGCCTATAATAACCTAGTCTAGTAGTAGCGCGGCTGTAAATTAATTTCACCTGCCCTGACTTATTCCTTTTTGCTCGGCTCCTAAGTCATAAGTCGTATTCTTGGGTACTTAGAAATTTCGCACTGCGAGCGGTTCGAACCGCGGTGCGAATTGCCCAAGAGCTCTTTTTGAAAGGGTTCTTTCGCACCGCGGTTCGAACTGCTCAAGAATATTTTGTAATGGGGTCGATTCGGACCGCTGTGTATCAGAATGAATAAATATTTGGAATCCTTAAATGTGTGATATGAGTCAAACTGGGCTCAAGAAAGGAGCATTAGTTCGTTTCGCCCCGTGGTCCGAATCGACCCATTCCAAAAGATCGTCGGTCATTCGCACCGCTTCAACACCTACGGTGCGAATGGTCCCATTCAAAAACAGTACTTGGGTAATTCACACTGCGGTTCGAATCGCTCGTGGTGCGAAACACCTAAAGACCCGTAATCTCTAAGTCATAGCGTGATACTAATATCGTTCCTCAAGAATTGGGCTGTAAAAAAAAAGTTGAATATTAGAAGTTTCAGATATAAGCTCTTTCAAACAAACCAACAAATCTTCAGTTTTATAATAATTAGTATAGATTGTAGCAATATAGCAAAACAGTGAGAAAACTATAACACAAAACATGATTCTTTTTAAATAAAATATTATTTTTATCATTTTATATAAATAGTTTTATTTGTATAAATTCTAAATTTTTTTTAGTTGATCGTACTTTCCCAAAACATAGGTACGCTGGTTATTTTATTTGTGGTTTACTACTCAAAAATAATTATTGTTATGTATAAATGTGGAATCTGGGACCGCGGTCCCGCTCCGTAAAGATGTTCCCAGATTTTAGTGCATTAAAAAAGCTATGTGTAATATTGTGACCATTGTGAAAAATATAAGCTCCCTATTATTAATATTGCGGGGCAGCATCAATAGGTTCCTGAAACATATAGCAGAGAATATGGTTTGTCCTAGTCGAAGTCACCGGGCTTTGAAAAGTCTGTTCATATAATTATGTGCGCATTTAGTATGTTAGTTATGTTCTTTTTATTGTTGTAGTATTGTATTTTTGTGTGTATGGATACTTTGTGATCTGAAATAAAGATATTATTATTATTCTCTGATATTTTATCCTAAGTATAAAATATATTAAAAAATCATTTATACATATAAAAAATATAAACCCACCGGCATCAGGAGCAAGGTTCTAACTACCGGTGATCAGGGCCCCAGAGACAGAAACCTCCTAACAATACGGGCCATATCCAAGAGTACTACTGCTTTCTGTATCAAGCCCTTGATCTAGCCACCCAAAGAGAGCCTCTTTACATGTTCGTCGAGGCTCTTGGCTATTAGGCCATTGGCTGACACAACAATTGGTACAATAATTGCTGAATTCACATCACACATGTCGACAATCTCGTGTGCCAAGTCAAGATACTTTATTTCTTTCTCTTTCTCGGCTTTCACGAGGTTCTCGTAATATTGTGCCATTAGACACTTCCACCCCCGAGCATATAGCTCTGGCGGCCCCCCTCTGGCCGGCCAGTTAAGGCAAGACAGAGTTGAGAGTCCTGCGGGCGCTCTTGGGGTTCCACTCCGGCTACCCAATACGGGCAAACTGGAGACGAGGCCCTAACCGACTCTTTGGGGCAATAAGGACCGCAGTGTCGCCACTCACCATCAGCTCGCCACAACCTGCCCTGCGGTTTGTGCGCTTTTCTTTAGATCTTATGACACATTTTTTGTTTTATTGTCATAGGTTTGTAGAAAGCGTTTCTAATCTACCCTCCAGTTTTACGTTAGTCTCATGATGAGTTAACGCTTTTCCCAGAGGGGGTCTGTCTGTATTATTATTATTCTTGGGAATGTGTTTTTTTTCTTAACTATTTGGCTAGTTTTAACCACATTTACGGGACTAGCCAAGTAAATTTTGTGTGTGTAATTTGAAAATGATACCATTCCTCACCTTTCATCAAGTTGCATGAACTTTCTGACAATTCTAACATATTGAATAAAATTGGTCACATTTGGGACCAATTTTATTCAATATGTTTATTAATGATATTACAAATTGCTTTCACTATTCCACCCCTTTCTTGTTTGCGGATGACCTTAAAATTCTTAGAGTTATTGACACATATGATGATGTACTATTGCTTCAAAAAGAACTAAATGAATTACATAGGTGGTGCTTGAACAATGATATGCTCTTAAACCCCACAAAATGTCAACACATAAAATTTACACGAAAAATTAATTTTATACCTTCTTACTATAGTATAGCTGATATAAAGTTGATCGAAGTTGAGAATATTAGGGACTTGGGGATAATTATGGACAGAAAACTCACATTTGCACCGCATATGGAAACTATGATTAAAAAAGCGTCCAATATGCTAGGCTTCATTATAAGAAATGGAAAAGTGTTTCGTAATCCTAAAACAAAGGTGTTACTATATAACAATTTCGTCAGGAGTGTACTCGAATACTGTACTGTTGTATGGCGACCACACTTTTCTGTTCATAGCTTGAGAATCGAGCGCATACAAAAACGTTTCATGTGGCACTTGGCGTATTCTGCAGGAATTGCGAAGAAAAAAAAAACTTATAAAGACCGACTGCTACATTTCAAAATGAGCACGCTTAGTACGCGCAGAGAATTACTGGACCTAAAGTTTCTTTACAAACTCCTGAGGAACAAAACTGACTGTCCCCAACTGCTACAGAGGTTTCAGATTAGAGTGCCAGCAAGGTATCCCCGCGCCCAAATTACTCTCCTCCATCCGCCACTAAGAAAAACTGTTTTAGGTTCCAACTCCCCAATCCCACGTATGTGCAAGTTGTCCATTGAATTCGGTGGCGAAGTAGACATATTTTCTGATTCTGTATCTCGGTTTCACAAGAATGTTCAGTGCTGTCTAGAAAAGTATCGTATGAAATAATTTTTTGTCGAAGTTTAGTGCTTGTCACATAAAATACGGTGTCCTTGTTTGATAATTTACATAAGATACATATTTTAAAAATTAAAACTGAATTGTTATCCTACATAACATTGCATGCAGTGTTTGCTTATAATTAGTTGTGCAAATAGCATAAGACTATATTTATTATGATTATACTTAAGTATTATTGTAACAACCGTTAGCGAACCTATATAAATAATTAAATAAATAAATTCTGCAGGTGTTCAAAATGGCGGCTTTTTGTAGGGTAGGTAATGTAAACGGTTTCCTTGAGGTCTTTTAATTTATTAAGGCTATGGATAAGATGATGAAAGCAATAATGCTTTCTACCACAGGTGTAATACCCAACTCACGATACTCAAAATGGGAACTATATATACTTTGTCTTGTCTACAAATTCTTGCTACTTCTTCTTTCAGCTCAGCGTATTTACTTAGTTATTAGTATTTATGTTTTCAGTTATAGTCTTCTGTAAATTATGGGTGATAATATTATTATTTTGTGGTAGACCACTTTGTCGATATTCCTTTGTTTTGGAAAACCTTGTAAGTGACGAGTACAGACACGTGTAGTTAATTGATGACGTAGATCAATTAACTACACGTGTCTGTACTCGATAGTACCTAAATAAATATTTTCTGGTATTTTACGTCACCGTTCGCTTGTAAACCTAAGGCAGACCTTCCTCAAGGCTTGGTCGCCGACCCGTTTGAGTTTCCTAGAATTTATTGACATAATTGTGACGTCGTGTTTACGAATTTTTTAAGGTTATGTACTAGTGTACCAATATAGACTGTTAATAGGTACATAAAGATTGTTTTTGTGATACAAGTAAATGTTCTAAATTGCTTTTTGCTATCTTTGTAGTGTTTTACTTACCATTAAGTAGGTAGATTGAGATGGAGGATCGTACCTACTCAGTGGGGTGCTTTAGGAGATACCTATTTCCAGCAGTGGACTTTGTAGTGCACAGGTTGATCAAGATGAAGTCTGGAACATGGCCACAAAGTGTTGTTAGCTTATCGGTTTTTATCGGATACATTTCGGAGAATGTGCATCAGATCTCCACGATCTTATTCCCGATTCACGACCATATTTAATGTTATTTATATTTCTTAATAATTAATTATCATTTCGATAATTGTGTTATTTTACTTATAGCAACTTCTGAAAACATAACTGCGTTTAGTTTACGATTTTATTATGTTTATTTATGAAAATGTTTCTATTGATATTATTAATTAATCCGAAGTTCTAAAAATAATATACTTACATGAAAATAAATAGCTTAGTTGCCTTAATAAGTGGTACAAATTCTATCAAACATATAAACAGAACAACAAAAAAAGTATGCGGTACAAAATCTGCCGTTCGCCTTTCAATGCAATTCAAATCACGGATCACATGCACCAACGTCATACAAGATCTTGTCTGCAATTTTCTTACTTGCGTCACAGAACTGATGTATACTCGACTTGTTTTCCTTTACCTAGGAGTAATCTGATTGCTTTATTTATAGACTATTACTTCTCCATGACTCTTGAGAGCAGGTCATGGATTAATAATGACTACGATGATCAACCGATCTGGAAGGTTAAGCTGCCCTAGCTGCGTTAAATCTGCAGATGGGAGCCCATTCTTAACACATCAAGACCTCTCCGTGTCTCGGAGAGCACGTAAAGCTGTCGGTCCCGATTGTCATACAAACACCTATGACAATCGTTAGTGGTAGTCAGTAGCACAAAAAGCCTAACAACCTAACAACGCAAATGTGCCTCTGATCTGGTATCGTCGTGCGACGGGTTGTTGAGCTCCCTAAATTATGGTTGAGCTACACAATGACTGATGCATGCGTGCCGTCAGTTGGGACTGGTCTACTCAAAGCCGCTATGGCTCTTTCTTCAAAAGGCCATTTCAGACTTTGCCCTACATTGTAAGACACATATTTGTTACTGTTCTATGTCTGGACTTTAAAAGAGACTATGATTCTCTGAGTTTGTTTCGGCGTTTCTTCTCAGAGGTCGTCAGCTAGGAAATGCCGGAGCCGTCTAGCTTAAAACAAAAAAAAAAGTGTAAAATATTGACTTGTAAAAGTGTCTTTAAAAGATCTATTTACAGAAATAAATATCATTTCATTTCATTTCAACCAGTCTATCCTCAGGGTATTGGTATTCCTGTCATGGTCGTGCCGAATTTCGCGGATCCCATGGCCATGACTATAGGGCAAGTGAAGGCAAGTGCGGTTTTTAGTCGGTACGAGTCCGCCATACCCTGCCACCTCCCCGGGTGGCGGAAGATACATGATGATTTTCCGTACTATAAAAAAAAAAAAACAAAAAAAGGGTATCGGTATTACCCAAAAATTGGGTTGTTGGCAGTCGCTTCGTGTAAAATACTGATATTCAGCCGCATCTGGTTTGGAAGCCTACCGATAATTGGGAAAAGGCTTTGGAAGATAATCATGACGTCTTCATGACTCTTTGAAGTGAGCTGGGGCCGTACCACATCGTGTTATTGTGATCGTTTTGCGATTGAGAGAGAGGGATGCCACTCTACACATTAAATAACGCCATCCCTTTCACATAACCTAAAGATTATCGCATTGGCACATGGTAAGGCCGCTGGTCACTTGAATCTATGTTAGATCTTATCGTCTTTGACGTCATTGCAATCAAAGAACGGTTACAGCATGTCTGAGTGCCGTTGTGCCTGCGACGCGACGGTACTCTACATAGCTGATTCATTCAAAGTAATTATTATTACTATACCTACAATTTTCCTCTCAACATACCTCTTACGAACTCAGACGTAGTCATGAATGAATGCTGTAGTAAACAAACGTTGTGTAATATAGACAATTATTATCTTAATTTAATTAAGTTCAATGTTATCGGTGTTTAATAGTTTCGAACTTGAATATTGTCATTCAATTCCGAATTCAAGGGACATTGTTTTGCGTCCATACATCGTTCGCCCCGAAACCAACAGCAAAGCAATTTAAAAAAAATGTGAATTCCCATACAATCAACATTTTATAGCGGATTAGCTTGAGAATCGTAATGATTTTTTAGGTAGGTATTAGAGTAAATCTAAAGATACTAAGAGCCCAATGGGTATCCATATTCTGAACAGCTCCAAATACCGTAAATAGTCAATCCGTCAAACAGGGTGCATAGGGATGCAGGGGTGAGTAGGGATGCAGGGGTGAATAGGGATGCAGGGGTGAATTAGGCCAAAACTTGAAAATCATTTTCAGCTTTATAAATTATATAGTTTGATGCCAACGAGGTCTTCTAATGGTTAATTATAATTTAAGAACAATATTATTCCCTTTTTCCAACAAACTATAATTCATAATTAAAGTTGAAAACACCTTTCAAGTTTTATCTCTATACACCCCTACATCCCTATTCACCCCGTTTGTCGGTACCTACCTTTTTTCCATTGATGTTGGAATTAAACAAAACCATTTTATTAATGTGAATAGCATTGGTCGTTGACGTTTGGCAAAGATGGCGGCGTTGGATGTACCTACCTACCTATAATAATCGCTTCGAATCCTTTTTTTATTTATTACGGCATGCAGCTAGTCCGTTTTAAACAGATATTGAAGAAAACTAATATAAAACAAAATTACTAATAATTATTGTGAATGTCCGATGCTTTTAGCGAAGGACAACAGTAGTTTTAGAGTGAAAGAGAAAAACATCCATCCATCCATCCTAACAAACATTCAATTTTTTTATTTTTTTTTATTTTATTATTAGTAGGATAGTATAGGATTTGCCATTAACCTGCTAACCATTTATAAAGTTATGAATTTTAAAGAAAGAAAAATAGTATCTGGTTAGATTGGGAGCCGGCCCCAACATCGTTGAGAAAATCACAGAAATTATGTGATAAGAGGTACTGCTGTGATGAGGAGGAGAAAGAGGAGGCTTCTGTTGCACACATTGACACCCTGGATCACGAGAAAGCTTCAAATAAAACCAAAAATATTGGGCGATGACAAGTTATTTGCAAACAGTCTTCCAGACAACACGCGCGTGTCTTAACGATAAAGTGCATTCGAACTGTGTTAGAAATTATAAAAAAAAATCTTCGAAAATCATTTAATATATAAATTTTAATATATAGTTATAGGTCATAATTACACGTGTAAAAATCCTCGTATCCCCATATACAATATATATGTTATGAGGAAAAAACATACGTGCTTGCGTACGCAAAGCGACAGTTTAAAACTTGAATCAACCACTAATTTTCCTTCATTAGCTCCTCGCAATTCAGATTGTGCGGACAACTATACGAGGTTTAAAACCTTGCAGTTGTGCCGGCAATCGTATCCTAAAACCTTTTATTGGGTCAGGATTCAAAGTTCGATCAAAATTTCGAATAATTTGGAGAAGAATTGTTGGAAGAAAGTTTTAAAAATGTGTTCGTTAGTGATGTGCGTGCTATTGATGGTCGTTCTGACTGGAGTCAGAGGAGTGCCTTTTAACTGGTGGAAAAATGGTAGGTTTTTGTGTTTTTTTAATTGTAATCTGATCTGAAAGGGTAAGCTGTGCTTGCCGGGTCCGTATTAGACTCCCAACCATATACTGACCATTCTAATGATGAAAGAGGCTTTAGTTGCACACATTGACACCCTGGATCGAGAGAGAGCGTCATATAGATACCTAACACCAAAAATATTGGGCAATAACTAGTTACTTCCTAACCGTCTACCCGACAACACGCGTGTCTTAACGATAAAGTGCTTTCGAACTCTCTTAGAAATTATACAAAAAATTCTTCATAAATCATTTAATTAATATACCTAGTTACTTAAATTAAATTAGTGATGTGCGTACTACTGTTGGTCTTTCTGACAACTGGAGTCAGTGGAGTACATTTCAACAGGTGGAAAAATGGTAGGTTTTTGTTTTATTTAAATTTAAAACACAAAATAAAAAATAAAAAAATGTTTTTAAATGAAAATTAATTTAATCGTAATTAAAGTAACAGGATCATTGTAAAACCACCAAACATCGTCAAATTTATTTAGTTATACTATTAAAAAGTTATTTTTAAATCTCGATAATCGTATTTATTCAAAATTAGCATTACCATTTCTAATAAATACTATGACATATAATAAATATAAAATAATGACATAATATTATACGAACTTCTCACATTGCTCTAAAAGAGAAAAGCAATGAGATTATATATCTTGAAAAAATGATGTAATATTAGTACAAAATAATGAAAAAATCAGAAGGCGAACTAAAATTACTCATAGAATTCCTACTCTGAGGTGGAGATGGGTAGGTTGTGTATGTCGTAGAGAGGATGGAAAGTGGAGTCGCAAGATCCTCGAATGGCAACCGAGGACCGGTCGCAGAAGTGTCGGTCGACCCCCAGCTAGATGGTGCGACGATATTGTGAAGGTGGTGGGGAAGAAATGGGCAAGAGTAGCCCAGAGCAGAAACGAGTGAAAGATACATGAAGAGGGTCTAGTCCAGCAGTGGACAGCATGGGGCTGATGATGATGATGATAATGAGAAGGAAATGATGTAATTATGAAGGAATTTTATCTATGAAATGGTTATCTGCAAGAAATAACTCCCATAATACTTTATCTTATGTAATTTTTACTTAAACTGTTGCTTTTTTAAGACATTATTGTATGTCTCAAACATCTGATGAAAGAGACATCGATAGATGATACAAGAGATATTCTGTAAGTGTAAGGAAAAAGTTTAAAAGAAAATTTGAGACATTATTGTATGTCTCAAAAAATCTGATGAAAGAGACAGCGATAGATAATACAAGATATTCAGTAAGTGTAAGGAAAAAGTTTAAAGGAAAAACAAAATTAAATTGTATTTGTAAGTTCTAATTTCAATTTCAACTTTCGAACTTATATCTAATTTTGTGACACAATGTCCTCCTTTTTCTGTGACATCATATGAGTCAACGCTTATTGGCCCACTTGCGACCAATCGCGTCGTGGTGTAATATAATACTCTCTGACAATATGCCACACCCAATATTATGAGTAACAGCGATGAATGATTATAAACTTATCTAATGTATTTCTTTTTAATTTTAT
The DNA here is from genome assembly GCA_964056405.1 of Acronicta alni. Lineage (NCBI taxonomy): Eukaryota > Metazoa > Arthropoda > Insecta > Lepidoptera > Noctuidae > Acronicta > Acronicta alni. The sequence continues at coordinate 2,557,562 of OZ043935.1, forward strand.
AAAGAAGATAAGGTTTTAATTTTTTGGTTTAAACAGCTCATGTACCTACTTACTGAATGTTCGTCTTTCGTGATAGTCTGAGAGATGTGCAAAGTATTATTTGGAATAGATGATCGTGCGCACATGAAATAAATAAATACATTATTAATGTTACAAATGTTATTCCCACTCGTTAATTTTCAGTGTTTCCTCAGTAATGACGTAGATCCGATTAAATGGCATGCGTTTTCCTGTCATTGGTCAAATTAAATAAGTTTTGTGCTTTAAAAATAAATACGGATGGCTAAATGAAGATTTAAAAACAGTATTCAGCAATATATTTAGCATTTTTTAAATATAAAACTTTAAAAATAGTATTAACGTAATGCCGTAGGCCTTTTCAAACATACCAAAATTAGTTATTTTCCTTATAATATTATGCTTTGCCACACGGCAAAGCAATGTAAACAATATATAAACGATATATAATAACATATGTATAACGATAAATACAATAGAAAATCTAAAAAAAATTAAAAACATTTTAATATTGTACCTATTCAGTTGAACTTTATCTATAATTATTTTTTTTTAATATTTAATTTAAATTAATACTTATTTACATTAAAAAGAGTTTCATAAAATATTTATCCAATTGAAAAAAATAAATGTATTGTAATAACTAATAACGTCATTTATTTCAGAATAATTTTCGAAAGCAAACTTTTATGTTATAAAAATTTGCCGCGCCCAGGATTAGGTATTTTAAATATTTATTGTATTATTAGTACCTACCTACATAATTATTTACGTATCGGAAGTACCTACCAACCGAAGTGATAGGAAGGGGGAAACCACTTGTAGAATAACACCGATAAATTTAAAAATTAAATTAATTTGTATATTACCTGTATGCGTTCATTCATAACATCGTGGTTATTAAATTTAATTACTTAATTTAGTTTTTATCTTTGTGTTTAATGAATGAAGTTTTTTTTTTGAGATAAAATATTTTATTTCTAAGTTTAGCTGGACATACAACACATACTTCATACAAATTTTAAAAGCAATTATAGTTAAAAAAATATCTCATATTTACAAAAAAAAAACCGTTTATTTATTTATTTTTCTTTTGTTACAGCTGAACCTCAGTGTGGCGTTGAAGCCTCAACAAACCTCATCCACCACAACCCTTGGCTGGTGTATTTCGAGTATTGGCGTGGAGATACGAGTACGGAGATCAGGTGCGCTGGCACTTTGATCGACAGTCGACACATCGTCACAGCAGCACACTGCGCCACCATCAAGTTTACTCGGTAAGCATTAAATGATAATGATAAATGATATTTATTTATGTAAATAGATCTTTTAAAGACACTTTTACAAGTCAATATTTTGCTTATTTTTTAAGCTAGATGGTCATTATTTTCCTGTGTTTAGGTTCATAACTGTACAAATGCACATCAAGCTACCACAATCTGTCAAATTTCTTTGATAGATTTTCAACTTTAACACCACATTACAAGTTTCATTTTAAATTGGGAAAATTTGACAGTTTTGGATAGCTTGACTTGAGCTGGCATCTGTAGTTTTTTTTTTTAATTTGGTTATAAATTCAACCTTAAATAAAAAAATATTGTTTCACAGAACTTTGAAAAAAAAAAAACGCAGCGCGAATGCGATATAACTATAAATTTTTTGATAGGTGTCAACTGAAATTAATATTAATATTTAAAACACTAATTATTATTATAATAATTAGTGTAAATAATATATGTAATATGTATATATATATTATATATACACATTATATATATATTATTTATATATATACACTAATTATTATTATTATAATAATTAGTGTTTTTAAGTTTTCATTTTGTTAATACTCCAAAATGCTAAAAATATTTCATCTTTCTATTTCCAGTTTAGTTGCTCGGCTTGGCGAATACGACTTATATACTAAGAGAGATTGCGTCCAGGGTGTGTGTGCTGATCCTGTGGTGAGGATCCAGGTTGCAGAGATCATTATTCACCCTGCATATGGCCACAGGGAACATGACATTGCTATTTTAAGGCTCGAAGAAGAAGCTCCTTATACCGGTTAGTACTAATACTAATTCGAAATTTACACTTTCTTACTTCATTTTCGGCGATTTCATCAAGATTTGGATAAAATTTTTATGTTTTTCGTATGAAGTGCACCTACTTTGCATTGCACATTGCACTGAATATAGAATCTACACACCATCTATTAGACTACCATGTGACCTTGTGCCCATTATACTAATAAGTATATTTTATTACTGCCTCATTAGTCTAGTGGTCCTAAGCGCGACTGCTACGCTAGAGGTCCTAGGTTCGATCCCCAGGTCGAGCAAAGTGTTATTGGGTTTTTCTATGAAATTCTCAGTAGCAGCTCGGAGTCTGGATTTGTGCCCGGTTAGTGGCAATAGGCTCGCCCCCTATTACATGGGACCTAAACATACCGGCGAAATGTGGGTGTACATTAGTACTCCTCTGCCTAACCCTTTGGGGAATACAGGCGTGATGGTGATGGTGTGTTATTAATTACAGATTTCATTCGCCCAATCTGCCTACCAAGTGGAGAACTTGAGAGAAACACCAGATTCTACTCCACTGGCTTCGGTGAAATCCCCAACAAAGGATTCTACAGTCACGTGAAGAAGATCATTCCACTACCCTACTGGTCCCGTGAAGAATGCCAGGCGGCTTACAAGTACAATGTCATCCCACAACATGTGATTTGCGCTGGTGGAGAAGAAGGCATCGACACCTGCAGGGGTGATTCTGGTAGTCCTTTAACCGTGGTGAAGGATACTATTGAATTTTGGGGGGTGACCAGCCATGGAAATGTGCACTGCGGGACCAAAGACTCACCTGGCATCTACACAAGCGTCGCTGATCATCTCGATTGGATCCTTACAGTAATTAACTCATAAGTGTATATACAGGGTGGAGATGACAATACGATATGACACATGACATAATTATGATACAGTCTAAATATTGAAATAAAACTACTTTTTACGGATTTTATCGCGTTATATTGATATTATTAATACCAACATTTCGGACCCTTTACACCATGGTCACGGGTAAACTGAAAAAGTAAAAAGCAGTTTTATTTCAATGTATAATATTCGCGTAAATGTCAGCCAGTCTAAATAAAAACTAAATAATAAAATAATAAATAAATAAAAAAAAGTTTCCATACAAATTAAATTGATAAGCTGGTAAACTTAAGTTAAAGGATGTCACCAAAATCTGCCCAAATGATGTACTGAGGGTACACTTATTGTAAAAAATACCCTGTATTACGCTGGTTAAAACTCTAGTCATCCTTTTTTTATGCTCATTATGGGATGAGAAAAATAACTTTAAATTTGAAAAAACGCACGCCATTTTATCACATTAGTATCAGTTTCATAGTGATTTCATAGTAAAAACTGTCAACATGACAGCTGTCATGTACCTGAGGTACAAATTTGGGCTGAGTTGTATGGTGTTTTGATGACCTCCTTTATTATCACTATTCCCTATTTTAAAGTGGTTCTTTATCCTAGTGTAGGCTGTTTCATTTATTGACGTCTCCACCTTGTGTACACAAAAGGCTCTGTTTCAACGGATTTTGGCTATACTATACGATTTATGTTACAATGTAAATAAAACTTCCATGACAGCAATGTGATAAAATGTAAAAAAAATAAGCTTAATTTTAAGACATAAATACTGACCAAATGATCTCTTTATTTAAAATTGTAAATGTTGTATTTAAATTTAATTTTATACAATACATTCTAATGTAGATTAATTTAAATTTAAATGCAATGTTTACGGACATTTGATGCCAAATATAATTTATTATAAAATATAAAAAAAATGTAAAACATTGTATTGGCTTAAGCTGTAACAGAAATTCATATTACATCGAATATTAAATTACTACAAAGATAGCATAAATTCGAAACAGTAAATAAGTAGGTGAAAACATAAGCATTCCAAAGAAAGTCTGAATTCTAGTATTGCCAGCTACCTAATCATTGCCATATTTGTATCATCTAAATTTGCTTCCACATTATACTTAAAATGTTCTAAAAGTTTTTATGTTAGATTAAATAATATAGAACGGTCATATTATTTTGTTATATTAAAGTTATGCTCAGGCCTTTGCTCAGACACTAATAGCTAAAAAAAAAAGTTATATAATATTTTGAAATTGAGTAGCTTTTGTTACAAAATATCTGGTACAGATATATATATAAAATGTTATATAATAAATAATTATATCGCAATGTGGAAGCTTAAATGGATTGTAAAATAAGTATATTATTTAGTAAAGGTTCCTTTTATTAAGATAGACAGCTCATGGCAATAATTGCCATAACACCTATTATATTGTACTAACTGCCATATCAAGTAATTTATTATAGTTTCTAATAAAATTTTATAAAAAGATAAACTGACTTTAAATTAAGGTGATATTTGTGTATTTCATTTCAAAATTATGAAATGCTTCATCCGATGTTTTGTTCACACAACGTCCACTTCTCAAAATGACAACCTTCTGTTCACGAAGCTTCCCGTTCTCAAAATGACAAACTTCTGTTCACAAAACTTCCCCTTCTCAAAATGACAAGCTTCTGTTCACGAAACGTCCCTTTCTCAAAATGACAAACTTTTGTTCACAAAACGTCTACTTCTTAAAATGATAACCTTCGTGTCGCAAAACGACTTTTACAAAACGTCATTTTCTCTTAAAATAATAATAATGTTTTTTTGTAAAAATATATATAAAAATATAATGTAAATAACAAAATAAATAGATACGAGAATAATAATCATTTATTCAAATACTACATGACAAAATATTAGCTACAAAGTCTGGCTTAGGTATAGTATTTACATAACATTATGTACCTAAACTATGGATGCGAGATATGGATACACCAAACACCAAAGAGAAAAGTTATAACGCTGCCAGAGAGCCATGGAGAGAAGGTTGACGGGAGTAAGGAAACAGGACAGAGTGAGATGTAGCATAATAAGAGAGAAAAGCAAAGTTATCGATATAATAATCCGAATTGACGACATCTGTAGTCTAGTAGTTCGCTTATCGGACTGCTGTTTACGAGGTCGTGGGTTCGATTCCCACAGAACACCATTTCTTTTGTGATGAATATAATTGTTTGTATTTGTCTGGGTGTTTCTTATGTATTATAAGTATGTATTTACAAAAAAAAGTATTATATCCATTGTTTAGTACAAATATTACAAGGTCTGCTTAGTTTGTGATTAAATCGTGCTGTGTAAAAATTGTTTATATTTAATTGACCAACAAAAGTGGAGATGGACAGGACACATGATCCGTGATATGGTCAGCAACGAGTCGGTAAACACAGCTAAATTTTGAAAACATCACAGCTCCAAATCTCGTCAAGAGGTTTTATCTATTAAGGTAACCTAAATATTTAATGGTCACCTAGGCAATTATTTCGCATATCATTCACAGGTCAGTAACTTCATATATACTTATTAAAATTCATATTGAATATTGCAACATGTACAGCCACTTTCGTTGCTGACTGTACACTTGAGAAATGGTGCAAAAGTTTTGCAAGTGCATTGACTGGTATCCATGAGATGGCAAAGGAAAGTAGAGGACGCCGACAAACAAGATGGGAAAACTACCTAAAACTCACAGCTGAACACCATTGGAGAAGGGTAGCGCGTGACAGATACCAGTGGAAATTGTTAGGGGAGGCCTATCCCAAGAGACAAACTGAGCTTCAAGATATACTATAACACACATGAATACGGTAGCTCTCTCTTCAAAAGACCATTTCAGACATTGCTATTGCATTGTTTCTTTTTTATACCACTAAGGTCGCAAACAAGCATAGATTCAGCCCACCTGATGGTAAGCGGTTACCGTAGCTTACAGACTCTTGTTACACCAGAGGTATCACTTCACGTTGTCGACCCTGTAAAACGAAAGAGGAATAGTTGGGTTGGCAGTATAAGGGTCAAAGTCACCCCCACTGCCAACACAACGTTTCCTCGCGGAGCACTGACAACCTTGCTCACCGTAAAGAATACAACACAGTCGGGCAGCTCTAATTTGAATGAAATTACTCCCACTATGCCCTACCTCTCTTTAAAAGGTCATTTCAGACATTGCATTGTAACACTCAAATATTTGATATTATTGTGTCTGGACTTTAAAACAGACCATGATTATCTGAGTTTGTATCGGTATTTCTTCTCAGAGGTTGCCAGCTAGAAAATGCCGGCGTCATATAGCATAAAAAAAAAATCAAAACATTGACTTGTAAAAGAGTCTTTCTAAGATCTATTTACAGAAATAAATTTCATTTCATGTCAACAGCTTTCACATTAAACTGAGATGTTCAGAATAAAAAGGCTTTTTTTGTACATGAACTAGGTAATCGTTCAGGCGAGAAATATAAATACATATTAAGTACTAACATAATCACATACCTAATCATAAGCTTTTGTGCAGAAAATATACATACATACACTCACGCCCTTTCCCATGGGGGTAGGCAGAAACTAAAGAACGCCACTCGCCACGATTATTGCATACTTCTTTTGCCTCATCCACATTCACACATTCATAGATTTTGTCACACACACACGCCGGTTGCGAGTACTACGCACCTGACCTTTTTGAAGAACCCACCGATAAGGTCGGTGTGAGTCTTAAAATAAAAATAAAATAAAATCTATTTCTCTATTAGAACAATTCGCAAATCTTCTTTTTACCTTATATGGACAAGTGACTTCGTAAAACGTCTTTTTCCTTAAATGGGCCTTTCACAAAAGTTAACGTTTAGGAAGCCAAGTTGGCTTGTGGTGCGATGCGAGTCATCGGAGTGTTATTTCAAATCAAATCAAATCAAATCAAATCAAATCATTTATTGCTTGAAATATGGTAGGTATACAAGATGTTAAGTTACGATATAGTACAGGACATATTTCACCCTCATTGTGGGCATGCAAAATTAAAGCAACTAAGTACTTACATAAAATTATTTGAGTAGAACTACAACTATTATTGTCAAATAATACAACATTATTTCAATAAGTTGCATAATATTATTTTGAATATGGACATATTTGGAGTAAAGTTATGAATGAGTCATATTAAGTAATTTAAAATATAGTCATATTAAATTATTATGTACCTTACAGAAAATTACCAGTTTTTTTTTAACTTTAAATTCGAATATCTTTACTTGTGATGGGTAAAACAGGCAGGATGTTGTTTTGTATTAATGTATAATCGCAGCAGACTCTCATAAAATTATTGTTTGGTACAGATTTTAATGGGAAAAAAAGTTATGAGTCTTTAAATGTACAAAAAGATGTAAAAAAAAACTAAAAGCGATCGAGAACTTATAATTACATCAAAACATCACTGTTGTATGAATTTTCTGTGAAATTAAAAACAAGTAAAAAAAAAAACGGTGCGGCCAAGGTCAAATAATTTGGACCAAGTGGGTAGCAGATGACCCCAACTAACCACCATTTTCGTATGTTCAACGTTCTACCAAACACCCTGTATACTAACAACAAATAACTTTTTGTTAACGTAATATGTTGACCACTAACACATGGAAACATTGCTCCACAAAAATGCGGTGTGGATGCAGCTTAAGACAGACCTTGCTACCTTTAATTTTAGTAATCACTAGTGATGTTGATAATCGATTAATAGATTATTGATAATCGATTGAAACACGTAAAATTATCATAATTATCTCAAAGGTATACATAACTCACTCAAATGAATGAATTAAGCTAAAGATTTATTTACCTTTGCTTCCTGTCATCTCAATGCTGTGATAGTATTGACAATCGATTAATCGATTATGGATAATCGATTATTAACATCATTGTAATCACATACATACTTACATCACGCTTGTATTCGCCGAAGGGTTAATTAGAGGTATACTAAAGTTTACCCACAGTTCCCCGGCATGTCCCATCTAACAGAGGGCGAGCATGTCACCTGGGAATCGAACCTAGGACCTCAAACGTAGCAATCGTTCTTACGACCACTAGGCCAATGAGGCAGGTTTCATTTGACGACGTCTGTGGTCTAGTGGTTAGCGTGTCGGGCTGCTGATGACGAGCTCGTAGGTTTAATTCCCACAGAACACAAATATTTATGTGATAAACATAAGTGTTTGTGCTTGTCTGGGTGTCTTATGTATTATAAATATGTGTGTATTTACAAAAAAAAAGTATTATATCTATTTTCTAGTACTCATACTAGCTCTGCTCAGTTTGGGACTAGATGGTACTGTGTAAAATTATATATATATATATATAATAAATAAGTATATTATGTATATACTTATTTAGTCTATATATGTCTAAGCTAAAGCGCAGGATAAAAATATATCCATCACTTTTTAATATTATATTAATAGAAAGAGATGGGGCAATTTTTAAACCAAGGTTGTTCTCATATCATCCTTTGCAATAAGGTCAAGTTTTGAGTGACTATCGACTCTTGGGAGCGCTACTGTCGATTGGGACGACCTGTGGTCGGTTAGTCAGATTTTCCTTAGCGCATGCGTATACAGTAGGATAAATAATGACCGGCGCCCGCGCATCGAACCAGTATTATAAGTGAATTTGAATGCAAACAACGTCCCTAAGATATGAAATTTAAATTAATTACGACTTAAAGTTAATTTTAACTGAATATTTTAAACTCATCTATGATCCGTTTATTAACACTGTTATTATGTGTAGCAGGCGTTTGGAATTTTAAACTGATAAAAGGTAAGTGTTTTTTTTTTGTTTGAATTTGATTAATCGTCATTCAACTTCGGAATCATTGATTATCAAATGATTGTCAATTTTGTCTATCAGACCGTCGGTAGGTCGTGGGTTCGATTCCCACAAGACACCAATATTTATGTGATAAAAAAAAGTGTTTGTGTTTGTCTGGGTGGTTCTTATATGTATTATAAGTGCCTATGTATTATATTCATTGCCATAGTACAAGCTACTAGGCTAAGGGACTAGATCGTGCTGTTTCAAATGTCCCAAAATATCTATATAAAAAAAAGTAAAAGTAGTACATAGGTAAGTTACGAAGTAGTACATAAATGATCATATGCTTATTAATATATACTTATCACTCCCTTACACGGTGAAAGAAAACTCCGTGAGGGAACATGCATGCCTTAGAGATTTTTTTGACGGTGTGTGAAGTCTGCCAACCCGCATTAGGCTAGCGTGGTGGACTATAGCCTAATCCCTCTAATTCTGAGAGGAGATCCGTGCCAGCAGTGGGACAGTATATGGGTTGATGATGATTACTTCCCTGAAATCCTGTATAATATCTACGTCATACAATATCTCCTTCTCTAGACACAATGACGTTTCAATAACTGTAGTGGTTATAATATTAGTGTACACCTTTGCCTAAACTTTCAGGGATTTACAGGCGTGATTATCCATCAGCCTATACTATAATAATAATAAAAATAAATTGTTTATTTAGAAAAAAGGTGCAATACTTTTAACACTGTCTTACAATATTTAAAAATTATGGCTAATTACATTTATGTATGCCTGAACTAGGTTGAACCTGTGTTTCAGGCAAGGAAGTGCATAGATAACATAAATTATAAATTAACAACTTAAATACACTTAATTATAATTATCTATAAAGTATCTAATGTTTATGAACTAATATATAATATATTGAAAAATGCTAAGTACGTTATTTATATTAGTCCACTGTTGGACGTAGGCCTCCCCTAATGTGCGTCAGTTCACCCTGTCCTCGGCTTTTCGCATCCAGCTTCTACCAGCAGCCTTTCGCAAATCATCACTCCATCTTGGCGTAATGATATGTAATGGGCTATTACTATTTTGCAATTTAAGCGGAGATGCGGATACTAGCTAGTATTAGATAATTTCATGTGCGTCTTACATCACTTTTGATATACCTACATACGTAAATCGCACTTGTCTTCACTGGCCATGGGATCCGTGAAATTAGGGATGCGCTTTTTTAAGCTCGATCCGATTTTGTGGATCGTAATGGATCGCAACCTTGATTAAATTTTCAAAAGATCGATCGAAAAAATCGCTTGAAAACATTTAACTAATTATGACATTTATTTAAAAAAAAAGGGTTGGGTGTTTTAGCAAGACAACAGAAATTACATGAACCTAATTTTAGATTAAAATTAACTAATAATAATTGTAAGTTTTCGTTTCATCTTTTACCCGCCGTCATCTATTAACAAACAATAATAATTAAGATGTAAAGTGCCGACAATTTGTTTATATTTGTAACATAAACAAGCTAATGTTAGATTCTAGATCCTACTTTGATTGACCGCGGTGGGCATAAGATACCTAATTTACATTATGTGCAAACCACAATGCTTGGACCGCGATCCAATATTTTAACGAGTTGAATCGATCCACGATCGGATCGTATCGATACAGATAGTTCAACTCAGTTGTGCGCGCGGCCCTATGTGTGCGTGGGCTTGTAAATATACAACTTTCACACGTCTTGCTCGGACGACGACTGCCGCGTCACTGCCACACGAATGAAAGTTGTATATTTACAAGCCCAAGCACACATAGGGCCACGCGCACAACTGAGTTGAACTATCTGTACCGATCTTCGAAAAGATCGGATCGGATCGGCGCATCACTACGTGGAATTCGCCACGACCATGACAAACTGGGGCCCAGCAGTCACTTAACACTTTCAATCGGCGATGCCTTAACTTGCATCGGCGCTGTGAAGGCGGGCGTTTTGGGGGCTGTCTTTAAATGTAAAAATGACATTCAAAAAGTATTAAGTACCTAGTAGTCTATCTAGGATAAATTATTTTGACTTTGACTTAGAAATAGTTGTTCAATATATTTTACAAAGATAGATCAGTTTGTACCTACTACATTTTTGAATAATAGAGATTTATTATTATTTTAATACTGGGTAACATGACAACACAATATTAAAGAGGTACGGTCGATAGATCGAAATCTATCATTCGAATCGAATCGAAATTTATGATCACCCGATACGTCCAACGATTAATTACCAAAATAGAATTACAATTTTCGGCCGACAGATCGCAGTTTTGTCTATAATTAAAGTGTTCCAGACCATCGATTCGATCATCGCGTTTTCATTTCATCTTGCGTTAATGCCTATTACCAAATATAATATTAAATTCGCAAGATTATTGCATCGTTTCGATTCTGTTCGAAGTTTCAACGTTCAATTTTCGAACGTTTGGTTTCCTTGTTTCGATCGTCTAGAATATATTATAATATATACTTTCTTTATGTACTTATTTGTAAGTAGGTACCATCTATAGTCATAACATAGAGTTAGTCATAGTCTATGACTCTAACTACAGATAAATTTCTCCTTTTTAATAAGTTGTTGTTGAATTAAGTGTTTTCCGTCTTACGTCATTTACTGCGGTTTCTAATATACCCCGTGTTGTTTTAAACCTTTGACGTATGCAAAAGTAGTTATTAGAAACGTCATTGTGCCTAGAGTAGGAGACATTTTATGACGTAGATATTATACAGATTTCAATGAAGTAGGTACCAGACTAAAAAAGAGCATCAAAAAACTCATCCGCATCGCCATCGTCTGGTAGCGTACTCAAGAGGCTGGCCGCATTGCCACGTTGAATGGCAATGCTTATTCTCTGGCCGAAGTAAAGACCAGCTTTTAAGTCACGTGAAGTGTCGTTTTTAGACGTTTGGCAATGTCTTTAAAGAGTAACAGAGCAGTCGGACCCCACGGCCCCAGCGCTTTGACCCCAAACGGTTCGAACATAATATTTATAAAATTGTTACATTTACGCCGTTTGTTGGTCTCCGCAGTCGTAGCAGCAGCGCCAGCGGTAGTTTTTTTTTTAAATTATACTTTGTTAGTAAGTAGTTTTTTTATATTTTTATTTAATGATCTATAGATGAAATAATTGATTAATTATTATTGTATTATTAACGTACCTACTCTCTGAAACACGGATGAAGTACCTAATATTTTTTTTTTATTAGGGATATAGTTTAACAATAGAACAAAATGTAGTAACAATATTAACAGTAGGTAGTATCGAGTACACTACTCACGACATTATCCACGTATTACAAAACAGAATAGCTAACTGTTAAAAAGGATAATCGTAATGTTACTTAATAATAATTACAATTAGGGACTGTACCTAATCGTAATTAAGTTACAAGAGAGTTAAGTATACAGACAGCAAACGAAATATGCATTTTTATACAGATTTAGACATAAATAATTACGCGCCAAAGGATTAGGTATGTAGCTGCTTACAATACCTACGTTTTGACACATATTGCGTGATAAATTATTACACTATCTCTATCAAAACACAGATTATGAATTAGCTGCCTGTATACCAAACTCTTTTGTTGACCGTAAAACCACTTTTTGTAGAGGCTTATTGAGATCAGTATGAGAAATAAAGTAACTATCTCTAGAAATATATAGTTGCCTACGATTCGGACACAATATATTGGGACACATTGTCCGAATTGACACATTTTAATTTTAATATATTTTTAGTGACAATTCGGATACCATAAAATTATTGAAGCTATTTAGTACAGTCAGACAAAAAAGCGTTACCAAATCTATTTTAGAGTGGTTTAGACTTTTATATATGCATGATGAACATGCTGGTTCCCCATCTCCTAAAATAAATATGTAGGTAAATATTTCTAAACACTAAAAACTGGAACGATAAAAAGTCTCTCTGATGAAAAATTTAATAGAAATCTCATACAACCAGATCTACCATTTCAGTCCTAAAACCGTAATCCTAACTAATATTATAAATGCGAAAGTGACCAAACATAATCAAACATTTATTTGACAACTTCTTGGTTTTTCTAGAAACCACACGAACATTCGCGGAAAACAGCTTATTATTACAACTTTATACTTAGACAAATACAAAAATCTTACACAAAAACTAATTACTAAAGAGATAGAAAGAGTGTTTTTTCTATGCATCTATTAGCGCTTCAAATACTTATTACCCAACTGCCAAGGCGCGTATCTATGTATGTGGGTTTAGAATATTATTTATTAAAAATCGGCATCTTTCGTTAAAAATAAAACTGTATTTTAGGGATGGAGGACGGATTTCTACAATTAAGGTATCGTTGGAAGTTTTTTATCTGACTATACAATACAGCTTTTTTTTATTGGTGTCCGAATCATCAGTGAAAGAAATATTAAAATTAAAATGTGTCAATTCGGACACTGTGTCCCAATATATTGTGTCCGAATCATCAGCAACTCATGAAATATATTATTATGTATAATATTACTGGTATGAACTTGTATTTCATGTAAATATAAGTTTAAAGCTGTTCCTTTAAAGTGGCAATAATCCTATTTCTGAACATATACTTGTATGTTTCTCAGCAGCTTATTATAAGTGTCCACCAATTGGTGCAGATCAACCCATATACTGTCCCACTGCTGGATACGGGTCTTCTCTCAGAATAAGAGAGATTAGGCCATAGGATACAGGAGTCCACCACGCTGACCTAGTGCTACGTAAAATGTGTCAATAAAAAAATGAAAACGGATTGTCATTTCTAAAAAGTTTTAATATTAGACTTTCAACTATTTCCAGGGACTTCTTGTGGTAAGGAGGCCAGTTCAAACCTAATCCATCACAACCCTTGGCTGGTGTACTTGGAATATTGGCGTGGTGACCACAGGAATGATATCAGGTGCGCTGCTACCCTGGTAGATAGCAGGCATCTTATCACCGCAGCCCACTGCATCAGAACACCTAAGTTTACAAGGTAATTTTTTTTTTATTCTTCTAAGGTGGCAAACAAGCATACGGCCCACCTGAGTTGTGTTTCTTACGGTGAGCAAGGTTGCCAGTGCCGCGAGGAACGTTGTGTTGGCAGTGGGGGGACTTTGACCCTTATACTACCAACCCAACTATTCCTTTCTCATTTTACAGGGTCGGCAACGTGCAAGTGACATCTCTGGTAATTGCAAGCGTCTATAGGCTACGGTAACCGCTTACCATCAGGTGGGCCGTATGCTTATTTGCCACCTTAGTAAATAATAAATAAATATTTTTAGGACATTTTTTACACAGCACCATCTAGTCCCAAAGTAAGCAGAGCTTGTACTATGAGTACTAGACAATATATATTTATTTATTTATTGCCACTTTAGCTTGCTTATCCTTTGAGCTATGACGTCTGCAACTTTGTTTTTTACAACCAGGGACATTTCCAAACTCCGAGCTGCTACTGAGAATTTATACTAATATTATAAAATTGTAGTTTGTTTGTTTGGTTAAACGCGCTAATCTTAAAAACTGAACTATCGGTTCGAATTGAAAATGTATTTTTGTGTTGGATAGTCCAATTATCAAGGAAGGTTATAGGCTGTACAAAACCGCGCTATACGAGCCGAGCAAAAAGGAAAAAAAGGCGGGTGACACCGCGGGTGTTAGCCTGTTTCATTTAAAACCCAATAACATTGCTCAACCGAACCAAACTCAGGACCTCGCTTACAAAAACTATTCGAATCAACAAGTTCAAATCGAAAATCACCTCATTAAAGGTGATTTCCGATTACTGACCTTGAATTGAAGTCAATGTTTAAAAAAAAAACAATATTCTACCGACATAGGTAGTGTATTGATTACCTACATTATTGATTATCCTTACTGATGGGAAATAATTAATTTCCCGAAAACTACTTCATTTGCCTTATGTAATCGATTTGTGACGTCATACCGTTTGCATCCTCCCTCATTATCTTCTTCTATTTTATCCTCCGGTTTATCCAAAAGCGCAGTAGGTAGTGTAGCAAGAGGTCCTGGGTTCGATTCACGAGCAGAGTTATTAGGTTTGTCTATAAATTTTTTATACGAATCCTCATCAAAAATTAACATTCTTGGAACAAATAATATTTGTATGATCTACAGGAAGATGTTTCGCGTCTGGGTGTTTGTGTATGTGAAAGTTTGTGTTTTTGTAAACGCACCCACGATTCAGAAGAAATACTAGTGTGGGGCAACGTTTTATTTAAAACAAATAAAAATAAATAAAATTATAACAATTATAAACATATAGCAACAACTTAAATTATAATGAATCATATCATTGTTATTACAATAGGTATTCCCTAGTGACATCATTATATAGATAATAATATTATTATGGATTTAAACAATGTTGTTAAAAACGTTAAATAAAATTATCTTTTTGTATTTTTTTGGCATTTTCCATGATAAGATTTTAAAGTTATTTAGCGAAGGAAATTTTTTTTTTCTTTTCTTTGCTTAGCGGTCATAGCTTCTTGTGTTACCAGAAGACGCAGGTTTGATTCCTGCCCGCGGTCGAAATTTTTCCTTCGCTAAAAATTAAATAAAAGTTCAATTAAATTTATTCATCTCCGAGCCTTTTTCCCAGTGGTCGTCTTCCAGTCTAACCAGATGCAGCTGAATATCAGTATTTTACACGAAGCAACTGTCAGCTTCTCACTACTACTAACGATTGTCATAGGTGGTATTATGATAACCGGAATTGACGGCTTTACGTGCTCTCCGAGGCACGGATTGTCTCGATGTGTCTCGTCCGTGGCTAAAGTATAAGTACAGATCCGTTGATCTGTACTTATACTTTAGCCAAGAACCCCTCAAAAGTACTTTAATGGTTCTTTTTAGTGATGTTGATAATCGATTATCAATAATCGATTATTCGATTATTTAAATAATCTACATCTACAATTGTATCATAATCGTAATGTATCTACAATTCGATTATTTAAATAATAGAATAATCGATTATCAACGCCCCCGCTTCGCACGGGTGCAATATACATGTATTATACATATAAACCTTCCTCTTCAATCACTCTATCTATTAAAAGAAACCGCATCAAAATTCATTGCGTAGTTTTAAAGATTTAAGCATACATAGGGATATAGGGACAGAGAAAGCGACTTTGTTTTATACTATGTAGTGATATTCTTGGACAATTTTACACAGCACCATCTAGTCCCAAACTAAGCAAAGCTTGTACTATGTGTACTTGACAATAGATTGTAATACTTATATACTTTTTTTTTTTGTAAATACATACTCATACTAATTAAGAAACACCCAGACAAACACAAACATTTATGTTCATATCATAGCGTCTGGTGTACCTAAAGAGAAGACGCAGGTCGGAATCCTGCCCGCGGTCAAATGTTTCCTTCGCTAAATAACTTTAAAATGTTAGCATGGAAAATGCAAATTGAAAAAGATAGGTAAGGTGGCATCGTTCGACATTGAACTAACTGTAAAGTAAGTCGTGTAGGTTGAGAAGCAAAAAAACTTGCTTTTTTATAGGTGTTTCTAACGTCAACATAAAGACTTAAATTCTGAATTTGAAGGAATAAGAATCAAACCCACGACATCGTCATCAGCAGTCCGATACGCGAACCATTAGACCACAGACGTCGTCTGATTGAATATGAATTACATTTAGCCTTTGAACATTGGTTTCAGTTGGAAATCTGAGTCAGAATTATGAAATCCCGGATGATGTAATTTTATTCGAATCCTACCACGTATGCACTGTTTTAAGGAATTTGTTTATTTAGCTTGGCGTTCGACCAAAACCATTAAAGTACATCTACACTGCTGTTACTTTTTGTGGAGCAACATTTCGAAATGTTAGTGGGCAACATCCGATACCAAAAAGTTATTTGTTTTTAAAGTTATTTAGCGAAGGAAAATTTCAATCGCGGGCAGCATTCGAACCTGCGTCTTCTGGTTAGGTACACCAGACGCTATGACCACTAAGCCACCGCGAGTCCCACCCGCCATGACGAATTTTGAAACATTCACATTTGAACATATTTCACATGTGAGCGAACTTAGCAGATCATTGTCCAGCAGATCAAAAATAAATGAGAGTTCTCTTCGCATGCACCATAGTTCTACAGTTCCTGATACTTTTCAAGAATAGTTCTGGCGTTTTTCGATGAAAAAAATAATTGACAAAATGATCTGCCAACTTCCCGTAGCAGATCATTGTCCAGCAGATCATAACTAAATGTGATTTTCTTGTGAATGCACCTTAGTTCTACAGTTCCTGATACTTTTCAAGAATAGTTCTGGCGTTTTTTTTAAAAAAAACTTAAGTGAGAGAATGATTTTCCAAGCTTGTGTAGATAAGTCGAAAAATATAGATTTCAATCGTTTTAACCCACTTTAGAGGCTAGAACTCTCTTGTTTCTCATAGATCCGTATCAGAACTACAACATAGAACCTGATTTGATTCCAGAACTCACGGCATAGTCCCAGCAGATCATGGTTATATGG
This sequence comes from Acronicta alni, assembly GCA_964056405.1. Lineage (NCBI taxonomy): Eukaryota > Metazoa > Arthropoda > Insecta > Lepidoptera > Noctuidae > Acronicta > Acronicta alni. The sequence continues at coordinate 2,574,980 of OZ043935.1, forward strand.
GTGAAAAACAAAAAAAAATACTTTAATCGTTTTACACTATTCAAAAGCATAGAACTCTCTTGTTTCTCATAGATCTGTATCAGAACTAAAACATAGAACCTGATTTGATTCCAGAACTCACGGCATAGTCCCAGCAGATCATAGTTATATGGGTGAAAAACCAAAAAAAAATACTTTAATCGTTTTATACTATTCAAAAGCATAGAACTCTCTTGTTTCACATAGATCTGCACTAGAACTACAACATTGGACCTTATTTGATTCCAGAACTCAAGGCATAGTCCCAGCAGATCACGGTTATATGGGTGAAAAATCGAAAAAAAATGTTTTAATCCTTTCAGACCATTCCAAAGCATAGAACTCTCTTGTTTCTCATAGATCCGTATGAGAACTATGACATGGAACCTGATTTGATTCCAGAACTCACGGCATAGTCCCAGCAGATCATGGTTATATGGGTGAAAAACCAAAAAAAAAATGTTTTAATCATTTTACACTATTCAAAAGCATAGAACTCTCTTGTTTCACATAGATCCGTACTAGAACTACAACACGGAACCTTATTTGATTCCAGAACTCACAGCAGAGTCCCAGCATATCATGGTTATATAAGTAAAAAATCGAAAAAAAATGTTTTAATCCTTTCAGACCATTCCAAAGCATAGAACTCTCTTGTTTCTCATAGATCCGTATCAGAACTACAACAAAGAACCTGATCTGATACCAGAACTCAAGGCATAGTCCCAGCAGATCATGGTTATATGGGTGAAAAATCGAAAAAAAATGTTTTAATCCTTTCAGACCATTCCAAAGCATAGAACTCTCTTGTTTCTCATAGATCCGTATGAGAACTATGACATGGAACCTGATTTGATTCCAGAACTCACGGCATAGTCCCAGCATATCATGGTTATATGGGTGAAAAATCGAAAAAAAAACGTTTTAATCATTTTACACTATTCAAAAGCATAGAACTCTCTTGTTTCGCATAGATCTGTACTAGAACTACAACATTGGACCTTATTTGATTCCAGAACTCACAGCAGAGTCCCAGCATATCATGGTTATATGGGTGAAAAATCGAAAAAAAAATGTTTTAATCCTTTCAGACCATTCCAAAGCATAGAACTCTCTTGTTTCTCATAGATCCGTATCAGAACTACAACATAGAACCTGATTTGATTCCAGAACTCACGGCATAGTACCAGCAGATCATGGTTATATGGGTGAAAAATCGAAAAAAAAATACTTTAATCGTTTCATACCATTCCAAAGCATAGAACTCTCTTGTTTCTCATAGATCCGTATGAGAACTATGACATGGAACCTGATTTGATTTCAGAACTCACAGCAGAGTCCCAGCATATCATGGTTATATGAGTGAAAAATCGAAAAAAAAATGTTTTAATCGTTTCATACCATTACAAAGCATAGAACTCTCTTGTTTCTCATAGATCCGTATCAGAACTACAACATAGAACCTGATTCGATTCCAGAACTCACGGCATAGTCCCAGCAGATCATGGTTATATGGGTGAAAAACCAAAAAAAAATACTTTAATCGTTTTACACTATTCAAAAGCATAGAACTCTCTTGTTTCTCATAGATCTGTATCAGAACTAAAACATAGAACCTGATTTGATTCCAGAACTCACGGCATAGTCCCAGCAGATCATAGTTATATGGGTGAAAAACCAAAAAAAAATACTTTAATCGTTTTATACTATTCAAAAGCATAGAACTCTCTTGTTTCACATAGATCTGCACTAGAACTACAACATTGGACCTTATTTGATTCCAGAACTCACAGCAGAGTCCCAGCATATCACGGTTATATGGGTGAAAAATCGAAAAAAAATGTTTTAATCCTTTCAGACCATTCCAAAGCATAGAACTCTCTTGTTTCTCATAGATCCGTATCAGAACTACAACATGGAACCTGGATTGATTCCAGAACTCACGGCATAGTCCCAGCAGATCATGGTTATATGGGTGAAAAATCGAAAAAAACTGTTTTAATCGTTTCATACCATTACAAAGCATAGAACTCTCTTGTTTCTCATAGATCCGCACTAGAACTACAACACGGAACCTTATTTGATTCCAGAACTCACAGCAGAGTCCCAGCAGATCATGGTTATATGGGTGAAAAACCAAAAAAAAATACTTTAATCGTTGTATACTATTCAAAAGCATAGAACTCTCTTGTTTCACATAGATCTGCACTAGAACTACAACATTGGACCTTATTTGATTCCAGAACTCACAGCAGAGTCCCAGCATATCATGGTTATATGGGTGAAAAATCGAAAAAAAATGTTTTAATCCTTTCAGACCATTCCAAAGCATAGAACTCTCTTGTTTCTCATAGATCCGCACTAGAACTACAACACGGAACCTTATTTGATTCCAGAACTCACAGCAGAGTCCCAGCAGATCATGGTTATATGGGTGAAAAACCAAAAAAAAATACTTTAATCGTTTTATACTATTCAAAAGCATAGAACTCTCTTGTTTCACATAGATCTGCACTAGAACTACAACATTGGACCTTATTTGATTCCAGAACTCACAGCAGAGTCCCAGCATATCATGGTTATATGGGTGAAAAATCGAAAAAAAATGTTTTAATCCTTTCAGACCATTCCAAAGCATAGAACTCTCTTGTTTCTCATAGATCCGTATCAGAACTACAACATGGAACCTGGATTGATTCCAGAACTCACGGCATAGTCCCAGCAGATCATGGTTATATGGGTGAAAAATCGAAAAAAACTGTTTTAATCGTTTCATACCATTACAAAGCATAGAACTCTCTTGTTTCTCATAGATCCGCACTAGAACTACAACACGGAACCTTATTTGATTCCAGAACTCACAGCAGAGTCCCAGCAGATCATGGTTATATGGGTGAAAAATCGAAAAAAAAATGTTTTAATCGTTTCATACCATTCCAAAGCCTAGAACTCTCTTGTTTCTCATAGATTCTTATCGAATAAGGTCCCATGTTGCAGTTCTATTACGGATCTATGCGAAACAAGAGAGTTCTATGCTTTGGAATGGTATGAAACGATTAAAGTATTTTTTTTCGATTTTTCACCCATATAACCATGATATGCTGGGACTCTGCTGAGAGTTCTGAATTCAAATAAGGTCCCATGTTGTAGTTCTAGTACAGATCTATGCGAAACAAGAGAGTTCTACGCTTTTGAATAGTGTAAAACGATTAAAACTTTTTTTTTTCGATTTTTCACCCATATAACCATGATATGCTGGGACTATGCCGTGAGTTCTGGAATCAAATAAGGTCCAATGTTGTAGTTCTAGTACAGTTCTATGCGAAACAAGAGAGTTCTATGCTTTTGAATAGTGTAAAACGATTAAAACTTTTTTTTTCGATTTTTCACCCTTATAACCATGATCTGCTGGGACTATGCCGTGAGTTCTGGAATCAAATCAGGTTCCATGTTGTAGTTCTAGTACGGATCTATTCGAAAAAAGAGAGTTCTATGCTTTTGAATAGTGTAAAACGATTAAACCTTATTTTTTTTCGATTTTTCACCCATATAACCATGATCTGCTGGTACTATGCCGTGAGTTCTGGAATCAAATCAGGTTCTATGTTGTAGTTCTGATACGGATCTATGAGAAACAAGAGAGTTCTGTGCTTTTGAATAGTGTAAAACGATTAAAACTTTTTTTTTCGATTTTTCACCCATATAACCATGATCTACTGGGTTTCTGCTGTGAGTTTTTGAATCAAATAAGGTTCCGTGTTATAGTTCTAGTACAGATCTATGCGAAACAAGAGAGTTCTATGCTTTTGAATAGTGTAAAACGATTAAAACTTTTTTTTTCGATTTTTCACACTTATAACCATGATCTGCTGGGACTATGCCGTGAGTTCTGGAATCAAATCAGGTTCTATGTTGTAGTTCTGATACGGATCTATGAGAAACAAGAGAGTTCTATGCTTTGGAATGGTCTGAAAGTATTAAAAATTTTTTTTTCGATTTTTCACCCATATAACCATGATCTGCTGGGACTCTGCTGTGAGTTCTAGAATCTAATAAGGTCCAATGTTGTAGTTCTAGTACAGACCTATGCGAAACAAGAGAGTTCTATGCTTTTGAATAGTGTAAAATGATTAAAACTTTTTTTGTTCGATTTTTCACCCATAAAACCATGATATGCTGGGACTATGCCGTGAGTTCTGGAATCGAATCAGGTTCTATGTTGTAGTTCTAGTACGGATCTATGTGAAACAAGAGAGTTCTATGCTTTGGAATGGTCTGAAAGGATTAAAACATTTTTTTTTTCGATTTTTCACCCATATAACCATGATCTGCTGGGACTCTGCTGTGAGTTCTGGAATCAAATAAGGTTCCGTGTTGTAGTTCTAGTGCGGATCTATGCGAAACAAGAGAGTTCTAGACTTTTGAATAGTGTAAAACGATTAAAACTTTTTTTTTTCGATTTTTCACCCATATAACCATGATCTGCTGGGACTATGCCGTGAGTTCTGGAATCAAATCAGGTTCTATGTTGTAGTTCTAGTACGGATCTATGTGAAACAAGAGAGTTCTATGCTTTGGAATGGTCTGAAAGGATTAAAACATTTTTTTTTTCGATTTTTCACCCATATAACCATGATCTGCTGGGACTCTGCTGTGAGTTCTGGAATCAAATAAGGTTCCGTGTTGTAGTTCTAGTGCGGATCTATGCGAAACAAGAGAGTTCTAGACTTTTGAATAGTGTAAAACGATTAAAACTTTTTTTTTTCGATTTTTCACCCATATAACCATGATCTGCTGGGACTCTGCTGTGAGTTCTGGAATCAAATAAGGTTCCGTGTTGTAGTTCTAGTGCGGATCTATGCGAAACAAGAGAGTTCTATGCTTTTGAATAGTGTAAAACGATTAAAACTTTTTTTTTTTCGATTTTTCACCCATATAACCATGATCTGCTGGGACTATGCCGTGAGTTCTGGAATCAAATCAGGTTCTATGTCATAGTTCTCATACGGATCTATAAGAAACAAGAGAGTTCTATGCTTTGGAATGGTCTGAAAGGATTAAAACTTTTTTTTCGATTTTTCACCCATATAACCATGATATGCTGGGACTCTGCTGTAAGTTCTGGAATCAAATAAGGTCTATTGTTGTAGTTCTAGTACGGATCTATGTGAAACAAGAGAGTTCTATGCTTTGGAATGGTCTGAAAGGATTAAAACATTTTTTTTTTCGATTTTTCACCCATATAACCATGATCTGCTGGGACTCTGCTGTGAGTTCTGGAATCAAATAAGGTTCCGTGTTGTAGTTCTAGTGCGGATCTGTGCGAAACAAGAGAGTTCTATGCTTTTGAATAGTGTAAAACGATTAAAACTTTTTTTTTTTCGATTTTTCACCCATATAACCATGATCTGCTGGGACTATGCCGTGAGTTCTGGAATCAAATAAGGTTCTATGTTGTAGTTCTGATACGGATCTATGAGAAACAAGAGAGTTCTATGCTTTGGAATGGTCTGAAAGGATTAAAACATTTTTTTTCGATTTTTCACCCATATAACCATGATCTGCTGGGACTCTGCTGTGAGTTCTGGAATCAAATAAGGTCCATTGTTGTAGTTCTAGTACGGATCTATGAGAAACAAGAGAGTTCTATGCTTTTGAATAGTGTAAAACGATTAAAGTATTTTTTTTTTGGTTTTTCACCCATGTAACCATGATCTGCTGGGACTATGCCGTAAGTTCTGGAATCAAATCAGGTTCTATGTTGTAGTTCTGATACGGATCTATGAGAAACAAGAGAGTTCTAGCCTCTAAAGTGGGTTGAAACGATTGAAATCTATAATTTTCGACTTTTCTACACAGCTTGGAAAATCATTCTCTCACTTATGTTTTTAAAAAAAAAACGCCAGAACTATTCTTAAAAAGTATCAGGAACTGTAGAACTAAGCTCCATTCACAAGAAAATCACATTTAGTTATGATCTGCTGGACAATGATCTGCTACGGGAAGTTGGCAGATCATTTTGTCAATTATATTTTTCATAGAAAAACGCCAGAACTATTCTTGAAAAGTATCAGGAACTGTAGAACTATGGTGCATGCGAAGAGAACTCTCATTTATTATTGATCTGCTGGACAATGATCTGCTAAGTTCACTCACACATATTTCACAACATTTGAAACACAGCCCATGTACTGTCGCACTGCTGGGCACGGGTCTCCTCTCAGATTGAGAGAATCCGTCGAGCAAAATCTCTGAGATTTTGCGGTGAAGGAAAACATCGTAAGGAAACCTTTCCTTACGATTCCTTACGAACTAGCGATCCGCCCTCGCTTCGCAAGGGTGCAATGTACTAATAACATATATTATACATATAAACCTTCCTCTTGAATCACTCTATCTATTAAAATGAACCGGATTAAAATCCGTTGCGTAGTTTTAAAGATCTAAGCATACCTACATAGGGACAGACAGCGGAAAGCGTTTTTGATTTATATTATGTAGTGAAGCAATACGCATATGATTTCGAAAATTTAGAGGTGCGTGCCTTGGATTAGAACTCTAGAACTTCGACTTAGTCCAATGATCAAACAGGCTATAACTGCTTCAACTACATTATCAGCGAGTAATATGGACTGTATTTTCTTTCTCTTTTTTATGTACTTATAAATGTTTTATGCCAATTTCATTTCCAGATTGGTAGCGCGTCTTGGGGAATACAATTTAGCAAGACAAGAAGACTGTGTAAGAGGTATTTGTGCGGATCCGATAGTTAGGCTGGATGTTGAAGAAGCTATCGTTCACCCAGACTATGATGGAAAGAGTAATGATATTGCTGTTCTAAGACTAGTGGAAAATACTCCTTATACCGGTGAGAGAAACATTCAATATTTTTTTCGTATTTTTTGGCATTTTCCATACTAAGATTTTAAAGTTATTTTAACGAAGGAAAAACTCAACTGTAAAGTAAGTCATGTCGGTTGAGAAGCAAAAACTTTTTATAGGTTTTACTGACGTCACCATAAAGATGTAAATTCAGAATGTGAAGGCAAATTTTGACCTGGCAGGTAGGACTCGTGGTGACTTAGTGGTCATAGCGTCTGGTGTGCCTAACCAGAAAACGCAGGTTCGAATCCTACCCAGTCGAGCTTTTCCTTTGCTAAAATAACTTTAGAAACATTCAATTTAATTTATCTGTTTAGGTAATATTTTTGATAATAATCATTTAATTCAACTTTTATAAACTGATTGTACATTATATTTAAAATTTTACATAGTCACATAATAAATAAATTCAATCAATATAAAAATAAAAAATACAAATGATGATTGCTAAGTTCCGCCCAGACGTAAAATATTGGTCCTTCGATCCATAAAAGTTTTCATTATCGTCAGCAATAAAAAATGAATTAATTTTATTAGACAGCCAGATCTTAAGCAGCTGTAAATATGTATAATTATGTTACGCTCAAAGATCTAAACCGCTCATTGAGCAAAAAAAAGCTCACAACGTGTTGTGGTCAATTGTATTAGATGAGCTTCAAAATGCAAGGAACTATAAAAACGAAATAATAAAAATATCCTACATACTCCTCGATGCCAATTTAAATTTAAACAAAGCTAACACAACTGATGATTAAGCTGCCACTTCTACTTTCTAATATAAATGACCACAACGCGTTGAGCTGTTTTTTCGCTCAATGAGTGAAAAAACAGCTCACATCACAATCGCGTTTTCGATCTTTGAGCATAACTTACATATTGATGCTCGTGTCTGCAGCATAGCTTTACAATAATAGTTAAGTATAGCAGATTATTAGAAATCCTCATTTTCATTTTACAGAGTTCATCCGTCCTATCTGCTTACCATCCGGCCAGCTACCTCATGACGTCACCTTCGTCGCCACCGGTTGGGGAGAAATCCCCCTAAAAGGGTATTACAGCAGCATCAAGAAAATTATCCCCCTACCGCTCTGGGAGAGAAGCGCATGCGAAGCAGCCTACAGATTCCTCAAAGTACCTGACAACGTCATTTGCGCGGGAGGTGAAGAGGGGGTGGATACCTGCAGGGGTGATTCTGGCGGGCCCTTAGTGTGGATCAGAGATAGGACGGAGCTCTGGGGGGTTACTAGTGCAGGGAACAGCAAATGCGGGACTCGGAATTCTCCCGGACTGTATACCAATGTTGCTGATCATTTGGAATGGGTGGAGAATGTAATTTCCGGGAACTATTGGAACGCGGGTTATATTATGTAGGTAGTTGTTTATATTCTCTGAGTCTTTTCCATATTTTGAGGTCGGAATCCAGTCTAAGTACATGCGGCTGAATGTTAGTATTTTATACGATATTTACTTGTGATATTTAATTATAACAACTCTATAGTAATAGGTACTTAGTTGTATTAAAAACAAAAAAAAAGTAAAATGTATAACCATAGTTGATAAAAAAATATTATCAGTCACTAAAATGCCAAAGTATGCCATAAAATAATATTAATCACTAAAATTAGATTAAGATTGTGAGTGAATGTTAATATGTAAATAAATAATAAATAAAATAAAAAGTATATTTTGTCACAAAAAAAATACATAAATTAACAAATATTATTAAGGAAAATTGTATTTTATATTGTCGATGGTGTTATCTGTTCATGTAATTTTTATTGCATGACTTTCATTTTTATTTTTAGGTTTACCTATTGTTATATGTATATTGAATACCAATGAATATTATATATTATTTTAAACGAAATTCCTCGAAAGTTCCTATAATGTATTAACTATTTATCCTAAAACAAATGTGCATAGATTTAAGTTATTTATTTATTTCATTAAATTATTATTTTTGTAGAGTTACTGTTTTTAATTTTATGTTCCGCATTTTTATGATAAATTACAATGGTTAAAATACTTAAATCCTTTTTTTTGTAAACACTTAAAATACATAGGAAGCATCCAGACAAACACGAATAGTTATGTTTATCACGTAAATATTAATGTCCTGAGACTCGACCTCATGATCAGCAGTCTCCTTGAACCACTAGACCCTAGACGTCTTCATTAAACATATATTCATTAATTAAAGGAACTGTAAATACATACTTATAATACTTACATAAGAAACACCCAAACAAACACTTATGTTCATCACATAAATATTTGTGTCCTGTGGGAATCGAACCCACCATCTCGTGATCAGCAGTCCGGTACTCGAACCACTAGACGTCAAACGTTAAACCGTGAAAGAAAAAGAAATAAAGTATCTTGACTTGGCACGCGAGGTTGTCGACATGTGGGATGTGAATTTAGCGATCATTGTACCAATCGTTGTGTCAGCCAATTGTCTAATAGCCAAGAGCCTCAACCAACATCTAAGGAGGCTCTCGTTGGGTGGCTGGATCAAGGGCTTGATACAGAGAGCAAGTAGGTACTCTTGTATACGGCCCGTATTGTTAGGAGGTTACTTTCTCTGGGGCCCTGATCACCGGTAGCTAGGACCTGCTCCCGATGCCTGTGGGTTACTATTTTTAACTGTTTTTTTATAGGTACTTATAAAATATAAAAAAGTATAAATATAAAGAAAGGGAAAAATCATCAAATTAATAAGTGAATAATAATAAAATAATTAGGTATAATAGTGAAACCACATATCTATTAATCTAACATTTATTCATTTTATGTCTAGATCAAAATTGTATAGAAACGAAACAACATAATATTATTATTTAAAATGAATAATATAATCAGTCTTTTTGTAGATATACTTTTTTTTAGTAATTACCGCTACAATTTTATAAAAATCGACAAGTCTGAGCGCTCGCTTGCCACATTCTGACACTTTTGACAATTCACAATTTTGACGCTTCAAATGAACAAAGACGTAAGCTGAGCCGATAGAGATTGTCCCATCAAAATTCAAATAAATTGCCTCCGCCCTTTTACTTTTTGCTCGGGTTCTAAGGGCTGTAGCATGATGTGAAATACTCTGTTAACTTCTTCAAGAATTGGGCTATCAGATGCTAACAGATTTTGAAATCTGTTGGATTTGAATCCAACTGGTAGTTTCGATCAAACAAACAAAAAGAAAACGTTTTTGTTAGTTTTTTGAAAAACCAACAAATAACTTGCTTTTTTTCAGAATCTCTTTTTTTTTTCAGAATTTTATTTTTAAAGTAATCAAAGGAGACTATAATATTATAGATTATTTCTTATACATCTTCTTACGAAAAATGAGTTAAATTTTGATGTAACAAACGACCGCCACAGATTTAAAGTCGACCGAGTTTGAGTAACAAGCAACAATGTTTCCTCAGTCTCCTCACGTCCTATCAAACGCGGAATCAGTTTGAGCCGAGTGTGTCACCAAGCTACTCCAAAAAGTTAAAACAATCCAACGTATCGTCATCGGCCGCCTTCTTTCTTGGAGTCCAGCCAAGCCGAGGCATCGTTTACACCCTTATGCTGTCAACATGAAACTTTTTCCGAATGGTCTAAGACGATTACAAATCGATAAGTGTGAGGAGACTCTAAGCGTGCACGTCTGCTCATTACGTACTTGTGCGTTATTGTAATGTAAAACGCACGGTTCATCAAGATGCTCCGTCTAAAACGAACGGTACTTTTTTAAATCTTAGCAAAGAGTTTTTATGTCAGAAAAGTGTTCAATATTTTATGAATAAAATTACCTTTTGGGAGACAAAATATAATAAATAAACATTTAATTCTAATTACCGCCATGCGAAAATAGCTTTAAAGGTCACGTAGATAAGTCGCTTGTTACTCAAACACACATAAATAGTTTTAATACATGACTAGGTATAGCAGTATTTAGACTATAATTACAATATTATTGACAATTATTTACAAATTTGGCTTGGGTTTTTAAGAAACTAGAGGTGCCTAGCATTCCATTGCTCCGCGAGGAAACGTTGTGTTGGCAGTGGGGGGATTTTGACCCTTATACTGACAACCCAACTATTCCTCTTTCGTTTTATAGGGTCGGCAACGCGCAAGTATTATCCCTGGTGTTGCAAGCGTCTATTGGCTACGGTAACCGCTTACCATCAGGTGAGCCACCTTAGTGGTTATTTTTTTTTTGAAAAGGATGTTATGACAGAAGAAATTAATCAGTTACTAATACTTTGATTAACTTCATTGGTCTTGTGGTTGCAAGCTGATCATGAGGTTTTAAGTTCAATTCCCAAATCCAGGAGCGTTTTTTTTATAAGAGATAGGTTAGCGTTTGATCACAATCTCACCTTTTTTTTATTCTACTAAGGTGCAAAACAAGCATACGGCCGACCTGATGGTAAGCGGTTACCGTAGCCAATAGACGCTTGCAACAGCAGGAGTATAACTTCCGCGTTGCCGACCCTGTATTGAAAGAGGAATAGTTGGGTTGGCAGTATAAGGATCAAAGTCCCCCCACTGCCAATACAACGATTCCTCGTGGAGCACTGGCAACCTTGCTCACCGTAAGAAACACAACACACCTCAAAGCAGTGTTATTTTACTTCGATTTTCTGCAAGGCGGAGGTACTTCCCCAGTCGGGCAGCTCCAATTTGAGTGGAATTACTCCCACTATGCCCTACTTCTCTTACCTGATGGTAAGTACGATGTGGTCTAAGATTTAGCACGCTTACCTAGAAGATACCTATTCACTCGTGACTTGAAAACACCCAAATCGTACACGTCAGGGAATACAGACTCAGGCAGCTGATTCCATTCCCTCGCTGTACGGATGAGGAATCTCAAGTGTTTTTAGTTGTTTCATAAAATTTTCAGTTTGGATTTGTTGTCATAAAACATGAGACCTAAAAAAAACCGGTACACTGTGAGTTTATTATTAACCGGTTAATATTTACGGATATATTGACATTTTAATTCCAGAAAATAACGGTAAAAAGCTGTTTTATTTCAATTATACTTTAAACAACTTGGGAACTCCGAATTCAGGCTCTACACAAAAAGTAACTGCGGTGTGGATGCACCTTTGGTCTCTTAGAAACATTTTTACCGACAAAATTCATTTATAGTCATCTAATATATAAAATTCTCGTGTCACAGTTTTCGTTGCCATACCTCCGAAACGGCTTGACCGATTTTGATGAAATTTTTTGTGCTTATCGGGGAGGTCTGAGAATAGGCCAACATATATTTTTCATACCCCTAAATTTTTTCTTATAAAATCCAGTCATTATGTAAAATACCCAATGTCTTAGGTGAAGAGGTTAAATTTATATATATTGGCTATACTACTAATTAAGCTATTACTGATATTAGCTGGTAAATGTGGATAAAAAAGTCAAGTTTAGTGAATTTTGCCGGTATTACGAAAGCGGCCAAGAATGAAGAAACTACATACATACCATCACGCCTGTATTCCCCGAAAGGTTAGGACGTGGTATACTAATGTACACCCACATTTCGCTGGTATGTTTTAGGCCCCATGTAATAGGAGGCGAGCCTATTGGCATTAACCCGGCACAAATCCAGACTCCGAACTGCTACTGAGAATTTTATAGACAAACCCAATAACACTGCTCGACCTGGGGATCTAAACCAGGACCTCTAGCGTAGCAGCCGCGCTTAGGACCACTAGACTAATGAGGCTGTCAAGCCAAGAAAGTATAGTTTTGAAAATTTTATGAAAAAATTACCTTTTCGCCTTTCTTCTCTTGATAATAAGAATGTAAACTGGACACCAAGATTAATTGTAGATACATTGGTTTTGAAAGTGAAAACAGATTTTTATGTCCTTAAACTTAAGGGTGGTTATGACATTTCTTGGCCGATAGTACTTTTTTGCTTATACATATTATATGTATTATAATTATATTTATAGTACATAATATACAATTACTTCAAGGCTCACTTTGTAATATTTTTCTTTTTGTATTTTTTTTTTGGCATTTTCCATGCTAAGATTTTAAAGTTATTTAGCGAAGGAAAAATTCGAACCTCCAACCAGACGTCAAGCAAGAAAGAAAGCAAGCTTTTCAATTGGTGTTACTGACGTCACCATAAAGACGTAAATTCTGAATGTGAAGGCAAAATGCGTCAGGCGGGTGGGACTCGCGGTGGCTTAGCGGTCATAGCGTCTGGTGTACCTAACCGGAAGACACAGGTTCAAATTCTGCCCGCGGTCGAATTTTTCCTTCGCTAAATAACTTTAAAATATTTTTCTTTTTTTTATTAGGCGTGCTATACACTCGAGCGGCTCGGCATTAGTTGGCACAGCCTACTGGCTAAATGCTACATGGTCATAAAAATATTATTTCCGTGCGGGGATCAAATCCGCGACGCACAGAATCTGGTATCTCCGCCAAAATTACAAACGTGTATTTAAGAAAAAAAAAATGTTAGGGAAAGGTTAACTCAGCTTACCCGTCACTTTTCACAGCGTATCTGAAGTATCCAGGCTCTGATCACTGAATAACTGATTGACACGAGATTAAAGACGAGACAAAAGTAAAAATTGAATACTTCTTAAAAAAATTGCTTGAAAATCATGATAGATGTCAAAAAAGGACGGATTCATAAGCCAGAAAAAGACATAAGTGCATTGGGGCTATTTCGAAAATGGGTATATTCCGAAAGTGCAAAAAATCTACCAAACGCAGCAATATATTACTGCTGGCAACATTAGGCAAAGCGCCATCTTATATTATAATACGGATTATTCCGTAATACAAAGTTATAGGAATTCAAATTAACGGTTATTATTTAAAAAACTTACAATATCAAAATCTATGGGGCAATTACGATGGAAAATGAAATGTAAACTCTGGCTGAAATGCAATAAAGGCGACTTTTGAGTTCTTCCGGAATTACCCCGCGATACTTCGCAATTATCCATTATGACCCAAAAATATGGTTATTTATTTAAAACACTTTCTTTAGCAACTCATACGTTATATTTAAAAATATAATTTATGCTTTTCAAAGGCTTTTCAATATCTATGCAGATCTAAAACAGTAAGACTCGTAAAATAGAGCATTCCCAAATAATCAAATGAAATGTTCACCTCTAGTTATCTCGCAGAAATGTCTATCGGAATTGCCCCAATGCACTTTACTCGAGAAATCATTGAGAAATTTATGAATTTGACGTGGTTGACATCATATAAAGCTATGTTTAAGTATATATAGTGTAAGTAATTTATTCGGGTCTGCTATATTATTCAAAAAAATATTGCCGAATCGAATATTGCTGACCCACTTAAGTGTATAGCATGCCTTAGCCTTAAGTAATTTTAGCATGTCTCACATTTGAAACATACGAATTCATTCCAGTGACATTGTGTCAGGAATGTCACATCTCTCTGATGACAGTAATATCTGTCATTATTTCGTGTTGTAGACCTGTATTTAATTTAAAAAAAATCGGTCTAGTATTTAAATAAAAAATTTAGATCTTGATATCGATTTCATTTTTTTTTTTAGATTTTGTCGATTATTTTGTAATTGATTGAGACTATTCAGATTTCTTACGTTGTCTTTTTACAGTAAGCCTATTGGGTCTGCTTGTATTATGGGGTGGGTAAAAATATTTTATATATTTATTGTACAGTCAAGATTCAATATGTATTCACCAGTGGTTACAAACCTGGGGGTAATTACCTACGCGGGGGAAAATCAGCGGGGGTAATAATTAATACCTAATATCAAATAACAATATAGATCGCCACGCAGTAAGTATCACGCTCATGGGATTTCTGTTTAGCTGCCGTCGTGCCGCACGAAATTCTAAAACGATTTTCTCTTAAGGTATCGACTCAAATTTTATGGTGTTACGAATATAGTATTTTCAAAACTGTACTATAATGATATTAATCTTATTTCAAAGTTCGTGAAAGAATCGCTTTTGACTTTTAGTAAGTGTTTACATATTGATGCCCGTGTCTAAACTGTATACATTTGAAACAATCCTTAAAACAAATCAACAATTAAGGGCTTAATCTAGAATAAACAGTACATAAAAATGTCAAAGAAATTCCGAATGAAGCAGAATTTATATTTTCACGAAGATTTTTTTTTTTTGACATAAAACCTTTTTGGTCTTTGGAGTCGTTTTTTAATGAGCAAATTCTGTCTTGACTAGTTACCTATGATGAGGGGTTCTGCAGACCTCTGGAAAACAAACATATTGTTAGTAATATATTTTACAAAACGATTTCTCCAAATTTATACAGCACCATCTAGTCCCAAACTAAGCAGAGCTTGTACTATGGGTACTAGACAATGGATATAGTACTTATATACTTTTTTTTGTAAATACATACTTATAATACATAGAAACACCCAGACAAACACAAACACTTATGTTTTAACCACATAAATATGTGTGTCCTGTGGGAATCGAACCCACGACCCCATGATCAGCAGTCCGACACTCGAACCACTACACCACAGACGTCGTCGTATATAAATCTCCTTGCCATTTTTTATTGAATTCTATTCAGCAGTTTAGCCGTGAAATGTTAAGAGATAATAATAATAATTATTATTATTTAATGGACAGAAACATTAGTTACAATACAAGAAATGATTTCCCTATTATTATTATTTACTCACGCCTTTTTCCCATAGGGGTAGGCAGAAACTAAAGAACGCCACTTGCTACGATTCTTGCATACTTCTTTCGCTTCGACCACATTCATACATCTTGTCATACATACACGCCGGTTGCGAGTACTACGCACCTGACCTTTTTGAAGAACCTCACCAATAAGGTCGGTATAAGTTTCTCTCGGCGGTTCCACTGACATTCGCCATATAAATCCTTTTTGTTAATCGCCTTTCATCCATTCTCTCGACATGACCAAACCATCTCAGCATATTCTTCTCAATTCTCGTCACTACATCGTCTTTTAAGCCGCAACGTTCTCTTATCACACTATTGCTCAATCTGTCATTCCGAGTTACACCGCACATACTTCGCAGGGAACGCATTTCTACAGCATTTATTCTACTTTCTTGTTTCTTCTGCCATACCCAACTTTCACTTCCATACATAAGTGTAGGTACCAACACACCGTTGTGGATAGCCATCCGTGCCTTTTTTGACACCGACTGGTTAGCCACAACCGCATGTATATATATATTTACTATTTTTTCCATATCCGCATCAATCTTACCATCCCTTGTAAAAATACTTCCCTAATAAACAAATTCATTCACTTGCTCTATACTCTTACCTTCAATCTTTATATCGCACACACATACATCTTCATCTCTTTCAAAAGCCATAACTTTCGTCTTACTTACATTTATTTTCATTCCCTTCAACTTACATGCTATTATTTTTTTATTATTATATAGCGGCTTAAGTATCACTGCGACCGCAGTCGGTCTATTGTGATCGCCACTTGTTGCATTAGAGCTCACCGCTAAACCCTGCGGGTACTATAAACTGCAGGATTTGCTTAGGGTTGAGCTCTTTTATTTCATCTGGGCTTACGATATGTTTCCCTAGATGAACACTGCGCTTGTGTATTAGAGACCCGCATTCTCCCAGGAGATGAAGTGGCGTTTCGTCCACCTCCTCACAACACCGGCAGGTTCGCTAACGATTTCCCTAACTCCTGCACTAGTAAGAAATATATTGCAGAAGCTAGCGTCCTCCCCTCCAGTTCGTTACATTTTGTTATGCGATAGAGTTTAACATTTATATTCTACGTTTTACAAAAGTACTTACTTCTCGGAACACTTTTTAATGTAGATTTTGATACACTGTCACTGTCTTCAGACTCTGAACACACTTGAAAACTGGTTTCTGAAAATAGAAAACATTATATATGTACAGTATATGAACGATTTTTTTAGTTCTAGCATAAAAAATTCAAAATATTGACTTGTAAAAGTGTATTAAAAAGATCACAGAAAAAATAAATATCATCATCATTTAATTTCATTTCATGGGTTGGCAGTATAAGGGTCAAAGTCCCCCCACTGCCCACACAACGTTTCCTCGCGGCACTGGCAACCTTGCTCACCGTAAGGACCACAACACAGCTCAAAGCTGTGTTATTTCCCTACAGTTTTCTGTATGGCGGAGGATTCCCCAGTCTGGCAGCTCCAATTTGAGTGGAATTACTCCCACTATGCCCTACCTCTCGAAAAATTGTGATGTATCTGTTAAATTAATGAATAAATATATTTACCTGTGTCATATCTGTGTTTAGGATGTCGACTAGGTAGGTCCTGGTTCTCAACGTGACCAAATGTTCTGAAACCCACTGCAAACTGTGCATACGGACTTATCTCATATAACTCTGGAACAAGTGAAATTTGTGTAGTTTTTATTACGTATTTAACTCACGGGCAGCATTGATATAAAACTGCTTTTTTGGAACGAAGTTCCTTATCGCGCGTTGTGTAAGGGGGCTAGACGGAAAAAATTCTTATAAAAAATTCTTATAAAAATTCTTACGAAAAAGTTGTCACGACACTTTTTTCGAAATTCAAATATTGTTGACAAGCATTCAAATATTGAGTGAATGACAATATTTGAATTTCGCGCGTTGTGAATTGTTGAGTGTATACAGGTTTTTTTATTTTTAATTATTAAATTTTAATGAAAGGAACTTCGTTCCATCCGGGTGTCCCTTGACACCTCTCAAGATTTTTTTATTTATTTATTTAAGGCAATAAAAACTTATTCAATAAAATACATGAATATAAGTAAGGTGATTTTGTCACTTAAAGAAATGCACCACTCATTTAGGACATACTACAATATCTAACATTTAACATTAGTATTTTTTAAAATTAGAAAAACGGGAATAATATTAGTAGGTACTTTTTAATATATAAAAAAATACAAAATTCCCTTTTGTTAAACCAAAATACAGGGTGAAAGGGGCATCGCGCAACGGCTTACCATGACTTCAGTGCATGATTCTGGACCCCCCTGCGTTGGAATTTTTCGTCGGCTTTTTCTTAAATTTTACGTTTTTTTTTTGCAGTTTTTTCTACTTTAAACTGTAAAAAAACATTATTTCTATCTAACCCAATAAGAATTTTAATTAAAAAGTCATTAATTCACTAAAAACAGGATTGTAAATTAAACTCGAAAGATCTTCTGGTCAGCTGTTTCCTTAGAGTTCACTTGCGAGTTGTAAAATTTAAGAAAAAGCCGACGAAAAATTCTAACGCAGGGGGGTCCAGAATCATGTACTCAAGTCATGGCAAGCCGTTGCGTGTCGATGTCCCTTCCACCCTGTATAGTTAGGACCAGATTTCCAGTTTTTTTTACGCATATTACCTTTTTAAATTTTTACAGGAATAAACATGGTGTATACATTATAGGAAAACTAGCTGTTGCTAGCAGTTTCACCTCATGCGAATGGGCTTTTTGAGAAAAAAGGTAGCCTATGTCTTTCTCCAAGATTTAATCTACATCTGTACCAAATTTCATCAAAATCGGTTCAGCGATTTAGGCGTGAAAAGGTAAGAAACCGACAGATAGACAGTTACTTTCGCATTTGTACTTGGGATTACGTAGGTCAGGTTATTTAAAGTTAACTAAAGCGATGTTATAAGTACGCTTTAAGTAGGTACTTAATTAAAATAAGTGAACGAATATTATAGGAAAATAAAATTATTATATAAGTCAGGTTAGATAACAAAGCACCTACTCTGATAAGGTTGTAATAACTTCTGGGAGAATCCCAGTAGTTAATCTGTTTTATTATGACGTCGTTTCATTCAAGGAAATCTAATATTAAAAAATGTTTTAAAATTTAAAAATTTTAAAACATTTTAATTTTATCGAATGCGTCATTTGCTGTAAATTTAATTAAAATAAATAGCTTAAATAATTATTTACAAATTATCCTTAAACTAATCATAACGTCAATGAAATTCCTTTACGATAAGGCTTAGAATCCAACAGTGGAATGGTGCGGAGAAGATGTATTGGGGAGATGGCTAAAGCCAAGCAGAGATGTTTTCTATCTAAGGCCCAGATTCGACCAATGTGGAGAGGATCACAGAAGAGAGGAGAAAAGAGGCGTACAAGGCTAGTTGTTGAAGTGGAGAAATAGCTAGAGCAATGTGTTGTGAGTAGACCCGAGTATGGATGTTTGCTGACCAAGCCCAAGTAAGAGATGAACGAGGAGATGTGAAGAGAAGCGAAGCATGCTACGCGCCAAAGTAGAGAGGAGATGGATAAACCCAACGCACTGCTGGCTAAATCCAACTGGAGCTGTGGGCTGACTAAAGCTGAAGCGGAGCGAAGATGTTTGCTGGCTAAGAGCTGGTTTCCGTCGAGACGGAGAGGATAGGAGAGAAGAGTCGGTGGCTAGGTGACAGAGTGAAGAAATGTAGAAGAAGTGAAAAGAAAAGATGTAGATGTTGATGCATGCTGGCAAAAACAAAAGAGAGGAGAAGAGAGAGATATTTGACATTTACGCGAATATTATACATTGAAATAAAACTGTATTTTACGGATTTTATCATCAGTCTACCCGTCACCACTGAAACGTCGGGATTAATAATATCAATATCTATCTATCAGCCACGGACGTCCACTGCTGAACATAGGTCTCCCCTAATGATCGTCACAAAAATCAGTCTTGCACAGACCGCATCCACTGACTCCCTGCGACCCTCACGAGGTGATCTGTCTATCTAGTTGGGGTCCTACGCTGCGCTTTCCTATGCTGACTTTAATATCAATCTAGCGCTATAAAATCTGTAAAAAGTAGCTTTAGTAGTACGAACGACGGCGTGTGAATTCTGCTTAACCGCATTACGCCCGCGTGGAGCAGTGAAACAGTATATGGGTTAATGAAGATCATCGAACGAAACGGAAAAGCGTGGAGATGGCTAAAGTCAGACCGGTGTAATGATCGGTAAAGCGGATGAGAAATTTGTATCTTGTTTTTATTCTACTAAGGTCGCAAACAAACAGCCAGTACCTATTGGCTAAATCCTTACCGTGTTTGGTATTATTTCTCATATGTATGGGAGCACTGTATATCCTGTTCTGGGAATTCATGGCGTTCTCTTTGACGTTGGCTAGGTTGGTATGTGATGTGTTGGCCGTCAGGTTGCCGCTCTCCGATTTGTTGTCCACGGTTATTGAGTCCCGGTACTCCGTTAGGTTGCCAGTCCTGGAACAGAAAATGTCGTGGAGATGAAAGCTGGACATAATTTAGTTAAGCACAATGCCGTGTGTCGGGACAGGTAAACTCGAATCTGATGTGACTCTTAATGAAAATGCCATTTCAGATTAGTTGTAGATTCTATTATCTATGCTAATAAAAGTATACATATGATTGAGCTATCTTCAGTAGTATAGAAATCATCGCCATTAAAAAAATCGTTTCAGTTGAATTTTATGACATCCTGAAGTGATTATTCAACACAAAGCGCTTAAACATTTGTGTTTGTCTGGGTGTTTCTTATATATTATAAGTATGTATTTACAAAAAAAAAAGTATTTAAGTATTATATCCATTGTCTAGTAACCATAGTACAAGCTCTGCTTAGTTTGGGACTAGATGGTGTTGTGTAAAGATGTACCAAAAATATTAATTAAAATATTATTAAAAAAAACATTCTCAAATAAGATACAAACAAGATATTATGGGTATCTACCATCAGTGTTAACTGAAGGTAGCTTAATCATATGCCTATTACTGAGTAGGCCTACTACCCCAGATTTTCCTTAGAACCACTCGGTCTGGGAAAACCCGATGTCTGTTTTTTTTTAATCCAGTAAGTTCTATCTCATCACCATATCTCGACTGGTAAAAATGCCTTATGCATTAAATTCGCTGTAAAAGATATACTCTCTAGTGTGTGAAGCCTATGCTTGTCTCCCTTATCCAAAAGAAAGCCTATGTTACAAGATTTTTAAATTAAGAGTAAAATTTTTGACATTATTAATGATTTGTATTTTTTTAGTCAGTAGATACCTATACAATAGAGACGTGTACCTTTGTCTCTTCACTAGAATGTAGATACAGCTTAGCAGGCAGATAGTGAGCAGTATTGAGCTGCAGATTATCACCAGCATGTTCAAATCGAAAAGCTCTGAAGGTGGGCCCACTTCACCTAAAACAACATAAAAAAATTGATGAACTAAGACGACAAAGAAGCACACGGAACATCTGGTGACAAGCGGCAACCGTTTATACTACTTAGGCGGCAAACAAGTATACGGTCCACCTGATGGTAAGCGGTTACCGTAGCCTATATACGCTTTCAACACCAGGGGCATCAATTGCAATGCGCAAGTGACTTTGTAAAATGAAAGAGGAACAGTTGGGTTGGCAGTATAAGGGTCAAAGTCCACCCACTGCCAACACAAGGTTTCCTCGTGGAGCACTGGCAACCTTGCTCACCGTAAGAAACAATACAGCAAAGCAGTGTTATTTCACTTCGATTTCTGCATGGCGGAAGTACTTCCCTAGTCGGGCAGCTCCAATTTGAGTGGAATTACTGCTTCTCCCTGATTAAATTTCCGGCTATAGTATCATTGCGACCGTAGCCGGTCTATTGTGATCGCCACTCGTTGAGTTAGAGTTCACCTCTAAACCCTGCGGCTACTATAAACTGCAGGATTTGCTTAGGGGTGAGCTCCTTTATTTCGCTTACCAATTGTTTCCCTAGATTGGCTCTATGCTTGTGTACCCGTATTCCCCCAGGAGGTGAAGTGGCATTTCATCAGCCTCCTCACAACGCTAGCAGGTTCGCCTTAGGTTGAAAATGTGCTTGTTATTTTTGAAAATGTGCAGCAGTGTCCTGTTAAGGCTCTTCTCATAATTAGACATGGGAGTTTTTAGTATAATGATGTCACCTACAGATACCGATATAAATATCGATATTGGTATCGGATACCGTATCTTCGTATCGATGTCAAGAATTTCCAAAAACGCCCTCGTATAATAACTTTAAATAGTTTACCCAGCATTTCGTTGAATTGTTAGTTGTTTCTTAAACCCAGTGCAAGTAGTATGTATTTTATCTACACAAATAGGAAAAAGAACGGGAAGGAAGTGGTAGAGGAAGACAGGAAGTGTGATGACTTAGGAACGTATAAATTTTAATGAGGATAAATATATAATTATTAAATATATTTTTAAGATGACGGTGATAATTTGTAACCTTTTTTTATTATTTTTAATTTATAAATACCTTAGTATATTAGAGTTATTTAGCGAAGGAAAAATTCAACCGCGGGCAGGATTCAAACCTGCGTCTTCTGGTTAGGTACACCAGACGCTATGACCAGTAAGCCACTGCGAGTCCCACCCGCCATGACGAATTTTGCCTTCACATTAAGAATTCGACGTGGACGACGTCACCATAAAGGCGTAAATTCGAAATTTCCTTCGCTAAATAACTCTAAAATCTTAGCATGGAAAAAGCCAAAAAATACAAAAAGATACATAAGTATATTTTGATTTGATGTTTTAAACATATAAAATCTACTTTCTTTCTGTCTTTCTTTATGTATAAAGCCAATGTTACATTACGATAATTATTACATTATTGGCGGTTCTTCTCCATAAAACACACTTTTTGGTACCGCGAACTAATTTTGACATTTCAAAAGTATTAGTAATAATCGTCTACCAAGAAAACATATGATTTTCACTACTAATAATAACATATAAAAATATGTCCACGTAGCAAAAATCAATTAGGTATTTATTTAGGGAGGTAACCTGTTTCTCCTTAATACAGGCTGCACAGAAACCTAGCTAGGAGAACAGTAGCCCAACCACTGAATTTGTAATTACAACTTATATCTAGCTGCCATAAATTGTGTATTGTAGTAGTTATTTTTTTTGTGTTTTGTAGTAGTTATAGCCGTCGAGAGTTGGTAAGTTGAGTGTCTGTTTTGACAACCAACATTCTGTTAAGACAATTATATCTAAGCTTATATTGAGGCTTTGTAACAGCACTTCAAAACCATTCATGTTACGGTTTATACTACGAATATTTTGTGTGAGCAGGGTTAACGTTTTGCCACTAGCAGGAATATGTTGTCTACAATCTTCAACATTGCAGATTTTTGATTCAGACACAGAAAAACAATCTAGATCATACATTAATTGATTGGTCATGTTAATAATATTTTAACCTAGTAAATATAAATATAAAGGTACCTGAATGTGTTCTTATTAAAAAAGTGTTCAATGGCGCTCTTAGGCGCCTTCATAATCTATTGAGTTAATGTAGTTAGCCTCTGCATATATGCGTGCCGGACAGCTTACATCACCAGTTGGATGGTCACACTTCCTCTTGAAGCGTTTGCACGTCGCACATTGAGGGGGAGCTGACGATTTACTACAATCCTTGAAGGAGTGTCCAGTCTCTCCACAGTGGTTGCAAGTAGGACTTGCTTCTCGGCAAAACTTGGCTGCATGTCCGAACTGCTGGCAATTGAAGCACCTGGTGACTATTGTGAAATCTCTCACAGGGCATGATGTCCAATTTATAAAAAATCGGCTTTGATTAATAAGCATTTTTCGTATGCTTGCAGGTACTTCTAAAATATAATTACAAGTAGAGAGGTCTTTTTTGCCTGATTTGTGGCTCAACTTGATGTTTTCTATAAACGACTCCCGGGTTGTATTCGGCAACTTGTCGGAAAGGTTTTGCTCATAAATACAATCAAATACCTCTTTTTCAGTAAGGGCTACGGGGACACCAATTATAGCAATCCTAGGGCGGCGTTTAGGAGGTTCTTGTATAGTAAGTCCTGACGAAACTAGTTTCTCCGAGTTTATAAGTTTGTCGATGTCACCTTTACTGTCGGTGCTGATTAGGACGCCCCCATTTCTCACTTTCCTCAGGCCACGGACATGAAGCTTAAGTTCACCTGGTGAGATTATCTTTTGGACAAGGGACTTAGTGTCGTCACTGGTTTTGGTCTTATCGCTGGGATAAATTGCAACAGAGCTCAAATTTGCAGGACGCACGAAGTTGTCTGCTCCTTTCTTTACCATAGTAGCGTAAGAGGTTTTTTCTACGGGCATTAATTGAGTTTTTACCGCTTCTTTAATCTGCTGGAGGGAGTTAGCAACATTCTGCTGACTCTTTAGATGGTGAATAGTGCTATGGGCCTGGATCGTTTTCTGCTTCAGTGATTGGTATAGAACTGCCATCTGTGCTGTACCAGTTGATACATTCCGGCAAAGATTGGACACACGCAGCTTCTGTTCAGAGTTCATTTTTCCTTCAGCAACAGTATTACAGATGTCGCTCAAATTGCTATCTATTGTTCTCATCCATTTCTGGATATCTGCCGTAGAGATAACTTCCGTCGGCAAATCATTGTCCGCGGGCTCAGGTGGGTTTGGGTCACCCTGGGGTAGTGGTCCAGTAGGCGTCGGTGGAGGGCTTCGCCGTACTATTTGGCTACGCCCAAACGGACTAAATCCTGGGTTGGACATAGCCGAAAATACTTTATCTATTGTCTATAAAATTATAATGTTCATTCTGCACACAATACGTAAGGAGGTAACTTCGTTGGTGGCGACCTACTGACTCACGACACACTTTATTTATTTATTTTTATGACTGACGTCGCAGAAAAATTTTAGTTATATTTGTTTTAAAAAAGTATCATTTTAACGAATAATAAAAACACGTCCGCTTAAAAAGTGAACTGTATTTGTTCTTTTTGAGTAAAATAAATGTCTTTGAACAGATGTTGTGAGTGTAATGTGATCGCTTAAACATGTTTACCTGTTTGGCATTATGAACTGATAAAAAAAGATATTTATAGTATATCACTGTGAACTTACTTCCATCCTCATTTTTAGTCGCATAGTTGTAGGTGGTGGTGACGCTGCCAGCTTCATTGGTCGCTGTCACTCGCACCTGATACCAGGTGCCGGGCGATAAGTCGGAGATCGCGTACGTCGGGATCTTCGCCTGGTAGAGAGATGGCAGACTCCACGATGATAGGTCGGAGTAAGGCTGGAAGAGACGTAGATTTTGAGCATTTTATAGCCATGGTCATATCTCGCTATGATTATTATGACGTGTATGTGCCAACTTGGGTGGTGTGTCTAGGCTATCCACCACATCTAATGCGATTTCTGATGAATGAGACAGACTTCTCACATCATTGATCACCTCTGTCTTTGTAATAATGCTATAATGTCTTCTGTGGATTGTGTGTTATCAATAAATTTACTTTCTTTCTTTCTCTAAGGCAGACAGGTGATGCAAACTGATAATAATTGGATTTCGAGAAAATATATTCTTTTGTGTGTAACAAAATTGTATGAGAACAATGATTATTTTGATATTTTACATTCCTCTTTATTGCAAAGTAAATCCAAAAAAACGAAGCAAAATAATATTTTTTGAAAATCACATAGGTAACTGAAGAATGTCCAGAGCCAGAATACGTGGTGATATCTTAGAAAAGTTGCTTGTGACAGGCAAGATTGAAGGGAAAAGACCAAGATCCCAGGTGCCCGATGAGTTGGTCCGACCACATCCGTTCGACAATCGACTCCAGTGTTGGTAACATCACTACGGCCGGGCGACCGCGGCGGGAGCTGCGAGGTGCCGGGTGCCGGGGTGTGGAGCGGCGCACCGGCTAACAACTACTACGTCATCGTCCGCCTTACTAAGCGTTGTGCGCTTAGTAAGGCGGACGATGACGTCACACGAGCACATCCTTCTGTTTTCCATCATTTGCAGTAAGGAGAACGACTCTAGGAGGAGGATTAAAATCTAAAGAGTTTTAAGTCTTCTCACCATATTATTATGAGCTCTAGTCCAAGCTCTAGCACCCAACTGCTTGTACTCGACCTCGAGGATCCTGAGGGTGCAGCCGCCATGGTCCCAACCCGCCAGCTGGACGTAGATATGGGAGGAATTACTCCACAACCATTCGTTGGTTGCCGGTGGAATTGGCACTGAAAGATGAAGATAAGAGATCGTAGAGAACTGTTGAGATTTTGAAGAGAGAAAATCGCAATTTTATACACTTTATTAAATGGCAAATTGGTTAAAAAATGGTATAGCAATCTTAACTTTTTAAGGTCCTTGAGTTAGAAGGTTTATATTATAGATATAATTTCATTAATATAAAATTAATGACCTTTTACAGCGTTTATGGTTACGGATAAATAAATATTCTTGAATAATTTTACACACCATCTAGTCCCAAACTAAGCAGAGCTTGTACAATGGATACTAGATAATGGTTATAATACCATTGGTAGACTATTCGTACCTACCACCTCCGAACCACTATAGACTTCGTCAGATGATATTATTAATCCCGACGTTTCGGACTCTTTACAGCATCCATGGTCATGGGTAGACTATTCGTATATTACTTATATAGTATCCATTGTACAAGCTCTGCTTAGTTTGGGACTAGATGGTGTGTAAATGGGTAGACTATTCGTAAAGAGTCCGAAACGTCGGGATTAATAATATCATTTGACGAAGTCTATAGTGGTTCGGAGGTGGTAGGTGAGATTCCCACAGGACACAAATATTTATGTGATCAATATACGTGTTTGTGTGGACGTTTCTTATGTATTATAACTATGTAGTTTAGTTCACTTAATTTAGTTCAATTTTTTTTCTCAATTCAAGTTGTTATTATTTTACTTAATTTTTTTTTATTAATAAGGTGAGTAATAAGTTGTAGGTTATATTATTTTAAACTATTTTTTTTCTGTAATTACTAGTGCATGATGTGCTTAACTATAATAGATTGTTGCACT
This sequence comes from Acronicta alni, assembly GCA_964056405.1. Classification (NCBI taxonomy): domain Eukaryota; kingdom Metazoa; phylum Arthropoda; class Insecta; order Lepidoptera; family Noctuidae; genus Acronicta; species Acronicta alni. The sequence continues at coordinate 2,601,716 of OZ043935.1, forward strand.
GAATTGTTAAATTTAAGTTCTTAGTTAAGTGTTGTAAATGTATAAGTGTAAACAGTTATTGATGAGCCAATAAAATAAAATAAAAATAAATAAATAATGTATTTACAAAAAAAAGTATATAAGTATTATATCTATTGTCTAGTACCCATAGTACAAGCTCTGCTTACTTTGGGACTAGATCGTGCTGTGTGAAATGTCACAAGCATTTATTTATTTATTTAATATTAGCTGTTGTTCAATCGCATCCCGTTCAATGATTTTTTGAAGCAAAAGCCTTCTCCTCCTTCTATTTCTGTGCCAATATGTAAAAAGTAATTTTATCAAAATTGGTTTAACGGTTTAGGCATATAGCAATACAATTACTTTTGCATTTATAATTTAGACGACACGTTTGGCGTAGCGGCTGAGCGATCGGCTTCTGCGCCACGGGTTGTGGGTTCGATCCCCATACGGAACAAATATGTGTATGATCTACATGTAGTTGTTCCGGGTCTGGGTGTTTGTGCATGTGAAAGTTTGTTTGTGAACGCAAGAGCAAATCGCAGGAGAAAATCCTAGAGTGGGGAAAATTCTTATTAAAAAAAAAAAGTACTGTAGGAATATTAATTACTCCAACTCACCTCCTCCCAAAGTACTGACATCCAAATAAGCGGGTTGTGAGGTCCCCACTTTGTTGGTAGCAGTGATCCGCAGAGAGTACTTGGTGCCACACTTCAGTCCAGTAAGGGCGTGCTTCTGGACGCCCGACAAGTTGGGCAACTTGTTGGTTGGCCAGGCCTCTCTCCATGGACTGTTGGCCTCTTTCCAGGTAAGGCTGTAACCTAAAAAAAACGATTACATTGTAACGAAGTATATGTTGTAATCTTTTTGGGCAAACAAGCATACGGCCCATCAGATGGTAAGTGGTTACCGTATCTTACAGACGCTTGCAACATCAAGGGTAGCACGAGCTGCCGACTCTGTAAAGCGAAAGAGGAATAGTTGGGTTGGCAGATAAGAGTCAAAGTCCCCCCCTACTGCCTATACAACGTTTCCTTGCGGAACACTGGCAACCTTGCTCACCGTTAGTAACAAAACTCAGCTCATAGCAGTGTACTGCAGTATTTTTTGCAAGGTGGAGCTACAGTCAGCAACGAAAGTCGCTGAACACAGCAAAATTTTGAAAACATGACAGCTCCAAAACTTGTCCAGAGGTTTTTTCTATTAAGGTAATCTAAATCTTTAATGGTCATCTATGCAATTATTTCGCATAACCTTCATAGGTCAGTAACTTCATACTTATTAAAAATCATATTGAAGATTGCTACATGTTCAGGGACTTTCGTTGCTGACTGTACTCCCCCAGTCAGGCAGCTCTTAATTTTTTTTTGTAGGATAGGGGTGAAACGAGCGGGTGGATTGATGTCAGTGACATCTTTTGAAGAACTATAACTATGCTCTTTCACAGATACGACATGAGGTAGGAGGTATTTCATAGAAAAGTCCGAAACACTTTGCTCAGCATGAGAATAAAACCCAAGGCCTCTAGCGTAGCAGTCGTGCTGAGGTCCACTAGACTAACAAGGCAGAACAATCAAATCGCTTGCAAAAAAACCTTAATCGTAATAAATTACTGAAGAATAGTGACTTTCCACAACTGTGGTCAACACTGACTATTTTAGACCTTTTTAAAATATACCCATAAATGTGTTGTGGACCTTGCGGGGGCTGCTGCGACAAGGTTGCTTAAGTGGTTGCTGTTGCCCTTGCATCACCATCTACACGTGCTGCACCAAGATTTGCCAGTGGCACCTAGTGGCGCCCACCGACGTAGATAAGCCATGGTCTCTGCGCCGAGTTGGGTGCACCGACGCCTTCGATGTTTTACATCGAAATACACTGCGTTTCGTTTTGTGGAAATTACTCAATGTTCCTCTGATCTGGTATCGTCGTGCGACGGGTTGTTGAGCTCCCTAAATTATGGTTGAGCTACACAATGACTGATGCATGCGTGCCGACGTTTGGGACTGGTCTACTCAAAGCCGCTATGGCTTTTTCTTCAAAAGGCCATTTCAGGTTTTGCCCTACATTGTAAGACACATATTTGTTACCGCTACTCCTATGTCTGGACTTTAAAAGAGACTATGATTCTCCGAGTTTGTTTCGGCGTTTCTTCTCAGAGGTCGTCAGCTAGGAAATGTCGGAGCCATCTAGCTTAAAATAAATGTTAAATATTGACTTGCAAAAGTGTCTTTAAAAGATCTATTTACAGAAATAAATATCATTTATCATTTACTACTACTAATATAAAAAAGTGGAAAAATATGCAAGAAATAACTTACTGATCTTCTGACTGGCACTTTTATTACTAATGGAGTAGTAAGGCTGCTCCCATTCCACCAGGATGGAGTCCTTGTACGGTGTAGCTCGAAGTACAGGAGCCTCTGGCAACGGCAGGACGATGACCGTATATTCTACTGAGTCGGAGCCGTACAAGTTCTTTGCTAAGCAGGTGTAGTTGCCACTTAGTGATTGGTCTATATCTGTAAAAATAAAATATAATATAGATCCTCCTTCGTGCAGGTGTTAGGCAGTAGGGGTTGAATAGGAAGGAGGCCTGCAAACGAATGCTACAGCACTCCCGTAGTCCCTGATGGGTTTAGGAATACTCGGATTTTATGTCTGAGAGCGTAGATACATTATTTCATGTCTACGACCAAAGCCAGAGAGAGAGAGAGAGAGAGAGACGACAAGGGACAAACCTATAAGTGTGACATATTTTGCTCTGCATAGCCACAATCCTTATTTATTTACTTCAATACAGTTGTTTTTATTATTATAGATTTTTATTATTCCATTTATTTCTCCATTTATTCATATATCTCACTGTATTTTTTCAAGAGGCCATTATTTTTGTACCTAAATACCAATTTAAATCTGTACAAAACTGCCTTAAAAATTCATTATACAATAAATTGAGATTTGAGAAGAATAAACGAGCATTTTCTCTCTACTTTGCATAATTGATAAATTATTTAATATTTATTTATTGATTCATACAGTAATTATATTAATTTGAGTGTTATATTACATATTTTGTATATTATAATCGTATTTTATTTATTATTCTCTATTAATTATTGTACCGACACTTGACATACCCTGTATTCTAAATTAAGCAACGGTTACTCAAAGGTATGCGGGTAGAAAACTCAAATCTGAATTAAGCTCGCCTTTGTAAATTGTTTGTTTTCCTATATTTTCATAAAAAGAGTCTTTACCCGTGACGGGTAAAGGGTCCGAAACGTCGGGATTAATAATATCAATATACGCGATAAAATCCGTAAAAAGTAGTTTTATTTCAATGTATAATATTCGCGTAAATGTCAGAAATCAATATCTCAACAAGTATTTTGGGATGGGGGTAAAAAAGTGGGAATCAGTTAATAAATGGGAAAATATTATGCGCCCCAAAGATGCCTAAATATAAAAAAATATAATAAACTAGCTGACCCAGCAGACTTTGTACTGCAACCTGATTGCAGCGCCATCTACCGGGTCCAATTGTGAATTTAAATCATCCAGGGCACCACCCAAACGCTTACAAAAATATCATTCAAATCAGTCCAGCCGTTTAGGAGGAGTTCAGTGACATACATACTTACAGTAGAATTATATATTTATAGATTACCTCTATGTGTCGGAGTGTGCGACACCCTCCTGGTGGCACTACCCTCCCCAGCACTGGTACTGGCCGTGACCCACGCCTCGTAGGTCCTTCCGGAGATCAGCTCCTTGACCTCGGTTGAGGAGCGACCTTCCGCGTCAACGCGGATTGTCTGTGGTGGACCATTGCTGCAGTAAAGTACGATGCTGTACTAGACTTTCAGATCCAATTAAAAAAAACATATTTTTATATGATGACGACGTCTGTTGTCTAGCTGGCCGGGGTTGGCAAACTTTTTAGTCTCCCTCAGGTATTACCCAGAAGTTGGGTTGCCGAGGTTTTGGCAGCCGCTTTGTTTAACATGCTGATATTCAGCCGTCTCTAGTTGGACTGGTAGCTGGGAAAAAGCTCGGAGGATGACATATACTCGAAAATATTGTCCTCTTTGGTCAAAAAATGGTCAATATAAAGGCCACCGGCAATTTCTAAAAGCAATTCCTCCAGTTGCCTTTTATATTTGGAATCCTTAGCAGCTTACTACCAATTTTTTTTTCTAAAGCAGCTTTTGTAATCCAACATCATCATCACCAGCCCATATTCGTCCACTGCTGGACGTAGGCCTCTCCTAATGAACGCCACAGGGTTCAATCTTTTCTCAACCAGTGTCAATTGAAACCTATATCGCCATCTATAGGCGTTAAGACTAAACTACGTGAGAATCAGTATCTACTTAGTTTTATTACGATACCACTAGATGTCGTTGTAGATATTTTTTGGTAAAACAGTACATACCAATATGGCTTTTTTTAGCAATAACCACGTCGTTTTATTTAACAAAACTACCAGTCACTGCCCTACCTTCCGCAAGTCGTCTCTCCACTTGACCTATTTCTAGTCAATAGAATCTAGAAGTTAACCTAGTAACTGACCTTTTTTTTGGGTGGAGAAATGCGCCTTACGCATGCCGCCCCGCATGCATAAGGCGCATTTCCCCACCGTCCCGTTCAGAGATGCGGGACGGTTATTTCGGGCTCTCCGGCCAGCATACCGACTAAAACCACCACCACTACAACCTTCCGCATAGTGGAGAGATCACGGGAATCGCTCTCGCATGATCCGCGATCCTACTACGGAGTCCAGTGTCGGACCCTCCTCGAGGGCCAAGTGCAATAGGTGACTAACAATCTAGTAACAGACCTGGATGTAGGTTTTACGTAGACGGTGTAATGTAGCAGGTCCCCATTAGGATTGACTGGTTTCTTCCAGCTGATGAGCAGCGATGATGAAGACAGCACCAAGACTTTGATGTCTGCTGGTGGACCGGGTACTGGCAAAGATGCATAAGATAACTTTGAAATAAAACTACTTAACGTCGGGATTAATAATATCAATAAAACTTGAGAGGTGTCAAGGGACACCCGGATGGAACGAAGTTCCTTTCACTAAAATTTAATAATAAAAAATAAAAAAACCTGTATACACTCAACAATTCACAACGCGCGAAATTCAAATATTGTCATTCACTCAATAATTCGAAATTCGAAGAATTTTTTCAGTCTAGCCCCCTTTCACAACGCGCGATAAGGAACTTCGTTCCAATAACGCGATAAAATCCGTAAAAAGTATTATTACTAGTATTATTTTATTTTAATGTACAATATTCGCGTAAATGTCAGAAATCAATATTATTCGGTGATAGCTTGTCACTAGGCTATTACTACAACATAAGTATTCGGGAATTAAAGCGCGATATATTGGATTTTTCTGACAGCTAAAAATTCAGATACTTGATAGAATTCAATGCTTACCATCCTGCAGCGTAGCACAGATGATAGGGTAAGAGTATGGGCCAGCACCGTAATTGGAGAAGCCAGCGACTTTGACCGTGTAGTTGGTATACTTCAGTAGACCTTGGAGGTACAGCTCTGTGTGTAGAGACGTCTGGTTCTGCCACGCTGCTTCTGAAAACAAAGTTTTTTTTTTATTGTTTATGTGTTTACGTTTGATCTCAGTCGCACCTGATGGTAAGCGACGACCAGGTCGAAGAATCAAACGATCCTTCGAGAAGATCAGACTATATAATATAACATACCATCAGCCTGTATTCCCCGAAGAGTTAGGTAGAGGTGTACCAATGTACACCCACAGTTCACCGGTATGTTTAGATCCTATGTAATAGGGGGCGAGCCTATTGCCATCAACCAGATACAAATCTAAACTCCGAGCAGCTAATAACACTGCTAGACTTGAAAATCGAACCCAGGACCTCTAGCGTAACATTCGCACTTATGAACGGTTACAGAATTGTCACTTGTCTTTAGGGCCTAGGAAGACAAATTTAAAACAGAGGAATAGTTGGGTTGGTAGTAAGGGTCAAAGTCCCCCCATTGGCAACACAACGTTTTCTCGCGCAGCACTGGCAACTTGCTCACCGTTAGGAACACAACAGCTCAAAGCAGTGTTATTTCACTTCGATTTTCTGCAAGATGGAGGTACTGCCCCAGTCGGGCAGCTCCATTTTGAGTGGAATTACTCCCACTATACTCTACCTCTTTTAAAATGATATATTATGTTTTTAAAGCAAAGTGTTGCCATAAGATCCTGGCAAGTTAGCACAATTGGGAACTACCGTATCTTTCATATTCAAAAATACTGCTATACTTACCGTCAGTAGCGAATAGTACAGTGTATCCCACAAGGGAACTGCCTTGTCCAGCTAGACCGATGGGTTGCCAGCCGATCCTCAATGACGTTGATGACACTGCCGTACATTCTACAGAGGACGGCGCTTGCTCGGGAGCTGAAGATAGGAAGGCAGAATTAGACAAATAAAACATTATCAGTTTGAAATTTAAAAGATTAGCTGGTTCAAGGTAAGAGTCGTAGTGATGTTAAATACTCTATATCCTTCTTCAAGAATTGAGCTATCAAATAATGTAAGAAGAATTTTTCAAATCCGATGGATTTTTTATACCACTTATGTGGAAAACAAGCATACGGCCCACCTGATGGTAAGCGGTTACCGTAGTCTATAGACGCTTGCAACAACAGGGGTATCACTTTCACGGTGCCCACCCTGTAAGGGCGAAGGCGAAGGATGAAAAATATTCCTTTTTATTTTAAAATAACATAATAAAAGATTGTTCACCAAGGGGATAACGTAAAAATTATTGACGAGTGTGCATTTGAAGGCCAAGGTTGCTAGGACCGCAATATCGAACCACAAGAGCATCGATCATCGAAATTAAGAAGAAAGAAACTTACCTCCTTCTCTTGTATCTTGAAATACAGGTAGAGAAAAAGGACCGGAACCAGCATTTGTGAAGGCTGATATAGACACTGCATATCTGGAAAATTAAGAATTAATTATTTGACTTTGATTTATTCAATATAACAGCTTAAGTAAATTATATACTGAAACAAAAATTCAAATTGACTAATAAAGTTCTAAAATATAAGCATATAAAGTTTTTGGTGGGGATTGAGAGGGGAAGCCCCGTCCCTTTCCCATAAAACGAGTATCAGTATATTTTTTTAATACTACTAATGTTGCAAACAAGCATACGGCCCACCTGATGATAAGCGTTTACCGTAGCCTATAGACGCTTGTAACACCAGGGGTATCATTTGCGCGTAGCCGACCCTGTAATACGAAAGAGGAACAGTTGTATGCAATATGAGGTTCAACGTCCCACCACTACCGACACAACGTTTCCTCGCGGAGCACTGGCAACCTTGCTCACATTTAGGAACACAATACATCTCAAAGCTGTGTTATTTCGCTTTGATTTTCTGCAAGGCTGACGTACTTCCCCAGTCGGGCAGCTCCAATTTGAGTGGAATTACTCCCACTATGCCCTACCTCTCTTTACTTATTTATAGTTAATCAAAACGGTTGAAAACCAATTACATTAATTAACATAGAAACATAGGTACACATTAAGAAAAAACAACGAACAAAAAGGGTAACGTAATAACTAGAATACTTAATATTAATTACCTAGAAGCTAACACTAACACGGAATAGTGGACGCTCTCGCATACTTCATCTCGCAGAACATCAGACATACTCGCGCAATTTCTCTCCATTCATCTGCAAACACGTCACATTCGGAGTGGACCATCAGGAGGGCATTAAGCACCTCAAGGGTACGGCACACAGGGGATTCGGCTCTGGCGACCGTATGACATCCTGGTGGCGCAAATAATTTGTGTCGGCGGCTTCGGCGATGCCCGAGGTACTTACCGGGGATATACAGTCGACAGAATAGGTTGTGGAGCTCTGGGCAATCAATTTGTCCTCGAAGAGCTTTGCATGCTACCAAAAGCTGATCAAGCCCTCTTCTGACCTCTAAGGAATTAAAACCTAACGTCCCCAGAAGATAGTTGGTGGGGTACATATACGGAAAGTAATTATACACCCTTTTAAAAAGAAACCTTAGGAAAGTTTTCTGCACCTTTTCCAGCATTAGAGTTTGGGTAGCCGTATAGGGGTTCCAAATGCAGGCACTGGCCTCAAGTTTGCTTCGCACTAGGCTAGTGTACAGAAGTTTAATAACCTGTGGGTTCATAAAGTCCCGGGTATTAAGCAAAACGAATCCCAAGCATTTAAACGATTCCTTGGCGAGAGCGGCAACATGATCTTTAAACGTCAGACCGCGATCGAAGGTTACTCCCAAATCCTTTATGTTAGTGACACGCGTGATTGTTTGACCATCTAACGTGTAGTTACAAAGAATTGGTTGCAACCCCCGAGCGTAGCTCATGACGTAACATTTGTTGATGTTGAAGAACAATTTGTTTTCAATGCTCTATTGATAAACAGCATTTATATTGTTTTGCAGAAATTGACAATCTTCAACTGTTTTTATTTGCATTAGCATTTTTAGGTCGTCAGCATAAAGTAGGCACTTTGCAAATTTTACTTTGTTTAATAAGTCATTAATCATGATCAGAAATAGAAGAGGGCCTAAAACGGATCCTTGACTGACACCAGAACGAGTATTATAAGGCTTGGACTCAAAGCAACCATGTCTGACGAACTGCTTGCGATCGCGCAGGTAGTCGGCGAAGAAATTCATGAATCCGGAGGAGAAACCCACGGCACCCAGTTTGTTTAAGAGCACGTCGTTATCGACCCGGTCAAAAGCTTTGCAGAAATCAAAGTATAGGACATCAACTTGCCCTCCAGTGTCCAGGCTTCTAGAAATAAAGTCCACGTGCACCAATAGGTTTGAATTGACGGAGCGACCGGACCGAAAACCAAAAAACTCTTAATTAAATGACTGACTAATCTCATCATTATCATCCGCAACTCAACTGTTGGATAAAAGCCTCTCATTTCTAGTCTTTCAACTCTTTATCTAAGTTAGTTTTTTAGCTAGGTATTGATAACAGTTAAATGAGTAACAATAGAAATACAGATCTGATGCCCTAGCTAGGTTACAAAGTAGCCTGTATTAAGGACAATCAGCACTCATTTCCCAAAAGCAGGATCGAAAATAATGGTAAGACTGCAAGACAAGATTGAGCAAATGAACAACAGACAGTTAAAAATCATAATCTATTGACTTGACAATTAATTTTATTATGTGTGAGTTTGTGTGTAAGTGTGTGTTTGTGGGTGTATTGAGTGTTATATCAGTGTTGTAAGTAAAGATTCAGTATCATCACAATTTTTAGTAGATAGATATTGGGTAATTTGTTTTTTTGCATATCTGTTTAGAGCATGCATGTAGTGAGATTATTGAGTATAGGGGTGAGGTACACTATATATTTTTTTTCTTCTTCTAAGTAAGTTAATACTATTTTATATTAATTTTTTCTTCATTATTTTAAATAAATCATTGCCCCACAATTGGATTTTTTCGTTAGCGCTTGTAAATACCTGATATTCTTCAGAAGTCCACTCAGCAAGGTTTCTTGTTTGCCCGATAGATGGGAAACTTTGATCGTTCTGGTATCGGTTTCATCTGTAACACCATAATCTGTTCTTATCACTTTTGACTCAGCTATTGAAATAAAACTACTTTTTACGGATTTTATCGCGTTATATTGATATTATTAATCCCGACGTTTCGAACCCTTTACAGCGTCTATGGTCACGGGTAAACTGACGTGGTGGGCGTCTTGATGATATAATCACTGACTGCTACCCTACATTTTTGTTAATTTTTGGAAATCCAATTCACGCAAAACGAACTCACTGTATTATTTTGTCTTGCAGTTGTAAGCCTGGAATTCGATTTAATAGTATAACGCGATAAAATCCGTAAAAAAGTAGTTTTATTTCAATGTATAATATTCGCGTGTCCAGCTTTTTGTCTCAGACTGTGTTATTGGTCAACTGGTTACTTACTTAGTAGTGCGCTTAGGAACACTAGTTTAAAGAGGCAGTAAAAAAATGTAGGGTAGCTGTCAGTAATTATATCAAGATGCCCACCACCTCAGTCTACCCGTGACCATGGACACTGTAAAGGGTCCGAAACGTCGGGATTAATAATATCAATATACGCGATAAAATCCGTAAAAAGTAGTTTTATTTCAATGGAATCATTCATATCAATTCTCTTCTAAAAACAGTACTAAACACACCCACCTCCGCCGACATTCTGAGCGACCGCTTTCACGTGGTAGCCTATAATGACTCCGTTATGTGTCTCCTTTAAAGGAGCCGTCCACGACACGTACAGCTCCCCAGGGTTTTCCGTCTGTTCCACTTGCACGTTCACTGGAGCCGATGAAGGAGCTGCAACGTAGATCATGATCAGATTATTATCTGGTGTGCTCTTACAGAGCCTTCATTATAGATATCCCAACTAGATTCTACATACAACTCTAGACCAGCACAGAACTTTCTCTAAGTCAAAAGAACAGAAAATACGGAGCATCATGTTGCATTCCAAAACGTGCATAAAAGACGTAAGTAAAGAGTCAGCTAGACTTGAATGAGGGTCACGTCAGCAGAATACAAATAAATTATCAGTATACAAGTCTCCACAGAATAGGTACCTGAAGATGGAAGGAAATTCAAAGAAAACTTTGCCCAGAAATAGGGGTGAATGATTTGGATGCGTACCGCAAGGGTTCGTTCGAAGGAGCGCAAGCATAGAGTCCTAATTCTACTCCAGTCATTACCAGGCAGTAATTAATTTAAAACAAAAACATTATATTGGTGGTTACCTTCTTCATGAGTAGTGAAATGCACAGGTGCTGTGTACAGGGAAACGCCAACTTGGTTGCCGGTAGCGACGCGCACTGCATACGGCGTGGCTGGACGCAGGTTCTGAAGCTCTACTGTTTGACGAAGCTCTTGCTCTTTCCTGAAGATGGTAGAAGATTGTCGTTATGAAAAACAAATCTAGGTAACTATATCTACTGTATATAATTATCTATACTTTTTCTATGTTCCTATGAAGATCATAGCAATATTTCTTAGTTGGCTTTTCTCTTTCTAGCTTAGTTGGCTAAAGCACCCGGTGTTCTTACATAACTGGGGGGACTTAGGTCCGTATTCTGCCTGAGTACACTAAAATTTTATATCTTTACTATGTGGCTTTTGGCCACTGAACTGGAACAAATATAGACTCAAATCCTTACCTGGTAACATTCATAGTAGTAGCATGCTCCCACACTGCATCACTGTAGTGCAAATGACAATATTGCAGCGTATAATGGCGTGCGTGCGCTCTCAGCGTGTCGCGCCAGGAGACTGACACCGTGCGCGATCGGACGGCTTCAATGCGCAGGTCGGACGGCGGGGTGGGGGGCTCTGGAACAAAATGGCAGCGAAAGGAGGTTAGTATCTTAGTTGAGATAGGTACTCTTTAGAGGTTTTCACGAAAGTTGCTTACGAACATTATAACCTGGCCTACCGAACTTTGAGACAATTAGTAGACACGTTAGAAAAGCAATTGTACCTGTGTAATTGTAATTGTAGAAAAGCAGTTGACTCTCTGGAGGGTCATTAATCTTTAATGTCTATTATATTTTAGTCTCAAAGTTCGGTAGGCCAGGTGTCGTTTGACCTCCAGAATGAAAAGGACTGACTTTATATAGGTATATTCGACTGCACGGTTGGTGTAGTGCTTAAAGTGGTTGCAACAAGTTTCGTGTTCGATTCTCCGCCGAGATAAATATTTTTGAGTGATCTACAGATATTTCTTTCAAGTCATTTTTTTTATATTTATAATATAAAATATCTCGTTAGTCTAGTGGTCCTAAGCGCGACAGGTGCGCTATAGATCCTGAGTTTCATTCCCAAGTCGAGCAGTGTTATTGGGTTTTTATATGAAATTCTCAGTAGAACCTCGGAGTTTGGATTTGTGCCCGGTTATTGGTAATAGGCTCGTCCCTTATTACATTGGGACCTGAACATACCGGTGAAGTGTCGATGTAGGTACATTACTGTACACTCCTCTGCCTAACTCTTCGGGGAATACCAGTGTGATAGTATGCTGTTTATGTTATGTAAATAAGCCGATATTATTTCTAAAAAAAACTTGTAAAAAAATTAAATAAACATAGTATTTATTTGGACCTTCAATTTCATTGTTACCAAAATTATTGTATAAATCATATTTGGTTGAAAATTAATCTATCTACTTGCCTTTCTATAATTAAATAAATCTCCTTGATCAATTTTACACAGCACCTATGTGCTGTGTAAAATTGACCAAGAATATTTATTTAATTTTTATGGTACTAAGCAGAGCTTGACGTACTATGCGTACTAGACAATGGATATAATACTTATACACTTTTTTTTTGTAAACACATACCTACTTATAATACATGAAATTCTAAGACATACACAAACACATATGAACATCACATGCAAATGATTTTTCTTTCTTTTTATAAATATAGTCCTGTGGGAATCGAACACACGATCTCGTACATCAGCAGTTCGACACGCGAACTACAGACGTCGACACTCAATGCTTACCCAATATAGTAAGATGGACATTAAAAGTAGCAGTTCCATAGGGATTGGTCGCTCTACACTGGTACAGGCCAGCATCTGCCGTCTCTGAGTACTGGAGGTTGATGGTGCTCACCACGCCAAGAGCTGTCTTTGATTCCGATATTTTCGCCCTGGAAAAAAATACAGGTATTAAATTTTAGGAGACGTATTGTGGTACGGTCCGCGCTACCCACTCCCTCTCCGCACCTCAAGCCTCACCCCACGGGTCGCACATAAATACGGTCGCAGACGCGCGGGCCTCTTTCCCCGTCCCTTGCTCGAGCCGGCACGTGCCGAGCCAGTAGCTTTAAATTCGCCCCTAAATAATTTAATTTAAACCCAGATCCAGCCGTCCCTAGCTGTCCCCCCAGCAATGCCCTAAGCCGAGGTCCGAGTCCCGCAGGGGACGCCCTTAGCTGTGTTGCTTAGTTTATAAGTTGCCCCTGGCTGGAGGCATTTGGTGCCTCGCCACCTAGTCCGGTTAAGTTTTTAAAGCTCCCTCGAGCTAAAAACTATGTCCGTCAAAAAAAAAAAGCGGGCCTCTTTCTTCCTGCTGCAGCTGCTCGAAGCTAAGTACCGCCCTCTACCGGTCGGACCTCGCCTCGAAGCCTTCACCGAACCCTCCCTGAGCTTAACTCACCCTATTTTTGCCTTAATGCATTTTAAATCGTAACCCTAGTGTCAATAAACTTGTATATGTTGTATTTCTAGTGTAATTTTATTTATCTCCACTAAATAGTCTCCACTACGTGACAGTATATATGGTACAGTTAAAATCCGTTCTGGCTTATCTCAACGAAAATCTGACTACCCTAACTATGAGGTGTGTGGTAATAATAGGGGATGTACAGCATCATTATGTTGGTGGAATGTGTCCGCCATATAAATAAGAGAAATGCATTTCTCAATTCCATGAAAATTGGGACTTGCACTTCTCAATTCCGTTTCCGCGACGACCTCTGTGGTCTAGCGGTTCGAGTACCGGACTGCTGATCATGGGGTCGTGGGTTCGATTCCCACAGGACACAAATATTTGTGTGGATAAAACATGAGTATTTGTGTTTGTCTGGGTGTTTCTTATATATTATGAGTATGTATTTACAAAAAAAAAAAGTATATAAGTATTATATCCATTGTCTAGTACCCATAGTACAAGCTCTGCTTAGTTTGGGACTAGATGGTGTTGTGTAAAATGTCCCAAAAATATTATTATATTATATATTATATAATTCCGTTGGGTATTTTAGCTACATGTCATGTTCGTGGTGAATTTCACGGATCCCATGGCCAGGACAATAGGGGAAGTGAAGGAAAGTACGGTTTTTAGTCGGTATAAGTTCGATACACTCTAGATATAGTTTTCTGTTAGATAAGAAATTAGACTGTTAAGTTTTGTGTTATTATTAACAGTTTACACCAATGTATCCATACTCCAAGAACTCGGCATCAAGCAGCGTCTATCTTCTGTAGTACAGTGTCGTATCCTGATGTTTTTTGGACACGTGTCAAGACGTGAATGCCACTCCTTCATAGAGCGACTCGTCGTGCAGGGGAAGGTGGAAGGAACCAGACCGCGCGGAAGGTCACCCATGCGATGGACCGACCAAATTAAATCTTGTGTGGGCGGGCCCTTACATGGGTGTACCAGAATGTCCACCAACAGAAAACGATGGCGAGATATCGTGAGGCGTATAACATCTAACCCCGATGCTACTACATGACAACCATGACGGCTCTGCCAAGAGCGAAACGATTTAGAAGAAGAAGAAGATTAACAGTTTAGGAAGTAAGCTTATACTTTTAAAAGCACGATAGGATTGACATCGTCTTTTTGTACAAAAATCCCTAAAAAGAAATGAGAATAAAAAAATAGTTGTGGGTTACAACACGTTTTCTTTGGTAATAAACTAGTTTTCACTCATCATCAACCCATATACTGTCCCACTGCTGAGCACGGGTCTCCCCTCATGTTGAGAGGGATTAGGCTATAGTCCACCACGCTGGCCTAGTGCGTGTTGGCAGACTTCACAAACCGTCGAAAAAAATCTCTATGGTATGCAGGTTTCCTTACGATGTTTTCGCCGTTTAAGCGAGTGTTCATTAATTATTAATACGCACATGAAATCGAAAAGTCAAAGGTGCGTGCCTTGGGTTCGAACTCGAGACCTTCGACTTGGCAGTCTAATGGTCCCGCTACTAGGCTATCACTGCTTCCGTGTTTTTCACTAAATGCCTAGAAACTAGAATAAACTGCTGTTCAAATATGTATAATCGGATAAAACTAGTTCTAACTAGACTTTGTCAATCGGTTAATCAGCACAGCTATAAGTTAGCCACAAGCCCCTGATAGACAGCGATGGTACAGTCAGCAACGAAAGTCACTGAACGTGTAGTAATCTTCAATACGATTTTTTACATGAGGTTACTGACCTGTGAAGATTGTGCGAAATCATTGCATAGATGACCATTAAATATTTACCTTAGCTTCATAATAAAAAAAACTCTTGACAAGTTTTGGAGCTATCATGTTATCAAAATTGTGCTGTGTCCACGCGACTTTCGTTGGTGACCGTACAATCCTGCCATAAAATGTATGCTTACCTTTGATTTATTTTTATTTATATTTTTTTACCTTTTTTATTTCGAGATAATGGATGAAAGGCGATTAACAAAAAGGATTTATATGGCGAATGTCAGTGGAACCGCCGAGAGGGGACGTCATAGAAAGACTTCATCATCAACCCATATACTGTCCCACTGCTGGGCACGGGTCTCCTCTCATATTGAGAGGGATTAGGCTATAGTCCGCCACGCTGGCCTAGTGCGGGTTGGCAGACTTCACAAACCATCGAGAAAAATCTCTAAGGTATGGAGGTTTCCTCACGATGTTTTCCTTCATCGTTTAAGCGAGTGATAATTAATTATTATTACGCACATGAATTCGAAAAGTCAGAGGTGCGTGCCTTGGGTTTGAACTCGAGACCTTCGACTTGGCAGTCCAATGGTCACACCACTAGGTTATCACTGCTATCATAGAACAAGACTTACACTGACCTTATTGGTGAGGTTCTTCAATAAGATCACGTGCGTTAGTACTCGCAACCGGAGTGTGTGTATGACAAGATGTATGAATGTGAACGAAGCGGAAGAAGTAAATATGCAACAATCGTAGCTTTCTTTACTTTCTGCCTACACCCATGGGAAAAAAGCGTGAATGTAATGTATGTACAGACGCCAGCACGTCAAGCTATCCGAAACTGACAAATTTTCCCAATTGAATATGAACCTTATTGTAATGTCTTAAAGTTGAAAATCAATCAAAAAAATTTGACAGACTGTGGTAGCTTGATGTGCTGGCCTCTTTACGTACGCCAGCAGGTCACGCTATCCAAAACTGTCAAATTTTCTCAATTGAATGAAATGTAATGATATTTAATTATATGAAATGAAATTAAATTATATGATATTTATTTTCTGTAAATAGATCTTTTCAAGACACTTTTACAAGTCAATGTTTTGATTTTTTTATGCTAGAAGGCGCCGCATTTCCTAACTGACGACCTCTGAGAAGAAACACCGAAACAAACTCAAAGAATCATGGTCTCTTTTAAACTCCCGACATAATAATATCACTTAAAGTGAGTTTCACAATGTAGGGCAATGTCTGAAATGGTCTTTTGAAGAAAGAGGCACAGCGGCTTTGAGTAGGCTAATTCCAGCTGACGGCACGCATGCATCAGTCATTGATGCATGCGTGAATATGAACCTTATTGTCATGTCTTAAAGTTGAAAATCAATCAAAGAAATTTGACAGATTGTGGTAGCTTGATGTGCTGACCTCTGTACCTTTGATTTATAAAATCCAAAGCACTAGCATCGTGTGTCCATGTTACTCTGATAGGCTCATCGCCTAATGGTCGACATTCCAGGGTGACGGGGTGGCCCAGCCGTGACGTCACGTTTATTGATGACGCTTCAAAGTGGACAGGCTCTGAAATGAGATAATTAATTCGTTTAGTGTTCGCAATATCGATCGATCTATATCGATATATCGGATCGATTAACGAGTAAATTGGTATGCAGATTTTTTATGAGTTTCTCAGCAGAAGCGCGGAGTATGGATTTCGGCCTATGTAATGACAGCAAAGCTTAAATAATAAACGTCAAATCCTCAACACCTCGTCACTTCGTCACCACGTATCTTCGACACGAAGAAGAATGACAATAGGCTACCTCCTTATTACATGGGACCTAAAACATATTTGCAAGCTGTAAGAATGTCACATCTTCGACACGAAGAAGAGTCGCAATAGGCTGGCCTCCTATTACATAGGACCTAAAATATATTGGCAAGCTGTAAAAACGTCAGATCTTTATCACGAAGAAGAATGACAATAGGCTCGCCCTCTAATACACAGGGCCTAAAACATATTGGCAAGCTGTAAGAACGTCATATCTTCGACACAAAGAAGAATGACTATAGGCTTGCTCCCTATTACATGGGACCTAAAACATATTGGCAAGTTGTAAAAACGTCACGTCTTCGACACGAAGAAGAATGAAAATAGATTCGTCCCCTATATACAACATTATTATTAGTATATGCGAAACCTGAAACATGTGTCTAGTATTTTTATGTAAATAATCTATGTACAAAATTTCAAAACTTGTATCATGAAAAATCACAAAGTTATAAGCTTGTTAAGTTACCTGGTTGTCCGTACAAAAACATGCTCATCACGCGCAGGCGCCGCCCCGCGCCCGCGTTGTCGCGGCGCTCATTGATAATAATGTGGCAGTAGGTACCTAACCGTACGGCGATTTCCGATTGCATTGTATTTAACTGATGATACATCACACTTTCCACATTTTCCATCACACTTGCAGTCTTTGAACTGTCGTAATGGTCAAGTGTAGGTAGACATTAATAAGTACTTTATTTGTAAATGCAGCCGTAAGTGATTAAATGTAGTCAATGCGATATGTTGCACCTTATACCAAACACTGTAAGTTCAAAATGGATGAAAAGTGTTAAACATCGCACTACTTAACCACAACAGGCTGTAGGTACAAATAAAAACGTGTGTTCATGTGTGTGACGATACTTTAATGTCAGATAGCTCCTCGTGCCGCACTGCCAGGAATACGTTATCACTTATCACCACAAACCGCTAGTATCCGTACCATTTCTTACACGAACACTATGCTTTTTACATACGATAGGTACACGTCAACCGAAACACAACTGCCGCGCGCTCGCGTTATCACCACAAACCGCTACTGTACGTACCATTTATTAAACGAACACTACCTATGCTTTTTACATACGATAGGTACAGATCAACCGAAATGCCGTGCGCTCGAGGTCGCGCTCTCGTTTTGTACCTACTTATCTGACCGGGAGCGACATACGTGCACACTTCCCTATAGCTGCCGGGCGACTGAAGTGGTTGCCTGGTTGGTTCACCCCCGGGCCCCGCCCGCCCCACTGCGCCCGCGCTGACCGCTCAGTGTCAGTGACCTGTGTTGCGCGCATATGATTGCGGATAGGTACTTAGTGTCGCTCGGTGTCCTACTCGTAACATTTTTTAAATGTTTTTGGGACAAAATATAACATGATGTAAAAATTATTGGAATCGATTCAGTTACTGATTCTGAACAAACTATATTCAGGTTTCGCATATACTAATAATAACGATGTATAGGTACATGAGAGCTAAAACATACTAGTAAGCTATCTTTTAGTATTTTTTGTCATTTTCTATGCTAATATTTTAAAGTTATTTAACGAAGGAAAAATTCGACCGCGGGCAGGATTCGAACCTGCGTCTTCTGGTTAGGTACACTAGACGCTATGATCACTAAGCCACCGTGAGTCCCACTCGCCAGTAATAATACTAGTAAGCTGTAAACGTATTCTCTCCCATTATTTTGGTATGATATGTTTAAGGGTGCCAACTAACCCAGAAAGGTTGATTTTTGTATCACTTACTATTAACACTCATCCAAACTGTCTTGCTCAGCGGTTGTCCTACTCCGTTTTCTACATTGCAAGAGTACAATCCTTCATCTGTGAGCGATACCTCTTCAATAATAAGGGTCCCATTTGGTAGACTCAGGATCCCACCACCAGCCAGCTCTAGAACTGGCTGCCAAGTGCCGAGGAGAGCTGGAATATAGCAGTAGAATATATTAAAGAAGGTGGTATATCAGCTATGCTTACATTAACATCATGAAGGATGTACTTCATAGGGTTTTTCCAAAATCTCGAGACATTTTACCATCTGCTATTTATAAAATCTAGTGATATCGATATTACTTGCTCTTTAACCAAGTTTAAAAAAAGGGTCTACGAGGCCATTAACTAAAAAAAAAATATTAATATATATTATAAAAAGTTATTATATAACTTCATAAATTTAAATTTATTTACTCTTTCTAGATATGTAACTACTTAATACATTACTTTTAATTTTATTTTTTATTTGCTATTAACATATTAATAGTTTTAATTTGTTGAAATAAAACTACTTTTTACGGATTTTATCGCGTATATTGATATTATTAATCCCGACGTTTCGGACCCTTTACAGCGTCCATGGTCACGGGTAGACTGGTCTACCCGTGACCATGGACGCTGTAAAGGGCAATATACGCGATAAAATCCGTAAAAAGTAGCTTTATTTCAATGTATAATATTCGCGTAAATGTCAGAAAAAAAAGTTTTAATTTGCTTTGTATAATTTTTGCATGCTGTGGTCTCTCATAATTGAAGGTGTACACTGGCCTTATAATGTATGTGACTTACTACTAATATCTTTTTGTGTATATCCTTTGTCAGAGATCCTTAATGAAAATAAATAAATAAATAACATTGTATTGAAGACGCAAATAAAACTAGTATTTTTTTTATTGTATTTGAGCGGATGCTAAAATGTTTGTGTGGTGGACTTTGACTCTTCATCAAAAATATGACAGAAAATCGAAGTGAAATAACACCGCTTTGAGCAGTATTAACCTTTTGACCGCCACGTCAATAATGAATATCTGTGTTCTCTACGCCAAGCACTATAAAAAAGTGATATTTTTGACGTGCCATGCCGTCGTTTGGCGTCGTGAGCAAGTTTTAATTTGACGTCTATAGACGTCCGTGGCGGTCACAGGGTTAATTATTGTCCTTACGGTGAGAAGGTTGCCAGTGCTCCGATAGGAAATGTTGTGTGAGGGACTTTGAGGGACTTTGAGGCTTTTGGGCCCTTATACTGCCAACCCAACTATTCCTCTTTCATTTTTCATTTTTGCGACAACGCGCAAGTGATACCCCTAGTATTGGAAGCGTCTATAGTCTACGGTAGCCGCTTACCATCAGATGGGCCGTTTGCTTATTTGCCACCTTAATGGTATAAAAAAACTTACCGTCTTTCTTCATCCAATGGACTTGAGGTTGTGGGTAACCGCTAGCACTACACGAGACTGTGCCTCTTCTACCCAGGAGGAGTGAGGAGTTGTTTGGTTCTTCTAGCCATTTTGGTGCCACTGAAATTAAATGAAACAGTTAAATGTATTATAAATAACATACAGGCAGTAAGCAAAAATGCAGTTGTGATAGCCTAGTACTGCCGAGTGGACTGCCAAGTTGAAGGTCTCGAGTTCGAGAATCCAAGGCACGCACCTCTGACTTTTTGAATTCATGTGTATTAATAATTAATTATCACTTGCTTAAACGGTGAAGGAAAACATCGTGAGGAAACCTACATGCCTTAGAGATTTTCTCGACAGCGTGTGAAGTCTGCCAACCCGCACTAGGCCAGCGTGGTGGACTATAGCCTAAACCCTCTCATTCTGTGAGAGGAGACCCGTGCCCAGCAGTGGGACAGTATATGGGTTGATGATGATGATGAAGTAAATTGTTTGGAATATTTTTAGTTACCTTTTATGTACAGTTCTGTAGATCTATTGACTTTAGCCACGTGGTTGGATGCCACGCACGTGTAGGTACCACAATGTTCTAAAGATACCTTCTTTATCACTAACGCACTGAAGAGCTCAGAGTTTCTTTCCACTACCTGAAAAGATAAGGTCCTCTTTAAACATTTCCAGCAGTAAGAAATTGCTCAGTCATGGCATTCCATTTTCTTTATTAATGGCGATGGCGCCTTACCTATTACCTATCTTTTTGTATTTCTTTGAATTTTCTTTCCTGCACTGACGTAACCATAAAGTCGTAAATTCAGAATGTGAAATCAAATTTTGATCTGGCGGATGGAACTCGCGGCGGTTCAGTTGGTTATACCGTTTGGTGTATTGAAACAGAACAAGCAGGTTCGAATGGTGTCCGCAATCGAATTTTCCCTTCGCTAAAATAACTAGAAATAGGATTTTGAGGGATATTTTTGACACATCGAAACTCTCTTTAAGCAGTTGCATCAAAGATTTTCAGCAATATGGGCAAAACCAAGGTAACAGTTTCTCGGAAGTCGATCTCCAGTCAAGTCCTTAGACTTATTCAGCACCACACAGCGGCAGGTTACGAAACTAAATCGGAATCTGCGTAAACTTGCTACTAACTACACCGATCCATAAGTTACTCCGAAAGGTTGAAAAGTCATGGCGTTATTGCGAAAATAGATCTTACCTTCAAGTTACTAGGAATCCTTTTCCCATCCTTCAGCCACTCAAAATGTATCGGCAGGTCACCTGTTCTCACGTTACAGTAAATATTTACAATCTGACCTTCCTGCAGATTGGAACCTAGAAGCAGATCATCCAACACTGGAGCTTCAATGACCTGAATCTCGAAGGCTCTTCTTGCCATTTCTCCAGAAGGACTGGTAACAATACAGGTGTATATAGCTCCATTAGATTCCTTGGACACTTCTGGGATGGAAAGAACCCCATTTAAGTTGACGCTTGGAGCGTTTCGTCTGGACTTTCGTTTTTGATATGATCTTTTGTATCGTGTTTGGAAGATTGCGTTCGATGTAAGAAGTTTTCCTTGGTATTCCCAGTCTATTTTACTGAAAAACAATAGTTTTTATTTCTCAATTTCATGATTTGATGGTCTGCTAGTACTGAAACATTATTTTCTTAAACTGACTTTGACTGCCTCATTAGTCTAGTGGTCCTAAGTGCGATTGCTACGCTAGAGGCCCTGGTATCGCTCCCCAAGTCGCGCAAAGTGTTATTAGGTTTTCTATGAAATTCTCAGTAGCAGCTCGGAGTCTGGATTCGTGCCCGGTTAATGGCAATAGGCTCGCCCCCTATTACATAACCTAAACATACCGGCGAAATGTGGGTGTACATAAGTACACCTCTGCCTAATCCTTCGGGGAATACAGGCGTGATGGTATGTTATTTTCCTAAAATGCAGATGTTAGGATGTTCTCTGTTGTGTTTACATACACAAGTAAGACCGGGAACAACTACCTGTGCGTTATATAAATATGAATCCACTAGCTGTGCCGCAGAAGCCAACCGCTCAACAATGCGCCATTTACACACATCACTACTTAATATTATAAATGCGAAAGTAACAATATCTGGTACGTTTTCACTGCTGAATCGATTCTGATGAAAAATAAATATCATTTCATTTCAATACGCTCAAGATCAATTCATTATAATAGTGGTCTAAGGCTGATACTTCTTAGCTTGAGAATAGATATCTGCCATTATTGGGTTCAATTATTATTATTGATAGCAGTGATAGCCTAGCGGTATGACCATTGGACAGCCAAGTCGAAGGTCTCGAGTTCGAACCCAAGGCACGCACCTCTGACTTTTCGAATTCATGTGCGTATTAATAATTAATTATCACTCGCTTAAACGGTGAAGGAAAACATCGTGAGGAAACCTGCATACCTTAGAGATTTTTCTCGACGGTTTGTGAAGTCCACGCTAGCCTAGTGCAAACCCGCACTAGGCTAGCGTGGTGGACTATAGCCTAATCCCTCTCAATATGAGAGGAGACCCGTGCCCAGCAGTGGGACAGTATATGGGTTGATGATGATTATTATTGATACCTAATTAAAATACTTAGCGCTCCATATTTTTCAATGTATTCTATCCTTAACAAATAGTTATAATTTAATCGTACTTTATCTGATTATGTAAAACCTTATGTTACCTTATTTTGTCACTGTTTGTTTAGCCTAACAAAAATATATTTATTTCTGACATTTACGCGAATAATATACATTGAAATAAATAAAAATACGGATTTTATCGCGTTATATTGATATGATTAATCCATGGATGCTGTAAAGGGCAATATAACGCGATAAAATCCGTAAAAAGTAGTTTTATTTCAAAAATATATTTAAAAAAAATCTTTATTACCTTATAGGATATCCATAAAACGGACATCTCAAGTGAACTGACTCCCCACTCTGCACTTTTAGTGGTGGTAGTGACCTGATGTATGGTGGTCCTGTAAGTGGTAGGTAGTAAGTATTATCTTCAATTTCCAAGTGAAGAGGGTGAAGATCATTGTTAGTGGTAATCAGAAGCCCAAAAAGCCTGACAACTAGTCTATCCTGGTCTTTGGCTTAGCCCATATACAGGAACAGTGATAACTTACCAATTTTATAATTGAACTGACAAGTCAAAGGTCTTCGAGTTGGGATCTAAGGCACGTATCTTTGACCTTTCAAAATCATGTGTGCTTAAACGGTGTAAGAAAACATCATGAAGAAACTTTTGGAGAGAATTTCTTGACGGTGTGTGAAGTCTGCCAACCCGCACTAGGCCAGCGTGGTGGACTATAGCCTAATCTTCTCATTCAGAGAGGAGACCCGTGTCCAGCAGTGGCACAGTATATGGGTTTATTATGATGATAATGACTGCCGTCAGACCTCTACAACCCAATTTCTGAGCGATACCGATATCCTGAATATCTTCAGGATGATATAACGATATCCTGAAGATAGACTTTTTGTCAAGGTTTTTGGGCTTCTGACTATCACTATCGATTATGTAATTGTTCTTATGAGAACCGGGACTGAGGGTCTACTCCCTATCTCCGTCAACGAAGTTACGAGCCATTCGAAAGTTCTCCGAAACTTCGGAGTCCCATAAAACAAGTGTCAAATTCAATTTTTAGAACGGGTAAAAACACATCGAAATAAAGGACAACTGTCAAATTCTATTGTCATTCATTCTTAGTTCGGGCCCCAAACGAATCATCCATCCGTAGGTGATACGGAGTAGGAAACGCCCGTAACTAAGGTCGAAATTGCGGACTTCGTGCTTTGGGAGTTGACCCCCTGGCTTCACATACTTTCTGATGCACGGAGGGGTTTTGATGAGTTAAAAATGATCATTCATCACTTTGCAGATCGGTTGTTCAACGTAGTCAGTATTTCTGCAGTAGTACGTACAAACTTACTTATGTTAAGACTTGAATCTGATGTTTTTTTGTTAAGTTTGGTGTTATGTTTTGCAACTGGCACTGTACCGCGTCAAATAATGGTCACATTTCCGTAAGTAAACTGGTTGACATCGGAAGTATCGAATCTGTTAGTGTCTCGTTTTTTTTTTGTTTTTTATGTGATAGGTTGGGCAGACGATCAGACGGATCACCTGATGGTAAGCGATTACCGCCGCCCATGGACACCCGCAACACCAGAGGAGTTTCAGGTGCGTTGCCGCCCTTTTAAGGGGTTTGGGCGTCCGGTATCCTCACTCACTCGACGAAACACAACGAAAACGTTATTTCACGCCGGTTTTCTGTGAGGCCGTGGTATCAAGTCCGATCGAGCCGGCCCATTCGTGCCGAAGCATGGCTCTCCCACGGTAAAACCTCGTTCACTCATACTGAAAATTGCACACTGTCGTTCTCTGTATCTAAATGGAATGTGTGCATGCACTCGTCACTATATGGAAACGTCTTCGAGCGGTATAAGTACGGTGTGGGCAGATCTTAGGATTTAAATCTTTGGTCGGCTAAATTTTCTCTCTTTTTTTGTTTCTTTCAGTAAGTTGGAAATCGATTCCAAATGGAAATTTATTTATTTATTTATTATTAATAAGGTACATCAACAATATACATACGATACTTTTTTCTTTTTTTACATTCGTGACTGAGACAGAGATCTTGTATGTATATCTCTAACAGATGTACACAACATTCACTGCATGTAAACATAAAATAAAAATAAAGAAAAGAAAAAGTAAAGAAATGGACGGAATTAAATGGGTACAAACTAAAATCAAATAAAATCAACATATTATCGGATAACGTACAGAGGCCAGCACATCAAGCTACCACAATCTGTCAAATTTCTTTTATAGATTTTCAACTTTAATACAACATTATAAGGTTCATATTCGATTGGGAAAATTTGACAGTTTTGGATAGGTTGACCTGCTGGCGTCTGTACATAAACATGAAATCATAAAAACACAAATCACAATCGAGAACAAAAAATACAATTAATCCTAACTTAATTTAAATCGATTTAAGACCTAATATTATTATTGTCAAAGTCAAAATAACTTACCATACACATCCAGTCTGTTTTCATGGGAAGCCACCTGGTCTCCTTCTCTAGCGGTGCAGGAGTACAGGCCTCCATCTTCAACCCTCACCCGAGTGATGTTCAGTTGCGTCACTACGGAGTTATCTGACGTCATCACTTGGCCTAACGCATACCTGAAATGGGAGAGAAAGTAAGTTTTGAAAAACTATAATAGTTTTGGAACGAAGTTCCTTATCGCGCGTTGTGAAAGGGGGCTAGACGGAAAAAAATCTTACGAAAAGTTGTCACGACACTTTTTTCGAAATTCAAATATTGTTGACAAGCATTCAAATATTGTTGACAAGCATTCAAATATTATTGAGTGAATGACAATATTTGAATTTCGCGCGTTGTGAATTGTTGAGTGTATACAGGTTTTTTTTATTTTTAATTATTAAATTTTAATGAAAGGAACTTCGTTCCATTCGGGTGTCCCTTGACACCTCTCAAGTTTTTTTTATATTCATTGTGATATACGATAGATTATAGAAGCAGTGATAATGACCATTGAATTGGCAAGTTCGAATCCAAGGCACGCACCTCTGACATTTCGAAATCATGTGCGTATTAATAATTAATTATCACTCACTTAAACGGTGAAGAAGAACATCGTGAGGAAACCTTCATGCCTGAGAGATTTTCTCGAAGATCAAATCTCGAAGGTGTGTGAAGTCTGCCAACCCGCACTAGGCCAGCGTGGTGGACTATAGCCTAATCCCTCTTATTCTGTGAGACGAGATTCGTGCTCAGCAGTGGGACAATAATGGGTTGATGATGATAGGTAGTATGTATAGATCAGATGTAACTTATTACCTTGGGTCTGTGTTACTGGATACAATGATTCCATCTCTTTCCCACACGAACTGTGGTGGCCTGTCACCCGTCGCTGCACATTGCATGCTGATCTGAAATAGTTTGGGATATTTGAGACATTTTTTTACACAGCACCATCTAGTCCCAAACTAAGTAGAGCTTGTACTATGGGTACTAGACAATGGATATAATACTTAAATACTTTTTTGTAAATAAATACTTATAATAAATAAGAGTGAAGAGTGATAGCCTAGTGGTATGACCATTGGACTGCCAAGTCGAAGGTCTCGAGTTCAAACCCAAGGCACGCACCTCTAACTTTTCAAAATCATGTGAAGATTAATAATTAATTATAATAATATTTATTTAGTTCTCATTTATTTCTCATAATTAATTATTACTCGCTTAAATGGTGAAGGAAAACATTGTGAGGAAACCTGCACGCCTTAGAGATTTTCTCGACGGTTTGTGAAGTCTGCCAACCCGCACTAGGGCAGCGTGGTGGACTATAGCCTAATCCCTCTCAATATGAGAGGAGACCCGTGCCCAGCAGTGGGACAGTATATGGGTTGATGATGATGATGAAGAAATAAGAAACACCCAAACAAACATATGGGCTCGTGGGTTCGATTCCTGTGGGAATCGAACCCACGAGCCCATGACCAGCAGTCCGACACTTGAACCACTAGACTACAGACGTCATTATAGTATTAGTTATATATTATTTTCTTTTTCTGTCTTCCTTTTTAAAAAACTTTGCCCCACACTTGGATTTTCTTCTGTATCGTGGGTACGTTTTCAAACAAACTTTCACATACACATATATCCTCACCCGGAACAACTACATATAGGTCATACAAATATTTGTTCCGTGCAGGGAACCCACAACCCATGACTCAGAAGCCGATTGCTCAGCCACTGTCGTCAAAATATTTACAATTAACTAGCTTTTATTTTCGTTCAGGTTTAATTAAAAACCAACAGTGATGATCTCACCTGTCTATGAGTCTGCGTACAACAGAGAGGTCAAGCTCAATTTTAGGTTTTATTTAACTAATTAAGATAAGATGTTCTTTAGTTTTTAAGTTGGAGTATTTTGTATTCCAAGAGTGAGCACAAGATTAAAATTAATTCAGTAGTTTTTACGCCATCGTGTAACAAACTGACAAGAATTCCTAAAACCACATCTCTGGGTTTAGAGACTTTTATAATAATCTTACCCACTTTTTTTATATCTCCAATCTAATATTAGTTGACCATAAAATTGCTTTAACACTTGTGGCATTTTTTGTATACCACTAAGGTGGCAAACAAGCATACAGCCCACCTGATGGTAAGCGGTGACCGTAGTCTATAGACGCTTGTAACACCAGGGGTATCACTTGTGCGTTGCCGACCCTGTCAAATGAAAGAGGAATAGTTGGGTTGGCAGTATAAGGGTAAAATCCCCCCCACTGTCGACAAAACGTTTCCTCGCAGAGCAATGGCAACCGTGTTCCTTACGGTGAGCACCGTAAGGAACACAACACGGCTTGTAACAACAGTGTTATTTCAATTCGATTTTCTGCAAGGCGGAGGGTCTTCCCTGGTCGGACAGCTCCAATTTGAGTGGAATTACTCTCACTATGCCCTACTTCTCTTTCAATGACAAGTCACAGACTTTCATCCAAAATAAATTTCACTACGGCTCGTTATGTCACTGAAATTTGGTCTTGTAAGCAAAAATAGACCTTGTTGTTTTGTGATATGCAAACGACATTCACTCTAAGGGTAGTAAAGTAATTTTTTGGTCAACTTATATGACACAGGTCCTTTACGGTTTTATAATGGTATAGAATATTTGTGACCATAATTACCACATTCTCCAAAGATACTCACATCACCTCCAGGAGTGACAGTTCTTTCCGTGAAGTGATGAGTGATGACTACCCTCATATCTGCTAGCCTTTTTCTTCTGTCAAGACCTGAAAGAAACAGAAATACCAATATAGTTTGAATGAGAAAAAACTTATCGGGAATTGAAACATATTTGGTAGTCACGAAATGTATTAAAAAACAAAACTGCATGTTGAACACAATACTTCTTCAACAACGACTTTGATGCGATCAAATATTACTGAAACTAACAGCGTGGTGAAAACACCAATAATTTTCGCACTAAATTCGAAAGGCCGAGAGGAAGGCCCGTAATAGCCATTTAGTTACGTCACTAACTACCTAATTTACATGAAATGGTGCCTAGTTCGGGTGTTGCTAGGCAACGGTGACGTCATCAATATGGCACTGATATTCAGGATTGGCCGTAAAGGCGTTAATTGGAAACGCTCGCTCTAGGAAATGGTTCGTACACTTGCAGCCACGAATATTAATAAAGTGATTAAATCTTCTCTGATATCACGAGGCAAAGGGGTACTTACAAGGGCCATTTCGTATTAAGTCTAGTTAAGGATTTTATCGAACGTATCTACAGCGTAGACGCTGATGACTACGCGGTGTCTACGACGTGTCTACGACGTGCCTACGACGTGCCTAGGCCATGGCTACGTCGTGGCTACGCGGTGTCTACGCATGGCTACGCGATGTCTACGACGTGACTACGCCGTGGCTACATGGTCTCTTCGCGGTGTCTACGCCGTGGCTACGCGATATCTACGCCGTGGCTACGCGATGACTACGCCCTGTATATACGCCGACTACGTGTCTATATGGCATCTCCACAGCTATGAGCTGTTACATACAACATCAACGCATTTGCGTGGATTTTGGTTGCCATTTATTTGATCCTAAACTGTACCAAAATAGGCTTCCTAGAACATTAATTGGCAGCAAATATGTCTTTAACTAATCAATCCCGGGGAGTCGGTGTTGCCAGCAGCAAGAGCGAGTTGCAAATTGGTTTTGCGTTTCACGCCTAACCGACAGACAGAATTTGCGGTGTCATGTATGCTAATAACATTGTTACGTTGTGGTGAAATGGGAATACACAACATAAGTACCTACAATGTTATTTTTTATCGACTTAAAAAAAAAACAATTCGATGGTTTTACTATATATTTATAATTATATTAGTCATGAAAGCTACGCTAGATTTTCTGGGTTCTCAGGTCGAGGTATGAAATTCTCAGTAGCAGCTCGGGAGTTTCGATTAGTGCCCGGTTAAAGGCAATAGGCTCGCTCCGTTTTACATCGGACTTAAACATATCAGTGAACTATGTACGTTTTAAGAGAGGTAGGGCATAGTGGGAGGAATTCCAAGCAAATTGGAGCTACCCGACTGGGGAAGTACCACCGCCTTGCAGAAAACCGAAGTGAAATAACTCTGCTTTGAGCTGTATTGTGTTCCTTTCGGTGAGTAAGGTTGCCAGTGCTCCGCGAGGAAATGTTGTGTCGACAGTGGGGAGACTGTGACTCTTATACTGCCAAACCAACTATTCCTATTTCGTTTTACAGGGTCGGCAAAAGGTGATACCCCTGGTGTTCCGTCTATAGCCTACGGTAACCGCTTATCATCAGGTGGGCTGTATGCTTGTTTGCCACCTTAGTGGTATATTAAAATAATTGCAAGATGACAAGGCAAGATTGACTTTATTCTACGTTATAATTTATTATTTTATGTATTTATCGATCATGAAAACATTTAAATGGTGTAGTTATTCAATATTACTTTACATAGGTCTGGACTACTAGACTTGTTTTTGTCTTTTTAGTTTTTTTAAAGTGTTTTTATGCAGTCGGGTTTTTTAGTTATTTTAATTACGTAACTTGTTTCCGGATTTTTAGTGCAAAACTACGAAAAATCTGCAGGCGCTTAATTTAAAACTAAGGTGTGTTATTTACTTGTGCAAGATTTCGCAAACGATTGTGCAAGTAATGTGTGATGAATGCATGAATTGATATATTTGATTATAATATGTATTTAAGTAATCTGTTTGATATATTTGATTATAATATGCATTTAAGTCATTTATTTCAGTTATGTAATGGTTTACTATGTGTATGTATGTGTGTATGTGAGTCACCCACATATTACGTAAAGAAAACTAAATAGGTACATAAGGACAGTAAAAATAATTCAGAATGCTTGATAAATAAATTATAACAAACAAATCGTATTTCCTAACCTCAATCTAAAACTACCTGCGGACATTAACGAAGAAATTAATTATATGAAAAAGTAGATGATTTCCTACAAGTCCCTTAACAATAAAGTAATGTAATGCTTTCGCTAATTGCTACCGAAAATTTGAGAATACATGATACGGAATGCTCAAAACATATTTTTCAGCCCACGCATTAAAGCGCATAAAATCCGCCATTTTGTTTTTTTTTTAATTTCATGTACCTAGTGACACTCGTGCCATCAAGACAAATCTAATGAGGTATCATTTATCTAAATCGGTTGCACCGTTTAATAGTTACGAGCGGACATAGGAACGGACATACATACATACATACATACATACACGTCAAACACATAACCCTCCTCCTTCGGCAGTCGGGTAAAAAAGTACGTGCCTGCCTAATCTTTTGAATACAGGCGTTTCCAGAAGGTTCTCAATTCGACAGTTTTACCATATACGAGTATTTCTACCTCGTGGCTGCCTTATTAGTCACTTGGTTATAAGCACGACTGCTACGCTAGAGAGAAACGAATCCAGGTTCGATTCCCAGATTCGATTATGAGATTTTCTATGAAATTCTCAGTATCCGGAGGTTTTGAAAAACCTGATAACTCTATTTTACTTGACCTGAGAATTGAATATAGCATCTCTTGCTTGACCAATTAAGCAGACCAATTCCTGTTGGCTGTTCTATAATCTAACAGTATAATTAACCAGTTTCCAATCAATTAACTCTAAGACATAGCTGCCTATCTACATACATAGTATGATTCTGAAGCTATCTCTTGGATTATATTGCGTATTGCAATTTCGGACGCCTTTGATGTGGGGTCTCGGACTGGAAACCAATAAGGGATATATTCATGTTGGTGGTAGGGAGCGGACGAGTAGATTAATTTTTTAATCGTCATCACATTTCAAGCGTTTTTTTAACCATGTTAAAGTTGGTTTTCAGTCTAGCAAAATGCGGTTGGATATCAGTATTTTACATGAAGCGACTGTCATCACTGTGAAGCAGTGATAGCCTAGTGGTATGACCATTGGACTGCCAAGTCGAAGGTCTCGAGTTCGAATCTAAGGCACGCACCTCTGACTTTTCGAATTCATGTGCGTATTAATAATTAATTATCACTCGCTTAAACGGTGAAGGAAAACATCGTGAGGAAACCTGCATACCTTAGAGATTTTTCTCGACGGTTTGTGAAGTCTGCCAACCCGCACTAGGCCAGCGTGGTGGACTATCGCCTAATCCCTCTCACTATGGGAGGAGACCCGTGCCCAGCCGTGGGACAGTATATGGGTTGATGATGATGATGATGATGATGTATGATATCGAACTAACTGTAAAGTATGTCATATCGGTTGTGGAGCAAACTTGCTTTCCAATACCTAGATGACACTGACGTCACCTTAAATACGTAAATTCAGAATGTGAAGGCAAATTAAAACCTGGTGGGTGGTACTCATGGTGGCTTAGGTCATAGCGTCTAGTTGTAGTTCTAGTTTTAATTTGCCTTCTGGTTCAATATACTACATTTATTTTTTTCTCCGTGTAAAAAGTAGTTTTATTTCAATGTCAATATTTTTTTTTTAAATTGAGATTTTACGAAACTATGATTCAAATTAAAAAGGTTGGATTTCGGCCACTGTGGAGCCATTTATATTTCAGAGACGGTAGGGGCTATCGAGACCCCCATAGTAGGTGAATAGATACTAGTTTCCACATTAGGTACAGTCGACGCCGCCGCCGCGCCTGGCGTTGAGCCGCTAGACCGCAAACTTCAATTATCATAAACGATTGCATCTACCTACCTGGTGTGACGTCGGTACGGCTATGTACAGTCATTCAATTTCACGAACACACCTGTGGTACCAATGACCTTTATGTCATTGATTTAAAGTTCAAATTTCAAGAATTTCGTCAGACAGAATGTCTATTCCTACCAGGGACCTTAAACCTTTATTAATTACGGTACAGATATCGAAGAATTTAGGTTACCTAAACGCCTAAAGATAACCGTTATTTGCGAAAAAACATGTTACCTCAGTTTTTTCTGTAGTTTTTTCAGGTAGGTTACCCTTTTAATACCGGTTACCTAAAAATGTCCTTGGTTGAAAAAGTAATATTTTAATTTTAATTTATATCTGTAGGTAACACAGCTAGTCGACACACACAGGCGATGCGAGCCATTTGACTAATGCCGACGGCACGTGTAAGATAGACGTAATTTCTATTTCGGTTACCGGTATTGATTGACCTTTAAAAATACCTGTAAAAAATATAGGTTGTAACCGAAATAATATCGGTATTGATCGTACCGGTTTCGGTCCCTGTCTCCTACATAGCTCATAATATACTGGTTGATAGATATTATTTGTGTAAATTGTAGCAAGAATTATTGTAAAGGGGCTCATGGCTAATGAATGAATACGCTGAGCACCCGATCTGCTAGGTTATGCTGTTCTTACCGCGATTATTCGGACCAACACATCGAGATCCTTTCATGCTTCGGAGTCTCCGAAAAATCCGTGAGTCCTGGTTGTTATACAAATGATAGGCATTTGTACAATAACAACAATCTGTAGTAGTCAGAAGCCTTAAGAGTTTGACAACCAGTTCATCCTCAGGATAAACTGTCTAATGGTTCGTGTGTCAGACTGTTGATCACGAGGTCGTGGGTTCGATTTCCACAGAACACAAATATTTATGTGGTGAACATTAATAAGTGTTTGTATTTGTTTGGGTGTTTCATATCTTTCTTATAAGTATGTATTTACAAAATAGAAGTGTATAAGTATTACATCAATCTACTATCTACTGTCTAGTACCCACAGTACAAGCTATAGTTTGGGACTAGATGGTGTAAAATTGTTAAAATTTAAAGAATATTTATTTATATAAACTGGTTTTGCCCAGAAATTGGGTTGCCGTGGAGGTCTGATATCAGTAGCTTCGTGTAAAATACTGATATTCAGCCGCATCTGGTAAGACTGAAAGCCAACCTGACACCGTTGGGAAAAGGCAAAGAGGATGGTAATTAGCACTTTACACAAGCTAGGTGTGAAAAAAAGCTTAAATAAGCGTCCACAAAACAGTTTGCCAAGCCCACATAATGTGCAAAAATCCCTTACACAAAAACGAAAATAAAAAACTTCTCACAAAGCCCACGTACATACGAACTATACGAAGTTAGGCGGGCTACACACACTCAATTCAGACATTTGAGTCGGCTCCCGTAGATAAATAATAGCAATAAATAATCTGGCCGTGACACCGGCCGTGTGGAGTGGGCTTTACTTCGCGTCACCGATTGTGAGGGAGGATGCCTGTTACACCGTATCGTATCACTTTTCATTCGAGTTGTTCGGGCCGGTGATAAGCGGTAATCGCAGCATGACTCCAGAAATACCAATGTTATAACTCATAATGCTTCTTAAACCGTATCGTACCACTTTTCCTTGAGTTGTTCGGGCCGGTGGTAAGCAGCAGCCGCAGCAAGACTTGTTGGGCCACGCACGCACATACGTAGCTATGAAAGTGCACGTGCATGGCTATGTAAGTGTGGGGTGTCGCTTTGCACCGATTCCTATAAACTGGATAATGCAGCCCGGTTGCACTAATGTACAAGATACAAGATACAAGATACATACACAGTAGGGCATGCAAGATGTTCAATATATAATTATCACGCGTCATGTTTTGCCATAACAGCGTACAAACAGGTATACATTAAATTTATTCATTCATATATTATTACATTATCACTAATTATATAAAAATTACAATTCTTAATATTTATTACATTAGAGAAACAGTTACCATCCGTTATTGTAATTAAATGTAGTCAATGTCGAAATAATTGTAAATATAAATTAATATCACATTTCAATAAACTGTAGGATACTCATTAAATTTTAATCTATCATTCAAAAATTCCTCAATGATGTAATAGGCTTTCTCCAATAAAATACTTTTTAATCTATTTCTTAATTTTGCAGTTGTATATTCTTTCCAACATTTCGGTAATTTATTGTACAATATTG
Organism: Acronicta alni; assembly: GCA_964056405.1. NCBI lineage: Eukaryota > Metazoa > Arthropoda > Insecta > Lepidoptera > Noctuidae > Acronicta > Acronicta alni. The sequence goes on from OZ043935.1 coordinate 2,635,824, forward strand.
GCGCCATACAGAAGATGCTTTTTCGTAGTAAGGCAGTTCTACAACTATGAGTTGAGAGCTTGTTATTGTCACGTCTATTTCGAATAACATTGTCTGATAAACGCGGAAATAGATTCGGATTCGATTTGACAAACATAATGGTCTCTAAAATGTACATAGATGGTAGTGTTAATAACTTATATTTTTTAAAATATGGTTTACAGCTATCGGTTACTTGAAGTCGAAACATAGTTCTAAGGCACCTTTTTTGGGTTTTATGTATTACTAAATACGTCAGACGGTTCCACCAATTTGTACCAAAATTGTTACATCAGTTGTTAAGTCTCATAATGTCCAGTCATTTCACCGGCTACTGTACCCTTTAAACTGGAAAATAATAATGTTAGCACATTATTGCGTAGCGACAAATTATTTGGGAATGCGATGGACACACCCCAGAAAAAATTTGCAGCATTAGAGCTTAACACCTTTTTTTTTGGTGGTATTTAATACTTTAACTGTAAATCCCCTTTTTTCAATCAAAATATTCGAAATTAGAACCAAAAATACTAAATTGCACACTAAATTTGCTCATCAAATAAATCATCTATATAAAAGTGACCTCAAAATATTGTTATATACACTCAAAATATTAAGATTTGGTTCTGAAATGTACATAGATAAAATTTCGGGTAATGGAGACGTGATTTAAGGAAAAGTTTCGCTTGCACGCTTCGGTGTAAATAAAACCTTATTTATTGGAACGCCTTTTGTTGTCGGGCGGTAGATCCACGCTTGTTTTGTTTTACGTATAATCGTAATGATTCATAGCCTATGCTACAATGCCTCTTCGGAGCTAAATTCACTCATGTTTTGGTGCGAAAGGGGCTGAGTTACGATAGGGTCGTTTGTAAGGTATTTTAACTGTCGTTGGCTTCGATTAAAAGTTGTTTTTTGGTCATTTTAACTCGGACTTTTTATAATCTGCCTGTGGTCATCCGTGGTCTGGTGGTTCGAGTGTCGGACCTAGTAGATCACAGACAGATAGATTCCCACAGCATAAATCATATCGGCAGGATAGGTGGCTGGGTATATCGGGCTCACACATCTACTAAAACTACCCTTCCCTTAATCTTAATCTTAGAAGAGGGGGCTGGCATGGCCAGCAACACTTCGACCAAATGTGATCTGTTGTGTTGTCCCCAGCATGGTACATTCCTTACTCTTGAAAGACGTGGTTCAAGCTAGCCCACTAAGAGGAAGGAACCTGTAGTCCTCTGGCTTCAGGTATCCGTTGCCGAGATGAAAGTGCACGTGCATAGCTACCAATTATTTCTCCTTCGTTTTACAGAGTTGGCAACGTGCAAGTGATACTCTTGGTGTTACAAGCGTCTATAGGCTACGGTAACCGCTTACCATCAGGTGGGCCGTATGCTTGTTTGCCACCTTAGTGGTATAAAAAAAGTACAATCCACAGTAATGACAATGGCGACAGTAGGCGGCACGTGTGTTCACCACAAGCGTGCCGCCTACTGTGGCCATTGCATTCAATCGCTATGCGAGGAAAGGCCTCGCTAATTGATGGGGTCCATTTTCGTCATGGTCGTGGCGAAGGCAAGTGCGGTTTTTAGTCGGTATGAGTCCAACATACCCTGCCTCCTCCCCGGGTGGCGGAGGATCCATGAGAATTTTTCCGTACTATAAAAACAAGGCTTTTCCACCCTATATGTTTTTCCATCAATGTTAACACAATTGTAAATGATTCACATTGATATCCAATATTCGTTTCGTGTTCACTGAATTCGCTACATTCACATCAAGTGAATACAAGGATATGTCAGAAATGTAATTTTAGTACTGTAACGACATGTTTTTCTTCCTACGTTTGACAAAGGAAAAATTGGAACACTATATAGAATAGTTACAGAATATCAATTTGGTGTAAAAAGTATTTATTAAACTGAAGTGGTAGAGGACGGGGCTTTGACGACTTAGTCTCGTGGTTCGCGTGTCGAACTGCTAATCACGAGGTCAAAGGTTCGATTCCCACAGGACAAACATATTTATATGATAAACATAAGTGTTTGTATTTAGGTATTAATTTGAAAAATATAAATATTTTACCTATTGTGTAGTACCCATAGCATAAGTTGTGCTTAGTTTGGGACAAGATAGTGGAATGTAAAAATTCACAATTAAAAATTGACTCTCATAATATTAAAAAAAAAAAAATTTAAAAAATCCAATAACACTGCTCGACCTGAGAATTAAACCCAAGACAGCTAGCATAGCAATCGCGCTTAGGAATACAAGGCAGGCTTGCTTATCACATGGGACCAAAACATACCAGGAAACTGTGGGTTTAGTTTATTACACCTCTTAGAGCCTAACCCTTCGGGGAATACAGACGTGATGATATATATATATTTATATATAATATATTTTTATTTATATAGATATAAAAATCATAAAAAATACACATACATACATACATACACACATACATACAGGTGTCATAATATAATGTTATGGTATGTTAATATAAGCTATAAAATAACTTTGAAAACCATAATAATTATCATTATTAACCCATATACCCCCCCGTGGAGGAGACGAATTAGGCTATACTCCACCACGCTGGTCTAGTGCGGGTTGGCAGACTGCACACATCGATGAGAAAAAATCACTAAGGCATGCAGGTTTCCTCACGATGTTTTCCATTTCCTTCACCATTTAAAACATTGATAATTGACGCACATGAATTCCAAGGTCGAATTAAAGGTCGATTAAAAGGCCTTGAATTTGAACTCGAGACGTGTGATTTGGCTTTCCAATGGTCATATCACTAGACTATCACTGCTATCTATAATAATAATAATTTGTTTATTCCAGACACTGTCCATAGACTAACTAGACTAAGACTATTTTTTTTATGGAAAAGAGAGTCAAGCTAGCAAGCGGGTCACCTGATGGTAAGTGATCACCGCCGCCCATTGACACCCACAACACCAGAGGGGTTGCAACTGCGTTGCCAGCCTTTGTTTATAGGCCCACTTCTAATTAGCTCGTTTAAAAATTATAACTTAAAATGGTATGTTATAGTAAGGCATACAATTTATAACTTTGAAAATCCTCAGTACGCAAATGCGAAATATCATAAAATATGATTGGTTTTCTGTATATTACTACCTTATGGCTGGAGTCGAATGTCAAAGCTCATAAGTTCTCGACCGAATGCACACGCTCGTAGCTCTCTCTCTACTGTACAGTTGAACGCATTCATATGAGGATATTGTATTTGCAGGTTGTAGAGAATGTTGAAATTGTTCTATGATATGAATAGTATCGGTATGACGTTTTATTTTAATAATAATACTCATCATCAACCCATTTACTGTCCCACTGCTGGGCACGGGTCTCCTCTCACATTGAGAGGGATTAGGCTATAGTCCACCACGCTAGCCTAGTGCGGGTTGGCAGACTTCACAAACCGTCCAGAAATATCTCTAAGGTATGCAGTTTCCTCACGATGTTTTCCTTCACCGTTTAAGCGAGTGATAATTAATTATTAATACGCACATGAATTCGAAAAGTCAGAAGTGCGTGCCTTGGGTTCGAACTCGAAACCTTCAAATTGATAGTCCAATGGTCATACCAGTAGGCTATCACTGCTATAGTAATAATACTAAGGATCCGGCAATTATTGTGCCGATAGTTGTACACTCAATGGCTTAATTCACATACTTCTTATATTATGAAACGGGTGGTATTTAATACTTTAACTGTAAATCCCCTTTTTTCAATCAAAATATTCGAAATTAGCACCAAAAATACGTAATTGCACACTAAATTTGCTCATCAAAGTGTTATTATATACACTTTCTTGGTTTTCAGATTCGGTATCATTCTGATTTGGTTCTGGCGATGTGTGGTCACAGTTCTAACCTAACCGATATCTGTATTTTGCTGCTCAATCAGTAATTTTGTCGCTCAATCAGTATTTTTGATGCGCGGTTTATTATATTCCTTATGAAACTCATTATATTTCAGTTATATTATTTATTCAGTAACACTCATTTGTGGCGAATTCACAAATAATAGAATTGCCCAGAAAAATTAAATATAGATTCGTATTCCACAAAGCATTTCGGTCGGGAATTTCAGTATTCAGGCAGCGTGCCTTTTAAATTTCACACACAATGTATGCAAAGATTCAATTCTTCCGGTCATGTATGCGCATGACCGATTGTGTGTGAAGCGGCTTTTTTATTTTTTAACTTTTGTGGTATAAATTGAACTCACTGCTAGATCGATATTTTTTAGATGTAGATTTATTGACACTGCAATAAAACGTGTTATAAAGAATCATGTAAGTTAGGCGAATGATAAAATGTATAATGTTAATATACACTTCTTTTTGGCAAAGGTGGCAAACAAGCATACGGCCCACCAAATGGTAAGCGGTTATCGTAGCATATAGACGCTTGCAACACCAGGGGTATTCATGCGTATTGCCGATCCAAAAAACGAGAGAAATAGTTGGGTTGGCAATATAAGGGTCAAAGTTCCCCCACTGCCAACACAACGTTTCATCTCGAAGCACTGGCTTTTAATCCTACATACATAATTATACATAATACTTCAAACACACACACACTCTCACAAACCACACTAGAGCTGCTAAACCATTTTTCATTTTTCCATTTTTATTTTCCTATCTTGATTTTGATTTCTTAATTTTAATTTTATTATATTATTGTAACAAAACTAGTCTCATCATTGTTTAGCTACCATAAATGGGAAGTAGCGAGACAGCTCCAACACAAGTGCATATGTAACTTAAAGGGGCTGCCTCAACCAATGTAAAAATAACAATGTTTTAGAAATGAAATAAATATTTTTGTATTTTTGTTTTTTTGTACTGGCAACCTTGCTCACCATTAGGAACAACACAGCTCAAAGCAGTGTTACTTCACTATATTTTGTGCAAGGTGAAGGTACTTCTCCAGTCGGGCAGCTCCAATTTGAGTGGAATTACTATCACTATGCCCTACCGACCCTTCTCTCAAAATTATATGCTTATTATATAATTTGACGCAGCCGTGGGGCACATAATTGGAACGAAGTTCCTTATCGCGCGTTGTGAAAGGAGGCTAGACGGAAAAAAATCTTACGAAAAGTTGTCACGACACTTTTTGCTTGTCAACAATATTTGAATTTCGAATTATTGAGTGAATGACAATATTTGAATTTCGCGCGTTGTGAATTGAATTTTAATGAAAGGAACTTCGTTCCGGGTGTCCCTTGACACCTCTCAAGTTTTTTTTATTTGTTATCTTCCCCTTTTTTATATCTAGATATCCGCGTTGTATCCAAATTACAGAATATGGCTCCCAAACAAGCCTGTATTTTGGGTGAAAGTGTTCAGCCATGAAACCTCATCAACATCAACATCTACTCAAGAAATTGTTTAAACATTACAACAAATGAATAGGTAAGTAGTTGGGGTCTAATGCAACTGAATATCAGTATTAAACACAATGATTGTTATCGGTGCTTTTATGACAACGAGTAACGACGGCCGACGGTTAGTAATGTCTCCATGTGAAAGAATGAAAGAAAAATCATTTATTCAGCACAATTCATAAAATACAGGTAGGTACTAGGTATACATAGTATGAAATATTGCGCTGAAACGGCGCTGGTTCAGCATATGCCAGACGGAATGCCTGGCGCTGGTTTTCAACCTGGTGGCTCACGGATGGTACAAGCCAGTTCAAAAATACTTAAATAAAAAATATTTACAATACAATATAAACTTAAATAAATATGGTATACAAATATTAACACAATAAGCTAAGAATACTCACCCATCCATATACTAATATACTGCGGTAAACCCACCTTATCTCACCCTATCTATACCTTATTGTGCTGGCCTCTAAACATGATAAGCCATATAAAACGTTTGAAATCAAACTGTAAAAATGTTGGTCTATACAAAAATATATACTCTCACAAAATACTATCATAATAATTTCAAAGTAAATAAATAGCCATTCCGTGTACGATGGAGCTGAAAGGACGAATCATGGAAACCGCGGGAGGGCGCCACCGAGCCGGTGGCTTGAATAATTCATAATTCAGTGCATCTTCAGCTTTATTCAAGTTATGAGTGCAACAGTGCTGGAGAGATAGTGGGTTAAGATAGGAAATAAAGATTTTCAGTTGTTGAGAGAAGAATTAGTGCAAATATAGCTTGGGGATTCTGATCACGACGGTTCGATTCCTACAGGACACAAATATTTTAATGATAAACATAAGTGTTTGTGTTTGTCTGGGTGTTTCTTATGTATTAAAAAGTCCTTTACACTGGCATGCACCCGTGTCACGGCTGTTGTCAAAATAGCCGCATCTGGCACGACGCCGTGTGACGGTCGTTGCAGCAGTTGGGGAATTATTCATCGAAAAAAACGCGAAAACTCTATCGATCTCTTTCAAACTTCAAGTAAAATGTAGTATGAAAGACAAGGAACAATATAGGTTACTCATTTGACAGCCCTCCAACGAACTTTTTTTAGTATGTGTCAAAACTATAATACGCATGCGCGCCACCATTTTAGTTTCCAAAATTTAAGTTTGTAATACTTAGTCTGTGTTCAATTCTTGGTAAATTTAAAAAGGAAAAGGAATTGACGATGGATATGTCAGTAGTCTATACTTTTTAATTCATAGGTTGTAGAATTGTAAACGATTCGTTTAGAAATTAATATTTTTTTCAAACATAGGTAGCCATTACGCACTGTAACGGCATCATATTTTACGTTATTTTTAATGAAAAACGTATAATATGTAGCAAAATATTATTAGATATTAGTCTAGATATGTAACAGTATTTGTTACAAGTGTTCAATTTGCAAAAGATTGGTTTAATTTAAAAAAATATTGAAACGAAAAATATCATGCGTCATTACGCACGCGCGAGTCGTGCGACGTGATTTTAGCCGCTTGCCATTGGGCGATATTCGGGCGCTCACGAATATCGCGCGTTCATATTGGTCGGTGCGTCGACGCGACGTAACGCAACGTATTCGTGTCGCATTACTATTGGTCGGCGATTAACATTGTTTGAACTTTTTGCAGTGAATTGTTTGTTGTAAATTGTTTAATTATAAAAGACTTTTGTATGACGACGTGCCTTTTTTATGCCTATTATGACTTTTACACTTCATCTGGTTGTAGAATAGACATTTATACTAAGAATAAATCCAACAGAACTCGTTCAGTAATGCAAAGTTTGAGAGGACCACTTTTAGCGATTATTTTCAAGTGGTTTGTTTTGAATGTATAGTTTAAAAACTAAACACTTCTCACATCTGAACCTTTGTTTACGATAAGTACATGGACCATACTTTAAGATAAACAGCCATTCGAAGCCGCTTGACTCACAGAGTTCTCAGAATTAAACAATAAACATACCGTATTTTTTGCTGACCGGAGCGGGTAAGCAAAAAATACGTAAGTTTGTTAACACGTGTAGTTTAAAAAAAATGTATGAGAGGGTATGTTTTTTTATTTGTTATGTTATTTGTTATGTATTATACTGTAAATAAAACAACAACTTTTATTGAAATATGGTTTTTTATTTTTTTTATTACAGGTTTTGTCCAAGAAACGGGAAAAAATAGTTTCCTTTATTTTGTACTAAGATTTAACTTACATATATAGGTAGAATGGCACTAACTCATACAAAATAAGATAGCTTATTTAATAAGGATTCTATCGATATATGCTTTATGTATAGCTACCATACAAATATTATGAGATATCATCGTTTTAATGCGCGCACATCGAAATCGCGCGCGCCTCCCGCGGGAGGCCTGCCATACGCGCAGGAATTACAAAATGGCGGCTGCCAAACCAAGGGTAAGTATTATATCCATTGTCTAGTCCCCATAGTACCTACAAGCTATGTTTAGTTTTGGACTAGATTACGTTATAATGTCCCAAAATACTTGTTCCCACTGCTGAGGACGAGTCTTCTCTCAGCCTAATCTCTCTCAATCTTTTTTTTTATACCACTGAGGTGACAAACAAGCTTATGGCCCACCTGATGGTAAGCGGTTACCGTAGCCTATAGACGCTTGTAATACCAGGGGTATCACTTGCGCGTTGCCAACCCTGTATAACGAAAGAGGAATAAATTGGTTGGCAGTATAAGGGTCAAAGTCCCCCCACTGCTGTCACAATGTTTCCTCGCGGAGCACTGGCAACCTTACTCACCGTAAGGAACACAACACAGCTCAAAGCAGTGTTATTTCACTTCGATTTAATGCAAGGTGGAGGTACTTTCCCCAGTTGGGCAGCTCCAATTTATGTGGAATTACTCTCACTATGCCCTACCTAATCTGAGAGGAGATCCGTGCCCAGCAGTGAGACAGTATATGGGTTGATGATGATGATAATATTAAGTATACATTTAAATATTCTGAGGTGATAAAAGAAGCTGATTTAAACAGATGCAAAAGTCTTCTACCACCCAAACATAACCTGATTTTCATATCACGTACAAAATAATCAATAGCGAGACAGTTTTTTTTGCAAAAAAATAAATTCCAATAGGCATGTATGTTTTTATTAAATTCCGGGTTATGCGTTTTCCCCGTTAGTGTCGATACGGATATGAACTGAGGGCTTCTGGTTCAATAGAGCGGAAACTCCTCGGCGTATCGGATTTTTTTTTTTATGTTTATCAATATTTTCTATGTGATTTTTTGATGCAACATAACTTTGATAGGAATACCGGGAAAAAAGAAGCTATTTATATATCATCACTACATAGTATAAAACAAAGTCGCTTTCTCTGTCCCTATATCCTATATAAAACTACGCAACGGATTTTGATGCGGTTTTTTTTTAATAGATAGAGTGATTGAAGAGGAAGGTTTATATGTGTAATACATGTATTTTATTAGTACATTGCACCCGTGCGAAGTGGGGGCGGGTCGCTAGTTCTATATATGTACAGTAGTAATAATTACAAAGCAGTGAATACTGCTTCATATCATGGTATCTAATAAAGATTATTCTATTCTAACACTGCTCGATGTTGAATTGAACCCAGCGTACTTATAGCACAGCAGTCACGTAAGGACTGCTACATTATCGACGCAGTCAGCAGTTAGAGGCAAAGAAAAAAATAATACACAGTAGAACAAAATTTCTGTTCATTTTCATGAAAGCTGAAACTTAACTTTTGTCCTGTTTGACTAACATTGCTGTTGCTTTTAGTTTGCAAGCGTCACATTTTGTACGGCTAGACCAGTCCGTTATTAAAGTTGGCAGTGTGACGTCACACGTAGTGATGCAACGAATACGAATATTCGTGTTCGCCGAATACCAGGAAAAGCCGAATTTTCGTAATAGCCGAATATTTTTATGACATTCATTAAAAAGCTTAGGTTTATTTTATAATACATAATATTTGTAGTGACAGTAGAAATTCTAAAGGTTGTAAAAAGACCTAAATAAAATTGTATTTAACTAAAATATATTGATTTCTGACATTTACGCGAATATTATACATTGAAATAAAACCACTTTTTACGGATTTTATCGCGTATATTGATATTAATAATATCAATATACACGATAAAATCCGTAAAAAGTAGTTTTATTTCAATAACTAAAATATTACATTAATTTACGGCGTACCTATGCAAATTAAAACTATAAAATCATCCTAATAAGTAATACTTAGCAGAAAGTATACAAACAGTGAAAAGGAATCAACTGTCGCTTAAACATCTACACACTGTTATTAAAGTAATATAAATTTTACCTCTATTTAATTTTAATTATTAATTTACATACGTGTAAATATTATTTATATTAGGTACTTAGCGTGTTTTATTATATTAATATTAACATACTTACTTATAATAATTAACTCGAGCCACAGTATTTCGGTATAATCAAGTACCTATTCGCTTTTGTAAAAGTGGATAGTATTCATTCCATTACCAGCTACAAGTATCGTCATAACACGCGTAGTACGCTTCTGATTCCAGACCACGCGTTACCGCGTTGTGACATGAGTTGAAACGTGGTTGGAACATGGTTGGACCATTCAGAAATTGTCGTGGATAAGGTCAAGATAGTCTTCTTGGTGATTATATGGCAAAACCAAGAATATCTTCTCGTTATTCAAATGAAATGAAATTATATTTATTTTCTGTAAATAGATCTTTTAAAGACACTTTTACAAGTCAATGTTTTTATAATTTTTTATGCTAGAAGGCATTTCCTAACTGACGACCTCTGAGAAGAAACACCGAAACAAACTCAGAGAATCATGGTCTCTTTTAAAGTCCAGACATAATAATATCAAATATGTGAGTTTCACAATGTAGGGTAATATCTGAAATGGCCTTTTAAAGAAAGAGCCACAGCGGCTTTGAGTAGGCTAATTCCAGCCGACGGCACGCATGCATCAGTCATTGTGTAGCTCGACCATATTAGAGGGAGCTCAACAACCCGTCGCACGACGATACCAGATCGGAGAATATTTGCGTAAGCCTAAAAGAAAGTTTCTTTAAAAAAGAAAGTTTCGAGTCTCATCATTGATATTTTGTATTCATTAATTTGTTAGGTATGTATTTATTAATGTTTATATATACTTAATAATAATACAACGTGTTACAAAATACCCCGTAAAAATATAATTAATTATCAAAGTCAAAAATTTTGTCAGCTTTCATGTCAGGGAACCAGATTATTTAACAGAAAGGCCTACGTACCTATTTTACCTTATAATTGTTTACTATAACAGATTTTTTATTTTTCATTCATAAATGTTATTGTTTTCCTTTCTTTGGGGTATGTTATACAGCGTTACTACGGTTCTTAAATATTGTGAATGGACTCGATAAAAGGCCCCATTTAACCTACTCTCGGCCTTACAGGTAGTTTTGTCCTGTACAGGACTAAGTTCCGAAATATAGTAATAGTGCCCCAGGAGGTAACGTTGTGTTGGCAGTGGCAGTATTTTGACCCTTATACTGCCAATCCATTCAATCATCTCTTGTTTTACAAGCGTCTATAGACTACGGTAACCGCTTACCATCAAGTGGGCCGTATGCTTCTTTGCCACCTTAGTGGTATAAAAAAAAAAATACTTTATGTAGGTACTATTGTAAGGTTTTATGAATATTATTAAATTGAAACTCTCAAAATTATAAATACTGATCATACTGACGGCGGTAGTGTGCATTTTAATAAAATAAAAGTAGTAAATTTGACTTATTGTACTGGCCACACTGGGACGAGAGTGGGGATGAATCGGCAGAGCAAGCATCGGGGGACGCGTTCGTCAGTCAGTGTTCGGAGAGACTCGATAACGCGCGGACATCGAAATCAGGCAGCTGTTCTTACGTCGTGCTTACCTTGTTTTATATAATTAGTTGTTCAGCAATTGTTAATAAGTTTGTGTGATAATAAATAAGTTTTGAAAATTACTTGGGTTATTTCTGAGATATCCTATACTATATTATAGTAGTTGGCAACCCTTCCAAGCCACAACCCGTCGTACAGAAGCCGATCGCTGAGACAATCGTGTCGTAATTTCAAAGAATTCAAAATACATACATCAACTCAAAAGGTAACATGTAAGAAGGTTATTACATTATACCCTACGTTATTTGTCACATGACCGCTTCTATAATCTGCTCTACGTCCGTTCAATGGGAGTCAACAAGCTCTGTAAATTGGATATCGTTTCCTGGTCAGCGAACCGTGCGTTACTGTAACATGGTCATCGGTAATATTGAAGTCAGTTTTGAGATCCTATATTTTTCGAACACGAGACCTATGACTTGCCAGTCCAATGGTCAAGTATAGAAGTCTATTTCTGGAAGGAATTCGTAAGAGATGTGATTTTTTAATCATCATCAACCCATATACTGTCCCACTGCTGGGCACGGGTCTCCTCTCATATTGAGAGGGATTAGGCTTTAGTCCACCACGCTGGCCTAGTGCGGGTTGGCAGACTTCACAAACCGTCGAGAAAAATCTTTAAGGTATGCAGGTTTCCTCATGAGATTTTCCTTCACCGTTTAAGCGAGTGATAGTTAATTATTAATACGCACATGAGACGATTGATGAGACACTTGGGTTCAAACTCGAGACCTTCGACTTGGCAGTCCAATGGTCATACCACTAGGCTATCACTGCTTTTTTAATGATATGATAATATGTCATATCAATATATATGATGATATGTCATATCACTGCTTTTTTAATGATTTTTTAATGATATCGAAAAATATTATAAAGCAATTAATTGCCTAATTAAATAAAGGAAACAGTTCTGTTTAATTCAACAGTGAATTCGCGGGGTCAACGGCCCTAGAACGCCATCTGTGTGAGAATAATTAATCTTATTACATTTTTTGTCATTATTTAAGTTTCCTACCTATATTTATTGATGATGCTGATGATGAGTCTAAATTAATCTGTCTGCGTTTCCTGGTAACCAGTTGGAAGAGAACAAAAACAGAGAACACAAAAAAAAAACAGTTTAAAAACCTTATTGCTGTACATCATTTTCCCAAAAAGCAATCTAAGCTTTTCATGATGGACTAAATGTTTAAACTCCATACGAAAGCTCAGACTGAATATATGCAGTTTGAAAATAATTGGAAACAGTATTTTTGCTACATAACAAGTTCTGTTAGGAGTTATGCAAGCGGGGCTGATGCGAATTTGGATGTTAATTTTAAAAGGGAATTTTAAATTTGTTGGGCTTTCTGTTCTGACAAAAAATTGGCTTGAAACTGCTGTTAATAGGAATCCAATGACATTATGTAAGTAATACTAGACTAGTTTTTGAAAAGTTACTTTTAATTATCGTTGTAATTTGTCTAATTAACTCAAAATCTTTATAAGTTATAGCCTATATGTTATTCTGATGTATAAATAATAATACTGTAAAGTTTCATCAAAATCCGTTCAGTAGTTTTAGCGTGAAAGAGTAACAAACATACACACTCACAAACTTTCGCCTTTATAATATTATTGTGATGTGATTAGTAGGATACGTAAATATACCCTCACGGTTTTACTCCCCTAAGATTTAGGCAGAAGTGTACCTATTAAATGTACAGACGCCAGCAAGTCAAGCTATCCAAAACTGTCAAATTTTCCCAATTGTATATGAACCTTACAGTTTTGAAGTAAAGTTGAAAATCAATCAAAGAAATTTGTCAGATTGTGGTAGCTTGATTTGCTGCCATCTGTACAACCATAGTTCGCCAGTATGTTGTTTAGATCCCAGGGAGCGAGCTATTGCCTCTAACCGGGCACAAAATTCAACAGCTGCTACTGAGAATTTTCTTTTACTTAGCGGCGGAATATATTTTCAACTCCATTCAACAATTTTAGGCGTCCTACTCTGATAAAATGTAGGTCACGAAATGGGGAAGATATAATAATATATTTTGATAAAACATTTTGTTCACTGAATGGGAAACGTCAAAACAATTCTAAGGCACGTCCCGCGGTGAACATATTTAAGGAGAGAACAATGCAAAGATAATTTTATTACGTTGTTGAGTAAATACAGAAATTACAAAATAACATACCATCACGGCTGTTTTCCCTGAAGGGGAACAGTTTGTCTCCTTTATTAGGGAGAAGCAGTACGCAAATAACCAGTGATAGCCACGTGATATAACCATTGCAGGGCCAAGTTAAAGGTATCGAGATCCGAAGCACCTCTGACTTTTCGAGATCATTTATCACTCGCTTAAACGGTGAAGGAAAACATGGTGAGGAAACCTGCACGCCTTAGGGATTGGCTCGAAGGTGTGTGAGTACTGCCAATCCGCATTAGATAAACGTGGTGGACTATAGCTTAATCCTTTTCGTTCTGAGAGGAGATCCGTGCCCAGTTGTAGGACAAATTCATCGTATTTAATCCCCTTTTTTATAGTCGATGGTATCACATAGCAAAACAGTTTTAGAGAGAAACAGAATAGACATCATTCTTTTAGATTTTGGCAGCTACCTCTGATGGATCCTACTAAAAATTCTTCTCGTTTTCCTCCTCTTTAAAAACCCCACAATACATCATCGACCTCTCGACCCTTCAGGTTCTCAGTCCTCAAAGTTACTCCACGTACTTTGTTTACACAATGCATCGCATAACGAGAAAAGTTTTAATAGACCCTCAGTGGTCCGAGCCTCATTATATGAAACACCTATTATGACAGCCAAGTTCACCGGTACTACTTTAAGTTAAAGCGTTTTTGGAACATAAAACTTAGTGCGAAAGTTGATTTATTTTGTTTTGGAGGCGTTTTGAATGAAGCTACCCATGTTTTTTGGAGGTGAAAATGTTTATAGACTCTCGTAACTAAGTAATCATTGCGCAGAAATGAAATGATATTTATTTTCTGTAAATAGATCTTTTAAAGACACTTTTACAAGTCAATGTTTTTATATTTTTCTATGCTAGAAGGCACTAGCATTTCCTAGCTGACGACCTCTGAGAAGAAACACCGAAACAAACTCAAAGAATCATGGTCTCTTTTAAAGTACAGACATAATAATATCAAATATGTGAGTTTCACAATGTAGGGCAATGTCTGAGTTGACCTTCTGAAGAAAGAGCCACAGTGGCTTTGAGTAGGCTAATTTCAGCCGACGGCAGATCAATCCAACTACGAGTTTAGCTGCGCTTATTGCTATCTGTCTATGGTTCGGTCTTTTTTTTGTAAATAGCAGTAGTAGTAGTTGTTGGCAAACAAGCCTATGGCCCACCTGATGGTAAGCGGTTACCGTAGCTTATAGACGCTTGCAACAGCAGAAGAATTTGTGCATTGCCGACCCTGTAAAAAGAATAATTGGGTTGGCAGTATAAGGGTTCCTCCACTGTCAAAACAGTCAGTCAGTTTTCTTTCTCCCTTGTGTGTTCACGGTCATGGCAAGTGTTTCAATATTGTAGTACTAGAAGCTTCCCAGTTCAAGTTTGAGTAACCAAACCTGGATTACATAAGTTGAAGTTTGTATGTACATATCCTGTTACGTATAATATTTGGAGTTTAGGATAACACGTCTTGTTAGGGCTGGCAGTTTTAGTTTACCTACATCATCGATTTTAATCCAATAAGTGGCAAGCAATTATACGGTCCATACCTTGCAACACCAGGGGTATCACTTGCGTATTGCCGACCCTGTAAAACGAAAGAGGAATAGTTGGGTTGGCAGTATAAGGGTCAAAGGGTTCCCCACTGCCAGAGGAGTCCGTTTCTACGCAGTGAAGTAGGACCCGGGGTGGAAATACCCTAAATCCACTTCACTTTGCAGCACAATATGCCTGGGGGAGCTATTGTGACACAACGGTCTCGCATGACGTCGTCTCCCCCCACTGCCAAAACAACGTTTCCTCGCGGAGCACTGGCAACTTTGCTCACCGTTAGGAATACAACACAGGTCAAAGCAGTGTTATTTTACTTCGATTACCTGCAAGACGGAGGTACTTCACCAGTCGAGCAGCTCCAATTTGAGTGAAATTACTCCTATTTTGCCCTGCCTCTCTTAAATCTATATATCTATGTCTATTTTTCTTACTCCCACTGGATTTGGAAATTAGGAGTATTGGAATTACTCCCACTATGCTCGGCTTCTAGCCCATTTATTGTCCCACTGCTGGGCACGGGTCTCCTCTCAGAATGAGAAAGGTATGAATTTAGTTCGCCACGCAGGCCTAATGCGGGTTGGCAGACTTCACACGCCTCGAGTGATAATTTGTTATTAATACGTACTTGGTAGTCCAATGTTGTTGACGACGTCGGTAGTCAAACTGCTGATCACGAAGTCGTGGGTTTGATTCCCACAAGACACGTATTTAATAAATAATAAATATAAATATTTTTAGGACATTTTACACAACACCATCTAGTCCCAAACGAAGCAGAGCTTGAACTGTGGGTACTAGTTAATGGATATAATACTTATATACTTTCTTTTTTGTAAATACATACAAATACAAATTCTTTATTGACAAAAAAGTAACATTCAATGGATACGAGTAACAGTGAGCCGCAAACTAAGCATAGCTTGTGTCTTGGGACTCGGGAGTGCGATTATGTACAGAAATAAAGTTAAAATTGTTACTATTATGCTTAATAGGAATTGCTAGTGGATACAATAAAATTTAGAAGGGCTTTGATAATACATAAGAAACACCCAGACAAACACAAATACTCATGTTTTACCCACACAAATATTTGTGTCCTGTGGGAATCGAACCCACAACCCCATGATCAGCAGTCCGGCACTCGAACCGCTAGACCACAGAGGTCGTATTTGATGAACATACTTATTTGTGTTAGGTTAGGTTAGTTCTTCTTATCTATTATACAACAAAAAAATAGGTGTGTATATTATATCCATTGTCTTATAGAACCTACAAGCTCTGTTTAGTTTGGGATTAGGTGCAGTGTAATATATCCCTAAAATATTTATTTATTACAGTAATTGGAACGAAGTTCCTTATCGCGCGTTGTGAAAGAGGGCTAGACGGAAAAAATTCTTACGAAAAGTTGTCACGACACTTTTGTCGAAATTCAAATATTGTTGACAAGCAATATATATAATATTAGAATTTCGCGCGTTGTGAATTGTTGAGTGTATACAGGTTTTTTTATTATTAATTATTAAATTTTAATGAAAGGAACTTCGTTCCATCCGGGTGTCCCTTGACACATCTCAAGTTTTTTTTCACAATAAAACTGTCTTTATATATCGGTTATCTAATGCTGAAAATAGAGTAAAGGTATAAAAATATTTCTAAAACACACTTTAATTACATGCGATTAAGTATTAAATTCAAATACATTAACTAATGCACGTTGCTAGTAAATTAATTACAAAACATTAACACTGCCTTTTAACATGCATTTACATTCAAAATGATCACATCCAACACATACCATTCGAAATGGCTTTCAAATATCACTTTGTCAGTTTCATTACGTACATTTAGTATTCCGTTTGGCTTGATGGGTGAACTTATAAAATATGCACGGCAATGTAAGCCGTGCTCGTATTTCTGTTGCTTTTGCATGTATTTATGTAACTAGACCATGCAAGTGATTGGCAGTGGATTTTGGAAACGATTTTAAGCCCGTGGATTTTGAGGAAATTCAGCAACGAGATAGACAAGAGAGGTAGGGCATAGTGAGAGTAATTCCACTTAAATTGGAGCTGCCCGGCTGGGGAAGTACCTCCGCTTTGCCACATCGCAGTGAAATAACTCTGCTTTGAGCTGTGTTGCGTTTCTTACGGTGAGCATGGTTGTCAGTGCTCCACGAGGAAACGTTGTGTTGACAGTGGGGGACTTCGACCCTTATTGCCAACCCAACTATTTCTCTTTTGTTTTAAAGGGTCGGCAACGCGTTAGTCCTGGTGTTGCAAGCGTCTGTAGGTTACGATAACCGCTTACCATCAGGTGGGCCGTATGGATGTTTGCCACTTTTGTAGTATAAAAAAAAGATTTCATCCTGAAGAAGGATATCAGCCTGAAGACACATCGCGATATTTGTTTAAAATAACTTGTCCCTATAGGGAACGTTACTTGACTCCAGAGCACTCACGCATGGTCGGTCGCCATGTGATGTTGGTCGGTTATAGAGAGTTATGGAGATGGAATGGTAATAAAGAGAACTTGGATGCTTTATTTAGACTGAAATGTTTATTAGATTCTAATATTACTAATTATACTACCCGTAAAGCCGAGTCCATCCACAATATTTAAGAACCGTAGTAACGCTATATAATATGCCCCAAAAAAAGGAAAACAACAACATTGATGAATGAAAAATAGAAAAACTATTAAAGTAGTCAATTATTAGGTAAAATAGGTACGTAGGCCTTTCTGTTAAATAATCTGGTTCCCTGACATGACAGCTGTCAAAATTTTTGGCTTTGATAATTAATTAAATTTTTACAGGGTATTTTGTAACACGCTGTATAATACTTACTACACCCTTAGTATAGTGAGAAGTGTTGTACTGGTCAAACAATCAATTTCACTCAAATAGTGTGAAAATAATCTTTAAACAATGGTTTCCCAATAAACTTTCATTTTATTTCTTTCCTTTTATTTATTTCAATCACCATCCATCATTTTTCTTACACTAAATTCGTTAATAATACTGATTGAAAAGCCAACACCAGCATGAAACAAAGATGCTCCATAAATCATCAATGGTTGTTACTAATCCAAAATAAGAAACAGAAGGACCATTTTTATTGGTCTCGCTAACTGTTCGCTAGGCCTGCGATTTCAATTCCCTGGTCCAGCAAAGTACTATTATTAGGTTCTTCTACATAAAATTATCCGAAGTAAGGTCCAATCTTTATACATTGTGTTTACAACAATAATGTTTTTTAATTTATCAGATATTACTGAAATCGTTACTGTGATTATATATATTTTTTTTTCTTATTATTTAATACTTTAACTCAATAAAATGTAAATGTGAGTACTTTTAATTTAATTTAATTAATTTAATTATTAATAATAAAATTTATCAATTTCTCTATTCGTCCCTACTTTACTTATTAATTAATATATTGACCCACTGACAATTATACAATTGTTTCTTTAATTCTTTGTTTCTTTAATTATTTCTCTCTTATTTATTTCAATATAATATATTAAGTGGTAACTTACCAGTAAAGCATGTAGGTACGTAATTGTAAACACAATAAAATATTCTTCATATTTATAGCACACGAGCAGTCAACATGACCACTCTCTTGGACTGTCGCTCGCCGAATGACTGACTCAACCAGTCGATGTGCGGAGTGCGAAGCGCACTTGCACCGCACTCCTCCCCACCATTGGACATTATATATATATAATTATATATTTTTCTTTTTTTTTATATAGTAGTTTTAATATATTTATGTTTATATAATTGAATAGGTAGGTACATTAGTTTATTTTATCTAATATTTATTCATGTTTTCTGTGTCCGTGTGTCACTGCTCGGGTGCCATCTGAAAACCAGCGCTGGGTAATAAATACGCCCAGCATAATGCTGAGCTGGCAACCCATTCGGGACAAGCATGCCGACAGCACATTATACAGTGATCCTTGTGGTCTTTTATAATATTATGTTGTTACATTATTTTAACTGTGTGTTGTACGGAACTTTTCCGAATAAATGTGATTTTCTTTCTTCTTTCTTTCTTTCTACTTTGTAGGCTAAATATACATACTTAGCTTTGAACAGTCTGGTGGCTTTGAGCCTTTTATGTGGCCTACGCAAATGTTCCTCTGATCTGGTATCGTCGTGCGACGGGTTGAGCTCCCTAAATTATGGTTGAGCTACACAATGACTGATGCATGCGTGCCGTCAGTTGGGACTGGTCTACTCAAAGCCGCTATGGCTCTTTCTTCAAAAGGCCATTTCAGACTTTGCCCTACATTGTAAGACACATATTTTGTTACTATACATTGTCTGGACTTTAAAAGAGACTATGATTCTCTGAGTTTGTTTCGGCGTTTCTTCTCAGAGGTCGTCAGCTAGGAAATGCCGGAGCCATCTAGCTTAAAAAAAATTGTAAAATATTGACGTGTAAAAGTGTCTTTAAAAGATCTATTTAGAGAAATAAATATCATTTATCATTATCATTTATCATTAAAATTGAATCAGTGGCGTGGTATTGGCGTGAAACCAAAGAAACAAATTTAGTTACTTTATCATTGTAAAAGTGTCTTTAAAATAATATATTTAGAGAAATAAATGCAGTGTTGTGTTCCTTATGGTGAGCAAGGTAGCCAGTGCTCCATAAGGTAACGTTGTGTGACCTCTGGTGTTACAAGCGTCTATAGGCTACGGTAACCGCTTACCATCAGGTGGGCCGTATGCTTGTTTGCCGCCTTAGTGGTATAAAAATAAATATCATTTATTCAATAAGAAATTTTCTGTAAATAGATCTTTTAAAGACACTTTTACAAGTCAACGCTTTGATTTATTTATTGTTTTTATCTTTTATCAAGTACCTATTCGCTTTTGTAAAAGTGGATAGTATTCATTCCATTACCAGCTACAAGTATCGTCATAACGCGCGTAGTACGCTTCTGATTCCAGACCACGCGTTACCGCGTTGTGACATGAGTTGAAACGTGGTTGGAACATGGTTGGACCATTCAGAAATTGTGGTGCATAAGGTCAAGAAGTCTTCTTGGTGATTATATGGCAAAACCAAGAATATCTTCTCGTTATTCAAATTAAATGAAATGATGAAATTAAATGAAATGATATTTATTTTCTGTAAATAGATCTTTTAAAGACACTTTTACAAGTCAAGGTTTTTATATTTTTTTATGCTAGAAAGTGCTGGCATTTCCTAACTGACGACCTCTCAGAAGAAACACCGAAACAAACTCAGAGAATCATGGTCTCTTTTAAATATTAGTATGAACTCCTGTTCACTCTTAACTTAGTGTTTGGGTCGCAAACGAAATCATAGCGCGATTAAATATATATGATTCGAAAGTTTAACCTTTGTTTCCCTATATGGCGTTGGGATCGAAATAGATCGCGCTATGGTTTCGTTACACGAGTTTAATGACCCCCGCTGAAATTTTCATATTTGTTGTGAGCTTTAAAATACGGTCAAGTTCATTATACACTTTATAATTACCGATTATAAGTGTTTTAATTACTACCGTCTTTAAACGGACCCTCGGGAATATACCCTTAGTTTAGTACGAAGTAGATCTACGGTTGTTGTAATTTCATTGTGGAAGATATTGCTGCATCATCGATGTAAATTATTGTTTTAGCTTTCGTTGCAACGGTGTTTAGTTAAGGTTTTCCAGTGACTAGAGGGTTTAGACTTATTATTTCGAGGGTTAAACAAATACCTCATCATCCTCCAAACCATTTCCATACTACATTGGGGTCGGCTTCCTGTCCAACCAGATGCGGCTGAGTATTAGTATTTTACATGAAACAACAGGAAATATGCATGATTTTTTTTAAATATTTTTTTTCGATTATTAACATCACTATATAATGGTAAAAAAAAAACAATACCAAAAAAATACTATAAAAAGTACTAAAAATAGCCAACCGAACCGGGCACTTTAAAACGCCCGCCATTTTGGCGCACTTATTGTGACATCACAGTCTAAGTCGCAAACACTCCTACAATAAAATGAAAAATAAATAACACTCCTACACTCCTACTCCTACAAAAACTGCTACAACTGTTTGTTTTAAGCAAACACTATGCAATCAGTGGACATTTGATGTCATAGACTTTTACATCATATTCGTTTCTATATTCTACACCATCCAAAGAATATACATTTTGGTCCTTCGAGCCGAATCAAAATGTATATTCTTTGGATGGTGTAGAATATTAAGAAAAAAAGGCGCTGGTACCTATGATAGAAAATTTTAATCTTGGTATGTACGCTTGTCAGACAGGAGATGGTTGAGTTTACAATTAAAATATAAAAACTATGAAGAAGATCGTTAGATTTCTATACAAAAGTTAAAAGGTGAATCTATGGTAATATTTCTTTTTTGTAAAGGGTTGTCTATGGCCAATTCTTTTTGGAAACGTTCGCTCATTTTCAATGTTAACAATTTGTTACAGATGCGTTCGCAACACGGATCATGTAAGAAAACATAAATAGGCAGTTGGCGGTGTACTTACACGGTTCATGCATAATTATATTTCTAGACTAAATACATACTTAAGCAATAATATTCATCATCAACCCATATAATACCGTTCCATTGCTGGGCACGGGTCTCCTCTCCCAGAATGAGAGGGATTAGGCATAGTCCACCACGCTGGCTTAGTGCGGATTGGCAGACTTCACACGTTGTCGAGAAAATCTCTAAGGCATGCAGGTTTCCTCTCGATGTTTACCTTCACCGTTTAAGCGACTGATAATTAATTTCAGAAAGTCAGAGCTACGTGCCCTAGATTCGACCTCAAGACGTTCAATTTCGCAGTCCAATGGTCATACCACTAGGTTATCACTGCTCTATAATTAGTTAACTTTAACCATCATAAATCAAAATACCAATCCAAAGAAACAAAAACATATTTACCTTTATAGAAATGTACAGATCTTAATGTCATTCTAAGATATATACATTCTGTGCCATACTATGTACAACCAAAAAAGATTATTTTGCAAATGAAACCGCTGGGGACGATGTATACACAGCAATTTTCAGCTCCAGTGGGCCGCGTAATGTTATTTATCTACTCAAATGACAGGATTCGATATAAATAAGTAACGTTATTTTGTGTTCTGATACCGTAACGTATAGGTTTGATAAATATTTAGATTCAGTGATGGATTCTGGAAGGTTTTTCTCATTTGTATGCCTTTAATTTATTTTTTTGGGTGAATTTTATTTAAGAGATGAACGTTATTTAAACGGAATGAAAGGTTTTGAGGCTTTGTAGCTGACCCAATTTGTTTGTCAGGGACTGAGGAATAAGCATCCATGTGTATGATTTAGATATTGTGCAGCTGCTGGGCACGGGTCTCCTCTCAGATTAAATGGGATTAGGCAATATCCTACATGTTGGCTTTTAAGAGTTGACAAACTTCACACAAATGAACCAAATCTGTTGCGTAGAGTTCTGTCTTTTAGGTTCTTTTAAGACATGCTTTGAGAAAACGTACACACATTTAAAGGAGTAACTACAAGTCCTTTAAATGTGTTTAGGTTTCCCCACGATATTTTTCTATTGTTTCAAATCATCAATTCATATACTGTCCCACTGCTAAACCTAACTATTCCTCTTTCGTTTTACAGAGTTGGTAACGCGAAAGTGACACCCTTAGTGTTACAAGCGTCTATAGGCTACGGTAACCACTTACCATCAGGTGGGTCATATATTTGTTTGCTAACATCATCATCAACCCATATATTGTCCCACTGCTGAATACGGGTCTCCTCTGACAGAATGAGAGCTTAATGCAGATTGGTAGACTACATACACCATCATCAACCCATATACTGTCCCACAGCTGAACATCGGTTTCCTCTCAGATTAAGAGGGATTAGGCTGTAGTCCACCACGCTGGCCTAGTGCGGGTTGGCAGACTTCACAAACCGTCGAGAAAAATCTCTAAGGTATGCAGGTTTCCTCAAGATGTTTTCCTTCACCGTTTAAGCGAGTGATACGCACATGAATTCGAAAAGTCAGAGGTGCGTGCCTTGGATTTGAACTCTAGTGCTTCGACTTGGTAATCCAATGGTTATACCACTAGTGGTATGCTACTGCTTTTTGCTGATATAGTGGCATAAAAAAAAAGACAAGACATATCTCGCCTCATCTAAGTAAAGCTTTAAAGTTTAGCTCTTGTCGGTGGAGCAATCGCCACTGTTGTCTATTCTGTGCTTTCTGTTTGAGCTCTCTATATGACTTATCTAATGATCTGTCATGATCAAAATTACCACCGACATGAGAATAGAGCCATTATGCAAGTGCAAAGAGTTTTTGTGTTTGAGGTTCAGGACACGTAGAGTAAATGCTGCATAGCTACTTCTTGGCTGTGCCTACATTATAGTAAAGAGCTTACCTTTTCAGGTTAGCTTTTTACTGTAAAGTGAAAAATTATACAACGTATTGATTTCTGACATTTACGCGAATATTATACATTGAAATAAAACTACTTTATACGGATTTTTTTGTAAAGGGTCCGAAACGTCGGTATTAATAATATCAATATACGCGATAAAATCCGTAAAAAGTAGTTTTATTTCAATTATACAACGTGTTACAAAATACCCCGTAAAAAATATCAAAGCCAAACATTTTGTCAACCTTAGTAAGCTATCATGTCAGGGAACCAGATTATTAAACAGAAAAGCCTACGTACCTATTTTACCTAATAATTGTCTATTTTAATAGTTTTTCTATTTTTCATTCATAAATGTTGTTGTTTTCCTTTTTTTGGGGTATGTTATACAGCAATACTACGGTTCACTCGTTATAAAGCCCCATTTAACCTCCTTTCGGCTTTACGGGTAGTTTTGTAACAACCTGTAGATACCTAAATATTTGTCGTTATTATTACCAAGATCCAATATCTCCACGAAGATTTTACTGTAAAGATATGAGTATACTTACATAATACTTCTGACAGCGTCTAGGGAATATAGACGTAACGGTGTACGGAATAAGGTCCTTGCTCACGATTCTGAATCTAGATTTTCTGTACTATACCAACAGACCTTTATGAAAATAAACAAAGGAGCATTAACTCTGACAAATTCTGGACAGATTTGCTATAACTTTCAAGTAGCCACTGCAATTTGCCGTAAACACATTAAATGCAATACCCACGTCACCCTAAATCCATCTTTATTTGTCAAGCTTAAAGCCCAATTTGCTGTGAGTCTTTTTTATTAGGCATCAACCAGCGAAATTGATCTTTATTTTGTGGAAGGTAAAGATCAATTTACTTTGTGATTTACAGAAAGACGTTTCACTACATCTGACGGGGATTTTGTTTCGAGATTTCGTTCCGCACACAAAGGGTTGGAGAAATATTGCTGGCTAAATATGAGAAGACAGCTCTGTTGTTTGTTACCCAAATATACGGTAGCGTGTGCAGGGTTGGTCGTGTTTTTTATTTTATTTTTCTGTGCTCATTTTTGTAAGACCTCCGAGCTAAAGTTATCGCATTTATTAAATGGAATTTGCTGTGTTTCTCGTATTATTTGTGGATTCCAAAAGAGTAACTGCCACCTTTGAAGTGAATAGACATTTTGTAAAATAAAAAAACTTGAGAGGTGTCAAGGGACACCCGGATGGAACGAAGTTCCTTTCATTAAAATTTAATAATTAAAAATAAAAAAACCTGTATACACTCAACAATTCACAACGCGCGAAATTCAAATATTGTCATTCACTCAATAATATTTGAATGCTTGTCAACAATATTTGAATTTCGAAAAAAGTGTCGTGACAACTTTTCGTAAGATTTTTTTCCGTCTAGCCCCCTTTCACAACGCGCGATAAGGAACTTCGTTCCAATAATGTAATAGTTGCTGCAAGTAAGAAAAACGAATTGACTACAGTCATGGCGTATCTTCAGAACTGACGGTCAGATACAGAATAAGTACATTTAAATAGGACAAACTAGGAAGTTTAGATATTTTTTGCATACTCATAAAAAAGTACAGTCGAATTGAGAACAGCCTCCTTTTTTTAGAGATGATTAAAAACACTATATTATTGAAATGTATGATCAGAGTTTTTATTTAGTCAATAGACAGAAAAAGGCGGTACAGACGCGAGCAGGTCTATCCAAAACTAGAAAATTTTCACAATAGAACATAAACCTTTTTACTTTGTTTTAAAGTTAAAATCTATCAAAGAAATTTGACAGATCGGGGTAGCTTGATGTACTGGCCTCTGTACATACCTTAGTGTTTTGAATTTTCAGTCACTAAACATAAATAATAAAAATGAATAAATTGAATACCTATTTTATGCAAATAAACACTGACGTTTGACACACAAATTTGAAAATTCTGAAATTGTCTTTATGAAAAATGATAAATTGATGTGATATATAAATATAATTACGTAGTAAATGTAATTTTTAGCAACCCTACGCAGAAGAAGATTACCGTGAAATATAAACTTTCAAATATACCGCCAGCAGTCTAGGGTTGGGTATAGCGAGTAAATTTTATTCAATTATGAAACATATGTATTATACCCATCACGTTAAGATATATTGGTTTAGAACCTTTAACAGGTCTGAGGGTCTTTGTGGCAGTATTCTGTTATTGTAATAAGATATGACAAAAAAGCATGGGTGCTGCTTAATGGTAAGTGGCAACCGCAGCCTAGAGAAGCCTGTAGTAACAATGCAACACCAGTAGTAACAATAGCGGGTTGTTATCTTGATAAATGATATTTATTTTTGCAAATAGATCTTTTAAAGACACTTTCACAAGTAAATATTTAATTAATACTAGATGGCGCCGGCATTACCTAGCTGACCTCTGAGAAAAAACGCCGAAACAAACTCAGAGAGTCATAGTCTCTTTTAAAGTCCAGACAGTAACAATATTGAGATCTCATATGCAACGTTATTTTACTGCCTACAGTTGCCCTTGAAATCAGAACACAATGTTAAACACATTATTGATTAGCGTCAGAATATTTGAAACTGCCAGCACAGATGAACACAACACCAGGGTTCTAACATCTTAGAAAATAGATATTTCACACAAAAAAATACTTACTGTCTTCATATTAACAGTAGGTAAGACTACTTGATATAAAAAAATCGTGTAACATATTTCATAACCAGCGATATCTGGTTATACTGGAAGCCGAGCTCAAGCAAGATTGTCAGTGCTCCGCGAGGAAGCGTTGTGTTGGCAGTGGGAGGGACTTTGACCCTTATACTGCCAACCCAACTATTCCTCTTTTGTTTTACAGGGACGGCAACGCGCAAGTGATAACGTTGGTGTTACAAGCGTCTATAGGCTACGGTAACCGCTTACCACTTGTTTGCCAGTGGAATAAGGCCTGGAGGATAATTACTTGATATGCATAAGCAGTAACCCAAAAATCCTGATAACCAGTTTATCCTTAAGATAATTATCGGTATTGTCCAGAAATTGGGTTGCCGAGGTTTGAAGGTAGTCGATCGTGTAAAATACTGATATTCAGCTGGATCTAGTTAGATTGGAAGCCGATTTGAACAAAGGAACATTCGAACATGTATACAATAATGTATGGATTGTACCACGCGTAAAAACACTTGAACAACTTCCAAATTCTGTTAAGACTCTTGTTTACTATTAAATTATGTAATATTGGACGTTGCCCAAATACGAAAACACGTCTATAGGGAAATTAAGATCTTATCATGTAATGCTTCTAACTGCAATACATTATGATATAAATATGTATCAGAGATTATCCGTATAAATATTGTAACTCAGTCAATTTATTGTTGGAGATGAGATACAACATTGTATAAAAATATGTAAATGAACTTTTATGTAGGTAAACATCGCGTCGTTCGTAACTCATACAAGAAATTCATCCCAAATTATAATTTGTATCAATAATTCTTTATTCATACCAAAAATTCATCCCAAATCATAATTTGTGTCAATAATTCCTTATTCATACCAAAAATTTAACCCAAATTTTAATTGATATCAGTAATCAAATTATGTTATTAATTAGACACGGTATTTTACAACGTGTTCAGACGTTGTGAAATACCGTGTCTCTAGCAAATAAAGATTGTTTTATTAAAATATATAATATATATTATTCATACCATTATTATAAAAAGCTAAGCCCACACAGCATCCAGCCGGCCGGGTTTTCGTTTATTTAGCGAGACAAACCCAATCAAATTCGGTTTAGCGGTTATAATACTGCAGTGGGATCCATCGACTAACGGTATTTTTTCTAGGGATTTGGGACTTTTTGCGCAGTTTCAAAGTTCTGCTAGTTCCGTATTTAGGCAATTTCGTTACTCTTACAAGTTTTTACACTCAATACACAAATTTGTCTAAAATAATAAAACAAATTTCCTCCTGTCCTGAGAACAATTCCCAGGTGGAACAGTGTTAGGGTTTTTCTATGAAATTTTCAGTAATAGACCAGAGTTTCGGATGCGGGTGAAACTGCAGTAATCAGCTAGTTTCACCTACAACTGCCAAACTCTTTGAGGAATACAGGCGTGACAGTGACATATATTTTTTCTTCTTAGGTTTCATCATCAACCCATATCTTGTCCCACTGCTAGGCACGGGTCTCCTCTCCCAGAATGACAGAGATCACGCTATAGTCCAACACGCTGGCCCAGTGCGGGTTGGCAGACTTCACACACCGTCGAGAAAATCTCTCAGGAATGCAGGTTTCCTCACGACGTTTTCCTTCACCGTTTAAGCGAGTGATAATTAATTATTAATACGCACATGATTTCGAAAAGTCAGTGGTGCGTGCCTTGGATTCGAACTCGAGAACTTCGACTTGGCAGTCCAATGGTCATACCACTAGGCTATCACTGCTTTATTTTATTTTCTTATCTTATCTTAGCAGTGGGGGCTGGCATGGCCAGCAACACTTCGACCAAATGTGATCTGTTGTGTTGTCCCCAGCATGATACATTCCTTACTCTTCAAAGACGTGGTTCATGAAGGCGGCTAGCCCACTAAGAGGAAGGAACCTGTAGTCCTCTGGCTTCGGGTATCCGTTGCCGAGATGACTCATCCGTTTCGTCGCTAGGACGTCACAATCACACAAGATGTGCTGCATGGTTTCCCTGAATTCACCACAAGCTCTACAATCATTGTTCAAGGTCAGCTTCATTTTATGGAGCATATCATTATTTTCTTAGGTTTAATTACATTTAATTTCCAACACGCAGATGAAACCGCGTGTTGAAGTAAGTCACATAAAACAAACCTTCTTACAGATTACGACCTCAAATTTTCAAAGAGATTCTAGCACCTTTTCTCGTGAGAAAATTATGGGCCCACCTTGTATTACTGAAGAAAAATAGGGGAGTGGTTTAAAATTTCATGGGCTACTTAGCGATGTGAATATTTCAGTATGTACTCAGAGGCGAGTGCGGCTGTCGTAAACTGGGGTTCTTGGAGGAACAAAGAGTAGCTGAAATGTACAGAAAATTTTATAAATTTTTCTTAAGTTTCGGGTCTCATTTTTGAGTTTTAGGTCAGTCTAGTAGCAGTGATAGCCCAGTGGTATGACCATTGAACTGCCAAGTCGAAGGTCTCGAGTTCGAACCCAAGGCACGCACCTCTGACTTTTCGAATTCATGTGCGTATTAATAATTAATTATCACTCGCTTAAAAACGGTGAAGGAAAACATCGTGAGGAAACCTGCATGCCTTAGAGATTTTTCTCGACGTTTTGTGAAGTCTGCCAACCCGCACTAGTCTAGTGTGGTAGACTATAGCCTAATCCCTCTCAATATGAGAGGAGACCCGTGCCCAGCATTGGGACAGTATATGGGTTGATGATGAGGTCAGTCTAGTGGTTAACTTTTTGTTTTTTTTGGCATA
Organism: Acronicta alni; assembly: GCA_964056405.1. Classification (NCBI taxonomy): domain Eukaryota; kingdom Metazoa; phylum Arthropoda; class Insecta; order Lepidoptera; family Noctuidae; genus Acronicta; species Acronicta alni. The sequence continues at coordinate 2,664,935 of OZ043935.1, forward strand.
TTCAATGCTAAGGTTTTAAAGTTATTAAGCAATGGAAAAATTCGACCTTAACTACTATCTTAGATAAGATAGTTAGTAGGCAAGGTGGCATCGTTCGACATTGATCTAACTGTAAAGTAAGTCGTGTCAGTTGAGGAGCAACTTGCTTTTCAATAGGTGTTACTGACGTCACCATAAAGACGTAAATTCAGAATGTGAAGGCAAAGTTTGACATGGCGGGTGGGACTCGCGGTGGCTTAGTGGTCATAGCGTCTGGTGTACCTAACCAGAAGACGCAGGTTTGAATCCAGCCCTCGGTCGCATTTTTCCTTTGCTTAATAACTTTAGTCAAGTGGTCTTAATGCGACTGCTACTCTAAAGGTTCTTTGTTTACTGGGGAAATCTTCACAAGGCTTCTGGTCTACGGGGTAAGACTGGGGAGGGTCGGATTCTTACCCACTATAACTATTCTATCAGGACATGGAAGGGGGCACTGTGTCCTCTTGATAGACCACCTCAGAATCCCCCTGTGCAACGCCTGTTAGGGGATATATCCCTTGGGAGACTGTAAGCAATTAGTCTCCCAAGAATATCCCGGCTTCAATTTCCAGGCTATGGGTTTTTCTATAAAATTCTCAACAGCTCGGGGTTTTTATTCAAGTGGAGCATGACTAGAAATTGTATTATGATGTGTGACAGGGATAGTGATATACAGAATGAATAACACTATCTCTCTCTTATTCAGAATCTCAGATTTACCACAGAATTATAAACTATTAGAAAGAAATAAGGAAACTTTTTATTTCTACCAAATAATTAAACTATTAATAACACAAACAAAATTACTTAATTTAGCATAAGTAGTACGTCTCATCCCCGCAAGGAAAGGGTAGGCACTCAGCATATAAAAAAAATTAAAGCCACTCAAATAATAATTAGGTTAAACAAATCCCAAAAGAAATGAGACGTATTATTAAAACTAGAGCTTCCAGTGTCGAAGATTCACGGGTCAGACTTGCAATCAAGCAAAGTGCTTCCCTGAGAACTAGTGTGACCATATGTTAAGGGAGCTTGAGTACTTAGTTACCTATTAATAAAAGTGTAACTTCGTGTGAAAGGAAAAAATAAAGGATAAAGCTCTGAATTTTCTAAATCATGTGCATATTATTATTATTAAAATTAATGTATTTATTGGAAAAGTAACACGGTTTTTCTCTATATGAAATGATGAATTTGGAACCGTGCAACTAGACTGGACATTTCATAGGTGCCTGCATATGGTTTGAAAATAGAACTATTTTGATTGATAGAAACAAAATCAGCAGCTTTTTCATTACATTTTGTCGAGTTGAGTGAACATAAATATATTGAATAGCTGATTATTTTAGGTTTGTTTTTTATAGATAACATCTGCCAAACCGCATTTGGACGGCGTGGTGGATTATAGTCTAATCCCTCTCAATCTAAGAGGAGACGCGTGCCCAACAGTGGGACAGTATATAGGTTGATCATTTATGATGATGATATCTGACGTCATTAGTAAAATGTATGTCTGCCTCTTTTATCGTTCAGAGCTATGCAAGTGTATGGTATAAACTATAGTATGCTTTCACGAGCATATCGAAGATGTCAAAGCAGTAATCAGCCAAAGTGCTTTGTGCGTTGCAGTAGGATGTCCATGTTTTCTGTTAATCCTATTCTATATTCCAATTACTTGTACTTATAGACTATGTGTAGAGAAAAACATTTTGTTTTTAATAATGATTTTCTGTTATAAAATATTTTGGAAATACACGCAACGTAAAAAAAATACGCTCAACGTTTTACGTTGCGTGTATATCCGAAATATTTGGATCTGGTTTGATATAATATGGATACTAGACAATGGTACGTACATATACTTTTTTAAATTCATACATAGAATACACAAGTTTTTGGAACGAAGTTCCTTATCGCGCGTTGTGAAAGGGGGCTAGACGGAAAAAATTCTTACGAAAAGTTGTCACGACACTTTTTGCTTGTCAACAATATTTGAATTTCGAATTATTGAGTGAATGACAATATTTGAATTTCGCGCGTTGTGAATTGTTGAGTGTATACAGGTTTTTTTATTTTTAATTATTAAATTTTAATGAAAGGAACTTCGATCCATCCGGGTGTCCCTTGACACCTCTTTTTTTTTATCTCAAACGTCTGTTAAGACGTTGCTAAGGGCAATTGTAAACTAAGCAAAGAATTAGAAGTGGGTAACATAAGCCACTTCGAATATAATATAACAATTTTATAATTAGCCGTGCTACGCGGTAATACCCGCATACAAAGCTAACCCTACGCAGTATTTGGTCATTATTAAATAAAATTCAACATTTGCGTAGCAAATAATGACTCTGACGAAAACCAACTTTACTTTGTGTCTAAAGACCGGTGAATTACAATCGCGCTCAATGAAAGAAAATATTTTTAGAAATATTTTTAAAAATATTTTATAAATATTTTTCTTCTTACTACAATGTCCTAAATCTTGGCCACCCTACTGACATCGTCGTGAGTGATAAATGTGCGACACACCGCGAGACACCTGCGAACATCGTTGTACACCTGTAGCACGCGCTAGATGGCGCTGTAACTAATCTCTATACGTGTGTTATAGAGCCAGTTTGTTTTATGCTACCCTAGTATCTTACGTGCGTAAAATATGATGCGTACTTATTTATTATTAGACGACACCGGTGCTTTATTTGTACTTCACCTAATTTTTAGGGTTCCGTAGGTGCTTCAAAAGGAAAAAAAATATCCCTTGTAGGGTGATGAAACGGCACACTGCCTGGAAGATGTTTTGACGGTATGTGAACTGTATGAAAAAAAACACTGATAGCCTAGTGATACGACCATTTGGACTGCCAAGTCAAAGGTCTGAGAAATCCAAAGCACGCACCTCTGACTTTTCGAATTCATGTGTGTATTAATAACGAATTATCACTCGCTTAAACGGTGAAGGAAAACATTGTGAGGAAGTATGCCTTAGAGATTTTTTCGACGGTGTGTGAAGTTTGCCAACCCGCAATTAGCCAGCCAGGAGGGTTGTCGGTGGCAGTATGTACCGAACGGTCCATACATCAGAAGACCGCGTAGCTTGGAGACGTGTCGTATGTGGTCGCGATCCTCAGCAATGAGGGAACGACGAAGAAGAAGAATTAGCCAGCGTGGTAGACTATCACCTAATCCCTCAGCAGTGGGACAGTATATGTGTTGATGATGGTGTATGTAGTCTGCTAATCTGCATTAAGCTAGCGTGGTGAGCTATAGACTAATCCCTCTTACTGTGAGGAGACCCGTGCTCAGCAGTACTGGGACAGTATGGATTGATGATGATGATGATGATGATATCAACAACCATTATACTATAGTCTATCAAAATAAATAATTTAATTTAATTTGAATGTGTAACCTGATGTACTATTGACTGGTAGTCCCCATGCAATAACGACAGCATTCTAACTATGGTCTAGTTCTAGTGTTGTTCTAACTATGGTAGTAATTTAGTATACATCATCATCATCATCAACCCATATACTGTCCCACTACTGGGCACGGGTCTCCTTACAGTACGAGAGGGATTAGGCTATAGCCCACCACGCTAGCTTAATGCAGGTTGACAGACTTCACACAACATCATCATAACCCAGCGAGGTGGGCTATAGCCGAATAGCTCTCATACTGTGAGGAGACCCATGCCCAGCAGTAGGACAGTATGGGTTGATGATGATGATGATTCACTACACGGCACAGTCCGACACTATATAGAACCACCATTTTCAAGAATCCTTGTCACCATTTTGATTACGGTAAAATTCACAGTTACCCTATTCATTATCGTCGAACCGATTTGAAGTTCCAATCGACCTTTTGACCCTTAATTTTATGAGCCGCAAATGGGTAAAACTTTTTACAAAATCGAAGGGAAATTTCTTAAGAAATCGGACCTAAAACTTATATAGCCCTTACAAGAGGGTCGATTTTCATCGAGAATGATGGAAATAAATTAGAAAAATGTTTAATTCATAAAATTAATGTCGCGACACTTTAAAGGCTTTTCAGCTGATGTCGCTTCGAAGTGCGTCACGGATTAAGTACAAAACTAGAAGGGGTTCGTAAAATTTTTATACCTTTTGTATTGTTACTTCTAGATTTATAGTAAAACTTTGAACTGGGATATTACTTGCGAGTTCATTGTTTCAATTACTTTTTTTACGGCTACAGTATTATTGCTCTTTTGTGATTGCAGCCCGAAGTTTGAATTCACTTAGTGATGAACTAGAAACTGCCTCGTCAGTACACTGGTACTAAGCGCGACTGCTACGCTAGAGGTAATGGATTCGATCCCCAGGTCGAGCAATGTCTTGTCGGGTTTCTCTATTAAATTCTAAAATAAGTGGTATTTAGAGTACCTACCAGCAGAACATGAATTTATTGATTTCTGACATTTACGCGAATATTATACATTGAAATAAAACTACTTTTTACGGATTTTATCGCGTATATTGATATTATTAACGAAACGTCGGGATTAATAATACCAATATACGCGATAAAATCCGTAAAAAGTAGTTTTATTTCAAGAACATGAATTGTTAATTTCTTTTAAGTCACATTAATTTGTACCTCCAATATGTTACTTTTGTTGCAATAAATACATTATTATTATTCTCAGTAGCAGCTCGGAGTTTGGGTTTGTGCCTGATTAATGGCAATAGGCTCGCCCTCTATTACTTGGGACCTAAACATACCGGCGAACTGTGGCCATACATTATTACATCTCTGCCTAACCCTTCGGGGAATACAGGAGTGATGGTATGTTATTTTATATAGAAACGCCTTACGGCTATTATAAGCCTGATTTGCTGAGGAGTACTTTATGTTATTTTTTTTTTATGGGATAGGGCAAACGAGCAGACGGATCGCCTAATGATAAGCGATTTCCGCCACCCATGGACACCCGCAACACCAGAGGAGTCACAAGCACGTTGCCGGCCTTTAAAAGAGAGTACGCTCTTTTCTTGAAGGTATGAAGGTCATATTGGTCCGGAAATACTGCAGGCGACACCAGTTATTTGAATACCAACATCTGAATTGCTTAAAATATGTTTTTCCAGGAGGAACTATCGACACAACATAATATATCATCCCGCTTGTATTCCCAAAGGATTAGACAACGGTGTACTTAAGTACATTTCACTTGTATGCTTAGACCCCATGAAATATAGGAACTAAACACACTAGGAGAGGTTTACGTCCAGCAGTGGACGAATATAGGCTGATGATGATGGCCTCTGACCCCTGAATATCAGCAATTTACACGAAGCAACTGCCATCAGCTGACTTACGTAACTCAATTTCGGGTTAATACCGATAAACACACTTTTCACAGTCAAACAAAAAACACATTAAAACCTCATCCAGTATAACCTTTGCAGTGATTGAATATTGAAATTTCCCGCCAACTTCCGCCGCTCCGCTCCGCAAGTGACATTTGACAGTTGCGGTTGGTAATTAAAACTGATTTTTGGGCCGACATTTTCAGAATTCCAACAATATTGGCATTTTTGGAGATAGTAGCGTGGTCGTATTTTATGTTGTGTTGTAATAATGTTCTTTAGTTTCATTCATCATCAACCCATATATTGTATACTGTCCCACTGCTGGGCACGGATCTTCTTTCATATTGAGAGGGATAAATTAGGCTGTAGTCCACCACGCTGGCCTAGTGCGGGTTGGCAGACTTCACAAACCGTCGAGAAAAATCTCTAAGGTATGCAGGTGCCTCACTATGTTTTCCTTCACTGTTTAAGCCAGTGATAATTAATTATTAATACGCACATGAATTCGAAAAGTCAGAGGTGCGTGCCTTGGGTTTGAACTCGAGACCTTCGACTTGGCAATCCAATGGTCATACCGCTAGGCTATCACTGCTCTTCTTTAGTTTACATTTGCTATAAATTGGAAAAGGCGCCATTGTAGGTACACTAACCATGGTATCAAGAGAAAGAAAGTTGTTGTTCCATAATGACTCCGTACCTCAGGGAGCACTTAAGCAATCAGTCTTGGTTATCATACATACAAACATCTATTACAATCTTTAGGCTGTCAGAAACCTAAAACGCCAGAGAACCGGACTATCCTCAGGATATCGGTATTACCGCAGCGGTCTGATGGCTGTCGCTTCGTGCAAAGTATATTAATAGTAATATTTTTCGCGCATCTAATTACCACTCACATTTGATATAGGTATTCCATACAATCTTCACCTATTACCATTAACCGGACACAAATTTCGAAGTGCTACTGAGAATTTCATAGAAAAACCTTAAAATAACACTTTTTTCGGCATGGGAACCCAGGATCTCAAGCGTAGCAGATTATCGTCATCAACGTCGTCATCGTCATCATCTTAATCGTCATCGTCATTATCATCATCATCGTAATTATCATCATCATCATCATCAACGTCATCATCATTACGATCATCATCATCATCGTCATTATCATCATCATCGTAATTATCATCATCATCATCATCAACGTCATCATCATAATCGAATCATCGATGTAACAATTATTTTATAATTAAATTACGAGTAGCTTCTGCCCCCGACTTCATCTGCGTGGATTTTACCTGGATAAAAAGTATTTAACTGCTCATTAAGTTTTCTGATTTTTTAAAATTTCTTTCGCAGTTTTCTTATTTTTTCTTTCCGTAAGAATCTTCTACAAAGTATTATCATCAACCCATATACTGTCCCACTACTGGGCACGGGTCTCCTCTCACAGCATTCTACCTGCCTATAGGCATCTGCCTACAGCAATCCCTCTCATTAGAGGGATTATACTATATATGGGCTATAGTCCACCACGCTGGCCTAGTACGGGTTGGCAGACTTCACACGCCGTCGAGAAAATCTCTAAGGCATGCAGGTTTCGTCACGATGTTTTCCTGCACCGTTTTAAGCAAGTGATAATTATTTAATTATTAATAGGCACATGATTTCAAAAAATCAGAGGTGCGTGCCTTGGATTCGAACTCGAGACCTTTGACTTGGCAGTCCAATGGTCATACCACTAGGGTATCACTGCTGCCTACAAATGATAAAAAACTTAAAAAGAAAGGATGAATGAAATCGGTAAAGTCGTTCTCAAGTTATTGCGTGACCAAGGGAAACAGGAATTCATTTTTATAGATTTGACAAGCCCAGATTATTTACACATTCACGGCGTTTTCAGTGGCAGACCAAAGATCTTTCGAGGTGCAGGTGGTGGGGCACAAAGAGCAGGAGAGTAGAAGCGACATGGTTTGGGGGCTAGTACCACATTGACAGGCCGTGGTCGTTTCGTCTGTGTAGCCCTACCTGGTCATATCACATTTGCTCCTACCCACTTGAGCCCAGAGTCAAACCTCATGCTATAAATACATAATGAACAAACAATTATTATCTGAAGATATAAAATATATAATATACGGGCTTGTCACGTCGATAAAATTTAAAGACCCTTGTCACAAGCTGTATAGAAATTTTAACAGGTTGAGATAAACAAATTGCTTTAAATGTGTCCTTCTGTTACACCGCACCGTTACAGCCTAAAATTATATAATAATTGTAATATAAAATTAACATACTACTTCATTGGGTCAGTGGTCCTTAGAACGACTGCTGCGCTGGTCTTGGATTTTTCTATAAAATTATTTCTATAAATCGTAGTTTTTGATCTGGGAATCAACCTCGGAACGTTACTGTAAATTCAAACTATTCAAAATTAATTATTGAGAAGTGATTTTGGAATTGTTTGAATTCACAGATTTAATTAATTTATGTTAAAACCTTTTTTCATATTTTTAAATTTATATAACATTACTCGAAACGACATCAATCTAATAATTATGCTACGGTGTGACAGTCGGAAAATTCTTGAATGTAAAATTTAATATCGTATTTGTAAGGGAAGGGTCGTTTGATTGAGCCAGCAGCTTTTATTGTGATAATTATACTGTTTAAGTAGGTATATTTTAAGTAATGAAAAATTAACAAGACACTTTCCTAAATTTCACATTTGTTATTCTTCTAATAGTGTTACTATCAGCTGGATTTCCTGCCATGGAAAAAAATATATATCATTTTATCTCACAAAGATATTTATATCATTGTCATTAAGTTCAATTGTCAAGATTTTTACGGACTTCATGAGATACGTCTATAATAGTTTTAATTAAAGATTGTTATCATTTTACACTCTCATTGCCCTATTAATAAGCATGGTGTAGACTGAAATAAAACTACGAACCCAGCGCACGCACCTCTGACTTTTCGAAATCATGTACGTATTAATAATTAATGATCACTCGCTTAAACGGTGAAGGAAAACATTGTGAGGAAACCTGCATGCTTTAGAGATTTTCTCAACGGCGTGTGAAGTCTGCCAACCCGCTTTAGGACTGCGTGGTGGACTATAGCCTAATCCCTCTCATTCTGTGAGAGGAGACCCGTGCCCAGCAGTGGGACAAGACAGCAGTTAATGATGATGATGATTACAATACTAGTTAGCCAGGAAAACGTGCCAGAGCCACTTACCGAATCCAATTGGAAATTCTAAATTATCAAGGAACGTATTAAAAACAAGCACAACAATTTTCATCAAAAAGCCTAATCCCTCTCATTCTGTGAGAGGAGACCCGTGCCCAGAAGTGGGACAGTACATGGGTTGATGATTACAATACCTACCTTACATTTGTTAATGATTAACGATCCGATTCGCGCAGATCGCCACTTGCCTAATTTGTCCTCTTCGTTTGCTTCGTCCACATTCATACATCTTGTCATACACACATGCCAATTGTTAGTACTAGGCAACTTTGTTTTTCATCTTTTTAAAGTACGGAATATTCTCATGGGGAGTTCGCCACTAGGGGAGGTGGCAGGGTATTTCAGACTTTGTCAGTCGCCCATTGCACTTGGCCCTCGAGGTGGGTCCGACACTGGACTCCGTGGTGGGATCGCGAATCGGAGCGATTCCCGTGATCCCATTACTAAGCGGAAGGTGGTAGTGATGGTGGTTTTAGTCGGTATGCTGGCCACCTGGCCGGAGAGCCCGATATAACCGTCCCGCGTCCCCGAGCGGGACGGCATGCATAAGGCGCATTTCCCCACCAGAAAAAAAAGGGTATTTCAGATTCGTACCGACACAACATTGCACTTCTCTTAACTGGCTCTATAGTCATGGCCATGGGAGCCGTGAAATTCACCATGAACTATAAATTATTAACCCTACTCTAACGACTACATTTATTTCTCTCCGTCTAACTCTTTCTTTTAAAAATAAAAGAATAAAGGGCAATATGTTAAAGTGTAGTTAGTTCCCCTTTGTCCCCTAACGGTCTCCCATTTGCCACTTCTCGCAAATTGTCACTTTATAACTGTGTACCTTAACAAGCTGGTACAATGGCGTGCATAGAAAGTGGGTCGTTTATTTGTTTTGTGATACCGAGCAGAAAGGTAACAGTTGTGTTTGTAAAAGGTTAACTGATCAAGTTTTCATGTTTTACAGTGTTTACAAACTGTTTTTGTCTCATTGTTATAATGGTTATAAGTGCGGATATTGTGTTTGAGGACTTTTTTTCAATGCCCAGGTCCAGTAGTGTTTTTGTAAACTTCTTATACAGAACTGCTTCATTAATATCAATGTTTGTAAGAGCGGTTACTGATTTTAAAGTCCTGGGTTCCATTTCTAAGTCAAATAGAGTGCTAATTTGTTTTTCTATGAAATTCGTATCCTGCTCAGCATTAAAACCGTTAGGATTTAGGCCACAATGTAGGCCTACTACAATTTGATTGGATTCCCCAACGTTACACGATGTTGGGGAATCTCTTAGAAAAGCAGGTTTCTTTACAATATACTTTATAATCATCATCATCATCTCAGCTGGAAGAGGTCCACTGCTGAACAATTAAGGCCTCCCACATATAGTGCCACAAGGACCACTTGTGGGTCTTCTGTACCAGTGAGCCGTCCAAACCATTTTTTTTATTCTTTTTTGGTCCCACTGCAGGGTAAAGGCCCACTTTCAACTCCTCGAAGTTTTAAAATTTATTTTGCTCAATTATTGAACAAGTAGAAATCAAATCGTACCGCATATCCATATTAAAATTTCCTTTATTTTATAAATTAACATCATGAGCTTGACTTCTTCCAGACGGATTGACCCAAAATAGCCTTGAGTCGTGAGAAATGCGAGGAGGCCTTTGTCCTAGAAGGAGGGTAGTTAGGCCTTTGTCCTATAGTGGGACGACAATGGCTGAATAATAACATCATTGAACATTTTTAGCTGCACTAATAAATTGGGCTCGCAGTGTAATGGGCTCGTTACATCACGAGAGCCCTGCAAACACAAGGGTTCATGTTTTTCTTAGAGATCTCAATTTAACTTGCCTTTGTTATCATCCTGTAGCTATTATTAGGATACTTTACTGATTAAAGGCTGCTCCAGAGGGTGTACCTTTAAGTGAGGCACCTTGATTACATTTATGGAAGCTGACAGGAACATAATTATAACTATTGAAATAAAACTACTTTTTACGGATTTTATCGCGTTATGTTGGTATTATTAACCCCGACGTTTCGAACTCTTTACAGCTTGGTCAGTATGGTCACGGTAGACTGAGTCTACCCGTGAACAAGGACACTTTATTAGTTTTATTTCAATGTATAATATTCACGTTGTTTGTTTTTAGTTTTTTTTTATGTATAATATTGGCGTAAATGTCAGAAATTAATTATAACTAGCTGACCCAACAAACATTAAAATATATTATACTAGTGATCTGTACTTTGACCGGGTACAATGTACAGAGGCACATCAAGCGACCACAATCTGTCAAATTTCTTTGATTGATTTTAAACTTTAACACATAACGTTCGACATTGAACTAACTGTAAAGTAAGTTGTGTCGGTTGAAAAGCAAGCTTTTCAATAGGTGTTACTGACGTCACCATAAAGACGTAAATTCTCAATGTGAAGGCAAAATTCGTCATGGCGGGTGGGACTCGCGGTGGCTTAGCGGTCATAGCGTCTGGTGTACCTAACCAGAAGACGCAGGTTCGAATCCTGCCCGCGGTCGAATTTTTCCTTCGCTAAATAACTTTAAAATCTTAGCATGGAAAATGTCAAAAAATACAAAAAGATATTTAACACATAACAATAAGGTTTATATTCAATTGGGAAAATTTTACAGTTTTGGATAGCTTGAACTGCTGGCGTCTGTACTACACGCATGTATTATACATGCGTGTAGTACAGACGCCAGTAAACCTTTACAAACCTTTTGGAAGAAATGATACAGTAGCAAAATCCGTTGCTTAGTATAAAAGATCTCAGTGCACTGAGGAGCAGCGAGAAGCAACTTTTAACACTGTTAGACTAGCTTGAGGTTCCACATAACACACATGCTCAAGAGCGTAAGTCCTTTTCCAAGGTTAAATCTATCTCTGTACAAAATTTCATCAAAATCGGTTCAGCGGTTCAGTCGTAATCAACAGACAGATAGACAGAGTTACTTTCGCATTTATACTATTATGTAAGGAAGTAGGGATTATTAAATATAATGGCAAAGTATATATTTTTTCCCATATATCATCATCTTCAACCCATATATACTGTCCCACTGCTGGGCACGGGTCTGCTCTCATATTGAGAGAGAGATTAGGCTATAGTCCACCACGCTAGCCTAGTGCGGGTTGGTAGACTTCACGAACCGTCGAGAAAAATCTCTAAGGTATGCAGGTTTCTTCACGATGTTTTCCTTCACCGTTTAAGCGAGCGATAATTAATTATTAAAACGCACATGAATTCGAAAAGTCAGAGGTGCGTGCCTTGGGTTTGAACTCGAGACCTTCGACTTGGCAGTCCAATGGTCATACCACTAGGCTATCACTGCCATAGAAAAAAGCAATTTCAGCTTTTCCGGAATTTTCCAATTATTCGCGCAAATTTTTTTTTTTTTACCTTGGTCAATTAATCAATTTATAATCTTTGAACCTCAACATTTGACTTGCGAAATTTTGGGTTTCAATAGATCAAAAGTATATTCTGGTTAGTGTAAATACATAATATTCACCTGTTCATGAACATTTAAAAAGTCATATTTTTAGTGTCCGTTTCGACTGCTCATTATTTATAGATATTTACTAGTGTATTCATTATTAATATTATAAACATGTATAGGCTGGTGTTTCTGTATATCGTGCTTAATTAACTTTGCTTGTAAGTGTTTCTGCGGCAAATAAATATTTTTTGTTTCTTTCTTTCTTTCTGCTCAGCCACAGAAGTAGAAGAAAAACGACTACGTCAATTAACAAGGACTTTGTAAAACACTAACAATGAAAATAAATATATTTACATACAAATGTTAAATAGCAAACAATATTGTAAAAAGAAACCAGAAATTGCGTTTTAAATTTACTTAAGAATATTAAACGTTCCTATAAATAAATTTCAAGATTGTCTGCAGAACTTGGTACCCATTTGGTTCTCAAGTCTTTAATTTATCGGTGAAGTCGACAACCAAACCATAATTATCATAATATTGAACTTGTCTTTCATTTTCCCATTTACGTTTTTGGTGGGATTTAAAAATAATATTATAACCGAGATAAAACAACTGTTTACGGAGTAAACTTCGGTAAAGTAAGTTTCGGGATTAATAATAATATAAATTTACGGAATAAAATGCGCAAAGAGCTGTTGTTTTATTATAAAACCTACAGTCATAATTGGCGACACGTTTGGCGCAGTGGCTGAGCGATCGGCTTCTGTGCCAAGGTTTGTGGGTTCGATCCCCCCACGAAACAAAATATTTGTACAGGTCGTTGTTCCGGGTCTGGATGTTTGTGTATGTGAAAATTTGTGTTTGTAAACGCACCCACGACATAGGAGAAAATCCTTGTATGGGGCAACGTTTTTTTTAAAACAACAATTTATAACAATATTTATTATTTTTTTGTATTTTTTTGGCATTTTCCATGCCTAAGATTTTAAAGTTATTTAGCGAAGGAAAAATTCGACCCCCGGCAGGATTCGAACCTGCGTCTTCTGGTTAGGTACACCAGACGCTATGACCGCTAAGCCACTGCGAGAGAACCACTCGCGGTGGCTATATATAACTTATATAAATAACTTTAATAGTTATATAAATAACTTTAATATTTATTATTGTTTTTTATTATTTATTTTAAATTATTATATTCGTGTAAGTGTCAAATGAAAATGACAGTAGGCTTTCATAAAGAAAAACTACAAGCCTATCGGTACTGGTAGAAACAAGAGGAAATGGAACGGAAATTGAAAAACACTCAATAGTATGACAGGCGGGTAATGAAACGCTAAGTTCTGCTTTATAAAGATATTTACATACAAATGTTAAAATGGATATTTCAGACATTACCCGTATATAAATATGTTTCACAGCACACATTTATTTGATACTATTATGTCTGGACCTTATACTAATAAACAGTGATAGCCTAGTGTTATGAATATTGTACTGCCAAGTCGAAGGTCTCGAGTTCAAATCCAAGGCCAACACTGACTTTTCGAAATCATGTTCGTATTAATAATGATCACTCGCTTAAACGGTGAAGGAAAACATCGTGAGGAAACCTGCATGCCTGAGAGATTCTTTTTTTTTTTGGGACATTTTACACAACACCATCTAGTCCCAAACTAAGCAGAGCTTGTACTATGGGTACTAGACAATGGATATAATACTTATATACTTTTTTTTTGTAAATACATACGTATAATACATAAGAAACACCCAGACAAACACAAATACTCATGTTTTATCCACACAAATATTTGTGTCCTGTGAGAATCGAACCCACGACCCCATGATCAGCAGTCCGGCACTCGAACCGCTAGACCACAGAGGTCGTCATTGACTTGTAAAAGTATCATCAAAATTAAATAATCAAACATTTGTCAAAAGTTGTTACTTTAGCTCTGTTTACGCCATAAATACTATAATTACTAGCTTAAGAAGACAAAAGAGTATTTACTCGTTTGATTTTAGAAGATATATTTTTTACAAGACAAAAAAAAACAAATGAAACGAGAAAGAAAAATATAATTTATTAACATTCTTTGGTAAGATCCTATCCTATCCTACTTCCTATCCTACACTAATATTATAAATGTGAAAGTTTGTGGAAGATGGATGGAAGATGGACGAATGGATGTATGGATATTTGTTACTCTATCACGCTAAAACTACTGAACGGATTTTGATGAAATTTTACAGTATTATTATTTATACATCAGAATAACATATAGGCTATAATTTATAACGATTTTGAGTTAAAAGTAAATTTTCCACGTGGACGAAGTCGCGGGCAGAAGCTAGTATAAAAATAAATACATTATTAATTGTATACAAAGCTCTTTACTATAGTATTCTATTTAAATTAGTATCATAAAAAAATAAAGTTAGGTAGAGTTAGGCCGAGGTGTTCTAATGCACACCCTCATTTCACCGGTATCTTTATAAATTACGTGCAATAGGGGTCAAGTCTATTACCATTAACCGGGTAAAAATCCAAGCTACTACTAATGATTTTCCTAATGGAAAATATCAAGCACTTTGCTCGACCTGGGAGTTGGATCCAGGATCACTCACTGAGTAGTTTGCGACTATTAGACGACGTCAATAAGAGCTGTTTTCGCCTCGTCAAAATTGAACCCGCATAGAAACACCACATGTCTTTAATCTTCCTTAAATTCATTTACCTGCCTTACATTTCCATCTCCCTTAAAAAGGATTTCAAAGGCTCGCTGATTTCACACATAAGATCTTCATACACGTTGAAATCTAAAATGTGGTCCTCGTTAAGGTAAAGCTACGAACAATGACTACGGTGTGCGATCATTAGTGAACAAAAAATGTCTATGTATTGTCGTTTATAATGAGCATGCGTGTCGGCTGCAGACTCAATTGAAATTGGAACGAGTTTTTGCGATCTTTCCGATTCTATGGAAATAGTATTTGATATCGAATGGCAGGACTGAAATCCGAGGGGTTCAACTATTGAAGGTAAAGGAGCGAATTCGAAATGTTCAACTCGATTGTTTCGATTAAAAACATCTCAATGGTTTTTTAAAGATTTTTTCTTGCAGTCGACTTGAGCTGTCTTCAAGACGACCACTCCTTACGCACTATCATTATCGGTATATGTGCCGATTGGTATGAGAGTCGACTAGGCTCGCGATCGACTGATGAGAGCAACTAGTATTGACTTGACGAGTCCATGCGACGAGCTTGACTAGCACACGGTAGTAGCGACCTAGCGAGTGGGTCAAATCGATAAATATCTCGATTGTTAAAACGGTAACTGAGATATTCTTTGACTCGATTATAATTTTATATCGATTGCGATTATTTAAAGAGCTCGGACTGGCCTATAGCTAGTCGAACCACCCTCGTCTAGGGTGAAAATAAAAACAAAAACGCTAGAAAATCAGTCGGTACCCATACATATGTCATTGTAATTTTTTTTTCCAAAGATCAATTAACGGATACGAGTACAATAGAAAAACAATTGTGTGGACTCTGGAGAATTAAGGTGAAGTAAGACTTTTTTTCGCTAATACTATACACACAATAGGTATTTAATACCTAGCAATAAATTTTGAAAATGACTGCTTCCCTAGCATATTGATCGTTAAATAGACTGCTGTTTGAGATCCTGGGTTTGATTCTCAAGTCGACCATAATGTTATACCGTGGAAAGTTCAGTAGTAGTTCGTAGTTTGGACTAGTCCTGGGTTAATTGCAAACAAGCCTGACTCCTATCACAAGGCATCTAAAAATGCTGGTGAACTGTGTGTTTATATTAGTACACCTCTGCCTAACCCTTTGGATAATACAGGCGTGACGGTATGGTACAGTCAGCAACAAAATTTGCTGAACGTTTCGTAACCTTTAATACGATTTTTAATATGAAGTTACTGACCTGTGAAGGATTTTTGAAGCCATTTCTTATATGACCATTACATATTTACTTACTTTCATAATAAAAAAATCTATTGACAAGTTTTGAAGCTATCATGTTTTCAAAATTTAGCTGTGTTCAGCTACTTTCATTGCTGACCGTACGTTATGTTATGTTATTTGAGAGACAACATTACAAACATGAATTGTATGTATATATTACTTACAACTCCTTTGAAATTAAACTCCTTTCTTCATTACACCAATCAAAAAGTAATCAAAACAAAATATACTGGTGTTACGCTCTATGATCATGAGAAAATATACCAGTATTATGCTATGTAAACAAAACAAAATATACTTAGTTTAGGATAAGTACTCAGAACAAAATATACTAGTTGTTTTCAGACAAGCGTTTACTAGACACTTAAATAGAACTACTTTTTACGGATTTTATCGTGTTATATTGATAATTGACATTAAATGATTAATCTTGATAATTCGGACCCTTTCAGCGTCCTTGGTCACGGGTAGACTGAGCTGACTGGTGGACTTATTGATGTTATAATTACTGACAACTACGTTACATTTTTGTTACTTATTTGCAATCCGATTTACGCAGAACGAGCCCGAAACACGTAAAAAGTAGTTTAATTTAAAAATATAGTAGTGTTACGCTATCTAATCCAAACAAAATATACTTATGTTACGCTGAGTGATCGAAACAAAATAAACCAATGTTACGTTCAGTAATCAACGTCTCATCATAAATCTACGGGAGGGCCAGTTACCCAAGTTTGAATACTCTGGCGACTTAATAATTGCTTGAGTTTAATGCCTGGCTTATGGCGGTCGGCGTTTACTGGCATAGTTCGAGTTAACGCGAGTTTAAACTAGAGTAACGGATTGTGGGATGCCAGCTTTGATAACGTTTGATACAAGAGGGAATTTGTAAGGAATACTAATATGAATGTCTTACAAATATATTCTATATATTTCATATACGTTAACCTTCAGGACAATGTTCCATTTGATACCCATATTGTAAATGTGGCCGTACCACCACCTATTAATTGCGATCGTTTTCCGATTGAGAGAGAGGGATGTCGCTCTATAAATTATATAGCGCCATCTCTTTCTCACAACCTAAAAATCATCGCATTAACACGTTGTGGTATGGCCCCTGGTCTTGGTATGTTAAAAACGGTCACCCACTCACAAACTGGCCGCGGTTAGCGCAGCTCGACCTTGCAGATAGGTTGGTCAGCGTATTTATTACCTAGCCACGAGCCACGAGCCACGTCACAAACTATATAATCTCAAGTGTAATGTAGCCCAGTCTACCCTTCACAGATTTAACGCAACTCTCAAGGGCAAGTTTAATGTATTTGATTTAACAATATCATTCCGAAACTTTATCGTCAACAGTACTTATAACTTCAATCTTCTACGAAGATCGGAATTAATCAAAGTAAACCACTTAAGGTTTCCCCGAAATTGTGTAATGTTTACCTTGCTTGTTTAATTAATAACTAGCGTTACCCGCGGTTTCGTTCTCTTCCCGAAGGATTTTTGACAAAAGATAACCTATTTCCTTTGATAAGGTTCCTCCTCCTTGAGTCGTTCTCCTCACTGCTGAGGGTCGTGATTCCTATGGTAAAGCTTCTTGCGAACTATGTTCTTCCATTTTGCTCTATTCTCTGCTATATGGATGGCGTCATTCACACAGGAGTCGTGTGTCGAAAGAATCAGGTTAGACCAACGCATGGGTCTCCTCTTCGTATTTTCCCTTCAATCTTGCCCGTCACAATCAACTTTTCTAGGTTATCATCACGTTTTCTGGCTGTGAATGTAAAGAATTCTCCGAAGCCATGTTGCGGAGAGCCTAGTAGTTAAATATAGTTCTTTAAAAATTGAGGCGTTACTCCGCTGTGCCGTCCACGGGGTGCGAAGCATCTTCCTCCTGCACCATATTTCAAATGCATCAATGCGAATGCGGTCTGCCTTCTTTAGAGTCCAGGTTTTGGCGCCATATAGAAATATGGAGAACACTAACCTTGGCACAAGCTTCTGATAAGGTTCAATCTACCTTTATACCAAAACTAGCTGCCTCGCGATGCCACCCGCCTTTTTGTAAGCCCTTAGTTGTAGAAATTTGACAGATTGTGGTAGCTTGATGTGCTGGCCTCTGAACCTGAAACTCTATGAGTGTAGCTGGCCTTAGTGTTTAAACGTCGGGATTAATAATATCATATACAACAATATACACTACTTTTTGAAATTTACGCTTTGATTATTGTATTTAAAATTATATTTATTTCTCTGATTGACTGACTCCGAAGATACAGACAGCGTCTAGTTTGGGGGTCACCGTCTATTTACACAAAGTTTGATTTGTTACAAAATACTTATAATGTAAGTTACCAGTGTAACGAAGGACTGTTTTTTTTTCTTTTGTTAATAAATATGTCAAAGACACTTAAATTACAAGTTAATGTTTTGAATTTTTAAGGCTAGATGGTGCTGGCATTTTCTACTCAAAAAAACTCAGAGAATCATAGTTTCTTTTGAAGTTCAGACATAATAGTATCAAATTAATATGTGTATCACAATGCAGGGCAATGACTGAAATGGCCTTTTAACTAAAGAGCCACAGCGGCTTTGAGTAGACCAGTCCCAGCAGACGACACGCATGCATCAATCATTCTGTAGCTCGACCTCATTAGAGTTTATATACTCCCTCCCACATCAAATTAAACAAGAATCCAAATTTATTTAATTTAATAAAAAACAAATCTTTTAAAATGCAAAATTGCTTTTATTCCATTTCAGAATATTTAGAAAACAAGTTACTATAACATTAAATAAGTTATTAGTAATAATAATAGTAAAAAAAAGCAGTGATAGCCTAGTGGTATGACCATTGGACTGCCAAGTCGAAGGTCTCGAGTTCGAACCTAAGGCACACACCTCTGACTTTTCGAATTCATGTGCGTATTAATAATTAATTATCACTCGCTTAAATGGTAAAGGAAAACATCGTGAGGAAACCTGCATACCTTAGAGATTTTTCTCGACGGTTTGTGAAGTCTGCCAACCCGCATAGGCCAGCGTGGTGGACTAAAGCCTAATCCCTTTCAATATGAGAGGAGACCCGTGCCCAGCAGTGGGTCAGTATATGGGTTGATGATGAATAATAATAGTGTTATTGTATAAGTTAGTATATATGTATTTAATAAATTGTAATATATTATGTTAATATACCCTTACTGGGTTTCATGTTGAACCTATTTATAAATATAACATCTATGTAATACATGAATGAGATAAATACTTGAATACTTTTTATTTTTATTAGGCATTTACAAACAGTTACACACTAAATATAATTACAGCAAATAGCTAAATTATTATGACTAAATGTGCTCTCACAAAATATTGATGTAAAGAAATGAAAATTTTTGCAATAAATTTAAGTGAACATTAAAGTGAAAAAGGAATCAGAAAATCTAGAAAAATAATGAACCAAATACTGCTATTATTTTATCTGCTAAATATGCTAGTATACTTGAATATGGTTTTTGTTTTAAACCGTGTTATTCAAAGTAAATAAATAAATAAAACCACGAACCTAAATCAGCCTAAAAGCTTCAGAACTTAGCTTGAAACCTTGCAAGGCCAACAAGGAGTATTTGTTTATAAATGTACACTATACATTTCTGCTCTCTGACCCTTCGCGAGATTAGGTGACCGCTGCCCAAAACTTTCCTAATTAAGAGTACCCAGCACCACTCAGTGTCTGTTAATTAACCTTACATACATACATACGGTATATGGTGTAACTTGTGAGGCTCTGTGTACACGGTTTTAGAGTTTTCGATAAATTAATTGCTTTTAGAAGTCGGGGTAATGGCAAATATGTGAGGAAAGTGAAAGTAGGAAATTAAAATCTATTAGGAGTGTGTGTATCTTGACAGTAGTAACATACCATCACGCCTGTATTCCCCGAACGGTTACGTAGAGTACTAATGTACACCCACATTTCGCCGGTACGTTTAGGTCCCATGTAATAGGGGGTGAGCCTATTGCCATTAACCGAGCACAAATCCAGACTACGAGCTGCTACTGAGAATTTCATAGAAAAACCCAATAACACTTTACTTGACCTGGGGATCGAACCCAGGACCTCTACGCTAGAGGTACCTGGACCTCTAGCGTAGCAGGCGTGCAGACAGTAGTGAAGAGAGTTAATGATTTAAACAAATAAAATATATTTTTATCAAAACTTAATGGGGATTTTTTATAGCACCTTTATTTACAATTTAAGCAAACGAAGTGTCTCAACTAATTAACACAAAGTATAACAAATATAGCCTGATAGCCTAGTGGTATGACCATTGGACTGCCAAGTCGAAGGTCTTGAGTTCGAATCCAAAGCACGCACCTCTGACTTTTCGAAATTATGTGCGTATTAATAATGAATTATCACTCGCTTAAACGGCGAAGGAAAACATCGTGAGGAAACCTGCATGCCTTAGAGATTTTCTCAACGGCGTGTGAAGTTTGTCAACCATCACTAGAACTGCGTGGTAGACTATAGCTTAATCCCTCGCAATCTGCGGTGAGAACCGTGTCCAGCAGTGGGGGTCAAGGAAAGTGTTCCTGCGAAATTAACCGTAGCAGCTTGGAGATTTGAGTTGTGCCCAGTTAATGGCAATAGACTTGACCACTATTACATGGGAACGAAACATAGGTCCCCCTGAACTGTGGCTATACCTACATTACTATCTCATGCACATTCACTCACCATCAACTCATATTCGACGACCTCTGTGGTCTAGTGGTTCAAGTACCGGACTGCTGATCATAAGGTCGTGGGTTCGATTCCCACAGGACACAATTATTTGTGTAGATAAAACATGAGTATTTGTGTTTGTCTGGGTGTTTCTTATATATTATAAGTATGTATTTACAAAAAAAGAAGTATATAAGTATTATATCCATTGTCTAGTACCCATAGTACAAGCTCTGCTTAGTTTGGGACTAGATGGTGTTGTGTAAAAATGTCCCAAAAAAAAAAAATATATTTACTGTCCAACTGCTGGTTAATTTCAGAGGAACACTTTCTTTGACCCGGGAGAGGGGTTAAGTAATAACCAAGCTGATCAACCGATTTGCAAGGTTAAGCTACGCTAGTCGCGGTCAGTCTGTGGATGGGTAACCATTCTTAACACATTGAGACCCCTCCGTACCTCGGAGAGCACGTAAAGCCGTCGGTCCCGGTTGTCATACGAACACCTATGACAATCGTTAGTGGTAGTCAGAAGCCCAAAAAGCCTGACAACCAGTCTATCAGGGTATCGGTATTACCCAAAAAATAGGTTGCCGAGGTCTGATGGCAGTCACATCGTGTAAAATACTGATATTCAGCCACATTTAGTTAGACTGGAAGCCGACCCCAATATAGTTGGAAAAAGGCTCGGAGAAAGAAGACTTGAGTTGAACCAGAAATCGATCGCATGAACTGAAGCGCAGCAGTCACATACAACCACTAGGCTTACAGGACAGCTCAACTATAAAAATACACAGTAAACCTTCTCGACTGTTTCAAGAATCAATTTACTTGTATCTACTTCGCCTTACAAAATTTCCCATAGGAAATAAGCTGAGTTTGAACTACCAAATTGACTTGGAAGTGGCGTACGAAAACAAAAGGTATACTTTGGGCGATCTTCTTGTGCTTTGTCCTAGGTGGACAAGAATAGGCGATGCGATGCTTCACATCAGACGCTCTATACAGGGTATTACAAAACTACCCGTAAAGCCGAAAGGAGGTTAAATGGGGCCTTATAAGGAGTCCATTCACAATATTTAAGAACCGTAGTAACGCTGTATAACATACCCCAAAAAAAGGAAAACAACAACGTCTAAGAATGAAAATAGAAAAACTATTAAAGTAGACAATTATTAGGTAAAATAGGTACGTAGGCCTTTCTGTTAAATAATCTGGTTTCCTGACATGACAGCTGACGAAATTGTTGGCTTTGATAATTAATTATATTTTTTGCGGGGTATTTTGTAACACGTTTTATAAACTTGCTAACATTATTGAGATGATATTTTTATGGGCCGTATTGCCTGAAATAAATAAATAATAATAATGTAAATGTAAAAAAAGAGCAGTGATAGCCTGGTGGACCATTGGACTGCCAAGTCGAAGGTCTCGAGTTCGAATCCAAGGCACGCACCTCTGTCTTTTCGAAATCATGTGCGTATTAATAATCACTCTCTTAAACGGTGAAGGAAAACATCGTGAGGAAACCTGCATACCTTAGAGATTTTTTCGACGGCGTGTGAAGTCTGCCATCCCGCATTTAGGCCAGCGAGGTGGATTATAGCCTAATCCCTCTCATTCTGTGAGAGGAGACTCCTGCCCAGCAGTGGGACAGCATATCCTAAGGTTTCTTTTTAAAAGGGTGTATAATTACTTTCCGTATATGTACCCCACCAACTATCTTCTGGGGACGTTAGGTTTTAATTCCTTAGAGGTCAGAAGAGGGCTTGATCAACTTTTGGTAGCATGCAAAGCTCTTCGAGGACAAATTGATTGCCCAGAGCTCCACAACCTATTCTGTCGACTGTATATCCCCGGTAAGTACCTCGGGCATCGCCGAAGCTGCCGACACAAATTGTTTGCGCCACCAGGATGTCATACGGTCGCCAGAGCCGAATCCCCTGTGTGCCGTACCCTTAAGGTGCTTAATGCCCTCCTGATGGTCCACTCCGAATGTGACGTGTTTGCAGATGAATGGAGAGAAATTGCGCGAGTATGTCTGATGTTCTGCGAGATGAAGTATGCGAGAGCGTCCACTATTCCGTGTTAGTGTTAGCTTCTAGGTAATTAATATTAAGTATTCTAGTTATTACGTTACCCTTTTTGTTTGTTGTTTTTCTTAATGTGTACCTATGTTTCTATGTTAATTAATGTAATTGGTTTTCAACCGTTTTGATTAACTATAAATAAATAAATAAATAAAATAAATAAATATCGGTAGATGATGAATGTAATAATGTAAGAATTAACGCAGATAGACACAATTGTAAGCGATAATATTAAGAAAGCTGTGCTCGTCTATAAATTGATGTAATCATAAGTAACCTTATCTCTGTGATTATCATATTATGTCAATGTATGTGACTATGTTGTTGACGTGCCATAATAAAATAAATAAATAATAATACCTATTATTAGTATTAATAATATTTTATAATAATAATACTATTGAAAGGCGTATTGTATAAGATACGATACCTCTCTACGAGAAAACGTTGTGTTGGCAGTGGGACTTTGACCCTTATACTGCCATACCAACTATTCCTCTTTCGTTTTACAGGGTCGGCAACGCGCAAGTGATACCCCTGGTATTACAAGCTTCTATAGGCTACGGTAACCGCTAACTATCAGGTGGACTGTACGCTTGTTTGCCACATTAGTAGTATAAATAAATACCACCATGGCAGGCTGTGGTCGCGACGTGCCTACAAAATTCAAATTCACGCTAACGTTGCGGATCTCTTCGCATCTCATCGCATCGCTCACGATTATTACCTAGGACAGTGCTACGCTACGTCCCTAATATAGACCTCTGGTGGCACGTTATGAGTTTAGGGGGTGAGTCTCAAAAAGTTGGAAGGTTCTTTATCGTTGTTGTCAATTTATAGGACCGTGTTTCACAAAATTGGATATTGATATGTTGAATACAATCGCCCTCATCCTCCGTTTTCCCAACTATGTTTTACAGGGTCAGCAACGCACAAGTGATACTCTTGGTGTTGCAAGTGTCTATAGGCTTCGGTAACCGCTTACTATCAGGTGGTGTCCATAGATTAGATAGGAACCAGTTATTTAAAATATTCAAATTATTTTGAGCTTCCTTCATAATATTAATTAGGTTGTGTCCAAAATAAAATAGACAAATGTCTTCTGCATAAAGTGTAATGCTGGCTGATGTTATAAAATTATTTATGTTATTGATATAAATCAAAAATAGCAAAGGACCCAAGATTGACCCTTGAGGAATTCCGTAGATCAATTTGTTTTATCTTTTAAGAAACAATTACTTTTTTCTGCGATGGTGTTGAAGATCTCTCAGAAGGTTTAACGCTAACAAGTTTAGAAGGGAATTGAATGAAAACAGTTATATCGGTGAAGCTGTAATTTGGTTATAAAGGTTAGTTGAAAAGACAGTTTCACAAAGAGATATACCATCACGCCTGTATTCCTGGGCTTGGAAGGGTTTGGCAGAGGTGTAATGTACTGCCACCGCTCGCCATGGGACTTATAAGTCCCATGTGGTAGGGAGTGAGCCTAATTTTTTATTTTTTATTATACTACTAAGGTGGCAAACAAGCATACGGCCCACCTGATGGTAAGCGGTTACCGTAGCCTATAGACGCTTGCAAAACCA
Source organism: Acronicta alni (assembly GCA_964056405.1). Classification (NCBI taxonomy): domain Eukaryota; kingdom Metazoa; phylum Arthropoda; class Insecta; order Lepidoptera; family Noctuidae; genus Acronicta; species Acronicta alni. The sequence goes on from OZ043935.1 coordinate 2,689,410, forward strand.
GTGGTGTTACTTGCGTGTTGCCGACCCTGTAAAACAAAAGAGGAATAGTTGGGTTGGCAGTGGTCAACACCACGTTTCCTCGTGGAGCACGGCCATCAACAGGGCGTAAACTCTGAGCTGCTACTGAGAATTTCATAAAAAAAACTGCTTGACCTAGAACTAAATTCTAGGGCCTCATATTCAGCTATTTTTGCGACCATCAACCCATATACTGTTTCATTGCTGGGCACGGGTCTCCTCTCAAATTGAGAGGGATTAGGCTATAGACCGCCACGCCGGCCTAGTGCGGGTTGGCAGAATTCACACACGGTTGAGAAAAATCTCTAAGTCATTTAGGTTTCCTCACGATGTTTTCCTTCACCGTTTAAGCGAGTGATAATTAATTATTAATAGGCAGATGAATTCGAAAAGTCGAAAAGAGGTGTGCGCCCTGGAATAAATCGAGATGGAATTCGAGACCTTTGATTATCACTAGCCTATCACTGCTTCCCGAACATGCAAACTCTTAAAATAAAGTTCAACAAAAAGTCTGAGGTGCCTTACACTCGAGACTTTTGTCTTGGCAGTCCAATGCTCATGTCACTAGGCCATCACTGCTATACTAGATCAATGAGTAGTCCAAATATAACACAGTGCTTTTGTTGTGTCGGTTAAATATTATTTAATTGTAATAAGTTCATTTATAGTTAATAAGCAGTATGTGCAGGCTTATGGAATAATAATTGTATTAATAAATTGGCCACCTGAAATTTTAATGAGCTTTTGGTCATAGTACCTTTTAATATAATGTAATTTCGCAATTATGTACAGTCTGAGGCCATAAGTCCAGTAGCAGTCTGTCCACATAATGATGAAAGAGTGCGATATACGAGATCGTATGTGTGCAAAATGTTTGTTATAGAAAAAGGTCGTAAGTGCGACTTGTTTTGATGCGATAGATTTGTGAGACAGCTACTGGACTTATAACCCCGACCGTACTTACACAACAAAGCAACTGCCATCAGGCCTCTGCAATACAATTTGTGAGTAATACACGATCCTCGGGATCCAGACTCTCAGGCTTTTTGGGATTCTGACTGACGACTGTCATAAATGTTTGCTGGCAACCTAGATCGACGGCTTTACGTGCTCTTCAAGGCCCGGAGGAGTGTTGATGTGTTAAGAATGGACACTCATTAATAGTATTACCGCGGCCAGCACAGCTTAACCTTGCAGATTGGATGTACAGACGCCAGCAGGTCAAGCTATCCAAAACTGTCAAATTTTCCTAATTGAATATGAACTTTATTACTTTGCATTAAAGTTGAAAATCAATCGAAGAAATTTGACATATTGTGGTAGCTTGATGTGCAGGCGTCTGTACTCACGAGCCCCTCTTCATTATAATCAATCCTGTCCCACTGCTGAGCATGGATCTCAAAATTACTAGGGATTAGGCTATAAGTTCACCACGCTTGCATAGTACTGGTTAACAGACTTCACACGTCGTTGAAAAAACTCTCAAAGGCTTCCTACGATGTTTTCCTTCCCCGTTCAAGCGAGTGATAAAATTATTAATACTCACATGAATTCGAAAAGTCAGAGTTGCGCGCCTTGGATTCGGACTCACGCACATGAATTCGACAAGTCAGAGCTTGGATTCGCACTCGAAACCTTTGACTTGGCGGTCCAATAGTCATAGCGCTAGGCTGCACTGCTATTTTGTCTAAGTATATTTTTTATGGGACCCCTATCCCATAAAAAATAAGCAGACGGATCGCCTGATGGTAAGCGATTTCCGCCGCCCATGGACACCCGCAACACCAGAGGAGTCACAAGAGCGTTGCCGGCCTTTACCTAACCCTTTGGGGAATATAGGTATGATAGTATGTTCTGTTATATACAATGTAAAGAATTTACGGTAACATTAAATTGACTTCAACTTTCAGTAACTTTCTGTTTCGATTTGAGTCCCAAAGTAACAAAAGCGCTCCCAATTTGTTACCAAACACGTCACGTTACAATGTAAACGCCAAACGCCCAAATTCCCCGAATTTGAGACTGAAACTTTCTCACGATATCCTTCGCAAATGAAAATTTGAGAAGGGCTCCAAAAAGTTTCAGGCATCCATTGTCACCTTTGATACCTTTATCTTGATAGCGGAATGAAATCCGAAGGCTTGAGATCAAAAGCACCTTGAGGATAAATTCTTAAAATACCTTTGCTCCAAAATTCCTTTGATATAAATCAGAAACACCTGAAAGAATTATTGTCCTTTTTGTAGGACATAAAATCCAGATTTTTCCTGTCCGGTATCCAAAAAAAATTCACCGATTTTTGAACGGTTAAAGAGTTGGTAGCAAAAAGGAATTCGTAGGAGGTTCAACTTTTAAAACTTGTTACTTTAGAATTTGATGTAGAATAAATTTGTTTATCTATTACAACATTTTTGTACTTAAAATTACATTGAGGTTGGTGTATGAAATGAGTTTAAAGGTTATGCTTTTTCAAGGAATTGTTTGATACTTAAAAAATATAGTATTTAAATTTTTAGGTACGATTTTTATTCACGTTACACAGAAAAATATTAATTATATCTTCGTACAAAAGCCCGCGTAAGCATGCGTTATCTAGCTGCAGAGTTTAACAGGGGTACGGTACGGTACGGTCAGCAACGAAAGCCACTGCTAAATTTTGAAAACATGACAACTGAAAAACTTGTCAAAAGATTTTTTTATTAAGAAGGTAAGGCAAATATTTAATGGTTCACAGGTCAATAACTTCATATTAAAAATCGTATTGAAGATTCTAACATGTTCAGCGACTTTCCTTGCTGACTGTACCACTGCATTGCTAAATATTCTGCTACTAAGCAATAGTCTGCTAACATTATTGTGTCCTTTTTTCGACCTTTGTATTTATCGTCAAATAGCGGAATGATTAGATAAAAAAGCAGTAATAGCCTAGTGGGATGACCATTGGACTGCCAAGTTAAAGGTCTCAAGTTCAAATCCAAGGTATGCACCTCTGAATTTTCAAATTCATGTTGTGCTTATTAATAATTAATTAATTATCACTCGCTTAAATGGTGAAGGAAAACATCGTGAGGAAACCTGCATACCTTAGAGATGTTTCTCGACGGTTTGTGTAGTCTGCCAACCCGCACTAGGCCAGCGTGGTGGACTATAGCCTAATCCCTCTCGATATGAGAGGAGACCCGTGCCCAGCAGTGGGACAGTATATGGATTGATGATGAAGCAATAATGTGCTAAATTTATTGTGTCTTACTTTCTACCTTTGTATTTATCGTCAAATAACGGAGATTATTAGACGATGATAATGGAGAGTGTAGATAGGTGAAAATACAGAGTCTACGAAGTCGAGTCAAGTTACTTTAAAATATTAAGACGGTCATATTCTATTCTAGACTTTCCTTTCTAGTATCGTAAAGGATCTTAAGCAGAAATGGCGTGTCTGAATATTTTATACGAAGTTAGCACTTACCTTGAGATTCTTCCACTTGTTGTTTGGACACGAATCTGCAAGAAAGACAGGACATTTTATTTTTAAAAAATATTGTGACATTAAAACACAGGTTATTGACGTGGCTCAAAAGGCTGCCCAACTTAAATGGGACTGGGCAGGACATGTCTGTCGCATGTCCAACGAGCTGTGGGCCCGAAAAGCTCAGGACTAGTGCCCTGAAACAGCGACACGTGGTCGCGGCAGACCACGAAGGAGATGGCGGGACGAACTGGATGTCTTCCTTGAGAATTGGAAAGAAGTAGTGCATTAACGCGACCGTTGGAAGGAACGGAGGGAGGCCTTTGCCCAGCAGTGGGACAGCACGGGCTAATAATAATAATTATAATAATTGTGACATGTTACACAGCACCCTAGTGTCAAATTAATCAGAGCTTGTAATATGGGAACTAGACAATGGATATAACACAATGGATTATTAAATATTATACTTTTAATAAATCAGTCAGTAAGGAACTTTGTTTTTTTTTTATAAACTACTGAGATGAATATAATGGAATAGAATAATTATTTATTTCTAGAATGTAGAAATATAAAATGAGTATTTAGTGAGCCTAGTACATTCTGCCTATTATAAAGTATGCAATTTTTTTATGTTCACAATACAGTTTGACTTAAGTCTAACCTATGTAAGTAAAATGTGAAAATAAAATGAAAATGTTAACTACAACTACTTATTACACTGATCAACTGATATGCAAGGTTAAGCTGCGCTAGACGCGGTCAGTCTGTGGATGGGTGTGGCTGTCATTTAAAGCCGTCAGTCCCGATTGTTATATGAACACCTATGAGAATTGTTAGTGGTAGTCAGAAGCCCAAAAACCCTGACGAACAGTCTATCCTCAGGGTATCGGTATTACCTAATTAGTAATCGTGTTGGGTTGTGTTACGTTACGTTACGTAACGTTCTGTAACGTTATGTTACGTAACGTGTAACGTAACGTCAAAATTGCCTGTTGTGCAAATATTTTTCTTCGGTATTAGTGCTAAGTACAATTTCTTGTAGTGTGGACGCGACTCATAAATTTAGGTACAGTGGAAATTCTATTTTCTCAGGTAGTGCAATAAATCTGTATTATGACTAGTGTGCCTCGCGGCTTTGTCTGTTACGAGTGATAATTTAAGCTAAAGTTTTCACAACGATTAACACAAATTGCATACACGTATACCACGTTGTAATAGCGATAGTTCAGTGGACTACCGAGTCAAAGTTCTCAAGTTCGAAATCAAGTCATGGACTTTCAATTTTTGAAATGATGTGCATTGTTAACTAACACGCTTTGTTACTCCAGGACCTGGGTCTTGGGTTTGCTTCCCAGGTCAGGCACTGTTATTGTTATTCATCTTTCCATGAAATTCTCAATAGCAGCTCGGAGTTTGGATTTGTGTCCACTACACCCGACCTAAATACTGGCCTGTTCCTACGCCCGGTGCGAGGGCGCTGGGCGCGGATCGGCAGGGAGGAGGCACTCTCTCTCACCCTAGGGCAGACAATGCCCTGTTCCAACCACCATAAACGGCCACGGGCGGCGGACTTGGGCAAGTCCGACCGCCCACTCACAAGGCCCGAGCAGGTGACGCGGTTTGCAGTTTCCGCGTCCCGCTCAGCGGATCGGTGGAAGAAGGGGAGGGAGAACATTATGTCTCTCTCCCCTTACGCGTAGGGGGCCGCTGAGGCGGCCCGTTACTGCCGGGTCTGCGGACGAATGCTACAGCGCTCCCGTAGTCCTGGCATTAAAGTGGTGACGCGAAACGCCGAGGTTGGTTTTAGTCGGTAGATCGCTCTTACCAGAGCGGAGTCCGACACACCCCACCGTTCTCCCCGGAGAGTGGTGGGTAAGTGCATAAAGCATTTCCAACCGCGTCAAAAAAAAAAAAAGCTTCCAGTCTAGCCAGCTGAGTAGAGCTGAATATATTTCTGAGCAATACCGATATCCTGAAGTTAGACTGATTGTCAGGCTTTTTGTGCTTCTGACTACCACTAACGATTGTCATAGGTTTTCGTATGACAACCGGGAACGACGGCTTTACGTGCTCTCTAAGACACGGAGTGGTTGAGAATGGTCACCCATCCACAGCTTAACCTTGCAAGTCGGTTGATCAACGTAGTTACAACTTAGCCACGAGCCCCATTCATCTAATCCAGGCGAGTCCTATGACCATAAAAGCAGAAAAGAAAATCCGTTGCCTTTTATAAATATTTGAAAAACAAGTAAGTCTGAATATTAATTTATCTTATTGTATTTTTTGGCATTTTCCATGCTAAGATTTTGGCTACAGGTACACAGACGACGCTATGACCACTAAGCCACGCGCCTCCCACCCGCCTAGTCGAAATTTGCCTTCACATTTAGAATTTACGTCTTTGCATGCAAATGTTTCCGGACAACTATGGAATGCGCCATCCATAAAATATTCCTTTATTTGAGCAATCAACGAAATAATAAACTTTAAAATATTACCAGGAAAATATCCAACACTATTAGTGTTGTTACCAATGATACCACTGGGGTGTCGTTCAGCGGTGTCTTCTCTATTACAATGTATCGTTTATACTTCTGTACTACAAATATTCGATTTCCATAACAGAAGCTGGAATAACGTCATGCCATCTAAAACGCGATGTAAAATATAGATATTAAAATTGGAAACAAACGTTGTCTTTTACGAACGCTCCGAACAGAATTTATGTTCCTTCTTTAAAAGTATAAACCCTTGTGGCCGCTTCTTACACCGTAGTGTAACCGTTGCCGAATTCTCTGTGTCGAAACGACAAAGAGCATTCCCTATTAATACGAATACCTTCATTTATGAGAAAAGATATAGAAGCCAGCACATCAAGCTACCCCAATCTGTCAAATTTCTTTGATAGATTTTCAACGTTATCACAAACAATAAGGTTCATTTTCAATTGGATAAAATTGATAGTTTGACCTTCTAGCATCTGTACATGTAAATAGAGTTCATAATTAATATTATGAATGCGAAAGTAACTGTAAGTGTGTCTGTTCACGCCTAAACCGCTTTACCGAATTTGGTGAAATTTGGTACAGAAACAGATTAGGCCTTTGAGAAAGACATAAGTTATCTTTTGTCCAAAAAAATCTTTTGGGATATGAATGTAACAGCCAGTATTATACCTAGAAAATACCATCACGCTTGTACTCCCTGAAGGGTTAAGGGGCGAGCCTATTGCCATTAGCCGGGCATAAGTCCAAATTCCGAGCTGCTACTGAGATTTCATAGAAAATCCCAATGATACTGTCTGTGAATAAAAAAAAAAGTATCACAGAGATTGTTTAGTTTATCAGCCGTCAGATTAAAAAAAGCGGCCTTTTCACTGAGGTGGCAAACAAGCATACAGCCCACCTGATGGTAAGTAGTTACCGTAGCCTATAGACGCTTGCAACACCAGTGGTATCAAATGAACAGTAAAACGAAAGAGGAAATGGTATTTGCCAGTATGTCCCCCCACTACCAACACAACGTTTCTTTGCGGAGCACGGCTCACGTGAAAACACTTCGGTGTAAACAGCAGTGGGACCTATCTTGTAACTCGGGTCTCACCGAAGCGAAACGTAAACATATCGGGGCAGTAAACATATCCCACCAAGTTGGATAGCAGCCGCTTCTATCCAATATTCTTTTTAAATGGATACTTGAAAAGACTGGTTTTAGTACATTATTGACCTATACAAATTATGGACGAATTTTGCCCAACTATGTTGGGATGGGCTTCCAGTCTAACCAGATGCGCCTGAACATAAGAGAGAAGAAGAAGAAGAAGAGAGGTAGGGCATAGAGGGATTCCACTCAAATTGGAGCTGCCCGACTGGGGAAGTACCCTCCGCCTTGCAGAAAATCGAAGTGAAATAACACTGCTTTGAGCTGGGTTGTGTTCTTTACGGTAAGCAAGGTTGCCAGTGTTCTGCGAGGAAACGTGGGGGGGCACATTAACTCTTATACTGCTAACCCAACTATTCCTCTTTCGTTTTACAGGGCCCGCAACGCGCAAGTGATACCCTTGGTGATGCAAACGTCTATAGGCTACGGTAACCGCTTAGCATACAAAGGTGGTCCTTATGCTTGTTTGCCACCTTAATGTTATAAAAAAGTTCATTTTTAACAAAAAAACATAATTTGCCTTAACGCAATTTCCTTCACAAGAGACGCGTTGTTCAATTCATAATACCAGGATCGCATTAATATAAGGAGAGCGCTTATTATGGCTACCCAAAACTGTCCCTTCATCAATTAACTGGGCCTCCGCCCTTATTGAAAGGATATGTTTGAAACTGTTTGAATAGACGCAAGGGAACATTATTCACTTAATCTAGATAACAACTATTGGGTGTTGATTACAGTTTCATGTAGAATTTGTTGTTAAATACGGGTTTTGGGGCTTGGGATTACCAAGAGAATAGATAATAAATTGTGTGCAGATAAATGAAACTGCTATAATCAATTCTGACTTTTTTTTTAAAGTAGGTACGGAACCTCTTCATGGATCATTGTAAAAAGTACTCCAACTAGTTTTGTAGTTTTAAAAGGTAAGCTCTACTTATGCTGCAGAGTTCGTCTGGTAGGTACGCAATAATATGCTAAGCAATATATGCTAATATTATTGTGTTCAGGTTTGTAGAGTAGCCAGTGAAATTACTGCGCATATGAGAGGCAAAAACTGAGATATAACAGTTGATGTTGCGAGCGTCTATAGAAAGAAAGTGAAAAAGAAAGACAGAAACAAAGAAAGAAAGAAGAATAAATAAAAAGAAAAAAAGAAGGAACCAGAAAAAAAGAGCAGGAGAAGGAAAGAAAAATAAAGAAAACGATATAAAAAGAACGAAAATGTATTGTGACGGTCACAACGACAGCATATGAAAAAGAACAAAACGATAGCGATAGTCTTAACCTAGATAAGTCCCCCTAGATCGTCGTCGTACGTTATCTTGTGCGATGTCAGAATAATGTGTCTTAAATCTCCTTTTAAGTCATGTTATCTAAAAAAAAGAAGTTTGTACTTGTGACTTATTAATGGCAAAATAGTAATAATAACTTTTTATTTGATGATAAAGAGTTACATACCTTACAGACTAACATATATATTATAATATACAAAATGTGGTAGTATATAAAGAAACTTAAAAGGCTCGCTTCTTTACTTCTAACCTATCATATACTTTTTTTTATAATACGGTAAGTCCTCATGGATCATCCACCATCTGGGGATGTGGCAGAGTGTGTCGGACTCATACAGTCTAAAAACCGTACTTGCCTTCACTTGTCTTATACTCCATGTCCATCCATGGGATCAGTGAAACCTAGCACATACTGGCAAACTGTGGGTGTAAATATGCCTCTGCATAATTCTTTAGGGAACACGGGCTTACAGATACGTATACAGAATGTTACAAATCTACCCGTAAAGCCGAAAGGAGGTTAAATGAGTCCATTCACAATATTTAAGAACCGTAGTAACGCTGTATAACATACCCAAAAAAAGGAAAACATCAACACTTATGAATGAAAAACAGAAAAGTATTAAAGTAGACAATTATTAGGTAAAATAGGTACGTAGCTCCTTCTGTTACATAATTTGGTTCCCTGACATGACAGCTGACAAAATGTTTCGACTTTGATAATTAATTATATTTTTACGGGGTATTTTGTAACACGTTGTATAATGGTACAAGTATCTAACAGGTGCATTCTACTAAATAATATATCAAAGTGAATCTGTAAATGAAAGCGCATCTCTCTACGGTACCGTCAATTACTTATGAGAGAGAGACAGATCTGTCAATATGATTTCAACGTAGACAGTTTGTGGAATACAGTCAAACGGGGTGAATAGGGATGAATCGGGACAAAACTTTAAAAAGAAAAATGGATGATGATAAATAAATAAATAAATATTTTGGGACATTTTTACACAGCACCGTAGTCCCAAACTAAGCAGAGCTTGTACTATGGGTACTACTAGACATTGGATATAATGCATAATTATATACTTTTTTTATGATGATAATGATGTTGGAAAAGGCGAAGTTCTGCCTCAATTCACCCCTGCACCACTATTCACCCCGTTTGACGTTACTTGAAAGACTATTTACTATAATGTATATTATACTCTAAATAACTTCTTATCGTATGAATGGTTAAACAGTTTACGAGTCACTCGCAAACTGTTGCCATCTCAATAACGTTAGGGGTATTCAATTAGGCCATTAAAATAGCACTTCTAAAAATGCAAAACTAATTGCAATGAATAATTGAATATTATGTCAATGGGGCAGTGTCAAAAAAAGCAGTGATAGCCTAATGGTATGACCATTGAACTGCCAAGTTCGAGCTCGAACGCAAGGCACGCACCTCTGACTTTTCAAATTCATGTGCGTATTAATAATTAATTATCAGTAGCTTAAACGGTGAAGGAAAACATCGTGAGGAAGCCTGCATACCTTAGAGATTTTTCTCGACGGTTAATGAAGTTTGCCAACCCGCAATAGGCCAGTGTGGTGGTCTGATCCCTCTCAATATGAGAGGAGACCCGTGCCGTGGACAGTATATGGGTTGATGATGACATGTCAATAGAGAACTTGCATTAAAATTATTTGGAAAAATAATATTAGTAATCCAATAATGATAGCCGTTAAAAGTGCATTAGTGGAAGATTTATTCCAAATTTTTTTTTGGGAAATATTTTAATTATAAGTAACGTGAATTGAAACTTGATTTAAAACACCAATCAGCGCGCAGTGACGTCAGTCCTTAAGTCAGTTAAGCTGAATTCAAAAACATATTAAACAATTAATGTCTTAAAACATTAATAATATCTACAAAATGGGAAAAGGATTTATAAAACAGACTCACGAAATTTACCTAAAGTTGATACGGACCAAACCTCAACAATCAAACTTTATAAAAAGGTCGCATTTTGACCACCGTTGGACCTAGAAATGTTTTACAAAGTTTTTTAAGAGGAAAAGAGGTTAAAACAAAAGTATTTACTTACTTTTTTAAATGTTCTGCATAAAGTACTGCATCTTCGTTATTTGCTGTAGTACCTGAAACAACGATTTCATTTTGTATTAGATATTTTATTTTTTTTTGTTTAATGCAAATTTATATAGACAGAACAAAATAATGCTGAAATCTTCACTTAATCCCAGCAGAGTGAGAACCAACTGAAATAATTCTTTAATATATACATCAAAGCAATGTCGCCGTTAACATCAAAACCAAGTTGTTGAACAAAGCTGAGCAAACAATTTACGAACAATCTTTTATGAGCACTTCAAAGGAAATAAATATCCACAAATGTATACAGTGTTAGTGTATAACTACACTAATATCATAAACAGGTAAAGTTTGTGAGTTTGTTAGGTTGTAGGGGGTAATCTCTGGATGTACTGAACCGATTTTAAAAATAGAAAGCTACATTATTTGTGTGTAATAAGGCTATATTTATATATAATATGTACGGTCAACAAAAGAGTTAGGTATACACGCAGCTAATTAATAATCTGTGTTTTGATATAGATAGTGTAATAATGTGACACGCAATAATTGTGTCAAAACGTAGGTATTGTAAGCAGCTACATACCTAACCCTTTGGCACGTAATTATTTAAGTCGAAATCTGTATAAAAATGCATATTTCGTTTGCTATCTGTATACTTAACTCTTTTGTTGACTTTACATGTTGCACCCGTGTAAAGCCGGAGCGGATTGCTAGTGTATATTAAAACAAATAAATCATCCTAAGAACCAGATGCGGCTGAATATCAGTATTTTACACGAAGCGACTGCCATCAGACCTTTGTAACCCAATTTCTGGACAATACCGATATCCTTGGGATAGCCTGGTTGTAAGGATTTTTGTCTTCTGACTACCAATAACGATTACTTATAGGTGTTCGTATGAGAACCGGGACCGACGGCTTTACGTACCTTCCGAGTCCCGGAGGAATCTCAATGTATTAATAATGGTCACCCATCCACAGACTGACCACGACCTTGCAGATCGATTGCTCAGCGTAGTAATTAGTCAGTTAGTAGTTTTATCACTTATAACAAAAAAAACTTAAGAGGTGTCAAGGGACACCCGGATGGAACGAAGTTCCTTTCATTAAAATTTAATAATTAAAAATAAAAAAACCTGTATACACTCAACAATTCACAACGCGCGAAATTCAAATATTGTCATTCACTCAATAATATTTGAATGCTTGTCAACAATATTTGAATTTCGAAAAAAGCGTCGTGACAACTTTTCGTAAGATTTTTTTCCATCTAGCCCCCTTTCACAACGCGCGATAAGGAACTTCGTTCCAAAACTTCGTTCCAATAATTTATAATAAAAATCAATAACATACCATCATACCATCACGCCTGTATTCCCCGAAGGGTAAGGCAGAGGTGTACTAATGTACACCCACATTTCGCCGGTATGTTTAGGTCCCATGTAACAGGAGGCAAGCCTATTGCCAATAACCGGGCACTCGGGTAGAGTCTTTCTTTTAAATTATCGTTGTAATTTGGCTAATTAACTCAAAATCGTTATAAAATATAGTCTATATTATTATTCTGATGTATAAATAATAATAGTGAAAAGTTTCATCAAAATCCGTTCAGTAGTTTTATCGTGAAAGAGGCACAAACTTCCATCCATCCTTCAAACTTTCACATTTTTAATATTAGTTGGACAGCACTATGTATGGGACATACACAATAATACCCATAGTATTACAAAGCTTAAACAACGCATATGACATAAGCCTCTTAGCGTATAACTATTCAAATGCCGTACACAGGTTCACCACAATGCTATTTCAACAGTTAAATCTGTGTTCATGACATAAAACACATAATCACGCCTGTATTCCCCGAAGGGTTAGGCAGAGATGTACTAATGTACACCCACATTTCGCCGGTATCTTTAGGTCCCTTGTAATAGGGGGTGAGCCTACATTAAGCTACCTTGCATATCTACCTACCTACATATCTACCTTGCATATCGAGCAATGTAGGCCATAATATTTCAATGATCACAATTTAGACACAAAAGCAATCATTTCAAACTGATGCGGGCTCCACCAGCTGTCAAACTGAACTGATATATCGGACTGCTCCGAATTACTGGGATTACATTGTCAATAGTGTACGCCGATATGTTTTATTGCTATCCCGGGATTCAGACTAAGTACGACTGATTAATGCCCTCGGGCATTTTGGTGCGGTGAAATACTTTTCGTGTTTACTGTATTTGGCCTACACTGTATGTTTGGATTTCAGTTGTGGTTGGTTGGGGATAATTGTTTTCGTTTTTTTTTCGTTTGCGGTTATTAATCCCTCGTTAGTCTAACCTAACCGACAGTTACGCTGGAGATCGTTTGTTCCCAGGTTTTATTTGAGGTAGGGGTAGTGGGAGTAATTTCACTCAAATTGGAGCTGCCCAACTGGGGAAGTAATGTGACAAAGTGGTATGACATATGACCATGCACGCACTTCTGTTCATTCATGTGTGTATTAATAATTAATTATCACACATTGGTGTTTCCCTTGCGTTATGACATGTCCTTCTTTAAACGAGGCCTAAAAAGAGCTCTCTACCACACACAGTAGGCGGCGGCACAGCTCTGTCCCCGACGTTGCTGATGTCCATGGGCGGCGGTAACCACTTACCATCAGGTGGGCCGCCTGCTCGTCTGCCACTGTAGGCAATAAAATAAAAAAAACATACTTAAACGGTGAAGGAAAACATCGTGAGGAAACTTGCATGTCTTAGAGATTTTTTTCAACGGTGTGTGAAGTCTGCCAACCCGCACTAGGGCAGCGTGGTGAACTGTAGCCTAATCTCTCCCAATCTGAGAAGAGATACGTGCCCAGCAGTGGGACAATAAAAAATATGGGTTGATGACGATCTTATATATATTATCATCAAGCGCTGCCATTACAGTTTAATGTACCAAACTACTTTTTTTAGGCTTACTGTTAGTCTTTGTTACACAATTTCATTTGTTTTTATTTTATTTTAAAATGATATTATGTGATCTAACTGCAACTTCTCGTCGAGTGCAATTTAATTTTAGAAACTTAATTGGTGACATTATTATGTCCTTTCCTGTTGTAATTATAGTACTGTACTGTTTCTTAAACCGCAATAAATAATATTAAAAAAAAAATATAAATCTAAATAGGTAACTTACATACTTCTAGTCATATTAATCGCTTTACGATAGTATCCGAACTACGCCGGAAGGAACCGAAAGTCTTGAGACTCTTCTCAAGACGTTTGGACAACGCTTTTTACTGTGACGATTTCTACCAAATCCTACCGCAACCAAAAAGGTGAAGTATTTGGAAAGAAATTTTCTAAAAAATACAGACACATTGAGTCATTCATCTCTTTGAAGCAGGTAAAAATATACTTGCTTCGCACACAAAAGGAAAATACCCAAAATCTCTACAACAATTCGTGCAAATATTTTTGACAGTGGACCTGTCAAAACATCATCGCGCTTTACCCTCGTCAAGGTGAGCAGACATAGCGGTCGCGACGTGAGTCCGGCTTAGCAGTTATACGGGAAATATTGAGTGAATTTATCTGATTTAATATTATACTGGAGTATTTCTATCTATGGCAGTGAGTGGTGAATTCTCGCTTCCAGCTGTCATTCATCTATGGCCAGGAACGTGAGCGTGTAGGAAGCAAGTTTATTCTACTGAGGTGGCAAACAAGCATACGGCCCACCTGATGGTAAGCGGTTACCGTAGTCTATAGACGCTTGCAACACCAGGAGTATCACTTGCGCGTTGCCGACCCTGTATTGAAAGAGGAATAGTTGGGTTGGCAGTATAAGGGTCAAATTCCTCCCACTACCAACACAACGTTTCCTCGTGGAGCACAAGCAACCTTGCTCACCGTAACAAACACAACACAGCTCAAAGCAGTGTTATTTTACTTCGAAGTTATTGCGAGCAAGTTATTCTTGCAAAAGAGCAGCGGAAAGGGAGAGATAGAACCAGAGACATGCTTCTCTATCAGACCTCGATCCACGTCATCCAGGCTCCATGAGTTGTGGAATGCGAACGGCTAAATTGAAGATTCCGCCGTCCAAACAGATAATGGCACCAATGAGACTCCAGTTTGCTACGTATCTTCGATTAAGATCCTACGGAAGGCCTCGATGATTGAAGGGTTCCAGTGATGGCTGGACCACAGCCTGTCAAGGGCATAGTGAATTTCATGGATCCCATGGCCATGACTATAGGGTAAGTGAAGGTAACTGCGGTATTAGTATGATACTGCATTCCCGGGCCCGTTTAAAAAAAAGGGGTATTTCTATCTTTCTATTTGTCTATCCAGATGGTAACAACCACTGCTGAGTGAAGACCTCTTCTCAATTCCACAATTTGCCGATCTTATGCAAGTCACATCCACTGTTTGTCACCACCCTCACAATATCATCCAACCATATTATGGCTGGTGGTCTGCCCTGCGATCGTTTTATATCCCTTAGCCACCAATCTGCTACTGCTAGTCTACCTACGATCATCTCTCCTTATTAAGTGGCCTGCCCATCCCCACATAAGTTCTTTTTAAATTTAATTGGCTCAAAAAACACGAATAGGACAGATTTAGGCGGTTATCAATGGCCTTCTCTAGGTAGAAAGGTTTAGAGGAAAGAGAAAAATATCTATATTTTTTAAGGTTGTAGGCTGTGTTCATGTTGCGAAGATAAAATTAAAAATAAAATTAAAATAACAAAATCAAGCTGAGACAGACAGACAAACAAAATTGAATATTATTCTATTCAGTACTATAATTTTATTATTTTACGTCATAGAAATCGTAGACCGTCGTAGCACGTCGTAGACATCGTAGACCGTCGTAGCACATCGTAGACATCGTAGCCGCGTAGCAGTTTCGTAGTCGCTATTTATTTATGAGAATATTATTAAGCTCGAGTCTTGTATGAACGTACATTTTTAAAGCAAATTCTTAATTTTATTCTTGAATACAGAGGAGAATGTTTTTAATAAAATACTGGTATTAAAGTTTGTCATTTATCGCTTGTAGGTTTAGCTTAGTTTATAATAATGTGATTTCATTAGCTGAATTCAAAGATGAATAAAAAATTAAATAAGGCTATTGTCATAAGGAACTCGAAATTTAGATTTGAGCTCTGTAACATGAAAACTAAAACATTCTCGTACAAATAATAAATGAGTATATAATACTAGTAATAAGTACATAATACCTAGTAAAAGCCTAGTGGTATGACCATTGGACTGCCAAGTCGAAGGTCTCGAGTACCAACTCAACCCACCTCTGACTTTTCGAAATCATGTGCGTATTAACAATTAATTATCACTCGCTTAAACGGTGAAGGAAAACATCGTGAGGAAACCTGTATGCCTTAGATTTTCTCAACGGCGACTGAAGCCTGCCACCCGCATTAGGTCAGCGTAGTAGACCATAGCCTAACCCCTCTCAATCTGAGACCTGAACCCAACAGTGGGACAGTATATGGGTTGATGATGATATAATACTAGCTGGCCAGGCAAACGTTGTCCTGAAAACTGATTGCAGAACCACCTACCGAATTCTATAGTGGATCTAAATTATCAAGGGACTGGCTAAAAAATACAACAATTTTCACCAAAATTGGTTGAGACGTACAAAATAATTATATTAGTTAAGGTACAGAATACAGATACAAATCAAAGTCAATGTGTTGCTAGTAATGTAAAAATTGAACGTCGTTCGATTTACTCGCATGTGATAGATTATGTAGGTAGATTTAACTCGGTTATTGTTTAATGTATTTCTGTAATATTTTACTTTGAAGCCGTTCTATAGCATAGATTATGATTTCCGAACGAAAGTCATGATCTATGGTACTGTATAATTAATTTAAACTACATAGTTATTTTCGTATTAATGTATGATGAATATAAAGCAATTAATTATATTTAATTTAATGGAATAATCATCAGGTTTTTTTTTATTATTTCAACTGATTATAGTTAAGTCAATTGATACATGTTTTATTGAGTTGAAGCTGAAGAGTTTATTTGGTTTTAAATCATACTTATTTGGTTTCAATGTATGACGATCTGTGGTTGGTAGAAAATGGCGCCTCATTACTACTATGTTGCTATTGTTTGGATAAAGTATAAAATGGGAGGTATTCCTCAAAATCAGTTAGTCAAGGATTGGGCGCTGGATGCTAAAGTTAAGTACTTTGATTGTCACTATGCTCTGTTACTATGCCATTGTTATTATGTGATTGAGATTTCAAATGTGTGATTTCTTATGTGTTGATATGTATTTCTCTTAATACTTTTGTGGTGCTTTAATTATATCGATATAATCATATCACTGTGTAATTATGTTATTGTAGTAGTAATAGTGAATATCTAACTTATAAATTATTGTGTCGAACATTATTGTACAGAACTATATTTTAAAAGAGTAACCATGGAGTTTCTTGCCGGTTCTTCTCCATAGGAAACTACTAATTGGAACCGTGCACCTAGACTCGACAGTGAGATATGGAATTTGTGGTTTTCTTAATAAAGTATCCTTGGCAAATATCTGTAGTTGTTATTTTATTAGCATTAACTTATTTATAACCTAGTTATATCATTGTCCTGACCTAATTAATCCCCCCTCCATTCTGACACATGCTACCTGCTGCGCGGGTGGAAGGGGGCGTGCTTCGAGCACGTCTGGACAGGTTAGCTTATTAGCGTGCTATTTTTTTTTTATTGCCTACAGTGGCAGACGAGCAATGGGCCCACCTGATGGTAAGTGGTCACCACCGCCCATGGACATCAGCAACGCCGGGGACAGAGCTGTGCCGCTGCCTACTGTGTGTGAGAGCTCCTAAAGAGAGCTCTTTAGAACTTTATTATTGATCTAGTATCAGATATGTGAGCAAGTACGACTTGGGGAGACGAAAAAGAGAGCGAGCTTGCTATTAAATGACATGTGTGTTGATAGCAATGCTTAAAGCATTCTCATTAAATGGCATTTATGCTTAAAATTAGTATGCTTTTTTTAAGCAAATGTATACAGCTGAAAAGCATGCTAGTTTTACGCATGCTAATAAGCATACTATCTTAGTAGCTTGTCTATCTGTGTCCATTTATTTATTTTTCCTTCGAAATTGTTGTAATTAGATAAATGTTTCCTTTATTGTATAATTTTTGTATTTATATGTACAGTTTATCACCGATTAATAATAAATTTTTAACACATTCCAGATTTAGCATAGGTTATCACTTATTTCGAAATATTGGTTCACCTGTTATTGGCAACTGTGTAAGCTCATTACTAATTATTTAAGTACCGTTTTGATATTTTGTATACAGAAGCTGTTGGTGTACTTCATTAAATAATAATAATAATATTAATCATTTATTGAAACACTTCAAGTACAATATTAAAACATGTAACAATTTCACTTAAAGCTAATTTACTTAGTAACTATTACTGTATCCCTGTACCTAAATAAATGTAAATAAATAAATAAATCTGTACCATTAGCTTAGCTTCTCTCTGAACCATACAGCCTAATTCCAAATGATTCAGACAAATTACGTTGAATATAACATGAACACAAGTTTGATCTCACACAATTATGTAGGTGCACTAAAATTCATTAGTAGATTAGTACATAGCATATAAATATTTAGCAACGTTTCTAATACATTAGGCGGCAGACGTTCAACTGAATTATGTATTAGTGGTGTACGGGAGAGGCGCGAGAGACTGACGTCAATTGTTTTAGTGTAAAGATCATCACACACGGCGAAGATACTATGGTATTTTATGTTAAAATGCCTGGACATAAAATATTATAGTATTTTAAGGTATCATACACTGGTAAGTTAATATAATGTATCCGCTCGAATCATTTTCTCATTCTTAGTTAAGATATATTTCGCATCTTAAGATGACATCATTGCATCGCAGTGTTAGCCTAATGGTATGACCATTGGACTGCCAAGTCGAAGGTCTTGAGTTCGAAGCCAAGGCACGCACCTCTGACTTTTCAAATTCATGTGCGTATTAATAATTAATTATCACTCGCTAAAACGGTGAAGGAAAACATCGTGAGGAAACCTGTATACCTTAGAGATTTTTCTCAACGGTTTATGAAGTCTGCCAACCCGCACTAGGCCAGCGTGGTGGACTATAGCCTAATCCCTCTCAATATGAGAGGAGACCCGTGCCCAGCAGTGGGACAGTATATGGATGATTGCATCGCTCGGCATTTTAAAATAAAATTTCCATATCGGTAATATGAAAATATATAATATCTTAGCCGTTTGTGATAGTTTATACAACCTGTAAAGTGAGCAATGTTTTACCTTGATATAAAACAATATAGTGTCTTCGCCTTGTGTGACGCCCTTAAGTGGTTTGTTTTCAACCTTTTACCTAACACTATTACGCCTGTATTCCCTGAAGGGGTAGGCAGAGGTTTACTAAAAAGTACTTACACAGTTTGTCTTTTTAAGTCTTATATACTAACTGGGCAGAAATTCAAACTTCAAGCTACTGAGGATTTCATAGAAAAACTCAATGACACTTTACTCGACCGGGGAATTGAACCCGAGATCTCTAGCGTAGCAGTCGCTTTACATCACTAGACTCATGAGGCAGTTTATCAATGAGATAGTTTATCTCAAACACCTATAAAGAACCCATCCATAGACTGACCGCAACCAGCGCAGCTTAACCTAGCAGATCGGTTGATCAACTTAGTAATTACTTAGCCACGAGCCCCATCATAGTATGTTATATGTCTGGTATATGTCATATTATATTATATATACATAATTATATATAATTCTACTGTACGTGTGTATGTCATTGAACTCCTAAATGGCTGGACCGATTAGAATGATTTTGGAACGAAGTTCCTTATCGCGCGTTGTGAAAGGGGTCTAGACGGAAAAAATTTGGCGAAATGACGGAAAAGTTGTCACGACACTTTTTTCGAAATTCAAATATTGTTGACAAGCATTCAAATATTATTGAGTGAATGACAATATTTGAATTTCGCGCGTTGTGAATTGTTGAGTGTATACAGGTTTTTTTATTTTTAATTATTAAATTTTAATGAAAGGAACTTCGTTCCATCCGGGAGTCCCTTGACACCTCTCAAGTTTTTTTTTGTTTACGTTTGGGTGGCGCCCTGTATGGTTTAGATTCACAATTGGACCCGGTAGATGGCACTGCAGTCGGTATCTAGGTTATTTATCTATAATATCATGCAGTACAATGACTGTCGGGTCCGCTAGTTATGTTATACGTTTTTTTTAAATATATACATAATACTGGCCCCGCTAACACTTAGGCCACATCCCACTGACTTTTACATATGCTGAATAACATATACGTTTATTTGTAAGTACATAAAACAAGCCGGCTGATTGTGATTGAGAGGGGATTTGCAAGGGATCCCCCGGGTATCCATAGTTACATGTAAAAGTATCTTAATATACGTAAGTACCATTTTGTTTGATCCCTCCTTTGTATTGGGGGATCCAAATGTAGAAAGAGAAAAAGCAAGACAGAAATATAATTTGATCTTTTTACTGATTTTAAGAAAAAAAATGTTATTTGTTTTTTTTTATTTAGTATCTACTGGAGTGTCTACGGGTTTTTTCTAAGTATTTTGGATAGTGTACCGTTGATCTCGTGGAGTAGACTACACCACGATAACGGTAGGGTGAGAGACACAAACATCGGCGCTAAGAATGCCAACCACCAAGTTAGATAATAGCGAAGTTGTAAACAGTGATAAGACATTGTGTTTCACAACAAAAGACAAGTTTCGGTGAGTTTACCCTGCACCAGACTGTGGACAGCTTTTTGATTTTATGTTGAAAGTTTGTTGTGCCTTTAATATAAGGTTCTTGACGCAGTATGTTCAATTCACAGAATACACACTATCAAGCCTGTATTTCCCGAATCGTTAGACGGTGATGTATTAAATATAATAATAACGGTTTATTAATCAGATATAACATTTAGAGTACACATTAGCATTGAGCCACAAATCAAGAACAAACAGTATTAAACAGGAACAAATCAAACTTTTGCTACTGAAAATTGTAGGAAAACACTTAAATTATCATCACTACATAGTATAAAATAAAATCGCTTTCTCTGTCCCTATATCTCTATGTATGCTTAAATCTTTAAAACTACGCAACGGATTTTGATGCGGTTTTTTTAATAGATAGAATGATTGAAGAGGAAGGTTTATATGTATAATACATGTATTTTATAAGTACATTAAACCCGTGCGAAGCGGGGGCGGGTCGCTAGTTTTAAAATAAAAGTATATATCCGAGAAAAACTGGGTTTCCTTATAATAGAAACACCGACATTGGGACACATTTTACCTTACGTACTTGGCACACGAATTACCTATGCAGGTGAACCCGTAGCTAGTATTTAGTATACAGTATATACAGCTTAACTAACCAGCACATCTGCAGCGCACAGATTCGCCCAGCTAAATCCGATTCCATTTGCCTAATTCCTATTGCATATACATATATGTATTCAGGTTGAACTATAATATTGAATAGATGGGTTGTTGGAGCCTGTAAAATAAAGGATTATGTACGTGAACAGAATGCTGTGGGTATGGACAACATTTGGTATTAAATGCTATTACGTGCCACGTGGAAAAGTTGTGTTGGCAGTGGGGGGAATTTGATTTATACTGCCAACCCGCCTTGCAGAAAATCGAAGTGAAATGACACTGCTTTGAGATGCGTTTTGTTCCTTACGGTGAGCAAAGTTGCCAGTGCTTTGCGAAGAAACGTTGTGTTGGCCGTGCGGGGAATTTGACCCTTATACTTCCAACATGCCTAGCAGAAAAGCACAGAGAAAAAAAACTTTAGAGGTGTCAAGGGACACCCGGATGGAACGAAGTTCCTTTCATTAAAATTTAATAATTAAAAATAAAAAAACCTGTATACACTCAACAATTTACAACGCGCGAAATTCAAATATTGTCATTCACTCAATAATTCGAAATTCAAATATTGTTTCAAGCAAAAAGTGTCGTGACAACTTTTCGTAAAATTTTTTTCGTCTAGCCCCTTTTCACAACGCGCGATAAGGAACTTCGTTCCAATAACACTCCTTTGAAATGCGTTGTGATCTTTACGGTGTGCAAGGTTGCCAGTGCTTCGCGAAGAAACGTTGTGTTGGCAGTGGGGGGACTTTGATCCTTATACAGCCAATACGCGTTGCAGTTTAACATATCATCACGCCTGTATACCCCGAAGGGTTAGGTATAGGTGTACCAATGTATCCCACAGTTCGCCGGTATGTTTTAATCCCATGTAATAGGGGGCGAGCATATTGCGACGAACAAGGCACAAATCCAAACTAGTACACAACAAACCAGCCGTAGAGCTACCACTAGATAATTTTATAAAAAATCAATAACTGGGAATCGAGCCCAGGACATCTAGCATAGCACCTTCGTCGCCCTTAGGATAACTAAACACACTAGAATAACTAAACAGATAGTTAAAAATAACCAGCATAAAATAACTACAAAAACTTTTCCATTTTAACTGTGTGTGCTCTCTTATACATCTGTATATACGGACCAGTATTTTCCGTTCATTCGTCAACAAAAAGGTACAAAAACAAGTATATGACGTCCGTTTGTAGGTTGGATCAACTTCCGAACTCAACAGCTGACACAAAAAACATCAGAAGATCAACTTAACTTAAACAAGGGTCTGTAGGAGATCGCTTTTAGCGATAAGACCGCCCATTGTACCATTCTGTAATTTATAAACAAGTACAAACGCTAGCAGGTCAACCTATCCAAAACTGTCAAATTTTCCCAATTGAATATGAACCTTATGATATTGTATTAAAGTTGAAAATCTATCAAAGAAATTTGACAGATTGTGGTAACTTGATGTGTGGGCCTCTGTACTTGGCATTTGTTTATGGTGTACAGACGCCAGCACATCAAGCTACCACAATCTGTTAAATTTATTCGATTGATTTTCAACTTTAAGACAAAGTAATAAGGTTCATATAAGGTATAGCTAAATTTATAGACACAAATTAGTTAATAATGTACTGGTCAAAATAATGTTAGTTAAAATATCTATTCTGTCGCCATATTAATTTATATTTATTATTAGATAATTTTATTTATTAATAAATATAAATTTAGCTATACCATACTTGAAATAACATGTTATCTCTCAAATTTGCAACGCCTGCAAAAGGCCGCTAAGTTCTAAGCACCACTATTGAGTAATAAGACCTGTTTGTACACTTAGTAAGCAAATAAATGATTTGATTTGATTTGATTCATATTCAAATGGGAAAATTTGACAGTTTTGGATAGCTTGACCTGCTGGCGTCTGTACAATAAAGAATTTTCTATTCTATTCTAAACACAGGATAAATTATATTGGTGGCTGTAAATAGATCTTTTTAAAACACTTTTACAGGTCAATATTTTACATTTCTTCATAAGAGAGGTATAGTGGGAGTAATTCCACTCAAATTGGAGCTGGACTGGGGAAGTACCTCCGCCTTGCAAAAAATTGAAGTGAAATAACACTGCTTTGAGCTGTATTGTGTTCCTTACGATGAGCAAGGTTGCCAGTGCTCCGCGAGGAAACATGTTGGCAGTGGGGGGACTTTGACCCTTATACTGCCGACCCAACTATTCCTTTTTCGTTTTACAGTTTTCGTTGAGCGGTTATCGTAGCCTATAGATGCTTGTCACACCAGGGGTATGACTTGCTCGACGGGTCCAGCAACTGCTGGACCACAGCCTGTCATGGTCGTGGCGAATTTCGCGGATCCCATGGCCATGACAATAGGGCAGGTGAAGGCAAGTGCGGTTTTCAGTCGGTATGAGTCTGACATACCCTGCCACCTCCCCGGGTGGCGGAGGATCCATGAGGATTTTCCGTACTACAAAAAAAAGGGGTATGACTTGCGCGTTGCCGACCCTGTAAATCGCAAAGAATTGATTTCTGAATTTACTCTTTAAGGTGACGTCAGACATGTTCGCTATTATGTACGGTCAACAAAAGAGTTAGGTATACACGCAGCTAATTAATAATCTGTGTTTTGATAAAGATTGTGTAATAATGTATCACGCAATGTGTGTCAAAACGTAGGTATTGTAAGCAGCTACATACCTGACGCGTAATTATTTTTGTCAAAATCTGTATAAAAATGCATATTTCGTTTGCTATATGTATACTTAACTCTTTTGTTGACTGTACTTAATAACTACGATCTTAGCATGGAAAATGCTAAATACAGAAAGCTTATCTTCTGTTCTTTTTTGTGCAGTGACTGGACCCTCTCGAAATATTTATTAACTTTATTTGTCGTCATAATGTTGGTAGTAGGACCAAAATAAAGCTTATTGTGATATACGTAGTGCATTTTGATGTGTGTTTGTTAGTAAAGATCAGCAATATTGACTGTTTTATAGATTTTTATTATTGTTAATCGAAATAAAATATTTGAATTTGTCTTTGTTTTTACGACGGTTTGTGAAGTCTGCCAGCCCGCACTAGGCCAGCGTTGTGGACTATAGCCTAATCCCTCTCAATATCATAGGAGACCCGTGCCCAGCAGTGGGACAGTATATGGGTTGATGATGATGAATGCTCAATGGTAGGGTGGGGTGCGGTGCGAGTGCACTTCGCACTCCGCGGGTACACAGTAAGGCTATTGCCATACACGTTTTAAACACATACATTAATTTGGTCTAGTTAAAGTAATACACAGCCATTAGGCGAACCGGGGGATTATAACAAATCGGGCCCTAGAAGGCACCAAGCTTTTAATTTATCGTCTAGAAGAGTTAAAGGTTAGGTTGGTGCTACAAACCTTTCTTACCTGTGTGGTTGTTTATCTAAGGACAAATTAATTTATATTTGTTTTTCTGAACCATGACAGCATAAAAAAAGTGTATTAAACCATTTTTTACACTTATCAGCAGGGACCGAAAACCTGGTTTGAATACTTTTTTTGCTAAAATAAATATCTTTAGCATAGCATTTAAATGACGTAGAAATGAGTGTATACTGCATTTACACTTCTTCTTTCTCCAAGCCTTTTCCCAACTATAATATTGAGGTCGGCTGCCAGTCTAACCAAATGCGGCGGAATATCAGTATTTTACACGAAGCGACTGCCATCAGACCTCCGCAATCCAATTTTTGGGTAATACCGATACCCTGAGGATAGACTGGTTGTCAGGCTTTTTAGGCTTCTGACTACCAAACTACTTACAGGACGCGAAACGTTTTGGGACGTTTGGGGATAGTTGGACTGATACATCTGCACATGTGGCTTCCCTGGAACCTCTGTAACGACGTATGAGTATATCTATTAACTAATCCCAATTTAGTCATTTGTATTTTATATTAAATGTCATTGTTTTTGACTTGATACTTACATATATAATTCGTAAATCTTGGTGACAAGTTTTGTCAGAATTTATAATCCATCATTGTACAATACAAAACGATATTTTAAAAGAGTAACCATGGAGTTTCTTGCCGGTTCTTCTCCATAGGAAACGACTACTTTGGAACCGTGCACCTAGACTCGACATTTCATAAGTGCCTGTATATGGTTTATATGAAAATAAAACTATTTTGATTTTGATTTTGAAAAAATATTTTATAATCTACGGGTAGCTACTCCCAAGTTTCTGTTTAAGTATATACGGAAATTTGTGTTGCGAAACGCACCATAAAAATGACATTAAAAGCTAGATTCAAACGTTTTTAGACCATTATAGGTACTTTACTTGTTTTAATTCATTCGATTTTTGATGTTATTGTAGTTATGCATTGTCAATGACTGTGTTAATCTATCTTTTTCTTAATTTTAACTGGAATAACTAAACTTTTCTGGTTCAATACGTAACCATAACGTTATAAACAAGAATATAAACAAACTATCAATCAATGCTTGTACATTTTGTCGGTCTAGTGAGCAAGTCTGCGACGTTTTCCTACATCAATCTCCGAGTAAGTCAAGCGGAAATCTATAGATTATCTTCGTGACATAGTGTATATTATTATAGTCATGTACAAAACACCTTAATACAATAATAAAAAAAAAACTTGAGAGGTGTCAAGGGACACCCGGATGGAACGAAGTTCCTTTCATTAAAATTTAATAATTAAAAATAAAAAAACCTGTATACACTCAACAATTCACAACGCGCGAAATTCAAATATTGTCATTCACTCAATAATTCGAAATTCAAATATTGTTGACAAGCAAAAAGTGTCGTGACAACTTTTCGTAAGATTTTTTTCCGTCTAGCCCCCTTTCACAACGCGCGATAAGGAACTTCGTTCCAATACGTATAAGTAAGTAAAGTAACTAGCCACGGGACTGGTCCAAAAATTCAAGGTTCCTCAGCGTGCAATGGAGAGAGCAATGCTTGGAGTTTCTTTGGTGAATAGAATTCGCAACGAAGTCATTCGCCAAAGAACTAAAGTCACCGACATTGCGCGAAGAATAAGCACGCTGAAGTGGAAGTGGGCCGGCCATGTCTGCAGACGCACAGACGATTAGTGGAGCAGACGAGTGTTAGAGTGGAGACCACGTTTGGGCAAGTGTAGTGTGGGACACCCTGCGACACGATGGCCAGACGATTTAAAGAAGGTGGCTGGCAGCGGATTGATACGGGCTGCCCAAGAAGGTTGGCGCTCTTTGGGGGAGGCCTACGTTCAGCAGTGGACGGCAATAGGCTGATATGATGATGAAAGTAACTAGGTAAATGAAATGCTCTTGTGATTTTAGGCCTAGGATAAGAGTTTCCTTCTCCTTACAATGTATAAAGTCTCTTTTTAGATCTTTAAGTGCTCCATTCGTGTAGGTAATTACATCCCTATTCAACATCAAACGACACGACCAACCTCTGAATTGCATCTATCATATCAAAGTCATACACAAAATGGCATACACATTTTACATTCTGTATTTTGCGACGAAACGTCATCAAATGTAGAGGACGTCTAGTTCAAGCTACAGTGGGTTATATCTCATTCCGTTTGCCTTCCGAGAAATATGCAATATTGCACATATGAGACTAAAGGCTTGGCGTATACAGGACGCTCATAATTTTCTTGACTAGCGATATTGCGATTGCATTGCATCATTAACTTAGTGATTGTAAGCTCGACTGCTACACTAAAGATTCTAGATTCGATTCGATTCGTCAAGAAGTGTTGTTAGGTTTTCCTATGAGGTTTATCATGCTCTCATTCTGAGTGGAGACTCGTGCCCAGCAGTGGGACAGTCTATAGTTTAATGACGATGACGATGTACTGCCCACTTGCACACAAATTCAGAGAAGTATAGATAAAATAGTCAGTAGTGTATCATGATTGTTTTTATACCAATAAGGTGGCAAATAAGCATACGGCCCACCTGATGGTTAGTGGTTACCGTAGCCTATAGACGCTTGCAATACCAGGGGTATCACTTGCGCGTTGCCAACCCTGTAAAACGAAAAAGGAATAGTTGATTTGGCAGTATAATGGTGCATCCACACCGCAGTTACTTTTTGTGGAGAACAGAATGCAACACGATGACATCAGGTAACATACTTCAACTTTCACGGCAACATATACTAACAACAAATAACTTTTTGTTATCGGATATTGCCCATTAACACTTGGAAACGTTGCTTCACAAAAAGTGACTGCGGTGTATGCACCATAAGATGCACCATAAGGGTCATGTGTGCGCCAATCCTTAGCAAGCCAACAATATGCCACTATGACACAGTCATGTGTGCGCCAATCCTAAGCAAGCCAACAATACGCCACTATGACACGGTCATGTGTGCGCCAATCCTTAGCAAGCCAACAATAGGCCATTACGACAGGGTCATGTGTGCGCCAATCCTTAGCAAGCCAACAATACGCCACTATGACACGGTCATGTTTGCGCCAATCCTTAGCAAGCCAACAATATGCCACTATGACACGGTCATGTGTGCGCCAATCCTTAGCAAGCCAACAATACGCCACTATGACATGGTCATGTGTGCGTCAATCCTTAGCAACCTAACAATACGCCACTACGACAGGGTCATGTGTGCGCCAATCCTTACCAAGCCAACAATACGCCACTACGACAGTACGCCGTCTAATTTCGTTTGCGTTGTAATTGTGTCCACGCATAAATTTAGTTCGCCGTGACGTTTAGTGAACAAATTGGTCGTACTTATTTATGTTGAATTGTGGCTGAAAGCCTTTGGTTTAGACTGACAAAAAAGTTTTATTCTCGACTAGCTTTTGCTCGCATTTTCACCCTGCATCATTACAGTAAAATAAATTATTATTTGATTAGATCTTGAAGAAGGATGTAGGTTACCTACCTATGTCCAATAGTGTAGAAAAAGTAAGGTTGGATTTGTGCCCGGTTAATGATAATAGTCAATAATATACAACGTGTTACCAAATACCCTGTAAAAAATATAATTAATTATCAAAGCCAAAAATTTTCTCAGCTTTTGTCAGGGAACCAAATTATTTAACAGAAAGGCCTACGTACCTATTTTACCTAATAATTATCTACTTTAATAGTTTTTCTATTTTTCATTCATAAATGTTGTTGTTTTCCTTATATTGGGCTGTGTTATACAGCGTTACTACGGTTCTTAAATATTGTGAATGGACTCGTTATAAGGCCCCATTTAACCTCCTCTCGGCTTTACGGGTAGTTTTGTAACAAAAAAAATGGCCTCAATATACTGGCGAATTGTCATGTGAGTGTACATTATTTAATAAACTTCTGACTAAATGATAAATCATATTTATTTCTGTGAATAGATCTTATAAAGACACTTTTAGTCAAAATAACTTTATACGGATTTTATCGCGTTATATTGATAATCCCGACGTTTCGGACCCTTTACAGCGTCCATGGTCACGGATAGACTGAGGTGGTGGGCGTCTTGATGATATAATTACTGACAGCTACCCTACATTTTTCTTGTTAAATGATAAATGATATTTATTACTGCAAATACATCAGAATCTTTTAAAGACACTTTTACAAGTCAATATTTAATTAATACTAAAGAAATCCATAAAATCCGTAAAAAGTAGTATTATTTTCATTGTAATCATGTTATATCTGTTTGATCAAATGATGTGTTTACGACTATAACACAAGGATTATCCTCAGTTACTGTGATTAGCCTTCTCTGATTGGCCAGACGCCGGTTGCGAGCGGCCAAATCCGGTTCGAATCGGTTTAATCCAGATATATGCAGTTCTACATAAATTTGAGACTTAGTGTAGTTTGCAATTACGTTCGTGCATCGATTGTTTTGCAACGTTAAATGTTATGTTGGCGTTTTTTTCTGCGGATCGCTCGAGCGCTTTTTATGGATATTACTGTTTTTTTTTTTGTATTTATTTGTACAGCTTTGCGACATTTTTGGCGCTTAATAGCTCCGATATTTTTTTCGGTATTAGCTGCCCTGCTTAAACAAGACTTTTAGATTTTTTTTACTACCATGGATAACAATTTCACAGCAGTTGCATATGATTAATAAGGTAACAAAGATTTTGGAGCAGATATACAAATAAATGTTTGAGAAAATATCTTACTTACTG
Organism: Acronicta alni; assembly: GCA_964056405.1. Lineage (NCBI taxonomy): Eukaryota > Metazoa > Arthropoda > Insecta > Lepidoptera > Noctuidae > Acronicta > Acronicta alni. Next base: position 2,718,630 of record OZ043935.1, read on the forward strand.
ACTAATGAAGCACCTATATATAACATTATTCATCATCATCAGTATATGAATACTGACCCACTGTTGGGCACGGGTATCCAATAGCATAAGAGAGATAATCTTATATTCCACTACGCTGGCCTTGAGTAAGCAGACTTCACACGTCGTCGAGAAAATCTCTGAGTCATGCATTTCCTCACGATGTTTTCCTTTAGAGTTTTTGATAATTATCAATAGGCACATGATTTCGAAACTCAGAGATACGTGCTTTATATGTAAACTCGAGACATATCATTAGTCTATCACTGCTTTATGATTTTTATAATATAATTATATACATACATATATATACACACACATTTCCCATGGAGATAGGCAGAAACAAAAGAACGTCTCTGGCTACGACTATTGCTTCGACTACATTCATACATCTTGTCATAGACACGCCGGTTGCGAGTACTACCACGTAAGTTTTTCCCCTCTCGGCAGTTTCACTGACATTCATCATGTATTTACATGGTGAATGTCAGTGTTAGTCGCCTTTCATTCATTATCTCTACGTGCCCAAACCATTTCAGCATATTCATCTCGTCAATACATCGTTTTTTAAACCGCAACGTTCCCTTATCACACTATTTCTTAATCTGTCATTCCAAGTTACACCGCACATTACTTCGCAAGGAACGCATTTCTACAACATTTATTCTACTTTCATGTTTCTTCTGCTATACCCAACTTTCATTTCCATAAATAAATGTAGGTACCAATATATATATACCATAATTATAATGTAAATATTTATCAAAATTATTAAGACTCCTCATCATTATCCCCATTATCCCAAATTATTTTTCTCCCCTTTCATTTTAATCGCTTTAATCTCATTGTTCACTTCCTTGTTAATTATTAAAGTCTAAGTACCTACTCAAAACTCAAAACACAATCTACAATAATTGAAAATTAACTCCATCATAACTTGACAAACTCCATCATTCCTACGTTGATTCGGTAACGACCGCCGAAATCCGCCGCGAACCGGATCTAACCGGATTTATGCAGTTCAGTCTTGAGACGAAGAAAATGCAAATACGGATTTAAAGGTAGATCAGTGGCGGAATCGTTGAAGTTTATGCCGAGTTACTTAATGCGGATCTTTTAGCGTTTTAGTTAGATAAAATTAATGTTTATCTGAGTAGGTATTTATATTTCCACTATAGTGAACCCTGGCAATAGACTCACCCTTATAACCGTGTTTTTTTTTGTCGACTTACAGCCGAAAGGAAGCCATTATTTCAATATTATTTCTACTAGATATGGGACTAAGTCTGAAATATTGTAAAAAAAGAGTGTTGTTTCTTAGAAAAAAGTTCAGGTCGCTCGACAAAATGTAGGATATAGCTTTTTTTTTTGCATTTGCATTTTTTGCTATTACAAACATACAGGCATACCGTGGGTGTACATTACCTTTGCCTAACTAGCCTAGTGGTCCTAAGCGCGACAGCTACGCTAGAGATTTTGGGTTTGATTCCCAGGTAGAGCAAAGTGTTATTAGGTTATTCTTTTAATTCTCAGTGGCAGCGAGTTTGAATTTATGCTCGGATAATGACAATAGGGTCGCAACTATTATATTGGATCTAAACATACCAGCGTATTGTGAGTGTACATAGTACACCTCTGCCTCACCATTCGGGGAATAGGCATGTTGGTATGATGGTTAAAAATACAGTCGAGTAGCGAATCTTTTTTATAAAGATTGTAAAAAAAATTAAAGCCCCTTCTTGTGCAAAGAAATGAAAACGTGGAAAAAGTTTGACAAAGGGTTTATTTTATGGATATTTGAAAGTTTTCTTTTGCCTTTGTTTAAAACCAGTCATAACTCAAAGCTTTATTGTGAGACTGACTTAGTAGGGTAGTGGTGAAGATGGTCAACTTGCCACAAGTGTTGCTGCACTTAGGTGTTGGAAGTTCGAATCCCATTCGAGACAAATATTTTTGTGAATTACAGATCGTTGACTGAATTCAACAGTGCCACAACTCAATTGACATTTAGAGGTCTCGTTCTAAATTACGTACTACAGTCATTTTGTATTTTTTTGGCATTTTCCATGCTAAGATTTTAAAGTTATTTAGCGAAGGGAAAATTCGACCGCGAGCAGGATTCGAACTTGCGTCTTCTGGTTAGGTACACCAGACGCTATGACCACTAAGCTACCGCGAGTCCCACCCGCCATGACGTTTGCCTTCACAATCAGAATGTGAAGGAAAAATTCGTCGCAAAACGCTGAATAACTTCGTACTACAAGTCAAAATATTTGCATTTTGAGGTCTCGTTCTAAATTACTATTTATATTATTTATGCATAATAATATCCTATGTATTAAAGATACCAACTTGATTGTTTATAATAGGTATTTTGACTTGTGGCAGTATTGAATTCAGTTAACGAGATATTTATTTAGACTCTGAGTGTACTTTGTATACGATAATTGTACGTTTGTTAATTATATGTTTGTAGACTACTGTGTAGCTGCTAGACTTTTTTTTTAGTACGGAAACTCCTAATGGATCATCTGCCACCCGCGGAGGCAGCAGGGTATATCGATCTCGTACCGACTAAAAACCCCAGTTGCCTCCACCTGCCCTATAGTCATAGCCATGGGGTCCATGAACTTCGGCACGACCATGACTGTAAATACATATTCTGGGTGTTGCTTATGTTTTGGATTGCCTCATTAGTCTAGTGGTCCTAGGCGCGACTGCTACGCTAGAGGTCCTGGGTTCGATCCCCAGGTCGAGCAAAGTGTTATTGGGTTTTTCTATGAAATTCTCAGTAGCAGCTCGGAGTCTGGATTTGTGCCCGGTTAATGGCAATAGGCTCGCCCCCTATTACATGGGACCTAAACATACCGGCGAAATGTGGGTGTACATTAGTACACCTCTGCCTAACCCTTCGGGGAATACAGGCGTGACGGTATGTTATGCTTATGTTTTATAAGTATGTATTTACAAAAAAAGTACCGACGCCAGCAGGTCAAGCTATCCAAAACTGTCAAATTTTACCAATAGAATATGAACCTTATTTTTTTGTGAAAAAGTTGAAAATCTATCAAAGAAAATTGTCAGATTGTGGTAGCTTGATGTGCTGGCCTTTGTACAAAAGTATTATATCCATTGTCTAGTACCCATAGTACATACAAGCTCTGCTTACTTTGGGACTAGATGGTGCTGTGTAAAATGTCTCAAAAATATTATTATGATTATACAATTAAGACTTACCATTATACAACATTCTTCGGTTTTGTGATCTGTAAGCAGAAAAAAAAAACTTTATCATAAAATCTTAACATACCCTGAATTCTCAGTAGCAGTTTGGAGTTTAGATTTGTGCTCAGTTAATGGCAATAAGCCCCCTATTACATGGGACCTAAATATACCGGCAAACTGTGAGTGTATATTATTACAACTCTGCTCATCCCTTCCGGGAATACGGGCATGATGGTATGTTATGTTGTAACATAACCTATGACGCTTGTACTTCCCAAAGGGTTTCAGTTATTTAAATTAAAAAACAATACAATAAAAATCCTATCTAGACATCTGTAGTAAGAAAAACTAATTTCAAATTGTTGGAACAACCTAATTTTGTACCGCAATAGTGAAACGTTAACAACAGTACAGCTACTAAGGGCCCTATTACATCGAGAAGCCATGGCGATGGTGAAGATCCTAAAGCTCATCATCATTATCATTTATCATCGTCATCGTTATTGTCATCGTCATCGTCATCGTCGTCTTCATCATCGTTATCATCATCATCATCTTCATCATCGTTATCATCGTCATCGTTATCATCATCATCTTTATCATCATTATTGTCATCGTCATCACTGCTGAACGTAACGAGTTACTATTGCATTTATAATATTAGTAGGGAAATGTAGGGATAATAGGAAATGATCAAAAGTAGCCTTTACAGACTCTTTTTATTTATGTTTTTGTGGTATGAAAAACCCCATGGATCATCTGCCACCAGGGAAGCAACCATGGCAACCGTGGTTTCTCAAATAATTCGATTGCAAAACCGTAGCGTCTCGGTGTAATACAACCTTAAGTCTAAATAAATAGTTAGGAGTCACAATCTTTGAGCTAGGTAAATCCTATTACAAAGCAAAGTTGAGTTTGCAACTTTTTCCAATCGGCTTACTGTAGGTACTGGCGTGGAGAAAAGTGTTGCCGTTCGTGCGAAATTAAATTTGTTTAACTTTCTGTTTTGCAGTCCATTATCCAATGGACTGCGAAAGTATTCACTTTGAATTTGTTTTGGATTGCTTTAGGGTGTAGATACGGATACGGACTTTCGCGAGGACATCATGCGGCCGCGCGAATCTTTCGCGTCGATAATCCTTAACTTAACGTTGTTGTTTTATTGCTTTTTAAAGAAAAAAAATATAGTAAAATGGTAACCTAGTCTTTGTATTGTGAAATAACGGTCCTTGTTAGACGTTTTCATCGAATTAACCGATAGCGTTAAAACATTATAATGAATAGAGCTATAGCTGCAAAAATACCCAGTTTTATAGAAGAAACTAGGAACTAGACTGCATTTACAACCACTACACTAATAGATAGTTTCTGGGTGATGCAAAGTATTTTTTTTTAAAGTGGTGAACGCTTTTTTTGTCAACTGTACTTTCATTCACATCGTTCCATTTACCTCGCTAGTTGAGCGTTCAGCTTAAGTCTTTGCACAGACAAGTGTCAAACCAGCTTTATTACAATTTCTACCTTAACCTTATTACTTTTAAATATGATTTTCGCTTTGGCAAATAAGATTATTAAATACTAACTTCTGGCGGCGACTTCACCTGCGTGGACCTAAGAATTATTGGGATGATAATTTTCAGTATTTTGTGTTCTATGTGCTATACCAGGTTATAAACTATGTGTGTGGCAAATTTCATACAAATCCATTTAGCCGTTTTTGCGTGATTCAAACCAAACCAAAATATCAAAATATTGTAAAGATTATTATATATAACATTAGTACAAAAGAATAACTGTCTTTTTCGCCTAGTGGTGGTGACAAGCTAGAGGTCCTGTATTCGATACCCATGTTGAGCTAAGTATTATTGGGAATTTTTATAAAATTTTCAGTAGCAGCCCAGAGTTTTGATTTATGTCCGATTAATGGAAATAAGTTCGCGTGCTGGTATATGGGACCTAAAGTGGTCAAACAGTTTGTGTACATAATTATATAATTATTATTACCTACACCTCTGCCTAACCGTTCCGGGTATTATAGGCGTTATGTTAATGGTATGTTTTAAAAACACAACCCTCTCTTTCCACAATTGCGTAATTCTGTATCTTTTAATCAAATTACCATTTCGTCGCAACGCAAACTAAAAATGCATTATGCATTTCATTTCCAGCCCAATGATTGAATTCGTAAAGTGTGGAAATAATTCATTCCTGTCCGGCAAAAATATCGGATGTGTTTTAAAATTAATACAAAACTGTTCGTACGGAACCCCATTACTTTTTGTTTCACTTCACATTCTCATTATAATATTAAAACTACCCTTTCAATATCACACAAAAAACGACTCTAAAATTATCACGATAACATTCAATTTTGCATTGCGAGACCTCGTATAAACAAGCAGAGCATCAGTTACATTCATACGAAATAAAACCTTTAACTTTGAAAGATAAAGTTGAAATTTCATTGAGAGCTTGTCCCAAAGAAAACGAGAAGCCGTGGGCTTACTGCTGCAGTTTATTGTTGCAATATAATACTTATAATTTCAAGAATAAGGTTGAAAGTCAAACTTACGTGCTGAGACGATATTTCGTACTTGGTGTGTCAACATTGGCCAAGTCATGTGTGTTGGAGACAAACGTCGCATCTGCAAACAAACAAAATACTATTATACATAGATAGTAGGACTTCCGTAAAGCCTGCTAGCTGAGCTAGGGATAAAAAACAGAGTGTGCGAGAGGTATTATTTCCTGCTCATTATACTGGAAAAAGTGTCAATTTTATCTAAGGAGTTTTTAATACTGTGGCTTTTAGTTGATGATTTTTGCTTTTTCGCTATTCGGTGATTGGCTCATCTCATTTAATGTAAGTATATTGAGGGACAGTAAATACCAACTACAATTGAATGATTGCCTAGTAATATGACCATTGGACTGCCAAGACAAAGGTCTCGAGTTCGAATCCAAGGCCCACACCTCTGACTTTTTGAATTTATGTACACACATGAATTAATTCGAAAAATGGGTTCGATTCCCAAAGGGCATAAAATATCTGTGTGGATAAAACATTTGTGCTTGTCTGGGTGTTTCTATATCTAATATATAAAATTCTCGTGTCACAGTTTTTGTTGCCATACTCCTCTGAAACGGCTTGACCGATTTTGATGAAATTTTTTGTGCTTATCGGGGAGGTCTGAGAATAGGCCAACATCTATTTTTCATACCCCTAAATTTTTTTTTTTATTTATGGCAAAACAACGTTTGCGGGGTCAGCTAGTATATTATAACATTTAAATAACTTCGTTCTAAAAAAATAGCCTATCCTTGGGTTATGTAAATACTAAGTTACATAAACATAAACCTACCCTTGGCTTATGTAACTACTAAGTTACATAAGCCAAGTATATAATTATTGCGTCATAGCTGAACTGTAAACTGGAACCACTGCAGTCCTCTTCAATTTTCAAATAAAACTAGTTCAGTATAAGAGATCTCATTACTTGGCATAATAAGATGAAAATAAGGGTGTGAATCTTCCATATAAATTGTAGTCGCTAGCCAAAAACAAGAAGCAAGTGTATATTGGACGCGCCTACCAATGGTTCTGTAGTTGATTAAAATAAGTTAAAAGTAAAAAATCTGTTTAATGAAATATGTTTTTTTTTTAAATACGCTTAAAAGAATAAAAGTCCTTTCATTTGATACCCATATTGTAGGAGAGCATAAAAACTTAGTCCGCCATCTTTAGATGTCCGCCATATTAGATTTAATGTGACGTCTCGGAGGTAATCATACCAGAACCTACCAAGGAAGTAATGACAATCGTATCAAATTCTTAAAGAAGAACACGGAGAGACATCTAGATAGACGAAAACGATTTTGTTTTACACTATTTGTTGGTGTATAAATTAGGCAGTTTATCAATTCAGTTTACAGTAGAAGCCAAGAAAATACAATTGAAAATTTTCTGTATTATCTGTGTGATTCCCTGCATTTAACTGTAATGAAAATTTAAGAGCACCTTTTAGGTCATTTATAATCCCAGCTATTTCCAATATCCTACATAATATTATCTATCAGTATTGTACAGGAACTGATTTTTTCTAAGGTTGCAAACAATCATACGACCCATATGATGGTAAGCGCTTACTGTGGCCTATAGACGCTTGCACCATCAGTGGGGTTGACAGTATAAGCACCCATACACTGTCAACTCAGCTATTCCTCTTTGCCAACACATTTCCTCGCGGGGCACCAGCAACAACCTTACTCACCGTTAAGAACACAACACAGCTATAAGCAGTGTTATTTTACTTCGATTTTCTGTAAGGCAGAAAAGGCAGAGGCGCTCCTGTAGTCCCGGCACTAAAGTGGTGCTGTGAAACGCCGAGGTTGGTTTTAGTTGGTAGATCGCTCTTTTCAGAGCGTCCCCAGTCGGGCAGCTCCAATTTGGGTGGGATTACTCCCTCTATGCCATATCTCTCTTATTAACTACATCTCAATTTCTGGGCAATACCGATATGGTAAGGATAAATTAGCTGTCTGGCTTTTCAGGCCTCTCACTACTACCAATAATTGACATAAATTTAGGTACGGAATCCTAAAAACATACACAGAACAAAAAGTTTCCATACAAAACAGTAGGGCAACGTATTCACTCTGTTTGCACACGGACGATGCTGTGTTCATTAAAATGCATGAAGTGACGTCATTCGGGACACAGAGTAGACACTGCGGTGTATTATGCCTACGTGGACAGTTCTCTGTGAGGCGTCCGTGTGGTAAATTGTAAAGGGATTGTGTTTGTAAATGACAAGCTTGAAATTGATTAGTGATTTCATACATCTCAAATTCGAATTTGTTGTTGGAATACAATTTATTCAAATTTGGATTCAAATACATTGAATTTAAGATCATAAATAGATTTTATTGAGCAGTTAAAAATTTTTTTGCAAATTAGAAATATATATAGAAATGCGTTCCTTGCGAAGTATGTGCGGTGTAACTCGAAATTATGGATTGAGAAATAGTATGTTAAGCAACGAATTAAGTAAAAGAATTAAGGAAAATACTCCTGATGAAATGGCTTGGGTATGTCGAGAGAATGGATAAAAGGTCACTAACAAAAGGGATTTATTTGGTAAATGACTGTGGAATCGCTGGGAGGGGACGCGCTAGAAAGACTTAAACCGACCTTATTTGTGAGGTTGTTCAAAAAGGTCTTAAATAAGTGAGTAGTACTTGCAACGAAGCAAGCGTATGAACGTAGATGAAGTGAAAGAAGGATGCAAGCGAGCGAGCGAGCAAGAAGAAACATCGAAATCGGGTGACATAAACAAAACATACAGTTCTTTTTTCAAGTCAGTTAAAAAGTACCTATGGATACGAAGGATGCATTTCGGAATAATATACGAAGACACTTCTGCATTTATTGTATTAATCTTTGGTACACTGCGCTTTTAACACACGCTCAGAGAGATTCTTTTACGATGTGTAATAAAAATAAGTTGGTGGATAAAAAACAGCTCTTTTCAAAGTTCAAATGGTTTCCGTGTGCTATCTTACGTAACGGAATGGCGATGTATGTAAATGGTTTAATGGGTTTTCGTGCAGATCAATATTATTTGGGATGCAATGTTTTTTTTTGCCGTAAACTCTGATGGAAAACTTGTTTCTCAAAAATAGGGTTTTTCACATTAATTTTTCAGTGTATAATATGTTTATCCTCTTACAGAACCAGAACTAAAAGGGTTTTTGTGGTGGTGTAAGTTTACTGCTAAATTCGATAATGTTACCTGATTGCCACTAAGCAATAATAACAGGGACGGGACAGTACTTATATGGGTTGATGATGAGCGGCATGTAACTGGTCTTTGTGAAAGTCCATGGTGCCCCATATACTTCCACAAGGCCTTTGTTGAGCAGTGGGTCTCTTGTAGCTGAAAATATAATAATAATTACGAGACAACTTATGACAGATTAAATGGGATTGAATGGGACACGTCTGTTGCATGCCAGACAAAAAGTGGCCAAAAGCTACCACAAATTGGATCCCACATGGAGCGAAGGGATTAGGTGGTCGGTCCTCATGGAGGTGGTGCGACGAGCTCGACTCTTACGAAAGAGATTGAGCTGATAAAACAGCGGACAGAGTGGCCTGGAGAGAGGGGAGGAAGGTCTTCGCCCAGAAGGGGGACGAGCTGGTCTAGGAAAAAAAGCAATAATTAATATGTAACAGTAATGTATGTTATTTATCTATAACAAAATTAACCACCACTTGCTTCGATTCTCGCAAACCTTTTTTGCTTTTTACACGTTTATACATATTTATTCATCTCACCTGACATTTTTGAAGGGTCTAAGGAAAAAGATCGGTGAATATCTTTCTTTTTTTGTACCGTATCCTATAGACGCTATTGCAACACCAGGAGTATCACTTTCTCGTTGCGGATCCAGTGAAACGAAAGAGGAATAGTTGGGTTGGCAAGCTAAGGGTGAAAGTCTCAATTTCAGTTTCAAAGTCAGTCTCCAATTTGAGTAGAATTACGCTCACTATGCCCGACCCAAAATACACCGTGTTCTTTTTGTCGTCTTACAGCCGAAAGGATATATACTTCTACTCATCATGATCAACAATTTTTGTATGAGATCAACCATGAAGTGCAAATAAAAACAGCTACATCCTGTATTTTGTAGAGAGACCTGACCTTTTCAAAGAAACAGCTCTCTTTTTTTTCAAGATTTCAGATTTAGTACCATAATTATCTAGTTGAAATAATGGTTTATTTTTGGTTGTAAGACGATAAAAAAATAACCCGGTGTATAAATTAAATTAAACATACACACATCAAAAAAAGTTTGCAATCACTTTGAAACATCGAAATCTTTTTTGTTATGGAAGAATATAATACCTAATTTTATACACTCATCTTGCTCACTCCCAAACACGTACAACTTAAATGTTTAAGGCTATAAACATGTTTGGGTGAAGGAGACCAGGAAACCCGTGAAACAAGTCTGCGACTTAGTATGGGCTCCTGTCTCCCTTCTAGATATTAAAATTGTAAAACTTCTAAAATGCTTGTATCATATAGGTGGGCAAAATAAAATTGTGTTTTTTTAATTTCAAGCAAAGTATTTCAATTTAAAGAAAACACACAAAAAAAAATTTTACTTGATAAAGTTAAATTTAAAAAAATATAGTTTATGCTAGTGATCACAAACTTTTTGATGTGTGTAAAATATATCTGTTCAGTGTTTTAGGCAAGAAAAGGTAATAATAGATAAACAGACACTTACTCACACACATACACACCATCACGCCTGTATTCCCCGAAGGGTTAGGCAGAGGTGTACTAATGTACACCCACATTTCGCCGGTATGTTTTAGGTCCCATGTAATAGGGGGCGAGCCTATTGCCATTAACCGGGCACAAATCCAAACTCCGAGCTGCTACTGAGAATTTCATAGAAAAATCCAATAACACTTTGCTCGACCTGGGGATCGAACCCAGGACCTCTAGCGTAGCAGTCGCGCTTAGGACCACTAGACTAATGAGGCAGTCTTTGAGACACTTACTTTCGCATTTATAATAACATTAGTACGTATATAGCCATGAACAATACAGCCAAGATCATGATGAATAATATGTACATAATAGGATTGTCAGAAGCATGCGTACTCTACCAATTACACTCAATAATTAATACTAAGACTTGTCTGGTTCTTGTTATTGTCAGTGTTTAATCTGCTTTGTGAAATACTGATAGAGATATACATTCATACCAGATAGCATAATTATACACATAGCAGGGATAGTTTTTGTAGTTTAGTATGCCCATTGGACGCACCTCTGAATTTACGAATTCATGTGCGTATTAATAATTAATTATCACTCACTTAAACGGTGAAGGAAAACATCGTGAGGAAACCTGCATACCTTAGAGATTCTCTCGACGGTTTGTGAAGTCTGCCAACCCGCACTAGGCCAGCGTGGTGCACTATAGCCTCCTCTCATATTGCGAGAAGAGACCCGTACCCAGCTGTGGGATAGTATATGGGTTGATGATGATGATGAGACACGATCATGTATCAAGGATTATTGAGCTAAAGATGGAAAGGGCTGATGACATCTCGCGGAGAACTGACAAACGCTGGAGCAAATGAGTTCTCGAATGGAAACCGCGTCTACGAAAGCGTAGCGGAGTGACGACTTGGGAAAGGCAGTGACTGGATGAGGAAAGCCGAAGATAGGGCTTTATTCAATTCAAATTCAAATTCAAAACATTTATTTCAGACTTTTTGGTCCATATGGTGTTAGTATTACATCGGGATAACTTAAGACTATGTTAGTAACTTACACACACTATAATATAAAAGAAAAAGTGAATGTTCACCTACTTACTACGCAGCACTAAATTTACCTAACTCCCGACTTAAAATGCATTCTACTAGTCCCTTTGTAATTTTATTTTATTTTATTAGGGAAAACAAACAATTGTACATTTTCTTCTTACGTCTAAGTATACAATTAAGTAGGTTAACGTACAATCAACAACGTTTCCACATATTACCAGTATAATTTACTGACATTCAGTATGGATGAAAGGTGGGGCTAAACTTAAAATTATACAAAATTATTAATTAATTGGTTTTGAGTGCAATAACCAATTCTTTTTTAAAAACATTGTGAGACAACGCAAATATGTCTATTTTAACAAAATTTTGGTTATAAATTTTGACTAATCTGTGGAGAGGCGCCCGCTCACCCGCATTTGTACGACTAGTAGTCGTAGCAAAGAGTGGGTAAGCGCGTGCCTCTCGTCTTATAACAGTTCTGGGCACGATATAAAATATATTATTGACAAGTTCAGGGCAATCAAATTTGTTGTGAATCAGTCCACGGAGCATCATGGCTTGGAGTAACAAACGCCTTGAGTGTAGTGTCAATAATTTAAATTTCTGCAACGACTGCTCGTATGGCAGACGCTCCAAGTGACATTTAAACTGCAATGTTTTCAAAAACTTACGCTGAATTCTTTCTATTGCTTGATCATATTTTGCATAGTAAGGATCCCATATCATACACGCATACTCTACTTGTGGTCGTACCAAAAAGTTAAAAAGATGTAGATAAGTGACTGGGCGTTTGAAATTGCATGACGACCTCATAACAAGATTGTACATTTGGAAAGCTTTGGCTATTATCTTTTCGATGTGTAAATTAAGGTGAAGTTTGCAATCCAAAAGTACACCCAGATCACAAATTTGAGTTTCTTTAAGAAGGAGTTCATCGCAGAGACAATAATTGTAATTAATAATTTTTTTGTTTTTGGTAAAGTTAATGTATTTACATTTATTGATACTTAATTTCAGTTTATTTTTGATACAGTAATTAGTTAATCTATTCAAATCTTCTTGAAGAAGGTAACAATCGTTAATCGTTGAAATTTTCTTATAAATTTTAAGATCATCAGCGTATAACAAAAAATTACTATTTTGAAAGCAATTACCGATATCATTTATGTAAATAATAAACAACAAAGGACCCAAAATTGATCCCTGCGGAACTCCAGATGTTGCAAAAAATGTGTTAGAATGGTACCCGTTACTTACTATAGTTTGACTGCGATTTCTAATATAAGACTGGAACCAGCGCAATAGATTGCCCCTGATGCCATTAAATGAAATTTTGTTCAATAATATTTTATGGTCTACTCTGTCAAAGGCTTTTTTAAAATCAGTGTAAATGGTGTCAGTTTGGGCTCCGATGTCATGTAAAATCATTAAGTTGGTTACAGTGCTTTTTTGTTTCACAAAGCCATGTTGCTCCGGAATTATACAATGTTGAATATATGAATACATCTCGTGGTGAACAAGCTTTTCAAATAGTTTAGCTAGTGTACAAAGAAGAGAAATAGGCCGGTAATTCTCAATGTTTTGTCTGGGACCACCTTTATAAACAGGGACTATATTAGCCTCTTTCCAGACGGCAGGGAACGAACCATTGCTAATACATTGATTAAAAATCTTAAATAATGGTTTGCATAATGTATTCGCTGACCATTTCAAAAAGCAAGGAGGTATCCCATCCGGTCCCGGCCCTTTATTTAAGTCTAGCATCTTTAATCGTTTACAAATTAGCGGAAGGCTAAAATGTAAGCTACAAAGAGATGTATTATTGGAATCGGATTGATCAGACGCTGGTCTCCAGTCAGGTGTTAGACTAGTTGGTTCGTAAACGGACTGGAAAAAGGATGAAAAGAAATTACATATTTTAATAGGGTCACTAGACGTATCGTCTTTATAATACATTCTAGAAGGTACCCCAGATTTGCCTTTGCGATGAGCAATGTATGTCCAAAAGTGTTTGACATTTTTGGGGATACTATCCTCAACACTATTAATGTAGATACGATAGCATTTGTTACACTCTGTTTTAAAACGATCTCTATATAAAGAGAAAATTTCATAGTCGGATAAGTTTTTATATTTCTTCCACTTTGCCCAGGCTTTTTTTTTATAATTAAAAATGTGTATAAGTGCTTTTGAAAACCATACAGGAAATTTCGGGTTTTTCGGTTTGGAAAGAGGTACCCGGGTTTTGATTATACCGTATAGGCGATCATAGAAAACTTCTACGTTTTTTTCGGCAGACTCACTATCTAATTCCATGTCCCAATCGATTTCTTCAATATCTCTATTAATAAGGATATAATCAGCCTTACGGAAATTATATTTAGGCGTACATAGTGGACGTATGGAAGTAAGTTTAAAATTTAAAGAAAGAAGAGTGTAAAAAGGAGGATGGTGATTATCAGCCTGAACCAGGTCATGATTAGGTTTGTACACATGGCAGTCAGTATTGGATATTAGAAGATCCAGTGTTCGTCCGTTTAAATTAGTTAGGTGGTTAAATTGCTGAACATCGTGAACAGTCATAAAGTTTCTTAAGCGATGACAGATTGCTGAATTGCCCATGCAAGTAAACGAGTTAAGAGCAGGATTGGGTCTTATCCAGTTGGCCGTCGGTATGTTATAATCTCCGAGTAACAGTAAGTTGTCGATATTAACTGAATTAATTAAATTATCCATTAAATCAAAATGTAAGTTATATACTGCAATTGGCGAACTATTAGGAATATAAACCGCACTGATGAGGGTTTGTGTGGAGCTAGCGTTATTACTAGGGATTGTTATAATAACTTGTTCAAAGTGTTTATCTAAAATATTTTGCGACTGAAGCGAGATACTACTGGGATTGTATTTTCGTAATACAGCTACCAACACACCACCCCCATCAGACTTATTAGTTGCATTTCTATTACGATCACAGCGAAAGACAATATAACGATCATCAATAAATTCGCTATTGTTTATTGAAGGGATTAACCATGTTTCTGTCAAAATAATAACATCAAAACAATTACATAGAATATTCATGTAAACAGTGTTCAGTTTTGTGCGTATACCTCTACTATTTTGATAGTATATAGAAAAGTTACTTGTATTAGAAGCCATTGTAATTGTCTTGAATATTATTATTACCTTTTTTACTTAAATGATTAATTAATATTGTTAGCTGTAATTTTACATAAATCGTTTTTGGTTTTTATGGCTATAGTAGGAGAGGTTTCGCAGCGCTTAGCAAGTATGGTAGAGTGCCTAACCCAAACAAATTTAAAATTATATGTCTTAGCCGCCTCGCGAGTTTCTCGTAACAGTTGTTTTTTATGGAGAGTCAAGTGCTCATTAACATAGACAACACGAGATGCACCAGAGATGCCCAAGTCAGTTGAGGTGAGTCCTTTTTTGAGTCGGTAAGCGCTTAGTATATTGTCTCTTAGAGAACGGGTTTTAAACATGGCGATTATATTTTTTGGCCTCTCGTTGGATGCTGCATGAGGGACACGATGTGTGGCGGTTATCTCATCACGTGGTATAGCTAAATTGATTTTTTTGCCGATTTCATCAAGTATAGTGAATAAGTTTTCCTCTCGCCGTTCCGGAATATTAGATAACTCCAAGTTACATTGTCTGGCTTGCTGCTCCAGGTAGTCTATTTTAGCTTCGAGGGCCTTTAATGCGCTTTCATTCGAAAGCCGTTCTTCCAAGTTGTTAAATTGTTTTTGGTAGTCATCATACTGGTTTGAGATGAATTGAGCAGACGATTTCGTTTCAGCGACCTCCTCAGACAATTTAGCTACAGTGGCCTTAATTTTGACATTTTCAGAGCGAAGACAGTCCATTTCTTTTTTGGTATCCTTCATGTACGTCTCTAAGTCACTCCTTATACTTTTTATATTGTCATTAATAACCAATAAGTTGGCATCCAAACTAGACTTCCATTCACTTAGAGTTTTCTTTAGATCGGTATGCATAGTTTCGATTTGTGTAGCATGCTCACACTCCGGCTGCTTACGTTTACGAGTCGTAATATTCAGCTCACTTTCTGATGCTATTTTTGCTAGGTCCGGCTCAGAAGTCGATTGCTCTGATCGTAGTGCGGGTTTAGGTGGTGTTCGCTTTGTACTAAACATTATTGTGTTACACGATCTTGTAATATTAGCAATAAGTAACGAAAGCGTAGGATTGCTATTAACTTTAGCGTAGTGACGTGTGTAGAATTGCTATTAACTCATAATAATGTCTATTAAAATATATAATAAACTACCACAGACAATAAAAAATGAACAAAAAGATAAAATATTTACAAAGAAATTAAAGAAATTACTAATAAAAAAATGTTACTATGATATCAGCGAATTCTTAAATGAAAAACTATAACAATATAATCTTCTTAGACAATAAGGACATTTACATACTTCTACAATAAAATAATATATTACACACATATTATCTACTAAATTTCTTAAAAATGTTTGCATATAGGTAATAACTATTATATAATAGCTATATAAATAAACTATAATATATGTATAAATGAGAAAAAAAAATATTTAGTAAATAAATGGAAATATAGCAAACAACTACGTATATTGTAATAAATATAGTGCCTTCTTCCTCTCTCCTACGTTGCCGTGCCCGACAGGGTCCATGATTGATACCATAAACTGTATAACAACTGCTTAACATTGTGGAGTGCAATAAACGTATTGAGTATTGAGCATATGTAACCTGATCCAATGTCTCCAAATAGGACCATGGATGTATTTAGCAATTACTTCCAGGTAGCTGTTGGGACTGCCCCTCACCCTTCGCATCAGCGATGCTACTCTCTTGCGTAGATTATGAGTAGTTTATGAGGTGCCTATTTCCGGCAGTTGACAAATATGGACTGATGATGATGATCATGATGAGTAAAACCAATTTTGTCTTTATTTTGTGTTCGATTAAATTTTTATACAGGGTGGAAGGGACATCGACGCGCAACGGCTTACCATGACTTCAGTACTTGATTCTGGACCCCCGCGCGTTGGAATTTTTCGTCGGCTTTTCCTTAAATTTTGTCGTTTTTTTTTGCAGTTTTTTCAACTTTAAACTGTATAAAATCATTATTTCTGTCTAACCCAAGAAAAGTTTTAATTAAAAAAAAACTTGAGAGGTGTCAAGGGACACCCGGATGGAACGAAGATCCTTTCATTAAAATTTAATAATTAAAAATAAAAAAACCTGTATACACTCAACAATTCTCAACGCGCGAAATTCAAATATTGTCATTCACTCAATAATATCTGAATGCTTGTCAACAATATTTGAATTTCGAAAAAAGTGTCGTGAAAACTTTTTCGTAAGAATTTTTTCCGTCTAGCCCCCTTTCACAACGCGCGATAAGGAACTTCGTTCCAAAAGTCATTAATTCACTTTTTTCACTAAAAACAGCATTGTAAATTAAACTCGAAAGATCTTCTGGTAAGCTGTTTCCTTAGAGTTCACTTGCGAGTTGTAAAATTTAAGAAAAAGCCGACGAAAACTTCCAACGCAGGGGGGTCCAAAATCATGTACTGAAGTCATGGTAAGCCGTTGCGCGTCGATGTCCCTTCCACCCTGTATACAGAGTTTTACTGAAATATTTCAATAATAAATCAACGTAACACGCCTCAAGAAAATGTTCTAAGAAATTGACGTGAAAAATGTCTAACATTTACCATAGGAGTAAATATTATAACGCAATTTAATAACACCTATTAGAATATACCACCACGCCTGTATTCACAAAGGATTAGGTTCAGTTTGCGGATATTTTTTTATACCCATAAATTTCCAGATACCCTCTCGAGGGTCGGAACATTATAAATACATTTACGCCTGTATTACTAGAATGGTTAGGCAAAGATGTAAAAATGTACATCCACAGTTTGCAGGTATGTTTAGGTCCCATGTATAGGTGTGAGCCTACTGCCATTAACCGGTCACAAATGCAAACTTTGAGCTGAAACTTTGACCCTTATACTGCCAAGCCAACTATTCCTCTTTCGTTTTACAGGGTCGGCAACGCGCAAGTGATACTCCTGGTGTTGCAAGCGTCTATAGGCTACGGTAACCGCTTACTATTATGTGGGACGTATGCTTGTTTGCCACCTTAGCAGTATAAAAAAAACCCAATAACACTTGGAAATTTAACCCAGAACTTCAAGCATAGCAGTCATGCTAAGGACCACTAGACTAACGAGGTAGTTACAGGTCGAAACAATTGCTTCTTTTCTTTGCTTATTAAAACTTTACCGTCAA
The DNA here is from genome assembly GCA_964056405.1 of Acronicta alni. Taxonomy (NCBI): domain Eukaryota; kingdom Metazoa; phylum Arthropoda; class Insecta; order Lepidoptera; family Noctuidae; genus Acronicta; species Acronicta alni. The sequence continues at coordinate 2,736,562 of OZ043935.1, forward strand.
CCCATATACTCTCCCATTGCCGGGCACGAATCTCCTCTCATACTGAGAGGGATTAGGCTACAGTCCACCACGATGCTCTAGTGCGGGTTGGCAGACTTCACACACCGTCGAGAAAATCTCTAAGGCATGCAGGTTTCTTCACGATATTTTTTTACACCGTTTAAGAGAGTGATCAATAATTATTAATACGCACGTGAATTGTCAAAAGCCAAATGAAAAGTTAAACGGCACACATAAGGCCTATGTCCGGCAGTGGACTAATATAGGATGATGATGACGATGAAATGAAAAGTCAGAGGTGGAGGAGGCCTGGGAATCAAACTTGAGATCTTTGACTTAGCAGTTCAATAGTGATATCACTAGGCTATCACTGCTTTTTTAAATTAATATTAACATTTATTGAGCCTCAATGAGTTAAAAAATTTAAAATCACATTTACACTATCTTTTTGTATTTTTTGTCATTTTCCATGCTATAAGTCACCATAAAGACGTAAATTCAGAAAGCGAAGGCAAAATTCGTCATGGTGGGTAGGTATCGCGGTGGCTTAGTGGTCATAGCGTCTGGTGTACCTAACCAGAAGATGCAGGTTTGAATCCTGCCCGCGGTCGAATTTTTCCTTTGCTTAATAACTTTAATCCCAATTACACTTTTCGCACTTGGTTATCGAACCCAACACCTGACCCTTACCAGCTTTGTGAACACAAAATCATGGTTAACAACATGATTAGTTGTAAGGAACGAGGTGGAATGTTCAACATAATTTAATATTAATTAAATGGAATTTGTGTTGTACGCATATTACTTATCAAAGACTAATTTCGTGAACATTAAACGTATTTTGTAGAAAATTGTTTCGTCATTAATTTCACAAAGGTTTCTAGCTATGCGATAATTATATCTCATGTATATTATCTGATTAATAATAATTATTATGTTTATAATTATTATCTGCTAACGTTATTCGTGAAGACTGTCTTTCAGTAGCTAGTAAAATTATAAGAAACACCTAGAGAAATACAAACATTGAAATAAAACTACTTTTTACGGATTTGATCGCTTTATATTGATATTATTAATCCCGACGTTTCGGACCCTTTACAGCGGCCATGGTCACAGGTAGACTCAGGTGGTGGGCGTCTTGATGATATAATTACTGACAGCTACCCCACATTTTTATTGTTACATGATCAATGATATTTATTACTAATTATTAATTAATACTAGATGGAGCCGTCATTTCCTAGCTGAGGACTCTGAGAAGAAACGCCGAAACAAACTCAGAGAATCATGGTCTCTTATAAAGTAACAATATGAATATTGGTAATGTTTTAGTTTTTTAATTATTGGCAATCCGATTCACGCAAAACGAGCTCACAGTATCCTTTGGTCGGGATTAATAATAACAATATAACGCGATAAAATCCGTAAAAAGTAGTTTTATTTCAATGTATAATATTCACGTAAATGTCAGAAATCAATACAAACACAAACACTTATTTAACACATATATATTTGTGTCCTCTTGGAATCGAATCCACAACCTCATAATCAGCAGGCCGACACTCGAACCTCGACACCAGACGTCGTTAAAAGGTGCATCCATACCATAGTAACTTTTTTTGTGGAGCAACAGAATGCAACACGATAACATTAGGTAATATTCTTCTAGTTTTGTTACTTGTTACTCTTTGTTGAATGATCGGATCCATACCGCCAATAACATATAGTAACAAATAGTAACCAGTGAGTTGCACAGCATATGTTCACGAACTAACAAATGTTATCGATTGAGCTATGTTGTGTTTCTTACGGTGAGCAAAGTTGCCAGTGCTCCACGAGGAAACTTTGTGTTGGCAGTGGGGGGACTTTGACCCTTATACTGCCAACCCAACTATTCCTCCTTCAATACAGGGTCGGCAACGCGCAAGTGATACTCCTGGTGTTGCAAGCGGCTATAGGCTACGGTAACCGCTTACCATCAGGTGGGCCGTGTGCTTGTTTGCCACCTTAGTAGAACAAAAAAATAAAAGTTACCACCATGTTGACGCAACTTTACCTAACACGGCAACATGATATACTAACAACAAATATTTTTTTGCCTACTTGGAAACGTTGCTTCATCAAAAATAGCTGTGGTCTGGATGCACCTTAACAAACAAAGTTGCGAATAGACTCGTTAATCGCCTACAAATTCGAGCATCAAAGGATTGCACAAAAATACCGCAGTACTCCGAAGCCGAGATAATGTTGGGAAATATAAAAAATACAGCGATCTACTGGTGGACTCATTAAAATTTGTATGGACCGATGCGTTCATGAGTATCACTGTGAACAAAGCTGGGTTTTTGTTTAGCAGAAAAAAATAAAAAAGATTTTTTTTAATTCTATCCATCATTATGTCGGCTACAAACTGTTTCGTTGAAGGATTATGTTGTGCTAATTGGTATTTAAATTGTGTTTGGTTATAGTTGAAAATGTATTGATTGGATTTTGAATTTGTTTTTCGATTTTGTTTTTGTTTTAAATCGTAGGAAATGTATTTTTTTATGATAATCTCTTATATAAAATTCTCGTGTCACAGTTTTCGTTGCCATACTCCTCCGAAACGGCTTGACCGATTCTCATGAAATTTTGTGAGCATATCGGGAAGGTCTGAGAATAGGCCAATATTTATTTTTCATACACCTAAATTTTTTTTTATGGCAAAACAACGTTTGCGGGGTCAGCTAGTCTAATATATAAAATTCTCGTGTCACAGTTTTCGTTGCCATACTCCTCCGAAACGGCTTGACCGATTTTGATGAAATTTTTTGTGCTTATTGGGGAGATCTGAGAATAGGCCAACATCTATTTTTCATACCCCTAAATATTTTTTTTTATGGCAAAACAACGTTTGCTGGGTCAGCTAGTTGTTTGATAAAAAACTAAGAGGTAAAAGTATGTACAACAGAAATACAGGCTTAGGAGTACAAATTCCGCCTACTTTTAACCAACTCAAAAGAGTAGAATTTATTTCAACAGGCTCCGTCTATGCAGGTCTTGTGGTTTCAGTGACTGACTGATCACAAGGTTCTATTCTCACAAGATACAAAATTGTGATGAACTGCGTTGGCCGAGTGTTACTTATATAGGCTGGTATTATAAGTATGTATTTACACCTCGTGGCTAATTAATACTTTAACTGTAAATCCCCGTTTTTCAATCAAAATATTCGAAATTAGCACCAAAAATACTGAATTGCACACTAAATTTGCTCATCAAATAAATCAATTATACTATACTGTTAGATATTTAATACACTTTCTTGGTCTTCAGATTCGGTATTATTCAGATTTGGTTCTGTTTGTGTGGTCACAGTTTTAACCTAACCTAACCGATATCTGTATTTTGCTGCTCAATCAGTATTTTTGATGCGCAATCAGTATTTTTGATGCGCGGTTTATTATATTCCATTAACAACTAAGCTGATGAACCGATCTGCAAGGTTAAGCTGCCCTAGTCGCGGTCAGTCAGTGGATGGGTGACCATTTGATTGGTGATAATACATCAAGACCCCTCCGTGCTTCGGAGAGCACGTAAAGCCGTACCTATGACTATCGTTAGTGGTAGTCAGAAGCCCAAAAAGCATGACAACCGGTTTTTCCCCAGGATATCGGTATTACCCATAAATTGAGTTGCGGAGGTTTGACGGTTTGACGGCAGTAGCTTCGTGTAAAATACTGATATTCAGCCACATCTTGTTAGACTAAAAGCCAACCCCAACATACTTGGGAAAAGGCTCGGAGGAGTGCAGTTATGTTTGGCTATTGCTGCATATATTATTAGTTAATTTAATAAATTACCCTTTATAAAGTACATACATTGTCCTATACCGATAAAACAATATCTGCTTTGGAAAGAAAGAAAGATTGTGACTAGATCGTGATGTGTTAAATATATCAAATAAGTATTTATTAATTTAGCCTGGCTCGATAGAAAACAGGTTTCTGTGAGAGGCAAAATGAGTCGAGCAACTTAGTTTTTATACCTACATAGGTATAATCGATATTTATCCGTCAATAAGAATAATATTATTATATTGATTTCTGACATTTACGCGAATATTATACATTGAAATAAAACTACTTTTTACGGATTTTATCGCCAGTCTACCCGTGACCATGGACGCTGTAAAGGGTCCGAAACGTCGGGATTAATAATATCAATATACGCGATAAAATACGTAAAAAGTAGTTTTATTTCAATGAATTATATTATTATTACACATATGAACCTAAACCTATTATTTCTTTTCATTTATTCATATTATAACGACATGAACTATACCTATATCTATTTAATTACTGTTTTATTGAAAACTGGTTTGCGTCCGTGACACATCACACCATTGTAAAGGTCCAGTTGAAAACCAGCGCCAGGCAGCTCACCAGCGGTCTGGCATTTAGCTGAACTGGAGCCAATTTGACGCAGTCGTGGGACACACATTTTTTTTCCTTATTTTATATGTACTTCCATCATGTTTTTATTACTGTGTGCATTGTCCAAGACTGTGTCAATAAATATTTTTCTTTCTTTCTTTATTTATATTAAAAAACATCCTATAAATATTGTGTATAGACTCCTATAAATATTGTGTATAGACTACGTCCATACCTCGAACAAACTACCAAAAAAACCATCACATTTTTGTTTTAAATTTAGAATATAAAAGCTTTTTTTAATTCTTTTATAGTGTGCGTACGGAAACTATAAATATTTTTTCTTCTTCCAGATTCCAAAGAGGTAACAAGTTTATACATTCTCTTGTGACAATTTGTCTTGCTCCCAACAAATCAGCGACATTGTTGTTTGGACGTCTCTAAATTGAAATACAAATTCAATTTGCGAGAGAGAATTATGCTAGAAAAATAATATTTGTGTTATTCTTACTTGCTTCATAAATCTAAACTAAGTACGAGTATAATAAAACTGTACAAAAGCTGTCTCTGTACAGTAACTCTGTCTGTCTGTGTGTTACGCAATCACGCCTAAACTAAATAACCGATTTAAATTAAATTTAGTGCAGAGATAGTCTAGCCTGAGAAAGGACATAGGCTACTTTTTAATGCAAAAAAGGGCTGTAAGGGGTTGAAATAGGGGAAGAAAGTTTGTAAGGAAATTACGTCAATTTAAAAGCTAGAAGCTTTTAACTTACTTTTAAGGCTTTTGACTAGATATAAATAAATACGACATTCAAAGTTTGTAAAAAAATTACCCTAAATTGCAAAATAATTAGCCTAAAAAATTTAAAATTCTGCTGAAAGTCACTATTCTACGCGGATGAACTCGCGGGTACAGCTGCTAATTGTAGAATAAAAATAAACAAGTGTGTTAGACTATAACAATTATAAAGGTATCCGAAAACTTGAATGTTTCTTTGTTAGGTATTATTCATCATCATCAACCCATATACTGTCCCACTGCTGGGCACGGGTCGCCTCTCATATTGAGAGGGATTAGGCTATAGTCCACCACGCTGGCCTAGTGCGGGTTGGCAGACTTCACAAACCGTCGAGAAGAATCTCTAAGCTATGCAGGTTTCCTCACGATGTTTTCCTTCACCGTTTAAGCGAGTGATAATTAATTATTAATACGCACATGAATTCGAAAAGTCAGAGGTGCGTGCGTTGGGTTCGAACTCGAGACCTTCGACTTGGCAGTCCAATGGTCATACCACTAGGCTATCACTGCTGAGGTATTACTCATTAGATTTTAATTCTGTTTCCGCTATTCCAAAGCATTTAAGGTAAAAATTGCGGCACCTACATCTTATCTTAATTAAATGAAAACATTTTTAAAAACAATTTGACGTCTCTGTTGTATGCAGACACAAATTATAACCTATGTGTATAAAGATGCAAACAAAGGAAGTTATGGTATTAATGATATATAATTATCTTATTCTATACCCATCAAATTTAATTTAATTACTTTCAATATAAATGCAGATATAGTGATAGTGATAGCCTAGTGGTATGACCATTGGACTGCCAAGTCGATGGTCTCGAGTTCGAACCCAAGGCACGCACCTCTGACTTTTCGAATTCATGTGCGTATTAATAATTAATTATCACTCGCATAAACGGTGAAGGAAAACATCGTGAGGAAACCTGCATACCTTAGAGATTTTTCTCGAGGCCAGCGTGGTGGACTATAGCCTAATCCCTCTCAATATGAGAGGAGACCCGTGCCTAGCAGTGGGATAGTATATGGGTTGATGATGATGATGATAAATGCATCGGAGTGAATTGAGGGGTCGCGTCTACCCCGAAAGAGGATGTGCCTCTCTCTCATCATTATCTGACAAACCAACCAGAACTATTGAGATCGACTTCCATCATCATTAATTTCAAAGCCTTTTCCCAACTATTTATTTATACTTATTGTACAGAAAAGTGTACAAAGGCGGTCTTAATGCCTTAGGAATTTTCTACCAGACAACCTTAGGGTAATGCAGAGACGGTCATGGTAGATGCACCAAAGATTAGAGGTAACTATGTTGGGGTCGGTTTCCAAACTAACCAGATACAGTTTTTTACAAGGTGACTGCCTCATTGGCCTAGTGGTTGAAAGCGCGACTGCTATGCTAGAGGTCCTGGTTTTGATTCACAGTTAGAGCAAAGTATTAATAGTTTGAAATAAAACTACTTTTTACGGATTTTATCGCGTTAAATTGATATTATTACGGGTAGACTAAGACTGTGTATGTATACCCGTGACTATGGACGCTTCAATATAACGCGATAAAATCCGTAAAAAGTAGTTTTATTTCAATGTATAAATGTCAGAAATCAATATGTTAGCCAGTACGGACTGCCTGTTCCAAATAAAATACGTGGGTTGGAAGATCTTATGACAAAGCGTACAGTCTACCCGTGACCATGGATGCCGTAAAGGGTCCGAAACGTCGGGATTATTAATATCAATTTAACGCGATATAATTCGTAAAAAGTAGTTTTATTTATTTATGTTAGGGAAACATACAGCTTATAAATATCTTAATAATAAGTTACAAAATATAAAACTTAAGCCTATAGTTTCCACCTATAAACACAAAGGAAACACTAAAGTATATAATAAGAAAAAGCAATAAAAAAAAAACAAAAAGATGTAATATAGTAAATCTAAAAAAAATATTATGTGTTACGGATTGAGAATTTAATTGAAAATCCCATTCAATATAAGTGGTCGGAACGGATGGGCATTGGTTTCAAAAATGTCAATACGATAATCTTGTATAGCCTTGTTCACGTTTTTTATAATCCGAGGAAAATAGGCATTGGAGCGATAGTTTGTGTCAACGGTTGCAGTGGCTAAACAAGATTTCAATGTCTATTATTCGCGTAAATGTCAGAAAAAAGTATTAATATGTTTTTCTTTGGCAATATGCTTGCCCACTATTACTGTATGCGATTGAAACCCACTGACTAACTGATGGAACCGAGTGTACTGTTAGAATGTTATGTTTATAAGTAGTTAAAGTTATTGCTAGCAAATCCGGCTGGGGTTACTAAATTCATCACTCAGAAAACCGCTTCACAAGATCCTGAACGTTATCTCCAACAATTCGCTCAAGATGACAAGCGGTTAAAGCCTTTGTTTCTGCAGCTAAAGCCTCCATATTTTCTTTTTTATCCGCTTCGCTAAAGGAAGTGAGAACTGTTTGTATTTCTTACTTCGTCTAATTGAGTTCGTTATGATTCTCACGAAGTTGGTCCCTTTAATGGTACTTTGCGGATTTATTTATTGTTATTGTTTAACAGATTTTTATAGAATGTGCTTGATATTATTGTGTAGTATGGAAAGGATGTCACCAAAATCTGCCCAAATGATGTACTGAGGGTATACTTATTGGAAAAAATACCCTGTATTACGCTGGTTAAAACTCTAGTCATACTTTTTTTTTATTATCACTAGGGGATGAGAAAAAATTACTTTAAATTTGGAAAACGCACGTCATTTTAACACACTAGTATCACTTTCATAGTGTTTTTATAGTAAAAACTGTCAACTTGATAGGTCTCTGCTGTCAGTGTCAGTTTTGGAATGTCAAACGCATGCCATTTTGGCAAATTATTATCAGTTTCATAGTAAAACTGTCAAGTTGACAGCTGTCATGTACCTCGGGTACAAATTTGGGCTAAGTTGTATGGATATACTTTTGATGATCTCCTTTATAAATAACTTTAAAGATTTTTTTTGATAATTCTATATTCCTAACACTATACAATTTCTGTCAATACCTTAAGAGAAAATCGCTTTAGAATTTCGTAAGTATATACTTATTGATGCTTGTGACTGTACATGACGTCATGTACGAAAAATCATTTAAAATGAATCCTTGTGAAAATGCTCCAAACACAAATGAGAGCGGCAAACTTAATCCCAAATTAATTTCGCGGTATAATTAAAACTTTGAACTGGTTGCAAAATTGAAACGCTGTCATTCCATTACAGGCCGTTATGGAAATTATTTTATGAATAAATCTATGTACAATATACCTGTCCATTGTGGTGGTTTAACAAAAAAGTTTGGTCATGCACATCACTTTTTAATTAAAAATATTTTTCGTGAAAAAAGAGGTATAATAAGTTTGTTGCTCTATTTTTATTCATATTCGGGATATTTTACATAGCACCATCGACTACCTATAGTACAGAGGCAGCATATCAAGCTACCCCAATCTGTCAAATTTCTTTGATAGATTTTCAACTTTAATACAAAATAATGAGGTTCATTTTTGGATAGGTTGTCCTGCTAGCGTCTATACTACGGGTACTAGACAAGGGATATATTCTTATTTATTTATATTATAAGAACATAAGACAGTCTAGAAAAACTGATTGTCACTGGCAAGGAAGACGGAAGAAGACAACGAGGCTGCAGTCCCACAAGATGGATAGACCAGATCCGTAGCTCACTCTCCATCATATTACGACGCCTTCCAGGCAGCGGGTGACCGAAACAGATGGCGAAAAATCATCCGGGATAAAGTAATTTCTAGGGAAGGCCACGACCCTCAGCATTGAGGAATACGACTTAATGTGGGAAAGATAGTCAGCCCAGTCAAACATACACTAAACAGCCCACAAAACACTTGTGTTCATCACATTAAATCTTCTTGTCCTAAAACGAACTCCTGATCAGCAATCCTACCACTAGAGTACTGACGGCGTCAAATTAATGTATTTTTTATTCTGAAGGACCAAATGTTAAGTTCCAAAGGACCAAAATGATTTTGATACGGTCTTTTTGTTTAAAAGGGGATTTTATAGGCGTGTTCTTAGGTTGAAGACTGTCTTAAGATTATCGTAAATTTAAATCCCGTTCTGTAAAAAATAACTGTCGTAAAAAAGAACCATTTAGCTACGAGTTCTGTGAAAAGTGTCATTTTAACTTCGATAGGTACTGTTAAATTGTCTTTTTAAACAATTTAACAGTTTTACTGTTAAATTAAAAAATATTTATAATGCAAACTTAATCAAAAATAAACTTCAAACATATATTTTATTCGGGAAAGACTATTTGCACGAGTTTATTAATGACAAGCAGTAGACACATTAACCTATTGTTTTTATTGACATAATTATTCCTTCCATTAAATTAATTATCTAATTATATTGAATAGGATTTAGACTTACCAATATTGAAGGCTGACACTGATGCGAAGAAAAAAATCACCTTCCCAACCATGGTGGATGATTCTGGAACAAAACAGAAACATTAAATAATGTACATACAATTTTTATCGTTTCCAACATATATATACATACATACCATCACGCCTGTATTCCCCGAGGGGTTAGGCAGAGGTGTACTAATGTACACCCACATTTCGCCGGTATGTTTAGGTCCCATGTAATAGGGGGCGAGCCTATTGCCATTAACCGGGCACAAATCCAGACTCCGAGCTGCTACTAAGAATTTCATAGAAAAACCCAATAACACTTTGCTCGACCTGGGGATCGAACCCAGGACCTCTAGCGTAGCAGTCGCGCCTAGGACCACTAGACTAATGAGGCAGTCATCCAACATATATATATATAAACAAATATTCTTGGTCAATTTTAAGCAGCACCATCTAGTCCCAAACTAAGCAGAGCTTGTACTATGGGTACTAGACAGTGGATATGATACTTATATACTATATATTATTATAAAAACTTACTTATAATACATAAGAAACACCCAGATAAACACAAACACTGAATTAAACGATGAACAACAAAAAATTTAAGACAATTTTATCGGATGAGAGTTCATCCGATAAAATTGTCAAAGATCAGTATAAAGAAATATTCATACTTAAAATACTATCTACATCTCTTATATTTTTATATTCTTATATGTTCATCACATACATATTTGTGTCCTGTGGGGAATCGAATCCACGACCTCGTAATCAGCAGTCTGACACGCGAACCACAAGACCACAGACGTCATCGAAAATATTAGTACATTAAAAAAACTGAATCTGTTTGGAATTAGAAACAAGAAATTTCAATAAAATCTTTATAATCATTATTATACATATAACAGCATTGTTCAGACCTTAAGCAAGTATTTAAGTCCCCAAATCCTCCAAATGATACTCGGAACTTGGAATTAGGGGACGATATCTCGGAAATTCTTTTGTCCCCAAGACCCAAAGATCTTCAAAAACAGAATACCTTTTGTAAAATCCATATGAAAATCTGTTAAATTCTAACTTTTCCAATATCAAGTTGAATATCAAAGTAAACAAACGTTACGGTAAAAAATCTTGTGCTTGAAAAAGTTGGAGCACAATCTTAAGCTTCTAAAGTAATACTTAACACGCACTTGAGGGTCGCTTTCCTAAGACATCACGGTAAGTTGGTTCAACACTTGATGTAACTTGAGTTAATGGCGACAGGACTTTTTACTCTTATGATAAAAATTCTAGGAATATTTTCTTGGTTGAAAGTTGGATACAAAGGAAAATTTATGTTGTCTCCTTTTCACGTAATTATGGTAGAGGGAAATGCGAAAAGTTAATGTAAAAAAAAGTTTTTAATTACGTGTAAGGTCGTTACAAATCTTTCAAGAAATATTTAGAACATTTTCATTACATATTAATAATAAATAAGTTTAACGAAGAGGTAGCCTAGTCTTTCTCCGAGCCTTTTTCCAACTATATTGGGATCGGCTTCTAACCAGATGCGGCTGAATATCAGTATTTTACACGAAGCGACTGCCATTTTTGGGTAATACTGATACCCTGATGATAGACTGGTTGTCAGGCTTTTTGGGCTTCTGACTACCATTAACGACTGTCATGGATGTTCGTATGACAACCGGGACCAACTGCATTACGTGATCTTCGAGGCCTGGAGGGGTCTCGGTGTGAGAATGGCCACCCATCCACAGACCGACCGCGACTAACGCAGCTTAACCTTGCAGATCGGTTGATCAGCTTAGTTGATACTTAGCTACGAGCCAGAAGTGGTAGCCTAGAGATATAGCCATTTAATTTCTAAGTTAAAGCTCTCAAGTCCGAATCCAAAGCACCCACTTCTGACTTTTTTTAAATCATGTGAGTATTAATTATTTATTGATCACTAGCTTAAAACGGTTTCATGGTTGTTCCAGCATGCATAGGAATTTCGTATTAATAGCTTTCCTCTCAAGGGCAAAAACGTGCTTTTATGTTTAATTAGAGCCAGTAGCATTTCATAGATGGTACAGAGGCTTGCACATCAAGATACCACAATCTATCAAATTTCTTTGATTGATATTCAACTTTAACACAAAATAATAAGGTTCTTATTCAATTGGGAAAAATTGACAGTTTGGCGTCTGTACAGTCAGCAGTCGCTAAATATGTTGCAATCTTGTTACAAACCTATGAAGGATTTGCGAAATCAAGTAAATAACCAGATCCAGCCGTCCCTAGCTGCCCCCCCAGCGACGCTCTAAGCTGAGGTCCGAGTCCATTTTCCATTTTTGGCATTTTCCATACTGAGATTTTAAAGTTATTTTAGTGAAGGAAAAGTTCGACTGCGGGCAGGATTCAAACTTGCGTCTTCTGGTTAGATACACCAGACGCTATTACCACTAAGCCACCGCCAGTCCCACCCGCCATGTCGAAATTTGCCTTCACGTTCTGAATTTACGTCTTTATGTTGTCGTCAGTAACACCATTTTGGTCTAAATTAAAAAGTCTTCTGGTTATACACATGTTTGAATCCTGTCCACAGTCAAATTTTACCTTCGCTAAGAATTTAAAGTTTCACTTTAAATTTTTAGCATGGAAAATGCCAAAAAATACAAAAAGATAGTTTTCTCTATAAGCCGAGTTTCATTTTCATTCTACTCCCACGTTTCCCATAATACCTAACGTATAGCAAATCGTCAACATTGAGTGACAAGTAGTAATTAATTAAGGACTTAATGATATTTCACATCTAATGACAACCTTTGGAATATATGCACATACCTAGCGAGTTGACTGAACTAGAGAGCTTCGTGTCTAAGTAATTGTTTTGTTATTTGAAATTCTTTATTAACAGGTAATACAAAGAGCTCAAACAAAGGAGATCCGTAGAAGAAGGAAAGTTACCGACATAGCTGCAAGACTTAGCAAGCTTAAGTGGCAATGGGCGGGGCACATAGCTCGTAGAACTGATGGCCGCTGGGGCAAAAAGGTTCTCGAGTGGAGACCACGCACCGGAAAGCGCAGCGTGGGACGGCCTCCAACGAGATGGACGGACGACCTGGTAAAGGTCGCTGGAAGTCGTTGGATGCAGACGGCTTGTAACCGGTCCTTGTGGAAGTCTATGGGGGAGGCCTTTGTTCAGCAGTGGACTTCCTGTGGCTGATATATGTCCCTCCCCGCTGTTGCGTCAAATAAAACATTACGTCTAGATATAAGTTTCAAGAGCAGATGTGACCAGGCGTCACGACCCGTCCATTCCATCTCTGTCTTAACATTTACGGTTTAATCTAACGGGTTTGATAGATCAGCTTATGATGGATGGAGTGATATAGCGTTTTAGTGGTGACCTCGTTTTGTGTAAGTTGTAGGGTTCCATCCAAATATCTATTACGAAGTTGAATAACTTTTGTCAGTTGCAAAAATATGAATAGTATTGGAGTTTTTATTAGGGCTGTCGCAGGGTTCATATTTTGGACCAGTTTCTTATCTCCAAAGTTTTGTAGTTATTCTTTTTGTTGTTCGTTGTTTTACAGAGAGAGCATGTTCAATCTTGGAGAAGTTGGGAGTTAACAATGTTGTTTTTTTTGTGTACAAGAAAGGAAACAATTGAATGAGCTGCTGTTGTGTTGCAAATTATTATTATAATGTAAGAGACATAAAAACTTTTTCAAGTAATGTAGATGGATAGATAGATTTTTTATTTGCATAGAATATATGTAATATAATTAGGTTTTACATAATATTTTGAATCCAAATACATTCTTCCTCATGGCATGCAAAATTTTATTTACTTACCATTATTCAATTTTTAATTCTATTTACTAAAACTATTGAATTACTTTGTATGAGCATTGTAAACTAAATAGACTTGTTATATAAGAAATCTGATACAGAGTAATAGCACTTTTGAACTACAATTTTTTTAAGGTTCGTTTTAAATTTTCTTAAAGGTTGCTCTTTAATCATTTTTGGTATATGGTTATAAATAATAGGAGCCATACACATAACACTCTTTCACAATAATGCAGTTTTATATCGACCTGTACATAACTTGTATTCGTATTTGATCATTTGTTGATATGTAGATCAACTATGAACTGCCTAATAAGCCCAATGGTTTAATGCGTGGTTGCAGACCTCTTTTTTTTATAATACAATAAATCCTCATGGAGTATCCGCCACCCGGGGAGGTGGCAGACTATGTCAGACTCATGCCAACTAAAAACCGCACTTGCCTTCACTTGCCCTATTGTCATGGCCATGGGATCCGCAAAATTCGCCATGACCATGAGAGGGTTTAAGCTATATATAGTCCACCACGGTGGCCTAGTGCAGGTTGGCAGACTTCCCAAACCGTCGAGAAAAATCTCTAAGGTATGCAGGTTTCCTCACGATGTATTCCTTTACCGTTTAAGCGAGTGACAATTAATTATTAATACGCACATGCATCCGAAAAGTCAGAGGTGCGAACAATGTTTTAAAGTTGAAAATCTATCAAATAAATTTGACAGATTGGGGTAACCTGATGTGCGTCTGTACAATAAAAAAGTACCCCTCTGCCTAACCCATCGGATAATACAGGCGTGATAGTGTGTCATGACATCACCTCAATGTCTCCGAGCCTTTACACCAATTCGCAAACATAAAACTATGTGATAACATAAAATATATTAAACTAGAGAATATAACGCAGGTCAAGTCGGGATAGGTTTACGATGTCATACATATATGTATACTTTCATTCGGGCTATAAATTGTGCTCTTTATTTGACGCTCAACTTTGATGAGCGTATAAGAGATGTAGATAGTATTTTATGTATTAATATTTTCTTTATATTGATCTTAGAGTTCATCCGATAAAATTGTTTTTCTGTTTTTGTTGTTCGGTGTACGTGTTTGTTTGGGTGTTTCTTAAGTATAAAAATTCGATGATACGACTTTCGCACTCAAGTAGCAATTCCATTTTATTAAGTATGTATTAACAAAATAAAATATATCCACTGTCTAGTACCCATAGTAAAAGCTTTGCTTGATAGTTTGGGACTCGATGGTGCTGTGTAAAATTATCCAAAATAATTTATTTATTATTGTTAATTTTACTAATGGTAGATGTACATACTATAATGCTTGTTTTCCACGAAGGGTATCTCAGAGGTGTACCAATGTATGATGAGGTCAGGGACAGTCTGTATAATTTAATACAAAATAACCATCAACCCATATACTGTCCCACTGCTGGGCACGGGTCTCCTCTCATATTGAGAGGGATTAGGCTATAGTCCACCGCGCGGGCCTAGTGCGGGTTGGCAGACTTCTCATGCCGTCGAGAAAAATGTCTAACGTATGCAGGTTTCCTCACGATGGCAGGATGTTTTCCTTCACCGTTTAAGCGAGTGATAATTAATTATTAACATACATATGAATTAGAAAAATCAGAGGTGCGTGCCTTGGGTTCGAACTCGAGACCTTCGACTTGGCAGTCCATAGCACTAGTCTATCACTG
The DNA here is from genome assembly GCA_964056405.1 of Acronicta alni. Lineage (NCBI taxonomy): Eukaryota > Metazoa > Arthropoda > Insecta > Lepidoptera > Noctuidae > Acronicta > Acronicta alni. Next base: position 2,751,784 of record OZ043935.1, read on the forward strand.
CTCATCACTATCACTGCTCATAATAAAAAATAATAAAATAAAATAAAAACAATGTAATCGATAGTAATCTGTTAAACATCACCAAACAGAACCAGTTATATTATTGAAAAGAGATACAAACTTTTTTTTTATAGGTGACACACTAGTCGCGGTCAGTTTGTGGATCGGTGGCCATTCCAAGCATATTGAGTTCCCATATCGAGTGCCTTGCAGAACACGCAAAACTGTCGCTCCATTTTCTAAGTTTTTTATCAAATATTATTTAGACAATACAGTATTTTTTTAAAGGTTATCTGTAAGAGATAGCTTTTAGCGATAAGCTGCCCACTGTACCATTCTACCATATCTAATCTTCTAATATATAAAATTCTCGTGTCACAGTTTTCGTTGCCATACTCCTCCGAAACGGCTTGACCGATTTTGATGAAATTTTTTGTGCTTATCGGGGAGGTCTGAGAATAGGCCAACATCTATTTTTCATACCCCAAAATTTTTTTTTTATGGCAAAACAACGTTTGCGGGGTCAGCTAGTATAAATATATACAGAGGCCAGCACATCAAGCTACCACAATATGTCAAATTTATTTGATTAATTTTCAACTTTAATACCAAACAATAAGGTCCATATTCAATTGGGAAAATTTGACAGTTTTGGATAGCTTGACATGCTGGCGTCTGTACTTGACATTTTTTTATTGTGTACAGACGCCAGCACATCAAGCTACCACAATCTGTCAAATTTATTTGATTGATTTTCAACTTTAATGCAAAGGAATAAGGTTCATATTCAATTGGGATATTTCGACACTTTTGGAAAGTTTGACATGCTGGCGTATGTATGTACAATAAAGAATATTCTATTCTATTTGAAACTTAATAAATATATTTAGGACTATAACTTACAAAACTCAAAAACTGCTGTACCACAGATAAATAAAACGTCGTGAAATGAGGCGCAAAAACCAAACAGGCGCTAAGTGAAACCGAACCCCTTTGGACAAGTGATCATGATTAATTGCGCTCTCATCAATAACGTTGTCAACGGGTAGCGATTAGCAATAGATGGCGCTGCTAACGGCCGCTGTTGTTTCTACATTAAGCTAGAAAAGACTTATGATTTGGGATCTACTTGAAAATCGTTTTAACCAACCAATCACCAAAGCGGTATTAAGGTTTAACGTCCAATCCTATCCTACTATACTATCCTTCCTACTAATATTACAAATGTGAAAGTTTGTGAGGATGAATGGATGGATGCATGTTTGTTACTCTTTCACGCTCAAACAACTGAACGGATTTTTATGAAACTTTACAGTATTATTATTTATATATCCCACATTTTTCTGGGATAAAAGGTAGCCTATACTTTATTCTCGGTCACATACTATTAGGGTACCAAATTTCATGCAAATCGGTTCAGCCGTTTTTGCGTGATTGAGTAACAAATAAACAAACATCCAAACTTTCACATTTATAATATTAGTATGATAGGTACATCAGAATAATATATAGGCTACAATTTTTAAAGATTAAAGATAATTAGAGAAATTACAACGATAATTAAAAGTAACTTTTCCATTCGGACGAAGTCGCGGGCAGAAGCTAGTAATATTATAAATGTGAAAGTTTGTGAGGACGGATGGATAGACACTTTAATAATAATACTTATTATTTATAGATCACAATAACATATAGGCTATAATTTATAAGGATTTTGAGTTAATTAAAGAAATTACAACGATAATTATAAGTAACTTTTCCACGCGGACGAAGTGGCGGGCAGAAGCTAGTTTGTTATACATTATGTTTATACTTTGTGAGCCACGATAACGTGTGGTAGGGTACAGTTAGTGACTAATAAAAATACAAATAAAAGTATTATATCTATTGTCTAGTACCCATAGTACAAGCTTTGCTTAGTTTTAAATTATCTTGATCTGCTTTGCCATTCAACATGGCAATGCAGCCAGCCTCTTCGGTTTGCTACCGATGGCGATGCGGAGGAGTTTTAATAATTTATTTTTATTTATTTTATTTTAATACTTTATGCACGTTATACTATAAAGCAGTGATAACCTAGTGGTATGACCATTGGACTGCCAAGTCGAAGGTCTCGAGTTCGAACCCAAGGCACGCACCTCTGACTTTTGGAATTCATGTGCGTATTAATAGTTAATTATCACTCGCTTAAACGGTGAAGGAAAACATCGTGAGGAAACCTGCATACCTTGGAGATTTTTCTCGACGGTGTGTGAAGTCTGCCAACCCGCACTAGGCCAGCGTGGTGGACTATAGCCTAATCCCTCTCAATATGAGAGGAGACCCGTGCCCAGCAGTGGGACAGTATATGGGTCGATGATAATACTTTATACAAACATAGTACAAAGGCGGACTTATAATAATGGCCTGGCATTTAACTGAACTGGGGCCTATTTGATACAACCGTGGGGCATAATTTTGTTTTAAATATTTTATCCTTTTATCATGTTTAATATTATTGTGTGCATTTTTTTTCTATGATACTAACTAATGGCAATAGGTTCACCTCCTTTTACATAGGACCCAAACATACCGGTGAAATGTGGGTGTAAATCAGTACTACTCTGTCTAACCGTTCGGGAAATACGAGCGTGATGGATACACTTATGGTTCGTCAGTGTTTAGTTATAGGAGGCGAGCCTATTGCCATTATTCGGGCACAAATACAAACTCTGAACTGCTACTGAAAATGTCATATAAAAACCCAACAACACTTTGCTCGATCTGCAAATTGAACCTAGGACCTTAGGACTAGTCGCGCTTAGCACCGCTAGATTAAAGTAAAGAAGGATTATATCCAGTGTCAAGTACCCTAGTTTGAGACTAGATACTGCTGTGTATAATGTCCCATGTATGTCAGAAACTACTTTAATTTACTTGGTATAAAACTTTTATTCACCAGCAAAAGAAACATTTCTACTCATATCTGTCTTCAACACCCTTGGGTATAAAAGAGACAGAATTACATTGGTTTCCGAAACCCACTACTCTCGAAAAGTAATACACTCATATAAACCTCACAGGAATACACATCAGTTATTAATCAGAACATGAACGGAACTAGGTACTCTTTTCACTGTGATTTCGGAACCACTGTTATTTTTTTACCCTTTTACTGTGATTTTTTTGCGGCAGGCAAAAGTTTTTAGCGTTGTTCTATGAAAACACGCACGTCACTTGGACGTGATGTTTTTGAAATGTGATTGGAAATTCTTTTTTTGAAAAATTGGTTTCAGCTTTTCATCCTCATTCTGCAAAGCTTTTTCCAATTGTGTGGGGCTCGGTCTCCAGTCTAATTTAGGAGTGGATCACCCTTACCATATAGGGGTATAAAAAATAGATGTTGGCCGATTTTCAGACCTACCCAATATGCACACAAAACTTCATACAAATCGGTCCAGCCGTTTTGGAAGAATTTGGTAACAAAGAATTGTATATATTAGATCTAATAATGCTTGACCTGGGAATTGAACTCAGGACCTCTAGCGTAGCAGTCATTCTTAGGACTACTAGACTAACGGGGTCCTTTGTAATAAATTCCAAGTTAATACCCGAGGAAATTAAGCGGCATTCGTTTGCATAACAAGTTCGGCCACATCCCGATATTTGGATCAAACTTCGCTAATTAGGGAACTCCACGTGATACCCGGGTCACATCTGCGACTAATAGTTTGTAGGGTTCCGGTGGAGTTGCGACTTTGCGATTATTTTTGTTGATTTATGTATCGTTACATATTTTTCTTCTCTTTTTGAAAAGACAGCGACCACGCCACTCCACGATGACGTTGTAGTTATAATTGAATTCTCGATTTAGATATTATGTAGGTATTCATTATCAACCCATATAAATTGTCCCACTGCTGGGCACGAGTCTCCTCTCAGAATAAGAGGGATTAGGCTATAGCCACGCTGGCCTAGTACGGGTTAGCAGACTTCACACACCGTCGAGAATAATTTCTAAGGCATGCAGGTTTCCTCACGATGTTTTCCTTCACCGCTTAAGCGAGTGATAATTAATTATTAATACTCACATGAATTCGAAAACTCAGAGATCATTGACTTGGTAGTCCAATGGTGTAGGCTGTCACTGCTTTTGGAACGAACTTCCTTATCGCGCGTTGTGAAAGGGGGCTAGACGGAAAAAATTCTTACGAAAAGTTGTCACGACACTTTTTGCTTATCAACAATATTTGAATTTCGAATTATTGAATGAATGAAAATATTTGAATTTCGCGCGTTGTGAATTGTTGAGTGTATACAGGTTTTTTTATTTTTAATTATTAAATTTTAATGAAAGGAACTTCGTTCCATCCGGGTGTCCCTTGACACCTCTCAAGTTTTTTTTTTATCATTGATATTGTGTATTACTAAACATAATTGTGTATTTTGTATTGGTCTATAGTATGTGTAGGTGCAGTATGTATTGAATAAAATAATAATAAATAAGTATCGTCCAGGCTGTTTCATTTAAAAGTAAAATAGGGCTGCCGCTTCTAGTTTGTTGACGGAAAAACACTGAGCGACCAAGTCGCTCGGGTGTATCAAAACTTTGCCTTGGCACGGAATTTTACCTTCTACCATCAGTTCCCCCGACTTCTGAAATAACTTTGCTATAAGCATTTGGCCGTTCAAACTGTTTGGAATTCCACGGTTTATCAGAGTTTAGGAAATATTTGTATGATATTGAGCTTCCTTAGTTATGGTAAAGCTACACAATGACTGATGCATGCAATCGTGTTCATATTTTTTGCAATTTTGAATGTTTTGAGACCAAAGTTAATTAAAGGGATAACTTTTTTTAAACGTTGCCCCTCACTAGGGGCAACTCTTTTCTCCTGTATCGTGAGTACGCTTACAAACACAAATTATTATGAACACCCAAACCCGGCACAACTACCAGTAGGTAATACAAATATTTGTCCGTCGTGGATCGAACCCACAACCCGTGTTGCAGAAGCCGATTGCTCAGCGGCTGCGCCAAATGTGCCATGTCGTGTGTATCATTCGGACGCTCGTTAATTGTGGCTGACTTAGTAATTTAGAAGGCAACGTAGATTTTTAGAGGCGAATAATGCTATTTAAAAGGACTCTGTTTCCTTAGAAACCAAAAACTAGATCATCACAAAAAAAAATGTCCTGATCGGAAGACCAACACTCGAGCCACTAGACGTCGTCTTTTAATAACACATTATATTCTACCTCGTATTTACTAACCTACACTTAGAACTAATTACTCTACTTAAGTGTCATATTTACGTCATGATGACGCAAGCGACGGTGTTGCTCGCATAATTAGGTAACGTGAGACGTCATAGTGAGACGAGAGCTAGCTTGAAAGTACCAGGGAGTCATAATTTTTGGTAGGGTTTTATAATTAGTACACCAAGTAAGCAGTGATAGATAGCCTAGTGGTATGACCATTGGACTGTCAAGTTGAAGGTCTCGATTTCCAAAGCATGCACCTCTGACTTTTCGAATTTATGTGCGTATTAATAATTAATTATCAACTTAGTAGGCGACTCGGCCGCTGAGTTTCGCCCGGTCCGGTCGAAAGAGGAATTTCATTATTATTAATATTTTTGAGTGGTGTTTCGGACTATACTTTTTTTAAGCAGATTTTGTACGGTCAGCATGAAAAACTTAGGTAGGGTTACATTATTTTAGTAAAAGTCGGGGAATTGTTGGAATATTTTTTTTAACTTTATTTCTTCAGAATTGTGTGCTCATCATTATTTTTCAAGTGAGAATTTAATTTTTAAAAAGTGATATTGGCGAAGGAATTTCAAATATTTGGAACGCGACGCCATTTGTCAAAGCGAAAATGATGTAATTCTATAACACCAAATGTCAAAATCACTGATTTCGTAGTGTTTGCCTACAACAAATTGTTGTAGAAGTATAGAACTGTTATTTATTTTTTATTTTATTGTAGGAGTGTATGCAATTTGTGATAGATCACGTCACACTAACGTTTAAGGTTCGGTTGGCTATTTTTGATATATTTTCTTAATACTTAATATTACTTTTTTAGTGTTGAATATTTTTACCATTATAATAAAATTATGTAAATAATCGAATAAAAATATTTAAAATAAATCATGCATATTCTTTATTACAAAAATCAACAGTTTCATGATAAATTACAATAATCAGTCTCATAATATCAATTGGAACGTGTACAACATTACTGTTAAATGTAAATTACTATAATCAGTCTTGTTCAGACGCCAGCATGTCAAGCTATCCAAAACTGTCAAATTATCCACATTGAATATAATACTTATTGTATTGTATTAAAGTTGAAAATCAATCAAAGAAATCTGACAGTTTGTGGTATCTTGATGTGCTGGCCACTGTATATCAATTAACAACATTACTAAAATAACAATCACTTTACTAAAAAAACGTAAATAAAATTATACCTATTAAAAATTGCTCCAAAAATCAGCGACTAACTATCTGTACTAATATATTGTAGAGAGGTGAAGTTCGTGAGGTTGTAGGGGTTGTAGGGGTAATCTTTGGATCTACTCAATCAATTTTAAAATTATTTTACCAATAGAAAGTCAAATTATTTTTGAGTTTCATAGACCACATATTTGTTTATAATTTAAGCATGTTACTATGCTAATGGTCGCTAGTGTTTATATAATATTTAAAACAATCAGTCTGTTCAAAACGATCAAAACCATAATCATCTATTTTCTTTAAAAAAAAACAAACATATACACCAACTAGAAATTTTTACTTTGTAGTCTCACGTACTTTTTAATAATAACTTTGTTTTATTGTTTGTGTGTCAATGTGCGACCTATATGCTGAAAGTGGAAAACAAATTGACCCTCTCTCTCTCTCAAAAGAACTCATTAATGTTTTTAATTTATAACTCAGGTATTATTAAATTATGTTTCTAACGTTACTTTGCCTCTAAAAAAAGTATAGTCCGAAACACCACTCAAAAATATTAATAATAATGAAATTCCTCTTTCGACCGGACCGGGCGAAACTCAGCGGCCGAAACACCTACTTGCCTAATTATCACTCGTTTAAACGGTGATGGAATTTTCTCGACGGTTTGTGAAGTCTGCCAACCCGCACTAGGCCAGCGTGATGGACTATAGCCTAATTGCTGTCAATATGAGAGGAGACCCCTGCCCAGCAGTGGAACAGTATATGGGTTGATGATGATGACACCAAGTAATTATATTGTGATTTTTTCCGACACCTTCAATTAGTATCGCCATATTTCAACCAATTTAATCAAAACCTTAACACTGACTAAAAACCACACTTTCCTTAACTTACCTTATAGTCGTGGCCCTGGAATCCGTGAAATTGAACACAGCTTTTGTACCTAGGAGATCTGTTGATCACAATAGTTGTTACTAAGCCACGAGAGATTATGACCAGGCTTCCATAAAATACCAGCAGCTGCATCTAAAACTTCAACAAACTCATTAGCCCAGTTTAGTTTCCACCTTGTGACGTCAGCATCGTAGTTAGCCGGCTAATTAAGCAACTCGAGATTTGCAACCAGAGACAGAAGCGCTAAAGTTGAAATCCGGCTTACCCAACTCGCTCGTGTGAGTTTTTTAATGTTTCACAGTTTAATGTTACGTGTGGCATTTTGTTTGCGTTGGTAATAATGATGCGAAAAGCCGAGGGCAGGGTGAAATGGTATACTGGCGTCATACGGAAAAAAGACGCATCTGACATTTTATCGAAATTGAGTTACGTACATAACATATTGATTCAGTAAAAAAAGACGCATCTACCAGTACTTTTATGAGTATGAGTCCGAAATACTCTGCCGCCTACCCAGCGGTTGATTCATGAAGATTTTCCGTATAATAAAAAAAAGATAGAGGTGTACCAACGACAAAAAATCAAATTTAAGCTATCAATTAACTGGATAGATTGAAAGCTAGAGTTTTGAACCTTATTAACAATACAAAACACCACTTACATTAAATTTTAGAGTGGCAATAAGCTTTGGAGATAAATCTCTCTTCTATTATAACAGAAATTCGTAGCACCGTAGCGCTACGCCGTCTACGAAGCTACAAAAGACTACGGCATGCGTTCACATCAGCTTGAACAAAATTATTATTGAATTTACTGATTATTTTTTGACGATTCAATATAAAATAGCGTGATAAATAAACATAATACACGCCATCACGCCTGTATTCCCAGAATGCTGCCTAACCCTTCTGGGAATGGGTGTAATGTAAACCCACAGTTCCCCTATGTAATAGGGGCGAGCCAATTTTTTTTAATACCACTAAGATGACAAACTAGCGTACAGCCCACCTGATGTTAAGCGGTTACCGTAGCCTATAGACGCTTGTAATACCAGCGGTATCTGTAAACGCTTCCTCGCGGAGCTTATTACCAGTAACCGGGCACAAATCCAAACTTCATAGTAAAACCAAATCCAAACTTCAATTTTATAAAAAAAAAAAAAACACTTTGCACGACCTGGGAATCGAACAAGGGAACAGGGCCTCTACCGTGGCCGTTGAGCTTAGGACCACTAGGGTAAAATTAAATAGGTTTTCTTGTTGATTGATTACTTAAACAAAAACCTTGTTAAGAACAGTGTGAAATATAATGCCTATTCATCATTTGACGTGTTTAGGCTTAGGCAAAATTCATTGTTTCTTTTTAATATATTAAAATATTAAGATTAAACATATTAAGAGAGGTAGGGCATAGTGGGAGTAATTCCACTCAAATTGGAGCTGCCCGACTGGAGAAGTAACTCCGCTTTGGAGAAAATCGAAGTGAAATAACACTGCATTCCGCTATGTTGTGTTCCTTACGGTGAGCAAGGTAGCCAGTGCTCCGCGAGGAAACGTTGTGTCACTTTGACCCTTATACTGCCAACCCAACTATTCCTCTTTCGTTTTCCAAGGTCGGCAACGCGCGAGTGACACCCCTGGTATTGAAAGCGTCTATAGGCTACGGTAACCGCTTACCATCAGGTGGGCCGTATGCTTGTTTGCCACCTTAGTGTTATACAAAAGAGGTCTGAAAGCAGTCGCTTCGTATCATCATCAAGCCATATACTGTCCCACTGCTGGGGCGGGTCTCCTCTCATATTGATTCCCTCTCAATAAGAGAGGAGACTCGCCCCAGCAGTGGGACAGTATAGTCTATAGGCTATAGTCCACCACGCGGGTTGGCAGACTTCACAAACCGTCGAAAAAAATCTCTAAGGCATGCAGGTTTTCTTACGATGTATTCAATTCGAAAAGTCAGAGGGGCGTGCCTTGGATTCGAACTGGATCTCTTCGACTTGGCAGTCCAATCATACCAGTAGGCTATCACTCACTTCGTGTAAAATACTAATATTCAGTCGCATCTGCAAGCAAGCAACCCTTCCCACTATAGATAGGAAAAGGCCTGAATGATTATGATTACCTAAAGTCCAAATATAATAATATAATATTTTTGAGACATTTTACACAGCACCATCTAGTCCCAAACTAAGCAGAGCTTGTACTATGGGTACTAGACAATGGATATAATACTGTTTTTTTGTGTATACATACTTATAATACATAAGAAACACCCAGACAAACACAAATACTCATATTTTATCCACACAAATATTTGTGTTCTGTGGGAATCGAACCTGCTGATCATGGGGTCGTCCCCATGATCAGCAGTCCGGCACTCGCTAGACCACAGAGGTCGTCATACTATATAATATATCCTTAAAACATCCCAACAACTTTGAAGCTACGTTTCAGCTATATTTTCAGCCAGCGGTTGGTCGTCGCGGTGAAACTAACTAAGAATTAATTGCGCAAGTTACCCAGTGTTTATTGCACCTGTTTTTAATACTTGCTGCAAGTTATATGAGAACTTGAAGTTTGTGGTCTGGTTTTTTTAATATGGAAAGTTCAAGAAAAGCTTGGCGCAGTGGCTGAAAGGTCGACTTGTACGATCATGCGTTCGATTCCCGCAAGGAGCAAGTTAATGACATACAGGTAGAGGTTTCGGGTGTGACATCGCCACTCGCCGCTCCCTCTCCGCGCCTCAAGCCTCACCCCGCGCGTCGCACATAAATACATTCGCAGACGACGCGCGGGCCTTTTTCTTTCCGCTGCAGCTGCCCGAAGCTAAGTGCCACCCTCTACTGGTCGGACCTCGCCTCGAAGCCTTCACCGAACCCGCCCTGAGCTTAACTCACCCTATTCTTGCCTTAATGCATTTTAAATCGTAACCCTAGTGTCAATAAACTTTTATATATGTTGTATTTCTAGTGTAATTTTATTTATCTCCACTAAATAGTCCCCGCTACGTGACACGGATTTGGATGTTTATGTAAGTTCTGCTGTGAAGCTAAGACAATCGTTAATACCTGTACCTATTGCCCTAAGGGTAAGGCAAAGGTGTACTTATGTACTCCCACAGTCCTCTAGGCTAATTATTGTTTCATTAATTAGTAATGTTTTATTAATGAATAACTGACCCGAGTAACGCTGTCCTGTTCAAATTCCTGGAAGTGCTTTATTAATAAGAATTTTGTATGAAACCTTATTAAAAAAGTACTTTACGCACAGATTTCCAACTTTCTTTCTTTCTTTGTTTTTCATTCTTTCAGTCTTTCCTTCAGTCTTTCTTTGTTTATTTTTCTTTCTGTCTTTCTTTCCCGATTTTCATACAACTTTGTGGAGGTAAATATATTTATTAAATCACATTATTATTGCGTCATTGGTTTAGCAAGTGGTCATAACTTTATAAGTGCGAGCGGTCCTGAGTTCAACTCCCAGGTCTAGCAGTGTTATTGAGTTTGTCTATGAAATAAAGCAGCTTGGATAACGTAAATCTTTTCTAGCATACAATAAATACCAAGTAATATAATTTAATAATATTACAGTACTTTAATACAAGGCCATAAGTTTGGTATCGTTTAAATTTTCTAGATCCCTTTGCAAAGATATAAGATGTCTAGACGTAAGCAAAGTTTGTGTTAAGCCTACAAAGATATCTAAGTTAATAGAGAAAGTTTAGGAAAGTCTTTAAGCAAATTACTTTTCTTCTTATTTAAGTGTTTATTTTGGGATACTTAAAATTAGATAATTATTACAACGTCTTCTGCTTAGGTTACAGACAGTAGGTCAACCTATCCGAAACTGTCAATTTTTCCCAATTGAATACGAACCTTATATTTTTTTATAAAAGTTGAAAATCAATCAAAGGCCTCCACGAGACAGGCTCGACCTAGTGTGGAGGTCATAAGTTAATATAAGTTCCTAAATCTTATTTTTCTAATAGCACCTGTATTAAATATGTACATTTTTATATGGTTAATAAACATTATTCTATTCTATTCTATAATCAAAGACTCTGTACAACAGACGCTATGACTACTTAGGGAGGGTGCCCGCACTGGAGCGGCCAATGTAGGTTGCGGTATCGTATGGGAGGCACCGCAACTCAGGCGGGCCGCGGTGTTGTATGGGCGACACTGGGGCTGAAGTGTTACGGGGCCACGGCGGGAGAGGAGTGCCAGTATTATGGTGTGCCGTTCTCCCTGCCTTCAGAGGCCTCAGCGAGGTCACAGCCGTAGGACTGCGGACATCGTGGTGCCGCAAGGGGAGAGGAATGTCGGTATTACTATACGCCGCTCTCCCATAAGACGTACGGTAAGACTTGCGGTGGCTTAGTTGTCATAGCATCTTGTGTACATAACCAGAAGACGCAGGTTCAAATCTTGTCCGCAGTCGTTTTTTTCTTCACTAAAATAACTTTAAAATCTTAGCGTGGAAAATGCCAACAAAAATACAAAAAGATTCAGTGATAATTCATACGCATGAAATATTGATACGCACATGATATGAGTGATAGTCTAGTGATATGAGCATTGGACTGCTACATTAAAAGTCTCGAGTTGGAATCCAAGGCACGCATCTCTGACTTTTCGAATTGATTAATTGTCACTCGCTTAAACGGTGAAGGTAAACATCGTGAGGAAACCTTTATAACTTAGAGATTTTTAAAGTTATTTAGAGATTTTTCTCGACGGTATGTGAAGCGTGGTAGCCTAATCTCTCTCAATCTGAGAGGAGATCCCATGCCCAGCAGTGAGACAGTATAGGGTTGTTCATAAATTAAAATGAACGCACATGATTTCGAAAAGTCAGTGGTTCTTGAATTCAAACGAGAGATGTTTGACTTGGCAGTCCAATGCTCATACCACTAGGCTATCACTACTCTCTTGCCAAACGTAGAGTCTATCAATATATGCTTTTACACTGACAGGCTTCTAAAAATACGAGATCAATACATACTCACGTCCCAAAGTAAACTGTTAAGTGGATACGCAACTTCTTTTGTGAACACCTGATCCTTCTCGCCTTTTAAGGTTCCTTAAGACAATGATAAAAAGCTTTCTTACTTTTTCTGTTAACGTTTATTTATCGATTGCAATGATTAAACTAAAAAAGTTAAGGAGCTATTGAAAACAGTAAACTATTATCGTTTAACTTATTGAGCTCGTTCTGCGTGAATCGAATTGCCAATAATTAACAAAAATTTAAAGTAGCTGTCAGTAATTTTAAGAGAGGTAGGGCATAGTGGGAGTAATTCCACTCAAATTGGAGCTGCCCGACTGGGGTAGTACCTCCGCCTTGCAGAAAATCGAAGTGAAATAACACTGCTTTGAGCTGTGTAACACTGCTTTGCACTTGGCGAAATGGGGGATCATAGATCCGGGCGCCACTGAGTGCGAATGCGGTGCCCCTGACCAGACCATGCTACACTTGCTGGAGTGCCCAAAACGCCCGTACACCTGCACCTTTGAAGATCTAAAGAATGCCACTGATGCCGCAATTAACATGGCCACCTACTGGGCTCAAGTAATATAAATAATGTATTTACCATCGACACGAAAAGAAGAAAAAGCTGTGTTGTGTTCCTTATGGTGAGCAAGGTTGTCCACAAGGAAACGTTGTGTTGGCAGTGGGGGACTTTGAACCTTATACTGGCAATCCAACTATTCCTCTTTCGTTTTACAGGGGCGGCAACGCGCAAGTGATACTCCTGGTGTTGCAAGCGTCTTTAGGCTACGGTAACTGCTTACCATCAGGTTGGCCGTACGCTTGTTTGCCACCTTAGAAGTATAAAAAAACAACACAAAAATTATGAAGACGTACGTTCGGATCTTGCTTGCGGTCGAATTTATTCCTTCGTTAAAATATCATTATTTAATATCAGAAATCACACATTTTTACGAAACCTAATAAATACGTATTTTTTTTAACTTTTATTCATAATAAAATACATTGTAGTATTTTGTAGTATTTTTTTTTTATATATTTTAATAACATTGCTATATTAGGTAGATAATAACTAGGAGGTCTCCTGAAATGCGTGGATTTTATACACATAAACCGCATTATTAAAATATATATATTGATTTCTGACATTTACGCGAATATTATACATTGAAATAAAACTACCCTTTACGGATCCTATCGCGTATATATACATGCATTTGAACTTATACTAAGCATCGCCAAACTGTACAACAGTTTGTTGGCATAATGGCGCAGTAAACAGTCAATACTTATTGGTACGGAACCTTTACTTAATCTTTAGGCACAAAATTTATCACTGTAATCCTTTTGACCTTCTTTACAAAGTGCCAAACGGAATAAAAGGCAGTTCTAAGGTAAATAACTTTAACCAACTTTTAAATTATCAGGTAAGTTAGTTACGAAAGTTCGAATGTTGAACCAGTTTGGAGCAATGTTTTAGGGATTAAAATATATGATAGTCAAGTGAAGAACTGCCTTGTCAGCGTAGTGGTCCTAATCGCGACTGCTACGCTAGAGGGATTGGGTTCGATTCTCAGGTCGAGCAAAGTGTTATTGGGTTTTCTATGAAATTTTAAGTGATAGCTCGGAGTGCCGATTTGTGAGCTGTTAATGGCAATAGGCTCGCCCCCTATTACATGGGACCATAACATACCAGCGAACTGTGGGTGGGTATTGGTATACCTGCCTAACCCTTAGGGAATAGTTAAAGTAAAAATAATTTATTCAAGATAGACTATCAGGTAGGTAGTACTTTTTGAACGTCATTTTTACATTTAAGACAGCCCCCAAAATACCCATTTGAGCTCCCTAAATAGCTAAATAATGTTTGAGCTACACGATGACTGATGTACCTATGCGTGCCGTCAGGAAGTACTGGTCCAGTCAATACTGATATGGCTCTTTCTTCAAAAGTCCCAGTTCAGATTTGCCTACATTGTAAAACACATCTGATGCCCTCCAGACCGATTTCGGTCACGGCGACTGCTTCATCTCCTTGTGGATAGTTGTCGCTCGTGTGCCCTCATATGACTGCAATAGCCACTCTTCTTTAAGAAGATCCGTGAGCATTGCGGACATATGTGAGCACACCATTATTGTAATTGTAACTGATCACCACAGGTGGTCGCATCTATTTTTTATAAAAAACACATCTATTTTTTATTTGAATACTGTTACTGTCTGGACTTTAAAAGAGACCATGATTCTCTGAGTTTGTTTCGGCGTTTCTTCTCAGAGGTCATGCTGGGAAATGCCGGCGCCATCTAGTATTAATTAAGAAAATATTGACTTGTAAAAGTGTCTGTACTTATAAGATCTATTTACAAAAATAAATATCATTTATAATTTACCTGTCCTTCTCCGCCTCCTAGTGTTTTAGTTGGGAAGAAGAAAAGGCGCAACAAACTCTCCAGCAACACATTTCTGTCTTGTAATTTACTCATATGAATGGATGGATCTTTCACGCTTAAACTACGAAGCGGATTTTGATGAAACCAAATTAATAATTGTACATTAAAATAACATATAGGCTATAATTTATAACGCCAAATTACAGCGATAATTAAAAGTAACTTTTCCACGCGGACGAAATCGCGGGCAGAAGCTACTTGATAAATAAACTCGAAATTCTTCTTCATTTTCGAAGTCGTTCAGAAACAAAAACAATTGAAGAATAAGTAAGCCATAATCCAACCTTACCTTCACATTTAACAAAGGACATCGAACTCCAATTCTAAGCTCCTCAATCAAAGAACGGATAACAATATTTTGGCGAAACAAAAGAAAATTTAAAAGAAGAAATAAGCGGTCAGTATTCTGAGCATATTTGCGAAACAAAAATAAAAGGTAAACATTAAAAGATAAGTACTTTTATTGACTGCCAAAGTATTGTTTACTCCCAAAAGTATAGGAATAAAACAAACCGAACAATTGTCTGAAATAAAATGACTTTCTAACATCCTATAAATTAAGGAGACCTCGCCGTTTCTCATATTACGAGATTTAATGATTTTTAATGATTTCTACGAAATAGAACCGGTGTAAAGTATCGTATATCGATAGATCAACAGATTTTCAATGTTAAATTGTACTAGCTACGGCCAGCTGTGGGATGGGTGACTATTCTTAGTAATTAGGGCCCCTTGGTGCCTCAGAGAAGCAGTGATAGCCTAGTGGTATCACCATTGGACTGCCAAGTCGAAGGGCTCGAGTTCGAACCCAAGGCACGCACCTCTGACTTTTCGAATTCATGTGCGTATTAATAATTAATTATCACTCGCTTAAACGGTGAAGGAAAACATCGTGAGGAAACCTGCATAACTTAGAGATTTTTCTCGACGGTGTGTGAAGTCTGCCAACCCGCACTAGGCCAGCGTGGTGGACTATAGCCTAACCCCTCTCAATATGAGAGGAGACCCGTGCCCAGCAGCGGGACAGTATATGGGTTGATGATGATGATGAGGTGCCTCAGAGAGCACGTTAAGCCTTTAATTCCGGCTATCATACGAAGCCATCCCGGCTGTCATACAATGTATTATGACAGTGGAAGTAAAAAGTCCAAAAAACCTGTCATGTGTTTATTTTCAGGATATTGTTTTTTTTATTTACTCTATTACTCAGAAATTGAGTTGCAGAGGTCAACGCTATAACATCCGATAACTAAAAAATTAAATTAATTTATTAAGATATATTCATAAGATTTGTTAATTAGAACTATAAATGTTATTAAAATAAGAGAGAGAGAGAGAGGCCATTATAAATATTAAAAGTACATCTATTGTAGGTGTTACCTATGTTATGTAATTTGTGTAGTGTATTAAAAGTAAAAGAGCGCCACTATCGCCAACAAACTGTTGCACAGTTTGGCGATGCTTAGCATAAGTTCAAATGCATGTATTTTATTATGAATAAACGTTAAAAAAAAAAAAAACATTCTCCATGCCTTTTCCCTACTATGTTGGGATCGGCTTCCAGTCTACCCAGATGTGGCTGAATACCGGTATTTTACACGAAGCGACTGCCATCAAACCTTCGCAACCCAATTTCTGGGTAATACCGGCTTTTAGGCTTCTTGGGCTTCTGACTACCACTAACGATTGTCATATAATCTAATATATAAAATTCTCGTGTCACAGTTTTCGTTGCCATACTCCTCCGAAACGGCTTGACCGATTTTGATGACATTTTTTGTGCTTATCGGGGAGGTCTGAGAATAGGCCAACATCTATTTTTCATACCCCTAAATATTTTTTTTTATGGCAAAACAACGTTTGCGGGGCAGCTAGTATAATATAATATTATAATTATTTTTTTTGGGGACATCTTAACACAAGTATTTAAGTATTATATCCATTGTCTAGTACCCATAGTACAAGCTCTGCTCAGTTTGGGACTAGATGGTGTTGTGTAAAGATGTCCCAAAAATATTATACTAACGATTGTCATAGGTGTTTGTATGACAACGGTGACCGATGGCTTTACGGGCTCTCCAATCCGAGAATGTTTACCCATCCACTACTACTACAAGCGCAGCTTAACCTTGCAGATAGGTTGATCATCTAAGTTATTACTTAGCTACTAAATTACTTTAATGTATTCAAGTATCCTAGTCTTTTACAGCGCCATCTTTTAAGCCTCTTCACACTTTACAAAAGCCTGCGATAAAATCAAACGGCGTTGTTCACAAAAAGCAATAACGTTGCCAAGAGGGTGTAATAAAATTATTGGAGGAACGTTAAGTTTAAATCTAGGTATTTAAACAGGGTTTTTATTGGGGTAATCGCCACAGAGGGATTGTACTGTACAGCATTTTATCTCGGAGATAGGCGCAGTAAATGCTTGTATTTATACTTTGGTATTTTTTATACTCGTACGAAGAATAAATACTACTAGCTCCGCACCACGAACTTGACTTATTTGGCGATGGATTGAGACATTTACGTATAATTATTATATTTCGTGTAATTTTAGATAACATGTACACTTAAAAAGTAAATAGCTGACATAGTACTATTAATATTATTGTCATTACGAATTAATATTTTTATTTATTTTATATTTTAATGTTAAATTGACACTAAAATATAATGCGTTCCCTGCATAGTATGTGCGGTGTAACTCGGAATGACAGATTGAGAAATAGTGTGATAAGAGAACGTTGCGGCTTAAAAAATGTAGTGACGAGAATTGAGAAGAATATGCTGAGATGGTTTGGGCATGTCGAGAGAATGGATAAGGCGACTAACAAAAAGGATTTATATGGCGAATGTGGACGAAGCGAAAGAAGTATGCAAGAATCGTAGCAAGTGGCGTTCTTTAGTTTCTGCCTACCCCTATGGGAAAAAGGCGTGAGTGTATGTTTGTATGTATTGACACTAAAATGATATTTTATTCTTGACATTCATCATTGTAATTTATTGTTGTTAATATTTTATAGATAGACATCATGTATTACTTTTTTATAAAAATGTATTGTAAAATTCAATGTGCATGTGTAATATAAGTCATTATCATCATCAACCCATATACAGTCCCACTGCTGGGCACGGGTCTTCTCTCAGAGAATGAGAGGGATTAGGCTACAGTCCACCACGCTGGCCTAGTGCGGGTTGGCAGACTTCACACGCCGTCGAGAAAATCTCTGAGGCATGCAGGTTTCCTCACGATGTTTTCCTTCACCATTTAAGCGAGTGATAATTAATTATTAATACGCACATGACTTCGAAAAGTCAGAGATGCGTGCCTTCGTTTCGAACTTGAGTGGTACACCAGACGCTATGACCACTAAGCCACCGCGATACCTACCCGCCATGTCGAATTTTGGCTTCGCATTCTGAATTTACGTCTTTATAGTGACGTAATAAGCTACCTTTTATCTCAAAAGCCATTTGAGATACAGCTGATACAGTAGGCAACACTCAGTAATCTCTCAAAATAAAACACCAACATTTTCCCGAAAACCATCTTCGAAATCCAGCAGTAAGACTGCCCACAAACATTTGCTATCTAACCTGTTACAAACGGGTGGTTAATGCAAAAACCAGAAATAAATTTCGAAGCAAGACGTTGAACCGATTCGGGGGAGAGACCGCTTAAAATTCAACCCCCGACGTAACTCAGGCAGAATTTGTGTTACTATGAGTTTTCGATTGGAATTCGTGTTAAACAAGTAAAAGCGATTTTATTAATAGCAGAAGTAGAATATTTTATGGTTTATTTCTGTAAATAAGTAGGTACATCCGTCAAATCTTTTTTGCAAATATGTTGGGGTTGGGTTCCAGTCTTAGCCAGATGCAGCTGAATATCAATATTTTACAGGAAGCAACTGCCATCAGACCATTTTTTATACCACTAAAGTGGCAAACAATCATCGGCCCACCTGATGGTAAGCGGTTACCGTAGCCTATAGACGCTTGCAACACCAGGGGTATCACTTACGCGTTCATCATCTTCAACCCATATACTGTCCCACTGCTGGGTACTTGTCTCCTCTCATATTGAGGGGGATTCGGCTATAGTCCACCACGCTGGCCTAGTGCGGGTTGGCAGACTTCACAAACCGTCGAGAAAAATCTCTAAGGTATGCAGGTTTCCTCACGATGTTTTCTTTCACCGTTTAAGCGAGTGATAAGTTAATTATTAACTATAATATTAATACGCACGTGAATTCGAAAAGTCAGAGGTGCGTGCCTTGGTTTTAAACTCGAGACCTTCGACTTGGCAGTCCAATGGTCATACCACTAGGCTATCACTGCTTATATGCATATGCGCGTTGCCGACCCTGTAAAACGAAAGAGGAATAGTTGGTTTGGCAGTATAAGGGTCAAAGACCCACACTGCCAACACAACGTTTCTTCGTGGAGCACTGTTCTAACACAGTTGTTATGTTCTATTCTGAATATATACCTAAACAAACAGCAAAAATAAATAATTTCTTGTTGATTTCCAGATCAGAGAACTTTCAATCGATTTTAGTCTTTATCGTTGAAAGGATCTCATAGGAAACGTGTTTAGAGTTAAGTAACGCCATAAAAAGGATTATGGGGTCTTGTGAATTCAATTGCCGAGTTTCATTTCTTTTATTTTCTTTTTGGAGAACTGTTTTCTCGTAGTTATTTTAAATTTGTTTTTTAATCCATTGCACATTTCAAACTTTTAAAACATTTAGTTTTAAAAATTGCGTCGTAACTGCGACTGCTTCGCTAGGGTTTTTGGGTCGAGCTAATGCTATTGGGTTTTTTCTAAAAAATTGTCAGTTGCAGCTCGGAGTTTGGAATTGTGCTCTGTTATTGGCTCGCCCCCTATTACATGGGAACTAAACATATCGGCGTACTGTGGGTGTACGGTCAGGATCATAAGTTCAGTAGCAGTTTCACAAATCTATCGCATCAAAACAAGACGCACTTACGACCTTTTTCTATAACTTTTTTTTTTTGTTTAGTGCCAGACTAGCAATCATCCCACCTGATGGTATGTGGTAACCAACGCCAATGGACATTAGCAACGTCAGGACATAGCTGAACCGCCACCTACTGTGTGTGATAGAGAGCTCTTTTGAGGCTTCGTTTATAAATTTTTTTCTACCACTAAAGTGGCAAACAAGGAGACGGCCCATCTGATGGTAAGCGGTTACCGTGGCCTATACACGCTTGTAACACGAGGGGTATTACTTGTGCGTTGCCGTCCCTGTAAAACGAAAGAGGAATAGTTCGGTTTCCAGTATAAGGGTCAAAGTCCCCCCACTACCAACACAACGTTTCCTCGTTACTGGCAACCTTGCTCACCGTAAGGAACATAACACAGCTCAAATCAGTGTTATTTCACTTCAATTTTCTGCAAGGTACTTCCACATTCAGGCACCTCCAATTTGAATGGAGGAAAACTCCTACCACTCTTAAAATTTACCGCATTTGTCCCAAATATTAATTGTATTTATTACTCCACTTCGTTTACCAACCCGCACTAGGCCAGCGTGGTGGGCTATAGCCTCATCTCTCTCAATCTGAGAGGAAACCCGTGCCCAGCAGTGGGCCAGTATATGGGTTGATGATGAATGACTCCACTTCTGCCTAACCGTTCAGGGATTTAGGACTGTTAGTACTATGTTATGCGATTCCTACATCCAAGCAGTAAACTGAGACTATAAAGCCTACACTACATATCCGAATAGTCCAAACAGCTAAGATTGAGCTAAGCCGCTCCACTTTGGCGTTGAGCCAGCAAACCGGAATATGGTAATCTATGGTAACACTTTCCGTATCAGATCCAAATTCTCTTGCAATGGATTAACCGATTCCTACATCTCCGGAAAGCATAGGTAACAGGCAAAACAAACATAGGTACTACATCAAACAAAATTACTAAGATACTCATTCACAAATACTTTCTGTTTCGTACGGAAATTCCTTATGAATCTATCAGGCAAAGGCTGTGGTCCAGCACCTCCCCGCCTTTTCAAAGGCCAGGACTCTCCTTACTTCCTACTAGAAGGCACACGTGGAACTAACACATTCGCCACCCATTCACAATTTTCTAAAACACTTGGTAGGGGCCGTTCATTTGAATTCCACGGCATCATTTGAATTGGAGATTTTACAAGCCTTAATCTAAAACCGACGCTGGATGTCCCAAACGTAGCCACGTTATCCTGCTAATTAAGAGCTTCATCTATGCAGATGGGTCCCTTATCGACTGAGTGGAAGCAGGATGGAGGAATGTATCTGAAGCTTATATTATTCGCCGTTAATTTCAGTATTGGAGCTGTTTTCTGGTTTGAGACAGAAACTGATAAGATTGGCTTCAGGAATTCGAATGTGTGTAGTGGGAGTAATTCCACTCAATTGGAGCTGCCCGACTGGGGAGGTACTCCCACCTTACAGAAAATTGAAGTAAAATAACACGGCTTTGAGCTCTGTTGTGTTTTCTACGGTGAGCAAGGTTGCCAGTACTGAGAAAACGTTGTGTTTGCAGTTGGGGAACTTTGACCCTTAAACTGCCAACCCAACTATTCCTCTTTCATTTTATAGGGTTGGCAACATGCAAGTGATACCCCAGATGTTGCAAGAATCTATAAGTAATAACCACTTACCTTCAGGTGGGACGTATGCTCGTTTGCCACCTTAGTAAAATTAAAGACGAATAGTTAGGTTGGCAGCAACTTTTATACAGCCAACTTCTCCATACATTGGACACCTTGCTCACCGTTAGGAACACAACATAGCTCGAAGCAGTATTATTTCACTTGGATTTTCTGCAAAGCAGAGCTACTTTCCCAGTTGGACAGCTCAAATTTGAGTGGAATTACTCCCACTATGCCCTGCCTCTCTAAAAAAATCATAGAAAATCCCTATAAGACTTTGTTTTACCTGAGAATTCAAGAACTCTAGCTTAGCAGCCACGCTTAATACCACTAGATAACAACAGAGTGACTTATCATCTTCAACTGAAGGCAAACGATCGCGCGGTCGTTCACCAACAAGATGGACCTATCAAGTGAAAGACTCGTCGGCCTCCAAATTCTATACTTATGCGAGACGCGCTGGACAGAAACCGGTGGAGGCAGATCATTCGCTCTAGATGCAACCCTGATGGGCTGATGCTGACCACGATCCTCAGACATGAGGGACCGACCCCAGAGAGAGATCACCTTCAACAATACTATTACAAGAACATTCACAATTCTAGTCACTACTTTAAAATCGAGAGCGAAGTCATTCTAAATTGTCTTTATTTAAATTCCAATGCGGGATTTGAATTGGAGATTTTCCACGCCTTAATCTGAAACCGACGTTGGATGTCGTCTTGTGCCCCTCATTCTGCTAATTAAGGATTTCATCTATGCAAATGAGGCTCAATCGCTCCCTTATCAACTAACGAGTGTGGAGGGAAATTAAGGTCAAAATTGCATACGCCATTTTCGGATTTTAGGAGAAGAAATTATATGATTTCTCTTGTTAAGGCAGATATGTTTAACTTTTATTAGCTAATTATTTTGAAGAAGTTTGTTTTACGTTTTCGGAATAATCTGGCAGTCAAGACAGTTATGGGTTTTGAGTTAGAATCCTTAAAATGCATCGCAGACTTTTCGAATTTAATAATATGTATATTTAATAATCTTGAAATTGATTTCATAAATAAATTAATGGATATAAATTGTTGACGAGTCTCGAGAATCGACTCCAGGACTTCTAGCACAGCTATCGCGCTTATAATAGCGGTTAATGAGGCAGGCCTAGTAGTCTGCCTTGGATATATTATTTTTGACTTTCAATCTAGAATTTTACGTTTAGCAGTAACTTGCAGCTACTACACCAGCCAAGCAGTTTCAACAATATACTGTTAGATACGTCACACCATTACATCCGCGGCCAGTGTTTCATTGAGGACGACGTAAATGGTGCGATCTGTCGCCGTTCTAACACATTGCACAATTTAAAGCCTTTTATCTTGAACGTGGGGATTTCTCCGCAGTTTTCCTTAAGCGCTTTGGCGCTGGTGGGAAATTTCCCTGTGCAATTTACATACGATGCTAATGCATAATAACGATGCATAAAATAGTTTTAATTTTATTTTTTTGGTCATCAAAACTTCATGGTAGATTTTTTTTATATTTATGTAGGTAGCCATTAGCAAAAAGACAAACACACCGACTGCTACTAGACTGCTGATTTAAACTGTGCAACTACAAGGAGGTCGGTTACCATAACATTCAAAAGCAGCTGAATATCAGCATTTTACACGAAGCAACTGCCATTAAACATGTAAAAAAAACATCAAAAAATATTTTATGATGTCATCCGGCTGTCATACGGATACCTATGTCAATCTTTGGTGCCAACAATAACAATTCTTAGGATTACCCAAAAATTGGATTGCGATAATCTAATAGCTGTGTAATTTTCTAATATTCAGCCGCATCTCGTTAGATTGGAAGCCAATACCAACAAAAAAGGGATTTTATTTATTAGGCTCATCAACAATTGTTTACACTCAGACAAAAACCAAAAAAAATATCACAATTAAAAATTAAGTGTAACAATCTTATATTAACTATATGCACAACATTATTCCATAATGTGATAAAAGGTGGACTCTAATTAAATTTTATAATTATAAACCGTAGTAGGCACAGCAAAATTAGGAAAGAGGAAGAGGGCAGCAATTTGACAGATTTATGTCTATAGCATAGAGCATAAAACTATAATGATGATTGATACAAAATCAATATGACAATCTAAAATCAGTATTTATCGTCAAAAGGTCAAACGCAAATTGTAAATTGAAGAATCAAAGGCTTTCGGAAATCTCCGTATTCTACGAACTGTTCTACATTACCATCAATGTTTTATGTTAACAGACGATGCTATCTAGATAGAATCGCGGCTATAATCGTCCATCACCAGGTTTATATGTGTTTCTGTTTTGCACGTACGATCTAAACGCTCAATGTAATACGATGTGAATTTAATCACGATTGATCACTGTTAGAAAAAAGAAAGAAAGTTTATTCTGACGGTACTCTTTCTTTATTTTGTTTTCTTTTTCAAATACTATCTAAATCATTTACTAATTTTGTAGTAAATGTTTAAGGTTGTATTTGAAAAAGAAAAAAAAAAGAAAGAAAGTTTATTTTGACAGTGACAACACAAGACAAAATATTAGATACTTAATTGTGTTTTCTTAGTATTTCATAAAGATGGAAAGGGGTTTAGTGCTTATCATCAGGAGAAAATTCTGGAAACTTAGTAACTGGGAGAATATGGTCTGTTACGCTAGAGGTCTTGAGTTCGATTCTCAGGTCGAGCAGTGTTATTATGTTTATAACACTGCTCGACCTGAGTGAATAATTGAAGATTATTAATAATTATCTATTATTATTAATAATTACCGAAAGTCGAGGTTAAAGTGATAAATGTACATAAGTAACGCTCAAGGACCAAAAACAGCTCACAACGCGTTGTGGTCAATTATATTAGTTGAGCTCCAATATGCAAGGAATTATAAAAACTAAATAAAATTAAAAGTCGTACTTAGGCCAGGTTAGGTTGTTAGGTTGTTTTTTAATATATTCAAAAACTAAAAGTAATACATTTCGATCGTTTATTCACATTTGCCAAAACATGTGGTTATTATTAATAATTTTGTAAAAATATTAATAATTTTAAATTAATATATATATATGTATATACAATATATAAGTATTATTACAATATATATTCCATTGTCTACCCATAGTACAAGCTCTGCTTAGTTTGGGACTGTGGGACTAGATGGTGCTGTGTAAAAATGTCCCAACATATTTAGGTATATTATGATTTATTGCACCGGTGAACTGTGTGGTGTACATTGGCACATTTTGAGGTAAGTATTACCTTTCGGGATATAAGTGTGGTGGTATGTTTTGTCAAATATTTAACTTTTAATCCCCAATAAATGCTTCCAACGCAATAAAACTAAATAACACCCCAATTTTACTATTCCCCATCAAAGTTACAGCGGTTTTAAACTCTCATAAAATTTGATGGCTTCTATTTTAATTTGGATTAAATTTTATTGTCATTGGTGCTAATTCTGGTTTTATGGCAATTTTGAGTGCAGAATAATTGGTATTATACGTACTATTATTATGAATGCGAAAGTAACTCTGTATGATTGTCTGTTACGCTTAAACCGCTAAACTGATTATGATGAAATTTGGTGCAGATATAGATTAGACCTTGAAAAAGGACCTAAGCTACCTTTCGTCACACAAAACCCTTTGTGATGTTAACGAAACGGTGCGGAACTGCTACTACTATAAATGCAAATGACTCTGTCCGTCTGATCCGCTTTGACGCCTGAACCACTGAACGGATTTTGATGAAATTTGGTGCAGAGATAGATTAGACATTGAAGGACATAGGCTAGGACCACTACACTAACGAGGTAGGTATATTTATTAATATAATATATTATTTATTTACTTTTCTTTCATTAACCCATGTCTACCCAAACGCCCTAACTTTAATCTAGCTATTTATTTTATCTGAGTTCTCCAGTGTAAACCTTACAATTTCAAAGTTGACAAAACTTAAGTCAACCCTCAAATCCCTACAGAATCTAGTTCTACACAATCAACTGAATAAATATATTAAATACACTGTTATTTTGATACGTGGGGTAAGGCTACGCTATATAGAAAGCGAGGCGCGATAAGCGGATAATTTTGGTACCTTCATCTTTCTTCGAGCTTTTTTTTTTCAACTATATTGGGGACGGCTTCTAGTCTAACGAGATGCGGCTGAATATAAGTATTTTACACGAAACGACTGTCATCGGACCTCCCCAACCCAATTTTTGGGTAATACCGATATCCTGAGGATATACTGGTTGTCAGGCTTCTTGGGCTTCTGACTACCATTAACGATTGTCATAGGTGTTCGTATGACAACCGGGATCGACGGCTTTACGTGCTCCCCGAGGGGACACAAGTTGCTAAGAAAAGACACCCATCCACAGACTGACGGCATAACCTGGCCGGACTGAAGTTAGCCGTTTGAATGCGCAATGGATTGTTTACGTTGAAAAATGTTATACTGCGCAACGAAAAAGCTGACTCAGTCCAGCCAGATTATGCCACGCACACTGTACGTGTCATGGTCGTGGCGAATTTCACGGATTTCATAGCCATGAGTGACTATCGGGCAAGTGAAGGCAAGTTCGGGTTTAGTCAGTACTAGTTTGACATAGCAGATGATCTATTTTGGCATAGATTTCAGTTAGTGTTCTTCATACGTCATCAGATAGTAAAGTCGTTTTAGCGAAGGAAAAATTCGACTGTGGGCAGCATTAGAATCTGCGTCGACCTCTGTGGTCTAGCGGTTCGAGTGCCGGACTGCTGATCATGGGGTCGTGGGTTCGATTCCCACAGGACACAAATATTTGTGTGGATAAAACATGAGTATTTGTGTATGTCTGGGTGTTTCTTATGTATTACAAGTATGTATTTACAAAAAAAAAAGTATATAAGTATTATATCCATTGTCTAGTACCCATAGTACAAGCTCTGCTTAGTTTGGGACTAGATGGTGTTGTGTAAAAATGTCCCAAAAATATTATATTAGGTACACCAGATGCTATGACCACTTAAGCAACCATGAGCTGAAGTGGTGTTGGTGGTGGTGGCGAAACAGCAAAAAAAAAATACAAAAAAATATTAATTATTTTGGTAAAGTTGCGCCTTCATAATTTCACGTTTTGAAGGATTTTTAAGCCTCCAATAACAGTCATTTCATTCTAGATAGACCGTCTGGACTAAGATTAATTATGAACTTATCACTAATGATTTATAAAAGACACCGCAACCTGACCTTACCAGACCCTCTGGAGGGTCCAAAAAATTGTTTTTCTATTGTGCTAATTTATCCTTGATAGGTGAAATAAAGTTGTCTACCTATCGCCAAAAGATCTAGCGATTATACTCTCGCGATCTGTATTACCAAAGCTTTACATAAAACACGTACAGATTAGTTAGTATACAAGATACCTAAATGTGTTACTAATTATAATTATGCGGTAATCATTATGTGGTAATAATTAAATGGTTAAATCAACTAAGTCAATGATGTAGTAATAAAAAACCGATCAAGTGTGAATCGGACTCGCGCTCGAAGGGTTCCGTACCGATATTTAGTAAAACATCGGTATTAATATCGAGCAAAAAACGCCAAAAAAATCACGTTTGTTGCATAGTAAAGGATCAATTCTTATATCTCAGAAATGAAATAAGATTATTAAGATTCAAATGGATTTATTTTGTATTAAAATCACACAACCTTGCGCTAGCGCGGTAAGATCAAGAGTGAGGAGCCACCTATTAGTTTTGCTTGTCAGTGCATTATGACATCACGAACGAATGAATGAATGTATAGTTATCTATTCTGTCACTAACGTCAGTGTCATCATAATCACTAACCAAGCTGGTATATAGGCATTCTAGGGAATATACCTTACAATAGGAGCTCCCTTAAATATTTATTTTTTCCTGTTTTTAGTAGGTATTTGTTGGGGCAACAGAAATACATCATTTGTGAAAATTTTTACTGTCTAGCTACCATGGTTCATGAGATACAGCCTGGTGGCTGACGGACGGACGGACTGACGGACAGCGAGTCTTAGTAATAGGGTCCAGTTTTTAACCTTTGTGTACGGAACCCTAAAAATGGTAACATTATTCAATATAAAGTAACTTTGTTTGTGTAAATAAATATTGAATGTTTGGTACGTGAGCCTTAATATTTATGTTGAAAAACAAGAAAAGGGTTTGTTTTTATGCTCACTTTACACAATTATATATGCAAATATGTTTGCGGTTATTAGCATGTAGAATATGAAGTTTTTTTAGTGGAGAAAAAATGCAACAGCGGGCAGGATTCCAACCTGCGTTTTCCGGTGAACCAGGAGAATCTGATAGTAAGCGGTTACCGTAGCCTATAGACGCTTGTAACACCAGAGGTATCACTGGTATCACTTCCGCGTTGCCGACCCTATAAGACGAAAGGAATAGTTGGGTTGGCAGTATAAGGGTCAAAATCACCCCAGTACCAACACAACGTTTCCTCGAGGAGCACTGGCAACCCTGCTCACCGTAAGGAACACAACACAGCTCAGTGGTTCAATATCAGTACCTATAAAGATAGGTTATTAAACTTAATATCTAGATTCTTTATGGATTAAAGAATCTATAAATAACACTGACGCTGAACTTTGGTTCAAAAGACGATTTTTTGTACCCACATATTGATTTCTGACATTGACACGAATAATACCTATACATTGAAATAAAATCACTTTTTACGGATTTTATCGTGTTATATTACGGGCAGTCTACCCGTGACCATGGACGCTGTAAAGGGCCTGAAACGTCGGGATTAATAATATCAATATAACGCGATAAAATCTGTAAAAAGTAGTTTTATTTCAATTTACCCACATTATAAAAAAAAATATATAGGTAATAAGTATTATATCCATTATCTCGCACTCATAGTACAAGCTCTGCTTAGTTTGGGACTAGATGGTGCTGTGAATATCCCAAATATTTATAACTTATTATTATTTTCTAAACGTTATGGAGATTTCATATCTTTCAAGTAAACACACCGCACGCTTAATGATAATTATAGGTACAGTCAGAATTGAAAAAAAAAAACTGTGGCCGAATAGTAATCTACAATTATTAGGATCATGGTGTACCTAATTATTGGCTAAAACCTACATCAAGTATATAATTGGTAATTTAAAGGTCTTTTATAAAAAGTCTTATAAATCTCCTATTACTAAAATAATAAAATAAAAATCTTTATTTGCACAAGTAAAGATTTTTATTATGTGTGTTTTGTCTTCTTTTTTCTATATTAAAATACTAGCGATCCGCCCCAGTTTCGCACGGTTGCAATATTATTCATAAATATAGCCTAATTATGTGGCTTTCTATTGATTAAAAAATTTACAAAATCGGTTCAGTAGATCCAGAGATACCCTACAAACTCACAAACTTTACCTCTTTATAATTATTAGTATAGAATACAGATCAAAACAAGACAAAATACAACTGAATATATATTTTATTTACACAGTTATATGTAAATATAGAAATAACTAAAATAAAATAAAAACTAAATAGGTACAATACAATATTTTTTGACCTATAATAAATATCTTATTGGATTTATAATACTTTTTATATATTTTTATAAATGAAGTTGTTTTACTTTATTTATTTCTGACACGCGAATCTTAGACATTTAAATACAATTACTTTTTGCGGATTTTATCAGGATATATAATAAATACATAGATTATTAAAAGAAAATTACTTTATTAATTAATTTATGGATATTCTGTAAAGGACGCTATGAGATGAAAATGACAAGCTGAAATGTTGGGATTAATAATATCAATAACGCGATAAAGTTGTTACTATTGTTGTATCTTATTAATATAAGGCTTGCAAATTGCTTCGATTTTAAACTATGGCCATATAAACCAATTTACCTATTTATATGCATGCGACATATTATAATCAACAAGCAAATTCTAAAATCTTCTTATTCAAAACCTTACCCTTCAAAATCCACTACTGGTTGAATCACATTTTCCACAGTCCCAAAATAAAAAAAAGAACAACCAATCAAAGTCAACACGCAAAAGTTTCACGGAAAATCCAATATGTCTGACATCGCGAGCGAACTTTTTAAATTCCGAACTTTATTCCGCGGGGACTGGAAGAACCGACGCACGTCTTCACAGTCCAACGTCCACCAACGTACTGAACGCAAAGCATCCCTGTCAAGTAATCCCAACATAGCATTTACCGTTGAACAACGGGAACTTTATTTTATACCACTCTTATTACGATAACATACGGTTGGTTTTACAGCGCTGATTTTGTTTATGAGCTGCGGAGATATTTTGGTCTTGAATTTTGGCGGTATAACGATATCTTTATATGGACATACAGTAATTTGTGTAAGGAAGGGAGTTTTGGAAGAAAACGTATGGAATTTTAACGTCGGTAGCACATTGTGTTATATGCGTTTAATGTACTGAAAACGTTGCAGACTTTTGTGTGAAGTTGTTTTGTAGGTATTATTGTGATTATGTCAGAGATTTGTACATTGCCAAAGAAGTTTTTACTTTATTTTGTTGTTCACACAGATTAGGGACAAAAGAAATGTTGACAGTTAGGTCGTTATAACTGTCTATTGAAACAGTTTGTCAAAGTATACTTCAAGTATGGCAAATTATAGTCATTCCAGTCTGTAAATTTACTTACTAGATAGGATTTTAACACAACCTTAATGTCAAAATTCTGACAAAGTCTGTTTTGTCAGAATTTTGACAGTTTCAGTATCGGTCGTTAATCTATCAAAGATCAATAAGCAAACAAGATTCAATAGAAAAATATTTATATCGACTATCAAGGTCAAGGTCTTACACTTAAATAAAGTTAAAAACCTTAATAGAGTAAAAAATACATAGGTACAGAGCACATCAAGCTACCCCAATCTGTCAAATTTCTTTAATTGATTTTCAACCTCAACACAAAATAAAATAAGGTTCATTTTCATTTGGGAAAATTTGTTGACACTTTTACAAGTCAATATTTTACATATTTTTATTAAACTAGATGGCTCAAGCATTTCCTAGCTGAAGACCTCTGAGAAAAAACGCCGAAACCAACTCAGAGAATCATAGTCTCTTTTAAAGTCCAGACAAAGTATAGTAACAAATATGTGTCTTACAATGTAGGGCAAAGTCTGAAATAGCCTTTTAAAGAAAGAGCCATAGCGGCTTTGAGTAGACCAGTTGCAACTGACAAACTGACAGCACGCATGCATCAGCCATTGTGTAGCTCAACCATAATTTAAGGAGCTCAACAACCCGTCGTACGAAGATACCAGATCAGAGGAACATTTGCGTAGGTCACATAAAAATGAGTATTGAGTATACTTGAGTTGAACTGCTGAATGTTGAGCTGAATTGATCGTGGTCGTAAGCACAACAGAGCTAGAGTTCCTTGGTCCCATTTTTCACCCGATCAGAACTATCTAGTCCCAAACTAAGCAGTTTGTAGGTACTATGGGTACTTACATACGTACGTACGTTACGTACTTATATACTTTTTTTTTAAATATACCTACTTATAATATATTATTATTAAAAAACAACCAGACTAACACAAACACTTACGCTCATCATAGGTCAGCTCTTACTGTCAATGGCAATCTCTTCCCTTTTTTCTGTTTAGTAGACTGGATTCATTTTATAGTACATATCAAACTGCATAGTTCTCATGAACTATTCAGATTTAGACTGTTCCTAAACCAAGATGGATACTATAATCATGTTTTATTTTTTGGGAGGGGTTTTTTTCTTGGACAATTTTACACAGTACCGTCTAGTCCCAAACTAAACAGAGGTTGTACTATGGATACTAGACAATGGATATTATAATACTTATATACTTTTTTTTGGAAAAAAACTTGAGAGGTGTCAAGGGACACCCGGATGGAACGAAGTTCCTTTCATTAAAATTTAATAATAAAAAATAAAAAAACCTGTATACACTCAACAATTCACAACGCGCGAAATTCAAATATTGTCATTCACTCAATAATATTTGAATGCTTGTCAACAATATTTGAATTTCGAAAAAAATATTTTTTTCCGTCTAGCCCCCTTTCACAACGTGCGATAAGGAACTTCGTTCCAATATATACTTATAATACAAGTGTAGGTATTAAGCATGTCTCTTTCACTATCGTGGCAAATGTAATGAATCTACAGAAGTACTTTGCCTTAGATTATTCTGGATGGGTACAGTACTATTGTAAAACAAATGGGAATTAAAGTTATTGGGATTATGGATCTCGGTGTTTGGTGGACCGATAACTTCTATTATAATAATAATATATTTGGGACATTTTTAAACAGCACAATCTAGTTCCAAACTAAGCAGAGCTTGTACTATGGGTACTAGACAATGGATATAATACTTATATACTTTACTTTTTTTTTGTAAATATAGACTTATAATACATAAGAAACAACCAGACAAACACAAACGCTTCTGTTTATTACATAAATATTTGTCTCTTGTGGAAATCAAATCCTCTAACATCGTAATCCAACACTCGAACCATTAGACAACAGAGGTCGTCTACTTTCAAAAATAATATGTAAATGCTCAAAATGAAATGCATTTTATGCGCATTTTAACTACGTTCACAATTTTCCGATGTGACCTGATTTTTTTCGGGCACATCAAAGGACGGGTCACGTGGTCTCTGCGTTTTAGTCCGAGAGGAGGTTCTAACTCCGCATTTCGCATTGATTAATCCTTTGTGCCAATTGATGTAAAGACAGAAGGACCTAGGAAGCACTGCATTGCCAAATATTCAGTCACAAAGCAGCATTATACATAATATAGCATAATATGTGCCAACATTATTGTGTTTCGATGAGTATCTAAGTAACAACTAAGCTGATCAACCGATCTGCAAGGTTAAGTTGCGCTAGTCGCGGTCAGTTTGTGGATGGGTGACCATTCTTAACACATTGAGACTCTTCCGTGCCTTCGACGTAAAGCCATAGACAAGGCGACGTAAAGTTAAGGCATAATGGGAGTAATTCCACTCAAATTAGAGCTGCCCGACTGGGAAAGTACTACCTCCGCCTTGCAGAAAATCGAAGTGAAATAACACTGCTTTAAGCTGTGTTGTGTTCCTTATGGTGAGTAAGGTTGCCAGTGCTCCGCGAGGAAACGTTGTATTGGCAGTAGGGTGGCTTTGATCCGTATACTGCGAACCCAACTATTCCTCAGTCGTTTTACAGGGTCAGCAACGTGCAAATGATACCCTTGGTGTTGCAAGCATCTATAGGCTACGGTATACGCTTACCATCAGACGTATAAAACAACGTAACGCATAAATTTCTTTAAAAAATCGTCAAATTATTGATTCCACAAATCTCAGTCATATAATCGAATATTATTGATACTTTTGCCATTCAAAAGGCTTATTTTAAAAGTTTGTTCTCGGCAAACTTTTCTCTTTGTCCCCACGGAATAACGTTCCGAAAGTGGAACAGCGTGGTAGGGGCGAATGCTTGGAATATTTCAGAGGAGTAAATGGAATGGATTGATGTACTTTCACGCCGACTTTCCGAAACGGAGTAGGCAGGGCTTCAGGTAATATTGTAACAAGATTTTGCACTATTGAAAACGACGTCCGTGGTCTCTCTTTTGCAGCGCCCTTACAGGGTTTCATATTGATACATAATATTATAACATCTTATATACATGAGCAATAAAGATTTGAATTTGAAAGGTTCAAGTGTCAGACTGCTGATCATCAGGTCGAGGGTTCGATTCCCTCAGGACATAAATATTTATGTCAAAAACATAAGTGTTCGTGTTTGTCTGGATGCTTCCTATGTATTATACATATTGTGTTTACAAAAACAATACATACATATATACCATCACGCCTGTATTCCCCGAAGGGTTCGGCAGAGGTGTACTAATGTACACCCACATTTCGCCGGTATGTTTAGGTCCCATGTAATAGGGGGCGAGCCTATTGCCATTAACCGGGCACAAATCCAGACTCCGAGCTGCTACTGAGAATTTCATTGAAAAACCCAATAACACTTTGCTCGACCTGGGGATCGAACCCAGGACCTCTAGCGTAGCAGTCGCGCTTAGGACCACTAGACTAATGAGGCAGTCACATACAAAAACAAGTATATAAGTATTAACATTGTCTAGTACCCAATAGTACAAGGTCTGCGTAGTTTAAGACTAGATGGTGCTGTGTAAAATGTCCGAAAATGTTTATTATATCTCGATATTATATTTAGATTATTATAATATCTAGATTGTGGTATCTTGATGTGCTCATCAAGCTACCACAATCTGACAAATTTCTTTCATAGATTTTCAACTTTAACACAAAGCCATAAGATTCATATTCAATTGGGAAAATTTGGCAGTGTTAGATAGCTTGACTTGCTGGCGTCTGTACTTATTTAAGAAAAAGCTTTGAGGTTGCTATGCAGTAAGTAAACAGCATTTTTTAATCATTATTATTGTTATCAAACTGGCCTTTCTTCTAATAGTTGCTTTGCCGAACAAAATTAATGCCATCCTTTTTTCACTTACGCTATTAAAAAGAGACAAAATTAATCTCAATCCGAGATAATATACCAACATACTGAGTAGCGAATCATAGGTTTTTGGTGTCCTCAGGGAATCTGGTTTTACTACGATTGCCGTTTGACCTTAGAAATCCGGCGAGACAACAAGTTTCTCTTTGGGGTATAACTCAGTGTAACTCGAGCAGTATACTGAAGGAATATTTGAAATATTCGTGAGAAGTAATGAAATGAACTGATTTGGTGAACTTTGCTATTTTAGTACTAGCTATAAAGTGGCCTGTGGTTATAATCCCCACTATCATCATCAACAATATACTGTCCGTCTGATGGCACGCGTCTTCTCTTAGAATGAGAGGGATTTGCCCACCACGCTCTAGCCAAATGCGGGTTGGCAGACTTCACATGGAGCACTGGAAACCTTGCTCACCGTAAGGAACACAGCACAGCTCAAAAGCAGTGTTGTTTCTCTTCGATTTTCTGCAAAGCGGAGGAACTCCCCCATTCGGGCAGCTCCAATTTGAGTGGAATTACATCCCACTATGCCCTACCTCTCTTATGAATGAATGAAGAACTGAACCAATATTCTCCGTCCATACGCCTTAGAAATGAAACCTAAAATGAAAAGTATTTGCAATAAATGCCCGACCTACATACACCCGGGTGCAATATAGGCAAATGAGTTACTAGAATGCTCGGGCAATACTACTGCTTATTAGTTTTGTACTGTTTGAAGCTTCGCTGTGAGAACGGGATTTATAATATTCTATGTGTATATTAGTTTACAGTTTTAGAGTTAGATGGTTCTAGTGGACGGTGGGGAATAAATTCTGTGACTCTCTATTGTTAATACATTGAAGAAATAAAAAAAAGAAATAAACAAACAAAGAAAACAGAAAGAAAGATTTAATTGCTATAGAAACAGTGACAAGGACAATCAATAGCCATGAAAAAAAAAGAAATAAAGATAGATAAAAAAATGAAGAAAGAAGAAGGAAATAAATAAGAAAGATTTAATTGCTATAGAAACAGTGGCAAGGACAATCAATAGCCATGAAAAAGAAAGTTACAATTGAAGATACTGCACGTTACCGTTCTTCACCGAAGTAAAGTCCCCACTCAGCACTGTAGCGATAATTTTCAGTGGGGCCTAGATTACATGTGACGTCACTCAGCACTGGTATACATTGCATTTTACTCTATACAGAAAATGTAACCGCGTTATTAGCCTAGTGGTCCTAATCGCGACTGCTACGCTAGAGGTCGTGGGTTTGATTCCCAGGTCAAGCAAAGGTTTTGCTATAAAATATACAACCACTGGACCGTATCAAAGGGCGAAGCCTCTCCGCGCTTCCTACTCTCAAGAAGTAGACCTAAGAACACATTTAATTACTACAGCAACCCCTTGACACAACTTAGTTCGCTACCCTTTAAATTAGGGGGTGAGGCGATACATTTTCCCTCGGTACCATCCCTTTGCAAATAAATAGTCTCGACTCCAGACTGCATACGCGAAAATTGCTTCGAGGCTGTTTACTTGGCAAAATGAGTTTCGTTCTAAGAGTATGCATTATACAAGGTTGGTAAGCGGTTACCGTAGCTTATAGACTTGCAACACCAGGGGTGTCATTTGCGCGTTGCCTACTTTGTAAAACGAAAAAGCAGTAGTTGGGTTGGCAGTATAAGGGTCAAAGTCCCCCCACTGCCAACACAACGTTTCCTCGCGGAGCACTGGCAACCTTGACAACCATTAAGAACACAACACAACTGAAAGCTTTAAAGATTTTCTGCAAGGCGGAGGTACTTCCCGAGTCGGACAGCTCGGTCAATTTTAGCGGAATTACTTCCACTATGCCACTCTTAAAATACGACTGCAAAAATTGTTGAATTTTGTTATAAGTTAGGTAGGTTAGGTTATAAGGTTAGATTTTCAAGATTTGATTTATTAGATTTAGTATAATTTTACACTTTTTAGTCCGAATAGAGTTAAAAATAATTTTAGTTCTTTATTTTATAAAATTTTATTTATTGGTATTGATCCACGATCCGCTCTGGCTTCGCATTGGTGCAATGTATTAATACAATGCATGTATTATACGTATAAACGTTCCGGAATAAAGTATCTAAATGCTAAATGATAGTGATAACTATATGAAAATCCGTTGCTTGGTTTAGAAGAATATTTAAGCGAAGAAACATCACGACAGACACGTCACACAATAAGAGATGAGCAAGAAGAAGACGAAACGACAAAAAGCGAGCCTATTCTTTTCTAAGACCGGCAACGCACTTGCAACCCCCCTGGTGTTCTGGGTGTGTCAATGGGCGGCGGTAATAAAAAAAAAACAATCTAAAGCTTGTCTTATTCATACTCCAAGGAGGTTCAACATTAAGTCGTGGATGTAACTCAGTGAAGATGGCTAATTTTCACACAGTAACGTTGTAAACGTTTGCGATAAGATTTTAGATGCTGTTTGGATTTTCGTAATGTGCGCGAACACACGACGGTAATAGCAGAATTAATACGAATTAGTAATGAGTGCAGCAGTAATAACCTAGTGGTAAGACCATAGTAGGCGGATGACATCGCAGAGTACGTGCGCCAAAAGACGAGGTACATGCCGAGAGTGGTGCTGCTGGAGTCACGCCACAACGTAAACTTTAAGGCGTTCGTGGTGCGAGTACCAAATTGCTCCCTGCCTCTCGTCATGGAAGAAGACTTGGCCGCAGGGCGTGGTGTTCCGTCGCTTCCGCGGACAAGTACCACAGGACGGCACAAAGACAATTAGTGCACAGTGAAGTGCTACTAACATAGGTTTAAGTTTTATATACTAACACATTTGTATTTAATGTATATATGTTAGTTTGTAAGGTATTTATCTTTGGGCCATGAATGCCTGAAATAAACGAATAAATAAAAAAAATAAAAAACAGGACTGCCAAGTCGAAGATCTCGAGTTCGAACCCGCAAGGCACGCACCTCTGACTTCGAATTCATGTGCGTATTAATAATTAATTATCACTCGCTTAAACGGTGAAGGAAAACATCGTGAGGACCTGCATGCCACAGAGATTATCTTGACGGTTTGTGAAGTCTGCCAACCCGCACTAGGCCAGCATGGTGGACTATAGCCTAATCCCTCTCAATATGAGAGGAGACCCGTGCCCAGCAGTGGGACAGTATATGGGTTGATGATGATGAGTAATTAGATGAAGCAATTTTATAGAAGCTTGACATGACCATCATGGGACTGTCAATTCAAAAGTGCGTGGAAGGAGGCGTGTGCCTTAGATTCGAAGTCGAGAACTTCGTATGTAAGGCACACACCTCTGACTTTTCGAATTCATGTGTATTTTATTTTTTATATATTATATATTTATTCAAGATGCCAACACAGCAGTTTGTCGGCAGACACAATTATCTTCTTAATCGAAGATCTTAGAGTTACTAGATATATAACAAAAATAATAATTATAGTATGCTTATAACTTTAAAATAGTACGTGACACCATTTAATTCATTCTCAGTTATTATACACTTGCGTTAATTATGGGCACATTGACAGATAGTGTTTTTTTTAAATATTTTTTTGTGTACTCTTACATCCTACAACCGTAACTATTTCTTCTGTCAGTTCATTGAAAAGAGTTGGAGTTAACCATGGGCTGGTTCGTTGTCCATAGTAATTGTTGATTTTGGGGACTATATATTTTTTTCTATGTGACGCTTTACGTATTGGTTGGCTATAGACTTTTATGGTTCTGTATTCCGTGTTTTTATATTGATTCATTTATTGAATGATAATAAATTGTCATTCGCATTAACGGTAAAGGAAAACATCGTGAGTGCCTATATTTATAATGTCTACATTGCCTAACTTTTTCACTAAAATGTCCTGGTGATGTTGGATGGTGGCGTTGTGTGTCGGGTCGTTTTATTCCCTACAACATGGTGAGTCGAACGGCGCTGACATACGTTATGCTTGTGAACGGGTGCCGTGTGTCAGCTGAGGCCGGTCAGCTCTTACTGTCAATGGCAATCTTTCTCTTAAATATTGTAGGTACTGGTTTCATTAATAAGGTACACATAAAACTGCGTTGTTCTCATGAACATAATTGTAGACAAAGAATATCACTGTGTAATCAAGTTTTTTTTAAAGGAGTGTCTATGGAGTTTCTTGTGGGATCTTTTCCATAAGGCCCACTTTTTGGAGCCGTGCAACTAGTTTTGACTTTTCAAAAGAGCTATTTTTTTGACCTAATTGAAAAAAAATGACTGATATTATGCTACATATATCTAATTACAGGTTCTCACGGATAGCGACAAAATTAACGAGAAATATGAACGAACACTAGTAAGTAAAAAATACATTATATAAATACAAGTGACAGATGAATATAGCTACAGAAATATGAACAATTACTGGAAGAAGTGGAAGTTTAGCTGATTCCGAACCGGAAATAATAAATTAAATAACAATAAATTGTAAGCAGTGATAGCCTAGTGGTATGACCATTGGACTGCCAAGTCGAAGGTCTCGAGTTCGAACCCAAGGCACGCACCTCTGACTTTTCGAATTCATGTGCGTAATAATAATTAATTTTCACGCGCTTAAACGGTGAAGGAAAACATCGTGAGGAAACCTGCATAACTTAGAGATTTTTCTCGACGGTATGTGAAGTCTGCCAACCCGCACTAGGCCAGCGTGGTGGACTATAGCCTAATCCCTCTCAATATGAGAGGAGACCCGTGCCCAGCAGTGGGACATTATATGGGTTGATGATGATCAAATTGTAGTTTTGTTTCTTTCTAATGAAACATATTTTTAAAGGTTTTTTTTTATTAAGCGCGCGCAGAGATAGCCATCTGAGAGGTTAATATAACGTACCGGAAAACTTTGACTTTAAAAGTACACTTCTGCTTAACCATTCGAGAAACACAAGCATGAATTATCTCAGCACACTCAAGAAAACACTCCAAAAAGTGAAACTGCAAACAGGAATACTTCGCAACTCTCACTTCGAAGTTAAGGAGTTGGCTCAAATGTTTGCCAAACGACCTCCAAAGATTCCACGGACAACAATTTGATCAAACATTTGACAAATCCCGCTAAAGGTATTTATACAATCGAATAGCTATCTAGCACCAGATTACTTGGTGTATTCCTGATTCGGGATAACAGGGTATCCAAGAAAATGATACACCTAGTTAAATGGATAATAGTATCATACTAATATTCTATTACAAAAAGAATTATTGCAAAAACCCTATACATTTTAGATATATAACCGTTTCAAAGTTTTGTATAATCATAATGTCGCATAAAAGCAGCTGGGACCTGTAAAGGAAATTATTTTTGGTAGAATATTTTGACGACGTCTGTTTTAGAGGTTCAAGTATCGGGCTGCTGATCACGAAGTCGTGGGTTCGATTTCCACAGGACTGAAAAATGTATGTGATAAACACAAGTATTTGTGTTTTTGGCTGGGTGTTTATTTGTTTATATATTAAGGATTTCCAACGAGAGGTTTAACAGAATTCGTTTTACATTCATCATCAGCACATGTACAGAGAAATCATCATCAACTCATATAGGTACTGTCCCACTGCTGGGATTAGGGCTAAATGTGAGGGATTAAGCTATAGTCCACCACGCTGGCCTAGTGCGGGTTGGCAGACTTCACACGCCGTCGAGGAAATCTCTAAGCCATGCAGATTTCCTCACGATGTTTTCTTTCACCGTTTAAGCTAGTGGTAATTTACTATCAATACGCACATAATTTCGAAAAGTGCGTGCCCTGGATTGGAACTCGAAAACTTCGACTTGCCAGTCCAATGGTCAAACCACTAGGCTATCACTGCTTTTTGCACAGAGAAATGTTCTCTCAATTAAAGGCGACCACAGCATCCAATTAAAGTGTTAAATTATAAATTATAAATACTACTAATTTTACCGTGGGAGAGCCATGCTTCGGCACGAATGGGCCGGCTCGACCGGACTTGATACCACGGCCTCACAGAAAATCGGCGTGAAATAACGTTTTCGTTGTGTTTCGTCGAGTGAGTGAGGATACCGGACGCCCAAACCCCTTAAAAGGGCGGCAACGCACCTGAAACTCCTCTGGTGTTGCGGGTGTCCATGGGCGGCGGTAATCGCTTACCATCAAGTGATCCGTCTGCTCGTTTGCCCACCCTATCACATAAAAAAAAAAAAAACTACATTTTGAAGTCTTTAAAATGAAGTTATTTCTCATTGATTTTTATTGCGCCGATTTTCGACTAAGCGCGTCGTTCGTCGCCTCAAACGGTACTTCTTTAATACCGATACAGGAACTGACCGGATTCCATCCCGCTCCCGCATCGATTGCATTGTTTCACGTCAGGTTAGATTGGTTCACAAATTGCTGGGAACCTGGCGCTAACTTTACTGGCACGGTTTTAAAGCCGTGTATACGTGTATGTACATCATGTACTTATAATAATAAAAGACTAAAACTTTTGGAACGAAGTTCCTTATCGCGCGTTGTGAAAGGGGGCTAGACGGAAAAAAATTTTTGAAATTCAAATATTGTTGACAAGCATTCAAATATTATTGAGTGAATGACAATATTTGAATTTCGCGCGTTGTGAATTGTTTTTTATTTTTAATTATTAAATTTTAATGAAAGGAACTTCGTTCCATCCGGGTGTCCCTTGACACCTCTCAAGTTTTTTTTTTATACCACTATGGTGGCAAACAAGCATACGGCCCACTGGATGGTAAGCGATTACCGTAGCCCATAGAAGCTTGCAACTTCAGGGGTATCACTTCCGCGTTGCCGTCCCCGTAAAACGAAAGATGAATAGTTGAGTTGGCAGTTATATAGGAGTTAAAGTTCCCCCATTGCCAACACAATGTTTCCTCGTAGAACACTAGCAACATTGCTTACCGTAAGGAAATCAGCACAGCTGAAAACAGTGTTATTTCATTTCACTTATCTGCAAGGTGGCGGATCTTCCCCAGAATTACTCCCACTAAGTCCTACCTCAGTTTGTTTAACTAGACTAAGGAAATATGAAAGAGAAAGGTTTACTGGCAATAAATTATTATTATTATCAGTTAGTCACATGCCAAATTCATGGTCATATCATATCTAAAGTTTTCACTCGCTTAAACGGTGAAAGAAAACATCGTGAGGAAACCTGCATACCTTAGAGATTTTTCTCGACGGTTTGTGAAGTCTGCCAACCCGCAGTAGGCTAGCGTGGTGGTTTATAGCCTAATCCCTCTCTTTATACGAGGAGACCCGTGTCCAGCATTGGGACAGTATATGGGTTGATGATGAACTTTGCAACGCAAAAATTATTATGTGTTAATTATTATTTAAAAGAGGTAGGGCATAGTGGGAGTAATTCCACTCAAATTGGAGCTGCCCGACTGGAGAAGTACCTCCGCCTTACAGAAAATCGAAATA
Organism: Acronicta alni; assembly: GCA_964056405.1. Taxonomy (NCBI): domain Eukaryota; kingdom Metazoa; phylum Arthropoda; class Insecta; order Lepidoptera; family Noctuidae; genus Acronicta; species Acronicta alni. The sequence continues at coordinate 2,793,306 of OZ043935.1, forward strand.
AAATAACACTGCTTTGAGCTGTGTTGTGTTTCTTACGGTGAGCAAGGTTGCCAGTGCTCCACGAGGAAACTTTGTGTTGGCAGTGGTGCGGACTTTCAACCTTATACTGCGAACCCAACTATTTTTCTTTCATTCCAGGGTCGGCAACGCGCAAGTGATACTCCTGGTGTTGCAAGCGTCTATAGGCTACGGTAACCGCTTGCCATCAGGTGGGCCGTATGCTTGTTTGCCACCTTAGTGATATAAAAAAAAGAAACCATCAGATTAGCCAGAAGCAGAATTCATGGTCATATCATTATGCAAAGTTTTAGAAGAATAATTACTTTTCAACACAAAAAATACTTATAGATACACTTTTTACTCTTTTCTGAATATAGCAGCCACGTACAAGCTTTATGACGCAAGAGACGACGAAAAATAAAATCTTAAGTGCTTCCCCCGCTAATCCGTGAAAGGGAACGATCAGGAATACAGCAGCCGGTTGCACCGTCACAAAATTTGGAATAAAACTCTCGTTTACGGGCAACATGGAATGAAAATGAAATGCTAGTAGTTTAAAGAGGAAAATTTATGTATTCTCTTTGGAAACATAAAAATATAATAGTCTTTCTGTCTGTCTGTAAAACTGAAAAAAAAATATTCGTCCATTATTTGGGAACACAGCTTATAAAGGTGGTACAAATTTTATCGATGAAAACAAGATTTACCAATAGTTGGTATATATGATATGAGTATCATTGCACTATTTAAAAAAACTATTGGTCCCACGGTGGTCGAAATTCGACCATCTTACATAAGTAAGTACAAAGATTTCTCTTCACTTATTAATATGTAGTTAGACATATTATAGATGAATACTATAGATATTAACCGATACACAAAAACAAATCCCTGGTTAAACCTGGTACTAACTAGCAGTGCAATCAGGCGCCCACGATAAAACTTTATGATCCGTATTGTCCGCCCAATGAAAGGAAAAATAATGCCATATTATATTATAACCCGGGCGTTTTTGTGCGGGTTTCCGCTACCAACCGAAAACCTCTGTTTTACGCGCGATTTCCTTCTAAACCTGTGTTCTATGTGAGCGGTGTTTTGTGAAGCGATACGTTTAATATATTCTACTACAAAACATACATTGGCCGAAAGTTTGTCTTATAATTAATTAATAATAGGCACATGATTTCAAAAAGTCAGTGGTTGATTTGCCAGAGATTGAGATTGCCTTGGATTTGAACTTGAAACCTTTGACTTGGCAGACCAATGGTTTTATCACTAGGCTTCACTTCTTTAATACCTTTACTTTCATCATCATCATCATCATCATCATCAGCCTATACTAGTCCACTGCTGGACGTAGGCCTCCCCTAATGTGCGCCATTTCACCCTGTCTTCGGCTTTTCGCATCCAGCTTCTACCAGCAGCCTTTCGCAGATCATCACTCCATCTTGCCGGAGGGCGTCCCACACTACGTTTGCCGAGTCGCGGTCTCCACTCGAGAACACGTCTACCCCAGCGGTTGTCGGTTCTTCTGCAGATATGGCCAGCCCACTGCCACTTCAGCTTGCTAATCCGGTGTGCTATGTCGGTTACTTTGGTTCTCTGTCGGATAACCTCGTTGCGGATTTTATCCTTCAGAGAAACTCCAAGCATAGCACGCTCCATAGCACGCTGTGCGACTTTAAATTGGTGGACTAACCGCACTGTGAGTGTCCACGTCTCAGCGCCGTAGGTCATCACAGGTAGGACGCACTGATTGAAAACTTTCGTTTTCAAACTTTGCGGTATGGGTGATGAGAAGACCTGACGTAGTTTTCCAAATGCTGCCCAGCCCAACTGAATCCGCCTCTTGGCCTCCCTCTCAAAGTTGTTTTTACCCAACTGCAAAATCTGCCCAAGGTAAGTGTACTCTGAAACAACTTCAAGAAGATGACCATTTACAGCAATAGGTCTCAGATCAATGTGGTCATTGAACATGACTTTGGTTTTATCCAAATTCATGCTGAGACCTACGCTTTGTGAGGCTGATGCTAGGCCATTCAGCATCTGTTGCAGCTCCTCCAGCGACTCCGCCAATAGGACTATGTCGTCTGCGAATCGCAAGTGCGAGATGTAATCGCCGTTTATGTTTATGCCCTTACCTTTCCAGTCCAATGTCTTAAACAAATCTTCCAATGCGCTTGAGAACAGTTTCGGAGATATGACATCTCCCTGTCTCACGCCTCTGCGCAATTGGATAGGTTTAGACTGTTGGTCCTGTACTTGGACATTCATAAAGGCAGATTCATAAAGAGATCTCAGCACCTCGATGTAACGACAGTCCACTTGACATCGCTGTAAAGATTCCAGAACAGCCCAGGTTTCCACAGAGTCAAAGGCCTTCTCATAGTCCACAAACGCTAGGCACAGGGGCCGATTATACTCATCGGACTTCTGTATAATCTGCCTCATTGTGTGGATGTGGTCTATGGTGCCATACCCTGAGCGAAACCCGGCCTGTTCAGGTGGCTGAAACTCGTCAAGTCTTCTAGCGAGACGATTTGTGATGACTCTAGAGAACAACTTATAGACGTGACTTAAAAGAGAAATGGGTCTGTAGTTTTTAAGAAGAGTTTTATCTCCCTTCTTAAAGAACAGAACCACCACACTCTCATGCCACGCCTTTGGAGTTCTCCCGCAGCGAATGATGGAATTAAAGATTTTTTGTAGCTCCTGAACAAGAGGGGCTCCTCCTATTTTCAGGAGTTCAGAAGTAATGCCATCTTCACCGGGGGCTTTTCCATTCTTAAGCTGTCTCAGAGCCAACACGATTTCGTCGTTGCTGATATCCGGTAGTTCGTCGGTGTAGTGGCGTATCAGAGTGGCTCTAGAATCGCAGTTGTCGCGCTGTGGACGAGGAACATGGGCGGCATAAAGTCGGCCATAAAAGTCTTCAATCTCGGTAAAAATCTCCGGCTTTGACAAGACAGTCCTGCCATCGTGTGTGGTGAGCTTCGTCAGATGGCTCCTTCCAAGTTGCTGAGTGAACACTTTGGACCCTCGGTTTCGCTCTATTGCCTGTTCAACTAGGCTTCACTTCTTTAATACCTTTACTTTATGCCGTTTTAATGCCTTTAACCGAAAACAAATTCAAACTGCACGGTGCTACTAAGAATCTCATAGAAAAACGTTAAATTAAATAATATTTTAATCTACCAGAGAATCGAACACTCGACTGAACGGGAAATCATATTCGCAGTTTTTAAGGGAGTGGGAGTAATTCCACTGAAATTGGAGCTGCCTGATTGGGGAGTACCTCCGCCTTGCAGAAAATCGAAGTGAAATAACACAGCTTTGAGCTGTGTTATGTTCCTTACGGTGAGCGTGCTCCGCAAAGAAACGTTGTGTTGGCAGTGGGGGGGACTTTGACCCTTTTACTGCCGACCCAACTATTTACCTTTTGTTTTACAGGGTCAGCAACCGCTTACCATCAGGTGTGCCGTACCACGTAACCACGCTCGCAACTAGAGTTGTAAATGTTTTAGATTCTTGCCTTGCTTAGCATCGCATCGCTTTCAACCCTCACCGTGGGACTGAGCGTGTTTCTTGTTCGGCTTAGAAAGGTCATAGAATTGCTATGTTGTGTCCCACTTAATTTTTGCTTTGAAAATTCAGCGTAAAAAAAGGGTTATTTTGTGCACTTAATCTTCCTTTTAACCTACTCTTACACATTAAAGTAATAAAACTACTTTTTACGGATTTTATCGCGTCTATTGATATTATTAATCCCGACGTTTCGGACCCTTTACAGCGTCCATGGTCACGGGTAGACTGAGGTGGTGGGCGTCTTGATGATATAATTACTGACAGCTACCCTACATTTTTTATTGTTACATGATCAATGACATTTATTACTAATTATTAATTAAAACTAGATGGAGACGGCATTTCCTAGCTGACGATCTCTGAGAAGAAACGCCGAAACAAACTCAGAGAATCATGATCTCTTTTAAAGTAACAATATTCAATGATCATGTTTTAGTTGTTAATTATTGGCAATCCGATTCACGCAGAACGAGCTCACAGTATCCTTTGGTCTTGCAGTTAGTTGTAGGCCTGGATTTTGGTTTAATAGAATCTATAACGTCGGGATTAATAATATCAATATACGCGATAAAATCCGTAAAAAGTAGTTTCATTTCAATGTATAATATTCGCGTAAATGTCAGAAATCAATACATTAAAGTAAGTTTAAATTCTAAGAAATGTTTGAAGCATTGTCCCGCTAGGTGCGTGAGTCTTTTTTGAATTGTGATAAGACAAACATAAAAAAAAGCATAACCATCCATCATAAGCGATTACCGCAGCCTATATCACAATTGGTATCACACACACATGCCAACTTGAGACCTCAGTTGTTAAGTCTCATTATTTTTATACCAATAAAGTGGCAAACAAGCATGCAGCCCACCTGATGATTACTGATAGCGGTTACCGTAGCCTATAGACGCTGGTAACACCAGGGGTATCACCTGCGCGTTGCCGACCTTATAAAACGAAAGAGGAATACCTGGGTTGGCAGTATAAGTATCAAAGTCCCCCCACTGCTGATACAACGTTTTCTCGCAGAGCACTGACAACCTTGCTCACTGTAAAAAACACAACACAGCTCAAAGCAGTGTTATTTTACTTCAATTTTCTGCAAGGCGGAGGTACTTTCCCAGTCAGGCAGCTCCAATTTGAGTGGAATTACTCCCACTATGACCTACCTCTCTTGAACACATTGATATTTAAAAATACTCAGAGTAATTCGGTAGGTGATCCAGTTAAAATTAATCGTCTAAGGAATCGAGAACTCGACCAAATAAAACACAACACTTTGGAACCTATTCAAATTTTACAAGAAACTTTCCAATCACGTTAAGTAAACAGCAAAATGGTGCCAAACATCAAATCATACTGTCATCTTGTCCGAACTTATTCAATTTGCGTTACACTCGCCAGAAGTAATCGATTCCATTCCGATAAGGTGATTAATACGATTCGGAATAGAATAGGAACGCGTACTTCTGGGAATCGTTACAGATCGAGTTGTGAATAGGTACATTTATTTTATTTTGTATGTGTTTGTGCAACAGTTTAGGGAAATTCTCTGAAGTGTAGGTATACTCAAACATTCATAGCTTGTGGATATATATTTGTAGAGGTTATGTAATATGTTATAAGACTAAAAGAGAAGAGGATTAACTAGATCAATGAAAATAATGGTTAAAAAGCGCAGCGCAGCGTGGGACGGTCTCCAACGAGATGGACGGACGACCTGGTAAAGGTCGCTGGAAGTCGTTGGATGCAGACGGCTTGCAACCGGTCCTTGTGGAAGTCTATGGGGCAGGCCTTTGTTCAGCAGTGAACTTCCTATGGGTGATATGTTGAATGGTTATAAAAAGCAGTGGTAGCTTAGTGATATGACCATGGGACTGCTAAATCAAAGGTCTCGAGTTTGAATCTAAGGCACGCACCTCTGACTTTTTCGAGTACATGTGCGTATTAATAATTAAATTATCACTTGCTTAAACGGTGAAGGAAAACATCGTGAGGAAACCTGCATGCCTTAGAGATTTTTCTCGACGGTGTGTGAAGTCTGCCAACCTGCACTAGGCCAGCGTGTTGGACTATAGCCTAATCTAACAGGAGACCCGTGCCCAGCAGTGGGACAGTATATGGTTTGATGATGAAGTCTCAGTAGCAGCTCCGAATGTGCATTTGCGAACTGTGGATGTAGATTCACATCACAGCCTACCCCTTCGTTAAAAACTAGTCTGAAGCTAGGTATTTATTTGGAACATTATTTAATTACCAGAATTAGACATCAGGTTGCGAGCTTAATGACCCCCATTGTTACTTTGCTCAGAAAATCGTTCATCTGTACAAAGGAAGTTCATTAAGACTTTACTGGTACAAAGGAAATGTCTGTTTTCCTTAAAGGTTTACCGGATGAGAGACGGTGTAAGGATGGTGGGAACTACTGCTTAATTTTTTAAACCGACTTTAATGAAGGAGGTTGTCAATACGAAGGTAGACAAGATGATCAAACTGGTTATTATAAGGAGTTTTTATGATATAATCGCATGTAACTAAATTCCTTCTATCCTATTCTTCTTTCTACTCCTACTATAATATTATAAATGTTAAAAATTGAGAGGATGGATGGATGAGGATTAATTTCGGTGAGTGTGCCCAGGAACTGCACAACCTCATTCCTCCCTCTCCATTCCATCATCGGACGACCAGACGCAGGGAGGGATTCCACCCCTTTGTAGTTGATATTCCACCTATACGCACGAAGCGTTTTGCTTCATCATTTATCATGCGAACGGCCAAGGAGTGGAATTCTCTGCCGGCTGCTGTGTTTCCCGATTCATATGATTTAGGAACCTTTAAGGTGAGAGTGAATAGGCACTATTTGAGTTTGCGTGCTACATCCTCGGCAGCATCGTCACTTACCATCAGGTGAGGTGCGGTCAAACGCACTCAATACATATATAAAAAAAAAAAGTTTGTTACTCTTTCACGCTAAAACTTACTGAACGAATTTTGATGAAACTACAGTATTATTATTTACATCAAAATAACATTTAGGCTTTTATTTATAACGATTTAAAGCCAAATTACAATGATAATTAAAAAGTAACTTTTCCACGTGGACATCGTCGGGGATAGAATCTAGTAAATAAGCGTTTCTAATACACAGTAAGTTAAACATATTAAGGTGCCTCCAAACCGCAGTTACTTTTTGTGGAGCAACATTCCAAGTGTTAGTAGGCAACATCCGAAAACAAAAAGTTTGTTGTCATTATAATCGTTGCTAGTTAGCTAAAGATGCGTCATCATGTGGAACACATTTTTTTTAGTTTTCACGAACATAATAATATATATACTGTGCAACTCGCTGGTTACTATTTGTGACTTTTTTTACCGTGGGAGAGCCATGCTTCGGCACGAATGGGCCGGCTCGACCGGACTTGATACCACGGCCTCACAGAAAACCGGCGTGAAATAACGTTTTCGTTGTGTTTCGTCGAGTGAGTGAGGATACCGGAGGCCCAAACCCCTTAAAAGGGCGGCAACGCACCTGAAACTCCTCTGGTGTTGCGGGTGTCCATGGGCGGCGGTAATCGCTTACCATCAGGCGATGCTCGTTTGCCCACCCTATCACATAAAAAAAAAACTGTTTTATTTTTTATACCACTAAGGTGGCAAACAAGCATACGGCCCACCTGATGGTAAGTGGTTACCGTAGCCTATAGACGCTTGCAACACCAGAGGTATCACTTGCGCGTTGCCGACCCCGTAAAAATTATTGGCGGTATGAAGTTACTGACTGTGAAGGCTTTTTTTTGGGCCTAAATTAAGCAGAGCTTGTACTATGAGTACTAGACAATGGATATAATACTAATATACTTTTTTTTTGTGAATTCATACTTATAATATATACAAGAAACACCCAGACAAACACAAACACTTATGTTCGTCATATAAATATCCTCATAATCAGCAGTCCGATACACGAAACACTCGATCACAGACGTCGTCATTTTTCGACTGTATTTAATTAAGTTCCTTTCTGTAGATATATGTTAAGTTTAGGTAACATTGGGGCTCTCATATCCTTAGTTATATATACCCCTCATCATCAACCCATATACTGTCCCACTGCTGGGCACGGGTCTCCTCTCATATTGAGAGGGATTAGGCTATAGTCCACCACGCTGGCCTAGTGCGGGTTGGCAGACTTCACAAACCGTCGAGAAAAATCTCTAAGGTATGCAGGTTTCCTCACGATGTTTTCCTTCACCGTTTAAGCGAGTGATAATTAATTATTAATACGCACATGAATTCGAAAAGTCAAAGGTGCGTGCGTTGGGTTCGAATTCGAGACCTTCGACTTGGCAGTCCAATGGTCACACCACTAGGCTATCACTGCTTATACCCCTAAATAAAAGATAAATAAAAAGAGTTCTATTAACAGATATAAATATAATTTATCATTTAGAACGCTTCCAATACACAGTAAGCTAAAAGCTAAGAATATTAACAGCATAGTCTATCGGAAGCGTCAGACTAAAGCCCTCATTACTGTGCAACATTCGACACGGAACAATTCTTCAACGTTAATGGTAATGTTTCTGTCTTTAAAACCACGAAAACTTAACGTTTGGCATTTGCAATTTCAATTCTCTCTGTTGTTTCCATGTTCACAATGAGACACTAGTATAGCTATGATAGCCTAGTGGTATGAACATTGGACTGCCAAGATCTCGAATTTAAAGAAAAACGCACCTCTGTCTTTTCAAATTTATGTGCGTATTAATCTACACTACTATTATAAAGAGGAAAGATTTGTATTTTTGTGCGTATGTTTATAATGAATAAACTCAGAAACTACTGTGCCGATTTCAAAACTTCTTTCACCATTGGGAAGCTACATTCAGCCTGAGTAATATAGGCTATATTTATTGCTAGAAAAGATTAGGGAGTCTTATGTCCACCCGTGCGAAGCCGGGACGGGCCGCTAGTAATCAATAAAGGAACACATCGTGAGCAATCCTGCATACCTTCGAGATTTTCTCGACGGTGTGTGCGATCTGCCAACCTGCTGGCATATCAAGCTACCACAATTTATCAAATTTCTTTGATTGATTTTCATCTTCAAAACAAAATGATAAGGTTCATATTCAATTGGGAAAATTTGACAGTTTTGGATAGCTTGACCTGCTGGTTGCTGGTTTACATTGGTACAGTACACGCGGCATAAGCTGGCCGGACTGAAGTTAGTCGTTTGAATGTGCAATGGATTGAACCAAACAGCCAACTTCAGTCCGGCTAGGTTATTAGTGATGGTTAATATAGCATATAGCATTATAAAGCAGCATGCTTAATAAATATAGCATAAAGAAAATGATATCGCGGTTCGCACTTTATGCTATAATAATATAAAGCTATTTTGCTTTATATCACATAACACTCGCTCTCTCTATCAAGCAACTGTCCGTCGGGCGCAGCCCGCCCGTTTCGCCGTAACATAACAAGTAGGCATAAATTAAGCATGCTTTAATATAATAAAATCGCATCCTTAAAAAATTAAGCATATAGCATTAAGCATGTTATTGATTTATAGCAACTTTGAACACCACTACAGACTATGCAGCGCAAACTGTACACCTCTGCCTAACTGTTCGGGAATTCAGGCGTGTTGATATGTTATGCTATATTATTATGTTCATACTAATTCCAATAAGTACCTTAATTTGAAACCACGTGTATCTAATCACAATGATTATCTGCATTCCAAGCAAACCCTTGAATTAACTTAAGTAGGTATGGTAATTGATTGGATGTAATTATTATTCAATACGACCTTCTGCTCCCGACTTCGTCTACGCGGACTTTACTTAGGTTAAAAGTATCCAATCGTGTAGTATTCTGAAATTTTCCAATTTCCTGGCCGATTTTCTTTTTTTTTCTGTAAGAACCTTCTACAAAGTATTAAATAGATGATGAATGCAAATAGCTACTTCCATATTATATGGTTTATAAAAGAAGTAGTAATATAGTGGTAGTAATTCCACTCAAATACCCGAGGAGCTGCCCGACTGGGGAAGTACCTCCACCTTGCAGAAACTTGAATTGAATTAACACTAATTTGAGCTGTGCTGTGTTCCTAACGGTGAACAAGGTTACCAGTGCTCCGCGAGGAAACGTTGTGTTGGTAGTGGGGGGACTTTGACCCATTTTTTTCGACGGGGTTGGAAATGCTTTATGCACAATCCACCGCTTTGGGGAGGCGGTGGGGTGTATCGAAGTCCGCTCTGAAAAGAGCGAGCTACCGACTAAGAGTGTCTATAGGCTACTGTAATCGCTTACCATCAGGTGGGCCGTACGCTTGTTTGCCACCTTAGTGGTATAAAAAAAATGAAAATTGACCTATTTGATTGATTTAGATTTCAGTCGAGTAAAAATATAGGTTCCAGGTATCGCAATTTGAACACTGTTCCGGTGACCACACGTTGGGATCGAGCCAAGATACTCACAGAACGCTTGTAATTGTACCAGTTATGTGCTGAACTTCAGTTTAATTGTGGCTACAAAAAAAATACAGAATGCTTTATTGGTGGCACAAGAACGGCTGTTGACCACGAGGCCTCGTTCGCCCAGGTCGAAAAAAATATTATTGGGTTTGTCCAACAGAAATAAGTAGTGAATCGCTGTTTGAATTTGCCCCTGGTAATGGAAATAAACTTATAACTGAGAGAGGTAGGGCATTGTGTAATTCGACTCAATTCGGGGAAGAGGTACTTCCCCATTCGGGGCCAGCCCAGCCCCCAGCCTGCAGACAATTGAAGAGAAATAACAGTGCTTTGAGCTGTGTTGTGTTCCTTAAGATAGAAAGTGTAATTAATATACACCTACAATTCTCCGGTAGCAGGCAGAAATCAAGAGAAAGGGTAGGGTATAGTGGGAGAAATTCCACTCAAAAATCTGCCCGACTGGGGAAGTACCTCCGCCTTGCAGACAATCGAAGTGAAATTACACTGCTTTGAGCTGTGAGCTGTGTTGTGTTCCTTAAGGTAGAAAGTGTAATATACGCCTACAATTCTCCGGTAGCAGGCAAAAATCAAGAGAAAGGTATAGTGGGAGTAATTCCACTCAAGTTGGAGCTGCCCGACTGGGAAAGTACCTCTGCCTTGCAGAAAATCCAAGTGAAATTACACTACTTAGAGCTGTGCTTCGCGAGGAAACGTGTCGGCAGTTTGACCCTTTGACCCTTTCACTGCGGCTGTACCAGTAAGGCTAGAAAAACGCTGATTCTAAAAATTCAGATGCCAAATTATATAATTATAATCTAAACACCTCTAATAAGTGTCGCATTACTTAATCCCGATATCCTATACTTCCACCTTAATTACGGAGGGTAAAATAAACAAGGGTTGAAAACCATTTAATTTTGCTGTTCCGAAAATAAAATTTCATAATATTTGTCAAAGAGAATCCTGTTTTTGAACTGCAAATAAAAGTTGGCGGCAGCCAGATTTTATAATAGCTTTTGGTAATAATTTCTATAGCGTCTAGGGTGAAGACGGTACTTTTAATAATGTAAGTACCTACTTTCTTCTAGAGCGGCTTGTGGCTACATAATAAGTACGCTGATGAACCGATCTGCAAGGTTAAGCTGCGCTAGCCGCGGTTACTTAATGGATGAGTGACCATTCTTAATATATCAAGACCACTCCGTGCCTCGGAGAATACCTAGCACGGTAGGTCCTGGCTGTCATACTAACACCTATGATAATCGTTAGTGGTAGTCATTACATTAAAAAGCCTGCCATCCAGTCTATCTCCAGGATATTGGAATAGCCCAGAAATTGACTTGCGGTGGTCTTATCTATAGATTGTCAGTTTGGGCTTCCAAGTACAGTCAACAAAAGAGTTTGGTATACAGGTAGCGAACGAAATCTGCATCTTTACACAGATTGTGATTTAAATAATTACTCGTTAAAGAGTTTGATGTGTAGCAGCTTACAATACCTACCTGCGTTTTGGCACATATTGCGTGATACATAATTACACAATCTTTTAAAAAAACACGATGTTTAATTAGCTGCCTGTATACTCTTTTGTCGACCGTACCACTAACGACTGCCATAGGCGCTAGTATCAGTACCAGGACCGCCGGCTTCACGTATTCTCCGAGGCACGGGTGGTTTGGATGTGTTAAGAATGGTTTTACATCCACAGAATAACCGCGGAATTTAATAAAATGTCACTTACCTACTTAAGAGGTACAAAAATGAATCAGAAATCAGATTTTCCATCCAAACTCCTATAATACCTCCTTCATTTGCAAGTTCATTACATATTATTCTTTTAGCACGGAGTTCGGGATAAAAAGCAGAGATAGCCTAGTGGTATGACCATTGGACTGCCAAGTCGAAGGTCTCGAGTTCGAACCCAAGGCACGCACCTCTGACTTTCGAATTCATGTGCGTATTAATAATTAATTATCACTCGCTTAAACGGTGAAGGAAAACATCGTGAGGAAACCTGCATACCTTAGAGATTTTTCTCGACGGTTTGTGAAGTCTGCCAACCCGCACTAGGCCAGCGTGGTGGACTATAGCCTAATCCCTCTCAATATGAGAGGAGACCCGTGCCCAGCAGTGGGACAGTATATGGGTTGATGATGATGGAGTTCGGGATATAAATCAACCAGGTCCAGTAATAGGTAACATCAAGGTATAAGGGGATTTCTATAGGACAATCACAGGAACATCTCGGACGGATAGGGAATAGCCCTAAATTCAACCCGACTGCTGCATCAGGGAGCATTTAGATGGGACAGTGCACTGGAATGCAAAATTTTAATACATATTATTTTCACGCCTGTTTTCTATTGGGGTAGACAGAGACTTCCACTTGCTCTGAATTTGGAACACCAATTTCTCTTCATTCTCGTTCATTACACTCCTCAACGATTCTTTTCTATATTTTTATCAGTCTATCTTTCTATGGCATGAGAATAATACATAAGATCTTGACATTTGATACTATAAGACATTGAAATGGACAGATTTTATTGTGTTATATAATTTAACCCGATAAAATCAATTTTTATCGCGGAAAAAAAACGGATTTTATGGCGTTATATTATCTGTATTAAATAAGTAAAAAGTTGTTTTATTTTAATTATGGTTTATTTTGAACTCCAATTCTTACTTTAAAAAATTGCTTATTATTATTTTTCAGCCATTAGGTAGCTACGTCAATATTATTATAACTCTGGCCAGTTGACTTGTCCATCCAAACGCTCCTTTAAGATAAACTGAAACTCACATATGACGTCTGCTGACCCACAAGGCCATAAAAAACACAGCATCCGTATCTGTAGTAGATATCAACATCTCCACCAACGAATTCTGTATTCTTTAGTAGCCACTAGCGCGTTCAAACGATCCACGAGATTAAGCTAGAATTAGCGTTTCATGTTGTTAGAAATTTTCATATATGTTGAAGATACACTCAAATGTGTGTTGTTAAAGAAAAGATTATTGCTTCGACTTGGCAGTCCAATGGTCATACCACTAGGCTATCACTTCTTTTTTATAGTACGAGAAATCTTCACTTAATGATTTGCACAATAATAGCTATAATGAGATAGTTATTGTGCAACTCGTGCCGATACGTTGGAAGTTTTAGTACTGTACTTGCTTAATACCTACATTAAGCAAGTCAAGTAGCCAATCTAAACGGTCCTCCTGCCTAAACTGAAATTCATATGCAGCGTGCACCGCTCATATTGTTTGCCACCGACGACTGTCACGAGCCGCAGATTCGTGCGGGAATTAATGTGTTTTTGGTTTTTTTATGCTATTTGCTGCTCCGTGTTTTTCAAAGGATACGGTTTTAAATTCAAATTTGGAAGCAGAGATATCAAAGGCTGTTTTGTAATTCGTTCGTAGTTTAAATTCGGATTTTTGTTGAGATAATGAGGTTCATAGAGGTTAGTTGCACGTTCAATGTTTGCAGTACCTACCTTTCTTTTCCTTTTATGCTATCCTAGTACTTTTTTATCGGGTTCTATAAAAAATATACTTAAATAGATTTATTATTAGACAAGTTCTTACTGAACAAGAATAATCTATTTATATTATATGTTAGGCCTGTCAATCTCAAACAAAATTACATAAATTTGATAAATAAATGAATGATAAATGATATTTATCACTGTAAATAGATCTTTTATAGACACTTTTACAAGTCAGTATTTTACTTTTAATTTTTAAGCTAGATGGCTCCGGCATTTCCTAACTGACGACCTCTGAGAAGAAACGCCGAAACAAACTCAGAGAATCATAGTCTCTTTTAAAGTCCAGACCTAGAATAGTAACAAATATGTGTCTTACAATGTAGGGCAAAGTCTGAAAAGGGCTTTTGAAGAAAGAGCCATAGCGGCTGTGAGTAGACCAGACCCAACTGACGGCACGCATACATCAGTCATTGTGTAGCTCAACCATAATTTAGGGAGCTCAACAACCCGTCGCACGACGATACCAGATCAGAGAAACATTTGCGTAGGCCACATAAAAAAAGGCTCAAAGCCACCAGACTGTTCAATGCTGAGTATGTATATTAAGCCTACAAAGTACTCACATTTACTTTGAATATGCCAATTGTTTTTTATATAATATAATAATATTTCTAGAAAATAAACTACCTGTAACATTTAAATTTAAAAAGGTCGCATTTCGACGACTGCGGGATCACTATAAATAATAATATTTACATAGTTCTATTTCGATTAAACCAATTTGAGTCCGACTTTTTTAGCATTAATCCCTGCACAACTCGTTTTTTTTCCATGCACATCCAAGCACCAGCACATTCAACTTTAATACAAAGGTATAAGGTTCATGTTCAATTGGGAAAATTTGACAGCTTTGGATAGCTTGACCTGCTCTATGTACAGATGTAGATAGATACAAAATTGCACGTCAAACGCTTATCCGGCTGCCAAGCGTGGTGTTAACCGCAATATTGGCCTTAATAGTTCGTTGTTGTGGTTATGCCTGGCCCGTGATCAACATAGAACGGTTATTGATAAAATGTAGGTGTATTACGCGCCTACAATGTTTTTACAACTATTGCCGACTTTATCACTAAAAACAATATTTTTTGAACCAAGTTCCATAACGCGGCTTGCATTAAGAGTTGCTTGGTTTTTTTATGCCAGTAAGGTGGTAAACAAGCATACGGCCCACCTGATGGTAAGCGGTTACTGTAGCTTATAGACGCTTGTGATACCAGGGGTATGCCACGCGTTGCTGACCCTGTAAAACGGAAGAGGAATTGGGTTGGGACTGTTGGCAGTATAAGGGTCAAAGTCCCCCCACTACCAACAAAACGTTTCTTCACGGAGCGCTGGAAACCTTGCTCACCGTTAGGAATACAACTCAAAGCAGTGTTATTTGAATATTTTCTGCAAAGCGGAGGTATTTCACGGATCCCATCAATGGCCATGACTATACGACAAGTATAGTAAAGTGTGACAAATAGTCGGCTCGAGTCCGTCATCCCCCTCAGGTGGTAGATTTTCCGTACTATTAAAAAATACTTTAATTATAGGTCAATAGAATACAATTTCAAAGTGGCAAAAAATTGTGTAGTAGCTGTTTTTTTCCACTAGGTTGCTTGGAACCAGTTCCTATACGTTCTTAGACCACATTTAAAGCATAACTCAATCCTTTCCGGCAAAAGTACACAGACGTGTTAGGCATGCTCATTAAGGTACATGATCATTGAATGCGAGGATAGGCAAAGCGATACAGAGCTGAGAAAAGCTACAGCAACAACAAGTGCGAACCCGGGACAGGTTACTAGTATGAGCGATTCTGCGCATAGCTGGTGACCTTTCCTGGGTTCGCACGAGTGCAATGTACTAATAACACGCAAGTATTTTTATTTATTTCGACAAATTATTTTATTTACATAAGAAAAACCAAACGCATATATTATGTTCATCTTATAAATATATGTATCCTGTGGCAATAGAAACCACGACCTCATGATCAGCAGTCACTTGAACCACTAGACCACTCATACGTGCATCGATCTATCGCTATCATTTCGCTCCACTTTGCTTCGCTTCTATAGAGGGGAGCCAGCTTACCTCAAATGCGATACGAACGTAACTGCTCGCCATTTGCGTCTATATAGGGTTGCGGGACTAACTCCGAACTGCTACTGAGAAATTAATAAAAAAACACTGCTCTACCAGAAAATTGAGCCCCTGTTCTCTACCGTAGCAGTCATGTTTATAATCACTAGATTGATGAGACAGTTGTACGGTCGGGTTCATAAGTACAGTAGCAGTTACACAAATCTATCACATTAAAACAAGTTGCACTTACGACCTTTTTCTATAACAAACATTTTACACATACACGATCTCGTATATCGCACTCTTTCATCATTATCCAGACAGAAAGAGTGCGATATATTATAATGATCATCATTTGCCTTAGTGACAAATCACTCACTATCACCTTCTCGTAGTTATACTGTTTGATGGGTAAATGTTTGAAATGAAATCACTCACACATGTGTGTACACGCGCAGTACCGTGCAAGCGAATACGATCGTTGACATGCTACTGGACTTATGGCCCCAGACTGTACAAAAGTGATACGCACACATTCTCATTCCTTTCCAATCTATCAGTCGCTCCGCTTCGCTTCGCTTCTGTAGTGGGGAGCCAGCCTACCGCCTCAGATGCGGTGGAACGCAGCTGCTCGCAATTTGCATCTATATAGGATTGCACTATGTATCGGGAGTAAGTGGCAAGTAATTTTAACGGAATTGGACGTGAGGTTCCCAATGTTACATAGTATAATGTTGTTGAGTATGTGAAGACGTACATAGTTATTATAAGAATGAACACCCCGAAGGCTCAGGCAGAGATATTTATAATAATGCCAACACACAGTTTATAGTGTTCAGATCCATTTCACGTCATATAAATAGATACAACTCTATCTATCAGCCACGGACGTCCAATGCTGAACATAGGCCACAAAAATCGGTCTTGCGCAGACCGCATCACGAGGTGGTCCGTCCACTTAGTTGGGGGCCGTCCTACACTGTGCTTTCCTATGCATGGTCGCGGACTGGTCCAGGACCTTCTTTCCCCAGCGGCCATCAGTTCGATAGATACGATTCATTTCCCACTAATTAAAGTCTTAATTAAAAGAGACTGTGATTATCTGAGTTTGTATAGGTGTTCTTCTCAGAGGTCGTCAGTTAGGAAATGCCGGATTAATCTAGCTTAAAAAAAATGTAAAACCTTGACTTGTAAAAGTGTCTTTAAAAGACAGTGTACTTACTACACAAAAACAAACCTAAATTAAATTCTACCTCTTTTTACAACACAATTTAGCCGACATGTCGGACTATTCATAAATTTGAAGCTTGTTTTATACCTAGCAAAAATTCAACGCAAGCTGGAGCTTAGCTCAAGCGGGTACTGGTGGAAATTCATTCCGTTGTGAACGCTTGACCGCGCCACCTAGATAACATGTTGTTACAGCGAGGTGCTGCGTTTAGTATAGGCGAGTAATTACTAGCGAGTAACACTAGTATGAAATTCAGTCGTTTTTATCTATGGTGAAGCGGGTATCATGCATTTTACAGGTGCGTACTTAGGTCCAATGTACAGTCTATATGACCAAACATTGGTGCTTTGAGGCGGATATAACGTCCGTGGATTCTGTGGTAGCATTCGTTTCTCATTTTTTGTGTTACCAAAAAACAAGCGGTCAATTTTTGTTGAAATATTCTGTCGATAATTATTTTTCATTAGTTTTATAAACTGTTTTCTCCTAAAATATGGCAGTAGTATTTAAGATAGACATTGTTGAAAGAAATTATTAGACTCAATCACGCAGGACAATGAAATAATATTTTTTTCAAGAATGTAAAGTACACCCAGTTCCGAATCAAAATATATCCGTGGAACAAACAAATATTTGTCTCTGGTGGGAATTAAACCCACGACTTAATGACCGTCTGGTCATTCTGTGTAGTCTTTGTTTGAATAATCATAATAATTCCTTGATGTACTCTATTTAAAAAAATATCGCTATCCGCCATGAAAAAGTCGCGCCCAGTGTGCGTTTGAACGAGCAAGTGAACTTGAACGGTTGCACGTTCAAGTTCACTTGCCCGTTCAAACACATACTGGGCGCAAGCCATATCATTGGGAATATCGGTCGGCCCGCATGGCAGCGCCGTGCGATAGCCACCCCAATTCTGTTACCGAAATTACTACGAATTGGTACATACGCAAGCGAACCTCTATTTTATTGGACCCGCTAAGTGATGCTCTGTTTTAGCTTTTACTGGTTTAAACCAGCGTAGTTTTTAGCTTTTTATTTTAATTGACTTTACTTTATTAGGATCTCCAACAAAGAGAGAAGAGAGGTAAGGCCTAGTGGGAGTAATTCCACTCAAATTGGAGCCGCCCGACTGGGGAAGTACCTCCGCCTTGCAGAAAATCGAAGTAAAATAACACTGCTTTGAGTTTTGTTGTGTTTCTTACGGTGAGCAAGGTTGCCAGTACTCCACGAGGAAACGTTGTGTTGGCAGAGGGGGAACTTTGACCCTTATACTGGCAAACCAACTATTCCTCTTTCGTTTTACAGGGTCGGCAACGCGCAGTGATACCCCTGGTATTACAAGCGTCTGTAAGCTACGGTAACCGCTTACCATCAGGTGGACCGTACGCTTATTTGCCACCTTAGTAGTATAAAAAACCCCCTTACATGCTACAATAGTATCTACAATAACAAATACTCCTCGTGTTTCCTCAATTACAAGATACCTCATCGTGCATAAAGATGAAACAAACAGATGGTTAAACGGATATCAAAGTTCAAATGAGTAGACGGATCGGCTGATGGTAAGCGATCTCCGACGCCTATTGACAACCGCAACACTAGAGGAGTCACAAGCGCGTTGCCGGGATTTAAAAGAGTACGCTCTTTTCTTGAAGGTTTGAAAATAGCACTTAAGATGTAATATAAAATATAAATAAAATATAATTTATTTTAGCGAAGGATAAATTCGACTGCATTTGAACCCGCGTATTCTGGTTAAGCAGTGATAGCCTAGTATTTATGATCATTGGACTGCCAAGTCGAAGGTCTCAAGTTCGAACCCAAGGCACGCACCTCTGACTGAATTCATGTGCGTATTAATAATTAATTATCACTCGCTTAAACGGTGAAGGAAAACATCGTGAGGAAACCTACATACCTTAGAGATTTTTCTCGACGGTTTGTGAAGTCTGACAACCCGCACTAGGCCAGCGTGGTGGACTATAGCCTAATCCCTCTCAATATGAGAGGAGACCCGTGCCCAGCAGTGGGACAGTATAAGGGTTGATGATGATTCTGGTTAGATACACCAGACGCTATGACCATGGTCGATTTTATCCTTCGCTAAAATAGCTTTAAAATCTTAGCATGGAAAATGCCATGACATACAAAAAGATAATTAAATATAGTTATTAAGTTTAATGCAAGAAAAAAACATTTAGAAAAAAATGTAGAATCTTTAGTCTTGAGGAAAAAGATTATGCAAAAAGATTAGAATAACTTGCAAGTTAAACTAAAATGAACTTTTCTGGTATTAGTGTCTAAAATATGGGTTACATTCATTCTCTTGCTAACAAGATTAATTCTTGTTTAAAGCGTTGCATATAGCAATAAATGGTTATTGTAGAATGAGAAAAGTTACATTTATTGTGGTTATAGTCTGCTGCTCAGTTTTTTTCTCAACAAAACTTTATAATTGACACCCATATCATGGGAGTGCATAAAAAATAACTAATCCGCCATATTGAATTTAGAGTGACGTCATTTTATTTTTCGTATTCGGTTCAGAAAACGCTTTCATTTAATACCTATGTTAGATAAGAAAATGTTCTTTACCGTCGAGCGTCCACTTTAATGAAGTTATGGATTTAGAATGATTTTTAATTGATACACTTTATCAAATTGACCACTACGCATAATGGTAATTTTATCATCATCATCAACCCACACACTGCCCCACTGCTGGGCACAAGTCTCCTCTCAAATTGAAAGGGATTAGGCTATAGTCCACCACGCTGGCCTAGTGTTGAGAGACTGCACACGTCTTCCAGAAAATCTTTCAGACATACATACTTATAAACAATCAGACAAACACTGACGAAACAAAAGTTTGTTGTTGAGTGTAAGATGTTCGTTCACAAATATAGGAGTAGGGGTTCCATTTATTGATAGCTTCGTTGAATCTACCCCTTTCGAAGCACGGCACGCAGAGATAATATTATCACGAAGCATTCTATTTGTAAATTTAATAATAACATTTTTCGGTCGTTTACTCTTTGGGTCAGCATGTGGCACGCGATGAATCGAGACAATGTCCGACTTTTGTATTGGACAATTGACAGCTGTACCCAAACAATCGATAATATTCAAAAGATTTTCATCACGACGCTCAGGCATATTGGATATCTCAATGTTGCACTGTCTAGCCTGTTGTTCCATATGCGATATTTTGTATTCAAGTTCCCAAATTTTAGTTTCTAACTCAGCTGTGCGGGAGACGGTACCCTCCATTACTTGTAAACGTTCGTCAAACGAGTCTTGACGTTCAGCCGAAAAGTTTAAAGATTTTTCCATCTCATTAAGTCGAGTATTTGTTTCGGTTAGGGATTTGTTGATATTTATATTATCTGAATTAAGTTTTATCATGTTAGCATTAATCTCACTCAATACAGAAGATATTTTGGTTATTTCGTTCGAGAGCGCTGATTTCACCGTATTTGTAATAATTTCAGTAATTTTGCTGTCCCAAATTAGCATTTGTTTATTGAACCTTTCTTCAAATTTCGCCGAGTCATCACATTCCGGTTGTTTTCGTTTGCGCATTTTAATGAAGTTATTATTCTCATTGTCAAACAACGTCGGTATGTTTGTATCCGACGAGGACATCGGCGGCGGTGTGCGTCGCAGAGCCATTGTAGGTTTTTGTATGCGTGTGCGCGGATTGCAGTAGTGATAATCCAACTTCTATGTGCGAAAAAGATGAAAAATATGTTGTCGTCCTGTAACCTGGAGGAGGTGAGGTAGGGTGTCCCCTCCGTCACTGCAGATAGATGCTACGCCAGAAAGGGCCGGTAATAGTGTAATAATTGCTATCTCACTTGCACAACTGATGGTTTCCAACTTATGATACACAGTATACTGACACTAATTGGGGCACTAAGTGTTCGACTTATTAAAAAATATCGTTTGTACTTATTTACTGGGGTTCGGAGAAAAATCAAGAACACTACCACTCTCAATGCACGCAGCAGGCGGAATGACGGCACTTATATGCTCATCACTCAGATATTTTACACTTCTTGTTTCTTACTTTAGTCAGATTTTTTAAATTTATTTTATAGCGTTGACAATTATGCTTTGTAATCTATTATCAGTAGATGAACCCAAAGATTAGGATGCCACATTGGGATAACATGCCGGAATTATGTACACACTGATCTCGAGCCCTAATTACAATTTCTCCTTGCTCCTAACATCGTAAACCTGCTGTAATGTATGTAGATTACTATGGTTTCCTTAGACACTCGGCCTCCAAGTCATCAACTATGCATCGCTATAATCACAACGCTTGGAGCGGAGCCTTACATCTAACATTACGCTCAGTACCACGTTGATAGTTATTTATATATTGTATGTTAAAATTACATCTGCTCACTTAAAACATACCGGCAAACTGTGGGTGTACATTGGTATACCTTACTCCTTCAGGGAATACCAGGCGTGATGGTATGTTAATATATTGAAATAAAACGTTTTATTGATATTATTAATCCTGACGTTTCGGACCCTTTACAGCGTCCATGGTCACGGGTAGACTGAGGTGGTGGGCGTCTTGATGATATAATTATTGACAGCTACTCTACATTTTTATTGTTAAATGATAAATGATATCATTCCTGTCAAAATACCCTGCACAATCTGGAATTGGAACAAACCAATTCAATAAGTATCGTGAGCAAACCAGAGCTCATCGTTCATGAATGTAGTGATAAGGTGACAACCGCGCAGGATACAAAGCCGCGTTACTAATTGGAAACTGCGCAACACCAAACAGATGGTCAACACTGTAGACGTGCAGTGCGAGACAGAATTAAGAACCTCCTTATGATTTATTATGCCCTGGTACTTTTTATCAAAAGGATTTGCTTTATGACATTTATATTCTTACATTTTAATCGATTCGGAAAATATTGATAATAATCTATCTCCCAGTAGTCTTATCGACTAGTCTTACCCGTTGAACTACTGGAAGTATCCTTCCCAATAGACTTACTAGTAAGACCACTGGAAACTTAAAACTATTTAAAAGATTATACAACAATTATTCACGATATTTTTGCTAAAGTTTATTATACCATATTACTATTGATCCACTAATCGGTATTTTAAATTACCCAAAAACTGGATTGTGGAGGTTTGATGGCGGTCGTTTTGTGTAAATATTGATATTCAGCCGCATGAAGGTAGGTAAATAAATTTATTAATACCAGTTCTGAAATTACCTAAATAATTGAAAAAATATCCTTATAGATTAAATATTTTTATCATAGCTAAATGGTAAATAAACAAATGTTTTTGACAATATTTTAGGTCGTTATATTACGTCTCCGTCTCCGTCTGGAGAAAACTCATGTTTGTTTTAAAAACATAACATGGGTTTCTGCATAAATTAATTTAATACATAATAATATAAGTTATATAAATAACTCCAATATGCGTTTATTTCAATAACAAAGCACTTGCATAGAAATGGAAAACTAATCTCATTCAAAAATATTTAATACCGATCCACTTTTCTATGCACGGTAGTGTAATAGAGGAACAGGATGACCCACTTTTTCGGTGCACAAAAGAGTCTTTTATATTGCACTGAATACTAGATTCGGTTCGCCTACAAATCTTATTAAGGCGAAGCTTCAAGCGCAACTGTTAATATTCGATTGTTAACTCGTTTTATGAATATATTTTCTCAGTTTTATTTTGTGGTTATGAATAATAATTGTTAAACTTTCTTCAGAAATTTTTACTTAATCAAGTACTCTTGATTAAGTACAATCTTAACTTGTTGTGGTTGTATGAATGAATGAATATTTTATTCAGTAATACTTACATATATACATACCACCACGCCTGGATTCCCAAAGGGTTAGGCAGTTGTAAGTACGTTTAGGTCCCATGTAATAAGGGATGGCCATAAGGCCATTAACCGGGCACAGATTCAAACTCCGAGCTGATACTGATAAGTTTTGTTATTAAATAAAAACTCAATAACACATTTTTTTTATACCACTAAGGTGGCAAACTAGCATACGGCCCACCTGATAGCTGATTACCGTAGCCCATAATATTTATTTATTTATTATTATTTATTTACTTCCCCAGTCGGGTAACTCCAATTTGTTCTCCAAAGGTAACCGGTTTCCATCAGGTGGGCCGTATACTTGTTTGCCACCTTAGTGACATACAAAAAAAAACCAGCCAAGTGCGAGTCGGACTCGCGCACCGAGGGTTCCGTACAAACCTGTAGGTATACTTTTGATTACGTTGACATAGAATTTTGATTTTGTTACAGCTTAAACGTATTATAGACTTGAGTATTTGATATGAATTTCAATTTAATACCTCTACGCGTTCATGAGGAAAGGGGTGGTAACTGTAAAAATAGTTTTATTATATGATGTAACTAAAAATTAACGGTTTTCGCAATTTTTCCTTTATACTTCCACGCGTTCCTGAGAAAAAGGGTCTTGACAGACGGACAGACGGACAGACGGACGGACAATGGACAACAAAGTGATCCTATAAGGGTTCCGTTTTTTTCTTTTGAGGTACGGAACCCTAAAAAGCGTAACAGACAAACAGAGTTACTATTGCATTTATAATATTATTAAGGATAATATAAATATTAAACTAAGGATTCGAAATACTTCTCTTAAAAGCGCCTGTTGATTTCCAGATCTCGCGATAAATTAACTAAGTACCTACCTGGCAATTAATTTTAAAACTGTAATGTTAGCAGTTTTGTTCTTACTATGAAGCCATTTCACTGCGTCCCACGGGTGTCGTAAGAGAAAGCTGAGAGATTATACCGAGAAAATGTACAGCAAAGTATTTGAACTGGAACTTATTAATTACTAGATGTTGCATGTGAATTCACCCAAACGTGACGGTAGATAATTTATAAACTTTTATCGGCTGTCCATGTCTCCGTTTTCTCGCCACACAATTTTTTGCAGGCTTTGATCGTTTTTATTCACCAAGATCTGGCGAAACATCTTTTCTATGTCTGCTGTGTACACGTAACGATATTGTCTCCACCTCAAAAACAGAGTTTGCAGGTCCTGTTGCAGGTTAGCTCCTTTGTGCATAAGGTCATTAAGGCTATATCCCGTGGAAGTTTCGGCTGATGCATTAAAGACAACTCTTAGCTTAGTGGTTGAAGACTCTGCTCGCTGTACTCCATGAAGAGGTAAGAAGCTTTCTAATTTATTGCTGCTAAACGAGCTATTTGAAACAAAAGGTACCCTATGTCCTTTTAAAAGGTCTAATCTATCTACACATTGTAAGACTTAAATCGCAAACGTATCATTTCCGGAACGCCAGCGCCATCTAGCCAGCGTTGGCTACAACTCGCTATTACGTCACACATCGCGTGATGTCGGGTGGGGGTGCTTGACAGAGTTGTAGCGTTATCGGTCGGTAGAGTGCGGCGCACATTCGTTGCCTGACTCTGGTCCGATACAGACGCACGGAACTGTCTCACGTTTCATTGTGTTAAAGTGACTAAAGCAAGTTGGCCTATCTACGTCTTTCAATTCTGTCATAAGAAATATCTACGCCCATATAATGTCCGACGGTGATGATTTTACCTACGATTTCCCTTCTGTGCCGACATATTTTAAGTGTGTATTTATAAAAAATAAGTATGTAAGTATCATATCTATTGTCTTATACCCATAGTACAAGCTTTGCTTAGTATAAATGTCACAATTATTTATTTATAATACATAATATACATAGACTGCCTCATTAGTCTAGTGGTCCTAAGCGCGACTGCTACGCTAGAGGTCCCGGATACGATCCACGGGTCGAGCAAATTGCTATTGGGTTTTTCTATGAAATTATCAGTAGCAGCTCGGAGTCTGGATTGGTGCCCAGTTAATGGCAATAGGCTCGCCCCCTATTACATGGGACCTAAAAATACCGGCGAAATGTGGGTGTACATGAGTACACCTCTGCCTAACCCTTCGGGGAATTCAGGCATGATGGTATGTATGTATGTAATACATAACAAATACCCACACAAACACTTATTTTCATTCCATAAATATTTGTATACTGTGGGAATCGAACTTACGACCTCGTGAACAGCAGTCCGACACGCAAACCACTAGAACACAGATGGCGTCGTAGACATCATTCATTATTTCAGTACAACTGATTATAATTAATAAAACATACATTTGCATTGAATTCCCAAACCTGCTACATACTTTGTCAACATACATATGCTGGAACACGTTTCAAAATTCAAACGAAACAAATTGAATACTATAACCCCAAAAATCGGGAGGTAGAAAAAATTGCAACACACTTTTCAACGAACACACGGATGAAATATTAATGTTGCCATCAATTCGCCGAGTTTCACCTCGGATGAGTTAAAAATTTAAAAACCAATGCTATTTGGGCCGTTGCCAAATGTGAAACGTTGAGTGTTGCAAGAATTTAATGTTAGTGGAAACTAGAAAAAACTGCTCGCTTCGTGAAGTCTGTTATCTTTGTAATTAAGGGTACGGAAGCACTTGGTTATCACCCTCATCTTACATAACATACCATTACGCGTGTATTTCCTGAAAGGATAAGCAAGGTAAGAAGAAAGAAAGAAGAAAGAAAGAAAGAAGAAAGAAATAAAGAAAAATAGTTCATTCGCTACTATACAGGACACACAAAAAATAAGTACAGAAGGGGTACATTCACTGAACACCAAAATGGTACTAAAATATACACTCACAGCTCGCCAGCCAGACCCTGTTGAACACAGCATAGTTAAGTTTATAGTAGGAAAGAGGAAGAAATTATTGATATAAACATAAGTATATTTATTATTTTAATTTAACGTTTAACTGTTTGCATCAATCAATCAATCAAATCAGCCTATCGCAGTCCACTGCTGGACATAGGCCTCTCCCAAATCGCGCCACAACAACCGGTTCTCCACCTTTCGCATAAATAACAATAGTGAACTATCATAATTAAGACGGTTATCCCCGCCGACAAACGGATACACTGTTTGGTGTGTTTAAAAGAGGTTTTGCTAAATATATATTTTGTCCGAGCTGCTAATGAGAATTTAATAATCTCAATAACACTATGCTCGATCTGAGAATCGAACCCAGGACCTCTAGCGTAGCAGACGCGCTTAGGACCACTTAGAAAAACAGGACACTGGAAAAGAATAAATGTAATTATTCTATGATGGTGAAATATCTAATATATAAAATTCTCGTGTCACAGTTTTCGTTGCCATACTCCTCCGAAACGGCTTGACCGATTTTGATGAAATTTTTTGTGCTTATCGGGGAGGTCTGAGAATAGGCCAACATCTATTTTTCATACCCCTTAATATTTTTTTTATGGCAAAACAACGTTTGCGGGGTCAGCTAGTATGAATATAAAATTATATACACCAAAATTGCCAGACTGAAAGCGGGTATGTGACTTCATTGCATTTTAAAGTACCCCACTCAATGTTATAGTCGTATGTGTAATATTATGTCATTTAATATAGGTCAAAAATATACAGCGTGTCCCATTTTCATGTGGCATTTGAGGAAAATACTTTGAATATGTTTATCCGAGAGAAAATTCTCTCAAAAATCATTTTTACGAGGAAATAATATGCGCGTTTCTACTATATACCATCACGCCTGTATTCCCCAAAGGGTTAGGTAGAAGTGTACTAATGTATACGTCTGCCCACATTTTGCCGGTATAATTAGGTCCCATATTTCCATAAACCGGACACAAATCCAAACCCCAAGCTTTTAGAATAATCATAAAATAATTATAGAATTAATTATAAAAATAACAATTTCCTCGACCTTGTCGATTCGAACGATTGTCATAGGTGTTCGTATGACAGGCGGGACCGACGGCTTTACGTGCTCTCCGAGGCACGGAGGGTTCTCGATGTGTTAAGAATGGTCACCCATCCACAGACTGACCGCGACTAGAGCAGCTTAACTTTGCAGATCGCTTGATCAGCTTAGTTAAGTCTAAGTTATACTCGTGAATAAGTAATAACAAAACATAATAATAATAGATATCAAGTGAATTCTTGTTTGATAAAATAACACACAACAGACATAATACATATATAGTTAGACATAATATAGTTGACGACCTCTGTGGTCTAGCGGTTCGAGTGCCGGACTGCTGATCATGGGGTCGTGGGTCCGATTCCCACAAGACACAAATATTTGTGTGGATAAAACATGAGTATTTGTGTTTGTCTGGGTGTGTCCAATGTATTATAAGTATGTATTTACAACAAAAAAAAGTATATATGTATTATATCCATTGTCTAGTACCCATAGTACAAGCTCTGCTTAGTTTGGGATTAGATGGTGTTGTGTAAAATGTCCCAAAAATATTATTATTAAAAATATTATTATTGCCTTTATTTATATTTATACATATTTTTTTTAATATTTCATCGTAAGTAACATATAAAAAAAAAACATTTAAAAATATAAAAAGTAGAAACCCACCGGCATCGGGAGCAGGGTCCAAGCTACCGGTGGTCAGGGCCCCAGAGAAAGAAACCTCCTAACGATACGGGCCGTGTCCAAGAGTACTGCTTTCTGTATCAAGCCTTTATATTATTATTATTATTATTAATAGGTACAGAATATAACCAAACAAGTCCTACAAATTATCAAACAAATTGTATTAGGTAATAAGAACAATAATTGTTTGTACTTAATTAAGATTGTATTATAGTAGAGCTTTTAAAATTTGTAACGCCTGAAAAAAGTGCTAAGTTGTACACTGAATTATATTTAAGAACCTTACTAACCTTGGTATGCAAATAAATAGTTTTAAAGTAATTTAGAAAAGGAAAAATTCGACCGCGGGCAGGATAGGTACACCAGACGCTATGACCACTAAGCCACCGCGATACCTACCCGTCATGTCGAATTTTTCCTTCACATACTGAATTTACGTCTTTATGGTGACGTCAGTAACACCTATTGAAATACAAGTTTTTTGCTTTTCAACCGAATCAACTTACTTTACAGTTAGTTCAATGTCGAACGATGCCACCTTACCTTCTAACTATCTTTTTGTATATTTTTGGCATTTTCCAAGATTTTAAAGTTATTTAGAAAAGGAAAAATTCGACTTTTTCCTTTTCTAAATAACTTTAAAATCTTACCATGGAAAATGCCAAAAATATACAAAAAGATAAATAGTTTTAGTTTGAACTTCGTTCCTGATCATTATCCCCCGACAACACACTTTTTTTTAACTAAGTCGTGTTTCACACAGCTCTTGATGAAGCACACTTGTAACATGTTAGAAAACTAAATATAATCAGCACGTTGATTACATTGCTCTCGGTGGAGCAGCGTGGCTTACTTCAATGAATTCTAAATGCTCTACACCGATGAACTAGTAACATTCATCACTAAGAAATAAATGTTTTTGTTTTGTACATTTGTATTAAAATAAAATAAATGAAAATAATTTTACTTTAATACTATATGTAGCCGTTTCCAATTTCGATAAATCATACAAAAATCCTACAGAAAAAAGTAATTTTCGAATTATTCAATCATTTTATCTATAGCCACCCTGTATTTAGAGTGAACGTTATTCAAATCAGTGTAACCGTTTTTAAGTTTTAGTGTAACTAACGAACGAACAGCAATTGATTCTCATAATATAATATATGTATACATAGAATAACTTCTTGGAAAACAAGTGTGAGTCAAATTCGCGCACCGAGTGTTCCGTAGAAACTTGCAGGTAAGTATGTAAATATATCTAATCTATGAAAATCTCCTGTCACAGTGTTTATTATCGCACTCCTTCTTAACGGCTTGACCAATTTTTACGATATTTTTGTATATATTTGCTATTTTGATACTCCTAGGTGATAAGGGTGGCCCTCTCCAGAACTTTTTTCATAGCAAAACATCGTTCGTCAGTCAGCTACTTCTACTATAATTCCACTAATATTATAAATGTGAAAGTTTCTGAGGATGCCTGGATGGATGGATGGACGTGTGGATGGATGGATGTTTCTTACTCTTTCACGCTAAAACTACTAAACGGATTTTGATGAAACTTTACAGTATTATTATGTTTGTATTCAGTAGCCAAATTACAACAATACGCGGACGAAGTCACGGGTAGAAGCTTCTATAATATATGTTTTGTGAACTAATTTCCAGATTTCCAGATTTTTTTACTTGTGCTGTAAGACAATACTTCTTACCAAATTTCATGATTCTAGGTCTACGCGAAGTACCCTATAGGTTTTGATTCTCTGTCAGAAAATTCTGTCTGTTGTTCAGCAAAATCCGCTATATCTCTCGATTGCGCCAGACGTCATCATATTATATCAATAAGGTCTTGACAGACAGACAAACGCATAAAGAAGTGATCTTCTATAGGTTTTTGTTTATCCTTTTGAGATACAGAACCCTAAACAGCCCATAAATCTGACTTCCAAACAAAATCAAACTTACTTATATCGATCATAAGCTCTAATTTCGTATGCAAGCCACATGCTAACTTCTTACCAATTCCCATCCACCTAAACATACCAAAAAACCTCTAGTTATAAAATCATAATATTTCAATAACCCCAACATTTGAATACGAAACGACGAAAGCACGAATGCGATTTTCGCTTTTAATTCTTGAGCAAAAAATGACATAATCCCTTGAGTTTTTTCGTCAAAGTGCGTGAATTTCGTTTGCGGTATTATGGATCGTAGCACTATAGGAATTGGGCTTAGTTTCATAGTAAGCTCGATTGAAACCGGAACGTTTGGTGTAAGTGTAATTCCGCAATCTGCTCAGGTGCTTGAAATGGTTGTTTTTGCGGAAACAGCTTCCTTATTAAAATGAACTACCTCGTTTTTTTTACTAATCCTAAACGCGCCTGCTACGCTAGAGGTCCTGAGGCCATACAACAACGTGTTAAAGCGATAATTTTTAGGTTGTGAGAAAGGGATGGCGCTATTTAATTTATAGAGCGACATCCCTCTCTCTCTCTATCGGAAAACAATCGCAATAACATATTGTAGTACGGCCTCTGGGTACGTTTTTTATTTATTTACAAGTCTAGCAAAGAGTTATTGGGTTTTACTATGAAATTCTCAGTAGCAGCTCGGAGTTAGAATTCGTGTTCGGTTAGTGGCAATAGGTGATCTTATTATATGGTACCTAACATACCGGCGAACTGTGGGCGTATAGTGGTACCACGCATTGGTATACATCTGCGTAACCCTTCGGGGAATACAGGCGTAATGGTATGTTATATGAAAATGAAAATGTGCTTCATTTTATTAGAATGTTGGAAGTTTGATTTAGGTACAGAGGTCAGCACATCAAGCTACCATAATCCGTCAAATTTCTTTGATAGATTTTTAACTTTAACACAACACAATGAGGTTAATTTTCAATTGCGAAAATTTGACAGTTTCGGATAGCTTAGACCTGCTGGCGTCTGTACCTACCTAAAAAAAAGGTACCTCTAGAGTAATTTGAAAATTATCATGTCTGCGCATATCATCAACCCATATACCTACTGTCCCACTGGTGGGCACAGGTCTCCTCTCACAGACTGAGAGGGATTAAGCACGTCCACCACGCTAGCTTAGTGCGGGTTGGCAGAATTCACACGCCATCGAGAAAATCTCTAAGGCATGCAGGTTTCCTCACGATGTTTTCTTTCACCGTTTAAGCGAGTGATTATTGTTAATACGCACATGATTTCGAAAAGTCAGAGGTGCGTGCCTTGGATTCAAACCTTCGACCTTCGACTTGGTAGACCACTGGTCATACCACTAGGCTACACTGCTCTTCATATCTGCACATGTTTATTTCTTATTTATTATAAGTGTGTATTTACAAAAAAAAAACACTTACTCCAATACCGCGTAAGTAACACTTTGCTGTAAGGCTTAATTTTCAATGTTATTTAATACAAAGTTAGGCGTTCTATCAAAGTATCACTTACGCGATATTGAAGTATCATCGACGATATTAAGTATGTTAGTAACATCACTACGGCCGGGCGACCGCGGCGGGTGCTGCGGGGTGCCGGGCGCCGGGCTTCATCGTCCGCCTTACTAAGCGCACAAGCACCTCCTTCTGTTTTTCATCATTTGTTTAACCGCATAATTTATGATTCTCGAAATACAGTTCACTATAATTGTTACCGGTGTTTCATCCTAGTACCACCCTTAAGATAGATAATAACCCTCCTTTCTAAGTATTATATCCATTGTCTAGTACACATAGTACAAGCTTGGGACTAGATAGGCGCTGTATAAAATATCTGAAATAATTTATTTATTTATTTATTTATAATAAATAAATAAATTATTTATTTATTTATTAAGGGCCTCCAACAAGTGATGTATACAACACGTGTTTTTTTACAAAATACAACGGTAATAATGTCAGTATACTCCCTCAATTGTAGGAAGCCACAACATGCAAATAATATAAGGACTAAGCACTTGTCCAGTACAATTAAAAACTAAAATAAAATATCAACGAACAATGACAATAAAATTAAGATCACAGTAAAATAAAATTGATAAAAATTACAATAAAATTGATAAAAGTTACAATAAAATTGATAAAAATTACAATAAAATTGAAAAAATTACAAAAAAAAAAAAAAAATTGATAAATGGGATAAAATTTACATAATTGTTAATGAATACATTAAATAATTAAATTATTTAAGGGTGGTATTTAATACTTTAACTGTAAATCCCCTTTTTCAATCAAAATATTCGAAATTAGCACTAAAAATACTGAATTGCACACTAAATTTGCTCATCAAAGTGTTATTATATACACTTTCTTGGTTTTCAGATTCGGTGTCATTCTGATTTGGTTCTGGCGATGTGTGGTCACAGTTCTAACCTAACCGATATCTGTATTTTGCTGCTTAATCAGTAATTTTGTCGCTTAATCAGTATTTTTGATGCGCGGTTTATTATATTCCATTATTTAATATGAATTCAAGAAT
Organism: Acronicta alni; assembly: GCA_964056405.1. Classification (NCBI taxonomy): domain Eukaryota; kingdom Metazoa; phylum Arthropoda; class Insecta; order Lepidoptera; family Noctuidae; genus Acronicta; species Acronicta alni. The sequence goes on from OZ043935.1 coordinate 2,825,277, forward strand.
TAAATAATTATTTCAGATATTTTATACAGCTTAAAACAGAATCCGCATCCATACTCCTTGCCCTTTTTATCTGAATCGAAGCAGATCTACCCGTGAAATATCGACGTCGTGCTTCGAATGTAAAACCGGGACTACTTACATTACCATATCATTTGACGTTTCAAAGCCAATTTTATTGCTTTCGCTATCAAAAGGGCGCAATGGAATTTAAACTGTCCATTAACCTCGGCTTTCGAGTGCGTATTTACATTGGAATGTAATGAATGAGTTTGTTTGTGGTGCCGCATTGAGAGTATTGAGAGTTGTGAAGAATAATTAGGGATTAGAAAGCCATTCGCATAATCTATGAGTAGGTTCATGTTAAAGCGGAATATACTAATCCAATTACTCGCTCAGTCACTCATTCTTTCACTTACTGATTATATGATAATATAGAGAGGTAGGTCATAGTGGGAGTAATTCCACTCAAATTGGAGCTGCCCGTCTGGGGCTGTACCTCTGTTTTGCAGAAAATTTATATCTGGGGAAGAACATACCACCTTGCAAAAAATCGAAGTGAAATAACATTGCTTTGAGCTGTGTTGGGATCCTTGCGGTGAGCAAGGTTGCCAGTGCTCCGCGTGACAACGTGGTGTTGGCAGTGGGTTATGCTGGCAACTTAACTATTCCTCTTTCGTTTTATCGTTTTACAGGGTCGGCAAGGCAAGGGTTTTAAGCGTCTATAGATTATGGTAACCGCTTACCATCAGGCACCGTAGTGGTATTAAAAAAAAAACAGAAACAATGTAGCCCACTAATTTAAAATTTAGCTCAAGTTCCACATTTCCCTATTTCCATATACATACATTTTAAATATGATGTTGTAATATGATTTTAAATACAAAGTTATAATAATACCTACTGGCTTATACGACAGACGGTGTCCCGTCCAAATTAATATAATTATAAACTAGTTTCTACCCGTGATTTTGTTGACGTTGACTTTACCTAGATAAAAAGTATCTAGTCGTTGAATTTCCTAAGCAATTTTCTTAATTTTTCTTTTCATAAGGTCCTTTTATAGAGTATTTGAAAACTTAAAACAATGATTATGAATGAAACCCGTAAAGTCGTTCTCAAGTTATGGCGTGACCAAAGGAAACAGGGATTGCCACGGCCTACTGCCAACACAACGTTTATTCGCGGAGCACTGGATATCAGTATTGCCCAGAAATTGGGGTTTTAATGGCAGTCACTTAGTGTAAAATACAAATATTCAGTCGCATCTGGTTAGAATCGCGGACTCGCTGATTGCAACTTCAGCTAGATCACCAGAGTTTTTTACGCAGAAACTTCCCAGCCTCCTCGATTACAATTTTCCTTATGAACCAATTTTCCTAAAACGATACATTTACACATTATATAAACTTTAGTAGCACAAAGAGGGGAAATACTCAATGCCCTCACAGAATCAAAAACGGGAGGTACGGTAAAAACAGAGGGCATTCGGAAGCTCGTTGCGAAAAAAATCAAGCTAACCATGAAACGTGGATGAAATCGACCTAGTTTCATTGAATTGTTTGAAACATACTAGTGAAAAAATTTAAAAACTTTTGTATGAAATATCTGATGCTTGTGTATTGTAGTAGATAGATATTTTTAGAGTGGTGTTCTAGAAAAACAGTAATAGCTTAGTGCTAAGTCGAAGGTCTCAAGTTCGAATCCAGGGTACGCACCTCTGAAGTGATGAACAGTTTCTTATGTATTAACAAAAAAAAAGGATATTATGTATTATATCTATTGTCTAGTACCCATAGTACAAGCTCTGCTTAGTTTGAAATCCAAAAGTTGTCTGGAAGAGATTACCTTGAGTGTTAAGACCGCCCATTGTACCTACTCATTTTATTTTTGTAATTGTGTTGTGGTGTGCTATAAAGCGTATATAAATACGCATACGTATACTCTGTCGCATTGGATCATAGATCTGTAATGATAGTGTAGGTAAGATTTTTTAAAATAAATAAATGAATAAATAAATAAAATCTTTATTTAAAAATCTTTTACAAAAAGTTGTACATTTCGTCAACATTACAATTTTTATTTTTTGCATATATAGATCCATTGTTCAGTACCCATAGTACAAGCTCTAATTAATTTGAGACTAGACGGTGCTGTATAAAATTGTCCAAGAATATTTATTTATTGAAACCCAAAATCTCCAGTGAAGCAGTAACACAAAAATTCAACAAAAAGTTTTTTCTTCTAAAGCTTGTTTAGCTTCCAAGCTGTGCGTAAAATCTAAGCCTCGTCCTCGTAAGATCTGGTATCGTCGTGCGACGGGTTGTTGAGCCTAAATTATGGTTGAGCTACACAATGACTGATGCATGCGTGCCGTCGGTTGGGACTGGTCTACTCAAAGCCGGCTCTTTCTTCAAAAGGCTATTTCAGACTTTGCCCTACATTGTAAGACACATATTTGTTATAATTCGATGTCTGGACTTTAAAAGGGACTATGATTCTCTGAGTTTGTTTCGGCGTTTCTTTTCAGAGGTCGTCAGTTAGTAATTGTCGGAGCCATCTAGCTTAAAAGAAAAATATTAAATATTGACATTTCATTTATTTATCATTTAACCAGATAGTCTGAATATTAGTTTTTTACACAAAGCGACAAGTAAATTACAAAATCTTAAGAGCTCTGGCTTTGTAAACATTACTTGCTACGTTATCGTAGCAAGCGTAGCAGATAGCTACGGCGTAGAAGATAGCTACGGCGTAGCAGCTACGTTCCTCTATTCTTAGCTTTAAACAAAAGCGATACACGTTATGACGTATACACATGATAGTTTGCCTCGCCACAAGTGCATGCTTGCGTCCCCCACTTAAACCCCAGAATTTATGCTAAGTATATAACGTACTTAGTTTGCAGAATTCTAAGAGGTTCCTAGTTTGAAACTTGACTCAGCGAAACGTGTTGGGTTTTAACTGAATAATTCTAGGTTTGTCTCTGTGTTTCGTTGCTGTTTAGATATGCTTGATGCTAATTGAATGCATGTAGTTGCTACGTTTTTTAATGGTACACAAATTTGTACAGTTTTTTTTTGCTGAAAACCTAAGCCCAAATTATTATGGGCTGACAAAAAGTGGATTGGTAGATTTCAAATATAAAAGAAAATAATTATGGATAGTAACTGAAGCCTTTTTTACATCACATAAATATTTGTGGGAAGCGAACCCACAACCTCGTGATCAGTAGTCCGACACGCGAACCACGGAAGTCGTAAAAAATGATTTTGACAACAATCACAATTTTCTGCAATTACAAATAATTTGAAGTAGAGTGTAACCACTACTTCAAATCATTTGACAATCATCCTACTTCCTTAAAAACATTCAAGTAAACTAAATTTCTATTTGAAACAAGAACCAAAACTACCCCATTTTAAATTGAGAATCCCGAGGAAGTCGGTTTTAAATCAAATCAAGCGGAAAAACATCATTTAAACTTTGTTTTAATAAGACTCCTAATGCTAACAATCCGTACAATGCAAACACTCGCTCCATTAAAGACTCGGAATTTGAAATATCAACATTTTAAGCAAACTTGATAAATTCTCTTGCTGAACTGGCCACACCACCACATAACGAACCAACCGAAATCGACATTCAAAATTCAACCTTACAATATTGTAATAAGAATTTATGAAATCACTAACAAACAGCAAAATAATTGTAGATAGGATTGAAGTCGACAAATTTAATTCTGCTCCTGGTAATGCAAATGAGAACTTATCTTGCGACAGTAAGGTTGGAATTGGTTTTGGCTTTGGTACGAATGTGTAAGGATAAGTTTGTGGTGTTATATGAATTTGTCGGTTTATCAGGGCTCTGCTTAATAATGTATGCAGCCTCACCACAATACAAACGCCTTTGATTTGTCTCCTTCTGGTCTCAGAGGAATAGGAGAAGCGTGTGAGTATCCTGGCTACTAAATAAAATTGATTTTTTGATTCAACATAAATAATTACACAACTGTCATAAAAGCCTACTTGTTAGGACAAGTGCGACTACTATGTTAGAGGTCCTAGGAATGAGTCACAGGTCCAGCAAAGTGTTATTAAGTTTTTCTATGAAATAAATGATATTGGAACGAAGTTCCTTATCGCGCGTTGTGAAAGGGGGCTAGACGGAAAAAAATCTTTTTTACTTTTTGCTTGTCAACAATATTTGAATTTCGAATAATTGAGTGAATTTCGCGCGTTGTGAATTGTTGAGTGTATACAGGTTTTTTTATTTTTAATTATTAAATTTTAATGAAAGGAACTTCGTTCCATCCGGGTGTCCCTTGACACCTCTCAAGTTTTTTTATTTCCGTAAATAGATCTTTTAAAGATACTTTTATAAGTCAATATTTTACATATATTTTGAGCTAGATGGCTCCGGCATTTCCTAGCTGACGACCTCTGAGAAAAAACGCCGCAACAAACTCAGATAATCATAGTATCTTTTAAAGTCCAAAATCTCTCGGAATTTGAAATTGTACTTACTCGGTTAATCCTAACGAGCAGTGATAGCCTAGCAGTATTACCATTGGACTGCTAAGTTGAAGGTCTCGAGTCCGAACCTCTGACTTTTCGAAATCATGTGCGTATTAATAATTAATTATCACTTACTTAAACGGTACAGGAAAACATTGTGAGGAAACCTGCATGCTTTAGAGATTTTCTCGACGGCGTATGAAGTCTGCCAACCCGCATTAGGCCAGCGTCGTGGACTCTTTCCTAAGCCCTCTCATTCTGTGAGAGGAGACCCGTACCCAGCAGTGGGACAGTATATGGATTGATGATGAATACCAATGTAGCACGATAGATGTCACACCGGCAATGAAAATGTGTTTCATCATCATGTAAACAGCGCAAACAGCGTTCTTACGACTGTAAGCGATTTCTTCCAGAAAGCCTTCGGATGGACAAGAGAATTAAAAAACGGTTTCGGTTCGTCATGGCAACCTTCAAGAAGCGAGCCTATTCTTATCTCAAAGGCCGGCAACTTACTTGCAACCCCTCTGGTGTTGTGGGTGTCAATCGGCGGCGATGTTCACTTATCATCAGGTGACCCGCTTGCTCGCTTGTCTCCCTCTTCCATAAAAAAAAATAAAATAAACAGTATAGAATCTTTTCAATCGGAAAGTAATGATAAAGTTGGTTTACCAAGACCAGTTCTTCATTAAATTATACAGCACAAATTGGACTCATTAACGTTCCTAATTTGGTTCGGGATGTTAATTTGACGGGATCTGAATCTGAGAAATTTAAAACCGTAATAACCGCAATTCCGGTTATCCCTGAAGGGTGAAGTGGAGTGAGTATTTAGAGAAAATGATTTAGAAGTTTTTATGTATTTTCTTATGCTTTTATATGCTTGGTATTTTTCTACATGATCAAATCAGAAAAGAGGAGATCCGTTGAAGAACGAATGTTACCGACATAGCTGAAAGACTTAGCAAGCTAAAGTGGCAATGGGCGGGGCACATAGCTCGTAAAACTGATGGCCGCTGGGGCAACAAGGTTCTTTAGTGGAGACCGCACCGAAAAGCGCAGCATGGGACGGCTTCCAACGAGATGGACGGACGACCTGGCAAAGGTCGCTGGAAGTTGTTGGATGCAGACGGCTTGTAATCGGTCCTTGTGGAAGTCTATGGGGGAGGCCTTTGTTCAGCAGTGGACCTCCTGTGGCTGATATGATGATGATGATAATATATTTTCTTTAGACATACTGTCTGTCTTTCTGTTCTTAAGTATGCATCAGTATCTTTCAAAATACGCAACGGGTTTTGAAGCGGTTTTTTAATAGATAAAGTGATTTATTTAACATATATGTATAATACATGTATGTTATTAGTAAATTGCACCCGTGCGAAGCGGTGGCGGGTCGCTATAATAATAATAATTTATTTATTTAGTCTAATAAGAGATGGACAGATGAAGTGGTAAAGGTTGCTGAGAGTCACTAGATGGGAGCGATATAGTAACCGGTTGGTAAACGGTTACCGTAGCCTATACACGTTTGTAACACCAGCGGTATTACTTCCACGTTGCCGATCCTGTAAAACGAAACAGAAATAGTTGGGTTAGCAGTGTAAGGGTCAAAGTCTCTCCACTGCCAATACAACGTTTCCTTGCAGAACACTGGCAACCCTGCTCACCGTACGGAACATAATAAGGCTCAAAACAGTGTTTTTTCACTTCAATTTTCTGCAAAGTGGAGGTAACTCCCCAGGCAAACAGCTATAATTTGAGTGGAATTACTCCCACAATGCCCTACCTCTCTTCTTTAATTACATATACACTCTTCACTTGCCCTAAGTCATGGCCATGAGATCCTTGAAATTCGCCACGAGCATGACAGGACTTAAGAAACTCCTGGTTACACTGAAATCTAAATAACTTGCTTGTTGAATAACTTATTTCGCCTCTACAGTATTCCGCTTGTCCTCATTATGTGAATTATGGATGAGTCGAGACACGGCTCGTAACGACATGCAGATTAAGCCCGCAATATGGAGGGATGGGAGGGGGTTCTAGATGCGAGAAAAAAGGATGCGGTAATTTGGAGTTACATGTGGCGTGTAACTGGAGTTTTCATGAGTGTTAACATTCATTCATATATCTTAAAATCATTCTCCATAAACTCTCCCACTACTGGTAGTGGGATAGTATATGGGTTGATGATGAATATTTTCAAATTGCTACACCCGACTTGGTAGACTGTTGAAACCTACAAAAAAATGTTAAACACTTTATGTACATTATGTATTAAATATAACAGTTTTATAAATAGTTATATTTTCGAACCGTTTGGGGTCGAAACGTTGGGGCCATGGGGTCCGAGTGCCCTGTCACTCTTTAAAGATATTGCCAAACGTCTAAACGATACTTCACGTGACCCAAAGGCTGGCCTCTACTTCGGCCAGAGACTAAGCAATGCCATTCAACGTGGCAATGCAGCCAGCCTCTTGGGTACGCTACCAGACGATGGCGATGTGGATGAGTTTTTTGATGCAATTTTTTAGTCTAGTTTTATTTTAGTTTACCCTTTAGTTTTTTGTTTTTTAATTATAGTTTGTTAGTACCTAAGTAGTGTAGATAATTTTATTTTTATTTAAGCCTACACAATTTAGGCTTTTCCTGTGTAAATGAACTTCAGTTTGACAATGTAAATTGGAAGATAAAGATAAAGGTACACTATCGTTATCAAATACACAATCTCATCATATGTAGGTAATATGTTTGCCTTATTTTTAGTAGCCTCCTTTAGGTACCACTGAGAAATGTTCAAAGATATCTAGTAATAACATAATACACTTTATGTACACAGTTTAAAAGTAATAAATATATTTGCTTTGACTTTTGACTTTATCATATCAATGTTCAGGAGTTACCTACTCCATCTAGCATCGCGTTTCCACGGTCTCTCTCCACTAATTTATTCTACCTGTGATCCCCACACAGTTTGAGTTGTGACTTTGAACAGATTCATATAATTATGTGGCTGTGTGTGCTTCGGATTTAGATTTTGTCCGACATTTTGAAGATAAACTTTGAAAGCTTGGTTATTAATATGTTAATGGGACTGTTCATTTATTTATATATTTAATTTTCCTATCGTCATTAACCTATAATACTATCTTTTTGTATTTTTTGGCATTTTCCATGCTAAGATTTTAAAGTTATTTAGCGAAGAAAAAATTCTACCGCGGGCAGGATTCGAACCTGCGTCTTCTGGTTAGGTACACAGGTAAGTGTATAAGTAGTACATAGGTTAGTACATAAGTAGTACAGTCAGCGTCAAATAGTTAGTGACACTCAGGGTATTCAAATAAATAGACGCAACCAAAAAGTCAATAATATCGGTACAAACAAAGTTTCCATATTGTTGTCAACATTATAGTCGCTCAAAAGGTCGAGACGTTTAAAACGTCTTATAGATAGGTTCAGTCAAACCGTCATAAATATGGTAACAGTCATCTCGCCAATGGTATCCAAGCATTCTAAGTGTTCAAAAATATGGAACACATTAGAAAAATAAACTTTACTGCTATACATTTTAAATATTATTTCTCACATCAATTAATGTGAAAACATTTATACACAAAAATAAAAGGAATAGAAACTACTGTTGTCCTTTTCATTTTAAGCATGACGTCATAGACATGTCTTTTGTTTTGTAAAGAATTTCGTGCATAGCCGTTTACGATACTTGGCAATATACAGCTGACTGAAAATAGATGTACCTAAACCTCATTGATAATGAGTATGACTAATCTCAAAGAGCAAGAGTGCATAATTAAAATATATGATTAAATATCATGATCATTTTATTTTATTTTAACAATGAACGTCGACAAAACTAGACTCGATAGTGCTTGCAAAAAAGAGGTGCAAAGTTTTCAACCTTATTGACTATTATTCAAAAACTGCTATTTTAAACATAAACAAGGTAATAGAGTGGATGAATAACTAAAAATAAGCAATAAAGTAATGTCAATAAGGTCGATAATCGCTTGCATCTTTTCAATTTTCTCTAGTTTTCGACTGCTTACCATCAGGCGGGCTGTGTGCTTGTTTATACATATATGTGCGAATATGCAGAAATGAGAATTTATAGAGATAAAAATAATTCGATAGGTAACTACACGTAACATCTAAAACGATTCCCAGTTCATTTGAAATATCTGTTACGGAGACACCTTCCTCCCTCAAATATATAATTCGATGTTTTGTGGTGTCACTAATGCGTAGCCATATTTCTAGCTTGCTTTAGTTTTGCACTTGATATTGATATTACTGATAGATAAATAGAATAACGTGCAAATAACACTAGATTGCCTAAAGAGGTTTTCATCTTTGGGAAAGCGTTTATTTCATGCTGGTTTATTTTTCTAATGTGTTCCATATTTTTGAACACTTACAACTAACTTTACTACTATATATTTTAAATATTCTTTCTCACATCAATTAATGTGAAAACATTTATACACAAAAATGAAAGGAATAGAAACTACTGCTGTCCTTTTCATTTTAAGCATGACGTCATAGACATGTCTTTTGTTTTCTAAAGAATTTCGTGCATAGCCGTTTACGATACTTAGCAATATACAGCTGACTGAAAATAGATGTACCTAAACCTCATTGATAATGAGTATGACTATATATCTCATAGAGCAAGAGTGCATAATTAAAATATATGATTCAATATCATGATCATTTTATTTTATTTTAATTAACAATGAACGTCGACAAATTAGACTCGATAGTGCTTGCAAAAAAGAGGTGCAAAGTTTTCAACCTTATTGACTATTACTCAAAAACTGCTATTTTAAACATAAACAAGGTAATAGAGTGGATGAATAACTAAAAATAAGCAATAAAATAATGTCAATAAGGTCGATAATCGCTTGCATTTTTTCAATTTTCTCTAGTTTTCGACTGCTTACCATCAGGCGAGCTGTGTGCTTGTTTATACATATATGTGCGAATATGAAGAAATGAGGATCTAGAGAGATGAGAATAATTCGATAGGTAACTACACGTAACATCTAAAACGATAGGTACATAAGGATATTCCCAGTTCATTTGAAATATCTGTTACGGAGACACCTTCCTCCCTCAAATATAGAATTCGATGTTTTGTGGTATCACTAATGCGTAGCCATATTTCTAGCTTGCTTTAATTTTGCACTTGACATTGATATTACTGATAGATAAATAGAATGACATGCAAATAACTCTAGATTGCCTAAAGAGGTTTTCATCTTTGGGAAACCGTTTATTTCTATAACATGCTGGTTTATTTTTCTAATGTGTTCCATATTTTTGAACACTTAGAATGCTTGGATACCATTGGCGGGATGACTGTTACCATATTTATGACGGTTTAACTGAACCTATCTATATGACGTTTTAAACGTCTCGACCTTTTGAGCGACTCTAATGTTGACAACAATATGGAAACTTTGTTTGTACCGATATTATTGACTTTTTGGTTGCGTCTATTTATTTGAATACCCTGAGTGTCACTAACTATTTGACGCTGACTGTACATATGTCAGTACACAGTTTAGTACAAAAGTAGTGCATAGGTTAGTACATAAACAATACATAGGTAAGTATACAAGCAGTACATAGGTAAGTACGTAAGTAGTACAGAGGCCAGCACATCAAGCTACCACAATCTGTCAAATTTTTGATTGATTTTCAACTTTAAAACAAAATCATAAGGTTCATATTCAATTGGGAAAATTTGACAGTTTGGGATAGCTTGACCTGCTGGCGTCTGTACATAGGTTAGCACATAAGTAGTAAATAGGTAAGTACATGAGTAGTACATAGGTAAGTATATAAAGACATAGGTTAGAACATGAGTAGTGCATAGATAAGTTTATAAGTAGTAAATAGGTAAGTTCATAAGCAGTACATAAGCAATACATAGGTTAGTATATAGGTAAGTATTACACAGGTTAGTACATGAGTAGTACATGAGTAGTACATAGGTAAGAAAAAAGGTTAGTACATAAGCTGTACAAAGGTAACCAAACAAGCTGTACATAGGTAAGTATGTAAGTAGCACATAGGTAAGTAGATAAGTACCACATAGGTAAGTACATAAGTAGTACATAGGTAAGTACATAAGTCGTACATAAATAGTACATAAGGAGTACATAAGGAGTACATAAGGAGTACATAAAACAATCATACAAACAAACACTTATGATCACATAAATATTTGTGTTCTGTGAGAATCGTTCCCATGACGTCATGATCAGCACTGCAACACGAGAACTGCTAGACCACATAGTCATTGTACTTAATAAAATATTGAAGATTGATAAATTTGTTAGAATTTCTTTACAGAGAGCTCAGTTCAGTCAAAAGCCAGTAAGAAGCTGTAGCTTTGAACGTACAATCCTAGCACAAGCAGAATAAGTAATCTCCTTATCCATATGCTTCATTCTGTATTCTCTTTGAATTGGACTCTGTATACACACCCTTTGTAATCATGCTTTTGGGATAATTATCTGAAATTTTTTTCTTTAAGTAATTGTTCCTTCATTTAGTACTGATTTTCTTTTGTAGTAACATTAAGAATATTCATCGTCATCAACCAATATACTGTCCCAGTGCTGGGCTCGGGTCTCCTCTGAGGATTAGAGGGATTAGGCTATATAATAGTGCACCGCGCTGGCCTAGTGCGGGTTGGCAGACTTCACACACAGTACAATAGTCGACAATCATCGTGTTGAAATTTTAACAAATAAAATTCTACCCATATAAATGAATGTCAGTGGTACCGCCGAGAGGGGACGCCCTAGAAAAACTTATACCGACCTTATTGGTGAGGTTCTTCAAAAAGGTCAGGTGCGTAGTACTCGCAACCGGCGTGTATGTATGACAAGATGTATGAATGTGGTCAAAGCGAAAGAAGTATGCAAGAATCGTAGCAAGTGGCGTTCTTTAGTTTCTGCCTACCCCTATGGGAAAAAGGCGTGAGCGTATGTATGTATGTAAAATTCTACCCGTGTAGTAGTGTAGTGTCCAGTCTACTCGTTACCATGGACGCTGTAAAGGGTCCGAAACGGCGGGATTAATAATATCAATACATATAACGCGATAAAATCCCTAAAAAGTAGTTTTATTTCAAAATAAAAGTCGCTTTTTCCTTCACTAATGTTCAGAACGCTTTACTAATTCCTTTCAGAATACTAGATGACTTCCCGACATCTTCCTTTATCGCGGCGTATACACGGAATTTGTTAATTGCAGCTTTAATTACGAGATAATTACTTGTAAGCTTGTTACAAAATAACAGGAAATGGGTTCTCTTGTTGCGTTGATAAAAATTTGATGCTTGCTTTGCCGAAACAAATTCAGAGAATCATGGTCTGTTTTAAAGTCACTATCACGTCTATATTCCTCGGCGGGATAGACAGAAGTGTACCAATGTACAGTCTGGGGCCATAAGTCCAGTTATAGCATGTCAACGATCGTATTCGCTTGCACGGTACTGCGCGTTTACACACGTGTGAGTGATTTCAATGCAAACATTTACCCTCTTAACGGTGTTTTACGCACCGTTGAGTCTGCCAACCTGCACTAGGCCAGCGTGGTGGACTATAGCCTAATGGGACAGTATATAGACCTATACAAAAAAGTATATAGGTATTATATTATTATGTGTTTTTTTGTCATCTTACAGCCGAAACGAAACCATTATTTCTACTAGATAAGAGACTAAGTCTTGAATCTTGAAAAAAAAGAGAGACGTTACTTATAAACAAGTTCAGATCTCTCGACAAAATATAGGATGTAGCGGTTTTTTTTTGCACTTCATGGGTGATCCCATACAATTATTTGTTGATCATGATAACTAGAAGTATATCATTTCGGCTATAAGATGACAAAAACACGGTGTATATTATCTAGTAGCCATAGTTCAAGCTCTGCTTAGTTTGGGACTAGATGGTGCTGTGTAAAATTGTCTAAGAATATTTATTTTTTTCTCGCGCGCACCTTAATACCTCTCTTGTTAGATCTCATTAGTTCAGTGATTTCACTGTCTACATCACCCTTTGAGCTGGAATGAAATAATGTTACCACAATAAGCTTTCACGCCTAAATCGTTAAACCGATACCAATCAAAGGATGTCATCAAAATCTACCCAAATGATGTACTGAGGGACTTTACATATTGGAAAAAATATCCTGCATTACGCTGGTTAAAACTATAGTCATACTTTTTTTATGCTCACTAGGGGATGAGAAAAAATTACTTTAAATTTGAAAAAACGTACGCCATTTTAACATACTAGTATCAGTTTCATAGTGTTTTATAGTAAAAACTGTCAACTTGATAGCTATCTGCTGTCAGTGTCAGTTTTGGAATGAAATGATAAATGTCAAGCGCACTCCAATTTGGCACATAATTCACAGTGATTTCATTGTAAAAACTGTCAACTTGACAGCCATTGTTTTGGTTGAAATCTTTGGAATTCCTTAGAATCGAAACCAGTGTAACAGTCCACATACGACCATAAAACTAAGAAGGTAGTTTTAAAAACCTTTTTTCAAAATTGGTATAAACGGGCCAATTACCTATTAATATTTCAGCCATGACTTTCGATATCCCTTCCATGCCGCTTAAAATTCCGTCGACTTGTTTCAGTTCAAGTCGAGCAGGTGCGCGGAATAGCCCCCATAATGGCGGTCTGTGTACCTATTACGTCACATCGACTTTGCTTATGTTTTTGGGTATGAACGTTAAGTGGGATACCTATATCTTTTTAAATGGCTTCTAATTTGGGGAGGGTATTTAGAAAATTAACCGATATATTATATCTATGTATCATCATCAACCAATAATACTTTTCACTGCTGGGCACGGGCCTGCTTTCAGATTGAGAGGGATTAGGCTATAGTCCACCACGCTTGCATGATGCTGGTTGGCAGAAATCACATACTTTCGAGAAAAATCTCTAAGGTATGCAGGTTTCCTCACGATGTTTTCCTTCACCATTTAAGCGAGTGATAATGAAGTAAGTACGCACATAAATTCGAAAGTTAGAGGTGCGTGCCTTGTATTCGAACTCGAGACCTTTGACTTGGCAGTCCAATGGTCATGCCACTAGGTTATCACTGCTATCTTGTATATAAATGAACAAAAAAATAATACAAATATGACCTTCAAACCTTAAAGAAAAGAGCGTACTCTCTTTTAAAGGCTGGCAACGCGCTTGTGACTCCTCTGGTGTTGTGTGTTCCATGGGAGGCGGAAATGGCTTACCATCAGGCGATCTGTTTGCTCGTTTGCCCTTATCCCATAAAAATATAATTTAGGAAATTTTATAACGCACCATCTAGTCCCAAAATAAGCAGATCTTGATGAACTAGACAATAGATATTATAAAAAAATATTCATTACAATTCAATTGCTCAATTCCGCCTCTTCCCAACTATATTGGAATTTGCTTCCAGTCTAACCAGATTCGGCTAAATATCAGTATTTTACATGAAGCGATTGTCATCAGACCTCCGCAACGCAATTTCTGGCGATACCGATTTTGGGCTTCTGACGATTATTATAGGTGTTCGTATGACAACCGGGATAGACGGCTTTACGTGCTCTCGGAGGCACGATGGGGTCGCGGTGTGTTAAGAATGGTACCATCTGAACACCACCATGAACCCATCCACAATAAATATAAATAAATAAATATAAATATTTTTTTGGGACATTTTTACACTGCACCATCTAGTCCCAAACTAAGTAGAGCTTGTACTATGGGTACTAGACAATGGATATAATACTTATATACTTTTTTTTTTGTAAATGCATACTTATAATACATGAAACACCCAGACAAACACAAATACTCATGTTTTACCCACACAAATATTTGTGTTCTGTGGGAATCGAACCCACGACCCCATGATCAGCAGTCCGGTACTCGAACCACTAGACCATAGACGTCGTCAAATGACCGCGCCCAGCGCAACTTAACCTTGCAGGTTTAAAAATGCAATTCAAAACCGAATACAATTTGAACTCACCATCTTAAAATGGAGTTAGAAAAATGCATGCATTGAAAAGATTAGGAAAGCAATTTGTAAGCAAAGTTAGTAACTATTTAAAACTCTTGCCTACCCTACTTTAAAAAGAAACTATCTTTGATACAAAAATCTTCGCGACTTTTCCTTGAATGCATCCAGATTGTGGCTTATTTGCATTTCGTAGTGTTTTAAGATAAGTGGCAAAGTTACTTTTGCTGCTACCATGATTTCTATCTTAAGAACTGTAAGGAATATTTTCGTTTAACTCTTATTTGATGGTTGTGGCAGTTTCATTCACTTTGAATTCTTTTAGCAATGGTTGAAATAGTGCTGAGCTTGTTCTTAGTTTTAGTTTAAAATCTTGAAGAGAAATACAATGTGGCGACATTGTTTTGTAGATTCTGAAAAATATTTTTAAGACCGTAATAACTATTGATGTTGATAATCGATTCATCGATTATTGATAATGAATCGAAACAGGTAAATTTATCTTTTTTTTTAAACGTTGCTCCACACTAGGATTCTCTCCTGTATCGTGGATACGTTTACAAACACAAACTTTCACATACACAAACACCCAGACCCGGAACAACTACCTACTACCTGTAGGTACCTAGGTCATACAAATATTTGTTGCGTGTGGGGATCGAACCCACAACTCGTGTCACAGAAGCCGATCGCTCAGCCACTGCGCCAAACGTGTCGCCAAATTATCTCAAAGGTATACATATCTCTCTCAAATAATCAATAATCATGAATGAACGAAGCTAAAGATTTAGTTAACTTTGCTTCCTGTCATCTCAATGCTGTGATAGTAATGTTGATATTCGATTAGTGATGATCGATTATCAACATCACTAATTCTAACATCAGGCTTGCATCCTTATAGAATTAGGCAAAAGTATACTTTAAGAAGCAGATAATTATAGCCTAGTGATATGACCATAGAACTATCATTGATTATCTCTGACTTTTATTCGAAATCATGTGCGTATCATCACTACAAAGTATAAAACAAAGTCGCTTTCTCTGTCCCTCTATCCCTATGTATGCTTAAATCTTTAAAACTACGCAACGGATTTTGATGCGGTTTTTTTTAATAGATAGAGTGATTCAAGAGGAAGGTTTATATGTATAATACATGTATGTTATTAGAACATTGCACCTGTGCGAAGCGGGGGCGGGTCGCTAGTTAATTAATAAATTATTACTCGCTTAAACGGCGAAGGAAAACATCGTGAAAAACCTGCATACCAGTGAGATTCTTTCGAAGGCTTGTGAAGTCTGCCTACCCTAATAAGGCCAGCTCGGTACACTTATAAGCAATGGTCATATGACTATTGGACTACCAAGTCAAGGGTCTCGAGTTCGAATCCAAGGCACGCACCTCTGATAATTCGAATTAATATGCGTATTAATAATTAATTATCACTCGCTTAAACGGTGAAGAATAACATCATGAGGAAACCTGCATACCTTAGAGATTTTTCTCGACGGTATGTGAAGTCTGCCAACCTGCACTAGGTCAGCGTGGTGGACGATAGTCTTATCCCTCTCAATATGAGAGGAGACCCGTACCCAGCAGTGGGTCAGTATATGGGTTGATGATGATGACAATAAATAATAAATAAATTCTTTATTGACATATCTAGGTTTACAATTATAAGAAATCCCTGGCCCCTACGCTTGTATTGCACTGTATTGCAGGAACCAGTGCTTTCACCTTTTTTTTAGGTTCTACAGTAATGCCAACAGTTTGATCACCATAAATGGGTAAGTAGCAGTAAGTAGCAATAATAGAATAAAGTAATAAATAGCTGCATGCATTTGAGTGTGTGTGTGTGTGTGTATGGCGGCGTGAGTGCGTGCGTGCGTGTATCAGTGTATGTGCGTAAGTGTGTGTGTGTATGTGTGAGTGAGTGTGTGTACGAAGTGTGGGTGAGTGGGCGTGCATGTGGGTGAGAGTATTTTCTTCTCATTGTATAATTTTTAACAAATTTTCGTTAGCATCATAGTCAAGACTCTTTAACCATGTATTTCTTTTTTTATTTCATGGTTGCTAAGCGTCCTACATTTTGTATTTTTATTTAATATGTTGTACATGCGCGGCGCTAAGACTGAATACTGTTTTTGTGCACAGACCGTGTTTACCCGAGGTATCGGGCAGCGAAATATTATTTTAGATTCCACCGGTAGGTCATGAATGGTCTTTTTGTGGTATCTTCGAATTATTTCATATATGAACGTTTTTCTTATTGATAATACATTAGCTTTTTCATAGATAAGGGTTGTTGGGTTGACAATGACAGTGCACTTACTAATCCCTCTCATACTGACACCCGTGCCCAGAAGTACGACAGTGTATGGGTTGATAATAGTATGGAGCCTTATGACACAAGATATTTAGATGAGGTATGGTATATCCAACAAAATATATTTCTACCTGGCAACCCAAAAGTCAAGTTATATGTACACAGAGAATCATACTTTGTTTGCTTCACCTTCTATTAAATTTAATTTGCCCACGCAATCTCGCCTCGCGTTCATTTGAGCCACAAATGGGCATATTAACTAACTTTATGACGTAATATCGGTAATGTTCTTGTTAGTCCCGTAATTTTTTGGGATTATGTAACTCGAAATGACGAAAACGGTCTGCGGATGATAGCTATATTTAGTATTTTATTTTTTACACACATCATGCCTTGGAGAGCACGTAAAAGATTTTATTTCATTGTCATACGAACACCTATGACCACCAGCCAGTCTATCCTTAGGATATCCATATTGTCCGAAAATTAGGCACTGAAAAATACTGGCGAACTGGGGGTGTATTTTAGTAAACTTCTGTCTACCCCGTCGGGGAATACAGGCGTGAAATCCAACCCCTGACCTGGCGTAGACAGCATGATGGCATGGACGACTTAGGAACTGTGTCAAGCGTGGCGTCAAACCTATATATCTTTCTTATTTGTACAGTACAGACGCCAGCAGGTCAAGCTATCCAAAACTGTCAGATTTTTCCAATTGCAAATGAAACTTACTGTCTGAAAATCTATAAAAGAAATTTGACAGATTGGGGTAGCTTGATGTGCTGGATTCTGTTTCTGTACACACACACGCGCACATAATAAAACAATGTACAGAGGCTAGCACATCAAGCTACAACAATCTGTCAAATTTCTTTGATAGATTTTTAACTTTAATACAAGGTGATAAGGTTCATTTTCAATTGGTCATGTAGCCACCTGCCTACCCCGTTTATACCCTACCTTAATAATATTTATTATATATATTACACAGCACAACTTACTCATATTTATAATAATTTTATATTTACATTTTTATTATAATTCGCGTGTGGCGTGCTAACATTGCGGTGCAATGGAGCCGCGGCCGCCTACGTAGCCGATGACGTAGACGTCGTCATCACTACGTGGTGGGAGCTTACAGCCGAGCGCGGTCGTTGACTTTATAACGACCTGAGTCAAGATTTCGCTATCGCGACGCGTAGCCTATGCCACTTGTTCCGCTAGCACTGCTTACCGCTACTGCCTTGTACCTATAGTACTATAGTAGTTCGCCTAATTTATGTACGCGCCTTATATAAACTGCTTGTATACGCCTTCTAGTGTGCCGTGCTTCCTTCTTCTATATTAGTGTAACTCCTGTGACTTTATATTGTGACTGTTACTCTGTGCCTGTAATCTTCCTTCTGACTATCATTGTGTTCTGTGTATTGTGTCGTCGGACAATATAAACATTTACGTGAGTACGCATGTGGTTTGCTTTCAACTCACCCACAAAGACTACTTCAGACACAAAATATTAGTGAACGAGTATATCCCCTGCCCATACCACTAAAGTCAAATATGTCAATTTAGGATAGCTTAGTGTGTACAGAGGCTTAACTCAAATTTGAGTTTTCTACCAACAAACTTGAGTGATTGTTGCTTAATATTAAAATAGTATAAGTATAGTTTTTTAAGCAAATGACCGCTAAGCTTAGCGGTCATAGCGTCTGGTGTACCTAACCAGAAGACGCAGGTTCGAATCCTGCCCGCGGTCAAATTTTTCCTTTGCTTAAAAAACTTTAAAATCTTAGCATGGAAAATGTTAAAAAAATACAAAAAGATAGTTAGTATAAGTATAGTCTATCTACATTTAATAGATAAAAATAAAAAAATGAACAAATTACATTTCATCTTTATTAATAATCACTAGTTGGCCTGGCAGACGTTGTCTTGCAACCCAGTGACAGCGCCACCTACCGGGTCAAATTGTGAAACTAAACCATAAAACACAAACTTACACAAAAAAATCATTAAAATTGGTCGAAGAAAAGCAACTTACAGCCTATATTTATTTAGTTGATCATAATATAATCCAATTCATAAAAAATAAAAACAAATTCACAATATAAAAACATCAATTCCATATTCAAATAGTTAATAATATAATATTTTTGGGACATTTTACACAACACCATCTAGTCCCAAACTAAGCAGAGCTTGTACTATGGGTACTAGACAATGGATATAATACATATATACTTTTTTTTTTTGTAAATACATACTTATAATACATAGGAAACACCCAGACAAACACAAATACTCATGTTTTATCCACACAAATATGATCAGCCCCATTATCAGCAGTCCGGCACTCGAACCGCTAGACCACAGAGGTCGTCAAAAAAGTTCTAACCATTTCATTCCCATTTTACTCATCAACCTCGTTCGGTGTTCCGCTTGGTGATGAGCTAGCCGGCGGGCCAATCAGCACGCAGAACGCTGTTGCTGCGTAAAATCGAAATTGTCAAATTGTGAAAAACACCATCACCTCTGTTGATATTTCCGAACGCACTTTATCAATAATTGCGGGTAGATTTAAAAATGTTGACGGAACAAATGTCATTAATTAATTAAAAGTTTTTTAGTTACCGTCAGTGTCCGTCGCGTTCTTGTACTGAGAAGGTGCATTCGAAAAACCAGTGTGTGTATTAGCAAAGATATTTCGTGATACTGTGTTTTGTTTTCCAAGTATTCTACTTAGAACTATTGTGAAGTGATTGTGATATGCAATAATCTACCAAGGAACAATTAGCATAATTATTACGACCCTCTAGTATCATTTTTCTTTAATTTAATTTTAATAGTATTCACAAAATCCACAGCTCTTTATACATAACATTAGTTCTTTGTTGAAAATACCTTCCTTCCTCGAGTCGGGTTCCAGTCTAATCCGATGTCATTAAATGTCTGTATTTAACACGAACACGACTACCATCAAACCTCCGCAATCTAACTTATGGGCAATACTGATATCCTGTTGATAGATTGGTTGTCAGACATAGAGATAGATAAATTAAGAGAGGTAGGGCATAGGGGTTAGCCATTCAAAGACTGACCGTGGTGGCTAGCGCAACTTAACCTGGCAGATCATTTGATCAGCGTAGTCATTACTTAGCCACGAGCCCCTCTATTGTTTTGGTGAATAATCCGCGGTAAATTTTAGCGTAAAGAAAAATTCGTCATCCCGATCATGGTTGTTAATATAAAACACGTGTTTGTTCCCAGCATACGGAGAGTAGGTTTTGTCCTTCCCCATTTAATCTGCCTTACGGCTACATCAGCGCATTCTATTGGCAACAGTTACATTCAATAAAAGTGAAAGATAAGAGGCGCCTTAGAGGCGGAGTTTTTTGTTACGAACAATCTTCTTGAACTTGCTAGGTGTGGAGAATGTGAAGTGAAGTGAAGTGAAGTGGAGTAGAATGAAGTGGAGTGAAGTGGAGTGAATTGGAGTGAAGTGGAGTGAAGTGGAGTGAAGTGGAGTGGAGTGAAGTGGAGTGGAGTGGAATTAAGTGGACGGAAGTGGACGGAAGTGGAGTAGAGTAACGTGACGTGATTCAAGATCTAGTCAGCGCAGACAAAGACTTCAAGGCAGCTCTATCAGGTGAGTTGGTGCATGACTAATTTTTATTGATTATAATTTTTCAGCATGCTTGTTTTTTTAATACTAACTTCACCCTCGTTCGCCAAAGAGTGGAGGTTAGAACAGCAGGTCTTTACTTGCATCTGTCATGGTTTTGGCGAATTTGACGGATCCATGGCCATATCTACGGGGCAAGTAAAGGCAAGTGCGGTCTTTATTCGGTACCCTGACACATCCTCTGATGATCCATGAAAATTTCGGTACAAAAACAAAAATTCTGTTTGCATAGGTTGCTTCATTTTGCTTCATAGAAGACCATTTAGTGCATAAGCTCGGCTATCGAAAAGTTTATCATTGCGAACGAGAACTGCGAAATTCAATAGCGCAAACACTCATCAACGTCACTAAGCCCATACGTCACAAATTTTAAAATAGGAACGAACAAAATCGCGCGAACAAATTCGAAACGTGGAAAAATAAAACATTTTTTTAAATAAACCTGGCACACAATGGTGTTTTGTTTTCGTATAAAACAAGCTAAAAAGTTTGCTTCTGATGGCCATTGTGTGTTCACACAAAAGATCTGCATGTGATGTGCATATGAGATTCACTGCGTTGTTAGGAGCTGTGTACATGAGACAAATTTTTTGACTAAAACCTTTTTTTCATATTGTATACCATCACGCCTGTGTTCCCCAAACGATTAGGTAGAGATGTACTAATGTACACTCATATTTTGGCATGTTTAGGTCCCATGTAATAGGGGGCGAGCCAATTGCCATCGACCGGGCACTAAACTAAAGGCATGTATTTAACTCGGCGACAAATAAAAAAATAATTACAACCGATAGCAAAAATAGTATGTTGGCAGCTACAGTGACGGATAATTTTAAAGATAATTTTAGAAAGTAGCAGTAACTTTTGTTTTAATTTAAGCTAGCATCGATTTTTGTATTTATTGTTTTATAGTAAAACCTAACAACCTAACATTGTTACAAATCTGCATTCAAACTCTACAGTGCCAAATTAATAGTATTAATCGAAATGTAATTATTTAAAGTACAGACGTCAGCAGGTTAAGCTATCCAAAACTGACAAATTTCCCCAATTGAACATGAAAAGGTTCATGTTCAATTGGCAAAATTTGACGGTTTTTTATATCGTATGAAAGTTAAAAATCTATCAAAGAAATTTGACAGATTGTGGTAGCTTGATATGCTGGCCTCTGTACATTAGTACACCTCTGCTTAACCTTTTCGTGAATACAGGCGTGAGTTACTTACGCTACTTGAGCTAGGGTTATAAGAAGGCAGTACGACGTGTAAAATTACTGCGTTCATTATTCCTTCATGCAAATTAATTTAATTACTCATCCTCGCACTTTATTGCTCCAAGAAACGCAAGTTTTATATAATATTATGTTAAAACTGGAAGTCTTTATGAATATTATGTTTAATTTCAGGGGTTTCAGTGAAAGTTTATTATGTAACTTCACGAAAGAGTAAATTTCTGTGTCTGTATCATTCTCAGGTCGCGAGAAAATGCTTTAAGCGTCAAGGTTGCCTTTGTATTCTATTTGTGCATAAATAATAAGTTTACTCGACCAATGGATCGAACCCAGGACCTCTAGGCAGTTGAACATATAAAAATAAATAAATATTGAAATAAAACGACATTTTACGGATTTTATCGCGTTATATTGATATTATAATAAATAACCCACCATAAATGTATATTATTTGCCGACGATATATCCATTATAGTAACATCTAATAAAAACAACACATTTAAAGATCATGAGACTGATATTAATGATACAATAGACAAGTTACTGCATTGGCTGGACATAAACCATCTAAAAATAAACTTAGAAAAATCCGTTTACATTAATTTTAATAAATTCTTTAATTATAAAAACAAGATCAAACTTAATATAAATAAAATCAAAGAAGTAATACATACAACGTTTTTAGGAATCATAATAGATGAAGATATCAATTGGAAAGAACACGTATTTAATGTTAGCACTAGAATTAACAAATTTGTGTATGCGCTAAAAGAAATTAAAAATGTAATAAATATGAAAACTGCAGTTCTATCTTACCGAGTTTAGGCGGAATCATTATTACGATACGGTCTGATAATGTGGGGTAACAGTACCGATGTAAAGAGAGCATTCATAGCCCAAAAAAAAATGCATAAGATCAATATGTGGACAACCTGATGATTCATGTCAACCAATATTTAAAAATCTTGGTTTGTTGTTACCATATCTTTATATCTATGAAATATGTATGTTTGTATTTAAGAATAAACAATTATTTAAGACAGCAAACTCTGTAAATCCTTGGAACAGACGAGACCCTTATAGATTAGTACTTAACGATGTGCCAAGAAGAGCTGCCTAGCAATGTGCGTGCGTATTTATAATAAGTTACCTGTTCACTTAAAAATATTAAATAATAGATTATTTAAGATCAATCTGTACAAATGGATAAACAAAAGAAATTTTTATAGTATTAAAGAATTCATAGATAAAAAAAATTGATGTCCACACTGCAACCTTTGCTAAGCCCTGAAACTTTTGCTTGCTATGTATATTTTAGCAAAACATGTGCCCCTTTGTATTATAATTTAACATCTTGTATACCATGTTTTACGCAAATAAATGATTAATTATTATTATTTCCTTTATTTAACTTTTTTTCTTATATTAAATTATATTTTTAAATATTTTTATAAAATAAATTGAAGACAAAAACATTTAACATTTTATTATTTATTATTATTATATTAATCCCGACGTTTTGGACCCTTTACAGCGTCCATGATCACGGGTAGTCTACCCATGATCATGGACGACCCCTGACCAAATCCGTAAAAAGTAGTTTTTTTTGTTCTTTTATAATAATATTTTTGGGACATTTTACACAACACCGTCTAGTCCCAAACTAAGCAGAGCTTGTACTATGGGTACTAGACAATGGATTTAATACTTATATAGTTTTTTTTTTGTAAATACGTACCTACTAATAATAGGTACATAAGAAACACCCAGACAAACACAAATACTCATGTTTTTATCCACACAAATATTTGTGTCCTGGGGAATCGAACCCACGACCCCATGATCAGCAGTCGTCAAAATTTCAATGTATAATATTCGTGTTAATGTTAGAAACCAATAAATTAATGCTGTATGTAGTAGGTATATAGGGATACTAGAGGTCGTGGCTAACTAATAACTAAGTTAATCAACCAATCTGCAAGGTTAAGCTGCGCTGGTCGCGGTCAGTCTGTGGATGGGTGACCATTTTTAACACACCGAAATCCCTCCGTACTTCGGAGAGCACGTAAAGCCGTCGGTGCGGGTTGTCATACGAACACCTATGACAATCGTTAGTGGTAGTCAGAAGCACAAAAAGCCTGACAACCAGTCTATCCTCAGGGTATCGGTATTACCCAAAATATTGGGTTGCGGAGGTCTGATGGCAGTCGCTTCGTGTAAAATACTGATATCTAGCCGCATCTGGTTAGACTGGAAGCCGACCCCAATATTAGATAACGTGTTACAAAATACCCCGTAAAAAATATAATTAATTATCAAAGCCAAAAATTTTGTCAGCTGTCATGTCAGGGAACCAGATTATTTAACAGAAAGGCCGACGTACCTATTTTACCTAGTAATTGTCTACTTTAATAGTTTTTCTATTTTTCATTCATAAATTATGTTGTTTTCCTTTTTTTGGGGTATGTTATACAGCGTTACTACGGTTCTTAAATATTGTGAATGGACTCGTTATAAGGCCCCATTTAACTTCCTCTCGGCTTTACGGATAGGTTTGTAACACTCTGCATAGTTGGGAAAAAGGCTCGGAGAAAGAAAGATGTACAGACCTACACTCTTTGCGCTGTAGAATAATGCGGGTGACAGTTTCAGTAACATTTCGTTTCACTCTTGAAAGTTGCCGCGATTTACAAATTAAGACTTAGTATTTCAGCTGTACCACAATCGTAATATATTAAATCATTAATAACTGTAGTAAATTAAACATAATACATACACTACGTCATACAAGTAACTGTCACCCGCACCATGCTACAGCGCAAAGAGTGTACATCATCATCATCATCAACCCATATACTGTCCCACTGCTGGGCACGGGTCTCCTCTCATATTGAGAGGGATTAGGCTATAGTCCACCACGCTGGCCTAGTGCGGGTTGGCAGACTTCACAAACCGTCGAGAAAAATCTCTAAGGTATGCAGATTTCCTCACGATGTTTTCCTTCACCGTTTAAGCGAGTGATAATTAATTATTAATACGCACATGAATTCGAAAAGTCAGTGGTGCGTGCCTTGGATTCGAACTCGAGACTTTCGACTTGGCAGTCCAATGGTCATACCACTAGGCTATCACTGCTTGCAAAGAGTGTAGTAGGTATATAATTATGAGTAAGTCCAACTTCCAAACTACCAGGCTCTCATGATAAGCAAGTGGTAATATTAACGGCGTCTAGTTCGGACGCGTCAGTAATTACCGCGGAAGACGCAGCGAACAACTAATCTAAGTTGGATCACAGCCGACTCTGACGCCTCGTAAAGCTGTAGCCACAAAGGGAACACATACAGAGCACACAGATAAAGGATGATTACTTTTAAAGGCTGCTAACAATCAAAAGAACCACCGGGACACCGGTATACAGGTGTTACAAAATTACCCGTAAAGCCGAAAGAAGGTTAAATGGGGCCTTATAAGGAGTCCATTCACAATTCTTCTTTTTTTTTTTCTATAATGTGGCAAACAAGCATACGGCCCACCTGATGGTAAGTGGTTAGCGTAGCCTATAGACGCTTGCAACACCAGGAGTATCACTTACGCGTTGCTGACCCTGTATCGAAAGAGGAATAGTTGGGTTGGCATTATAAGGGTCAAAGTCCCCCCACTGCCAACGCAACGTTTCCTCGTGGAGCACTGGCAACCTTGCTCACCGTAAGAAACACAACACAGCTCAAAGCAGCTTAAAAAAACCGTAGTAACGCTGTATAATATACCCCAAAAAAAGGAAAACAACAACAAATGTGAATGAAAAATAGAAAATCTAATTATTAGGTAAAATAGTTACGTAGGCCTTTCTGTTAAATAATCTGGTTCATGACAGCTGACAAAATTTTTATAACACGTTGGTATTTTGTAACACGTTGTATATTTCAATCTGATAAAAATAATGTAATCTGTTCACAATTGGCAAAGATATCGCGTAACATAAAGCCAATAAAAATAAATAGGTAAATTGAGAACTTCCTCCGTGATTTTTTTTGAAGTCTTTAAAAAAAATACTTTCACATTGGTTGCAAGCGAGACAGCTGAGTTTCAAGTCCTTCGTTTCATTTCCAGATCAGGCAGCACGGATAGATATTTGTTACCCTTTCACGCTAAAATTAATGAACGGATTTTGATGAAACTTTACAGTATTATTAATTATACATCAGAATAACTTATAGGCTGTAATTTATAATGATTTTAAGTTAATTAGTCAAATTACAACGATAATTAAAAGTAACTCTTTGGACGACTTCGCGGGCAGAAGTTAGTCAGCAATAAAAGAAGAAAACATTTCTAATAATAACATGTTTCCTTACATAATGTGGAATACCCTTAACATGGAGAATGTTACTAATTCTCTACGTGAGTTTTGATAACTCTTCGGAGCCTTTAATCATGTCTTTGCAAATGAGGAAACTATTGATAGCCAAACACCGCCACTAACTTTAATAGCAAGTGTAACTTCGATAAATTACTTCGATAAACTTCTAAGTAGCGTGGGATTACTTCGAAAAGTAGGAATTCTTTTTTTGTAATATAGAGAAAATAAACTGGAATGTTAAACCGCGCTTGCTGTGGTCAGTTTATGGATGGGTTTTTTCGAATGACTGTCGACGCAAATACTTGTTAACGAAGCAAATGTAAAAGTTTACATTGGAAAACACATCGGGGTCACTAGTGAGGAAGGACGAGGTGTGTTGCCCCTCCAACTAAAGGGAGTATCCTCCGAAAAGGCGAGTGCTTTGCCTGGCGGGCCACGGCCTGGTCGTTTATGACAAGCATCTGTATTATTTTTTGTATTTGTTTTTTTAAACCACTAAGGTGGCAAACAAACATACAGCCACCTGATGGTAAGCGGTGGTCTAGCTTGAAACACCAGGGGTATCACTTGTGCGTTGACCCAACCCTGTTAACGAAAGATTCCTCTTTCATTTACAGGGTCTACCCAACTATTCCTAGTTGGGTTGGCAGTATAAGGGACAAAGTCATTGCCAACACAACGTTTCCCACCGTAAGGAACACAACACAGCTCAAAGCACTGTTATTTTACTTTGATTCTCTGCAAGGCGGAGGTACTTCCGCAACTCCAATTTGAGTGGAATTACTCCCACTATGTCCTACCTCTCTTGTATATATGTACGAGTATTTGGCGTTGCGAATGTTGATAAAACGTTTTAGGATTTGCACTTTAACTATGAAACTCGATAGATAACGTAACATTTTTTTACAACATCGAGGCACGGAGGGTCTGCCTCGGAGAATATGCTCTCATCTCACCCATGATGGTGGTTTAAAGCCGGAAAAGTAAACTTTCCGCTTGTCAGGACAGCCAGTTTATCTTTAGGATGTCGGTATTGCCCTGAATTGGATAGCACTCGATTTACGTAACTGGAAGTAGAGTGCAACATAGAATAATGATAATCGTGTTATGTTCAGAAAAGGGGACAGAAATATATAGACCTTACTAAAGATAAAAAGAGAAAGAGATAGTAAGTCGTCATTCAGTACAAAGTTATTTATTTTAAAATAATATTTAAGTAGGTACAGCGGCCAGCACATCAAGCTACCAAAATCTGTCAAAATTATTTTATTGATTTTCAACTTTAAGACAAAACTGTAAGGTTCATACTCAATTGGCGAAATTTGACAGTTTTGGATAGCTTGACCTGCTGGCGTCTGTACACTAGTATAGTTATAAAACTAATTAAGCTTTTTAAGTTCTTTGATTTGATTTCTTCTAGGTCGAACATAAAATTGGGTAAATTCCGTGAAGACAGCTTTTTAAAGAATTTTTATTTGTGCCCATTGACAAGCAATGCTCATTCATTCCTCTTACAATCTTATCCTTACTAATATTACTAGTAAATGTGAAAGTAACTCTGTCCATCAGTTATGCTTTCATGCCTAAACCACCAACCGATTTTGATGAAATTTAGTCATACATCGATGACATCCGTTGGTGGTAAGTCCATCTTTATTTCTGACATTTACGCGAATATTATACATTGAAATAAAACTACATTTTACATGTTTTATCGCGTTATATTGATATTATTAATCCATAATATTAATATTAACAAGTATTAAGTAACAATAAAAATATAGGGTAGCTGTCAGTAATTATATCATCAAGACGCCCATCACCTCAGTCTACCCGTGACCATGGATGCTGTAAAGGGTTCGAAACGTCAGGATTAATAATATCAATATAACGCGATAAAATCCGTAAAAAGTAGTTTTATTTCAACCAAAAATATATTTTTGCCCGACCTAGGAATCGTATTGAAGATCTTAGCAGCTGCGTTAAGGCAACTAGATCTATAAACTAACCAATATATCTATGTAAAATAAGCATCAACGGTGAAACGACACAGGTTTTTCATGCGAGGGGATTCGGTTTTTGCTGAAGACGTTTCTGAACAGCACACGTGAGGTGGGCACGCGCAGTTCTGTAATGGAAAACGACGTGTATATAAAAATATAAGAAGGGAAAAGACCAAGAGGGAGGAGCCCGATGCGTTGGTCCGACCAGAGGGTCTACTCCCTATCTCCGTCAACGAAGTTATAAGCCGTTCGAAAGTTCTCCGAAACTTCGGAGTCCGATAAAACAAGTGTCAATTTAAAATTTTCTAACGGGTAAAAACACATCGGGAATAGGGACAACTGTCAAATTGTGTTGTCATTCATTCTTAGTTCGGGCCCCGAACGAATCATCCATCCGTAGGTGACACGGAGTAAGAAACTCCCGTAACGAAGGTCGAAACTACGGACTTCGTGCTTAGGGAGTAGACTCCCAGATTCGTTCGACACTCAACTCCAGTGTAAACGACGCCATCCATGCTGCAGAGGATAAAGTAAAATGGAGTGACTAGTTCGCTCTGCCTAACCCTTCGGGGAATACAGGCGTGATGGTATGTTATGTTATATGTATATATATTTTTTAATGCTACGAAGGTGGCAA
Organism: Acronicta alni; assembly: GCA_964056405.1. NCBI lineage: Eukaryota > Metazoa > Arthropoda > Insecta > Lepidoptera > Noctuidae > Acronicta > Acronicta alni. Next base: position 2,854,084 of record OZ043935.1, read on the forward strand.
ACATGCATACGGCCCACCTGATGGTAAGCGGTAACCGCAGCCTTTAAACACCAGGGGTATCACATGCGCGTTACTGACCCTGTAAAAAGAAAGAGGAATAGTTCGGTTGCCAGTATGAGGGTCAAAGTCCCCCCACTGCCAACACAACGTTTCCTCGCGGAGCACTGGCAACCTTGCTCACTATAAGGATCACAACACAGCTATGCAGTGTTATTTCACTTCGATTTTCTGCAAGGCGGAGGTACTTCCTCAGTCGGGTACCTCCAATTTGAGTGGAATTACTCCCACTATGCTCTTCTTCTCTCCGAAAATGATTGATACTTACATTAGTCGCCTCCCTGCTTCTTCTGATCATTAAACAACGTGGTCTTCTGCACCGACACTTGGCTAGTCTTCTGTTATATGCACATGTTCGTAATCGTGTTTTAACCGTAGACCAGGAACTACAGCGATTGTAGCATGAACAATTTGAACCTGGTGATATAGACACAAAATTAGTGTGTTATTTTAGCTAAGAGAGAGGTAGGGCATAGTGGGTGTAATTCCACTCAAATTGGAGCTGCCCGACTGGGGAAATTTTGTTTTATTTTTTATTCTACTAAGGTGGTAAAGAAGCATACGGCCCACCTGATGGTAAGCGGTTACCGTAGCCTATAGACGCTTGTAGTCGCCTCCCCGCAGCTGAAATCATCCTTTTTTATAGCCTATAGAAGCTTGTAACACCAAGGCTACCACTTGCGCGTTACCGACCCTGTATTGAAAGAGGAACAGTTGGGTTGGCAGTATAAGGGACTGCCAACACAACGTTTCCTCGTGGAGCATTGTAAGTACCTCCGCCTTGCAAAAATCGAAGCGAAATAACACTGCTTTGAGCTGTGTTGTGTTCCTTACGGCGAGCAAGGTTGCCAGTGCTCCGCGAGGAAACGTTGTGTTGGCAGTGGGAGGATTATGACCCTTATACTGCCAAACCAACTCTTCCTGTTTATTTTTACAGGGTCGGCAACACACAAGTGTTAGCCCTGGTGTTACAAGCGTCTATAGGCTATAAAAAGGAAGATTACAGCTGCGGGGAGGATTTGAACCTGCGTCTTCGGGTTAAGTGCAACAGACGCTATGACCACTAAGCCAGCGCTAGTCCCACCCGCCATGTCGAAATTTGCCTTCACATTCTGAACTTACGTCTATATAGTGACGAATTTTTCCTTCGCCAATATAACTTTAAAATCTCATCATGGAAAATGCCCAAACAATACAAAAAGAAAATTACTTAGTGTGTGTTTAGTGTTGCGTATTAATTGTAAAAAGCAGTGATAGTCTTTAGTTATATAACCAATTGGACTAACAAGTCAAAGGTTTCAAATTCAAGGCACGTACTGACTTTTCGAAATCATGTGCGTCATATACTGTCCCACGACTCTTAAACACGGCTTTCCTCTCAGATTGAGAGAGATTAGGCTATAGTCCACCACGTTGGCCTAGTGCGTGTTGGCAGACTTCACACACCGTCGAGAAAAATCTCTAAGATATGCAGGTTTCCTCGCGATATTTTCTCTCACCCTTTGAGCGAGTGATTAATTTATTATTTATACGCACAGGATAATTCATTCAATCTGTTTTTGAGTGTTCAAGGAGTTCGGTTATAATTTCTACTACATAGGTACTACTCGTGAAAACCTATAATTGGTTTTCTAAAATGTATTCTCTGTATTAATGTCATTATTATTTTATCGCTGTTGGTTTTTCTGTCTTAGTAAATAAATAATTATAGATTGTACTCAAATTATCGCTAGAAAAACGAAATCACATACTATGTAAGTACTACACAAATATTTTTTTAGGACTTTAGTCTAACTTCAGTGTCAAAAAGATCTATTTTGCCTTAAGCACCCGCAGCCAAGAAGTTGTATACAGATAGGTCAAAGGAATAAAAAAGAATTACTTACCCATAATTTGAAGTATGTTTTTTATATTGCTTTTATCTCATACTAATAGAATTAGGTTAAGAAAATGAATTGCCAAATCTTAACCATCTTGAAACCTTGTGTCATGTTGAGTATCTACTTTCTATAAAATCAAAGATACAGGTGTAGTTAGTTTTAGTTTGACGCCTTCAATAAATACAATAGCAAATACATAATCTGTTAGCTTGGAAGTATAAATTATTTAGTAGGCGATTATAATATTTAATACTTTTGGGACATTTTACACAACACACAGTCCCAAACTAAGCAGAGCTTGTACTATGGATACTAGACAATGGATATAATACTAAAATACTTTTTTTTTGTAAATACATACTTATTATACCTACATAAGAAACACCCAGACAAACACAAATACTCATGTTTTATCCACACAAATATTTGTGTCCTGTGGGAATCGACCCCATGATCAGCAGTCGAACCGTTAGACCACAGAGGTCGTCAATTTATATTACACTATAGTATATATTATTATAGTATAATATACCTATAGTATAGTTCACTTATACAAAATAATAATATTATATTATTTTTACAGTAATAAATAAAATATAGGTAGTTATTAGACTGCCTCATTAGTTTAGTATCCTAAGCGCGACTGCTATGCTAGAGGTCCCGGGTTTAATATTCAGGTCGAGCAAAATGTTATTGGAGTGTTCTATTAATTAATTCTGTAAATCTTAATCTTAACTGCCATACTGGTGTGGTGTCCTCAGCATGATATATCCCTTACTCTTCAAATACATTATTCATGAAGGCGGCTAGCCCACTAAGAGGAAGAAACTCTAGTCCTCTGTCTTCGGGGTTGCCGAGATGACTCATCCGTTTCGTCGCCAGGACGTCACAATCACACAAGATGTGCTGCATTGTTTTCCCGAATTCACCACAAGTTCTACAATCACTATTCAAAGCCAGCTTCGTTTTATGGAGCATGATATTTGTTGCAAAATACCCTGTAAGGGCTCCAATGGCAGCTCGGGCTTTGTTAGAATTAATTTCCCAATAGCTGCTCGAAGATTCTTTTTGTGCTCGGTTAAATGGCTATAAGCTCAACCCCTATTACATGGGACTTAAACATACCGGTGTGGGTGTACACTTCTGCCTAACCCTTCTGCTTACGCAATAAGCAGCTCGAAATAGCCTAATATTATTGGAATTTCGGACTTCAATCTCGCTATAACCAAGACCATCTAGCAACTAAAATATATCTTCTTGTGTTAGTGTGAGTTCGCGTCAAACAAGACAAACTCAAACAACCAATTAAACTCTAGCCACTGTAGATTAATTATTTGTTTGCCCAACAAACTGCGCTGGATTGTTGCGGCGAACCACTGGATGGGGTGAAAGTTTTGGCAACGGAAGTCGGATAGATCGAGTTTAATTCGAGCGACTTGCGACTTTCGAGCAAGCTTGCAACTGCCTCGTAAGTCTGCTCATTTTACGGATAAGAGGTAAGTTGTGCATGTAGTACGTATAGAGGCCAGCACATCAAGCTACCACAATCTGTCAAAATTCTTAGATAGATTTTCAACTTTAATACAACCCACAAGGTTCATATTCAATTGGGAAAATTTGACAGTTTTGGATAGCTTGACCTGCTGGCGTCTGTACGTCATGCGATTCTCCATTTATGAAGAGGTGGTGCATGGAATGGGTTGCGATGCCAACAAGTAAAATTTTACTGGCTGATTCATTCTTGTTTCGGAATTTCTTCTCAGAGGTCCTCAGCTAGAAAATACCAGCAAATATTGAATTGTAAAAGAGTGTCTTTAAAAGATCTATTTACAGAAATAAATCAACAACCCATATACTGTCCCACTGCTGGGCACGGGTGTCCTCTCAGATTGAGAGGGATTAGGCTATTGTCCACCACGCTGGTCTAGTGCGGGGTTGGCAGACTTCACACACTGTCGAGAAAAATACCTAAGGCATGCAGGTTTACTCACGATGTTTTCCTTCATCGTTTAAGCAAGTGATAATTTATTATTAATACAGAAATATACCTATATCATTCATAAATCCAACACCTCGCACCTTTCCTTGCATACGTCACGTGCACCGTTAGCTATTATTCGCCACGTGGTCCGCCGAGAGCAAAGCTACGTATCTAGTAAAATAATTGCTTCTGCTTGAACAGTCTCTTACATTGTCATATATCGAAACCACGCAAGGGCCGAGTGCTATGTTCGTTTTCGACCAGATATATGCAGCACTAGCAGCAAAGAGCGTCCCCTAACGGGACTCAGACCTAGGGCATTAGTGAAGGGACAACTAGGGACAGCTGAATCATAATTTACCATTAGAGTCTTCGCGACAGCTTCGCCAGTGAGGACGGTAGATTGAACGGCGTATGCGGGTGTTTTGAGAGTACTTGTTTCTGTGTTCGGTTCTTAGAGGACGGTTGTGGGTATCGTAGTGTCAGAGCGTGCCTCTTTTTCTTTTTTTTCTTCTCATACTGCCCACCCATCTATTCCTCTTTCATTTTACAAGGTCAACCATGCGCAAGTAAATACTCCTGATATTAACTAGGCTGCGGTAACCGCTTATGATGATAAGCGGTTACCGCGGTTATGCTATATCGCATAAGCTTATACATTTTGCATTTTTTCGTTTTTGTTTTAAACCACTAAAGTGACAAACACGCATACGGCCTACCTGATGAGGTAGGCCGTATGCGTGTTTGTCACTTTTACCTGATGAGGTAGGCCGTATGCGTGTTTGTCACTTTAGTGGTTTAAAACAAAAACGAAAAAATGCAAAATGTATAAGCTTATGCGATATAGCATCGAGTTATTAAACCAGTGGTAAGGGCAAAACCTCGTATAATTTCAGGGTCCAACTTTATATTATCGAAGTTCGCAAGTTGTCGCGGTTCAACGAAAGTGTTCCGTAGTTATGTGAACAACAATCGGTTTGTTTATACAATAATTTACGAGGGTCTAATATTATTAGCAAATGTTTAATCGATTGGTGTAAATGAGGGTTTTCCAAAATGTTCTAAAGGAATATTGTTTTCTAAAACGATTTAAAATCGATTTAAAAATTTGGAACAATTATGGTTGACATTCACATTCACCTACTCAACAGGAAATATTAAAGACAGTAAAAAGGGCTAATTGTAATGTTTTTATTTATGTTAAAATTAACAGTAACCAATTAGTACTAGTGAATTTTGCGCCGCTATTTTTGAGGTCAATCTTCAGTTCGGCAACCTTCTGGCCGTAATCCATAATAAAATCAATAACACTTCCAAATACGTAGAATTTCTTTTCTCCGAGAACCAACAACTCGTTTGGAACAAACGAGTTACTGAGTGGAGACTGCGTCTAGGCAAGCGTTGTGTGGGATGCTCAATGGCCAGGTGGAGTGACAACTCGCAGAGGAATGTTATCGCTCCCATCATCATCAACCGATAAGTGTATCGATCACTGTACAAGGACTTTGGTCACATTTGACCGTAAATTAACATTTGATGACCATATATTGCGCTTGCAAAAGAGTCGTTTAGGCGTTTGGGTTTCATCCTTAGAAATTCACAAGACTTTCGCAATCACATTGTGATACGTATGATTTTTGGGGCACTGATACGTTGCAAGCTTGAAAGTGCAATGTCTGTGTGGAATCCACACGAGAGGACATACATTCTGCTGCTTGAAAAAGTACAAAAGGCCTTCCTTCGCTACTTATACAAGCGTATCAACGGATACTATCCATATATGTACCCCACGAAATTTTTTTTGGGCTGCCTACTCATTGGAAGTCAGACGGGAAAAGCACCAACTTATAGTCATGTGCAAAATACTCCGGGGTAAGATTGATGCACCTGATCTGCATGATGAGTTGTGTAGATTTTTTGTTCCCAACAACTACCGTCGCAACCGAAGACACCTTTTGTTTGCCGTGCCCTGGTGTCGCACCATGGCGCGTGCTAAGTCACCAATACCACGCTCGTTGTCTGCTCTAAACGCTCTCCTCACTGCGCCAATCCTGACTGTGACTTGTTTGTGGATGAATGGCCGTTTATACTGTCAGAATGTTTGCGTTTTTGTGAGAAGAATGTATAATCGTGTTTGTATTTATTTTAGTAAAATGTAGTAGGTATAAGTTTCTCTGTGTTTTCAGTTATTGTAATTGGTATGTACCGTTTTAATTGAAGTAAATAAATAAATAAAAAAAAAAAACTGTCCCACTGCTGGGCACGGGTCTCCTCTCATATTGAGAGGGATTAGGCTATAGTCCACCACGCAGGCCTAGTGCGGGTTGGCAGACTTCACAAACCGTCGAGAAAAATCTCTGAGGCATACAGGATCCCTCACGATGTTTTCCTTCACCGTTTAAGCGAGTGATAATTAATCATTAATACGCACATTAATTCGAAAAGTCAGAGGTGCCTTGGATTCGAACTTGAGACCTTCAGACTTGGCAGTCTAATGGTTATACCACTAGGCTATCACTGCTTCACTCCCTCGCTCCCGTAACCCCATCAAAAATTTGACAAAAAATTGTGGAGTGCAATAAATGTATTGAGTATTGAGTATTGAAAAGTGAAGCGAAACACCCGTATGGTTTCAGTCGGTAGGTACCCGTATTAGTCTAAGTGGAGTCTGAGACACCCCGTCGCTTACCCCGGGTGGAGGAATTCCATGAGGATTACCATACGTTAAAAAACCAGCGATTGGATGAAAAGAGTTGAAGATCGGGCTCAGTGGTGCTTACTAAAAGGGGCCTATTTTCAGCAGTGAACGAGTACGAGCTGATGATAAGACAATTTTAGTCGAGGTTTAGCTTAGTAAACTCTTGGTTATTCTTCAGATTTCTAGCCCATTTCTATGCTCTCACGTACCACCTCTCAATACTCCTAAAACCAACAGAAAAATTCTCACTGAAACATGTACAGTCAGCAAAAAATTTAGGTATACAAGCAGCAAATTAAACATATTCTGTGCTTTGATAAAGATTTTGTAATACTGTATCACGCAATACTGTCGTGTTGTAAGTACAAATACATATTACATACATACAAACTGCTACATACCAAAGCCAGTACGCGTTATTATTTATATCCCAATCTATGTAAAGATTTGAGTAGACGTCATATCAAGTTGCATTATTTTATGATGGAAAAAAAAATCACCTAACTGTAATTGTAAATTAAAGATCGTGATATACTTTAAGGTATAATCGTAAAATAAATAAAGGTTACAATGTTCGATATAAAATTATAAAGACGTTGTTCGTGTCGTGGTTGTAAGGCAAAGAGACAGAGATCGAGCACCTTTTTCTTGCCACAGATAATATAGATAGCTAATGCATGATTTTATACAAATCAATAATAATTTAAAGTTCGTGGCGTCATCTGTCTGCAGAACGCGCGTAACACCGCTAAACAACCGCGCGCCCCTACAAACAGATGGCGCTGAACAGTAATATTTGCATGGTGGATGACGTAGGTACATCATTTGCTTTGACTGTGTTAGGAACCGGGATGAAAGGCAAACTTTATTTAGGGAATTCCAATTAAATGTATTCGAAGTGGAACTAGTTGAATCAATATTAGCATTACAAAAATCCGATATTGTTATTTACCATTTAGTATTTAGCTTTACTTTACTTAAAACTACTTTATTTTTTACTAAAATTAACAAGTTATTTAGCGAAGGAAAAATTCGACCGCGTGCAGGATTCGAGCCTGCGTCTTCTGGTTAGGTACACCAGACGCTATGACCGCTAAGCCACCGCGAGTCCCACCCGCCATGGCGAATTTTGCCTTCGCATTCATTCCTTCGCTAAATAACTTTAAAATCTTAGCATGGAAAATGCCAAAAAAATACAATAAGATAAAATTAACAAGCTAATAAATTAAGTTCCCAATTTTATATGCATTACTTCATTTTCTGATAATTATAATTGCAGTGCCTTAACAGGGTTCGTGTTTGATACTATCCTTTATGAAACATGATTGCAAAAAATGAAAAATGAATGATGTTGCAAAAAGATTATCTGTTGATGCAATTTATGTAATATTTTCCCCTAGATTTAGTATTATGTTGTTAGGGCATAATGGGTTTGACGTATCCATAAGGATAAAAACCCCAAATTAAAAAAAAAAAACTAACATATTGATTTCTGACATTTACGCGAATATTATACATTGAAATAAAACTACTATTTACGGATTTTATCGCGTTATATTGATATTATTATATTGACATTATGGTCACGGGTAGACTGACCTACCCGTGACCATGGACGCTGTAAAGGGTCTGAAACGTCGGGATATAACGCGATAAAATCCGTAAAAAGTAGTTTTATTTAAAAAAAAACTAAGAATGTAATGAAGCAGATTTCATTCCCTATCTGTATACCTGACACTTTTGTTGACTGTACAAACTTTAAAGTTAAGTCGTTTCAGTCCCGCGGGGTCGGATGAGACCAACCGGAAAATTGGATACTCCCGGCTTGTTCAAATCAATGACCTAATTTACAACGGTGGAAGGATACTTTTTACATACACATGGTACAAGTGTATCAATCAGTGTTGTGTAGAATGGAGTGGAAATGGAATAGAGAGAAAGAAACCTCTTTAGTTCTACTGTTGAGGTTGAAATTTAACTTTTTCTTTTTTGAAACATAAAATACAATCACACCTGTATTTTAAACTGAATAAAGAGCTTGATGTATGTGTGATGTATTACCATCCAGCCCACGCGGTACGCATCTAAGTCGTCCCGCCACTGCTTTCTGGGCATGCATCATAGTGCATGTGGCTGACGTGACCAGCCCGAACCCATTTAAGCCTGGCAGTGGGACAGTCTGTCTAATCAAATTCAAGCACGATGGTATTGTAGGTTATTCAAACTAGTGATGTTTCGACGCCATTGAAGTTCAAATATCGCAGGTATAAAAACTTCTTCGATATAATCCTCCTTCAAAGTTTGCGCACCAATTTCTCGGTTCACTGCACAATCCAAGTAAATCGTTGTTTGAAAAGATTTTATATGGAAACTGGTACGCAGAAGTTTTCTTACATTTCGTTAGTTTAATAGACTTTAGTTTGTTAGATATTACAATATTGTTTCCGATTGCTAAATTCACTTTCTTCTTGAAACTCGTGTAGGCTGTATTGGATACATTTGCTTTGTATTGATATCTATGGGATTGGTTCTTTTATTTGTTTTTACTTCTTTGATATATTCGACGACCTCTGTGTGCCGGACTGCTGATCATGGGGTCGAGGGTTCGATTCCCACAGGACACAAATATTTGTGTGGATATAACATGAGTATTTGTGTTTGTCTGGGTGTTTCTTATGTATTATAAGTATGTATTTACAAAAAAAAGTACATAAGTATTATATCTATTGTCTAGTACCCATAGCAAAAGCTCTGCTTAGTTTGGGACTAGATGGTGTTGTGTAAAATGTCCCAAAAATATTATTATTATATTATATCTATGAAAAGTCAGAGTTGCGTTCCTTGGGTTCGAACTCAAGACCTTCGACTTGGCAGTCCAATGGTCATACCGCTAGGCTGTCACTGCTTAATACTACAAGTTATATAATTACTTAATTCCTGACAAAATTTCATATTTTTTGGACATCTGTATCATGGGTGCGTTTACAGACACAATTTTTCAGTCACATAGGTACACAAACACCCAGACCCGGAACAACTACTTGTAGGTCATACAAATACCTATTTGTTCCGTGTGGGGATCGAACCCACAACTCGTGGCGCAGAAGCCAATAGCTCAACCACTGCGCTAAACATGACATCCTATTCATGTCTATATCTTTCTCTTATTTTTACCTCATTAGCCGAGTACACGGCCGCTACCGTAGAGGTTCTGGGTTTAATTTCTAGGTCGGACACAGTTGTTGAGAAATTTTCAGTAGCAGATTGCAATTCAGGATTTATGCTCGGTTAATGACAATAGACTCGACCCATATAACATGAGACCTAAACGTAAAACTGTAGGTGCATGGTACTAGTCCGACATACCCTGCCACCTCCACGGGTGGCGGAGGATCCATGAGAATTTTTCATGCTATAAAAAAAAAGGTGTCTGCCTTACCCATTGGAGAATACAGGCGTGATTATATATTATTTTATCTTTCTCTCTTTAATAGTAGCTTTCCTAACCAGTCATGAGATATGCGTACTTTACTAATCTTTTCCATTTTGTTCTAAGTTTTTTAGGCAGCAAAAAACTTTGCAGACATTTAAATAATATAATATATCATATTTTTGGGACATTTTACACAACACTATCTAGTCCCAAACTAAGCAGAGCTTGTACTATGGGTACTAGACAATAGATATAATACTTATATACTTTTTTTTTGTAAATACATAGTTATAATACATAAGAAACACCCACACAAACACAAATACTCATGTTTTATCCACACAAATATTTGTATGGATAAAATATAATATTATATAATATTGTTGTATTAATAAATATAAACACTTGGGATATTTTAAACAGCTCCTTTCCGTCCTAAGCAAAGCAGAGCAAACATAGCTGTTAGTAGGTATCTACTAAAGTAAATAATAATAAAAAAATAAAATATTAATCTTTCAGACACGATTTTAGAGGGTAAGATTATAATGAAACAAAATATTAGTATAGGTACTAACATTTAATATTTTCGAAATTTTATTTCTATAGTAAATCGAGGATTTACATTATTTAAAAAATAAACGTTAAACAATCAGTCTTTTTGAAGATAATTAATTTATTTTCAATTTATTTTAGTTTTCACTACATTACTCCTGTTTCTCTAGCTTCAGACATTTTTATGATTTAAAACAACATTAACATTGTATGAGAGGTACGGCATAGTGGGAGCAATTCCATTGAAATTGGAGCTACCCGACTAGCAAAGAACCTCCGCCTTGCAGAAAAACGAAGTGAAATAACACTGCTTTGAGCTGTGTTTTGTTCTTAACGGTGAGCAAGGTTGCCAGTGCTCTGCGAGAAAACGTTGTACTTTGACCGTTTTACTGCCAACCTAACTATTCCTCGTTTGGTTTACAGGGTCGGCAATACGCAAGATATATATAGAAGCCTATTGCCACACTAAGAGTGTTGTTGTGTTGCAAGCATCTATAGGCTATGGTATACCTTAGTGGTATAAAAAGTCAGTTTTTTTTATTAGAGAAAAAAAAACACGACTTGATGATTTTTCTATAATGATTGAAAAGTCAACCCCAAATTTTGTCTGAAAGCTAAGAAACTGGATATCATTAAAATAGCTACTTATGTTAAACATAAAAATGGAATGATTTTAAATAAAATTGTGTTACCAGTGTATTAAACACAATAAAAAGATTATAAAATTGAGACCAGAACAAGATGGATTTTGGTAACAATTTTCAGTTGTAAGTCGGATCAATGAAGAAGCATACTAAATATTCAATATACAGGGTGTCCGGTAATTAATGAATAACCTTGAAATGGTTTATAGCAGATCTTATGGCCGTTCAGAAAAAATGAACAAATATTTTTTGCTATATAATATATATGTTTAGTAATATTGCTAAAATTGCCTGCTGTTTTTATTAACATAATAAATGTCAGTTCTATTAGATACAAAGGTTACAGTAAAAACGAAATATTATTTTATTTATAAAACTTACAGTTTATTGACAAATCAATTTTTATTTTCTTATTTATAATTTTTAGAGAAAGGAACCTTCGATCTGAGTCAGGGTTAATATTGTCTTCGATGTCACTGACGTCACCGATAACACGTAGAATGTGCAAGAGAAATTTGACATCACATCACAGGCTGTGGTCTTGGTTGCTTAGATTTTCAATTTTAACACAACACAATAATAAGGTTCATTTTCAATTGGAAAAAAATAAGTTTTGGATATCCTGATCTGCTGGCGTCTGGAGTTATTCCGGTTAATAACGTAAGTTCGAAACAAGTCTGAGATCGAGATTTCTTTCTCAAAAAATTATATTTTTTCTAAATCAAGTTGAAGTTGTGGTATGATTATTCTATTGAGATCAAACCTTGACTAGCTATAGAAAACATTTCAATTTCATGTACAAGTTTGGCACAGTTTCTTAGAAACATTATCATTATCTATCATATACATAGATATCCTATAATAAGACGTCCGGGAACCGGTTAATATAGATTGATAACACAAAAAAGGAGGCTTAATAGCCAGCAGAAATCGAAGTAACAAGGGAAGTAGGTCGGTAAGAATTTTTAAACTGAATTCCTTAAACATTCTCCATACTAGTTCTCTCAAAAATAAACAGTCTATTAATGTTGATATTTGTTTGGAATTGGCCCAAAAAGACCCAGACGTTACTACGTATTTGGAGAATAAAAGCAATACAATGCCAGCCAGTTCAATATGAACTACCTTATTAAGAAATATAATAAATAATAATTATAAATAACAAAATGTGTGTGAAGGACGATATTAATATTGAAAAGGGACTGGATATTGAAGTGAAGACTAACAGAAATGAATGGAAGAGAGTAAATTGGAACCTTATTGATGATTATTAGTAGGATGATGATGATAATGATGATATAAATGAAACATATTATATATATTCTAGTGCTAAAATGTGTTTTGTCTTCTTTTCTCTATAGTATATTAATAAGTACCCAAATATTCAAACGCTAAATTAAGATGTCGTAATGTCTCATGCTGTCACACTCACTGACTTCAAAGTGACAGAGAAGAATAGTTAGCCATAAGATTTTTCCATTATCAGTTTAAAGGACTATGCATAGATAAAATTCTTGGAAATAACGTTTCAAATAAATTAATAATATTAAATAAATAAATAAATATTTTGGGACATTCAAAATAATACCAGTTTGTCAATTGTTTCCTATCTTGTACATAAAATTGTTTGTAAAAGCGTTTTGCACAAAATACTCGCATACAATTAGCACAATATCATACAGTTGTTATTTAATTATTATTCTGTTGTACAAAATATTGAGATTGCCTTTGACTTTAAGGAACTACGCTGATCAACCGATCTGCAAGGTTTATGTTGTAGTCTGGGTATCGGTGACTATTCTTAACACATCGAAACTCCCCATGCCTCGGAGACTACGTAAAGCCGTCGGTCCCGGTTATCATACTAAAACCTATGACAATCGTTAGTGGTTAAAGTCTAACAACCAGTCTATCCTCAAGATATCGCTATTACCCAGAAAGCAAGTCGGCCGCCTTATGGAGTTTTTCTATGAAATTCCCAATAGCAGCTTTTCTTTTGATTTGTGATAGGTTAATGGCAATAGGCTCGCAAAGTTTATAGAGGTTAATACCACATGTAATGTACCACCTCTGTCTAACACAGAACTTGTCTGAAATACAAGCGTGATGGAATGTTACGCTAGATTCAACCTTGATATATTTTATCAAGATAGAAGTTTTAACTCTATTATGTTATGTGCTAATTGTACTTCGTGTATTGTAGTGCAATGATTCCGCCTTAGTATTGTAATGATATAAAATCCGGTTTCTTAAAGTCATACAAATAACCTTAATAATAATATTATAAAGTTTGACACAAAATTGAGTTGATATGAACACAACCATTTTAAAATTATTAGCTAATGTTTGGTTGTCAGTATCTCAGCTACCTATGATGTGGTACTCTACAGGCTTCTGCAAAAGAAAGAGACATGATTCAATATAAACTGGGGTTTAAAAGTCTGTGTATTTCAAAATACACGGGCTTTAAGACAGACTGAATTAAATGTTAAGTCAGTCAGTTTCCTATTATTTATTTAGTAAGATAATTAAAATTGCATAGACTTACTTCTTGGTGCACTCTTTAGTGTTGTTGTTCGCGATACGCAGTCACTTTCTTCAGACTCTGATCGCATTTGAAAACTTGTTTCTGAAAAAATAACGTCAACCTTTAAAATGCTACATTTTATTGTTTTGACGTTAGAGTCCAAAAATATAACTTAGAACCTCAAAAACTCAAGACGTATAAATAATAATATCATCCACATATTCTTAAATATTTTACAATTCAATTTATTCTTAAAACTTGTGTTGCTAATGCCATGTGAATAAAAACTGCTAAAACTGAATTGAATTATATTATAGCTTTTCGTAACAAAACTATGGTAACCAAAGTAACCAGACTTTCATACTGACCACTGTCGTATCTCGATTTGCTATTACCCGGCAGATGAATCCTGTTTGGTACTTCTTGATTTTCGACATGTCCGAATGTTCGGAAGCCAATTGCAAATTGTGCATAAGGACTTATCTCGTACAATTCTGTGAAAAGGAAGAATTCACATTATTTTTGGTACTGCCTAATCATAAATTCAATTATAAGATTTTATTAAACTTTCAATATTTTCATGTTTCTTGAAGTGACCGAAACGGCATTTGTGAAGGCTGATATAGACACTGCATGATTGAATACAATCAATCGAGGAAAATAATGAAAACAAAATAAGTGTCGCAAAACTAGCTTCTCTCCCTGACGCAACGTTGATTCATACTATTTACAGACAAAAGATTCTAAATAATTCAAAAAATATTTTGTTTCTTACCGTGTTTATTTTCGGTAGTAAGATGTACTGGTGTGCTATACACTCTATTGTTCATATCAGTTGGAACACTCTGAGGTGTATTCACTGTTACATTACTTCTTTCTGACTTGCATTCTGCTGTGAGAGAGTTTCTGTACTCTGTTAAGTGCTGGTGACTGAAAGTAATGATAGAGAATATTTAGTGAAGTTTTTTGTTGAATTTAAATGACTCTCCTGTTACATGTTTATTTACCTGTGCATACCGGCGAACTGTGGGTGTACATTTAGTACACCTCTATTAACCGTTCCAGGAACACAATCGTAATAGTGTGTATATTTTTTAAATTCCTACTAGTTTTTTTTATCCACATTCCAATGTTGTATGCTTTTACTTACCTTAATAATCATGATAATTATGTAACTATAATTAAATAAATAAATATTCTGGACACAATTTTACACAGCACCACCTAGTTCCAAACTAAGCAGAGCTTGTACTATGGGTGCTAGACAATGAATATAAATTCTTATATACTTTTTTTTAAATACGTTCTTATAATACATAAGAAACACCCAGACAAACACAAACACTTATGTTCATCATATAAACATTTTGTGTTCTGTGAGAATCGAACCCATGATCTCGAATTACGAATTAAGGGGTTAATCAATTATCTAAGGGTCTTCTTTTTGAAAGTTATTTGATATTAATTTATCAAATAACTAATAAACAAAAACAAGGAACTAAATTGATAGAATAAATACTTACTTGTGTCTCTTGACGAGTATGTAAACGCAAGTCAATGAACAAATCATCAGAAGTATTGAACTGCAGATGATCACCAACATATTCAAGTCAAAGAATTCCGAAGGTGGGCCTATTGCTTCTGGAATTGAAAAGAAAATCAAAGTCAATATTTTTTTTAGAGAATCGGGTTATAGAAACTACATTATTGTGGCAATAATTATGTGAAAGAATGCGGCCACGGCTATAAAGCCAATGTTCCTCCTAATCTTTCCCTCTCTCTTTTTTATCATTCCTTCATTGCTGAGAATCGCGACCCAATGCGACACGTCTTCAAGCATTTTTTTTTTACGAGCTCTCCAAGGCACGGAGGGATATCAATAAGTTAAGAACGGTCACCCATCCATAGGCTGATTGCGACTAAGAGCCAGTAAGTGAGCCTCTCGTATTTGGATATTAATGCTTATATCAAAGTTAATCCTACCTCCATTCACAGAAGTAGTAGCATAAGTATATAATGACGTCGATATTCCCGCAGCATTCTCCGCCGTCACTCGTATATTATACCACTGAGCAGGCAACAGTTCTGCTAACACGAAGGAGTTTGGTTGTGCGAGGATCGATGTGGGCATGTAGTGGCTCCACGCTTGATCCAGTTGAGGCTGGGATGAGAAAGTTTAAAATGAAAATAAATAATGTTTAAACAGTCTTATTGAACATTTTTTGATCGCACATTCACAAGAAAATCCTAAGGTAATGTTTAAAAGAAATACTGGTTAGATATTACTTACTAGTCTATTTTCTGCCTTTCTCCAGATTTTGCCCCCATAGTCCTTGTAGTCCACATCAAATCTAGTGATCTCGCAGCCATTGTCGTCCCACCCACTCAATTGTATGTAGATGTGGGTAGCGTTGCTCCAGAACCATTCAGTGCTTGTTGGAGATATGGGAACTGGAAATTAATTAGAGCATTTTCTTGGATTAGTCTTATTTGCTGAAGTTGAAGATCAAACAGAGGATGGATGATGGACTGTATGAGAGATAATATTGCTTCAAAAATAATAAATGATGAGATAGTGAAAAAGACATACTGTGCCAACCCCAAGTAATTTAGGATAAGGGTAGAAGAAAGACGAATAAACCTTTTAGAGAAGTACACTAATCTCATTAATAGCAATTACTGATTCCCTTCAGATAGTACTTCGTTTAGCTGTTTGTTAATATGGTTCTACTAT
Organism: Acronicta alni; assembly: GCA_964056405.1. Taxonomy (NCBI): domain Eukaryota; kingdom Metazoa; phylum Arthropoda; class Insecta; order Lepidoptera; family Noctuidae; genus Acronicta; species Acronicta alni. The sequence goes on from OZ043935.1 coordinate 2,870,590, forward strand.
TAAAATACTGTTTTTTAATACTATACCTAGTGACATGACCATTGGACTGCCAAATCCTAGGTCTGAATCCAAAGCAGTAGAAAGTCAAAGGTTCGTGATCTGAGTTTTCACTTGCTTAAACGGTGAAGGAAACCATTGTGAGGTATTTTATCGATGTTGTCTGAAGGTTGACAGCCCGCATTTGGCTCAGCATGATGGATAGCCTAACTTATCAAATTCTGAAAGAAGCCTCGAGCTCAAGAGTGGAACAGTAAGTGGTTATTGATGATTTTTTTTTATGTAGCCTCTTTTGTTTCCCACTGCAGGGCAAAAGCCTCCCCTATCTTATTCCAGGACTCTCTATCTTGAGCTTCTTCACACCACGTTGGCAAAAAGTGATTAAAATCACTCGCCAACGTCTCCTCGGCCGACCTCGTCCACGAATAGCATTGCAAGAGACCCACTCTGTAGCTACTCTCGCCCACCTGTCCGGTTGCATGCAACTGACGTGGCCAGCCCATCGCCACTTTAACCTTGCAGTTTGGACACCCACATCTACTATGCGCGTTTTGGAACGGAGGGTCGTATTTCGGACGTGGTCCGTCCTCTTTACACCCAAAATACTGCGCTTTATTGCTCACTGACAAACCTTAAATTTAGTCTTCTACTGTTCTGTCAGTGACCAGGTCTGGGAGCCGTAGGTGAGAACGGGCAGGATACACAAGTCGACCAGTTTCCGCTTTAAGGAAAACGGGAGGGTGCCTTTCATTAAATACTTCATGGACCAGTAGCACTTCCAGGCGTTCTCGATACGTCGATCGATTTCTTTACTTTGCCTGTTTTTAAAGCTTACTAGCTGACCCAAATAGATATATTCGTCGACATAGTGTATTACCTGCCCATCTACCTGGATGATTGGCTTGCGACTATTCGTTGATGATTATGATACAAAAATGAAAGCATACCTCCACCCAAAGTAGTGGCATCCACGTACGTAGGCTGTGACGACCCAACACTGTTAGCTGCGGTCATCCTTAAAGAGTACTTAGTGCCACACTTCAAACCCTGAAGGGTGTACTCCTGGGTTCCTTGAAGAGACGTGCCTTTACTGGACCACGCGTCTTGCCAAGATCCATTAGCTTCTTTCCATGTTAGATTATAGCCTGGAATTATTGTAAAATGAGATTAGTTTTTATTTTTAACATTCGTTGAACCTAGCATGCGTTTTAATGGAACTTTTTAAAATTAGATTAGGTACTGGCTCAAATTCAGTCATTTTTAATTCATAATAATTTTCTTGGAATGACGGATATATCCTTAAGTCTCTTCCCGCTGTTTATCCCTCTGTACGCTGAGATTTTTTAAACTACGCAACGGATTTTTATACGGTTTTTACTATTATTTAGATAATTCCTTCTGGAAGAATCGCACTATCAACATTCGCAACGGAGGTTGCATATACATATACAGATGCCCAACATCAACCATCGGGCCGTGGTCCATCCCTTGCTCGAGCCGGCCCTAGCTAAGCCAGTAGCTTTAAATTCGCTCTTAAATAATTTAAACCATGATCCAGCTGTCCCTAGTTGTCCCCCCAGCAATGCCCTAAGCCCACGTCCGAGTCCCGTTAGGTGACGGACGTCCTTAGCTGCTGTTGCTGTTTAACTTTTTATGTGGACTCCTAGCTGGAGTCATAAGGTGCCTTACCAGCAAGTCCGGTTAAGTAAATAAAGTTCTCGAACTAATAAAAAAAACATCGGGCCATGGCCTGTTATGAAAAACAGCCACCTGGTTGCAAGGTCCTCCCTTTGGTTGGAGGGGCAACACACCTCGCCTCTCCACAAATACATGCAGGTTATTAATACATTGCACCCGTGCGAAGCCGGAGCAGAGGCCTTACCACAATGTGATAGCGCGATCATCTTTACGTTTTGTGAAAGAGATGGCGCTATCTAATGTGTAGAGCGGCATCCCTCTCTCTCAATCGCAAAACGATCGTAATAACACGTTGTGGTATGGTCTCTGGCCGTTCGTACTTACTAATCTTCTGGGCCTTCCCACCAATCTTCCTAGGCAGCTCCCATTGTAGGTGTATGGCGTTCTTATGCGATGTGACCCTCATACTTGGAGGCTCTGGCGTTGGCAGGACTGACACTACATAAGACACTGCATCAGAACCGTACAGATTCTTTGCTAAGCAGGTGTAGTTTCCACTTAGAGATTGGTCTATATCTGGAATGTAAATATGCATTGTCAGTTATTGCGTTTTTAGTGTAATTGGCATTAGCGTATGCTAAGCATCCACTACGTCAAAGATGAAAATTCAACCTTAGGCAGTGACGTCTAGTGTAGCATAATTTTATTATGACTGTAAAAAGGGGCTGAACAGAGATGCAGAGGTGTCTCAAGAAAAGAATGGTTACGATTCATCCCTGCATCTTTATATTCTACTATCTAACCTCCAGAACTTTTTATAGACTGTGACAACATTAATGAGGTCACTAAGCACATTTTTTTTAGTTTTTATTCTATTAATGTGGCAAACAAGCATACAGCCCACCTGATGCAACACCACAACTTGCGCGTTGACGACCCTGTTAAACGAAAAAGGAATAGTTGGGTTGGCAGTATAAGGGTCAAAGTCCCCTCCACTGCCAACACAACGCTTGCTCGTGGAGTTGAAAAATAACATAGGGTTTGTCAGGAAGGGTTAGTCAGAAGTGTATTATTTGTACACCCACAGTTCGCCAGTATGTTTAGGACCCATGTAATAGGCAGCGAGCCTATTGCCACTAACCGGGCACAAATCTAAACTCCGAGCTGCTACTGAGAATTTAATAGAAAAACCCAATAACACTTTGCTAGACCTGGGAATCGACCCCAAGACCTTATAGCGTAGCAATCGCGCTAAAGACAGCTAGAATAACGCATCAGTGTAACATTGTATGTACGCCAGATTACCTAATTGTCGCCTCATCGTTTCTCTTGAATTCATCCAAATGTTGTCTGTAGATCGCTTTTAGCGATAAGACCCACTGTACCATTCTATCATTAATATAAACATGTAGGTACTTGGCATTTGTTTATATTGTACAATAAAGAATATTCTATTCTAAAAATGCCAAACAGAATAATGAAAGTGTTACTTACTATTAATAAGGAGACTATCATCATGATTTCTGGTGAACCTGGGATGGTGTGTGATGATGTTGTGTTTGTGGTACCACACAGTGCGCGGCGGTGGTACTCCTACGCACTGACATACCAGTAGAAGGGAACTCCCCACTCCCACCGACACAGGTCCACCCAATGACGCCACACCGGCTACCACTGGAAATAAAAAAATATAACTAAATAAAAGAGAAGAAGAGCAGTGATAGCCTATGGTATGACAATTGGACTGCCAAGTCGAAGTTCTCGAGTTCGAACCTAAAGCATGCACCTCTGATTTCTCGAAATCATGTGCGTATTAATGATTAATTGACACTCTCTTAAAAGGTGAAGGAAAACATCGTGAGGAAACCTTAGAGATTTTTCTCGACGGTTTGTGAAGTCTGCCAACCCGCACTAGGCCAACGTGGGTCCACCACGCTGGCCTAATCATAAAGAAATTTGACAAATAGCAGATAGTTCATACCTTACCTGTATTAATACATAGGATTTATTATCCAGCTGAAGTTCACGCAAACGAAGTCCAGAGCAGAAGCTAGTAGCAGAAGTATTGCTATAATTTTGAGAAGCTCACCTTTGGAGGATAAGTCTATATGCACTCGATTGCTTGGAGTACCCTCCCCAACAGAAGTGTGAGCCCTCACAAACACCTCGTACTGTCTGCCAGTTGATAACCCTGACAGTGGATAGGTCAGGTGACGGAGGCCTGTCTCCTGAGTTGCTTCCACTCGGTAGCTTTGTGGGGAATTTGTGCTGAAAGTGGAAAGTGTATTAGTTAGAGAGAGCTGGAAACAACATCAGTCACTCTCTTTTCTATCATGTCAGCTTTAACACACTCCATCCACCTTTTCTTTGGCCTTCCTCTACCCCTCCATCCCTCCATATTCATATTCATCACTCTTTTAGTAACATGCGTTTCATCTCTCCTCATCACATGCCCATACCATGCCAAACGGTTACCTTTAAATTTTTCTGCCACTGGCGCCACTTTCAAACTTTTTCTAATAGGGTCCATAATCCCTATTAATATCTTAAATGTGAAAGTATGTTTGTTTATCTATCTGTCTGTTACGTTTTCAAGCCTAAAGAGATGCGGGTGAAGCCGTGTGCAACAGCTAGTTATTTCTAATTATTATATTAAACACCTATAAGTCTTAGTGTACATTATAGAATGCAATAAATATTATATGACTTATGAGTTAATGTAGATCAAGTCTAAGATTTAATCTAATGTACCTAAATCTTACCTCGATACTGGCTTAACGTAAACGGTGTAATGTGAGATGTCTCCATTGGGCTGCTCTGGTCTCTTCCAGCTGACGAGTAGTGTGGTGGGTGACGATACCAGAACTTTAATAGCTGATGGTGGACCTGGTACTGTAATGAGAAATATCATTGTCAAACCTTTTAAAGTTATTTCAACATTAGTAATATAGGTAATTACTAATTTTGAAAGAACTTAAGTTTTGAGATGGCTCCTGAAAAGTGCCGTTTCTCAAAGATATAACAAGATCCGTTGTGTTGAAGTATTGTGTTGAAGGGATTAGTCAGTCTAGACACGGCAACCAGCAAACTACGTCATACTCTATTGGTTTGTTCCTTGTGCCCGAACACCTGCACGAAGGACGATCTCTATGCGGCCACGACTAACGTTACTGGCTTTATATTACTCGAATACTGTTTAACCACTGCTAATATTTGCCAAATCAGCATATAAAGGTTATGAGACTCGATAGAAACGTGGCTAAGTAATAACTACACTGATTAACCGATCTACAAGGTTAAGCTACGCCAGCCGTGGTCTGTCTAAGAGTGGGCGACCATTCTGAATACATCAAGATACAATGGTCTTGTCTCAGAGGGTCTCGAAGTGTAAAGCCGTCGGCCTCATTTACCTTGACACGATGTTGCTCAGAAATTAGATCGTGTAGGTTTGATAGCAGTATAGTAAAAAATATTCAACCGCAACTGGTTTTAAATCAGAATGGGTTAGGAGGGTAAAACGTAGCGACAGCTATCGGTAGAGTCACGTGATTCACGGCGGTTACACAGTTTCAAAAAACGAAGACCAATGTCGCCAGTTGCATAGTATTCCTGAAAGCTAGATAGAGGACACAACCAAAAAGGTTTAAATATATAAGGGTTAATACGAACCTCTTAGTGAGTAAGACCCGTCTTTGAATATTTTTGATTAATAAAAGAGAAGCCCTCTTTCAAGGAAGCCGTGACGGAGCATTAGTGACGTATTTAAGCCCCTATTTTTTTAATGAAAGATAGTACCTTAGCGTTTACAAGATCGTATATTTAATATATACATCTTACAAACTCTTTGTAGTGTCTTTAATTTATAAAAAAAGACAAGGTACAAAACTCTTTGGTAGCGTCATCTATTAGGATTTTAATCGTACTAAGTGGCGCATATAAAAATTGTATTCCTTGTTTGAAGCCGAGTAACTGCCGAAAGTTGTGGCTTGACCACTAGATGTCGCTACATGTATTAAAAAAACCACATAGTCTCTTACCATCCTGCAGTGTTGTACAAATGATAGGGTATGAGAAAGGTCCCAACCCGTAGTTCGAGAAGCCGGCTACTTTTACTGTATAGTTGGTATACTTCAGAAGAGCTTGGAGATACAGCTCTGTGTGTGGAGAGGTTATGTTCTGCCAAGGACCATCTGAAAGACAGAAGAAGGCCTATTAAAGAGGTGTGAATTTAAGGTTTCTCCAAAAACTTTATAAAACTGTGAAAACTTTATAAATATTTAGACAGCACGATCTAGTTCCAAACTATTTAGCGAGGAAAAATGTTAAGGAATATTTCGACCTGGCGGGAAGGTGTCACGGTGGATTAGTGGTCATAGCGTCTGGTGTACTTAACCAGAAGACGCAGGTTCGAATACTGCCCGCGGTTCAATTTTTCCTTTGCTAAAATAACTCTAAAGATTATTAGTATTGAAAATGAAAAAAAAAAAATACAAAAAGATATTCCTTAGAAATTTTCTCCACGGCATGTGAAGTCTACCAATCCGCCTTAGGCCAGTGTGGTGGACTATGTGATATGAGGCATGCATAGCACCTACCTACTTTATAGTGTTATTATATTTAAGTGCCTATGCATTTAAAATAATTATTTTTGCGTAATTTTTATTTTAGTTTAAGTACGGTCGGCAACAAAAGTCACTGAACGCAGCAAAATTTTTAAAACATCACATTTCCAAAACTTGTCAAGAGGTTTTTTCTATCAACGTAACCTAAATATTGAATGGTCATCTATGCAATCATTTCGCATAACCTTCACAGGTCAGTAACTTCATACTTATTAAAAATCAGATTGAAGATTGCAACAGTGTCTTTCGTTGTTGACTGTACCAACTTTCAAGATCTTTTTATCACTTTTTTTCTTTCCTTGTGATGTACTCTTACCTTCAGTACTGTAGTAGACAGAGTAGCCCAGCAACGAAGTGCCATGAGCAGTAATCGGCTGCCATGCCACTCTTAAAGATGATGAGGAAACTCCTCTACACTCAACACCCGACGGTGGTAGCTCAGGTGCTGAAAATAATTTATAATCAGAAGAAATTTACTTTTTATAAAATGACATAAGAAGTCTAGCATAGAAAGTCTTGAATTAACACAGGGGAGGCCTTTGCTCTGCAGTGGGAAGCTCAAAGCAGTGTTATTTCACTTCGATTTTCTGCAAGGCGGAGGTACTTCCCCAGTCGGGCAGCTCCAATTTCAGTGGAATTACTCCCACTATGCTCTATCTCTCTTAAAATATGAAAGAAGATTGATACATTTTAATGTTACCATCTTACCTCCTTCTCTTGTAGTTTGGTAGACAGGCAAGGAAAAGGGACCGTTTCCAGCGGAATTAAATGCACTCACAGACACCGCGTACCTGGAAAAGTATACATATATAAATGTGAGGTAAAATAATATCTACAGTTATCATCATCAACCCATATACTGTCCCACTGTGGGCACGGGTCTCCTCTCAGATTGAGAGGGATTATGCTATAGTACACCACGCTGGCCTAGTGCGGATTGGCAGACTTCACACACCGTACAGAAAATTTTCTAAGGCATGCAGGTTTCCTCATGATGTTTTCCTTAACCGTTTAAGCGAGTGATATTTAATTATTAATCGCTCCTCTCTTTCGCCTCTGACTTTTAGAATTCATGTGTGTACATGAATTTGAAAAGTCAAAGGTTCGATTCTTGGATCCTTGGTTTCGAACTCGAAACCTTTGACTTGGCAGTCCAATATCACTAGGCTATCACTGCTTTATACAGTTTAAAAGTCATCTTCCGAGCCTTTTCTCAACTATATTGGGGTCGGCTTCCAGTCTATCTAGATGCGGCTGAAACCAGTATTTTACAAGAAGCCTACAATCAGACCTTTACAACCTAATTTTTGGGTAATACCGATATCCTGAGGGTAGACTCGTTGTCAGGCTTTTTGGGATTCTGACTCCCACTGACGATTGTCATAGGTAGTTTGTTATCATAGGTTCGTATGACAACCGGGATCGACGGCTTAATCTGTCGGGGCTGGTCAGCTCTTACTGTCAATGGCTATCTCTTTAATTATTATTATTATTTTTCCTTTTCTGTTTAGTAGACTAGATTAATTCAATAGTACGCATCAAGCTGCATTGCTCTCTTGTACGTCTGACATAACAATGATTTATATTAATTTGATATCAGCAGACATTACTGAAATTATTACTATGATTATATATTATTTTTCTTATTATTTAATAATGTTCAACTATAACTGACTAACTGTAAATGTGAGTACTTTGTAGGCTAAATTTACATACTCAGCTTTGAACAGTCTGGTGGCTTTGAGCCTTTCTTTATGTGGCCTACGCAAATGTGCCTCTGATCTGGTATCGTCGTGCGACGGGTTGTTGAGCTCACTAAATTATGGTTGAGCTACACAATGACTGATGCATGCGTGCCGTCAGTTGGGACTGGTCTACTCAAAGCAGCTATGGCTCTTTCTTCAAAAGGCCATTTCAGACTTTGCCCTACATTGTAAGACATATATTTGTTACTATTCTATGTCTGGACTTTAAAAGAGACTATGATTCTCTGAGTTTGTTTCGGCGTTTCTTCTCAGAGGTCGTCAGCTAGGAAATGCCGGAGCCATCTAGCTTAAAAAAAAAGTGTAAAATATTGACTTGTAAAAGTGTCTTTAAAAGATCTATTTACAGAAATAAATATCATTTCATAAAAATATCATTTCATTTCATTTCAATCTCTCCGAGGCACGGAGGGGTCTCGATGTGTTGAGGATGGTCGCCCATCCACAGACAGACCGCGACTTTAATTACTTATTACTTAGCCACTTTGATGGTATGTATGTGTGCAATGTCTTTAATAACTTAAACTCACCTAATATTTTTAAGGAGTCCACTAAGCGTGGTCTCTTGTTTACCTTTTCTTGATATAACCTTCACCATTTTAGTCTGGGTGTCATTAGGGACTGAAAAAAGAAAGAAAGTTATTTTAGCGAAGGAAAATTTCGACTGCGGGTAGGATTTTATTATTTATTTATTGGTATACCAACAGCAATAATGATTTATATAGTCATTATTTAAAAAAGAAACCTAATAATAAGGGTGCTTATATGTATGCCCATGACATGTACACGCAGTATTCACAATAAATACAAAGAATACATATTACAGTATTACCTTAATTAATAGTGTGGTAGGAATGGAAAGGAAAGCAAAAAAAGGAAGTTATACAACGAAAATAAAAAAGAACATACCGTCAAACGGGGTGAATGGGAAAGCAGGGGTGAATCGAGACAGAACTTTGAAAGGGATTTTCCGGTTTAATTATTATAGTTTGATGCCAACAAGGTCTTTTAATGGTTTATTATAATTTAGGAACAATATTAGAGTCCCTTTTTTCTAACAAACTATTATAAGTAAAGCTAAAAATCCCTTTTAAAGTTTTATTTCGATTCACCCCTGCGTCCCTATTCACCCCGTTTGACTGTATCAATAAACAATTACTCAATGACAATGCGCGAGAGATACTACACTGACTTTATTGGCATCTAGAGGCTGCACTAACCACTTACTATCAGGGAGACCGTATGCTTGTTTGTCATAATATTACCACAATAACAAAAAAAACTCAGAAATGTGTTTTTTTTATTACCTGGATCTCCGCTAATCCTGGGCACAGCCTTCACATGGTACCCTTGCAGAAGTCCATTGTGGCTCTCCCTAGGTGGTGGCAGCCATGACACTACCAGCTCGCCAGGGTTTTCCGTCTGCTGGACTTGTACACCCAGAGGAGTCGAGGATGGAGCTGGAAATAGGAACCTCTATTTAAAAAATATTCTTCACTATTTTGGGACGACATTTTCTTACAATAGAAAGCTATTACGTCAATAAAAATGAAGATGGGATCAACAAAAAAAATTCATACACCCTGCTCGACCTGCAAATGTAATCGAGAATCTCCCGGTCAACCGCTTACTGAAGAAATAGTAAAAATTAACCCTCGCATACATAAAAACACCCCCACACAAACATTATAGATCAACATCCATACATACACACATACCCCTTACAAGCACCCTCCCCCAATCACATACACATATCCCTCCAATACATACCCCATTCATACATACTCTTACATACAAATCACTCTTACTACAGCCACTAAATATTAAGTACGGTACTTTTACCTTGTATTAAATATAACTTTTTGCTATTTAATTATATTTACGTTTGTAATTGTTAAATGTATCCGGAACAACTTTCCTTTCTACCTGGAGAGGGGCGTTGATAACCACAGTTTTAATACTATTGGTTAACTTCGTTTCAATCTAATTTTGTATTATTATTATCAATAACTAGCGTGACCATTAAACCAAAGTAGCTAAGCTGAAGTTATATCTACCTTCTTGCTGTGTACTGAAATGCACGGGCTGTGTGTAAGAACTTAGGTCCACTTGATTGCCTGAAGCAACCCTCACTCTGTAGTCTGTTGCTGGCAGCAAATCTCTGAGTTCAATACTCTGACGGACGTCATTGTCTTGCCTGTAAAAATGATGTAGAATTTTTGTAAGCCAATTATTATTAGAAGCAGTTCTAATGGGGAAAAAAATGTCATTTTTACACAACACCATCTAGTACCAAACTAAGCAGAGCTTGTATTATGGGTACTAGACAATGGATATAATACTTATATACTTATTTTTTTGTAAATACATACTTATAATACATAAGAAACACCCAGACAAACACAAATACTCATGTTTTGCCCACACAAATATTTGTGTCCTGTGGGAATCGAACCACTAGACCACAGACGTCGTCAATTGATTTTCAACTTTAATACAATACGATAAGAATCATATTCAATTGTAAAAAATTGACAGTTTTGGATAGCTTGACATGCTGGCGTCTGTACTATGGGTACCAGATAATGGATATAATACTTATATACTTTTTTCTCTAAATACATACTTTAATTTAAAAGAAACACCCACAAACACAAACACTTAAGTTAGTTAAACATAAATATTTGTATCTTGTGGGATTCGGCCCCACGACCTCGTAATCAGCAATGTGTCTACTAATGGTTCCTCAATAGGTTAAAAGATCTGTTAATAGAAATAAATATCATTTATTTTAGATTTCGAACTGGCTTTGCGATTTTCGGTTGTCGTCCGATTCTGACTCCTTATTACTATCCTTACCTCGTAATATTGATGCTCTTAGCGCTGTCCCACATCATGAAGTTGTTGGTCGTATACTGCACAGTGTAATACTGTACGTGGGTACTGATTGTATCTCTCCAGGACAGCTTGGCTGAGCTGCTGGTCACTGAGTCCACTTGTAGGTCTAGAGGAGATGTTGGTGGTTCTGAAAGGAGAAAGTCTTTAGTTATTTTGCCAGGATATAATAATATAGGTATGTCAGCTTATATTTGTACAGTGGTTTTTTTTTTTGGCAATCGAGTAGACGGATCGCCTGATGGTAAGAGATTTCCGCCGCCCATGGACACCCGCAACACCAGAGGAGTCACAAGCGCGTTTCCGGCCTTTAAAAGTGGTGTAGCGCCAACTAACGCGCTACATGAAACTACGAACAAATCCTGAATCGCGTAAGCAACATTCGCAACGCAAGTTGCGTATATACAACCGCCCGAAATCAACCGCTGGGCCGTGGCCCGCTAGGCAAAACGCCCTTTGGATGGAGGGGCAATACATCTCGCCTCGCCACAGTGTCTTACAAGAGGATACAGTGCCCGCCTCTATTAGCTGATAGTGGCCACCGGGGTGGCTTTAATGGGTAGGAATCCCACACTCCCCGGTCTAATCCCCTTAAACCTTTTGAAAGTTTCCCCCCGTAAACAAATAAAATGTAGAACATATTATATTCCCGGCGAAATACTGCTCTACTTTAAATTAAACATAACATACCATCATGCCTGCCAACGGAGGTGTTCCAATATACACAAACAGTTCGCCGGTATGTTCAAGTCCCATGTAATAGGAGGCGAAACTATTGCCATTAACCGGGCACACATCCAAACTCCAAGCTTCTACTGACGAAAATTTTATAGACAAACCTAATAATAATTTATTTGACCAGGGAATCGAATCCGGGACCTCTAGCATAACAGTTGTGCTTAGGATAGACCACTAGGATAACAAGGCAGTTTTACTTTAAGTGCTCCGCAAGGAACCGTTGTGTCTGCAGTGGGGAGACTTTCACCCTTATACTGCCAACCCAACTATTCCTGTTCCGCTTTACAGGATCGGGAACGCGCAAGTGATAACCCTGACGTTGCAAGCGTTTAAAGGCTACGGAACCGCTTACCATCAGGTGGGGCGTATGCTTGTTTTTATACCACTAAGGTAGCACTTAGTGGTATAAAAAAAATTAAGTGATAGCAGAACTCACCCAAAATATCTAAATGTACATTATAAGCAGCTACCCCATAAGGGTTGCTAGCCCTACACTCATAGGTACCGCCATCCCGGCTCTCGACATAGTTGATGTTTATCAAACTATTAAGACCATTATGCGTCATTGTTTCTGATACGGTGATTCTGAAAAAGAATAGAAATATTATATTAGTAGAATTTACCCGCAACTTCGTACGCGTAGACTTAGTAAAACAATTGTTTTCGAATTAATTTCATGGGATCAGAAGTACTCAATGTTAGTTCTGATCGCAAAATTGGTTCCGGAAAGTTCTTGCTTTTTTCCGAGATTGGAAGTATCCAACGGACCTACTACTTATTCACGACTATAACTTAGACTTAACTAAGCTGATCAAGCGATCTGCAAAGTTAAGCTACACTAGCCGCGGTCATTCTGTGGACGGGTAATCATTCTTAGCACATCAAGACTTCCCTCCGTGCCACGGAGAGCACGTAAAACTGTCGGTCCCGGTTGTCATGCGAACACCAGTCAGAAGCCCAAAAATCCTGACAATAACATTCTATCCTATGGTCATTCTATCATGGTTGAGTCGAACGACGCCGATACGCACGTCATACTCTTGAACGAGTGCCGTCTGTCGGGGCTGGTCAGCTCTTACTGTCAATGGCAACCTCTTTTTTTTTTCTCTGTTTATTATGCTAGATTAATTTAATAGTACACATCAAACTGCATTGTTCTCACGAACTATTCAGATTTAGACTGTAATACTGAACACTGTACCTAATCATGATTTTTTTTTGTTGAAAAGAGTGTCTATGGAGTTTCTTGCCGGTTCTTCTCCATAAGACCCACTTTTTGGAACCGTGCAACTAGTTTGACTTTTCAAAAGTGATATTTTAATGGTCTAATTGAAATAAAATATTTGACTGACTTTGACTACGGATATCGGTTTTGCCTAAACATTGGGTTGCGGAGGTCTGATGGCAGTCGCTACGGATTAATTTAGCAGTACTTACTCCAAAAATCAAACCTCAATAACCTAGTGATATGACTACTGAACTACCAAGTCTCGAGTTTGAATCCAAGGCACACCTCTGACTTTTCGAAACCATGAGCGTATTAATTAATTGGCATAAACGTTAAAGGAAAGCATCGTGAGGAAACCTGCATAACGTTAGAGATTTTCTCAATGGCGTGTGAAATCTGCCAACCCCTATTGGGCCAGTGTAGTGGACTATAGCCTAATCATTCGGAGAGGCGACTAGTGCCCAGCAGTGATGATGATGACTTCAAATTCAGAAATTAAGCTGAATGTCATATTAATGTTAGATCAACAAATCTTAGGTGTCTAAATTTCAAATAACGCCATCTCTGGAACAGTTTTGTAACTACTTTTGGGTCAACGAAATACAAATTCCCGCAGTGCCAGAAGGCTTTTTGTTACATCCTCACATGTGCAAAGCGATACTAGTTTTCAGTCATGACCGTTAGATGGCAGTAATAGAATGATTCTAATGCATCATGAATTGAATGGCAGAAACGCTGGAAAAACAGTTTACACCTTCCTCCCTACGAACAAAAGTTTATTTCCTTCAAATTCAAATCATGTGCGTATTAATAATTAATTGTTATTCGCTTAAAAAGGTGAAGAAAATTCATCGAGAGGAAACCTACATGCCTTAGGAATTTTCTCGATGGTGGCGTGTGAAGTCTGCCAACTCGCACTAGGCCAGCGTGATGGACTATAGCCAAATCCCTCTCAATCTGTAAGGAGACCCGTACCCAGCACTGGGACAGTGGGTAGATATATGGGTTGTTGATGATGAAGCAAGTCATAATTATGTTTCCATCATAGTTCACGTCATAATAGTTTATATAATGAAAAATGAAAATGAAAAGGTTTACGAAAAATGATGTGTATTAAAACAATACCTTGATGATGTAAAATCGACGGGCTTCCCATCCAGAGACCACTTGACCCTGATAGGGTTGTCGCCCAAAGGTCTGCACGTCAAGGTTACCGGTAGGCCCATCTTGGTTGTCAAGTTCGCGCCAACTGATTCGAAGTGCACCGGCTCTAGAAATCATTTTGGAGTTGAAATGTAAATTGCGAACTTTTGTTTTAAGTAAAAAGTAACACGGTTACATCTGTTATTCCCCGGAAGATTAGGCAAAGGTGTGATGCGTGATGTACACCCCTATTTTACACTTTTTTGTACAAGACGTAAGCTGGCAAACAAACATACGGCCCACCATCAGGTGCTGGCAGTATGCTTGTTTGCCAGCTTAGTTAACGATTAGTCAAGTTAAAGTTAGTTAACGGTAACCGCTTACCATAAGGCAAACGCTTACCGTAGCCTATAGACGCTTGCAACACCAGGAGTGTTGCGCCTTGCCAACCCTGTAAAATGGAAGAAGAATAGTTGGGTTGGCAGTTTAAGGGTCAAATTCCCCCCACTACCAGCCAACACGTTTCCTCGCGGAGCACCGGCAACCTCGCTCACTATTAAGAACACAACACAGCTTAAAGTAGTGTTATTTCACTTCGATTTTCTGCAAGGCGAAGGTACTTTCCCAGTCGAGCTACGCCGCTTTGAGTGGAACTATTCCCTCTATACCCGACCTCTCTTGAAACATACGTTTATACACGTAATGATAAAGGATCGATGAGAGATTTTATCGTCTTACAGCCTAAAGAATATACTTCTACTCACCATTATCAAAAATTTCTTTTATGGGATCAACCATGAAGTGCATAAACAAACAGCTACATCCTTCATTTTGTCGAGGGACCTGAACTTTTTTCTAAGAAACGGCACTCATTTTTTTTTCAAAATTTCCGACTTAGTCCCACATTATCTAGTAGAAATAATATTGAAATAATGGTTTCCTTTCGGCTGTAAGACGACGAAAAACACGTCGTATACTGTGTTTTTATATTTATTTATTGAAGTTACGCCCTACACATACCGACCCTATGAAATAAGAGAAGAGTAAATAAAGCTCATGTTACCACTCTCCATACACTTAATTGTACCCAACAATCGATCAATATGATTGATTGGTTTAATATTATTATGAAATGTAATACGTATTCAGTAAGTCATGGATACATTTGTTTACAATTGGATTATTTTACCTCACTACAGATATTCTATTATTCCTGTCCCTTCTTAGATTATAAATCGTTGGTGATACTCCAATACCGCGTAAGTAATACTTTTCCATAGGACCTAACTTTGTATTAAATAACGAAAATTAGGTCTTACAGCAAAGTGTTTGTTACGAGGTATTGGAGTATCACTGATGAAATGAGCTGTCTGTCTGTTATGCTTTCACGCCTAAACCAATAAACCGATTTTAATTATATTTGGTACAAAGATAGATTAGACCTTCAGGAATGCGGGTGAAACCGCGTAATAGCTATATATATATAGTATATATCCGTACGTGGTAAAAATGGTAAAAACAGTGTAGAAATCGGTTGACCGACCGATATTTGGTTGATGTCAACGGGCTTGGTCGTGAGCGCATCCCTCGCGACAGGCTGCGTCCGTGGTCGGCGTCGACTGTCTGGAACGCTGTCAGCCGACAACAAAAATCTGTTGACCCGACCAAGGACACGATAGTCGGCGGTTGATGCCTATCGTGTAGAAGGCCTCTTAAAAATCCTTATCCCATATCAATTTATAAAGATGTAGAAATCATACACCTTTAGCAATTTATACGGGATAAGATTGATCATGCTGTTAGAGTTCGTCGCGGTAACACTGAATTGCAAAATAATCTGACGCTTCGCAATAATATGATAACGTTATTGCGTTACGTTTTTAAGGATAAATATAACCAGTGAAATTACTGGGAATAAAGTCTCAAGATGATAACGTGCGAGTGATACCACTGATGTTGCTGGCGTCTATAGTCTACGATAAACAAGCATACGAGCCGCCTGATGGCAAGCGGCTAGCTTGCCATCAGGCGGCTCGTATGCTTATTTGACATCTTAACACAATAAAACAATTTATATAAAAAACCCACCCCAAAAGTGATTCATACTTAAAAATACGCATTGATTAAAAATCTATGATAAAACTTACTATTAACACTGATCCATAAATTCTTATTCAGCGCATCGCCTACACCATTTTCAACATTGCAAGCGTACATTCCATCATCAGAGAGTGATACTACTTCAATAATAAGTGTACCATTAGGATAACTCATTACTCCTCCACCAGCTAAGTCAAGAACTGGTCGCCAGATTCCGAGAGTTGCTGAAAATTTTAAGTCAAATATAGTATAATATTGTTATTAGCAGTGAGCTCCCTAAATTATCATCGAGCTACACAATGACATAGGTCATCAGTTAGGTAATGCCACTAAAAAAAATTACTTAAAAAAATTAAAATTAAAAAAAAATGTACGAGTAAAACATTAACTTGTAAAAGTGTAATTTTTCCTTCGCTAAAATAACTGCTGGTATATAGAAGCTCAGGATACAGTCCCTCCAGTGGGGACATAAAAGAGGCTAAATGAAAATAATAAAAAAAAATCTTAGCATGGAAGATGCAAAAAAACATACAAAAAGATATTGTAAGTGGTTTTAAAAGATCAATTTACAGAAATAAATTATCATTTATCAATTAAATTGGGATAAGTGCAATTGGATGATAACTTCTTCTTCTTCTTTCATTAGCCTTAATCCAGCCTCTAGAGGCTGGTCCTAGGGTCAGCTCTTCTATAATTGCTTCTGTCCTGCGTGGCTGCGCCATCTGCTTTGCTTCGCTTCAATTTCTTTTAGACGGTCGTTAACCAAGTAGGATAATGACAAATTCAAACTATTTTAAAGCTCCGTGTAAATAGAATATTAGTAGGTATTCTAAACCTAGATTTTTGGTAATACAGATAAGGCCATGTTCGACAGAATTATATGAATACAAAAAAGTTTATAGTAAAAATATTTATTGAATAGAAAATTATAAGTTTTCATGTTTATATTTTATATTTCTTATTGTTACGTAACTGTTAATTTTATTCGGGACACCTCAGCGCAAATAAATTTATTTTCTTTCTATACCTTTTCATTCAAAAGTCTAATCTCGGTGTTTTCTTCCACAGGTAAGCTCTAGCAACTTTATCATTATGTTTGGCTTCACTTGGGATTTAAGGTACCTTTTTTTTTAATTTGTTTGTAAAAAGTATTTAACTTACAGTAATCATTTTCGTTGTAGGTAATAATTGTTTTAGAATTTCTATTACTTCAAAAATCTGTTTTCCGTTTTGAAACTATTATAATGCAAACCTAACGATTCAGCTCTTGAAAGCAAATCGAAACAAAACAGTACAAATACTTACCATCCCTCTTCATCCAATGTATTTGCGGTGTCGGGTAACCGTTTGCATTGCAATACACTACACCCCGCTGTCCCAATAGTAGCGACGTGTTTGTTGGTTCTTCTATCCATTTAGGTGCGACTGTAAAGTAATTTATATACGTATTATATGTGACAATTTTGTTCTAATATTTTACTAATGTGGCTTTCGTGAGCACTGATTTTATAAAACAAAAGGTTCAAAAAGCTTTAAATTTTTTCTTGTAATTTTTAAAACAGAAATAAACGATGACTGCTCTCACTGAAGAGTTGGCCATTTGGCTTAATACCAAAACAACAATAAAAAAGAAATGTGTTTGTTTTTGCGTTTAAAATTAATTGATATTAATTGAATGTAGGGTTTAGATTTAAGTAAAGCGTTTGACTTCATACCGTTGATATAAAGATCCGCTGTCTGATTTACTTTACCAACATGATTGGTCGCTATACAGGTATATTTTCCGCAATGTTCTAAAGATACGCGTTTTATTATCAAAACGCTAAATAATTCTGAACTCCTTTCTGTAATCTGAAAAGGTAAAATGGTGTTACCCAAGGTGGCATCTTAGGGCCTACCTAGATACATTTATACATCATTATAAACTGCATTTTGTTTTGCATCAGCATGGTTTTTCGTTGCGGCTATTTAGGGCATGACATCTACCGATGGTGGCATAGTCCAGGCATTTCATCTAACCAAAATCTTGCACTCTAGATGCAATATAATTATTGTGAAGTATTGTGTAACAATTTTGATCCTGCAGCTAGTAGTATATGTTTTAGTGTACACAGTATAAGATCTTTAGACTAATAAAAAAAGTATATAGACTTCTTTATAGAATAATATTTCAAAGTATAAATAATTAAAGGGCATATATTTATCAGGATATTTAGAAATTATTTAGCAAATATATCGCCTACCTTTAGAGCAGTGGGCAATTTTTTCCCATCTTTTAACCAAGAGAAATAAATAGGAGGGTCCCCGCTGATAATGTTGCAAGTTATTTGGACTATTTGACCTTCCTTCAGGCCACTACCTACTCGGAGTTCATCCAGCTCTGGTGCTTCTACTACTTGAATTTCAAATGACCTGGAAAAGATAGTTACGCCATGATTTTTATGAAGAGGAAATGAAGATAATTGTATATTATGATACTCCGATAGATATTAAAATATTGAAATGTGCTATTATTCCATTCAAATGATTTTTAGTATGGAAACAGATAGCTACAAAATTAAATATTTTGGCCTATAGCGACCTCTTATCTAATGAAGAAAGAAACTTATAAATAAACTCAATAAGAGCAAAATAGGAAAACTAACTATGGATAATACAAAATAATATAGGAATATAATAATATTGGAAAATTATTTTGGTCCATAGTAATAGCATCGAACTCTTTAACATCTAAGTAAAAATTACCTTCTCGCCATTTCTCCCGAAGGACTAAAAACTATACAAGTATATGTATCTCCGTTCTCTTCTTTAACAACTCTTTCTATGTTGAGTACTCCATCTGCTCCTGATTCAAAGATTTGCCTTTTCTTACGTTTTCTTCTTGTGTTTTTACTATTGTTTGAAGTCGTGGAGTATGTTCGTTTATATCTTGAGTGTTGTGGTAACGCTGAGCTAATGATCTTCTTGCCTTTATGTTCCCATTCTAGTTTACTGAAAATATTTTATATCAAAACTCATTGATACAACTCTACCCAATAGAGAGCAAGTGACTACAGCAAACAATTTTATTCAATCCCTCTTACAAGTGAAATGTTTTTTTATGTTGCCTTGTGTGAATCATTGTGCGTACAAATCGACACTAATGAAAGTATTTTTAAAATATCTATTTGCAGAAATAAAATACGTTATCTATCTTATCCACCACCAGGCAAATCAATAACTTACTCTAGAGGGACCAAAAAGCTCATATTTAGCTGCTCCCCCGATTTAAATTCATATTTAGAACCTATAGCAGCTTAGTCTGTATCACATTATGAAACATCAAGCGGTTTATTTAGCTTTTCATGGTGGCTTGAATCCGCTATCTATGGAGCTATAAGCTGACCTTGTACAGTATAGAGCTTTCGTACACTTAAAGGTCAATTTATACTGAAAATGTATGTAGCCTACTAGGACTTCACGTTCATAAACATAGAAACTAATCTGAGACAATAAAATGTACAGTAGATATATTATGCTTTAAAACAACATCACGTTAGATTTTATTTATTAAAATACCTGATTGGATATCCATAGTACGGACATCTTAGCTTCAATGATTCTCCACTTTGAACTTTTATCGGTGGAAGCGTCCTTATGTATGGGGGCCCTGAAAAAGATTATATATTAGCCGTTGATACCGCGAGACGTGAAAAACATGTTGAAATGTTATAAAACATATCTATTATTGTAAGTCAATAATAATAGATGTAATTTTAGCATTAAATTAACATTAAAGTAGCGGTCGGTTCGGATAACAAATCAATCACTAGATTTGCTTAATAGAGATATGATTTTGACATTACTTGTTATGTCAAAATTCTATCTCCAGTAAGCAAATCTATTATATTCAATTTAAAGGCAAAAATATTTGAAACCACCGTAAGAAGTTGTCAGAGAAAAACCTAGATTTTAAGATGATCTTAACAAAAAGGCAAAAGTTTCTAAAAAGTATTGACATAAAAATCTCATGATCATTAAAAAATAATAATAAATTTTGAGTCAACTTATTTATTTATCATAAAATAAGAAAGAAGTCATTTACGCACCCACAATATTTTTTAAGTACAACCTATATACATTAAAATTAATTGTAAGTTGGCACGTTGGCTCCAAATCTCTGCACATCATTGCTTTGAAATTTTGAAAAAACATTGCAAATACTTGCGTATTTTTTATTAGAAATCTTAGGAGATACACAAAAAAAGCATGACCGTATAAAAATATTATTTAATCTATATAAGTAAACTTAATAATTATAAAGCTGAAGAGTTATAGGCTATATAACATCATGCTATGTCCAATAGGAGCCGAGCAGAAAGGAAATTAAAAACAAGCTTTCTTTTATCCGCCGTCTTGGATGTTCTGCCATGTTGGATTTAGAATGACGTCACACAGATAACCATGAATCATCATGCAAACTAAACGTGTATACAAAGTTGCAGCTCAATCACTTGCAGATATCTGCTTCAAAATTGAGTTGCAAGATTCCACTCCAAACATTGCAAATTGATTAAAGGCTTGTAAAAACGCGGGAAACACCGCGAGGCGCAGCTATATAAAAGATAAAATTAAGGGCAAATAAATATCATCCTGTCATAGTAGAATATTATTATATTCTTTTAGATAATTATTAGAGGTTTTATTAGGTAACTTACCAAACACATCGATCCTTGCAGAGTACTTAGTACTGGACTCTCCTTCGAAAGCTAAGCATGCGTATAAACCTCCATCTTCCACTCTTGATCTTGATATGTTGAGATGGGAGACCACGCCAACGCCTGATGGAGACATCATTTGACCCAAAGTGTATCTGAAAAGTGTAATTAACACTGCAGATAATCCAGGCGCAAACGCTATATTTTTCTGACTTTGACAAGGCATTTCTTCTCCGTTTATGAATATTCTTCGCCGTCTTTCCAGATTCCGCGTTCCGCAAGACCTAGAGAGATATATGTATCTCTCTCTAGAGAGATAATTATATTATATCTCTAGACAGAGATATACATGACTTTTTTTATGTTAAGTTATCTCTACGTTATATTCCAATTAGGTTTCCTTCATCGGACTACCAGACGCAGAGAGGGCTTTCACCCACGTGTGGTCGAATTTCCACCACAACGCACGAAGCGGTATGCTGCATCTTTTCTTGTACGTACCGCAAACGAGTGGAATGCTCTCACTGCGTCTGACTGACTCATATAACCTTGGCGTCTATAGTAAGAGTGAACAGCATTTTCTAGGTAAGCGTGTTCCATCTTCGACCTCGTCGTCGCTTACCATCAGGTGAGACTAAAGTCAAACGCAAACCCATCAACAATAAAAAAAAGGTTTGCTGCACGTTAAAAAATAATAATAAAAACGTTTATTTCTCACCACAAACCAAAAAGATACGGACAGTAACAAAAGAAAACTAAGATTGAACAACTAGTAACACAAGTAATACAGGTCACCAGGTAACCACCTCTTTAAAAAAAAATGTTTCATAAATATTTCTGATGCTTGTCAGGAGTTCTGGCCGTACATTTAGCACTGTAACAGTAGCCCTAATTTAGTTGAATAGTTCTTTCGCAGCGAACTCTTAAAATTAAAAACGAATTTTTAATAGTTCTTATAGTACGGAAAATCGGCATGGATCCTCCGCTACCTGGCAGAGTACTTCTACCGAATAAAAACCGCACTTCGGTTTAAAGAATTTTATTTCTCCAAAGAACATTTTAGATAGAGTACACTTATTATGAGAAACTAAACTAAATTGTAATAATAGATTTAGTAGAAACGATAAATGTTCGATCTGCCTTAGATACATAGGTTCATAGATAGTTATTTATGAGGTACATCATTAATTTATTTTTTAAAATATTTAGAGAAGCAGAATATTTTGGGCAGTTTGTTAAATAGTTAAGCTCCCTCAAATTGTATATTTCTCTTTCCATACAGGGTCTTTTTTTTAATCTTTTACCATACAGGGTTCTGATCATGGGTAATTCTTGCCTCCATTTGCCATATATTCATGGCCATGGGATCCGTGAATTCACCACAAACACGACAGGCAGCTGTAGCCAGCCTTATTCTCATTTTTATGTACCCAAACTGTCCCCACAGCTATAAATTTTAATCAACCATTTTTAGGAACGAAAATAATATTTGCTATAAAAATATTTGGCAGTGTGGTAATTACTTGTTTGTTTAGGTACTCGAACAAACTACCAAAATTGATTCCGACTGGATATTCGAATTGAAATTGTGCTAAACTTTGGGACTCAATATTAAAACTGGTCGCTGTATCTAGTTGTGACAGGATTGCCAAACCATGTGTGTGTGTTATTTATTTATTTTATATTTTAGGAAAGCTTACAGATCAGTAACAATTATTGGTCAGGAACAATAATTATGTTACAAAAATTGCTAATAACAAGCTTCCACATGTTTTAGTGTTACTACCCTATTTCATTTCTTTTTTTGAATTTCAAAGCCCGTATGAATATTTTCCGCCGCTAAGCTGCGCCAACTGCGGTCAGTCTATGGATGGGTGACCATTACTAACACATCGAGACCATTCCGTGCCTCTATGGCACGTAAAGTCGTCGGTTCCAACTGTTAAGCAAACACTTATGACAATTTTTAGTGAGAGAGAGATTGCTTGTGGGTAAGTTAAGCTGCGCTAACGCTGAGTCTATGTAGTCTGTCGGTCCTGTTGACATACGAACTCCTTTGACCATCTTTAGTGGTAGTCAGCAACCCAAAAAGTCTGACAACCAGTCTGTCCTGAGGATATTGGAATTGCCCAGAGATTGGGTTGCAGAGGAGGAGGAAAAAATACTGATATTCAGCCGCAAATATATTTGGAAAAAGACTGAGGATTAAATGATGTGATGGGTAGTTGATAGTTCTTTATTCATAAACCTCTGTTAATAGCAGGCTGGAGAAAGGCTCCGTCGGTCGCCCATTGCACTTGGCCCTCGAAATGGATCCGACACTGGACGTCCGTGGTGGAATTGCGGATCATGCGAAAGCGATTCCCGTGATCCCACTACTATGCGGAAGGTGGAAGTGGTGCTGGTTTTAGTCGGTATGCTGGGCTACTAGGAGAGCCTGATATAACCGTCCCGCGTCCCCGAGGCGGCATGCATAAGGTGCATTTCCCCACCCGAAAAGAAAAATAAGCCTGGACGAAGGCTACGCCCAAGTCCATCTGAACTGCTTTTCAGGTCGGAAAATCTCCAATTATCTAATCTCTAATTAATCTCTAATTACTTTAACCAATTCTTAGCCAACTTTTTACTGCAGCTTGCTGAGTCTGCAAACTATATTAATTATTCCTGTTCTTCTAATTACCACCTTTTTTCAAGATTTTCTCATCTAGAAACTTAAAACTTATCTCACTTAATCAAATGGCCCACTGAGCGACATTAAAATTTTTTAATTAGGTAATTATTCAGAAAAAAGTTTATATATTTTATGTGATGGTAAAAAATTGCTATTTTTCTTTGGTACTTAAGCAGTCCTTGTGAAAATGTATGGGAGGCCTTCGTTCAGCAGTGGACGTCCTATGCCTGATTATGAATAATTATGTTAATCAATAAACTAGTTCTTGAAATAAAACTACTTTTTACGGATTTTATCGCGTTATATTGATTAATATTAATCCCGAAGTTTCGGACCCTTATAGCGTCCACGGTCATTAAATCAAAATCCAGGCCTACAAATGTAAGACCAAAGGATACGACGAGCTCCTTTTGCGTGAAACGGATTGCCAATAATTAATAAAAAATTTGGGTAGCTGGCAGTAATTATATCAACAATACGCCCACTACCTCAGTCTACCCATGGACGCTGTTATGGGTCCGGAACGTCGGGATTAATCATATCAATATAATGCGATAAAATCCGTAAAAAGTAGTTTTATTTCAATGTTTAATATTCATGTAAGCGTCAGAAAATGATAAACTTGTTCTTACCTTTGATCAGTATTTGACGATATGACGACACCGTCTCTTTCCCAAATAAACCTAGGAGGTCTGTCAGCTGTGGCTGTACATTGTAGACTAATCTAAAACATACATAGCTAAGTTATCAATTGCTTAAATGATGAAAAGAGATAACGCTATACAGGATTAATAGCACTATCCTTCTCATACAATGCTACAAACTGCTTTAAAGCTCTTCAATATATCGCTAATCTGAATTGGATTTCTATTAAATTAATTTTATTTGTCTGAACTATTGATTGGTACTTTTGTTATGTATTCCAATTCTTCTTAAGTTAGCATTTCAGTGTGATCATGAGCTGTGACTATCACAATAATAATTGTGTATAAATATTAACATAGTTAACAATTTACGTATTTACGTAACTATATTAACGTAGTCATCAGGGTGACAGCTCTCTGCCTTTTATCTTAGTAAAAATTTTAAGTCGGTTGGCAATAATTTAGCATTATGCCTTTTTTTTGGTGTGCAGCAATCCTCATGAATCAAATGCCACTTGGGATAGACTCGTACCGATTAAAAACCGCACTTAGCTTTCCGTTGCCCTAGGGCCATAATTAAGCGCCGGAGGGCGCAGACAGACCTCCGGCCTCCATGAGCTGTGGCCTGCGGGCGGTTGAATTGGGGGACTCTGCCGCCCGACCAGACAATGGCCCCAGTAGGCGGCACGCTTTTAACGAAGCGTGCCTAAACAGTATGCGAGGAGAGGCCTCGCTTATCGACGGGGTCCAGCAACAGTGGACCACAGCCTGTCATGGTCGTGGCGAATTTCGCGGATCCCATGGCCATGACAATAGAGCAGGTGAAGGCAAGTGCGGTTTTTAGTCGGTATGAGTCCGACAGACCCTGCCACCTCCCCGGGTGGCGGAGGATCCATGAGGATTTTCCGTACTATAAAAAAAAAGGGCCATAATTAAAGGCCTAGGCCTATAATTATAGCCATGCGATTCGTTGTATTCACCAAGACTATGAAGGCAGGCTTTCTGCCTAGAGTAGTGGACATTCATCTCATATAATTAACCTATCCTACTCATATTATAAATGTGAAAGTTTGTGAGGATGGATGAATGGATGGATGGACAGAAGTTATTATTTCACGCTAAATCTTCTGAACGGATGTTGATGAGACTTTACAGTATTATTATTTACACACCAGAGTAACATATAGGCTATAATTTATAACGATCTTGAGTTAATTAGCCAAATTACAATTATAATTAAAAGTAACTTTTCCACGCGGACGAAGTCGCGGGCAGAAGCTAGTCTACAATATAATTCGTGAAAGCTCTTTTAGCGAACTGTTAGATCATTACAAATGACATAAAAAATAATTAGATAGTTGGTACACTCACCTCTTCACCTGGAGTGACCACTTTCTCACTAAAATGCTGTGTGATGATAATATTGCTTGATCCAAGATCTCTTTTATGGCGTATAAACTGCACTTCTGAAATATATAAAATGAAATTAATAACATCATTTGCTGTTCCACTACTAGGCGCGGGTTTCCTATCAGAATTATTACTATTAGATTTTATACCCGCTGACTAAATACTAAGCACAAGGTCACTCAGTGGACTATGGAGAGAGCTATGCTTGAGATTTCTCTACGTGACCGAATCAGAAATGAGGAGATCCATAGAAGGGCCAAAGCTGGCGACATATTTTTCTTCTCTTCGTGTCGAGGGTAAATGCATTTTTTATATTACTTGAGCCCAGTAGGTGGTCACGTTAATTACGGCATCAGTGGCATTCTTTAGATCCTCAAAAGTGCAGGTGTACGGGCATTTTGGGCACTCCAGTAACTGTAGCATGGTCTGGTGGGGGCACCGCTTGCACTCATCTGATCTATGATCCGACATAGCTGAAAGGATTAGCTAGTTTAAGTGGCAGCGGGTGAGCCACATTGCTCGTAGAACTGATGACCTATGGGGGGAAAAGGTTCTCGAGTGGAGACCACGCACCGCAAGCAGCGTAAGACGGCCTCCAACGAGATGGACCGACGATCTGGTCAAGATTGCCCGGTGTCGTTGGATGCAGGTGGAATATAACCGATCCTTGTGGAATTCTATGGAGGAAGCTTTTTTCGGCAGTGGACCTCATGTGGCTGATATGATGAAGTGCTGGTCATCAGACTTCACATACTGTCGAGTCAGTTTATGCATGTGAATTTCCTCACAGTAATTTTCCTTCACCATGATAATTTTATATGTAGATATTAGTTCATCATCAACCCATATACTGTCCCACTGCTGGGCAAGGGTCTCCTCGGGATTAGGCTATAGTCTAGTATAATAATATAATAGTATATAGATGTTAGTTATTGTATCTAAATTGTTAAGAACTGGAACGCTGACCTCTACCGTCTTGAAGGCTGGTGCTAATGACTGCGACAGTTTTTTACTACGATAAATTATTTGAGTTTTAATTAATATTTTTAAGATCCATTTTTCTTGATCAATTTCATAATATTCTTAAAAAAAATATATTATTATTATCTGGAATTTAATTAATTTTGCTAACTAAAGAGAATATGAACCTTATTGTAATGTATTAAAGTTTAAAATCAATCAAAGAAATTTGACAGATTGTAGTAGCTTGATGTGCTGAGGGTCTACTCCCTATCTCCGTCATCGAAGTTACGAGCCGTTCGAAAGTTCTCCGAAACTTCGGAGTCCGATAAAACAAGTGTCAAATTAAATTTTACGAACGTGTAAAAAAACATCGAGAGTAGGCACAACTGTCAAATTGTGTTGTCATTCATTCTTAGTTCGGGCCCCGAACGAATCATCCGTCTGTAGGTGATACGGAGTAGGAAACGCCCGTAACTAAGGTCGAAACTACGGACTTCGTGCTTAGGGAGTAGACCCGCCCTGGCCTCTGTACATTATTTTAATTGTATGTTTTCTGCTGTTCTATTTTTGCTTACTAATAATAAGCGTAATGATTTTGTAATATTTTATCTTTATATTTATCTGTCTCTTGTAAATCTGTATTTATACAGACCTAAATTTGCCCTAAATTTTCATAACAATAGGGATATTGTAGTTTTCACTACAATAATTTCAACTAGGTTTGTTATCTACCTATTTGAAATTATTGTACTGAAAATTTCAAAGACTTATTTGCGAAAATTTGTCAATTTAAATTTAGATTTTAATACGTACGCTGACTTTCAAAATCATTGAAACGATGTGCCTTTTGATCTGTATTCTTATTCTTAGTTGACCTGTGAAAGAAACAGACATAAAATTATATATTTTTATTCTCTTATACCTACTTGACTGTGTGGACCACATACCCTGGGGAAGGATATACACTACAGATCAGTAAAACTCAGAAATTTAACTGACTATATTTATTTTTATTTGACGACCTCTATGGTCTAGTGGTACGAGTACCAGACTGCTGATCATAAGGACATGGGTTCGATTCCCACAGGACATAAATATTTATTTCATCATCAACTCATAAACTGTCCCACTGCTGGGCACGGGTCTCCTCTCATATTGAAAGGGATTAGGCTATAGTCCACCACGCTGGCCTAGTGCGGGTTGGCAGACTTCGCAAACCGTCGAGAAAAATCTCTAAGTTATGCAGGTTTCCTCACGATGTTTTTCTTCACCGTTTAAGCGAGTGATAATTATTTATTAATACGCACATGAATTCGAAAAGTCAGAGGTGCGTGCCTTGGGTTCGAACTCGAGACCTTCGACTTGGCAGTCCAATGGTCATACCACTAGGCTATCACTGCTTTTTTTAATATTTATATAATAAATGTATATTTTTTTGTGTTTGTCTGGGTGTTCCTTATATATTTTAAGTATTTATTTACAAAAAAGTATATTGTATTATATCCATTGTCTAGTACCCATAGTACAAGCTCTACTTAGTTTGGTATTAGATGGTCCTGTGTAAAATTGTCCAAGAATAATTATTTATTTATTCCTTTGACATAATATTTTGTTGTGTCACCATTCTATTTAATGATTTATGCCTCATTTTGGTAAAGACTCGTATCGAATGAGGCTGGTCAGTAGGCCAGCGGCAAGTAGGTATTATTGTAAATCTTACTAATTGTGGCTGAATATGGTACGTCAAAACTAAAAAGGTTTGTAACATCTGCCTGCTCCAAGGTAAAACAATCCCAAAGGTTGTTAACAAGGGCCAGTTACTACAATAGGTATAGAACTAAACTACTATGTTGCGAGCCCCTGACTATAAATTCAAATTGAGAACAAATTATGCGGCGGCATGAACGCACCATGTACGGTAATTTCATTAATCTAAGTTTAAATTATGCATAGTTAACTTAACTACTGTTAAACTGCGCCCGTTAGTAATTACAATTTGTTACAGTTTATTTTGTTTGTTGAAGGAAATTTTGGGAAATTGCGGTTCTGGGAAAATGTTGTAACTAGATTTACTAGTCGTATGCTAGTTAGTAGTAGGTATAGCAATAGGTTCATCCCCCTATTACATGGGATCTAAACATACCGGCGATTTGGTATGGTATATTGGTACACTTCTACCAAGTCCTTCGAGAAATACAGCCGTAATGGTATGTTTAAGAAAATGAAAATATGCTGTGATGGTTTGGGCATGTCGAGAGAATGAATGAAAGGCGACTAACAAAAGGGACTTACATGGTGAATGTCAGTGAAACCGCCGAGAGGGGATGCCCTAGAAAAACTTACGCAGACCTTATTGGAGGGGTTCTTCAAAAAGGTCAGGTGCGTAGTACTCGCAACCGGCGTGTGTGTATGACAAGATGTATGAATGTGGTCGAAGCATAACAAGTATGCAAAAATCATAGCAATTGGCTTTCTTTAGTTTCTGCCTACCCCCATGGGCAAAAGGCGTGAGTGGATGTATGTATATACATTTATATAGAGAATGAAAATACGCTATGACCAATTAAAGTTATATAAATACTGCTTCAATATCACACCCAACACACATTTCGATATTACTGGTCGTGCCAATGCATAGTAATATCGACTTCAACGAAGTAGTTGTAGAACCACCAGTTGTTTGCCGGTCTGTGCAGACGGAACACTAAATCAACAATTACCTATTATCGCGCGTTGTGAAAGGGGGCTAGACGGAAAAAAATCTTACGAAAAGTTGTCACGACACTTTTTTCGAAATTCAAATATTGTTGACAAGCATTCAAATATTATTGAGTGAATGACAATATTTGAATTTCGCGCGTTGTGAATTCTTGAGTGTATACAGGTTTTTTTATTTTTAATTATTAAATTTTAATGAAAGGAACTTCGTTCCATCCGGGTGTCCCTTGACACCTCTCAAGTTTTTTTTTTCTGCATAACATACCTTGTACGTTATGTAGAAAAAAACGACATAATTCGCGCTTGTATTTCTCGAAAGGTTAGGCAGTGGTGTACCAATTTACACCCACAGTTCGTTGATTTGTTCAGGTTCCACGTAATAGAGGGCCTATTGCAACTGACGGCCTCTGTGGTCTAGTGGTTCGAGTACCGGACTGGTGATCATAAGGTCGTGGGTTCGATTCCCACAGGACACAAATATTTATGTGATAAATATAAAATGTTTGTGTTTGTCTTGGTGTTTCTTATATATTATATGTATTTATTTACAAAAAAAAAATATAAATATTATATCCATTGTCTAGTACCCATAGTACAAGCTCTGCTTAGTTTGGGACTAGATGTTGTGTAAAATATCCCAAAAATAGTATTATATTATTATTATTAATTATCCGGATACAAATCCAATTTTTGAACTGCTACTAAGAATTTCATAGAAAAATCCATCGTAAATCACGTAAGGACTCTGGTGCCAAAAATAATGGATATTACAGTGTCTGTTATTTATTACTTGAGAGGTAACAGACCGGGATAAAATCTAAAGTTCAGACTGCTAATGAAAATTCTTACAATTACAGAGAACACAATGCCTAACCTGCGAACCGAATTAGTGTTCTCACTCTCACGACTTCCAGCAATGCATAATGAGACAATTAAGAGAATAAATGAATATTCGGCCACTTTTTGTCGCTTGATTGTGTTTTAAAAGTTGCTCGTCTATACAGGTTCACAGTAAAAACAACTGTGCTCACTTCCCTAACTCCTACTGATGTGTTTGAGTTGTGCAATGCAAAATGTTGATGAGTTTACTTGGGGTTGGAAAACTAGAAGTAAATTTACGAAGTTTGTGTTGTAAGTGATTCTAATGTAAATGCATTTGTTGCAAAATAACTCATACATTTCGGGTTGCAAGTTTATTAAAGTCTTGTTTTGTGCACTTTTGACAAAAGACGCAGCGCATGACATCTGCGTCTTGTGGAATGCCTACAGGCTGTTCATGAAAACTGGTTGATGTATATGTTCGGTTGAAAGGGAACCATTTGTCGTGATTGTGAATATTAAAACGGCGTATCCACTTGTCGTGGCAAAACACATGGTCGGGGCCAAGTTTACGGATCCCATGGCCATGACTATAGAACAAGTGAATAAATAAATAAAACTTTATTATCACATTCAGTTGTGCTTATATCGTGTGTGTGTGTGTGTGTGTGTGTGTGTGTGTGTGTGTGTGTTTGTGTGTGTGTGTGTGTGTGTGTGGTGTGCGCGTGCGTGTGTGTGTCTGTGTGTGTGAGTTGTGTTTGTGCGTGCGCGCGTTTCTTTATTATAATATGCCAAGTGTTAATAGGTGTCGGGACTCGGGACCAGCCGTGTGAGGGAATCTAGACATCAGACGAGCAAAAGCGGCCCACCTGATGGTAAGTGGTAACCGCCGCCCGTGGACATCAGCAATGTCGGGGATAGATAGAGCTGAGCCGCCGCCTACTGTATGTTGTTTTTCTTCCAAAAGCGATCATTTCTTAGGATGTAGAAGAGGGATGCCGTTCTAAATAGCCAATTAAACAGCGCGATCTCTCTCTCACGGTCACACAGTAGTCAGTACTCAGTAATTTGGGCATGATTAAAACAATTTTACTCATATTGTCTTTTTTATCAATTAAATCAGTAAAGTCCGCAATACCCCGCCTGCGGAAATACCTCATGCATTGTCTGCTACCCGAATAGGCGGCAGGGTATGTCAAACTCGTACCGACCAAAAACTGTACTTCCGTTCACTTCTCCCATAGTCATGGCCACGGGATCCGTGAAATTCGCTACGACCATGACGGGGAGAACTGACTTACCTAGATATGTGGAAATTTTGTTCGTTGGTTTCTTGATGTATGATACCTGCAAAGATAATATTCAGTTATATAAAAAAATACTTCTCATTCTGCGTGAATTGGATTGCAAATAAACAGCAAAAATGTAGGGTAGCTGTCAGTAATTATATTATGATCAAGACGCTCCAGTCTAGTCTATGAATAAATAAACATTGAAATAAAACTGATTTTTACGGATTTTATCGCGTATCACGTATCACGTGTAAAGCTGTAAAGGGTGTATCCTATGATATCCTTAAAAAAAATAGTTTTATATTGATTTCTGACACTACTTATGCGAATATTATACATTGAAATAAAACTACTTTTTACGGATTTTATCGCGTTATATTGATATTATTAATCCCGACGTTTCAGACCCTTTACGGCTTCCACGATCACAAGTAGACGTAATCTGATGGTAAGCGGTTACCGTAGTCTATAGACGCTTGTAACACCAAGGGTATCACTTGCGCGTTTCCGATCCAGTAAAACGAAAGAGGAATAATTATATTGGCAGTATAAGTATCAAAGTCCCCCACTGCCAACAAAACGTTTCCTCGCGGAGCACTGGCAACCTTGCTCACTGTTAGGAACACAACACAGCTCAAAGCTTGGTATGTATGTAATTTGATTGAGAGTTTTCTTATGATGATGACATATAATTAATGCAATGCAATTATTGACTTTAACTTGAATAAAGCTAATTTTATATCAACAGTTGCTTTATTTTCCTTCGGTGTAAAAAAAAAGATTTGATGACATCCAAAACTTCAGTATGAGTTCGTGCCACTGAAAATCTTTACTTTTATTTATCTACATCGTATTTCCAAACACATTTATAAAACTAGGCAGTCATACTAGACTTCGCAGAAAAATAAAATAAAAACAAGAAAAACTAGGATCCTGCAATTTCCAAACGGTTTAGTTTAAAAGTACCCACTAGTGAACTAACTCCCGATGCACTACAAACTTTCCGTTGGCTGCGGTTACCACTAGTGCTGTGCCAAGTTAGTCGAGTGAGTCGATTTTTATTCGATAATTATTGTTTTCGTTGCTCCCAGCACTTTTTACTTTGAGAGCTGTATTAGTTCAAAATTAATTTTAAAATGGCATGAGTACTTTTTTAATTGTAAATCCTTGTCTTTGTCACGATTAAATCGATAAACTGATGTCGATGATATTTGGGACAGATATAAATAAAAACTTGGGGAAGGACATAGGCTACCTACTTTCGTACGTTCTCAATAAACATTAGCTGTAACAATACTTTATGGGTACTATTAAACAGTTAAGCCGCTTAACTTGGCTCTGAGTTATCCAATTGAATATCGAAAGTTACATAATTAATATTCTGTGCGTATGTAATGTCGACGCACAAAAAAATGTTTTCATCATCTTTAAGAACCTTATCTATATTTTAAAGTCATTAATATACCTACTTTAACGATGACCTTATGTCCACTCACAGTGTGACTTGGTTCCCTTCGCAATATAAATGTAAAACCAAAATGTATCTATCATGTCACTAAATATTTGTAGACCATAAACATGACTAAATAAATCACTGTCATCAGTCAAATTATTCGACTCGACTAAATCGAATTCTCGGATCAAACGTTCGCAGCACTATTTGCCGGTAAAGTTTCCCGCTTCCGAACCACTAATCCATACTAAACTTTGTTAATAACTACACCGATTCCAACTCTATGTACATAGCAATAAGGCGCTTTGGGGAAGTAAAATAAAAATTGTTTGAAAAAAGTTTTGCCGTTGCGTTTGGCTGAAGTTTTAAAACGAATTGTTCAGCTCCTTAATAAGTGGGGATTAAATATTTTCAGATTCGCTTTTACGAATATTTTGAATGGATTTTTTTAAGTAAAAAAGGCTTTCAAAAGGATTACTTCGAGATTTTATTTTTCCGCTAAATTGTTTGTTAATGGCCATAGACTTGGAAATAATGCGGTTTTTTTTTTTCAATTAAATAGTTTATAATAAAGATAGTATTTATAACGATGTTGCAAGCCTGACATCTTTTTATTTTTTATCCATGCAAGATTTTTAAAATTTTGTATGTTTGTTGTATTTGCAGAAAATACTACGTCCTTCATTCTTAAAGGCATTCTTGAAGAAACGTCCGGTATAGAAAACCAAATTCTCTGCGGTAAAATTATGTTTTACAAAAAAATGTGAAGCTGGTATTAGATTGATGTTTAACTTTATCATCTTCCAAGGCTTTCTACAGCTATGTTTACGTACTCTCCGAGGCACATAGTGCACGTATGCAGTCTGTTTTTATGTACAGACGCCAGCATGCAGGTCAAGCTATCAAAAACTGTGAAATTATCCCAATTGAAAATGATCCTTATTACTTTCTGTTAAATAATTTGAAAAATTGGAGTACCTAACTGGATATACTGTCACTCTGTATATAATATGCCGTCGTGACTGTATTCCCCGACACCAACAGTTCGCCGATATGTTTGGGTCCCATGAATGCCAGCCTAGTATCATTAACTGGGCACAAAATCTTACAACTCCAACCTGCTACTGAGGATTTCATAAAAAAAACTCAATAACATTGCTTGACCTAGAATTCTGCTGTAGCATTTTCGCTATATTTGTTTAGTACAAACAGCAAAATAAATTTCACCGATGTGTTAAACTCACAGAGTGAATACAAACGATCACTTTGACATCAGACAACTTAAGCTTCTGTGTACCAAATTACACAATGTAATATTATGGTCACCGATCCATTTCTAAGCCTGCACAGCTGAACACAAGCTATTTTCGACAGTATAACCTGACCCCTCATTGTACGGAAAGCTCATACAATCCGAGGCCAGCTTCAAACGGGTATAATACCGTTTATACAGGTTGTCCATGGGTCACCTTTTATTTATTTATTAAAACTTCAACGACTTATTCACTAAACATACAGTAAATATAAAATTCTTGTTTTTTTTTTCACTCAAAATTAGAAATCGACTCATACATGTATACTTACATTCGTTTGTGAACTTAGTTATTAAGGTTAAATAAAAACGTTTATAATTTTTTGCTTTTCAGTATTTCGGCAGTTAAATTTTTTTGTTAAAAAGTTTTTATGAATAGAATATTAGTATTACCCTTTTGGTACACCTGCCTTTAAATAGATTAAGCAGGTGTTCCATTTTCTTGAACATTCTGTATAGTCGGCATCAGACAGGCTGTATTCAGAACTTTTGCATGCATTGTCCTCATTCGTAGGTAGTTTGCAACTAACTGTACTTGACAGTGCAATGGATTGGACAAGGCAGGTGAAAATTGTGTGATACTAACTGTCGCCTGTGAATTTCTCTATTATTATTTGTTCTTTTAAAAGACAACGCCTGCATTAGGGAACAAGCCCTGGGCCGGGATTTTACAAGCAACGGACACAAGGCACACCCAGATTCGAAACAAAGTATCTGCTAAGATTTTTTATGCCATTTAGGTGGCAAACAAGCATACGGTCCACCTGATGGTAAGTGGTTACCGTAGCCTACAGACGCTTGCAACATCAGAGGTATCATTTGCGCGTTGCCAAACCTGTAAAACGAAGGAGGAATTGTTGGATTGGCAGGGCAAGGGTCAAAGCCCACTGCCAACACGTTTCCTCGCGAAGCACTGGCAACGCAGCACTGGTCTCAGAGGGAATTGAGGTAACCACCTTATTATTTAGCCATTGTCGTCCCACTGCAGGGCAAAGGCCTCCCTACCCTCCTTCCATTCTTCACGGTTCAAGGCTATTTTGGGCCAATTCTTCCAGAAAAAGTCAAGCTCATCCCGCCATCTTCGTCTAGGCCTGCCGCGCTGTCGTCTGCCGTTTTATGGGACCCATTTGGTACTTCGTTTAGCCCACAGCTCATTTGACATGCGACATACATGTCCAGCCCAGTTCCACTTCAAGCTAGCAGCTTAACCATTACGTAAAACGTACAGTCAAATTTTTAACTGACTCATTAACCTAGTGGTCGTAAATGCTTACTGTTACGGTGGAGCAATGTTTTATTTTATTTTTACTTTATTTATATTCGGAAAACTTACAGCTAGTACAATAATTATAATACTCGTTAAATATAACATAGAAGGCCATTTACAAGTTTTCACATGTACCTAAACATTCAATAAAAATTTGAAAAGTGATCGATAAAACTTATAGAATTTTATCACCAGTCAAATAAAATTCTATCATCATAATCATCAACCCATATACTGTCCCACTGCTGGGCACGGGTCTCCTCTCATATTGAGAGGGATTAGGCTATAGTCCACCAAGCTGGCCTAGTGCGGGTTGGCAGACTTCACACGCCGTCGAGAAAATCTCTGAGGCATGCAGGTTTCCTCACGATGTTTTCCTTCACCGTTTAAGCGAGTGATAATAATTAATTATTAATACGCACATGAATTCGAAAAGTCAGAGGTGCGTGCCTTGGGTTCAAACTCGAGACCTTGGACTTGGCAGTCCAATGGTCCACTAGGCTATCACTGCACTAATAAAATTCTAAGCTGCAGAAATTCATAATAACTCAATACAGAAAATCCAATTCTGTTTCACACTGAACATAGAACTATGAATTAATTAGACCAGACAATACCCGGGTGGATCTATTAATTAACTAAAAAAAGAGAAAAGTGGCGGAAATCGTGAACTCGCTCAGAGCGAAGTGTTTCCGGACAATCTACTCTACAATTTTCAGCAGAGACTGCAACGGATAAGTTCGGTGCACTGGCGGACATTAAAACGAGCACGCATATAATCTGCCGCTAAGTAAGTGTGCTGACGTTTTAGTGTTATTTTTTGGAGCCTTTGATTTCGATTTGGTTGGAGGTTTAAATTACCACACTAGTGGATCAGTCAAGATAAGTTGACACAATAATGTTCATATCACTAAATTGAAAAAAAAAAAAGGTTATAAAGAAACTACCTAAACCCGGTAGTTCTTTCCTGTGATTTAGTCAAAATTGACAAATTTTCATCTTCATTATTATGTATCAGTTCTTTTTCAATAAAATGCAGTACTGTATCAACTTTTTCGTGAACTGTTTGTTTGTAAATAATCTAGCGAGATTGTAAACGGAGGAAATACTGTGAACAGGCAATCAAAATTACAATAGGCGTATTTTCGATGTTTTAATAACATAATAAGAAAAATAAATAAAAAAAGAATATATAGGTAGGTACAATGTCTAATCTTTCTGATGATCTCTTCCAGACAACCTTTGGATGTACTGGAAAATAGGATATGTTTCCTTTCCTCCAGTACCCTTGGCCCACCACATTTTACAAAGATTACAAAGTAAACTTCACAGTTTACATTGTAATCCAACGGTGTAAACTGTGTAGTTTAGTTTGTACGGTGGTGGGCTATAGCATATAATCCGTCTAGATAGTAATTAACAGGTACATGAAACAATCGGTTTGATCGCTTAGGACACCAAAAACGACTTCTAATTGTAAGCTTATTATACATTAAACAGAAATATATAATATTTAACATAAAATACGAACTAAGAGCCCCTACAATTTATTGCGTAACTACAATACATTATTTTAATATTTATTGTCTCCGAGTAGCCATTAAGGAATGATTTACTACTGTTGAATGTTGAAATTTCTATCGTAAGTAATTTATTATGGAGTTGTTTGTACTGAATTGATTTCGGTTTAAATATAATTTTGTATTATGTGGAGGAGTTGCTTTATATAGGGGATGGTAAAAAAGTTTTTTAGAGCTCCAAAAAGGTTATGTTTAAGAAAAACCTTTGTTAAAAATCACCTAAATAAAATTAGACAACATATTAATTAATTTATTATGGCTTTTGTTACAGTTTTTGTTTGCTATACAAATGGACAATATCCAATCAATCAATATCCAATTGGAGCGATGCGTATAATTATTCTGTTTTTAAAAAATGTGTCATAGTAATGTTTATGTCACATTTAAGTTGAAATTTCAACAATTTTTTTATTTTTATTTGGGACATTACTAAACAGCAACCAACCTTTAAGGAGCAACAGTGATACTATAGCCTTGATGGTGGATTATGACACTTTTATTATAATAATTATGTTTCATTCTTAAGTGTGTTTGAATTGTCAAGTCAAAGTAAAGTGTTTTACCTATTTAACCCATAAATTATAAATTACGGACACAATTAAAAATCTATGGGTTTCGAGCGCCAAAACCCGAATTTGATTTACTGAATTAAAAATGTCGACATATTTCTTACCTAATTTTCTTGCAAGGCAGTGTACGAACTGAATATTTGGAAGTATGAAACAGGCGAATTGAGAGCAGAGCGGTGTGAAACTTTAACTGGCCACGATTTTACTATTTATGGTGGTATATACCTACTGTAAATATAATTTTAATTTAACATTAACGATTCTGACACTGGTGTAAAACATCAACAAAGCTAAAGTCAATTATACCATTCAAATAGAAAGGCCAAAACTAGTTGCACGGTTTCAAAAAGTGAAGAGCAAGAGTGGAGGCAAGAAACTTCATAGACACTCCCTTAAAATAAACATGATAACAGTGTTAATCTTCTTATAATTTTGTTCTGAATTAAATAGTTCATGAGAACAATGCAGTTTGATGTGTACAATGATAATTAATCCAGTATAATAATTATACAGAAAAAAAATTGCCATTGATAGTAAGAGCTGACCAGCCCCGGCAGACGTCATTATTTGACATTCGTGATTTCCTATCTAATTAACAGTAACAGTGTAAGTGTATACAGTTTTTTTTTTTATTTATTTATTTTATTTACGTAGGGACAAAAAAAACAGTTACATGCATAGTATTATAATAGGTTATTTTAGCGAAGGAAAAATTCGACTGCGGGTAGGATTTGAACCTGCATGTTCTGGTTAGATACATCAGACGCTATGACCACTAAGCCACCGCGAGTCCCATCCGCCAGCTCAAAATTTGCCTTCACATTCTGAGTTTACATCTTTATGGTGACGTCAGTGACACCTATCGAAAAGTGCTCCATGAGGAAACGTTGTGTTGGCAGTGGTTTTGACCCTTATACTGTAAATTCAACAATTCACCTTTCGTTTTATAGGGTTGGCAACGTGCAAGTGATACCCCTGGTGTTGCAAGCGTCTATAGGCTTACCATCAGCTGAGATGTATGCTTGTGTCCCACCTTAGTAGTATAAAAAAAAACAGACATAGTCGAACAAAGACCCCCGGGTCGGTTGTTCAAAAACTTTGATAAACGCTGGTTTATAAAGTTTTTGTTTTTTGAGGTCGGTTAAAAATAAAATTAATTAAAACCTTTTTACGTACAACGAAAGACAGAAAATAATAACATGCCAACACTTCTCTTAGTAATCGTCATCCCGGGATATCTGCATCCCGGGAGGCACATTAATAACTACATCCATTACTCACCGTAATTCCCGGGATAGTCCGGAGTGTCGGCGCTAATCCCGCGAGCCCGGGACCACGACATCGCATCACTGGGAACAATGGTTTGCTAATTAGAAATGAATTACAATTGATGACTTAATTAAGGTACATTTCTAGTTATGTTAATAGCTTATATATTAGGTATTAATGTAAACTGGTATTACTGTTAAGCTGTGAATGTATGATTATGTTACGCTCAAAAATCGAAAACGCTCACTGAGCGAAAACAACAGCTCACAATGCGTCGTTGTCAATTATATTAGATGATAGTTAATCCAGGAGAGTTTTTATTCTCTCAAAGATTTTTTGAATAAAAGCACGTGTAGATTTGGTACCCACTAATATACTGGCTTTCTCTTATATTCAGTGACATAAATTAGGGTTTTAATTTTTAAATTATATTTAATTGTATGGAATTCAAATAACTTTACTTAAAATGATTTATGCAATTTTGCATGCCCAATGAGGGTGAAATATGTCCTGTACTATATCTTAATTTACCATCTTGTATACCCACCATATTTCAAGCAAATAAATGATTTTATTTTATTTGAGCTTCAAAATGCAAGGAATAATAAAAAAGGAATAATAAAAGAAATCTACTTCTACTTTCTAATAGATCTATTACTTTTTCTCTTACTCTTTTGATTGCATCGTTTTTTTTATTATTATTGGTTTTGGCTTGGATAAAAAGTCTTTTAAGCCAGTGAATTGTATCTGGTTGCCAATTTAGTAGGGTCTAAACTGACACATTGGCCTTTGGCCCACTAATAATTTGTTATGCATCGTAATGGGCGAAAATAAATACTTTTTATTTCTTTCTAATATAACCACAATGCGTTGTGCACTGTTTTTTCGTTCAATGAGCGTTTTCGATCGTTGAGCGTACAGAAACTTTCTCTTGCAATAAGGCTATCGTAAGAGGTATCACACAGAATTCAATAACTACTAGAATATCCCTATCCTCCCTATCCCAGTAGTTATTGAATTTTGTATGAAGTTCTCAGTGGCAGGTCGTACTTTGGATTTGTGACACATCAAGTCCCCACTGGGCCTCAGAGAGAATTAAAGAAAGTTTACTTGGGCAAATGTGAGGCATACCGACTGCAAAGGAGAGAAAAATAAGTGCAACAATAAACATACGTGGCCATAAACGCGACTGCTACCCGAAGTCCTGGGTATGATTTTGCGGATGAATGCCACAGCGCTCCCGTGGCCCCAGCACAAAAATGCTGACGCAAAACGTCAAGATTTTAGTCGGTAGCTCGCTATTTTCAGAGCGGAGTCCGGCACACCCCACTGCTCTCCCCGGAGCCATGGATAGTGCATAAAGCATTTCTATCCCCGTCCAAAAAAAAAATAGGTCCCAGGTTCCCAAGTCGAACAGTGTTAGGAGGTTTTTCTATGAAATTATCAGTAGCAGCTAGGAGTCTGGATTTGTGACCGGTTAATGGCTCACCCCATATTACATGGAACCTAAACATACTGGTGAAGTGTGGGTATATATTACAGTACACCTCTAGGCAGAGATGGCCTTTGATGGGAATACAAGCGTGCGTATTGTAAATACATAATATTCCACATATTATGTATTAACAATAAAAAATTAAATAATACTCGTAAGTATTTTATTCAGTACAGTACCCATAGTACAAGATCTGTTTAGTTTTGGACTAGATGGTGCTGTGTTAAAATGTCCCAAACTATTTATTTATTTACCCTTTAGTATAGTACAGTTCAATATTATAGAACAAGAACTTACTAGCAATTTCCACAAATCGATGTATCACGGTACATTTAAGAGGATTATGTAGGTACTATGTTTTAATCTGTGTTCTATTTACTACATAGGAACAATATATTATCGTATCTGCTACAAACAGTGGGTGGGGAAAGTTACAGGAATTTAATACCTCACTCCCAATTTAACATTTCAACGCTTTAGTGTTGTTACTTTGTCAGTTGCCGCGTTAAATAAATGGGATGTGGATACAGTGGGAATTTGATTACTTACTAAATTATTTATTTATTAATTATCACTCGCTTAAGCGGTGAAGGACAAGAAAAACATCTTGAGGAAACCTGCATGCCTTAGAGATATTGTCGACGACGTGTGAAGTCTGCCAACCCGCACTAGGTCAGCGTGGTGGACTATAGCCTAATCCCTCTCATTCTGTGAGAGAATACCCGTGCCCAGCGGTGGGACAGTATATGGGTAGATGATGACATTGACATATCCTCGTAAACGAAGTACTTCGTGGGCGTCACCGGTTTGTGTCGAATAAAATCGAACAGAAATTCGGAAACCCATAGCATCCCCAGCTTTACAGGTACATTCGCGCACATAAAACTTTAAAGCCTATAAAACCCGTACCATCTCCAACACAGCTGATAAGCACTTTTTTATTTAACTGTACCGCTCAACCGATATACTGCAAAGTGAATATCTGAAATCGTCTTTTAGATTTTTTGCTTTTACCATGAAATTAAGTAAATCATTCTAATTTTTCCCTAAGTATGTTGCAGTTAGCGTTTAGTGAAACCAGATGCGGCTGAATTTCAGTATTTTACACGAAGCGAATGTTTTATTTTGTTGGTAACCCGAAAATCGTATCTACTAAACTCATACCGACTCACTTACCCAGCAAGACAATTTCTGGGCTG
This sequence comes from Acronicta alni, assembly GCA_964056405.1. NCBI lineage: Eukaryota > Metazoa > Arthropoda > Insecta > Lepidoptera > Noctuidae > Acronicta > Acronicta alni. The sequence continues at coordinate 2,912,072 of OZ043935.1, forward strand.
TACCGGTTTCCCTATTAATATTATAAATGCTAAAGAAACTCTGTCTGTTACGCTTTCAAGCTTAAACCGCTGAACCGATTTTGATAAAATTTGGTACAACGATAGGTTAGACTTTGGAGGTGGACATAGGCTTTTCATCTCTAAAAACCACTTTGAATGTGGGTGAAACCGGCAAGAACTGTTATAAATTATTCTCAGCCATTCCGGGCATCTCACCACCACTGACAACTGCCAGAGTCTTTTTTATACTACTAAGGTGGCAAACACCGACGACCTCTGTGGTCTAGCGGTTCGAGTGCCGGACTGCTGATCATGGGGTCGTGGGTTCGATTCCCACAGGACACAAATATTTGTGTGGATAAAACATGAGTATTTGTGTTTGTCTGGGTATTTTCTCATGTATTATTAGTATGTATTTACAAAAAAAAAAGTATATAAGTATTATATCCATTGTCTAGTACCCATAGTACAAGCTCTGCTTAGTTTGGGACTAGATGGTGTTGTGTAAAATGTCCCAAAAATATTATTATTATTATAAACAAGCATACGGCCCACCAGATGGTAAGCGGTTACCGTAGCCTATAGACGCTTACAACACCAAAGTTATCACTTGCGCATTGCCGACCCTGTAAAACGAAAGACGAATAGTTGGGATGGAAGTATAAGGGTCAAAGTCATTGCCAGTCACTGCCAACACAACGTTTCCTCGTGTAATTATTAAAATTACTGGCAATCTTGCTCACCGTAAGAATCACAACACAGCTCAAAGCAGTGTTATTTCACTTCGATTTTCTGCAAGGCACGTATGACAACGGTTTGAAGTTTTGCTTTTAAAGCACTCAATTTAAATCATTTCAGTTTTTACTTGGTCTTTTTTTGCGCTGGTCAGTGTGTTCTTTCTATTTTTATAGTGTTTTTTTAGTTATAAATTTGAACGTCGCTTTTGACTGGGTTGGATACTATCCAAATTGCGTTAAAACGCTGATAGAACGAGGACTGTATCAATGGCATAGTGGTTGAAGCGCGGTATTTGATCCTGTTTTAAATTTGAGATCGAGCAAAATTTCGATTCAAAGTTTCTGAAAACATCTAGCTAAGAGTTTGGATTTGGTTAATGACAATATGCTGGCCCCCTTACATGGGACCTTAAACATACCGGTGAACTGTGGGTATACGTATATTAGTATACGTCGGCATAATCTATAGACGTAATCGTATGTTATGTGCACAGAATAGTTAAATAGGATTGGAAAGGCCTTCGGTGCAATTTTCTATTAGGATCAGTGTTGCCGCTCGACTCCTATTTTAATTTGTAAAAAATTCATACGCAAACCTATGTTTACAATATTTCGCAAACAACAAAATCACACAAACATAAATCTAAGGGCAGCTATTCGTTTGCACACTAGCACGCGCTGTGCATCATGGCCAATCACCGCAAGCGACGAAACGTGCAATGGTTGAAGTTTAACGGGCGCAATGCATGCAGTACATTGCGAGCGGATTCGGTCATTGCATTGATTGTATGATGTTTGGAATTTCATAGTGACCGGTACATTTTTAGGTTTTTTACTGATAATATTGTAAAATATAATTTTCGACTTGCCGATGGAACGACATACCTCCTCGCTCTATAATTGAGGTCGGATTTTTTGTCTTACAAGTAATAATTGCACAACTTGGCATTTTAATGAAGAGCTCTGTTCTCTAAAATAGTCCGAAGCACACTAAACGCGGTGAACGAATAAATCGGTCAAGTTATGATTGTCGCATCATAACAGTGGCGCGTCGGCTACTCCCATATTACAATTCCAACCTTATTTATCTATTCCGTGGTTATGTGTATCATTAGACCAGTCAAGTAATTTAAATTAACAAAATGTTTGAAATAAATACCTTTGGTATTGTCCAAGTATGTGTGTGTGATCTTCCCTCCTATGTACATTGATGGTGATGGAAGTACCTGTAACAGAAGAGTATGATTCAGTTTAAAAAAAACATAAACCTATACCTTTAACTTGGTAGTTCAATGGTCATACCATTAGGCTATCACGGCATCTCTTATGCTACCTTTATTTTTTCTTAAAAGGTCAGGTGCTTAGTACTCGCAACCGGAGTGTATGACAAGATGTATGAACGTGGACGGAGCGAAAGAAGTATGCCAGAATCGCACCTAGTGACATTCTTTTGTTTCTCCCTATCCTCATAGGAAAAAGGCGTGAGTGTATGTATTTATTTTTTCTTCCAATATAGTCTCGCATAGAAGGAGCACTGTGCATTTTTCTTCATTCTCTCTGCAAAGCTCAGTAATTATAGTTTATCACTGGCACACGTAGGTACTTAACTGTTCTTTTCTCTCCAACCTATTTATTCTTGGATGTAGAAGAATAATAATTAAAAGGTACGCTTACATAACAGAAAAATATATAATTTATTACTAGTTATTTTTTAGGAAGGAAAAATTCGACTGCGAAAAAAAATATATAAATAGTTATTTAGAAAAGGAAAAATACGACCGCGGGCAGGATTCGGTTCTTCTCGGGTCTTCTGGTTAGACCCGAAAATCTTAGCATGGAAAATGCCAAAAATATACAAAAAGATAATATATAAATAGCTTTATTTTATTAATAAAAACTAAAACAAATTAAATTATTAAATGAAATAAGAAACACGACTGCGTTAAAAAGCGAAAAACAAGGTCTATAAAAAACTCTAAAACTTGAATTATAAATTGTTATAATCTAAACACGACCTAAATTAAAGTTTATTACGCGTAAAACAAATTAAACCTTCACGAGTCGTCGTAAAACAAACATCACCCTTATATTCAAATTGTTTTGAATTCTAATTTAGATCATTAATTGCGGCACATACTGGTACCTTAATGTTTTGTTTGATTTTTGCGCTTCTTAAGCAATGGAATAAAATTATATTTAACCGAAAATATAATTGTATAATTATTTATATTATGTAGCAATTACGGGCGGCTGACATGGACCAAAAAAAATATATATATTTCTGATTTTTTTAAGTTTTTTTTATAAAAGTTAATTCAGAGTTTAATCACAGGCTCGCCCTCTATTACATGGGATTTAAACAGTACTTCAGTACACACCTGCCTAACCCTTCGAGGTAATACAGGCCTGATTGTTAAGTACAGTGGCCAGCATATCAAGCTACCACAATCTGTCAAATTTATTTGATTGATTTTCAACTTTAATCATACCATCATACCATCACGCCTGTATTCCCCGTAGGTTTAGGCAGAGGTGTACTAATGTACACCCACATTTTGCCGGTATGTTTAGGTTCCATGTTATTACATGGTAACCTAAACATACCGGACAGCCTATTGCCATTAACCGGGCACAAATCCAGACTCCGAGCTGCAAATTTGCTGAGAATTTTATAGAAAAACACAATAACACCTCTACCGTTGAAGTCGCGCTTAGGACCACTAGACTAATGAGGCAGTTAACTTTAATACCAATCGATAAGGTTCATATTCAATTGGGAAAAATTTTCAGTTTTGTATATAGCTTGACCTGCAGCTGGCGTCGGTACTAAGCATCATCGCTATGATTGTACAGGCTTTTATCAAAGACAAATCAAAACAAACCATCTAAAATTACCATTTCGAAACACTAACGATAATTGGGGGATGTAATCTGAAAATGGGGGCAGGCACTCTTTTCAGGCGCTGCTGAATACAACTTGTTAACTGGATGGTGAAAATTGAAATTTTCAGTGTGAAATTTCATCCGTGCCCTGAATGAGGCCTCATTAAATGGCGACGAGGCCACAAATTGCAATTTATTGTCCTAGAAACGACATATATTTGTTATGTAACACTGTTATTGTCACTATATTTTTCCACGTTTAAAGTTGCCGTTTCGTTTTTATTGAAACGTTATTTTTATAAACGGTCAATGGATATACTACTTCATCATCAACCCATATACTGTCCCACTGCTGGGCACGGGTCTCCTCTCATGTTGAAAGGGATTAGGCTATAGTCCACCACGCTAGCCTAGTGCGGATTGGCAGACTTCACAAACCGTTGAGAAAAATCTCTAAGGTATGCAGATTCCTCACGATGTTTTCCTTCGTTTAAGCGAGTGATAATTAATAATACGCACATTATTGGAAAAGTCAGAGGTGCCTGCCTTGGGTTCGAATACCATTTTTGTATCAAACACAAAGGAGGTTATCAAAAGTCCTTACCACTCAGCCCAAATTTGTACCTGAGGTACATGACAGCTGTCAAGTTGACAGTTTTTACTATAAAAACACTATGAAACGTGTGTTAAAATGGCGTGCGTTTTTTTCATATTTAAAGTTAGTTTTTCTCATTCCTTAGTGAGCATAAAAAAAAGTATGACTAGAGTTTCAACCAGCGTAATATTTTTTCCAATAAGTTTACCCTCAGTACATCATTTGGGCAGATTTTGGTGACATCCTTTATTCAATTTCATCACAAACATATTTGTGTCCTGTGGGAATAGGGCCCACTACCTCGCGATAAGCAGTCCAACGCCTCTATACTTCAGACGTCTGGACCCACCTTTGGATCGTTAGTATGGCTTTATGATCATCGGACTTGCTTGCACTGTATGACGTGCCCAGCACGAATTGTGTCACTTTAGCGTAATAGCTTTTCGAGTGTCGTGTATCATTTTTGGTTTGGAACGTTAAAATGGATGGATGATTTGATGACAGTTCAGTCAGTCAGTCAGTACAGACAAAACAAACGTATAAATATTTTGTAATAGAAAATATGTCTTAGGCGATTCGAACTTCCCTGCAGTTTAGTACACCGAACGCTTTAGGCAACTAAGCTACCGACGGCTACTTAGAATTTCTTGTGAAAAAACCCTTTAAGACTCCTATATTTGGGAATCAAAGCCATAACTACATCTTCAGCAGCCGCAGGCAGTCAACAACTTATCAAAATAAAAAATGATTCGTTCTACCAAATAACCCTATACGCGTCATGCAACTTTCCATTCAACGTGAATGAAGGAATGAACGAACGAACGTGCAAAAGTGAATGAAAAAACCTCAAACCAAGCGTATCTTGCCATTAAGCTAATGATGCGTACTTATTAGCACGCTTGATGTAACGTACCAACCAAGTTTTTGTGTTAGATAGTTCAGAATTTTTTAGGGTTCTTTGCACATGAAACCTTATTACATTTCCAATTTTTTTATTGTACGGAAAATTCTCACGGAGCATCCGCCATTTGGGGAGGGGGCAGGGTATGTCGAACTCATACCGACTAAAAACCACACTTAACTGAAGCCATTACACATGATTTCTGATGTATATTTATTTCTGATGTATAAACAAATAATACTGTAAAGTTTAATCAAAATCCGTTCAGTACTTTTAGCGTGAAAGAGTAACAAACATTGTATTTTTACGTATCACAATTTTTTTTTTATTTATTTAGCTGTGAATGTGATTTAGTTTTTCATCATCAACCCATATACTGTCCCACTGCTGGGCACGGGTCTCCTCCCCTCCAAGATTAGGCTTATAGTCCACCACGCTGGCCTAATGCGGGTTGGAAAACTTCACATTCCGTCGAGAAAATCTTTCAGGCATGCAGGTTTCTTCACGATGTTTTCCTTCACCGATTAAGCGAGTGATAATAAACATTGTTTAATACGCACATGATTTTGAAAAGTCAGAGGTGCGTGCCTTGGATTCGAACTCGAGACCTTTGACGACCGTCCATCTATGCATACATCCTCACAAACTTTCACTTTTACTTTATTAGTAGGATAAGATATGATACCCTAATTATATAAATACTTTAAAGTATGGGTATAAACGCGTACCTATATTTAAATGTAACGTTGTGTCGAAATTTAGTATATCTATAAAGAAGATTAGTAGGTATAATATGAACTCTATGTACAGTCAAAAAAAGAGTTTCGTATACAGATAGCAAACGAAATATGCATTTTTATACAAATTTCGACATAAATAATTACGCCTCAAAGAATTAGGTATGTAGCTGCTTACAATACCTACGTGTTGACACATATTGCGTGATACATTAATACACTATCTTTGTCAAAACACAGATTATTAGTTAGCTGCCTGTATACTTAACTCTTTTGTTGATCGTACAACTCAATAAAATCTGATATTTCTTAACCAATCACGAGATTCTTTCCGAAGTGGATACACGCGGTCATTAGAGTAATGACGCGTACGTTATCACGGTCCATGGAACATCCATGTTACCGGCAATGTTCCTTTTCACGGTATCCTTGCGGTATTTTAGGGTAGGTAATATTTTTTATACCACTAAGGTGGCAAACAAGCATACGGCCTATCTGATGGTAATCGGTTACCCTGTAAAATGGCAAAGGAATAGTTGAGTTGGCAGTATAAGGGTCAAAGTCCCCCCACTGCCAACACAACGTTCTCTCACGGAGCACTATTACGAATTACGTCATGGGGTATCAATTTGTTGTATACCAAAACCTTCTACAGAATATAAATAATACTTTTCTGAAAACCGCGTTCAAATCGGTTCAGCCAAACGCGAGATAATCGCGGACAAACATATAAATAGGGTCAGACTGAGTACCACATTTTTTTTAGGTTTGTTAATAATGGTTAGAGGTAGTATTTTTTATTATAATGGAAATATTAATAGTTTTAAACTTACTTTCCTTATTTATCTTAGATTTTCATCAATAACAAGTTGAAGTAATTAAAGCACAGTTTCTTAATATAAAGCCTAAAAGTTACTTTAAGACGCCTTTCAACCGTAATAGAAGTCAAGCGTCTCTATTATATATTTTCTGAGCAATTTTCCAAGAAATGAAAATTAAAAACGTAGCTAGCTCTGCGATCGAGAAGTTAGGCGTCTTTACATAGAAAAGTATCTAAGACTTTTTTATATGACACATAATATTTACTATTAAACTAGTTTATCTATCTATCTATCAGCCACAGACGTCCACTGCTGAATATAGGCCTCCCCTAATTATCGCCACAAAAATCGATCTTGCGCACACCGCATCCACCGATTCCTGCGACCCTCACGAGGTCATCCGTCCACCTAGTCTGGGGCCGTCCTACGTTGTGCTTTCCTATATGTGGTCGCCACTCCAAGACCTTATTTTCCCAGCGGCTATCCGTTCTCCTAGCCACATGGCCCGCCCATTTCCACTTCAACCGTGCAATCCTGAGCTATGTCGGTTACTTTGGTTCTTCTGCGGATATCCTCATTTCTGACTCTATCCCGCAGAGAAACTCCGAGCATAGCCCACTCCATTGCACGTTGCGTGACTCTGAGCCTCCTTATAAGTCGCGTTGTGAACGACCGTGTCTCAGTTCCGTAGGTCATCACTGGCAACACGCACTATTAAACTACCACTGTAAATAAATCACCAAATTTATTAGTGTGAAGAGGCGAGGTGTGTTGCCCCTCCATCCATTAGAGAGAATCCTCCAATCAGGCGGGTGTTTTGCCTGGCGGGCCACGACCCGACGGTTGATGTCGGATATGCAACTTTCGTTGCGAATGTTGCTTGCGCGATTCAGGACTTCGTAGTTCTATGTAGCGCGGTAGATGTCGCTACAATAGCATTGTAATAACTGTATTTTTGTATTTATTTTTTGTGCATTTTCCATGCTAAGATTAAAGTTACCATTAACACGTAAATTCAGAATGTGAAGGCAAATTTTGACTTGGCGGGTGGGACTCGCGGTGGCTTGATGTCATACCGTCTGGTGTATCTAACCAGAAGTCGCAGGTTCGAATCCTGCCCGCCGTCGTTTTTTTCATTCCCTAAAATAGCATTGTAATAAATTTATGTTATTAATCTTTTTGTATTTTTTTAACATTTTCCATGCTAAGATCTTAAAGTTTTTTTTAAGCAAAGGAAAAATTCGATCCTGCCCGCGGTCGAATTTTTCCTTTGCTTAAACAAAACTTTATGTTATTAATATATAATTTATTTATTTAATTATTTATTTAATTATTTATTTAATTATTAATATATATAATCTGTTGATACCCAAATAAAATAAAACAATTAAAATTAATAGTATGTTCTTATTAGTAGTGGTAAATGTATCGAATCCAATTTCCATGAATACAGGAATGGAAAGCAGGTATCGAATAAAAATCGCACTCGGGGCTTGAGACTAGATCGTGCAATTATTTATTAATGTTATTATTTTTTATAAAAACTATTTTAATACAAACGTCATCCACAATTATGAAATACTAAAAACTATTAAGCAGTGATAGCCTAATGGTATGACCCTTAGACTGGCAAGTCAAAGGTCTCAAGTTCGAATCCAAGGCACGCACCTCTGACTTTTCAAAATCATATGCGTATTAAACAATTTACTCGCTTAAACGGTGAAGGAAAACATCGTGAGGAAACCTGCATGCCTGAGAAATTTTCTCGACGGAATGTGAAGTTTTCCAACTCGCATTAGGCCAGCGTGGTGGACTATAAGCCTAATCCCTCTCATCCTGAGAGGAGACCCGTGCCCAGCAGTATATGGGTTGATGATGAAAAACTAAATCACATTCACAGCTAAATAAATAAAAACAATTTTGTGATACGTAAAAATACAATGTATACGGAACCACAAAGCATCGATTTAATATGAACTACACTGTACTTCAGCAGCTAGTTAGCAAAGTGAGGGCTTTTTTCCAGTTGATTACAGTGTAATTATGTGAGGAAAGTACATCTAACACAATAGTATAAACTACACGCGCGGGTCTGTCTGTTTGATGAGCTTTTTGCAAAACAATGTGAGTAATTGATTTCTGAATATTATGCACTAAACAGTAGATATTGTTATTTAGAAAAGGAAAAATTCGACCGCGGGCAGGATTCGAACCTGCGTCTTCTGGTTAGGTACACCAGACGCTATGACCACTAAGCCACCGCGATACCTACCCGTCATGTCGAATTTTTCCTTCACATACTGAATTTACGTCTTTATGGTGACGTCAGTAACACCTATTGAAAAGCAGAAGATGCAGGTTCGAATCCTGCCCGCGATCGAATTTTTCCTTTTCTAAATAACTTTAAAATCTTAGCATGGAAAATGCCAAAAATATACAAAAAGATAGTAGATATTGTGTTTTGTGTGGTGTTTATATCTGATTGTAATGCGTGCACAATGTATTTTACATTTGTACATATACAAATACAAATATGTCGTTTATTTTCTCCACAAACATTTAAAGTATAAGTTATACATACAATTGTTAAATATATTAATTTCATGTATATGTTGTGTGTGGGTGAGTGTGTGTTTGTGTGTGTGTGTGTGTTTTTGTGTGTGTGTGTGCGTGTGTGTGTGTGGTGTGTGGGTGTTTTGTTGGTGTAGTAATGTTAAGGGTGAAACACGTTACGGTGTAATATGTATGAGCTCTTCGGTAGCGTCATAGTCGAAACTTTTTAACCAACTGTTTACTCTCTGTTTGCACTGAAATTTCGTCAGTGAAAAATATCTGAATGATATTTATCTTTATAATAATGCGTTAACAGAAAACTTAGTAGACCTTTCCATATTCCATAGAATATGCGTTACTTTTATTTTTTTACATACTCCTCCGTGCCCACAATATACTTACATATAAGTATATTGTGGGCTTTGATTATATACTTGTCTAGATGCCACATTGACACGTACAGAACGGCCCAAATAAAGTCTACTAAAATTGGTAGACTCTCTTCTCACTTACGTCAGTGTCATTTGGATCACTTCAGGGTGTGGAGTTCTCGAAAAATAATTAATTATGGCGGTATGTGCTGTCAAATTGTGTCGCAATTATGTGGGAAAACCGTATAATTACACTAAGATCACATTACATCGGTAAGTTTTGTTATTTAACCTCTATTATTTTATGAAAACATGATTTTTCAATTCGTTAATTTGTAGGTTCGACAGAGTAGCCGGTGTTGTCAATTTATTACAAGGGAGATTTGGCGAAACTATGGGAGATAAAATGCAAATATCAGTCATCATCTTTCGATCAGGAGAAAATTTTATTATTTTAATAATTACCTACATAATTTATTTGATCACTAAATGATAACTTGCCTTCACAAAATAAATGAATGATTCACTAAATAGTATTTTTGTTAGTTCTTTCTAATATTTTGGGTTTCAGATTTCTTAAGACTGGAGAGACATTATACAGCGGACACGAAATGAAATATAAAAAAAAAACTATTTCGAAAACAAATACAAAGAGATGGATTTTGATCTATAAATTGCTGTATATATTTTTTCATTGTATTTTTTGTTTTTATTAAAATAAATAAAACACTAATCTATAAAATAATTACTTTATTCAGCCTATTTCGTTTAACTGCTATCCCATTAAATAATGGAGAAAAGGTAAGTTAATAATTTGGAGCAGGCATCCCTAAACACGCAAACCTTGACAGTTTGACTACAATAAGTACACAAGCGGTACTCACACATATCACGCAATTTGGCCCCAGTTTTCGCGTGTCGTTTGTTTGCATTGCTCCATCTAGACAAGTATATAATCAAAGATTGTGGGCACGGAGGAGTATGAGGTGAAATTTATGTATAATATTCATTGTTTACGTTCATAATCTTAGAGTCTATGGTTCCATGTTAAGCATTGTCGAAAATTCTCGACGATTTACGATAAAAATTGCCAAAATTATTTTGACAATTCGATGACGTTTAGATGCTGTCAATAAAGCATTTGACAGATAAAACGATGATTAAGGTCGTCACAAATGGCGAAGCTATTGTAATATTTTATATTAAGATAAAATCACTCACATACAGTTTGTATGAACTATCACAAACGGTTAAGATACTATATATTTTCATATTACACTATCTTACGCTATTGAGTTATTTTTATTTTTATTTTTTATTTTTATTTATTAAGGAATAATAAACAGCTACAACATAATACATAAAACTAAGTAGAATTTAACAACAATGAACAAGTAATGTTGCAGCCCACGACATTATCCACAGATTAACATAAATAATAATTCAAAGGGTGCCACTAGATGAGGTAACAATTCAAAACGAAATATACTACAGAGCTAGCAAGAATATTCAGATAATATTGTACTTAGAATAATAAATAGTAAAATATGAGAACATTTTCATGCCAATCAAATTAATTTTTAAAACTAGGAAAACTTTTTAATAACATTAGATTTAAATTTGGATTTAGAGCATGCAAATATGTCAATATCCATGAAATTTAAGTTGTAGGATTCCAACATTCTATGAATGGGGTAAATACAGGAATAATGATTCGAGTTATACGGAATTGATAAGATTCCAAATATATCTTAACATGCTATCTTAAAAAAGAGATAATGATTCGAGCGGATATATTATAGTAACTTAACAGTACGAGATACCATAAAATACTATAATATTTTATATCCAGACATCTTAACATAAAATATTATAATATCTTCGTCGTGTGTAACGCCCTTTATACTTCCGTGAAAATTCGATACTTTAACAAGCTATGGTGGCCTCGGTAGGGCAAGTAAGCTAGGCTTGAACTACTAGTTAGGCTGTATTTATAATGGTTTTCACTTAAATGTAGCCGAAACAGTAGCTTTAATAGTTTTAATTTCGTAGAACCCCTATTAAATAGGACCTGAATCATACCGAACTTTACATAAGTACCGACACTTCTGTAAAATCCTTCGGGGAATCCAGGCGCGAAGTTCAGAAAACTATAAACACAATCTTCATGCCGTTATCAGCCTTAGTGTATACAGGAATAATGTTGTATATTGCTGAATTCCCCTCCGAAATGTTGTTAATTTTCAACCACAATCAAAACAAAGCACCGTCCATACCATACTACGTTACGCAAACAAACACACACATACACAAATGCTTAATTAACTATATAAAACAGAGGTACACGCGTACTGCAGTAACAATAATATTACTAATGTAAGGAACATCGTTAGAAGCAAATGTTGTTTTTAAGCGCGACGCACACAAAGCCGAAGCTGCACGTTATAGGTGTACCTTCTAGCGGTTCGAGTGTCGGACTGCTAATCGGAGTCCCTACCACCACCTATTAGTATTATGACACACATACTAGATATCAGCGATCGTCGGAAGATCTGAGACTTGAGATGCCAGCGCATTCCACTTTTTTCCTGGACAAATCTTTTACAGTGCAAGCTACACGGCTCTGGAATGCCTTGCCTGTGTCAGTTAGACGAGCACAAACATTGCCAACTTTTAAAAAAATGGTAAAGGATCATTATCTAACGTTGTAATTCACATGTTTGTCCGTTACTTAATCTGATATTATACAGCATTATTTCATCACATTTAAATACTATATTTATAATACGTGTATACATGTATATATTTAGATATAATATATCTTTATATGTTTAAGTATGTATTTCGTTGGTACAGTATTAATAGTTATGTATGTGGAGAGGCGAGGTGTATTGCCCCTCCAACGAAAAGGGAGGATCCTCCAACCAGGCGGGTGTTGTGCCTGGCGGGCCACGGCCCGACGGTTGATGTCGGGCGGTTGTATATATGCAACTTTTCGTTGCGAACGTTGCTTGCGCGATTCAGGCCTTCGTAGCGCGGTAGATGTCGCTACATGTATATTATTATAATCAGTATCTATTGTATCTATTTTATGTAAGCCAGACTATCTGATTGTCGCATCTCCGTGTCTCTTAAATCTATCCAAATGTTATCTGTAAGAGAAAGCTTTTAGCGATAAGACCGCCCATTGTACCATTCTATCATTTATGAAAATGTACTTGGCATTTGTTTATGGTGTACAATACAGAATATTCTATTATATTCTATTATTGCGATTTTTCCGCGATTGACAGGGAGGGATGCTGCTCTACATATCGATAGCGCTATCTCATTCTGACAGCCTAAACATAATCGCGTTAACACGTTGTGGTACAGCCTCAGGACATCTTGGGTGTCTCTTTTAAATTAGAATTATTTATTTATAAAAAAGGATAAGTATTATATACATTGTCTATACAACGTATTACAAAATACCCGTAAAAAATATAAATAATTATCAAAGTCAAAAATTTTGTCAGCTGTCATGTCAGGGAACCAGATTATTTAACAGAAAGGCCTACGTACCTATTTTACCTAATAATTGTCTACTTTAATAGTTTTTCTATTTTTCATTCATAAATGTTGTTGTTGTTCCTTTTTTGGGGTATGTTATACAGCGTTACTACGGTTCTTAAATGTTGTGAATGGACTCGATAAAAGGCCCCATTTAACCTCCTCTCGGCTTTACGGGTATATGTCCATAGTACAAGCTCTCCTTAGTTTGGGACTAGATGGTGTTGTGTGAAATGTCCTAAATATTGATTTATATTTTATTATTATTGCTGAGTCTGTATTCCCTGACCACATCATTACTTGCCATCAGGTGAGGCTGTGGTCAAACGCAATATTTTATAAAAAAATATATATTTATATTTACACGGACACTTATTAGGGCTGACCGTAAAGTTAATACGTTCGCAACAACCACAGTAGGACTAATTTTGGTCAAACAACTCCTATTAACGATTGATGAGGAAATACAATGATGTTAACCCGTCCCACACCAATAAACTCGACCTGTTTTCAGATTGCCTATCAAGTTTTTGCAGGAATTTAAAAAATTAGAAATCTAGTCCTAACTACATCCCTACTAATATTATAAATGCGAAAGTAACTCTGGCTGTCTGTTACGCTTTCACGTCTAAATCACTGAACTTATTTTAATGAAATTTGGTACAGAGATAGAGTTGACCTTGAGAAAGAACATAGGACAGTTTTTATCTTGGACTTTTGAAGAGTTCTCTTGGAAACGCGATATAACCGATCTCGACGCGGGCGAAGCCGCGGGCGGAAAACTAGTATTCAATAAAAATCAAATTATAATTTTTATACTACGAAGTTAGTTTACAAAGTTATCCTCATTTTTTTAAATTATAATGTAAAATGTTTTATAGTATGTCATAAATGAGTGCTGTGCACTTCTTTAACTGACAAATTCACCTTATTGGTGTCTAGTTTCAATAAGATATATGTGTGTTAAATGAATAAGTTGTTGAAGTGCTTTAAATAAATAATAAAAAAAAAACTTGAGAGGTGTCAAGGGACACCCGGATGGAACGAAGTTCCTTTCATTAAAATTTAATAATTAAAAATAAAAAAACCTGTATACACTCAACAATTCACAACGCGCGAAATTCAAATATTGTCATTCACTCAATAATATTTGAATGCTTGTCAACAATATTTGAATTTCGTAAGATTTTTTTCCGTCTAGCCCCCTTTAACAACGCGCGATAAGGAACTTCGATCCAAAAATAAACCCATTAAAAATACCCATTAATGTTTAATTAAGCCACGACCTGTCAAAATAATAAATACGAGGCCACGGCCTGTACTTTGCTCAGTGTCCGTCGTTCCTCTCGCCCAAATGTTGTACCGCGTAATGGGCGTTTCTAGTCCATTAGCCTTATGGCCTGTGTATCTTGGCCGTAACTTGTACACCGACCACTAATTGTACTCCGTACGTAGGGCCGGCTAAGAAAACAATGTTTAGTGTAAGACGGTTTGATTTCTTACTCGAGATAAAAATTATTTCTTGTAAGATCTTGTGTTATTAGTTTTGCTGTTTCTTTATTGACAAAACAACATTGTATGTTATGTTAATGTAACAAACATAACATACAAGTTATGCAGTAGTGCACCACAGTTTTTTTTTTTAAACAAGCTTACGGCCCACCTGAATGGTAGCGGTTAGCGTAGCCTATAGACGCTTGCAACACCAGGAGTATCACGTGTTGTTGCTGTTGTTGCACCCTGTATAAAACGAAAGAGGAATAGTTGAGTTGGCAGTATGGGTCAAAGTCCCCCCACTGCAGGAGGGGAACTTTGACCCTTTTACTACCAACCCAACTATTCCTGTTTCGTTTTACAGGGTTAGCAACGCACAACTCACACCCCTGGTGTTGCAAGCGTCTATAGGCTCCGGTAACCGCTTACCATCAGGTGGACCGTATGCGTATTTGCCACCTTAGTAGAATAAAAAAAAAACAAATGAATGACAAAAGTGCTGCTAAGTTGCCAAAGTGTATTTAATTCTATTTACGTCTTATTGTCTTGACGACCTCTGTGGTCTAGCGGTTCGAGTGCCGGCCTGCTGATCATGGGGTCGTGGGTTCGATTCCCACAGGACACAAATATTTGTGTGGATAAAACATGAGTATTTGTGTTTGTCTGGATGTTTCTATGTATTATAAGTATGTATTTACAAAAACAAAAAGTATATAAGTATTATATCCATTATCTAGTACCCATAGTACAAGCTTTGCTTAGTTTGGGACTAGATGGTGCGGTGTAAAATTGTCCAAGAATATTTATTTATTAAAAAAAAAAAAAACCTATGACGTAGTCAGTTTTGCCTGCCTAACGTATGATTTGTTATAGTATGTTGTCACCTTGTTATTTCAGTATAAAAAAATAACACCCTGTGTCCAAAAATAAGCACCAATATAAAGCCAAGTGAAACCAGTCAATATGACGTCACGTCACCTGTCACATTACAAGCCACTCTCGATATTACGCGCAATTTAAAAAATGGAACGTTATGTTTAACCTACATTTCGGTTTTACGGTTGGATTGACAGCGAATATGTGGGTGGAGCTATGTATATTGTGAATATATTCACATGGTGGCTTTGAGCTTTTTTTTATGTGACCTACGCAAATGTTCTTCTGATCTGATATCGTCGTGCGACGGGTTGTTGAGCTCCCTAAATTATGGTTGAGCTACACAATGACTGATGCATGCATGCCGTCAGTTGAGACTGGTCTACTCAAAGCCGCTATGGCTCTTTCTTCAAAAGGCCATTTCAGACTTTGCCCTACATTGTAAGACACATATTTTGTTACTATACATTGTCTGGACTTTAAAAGACACTATGATTCTCTGAGTTTGTTTCGGCGTTTCTTCTCAGAGGTCGTCAGCTAGAAAATGCCGGAGCCATCTAGCTTAAAAATAATATGTAAAATATTGACTTGTAAAAGTGTCTTTAAAAGATCTATTTACAGAAATAAATATCATTTATCATTCGGCTATGACAATTGACATAATTTATGAGAGGGGTCTTTCGGAAGTGAAGGGTTTGTAATTAGCTTAAAAATAAAAATATAGGTATATAACATAAAATTAATTACAATGATACATTGTGGATAAGTATTAATTTCAAAGTGGAGCACTGATAGCCTAGTGATATGTCCATTGGACGGCCAAGTCAAAGGTCTCAAAGCTGGAATCCAGGGCACGCACCTCTGACTTTTCGAATTCATGTGCGTATTAATAATTAATTATCACTCGCTTAAACAGTGAAGGAAAACATCGTGAGGAATCCTGCATGCCTTAGAGATTTCTCGACGGTGTGTGAAGTCTACCAACCCGCATTAAGCCAGCGTGGTGGATTATAGCTTAATCTCTCTCAATCTGAGAGGAGACCCGTGCCCAGCAGTGGGACAGTATAAGGGTTGAGATGATGAATGATACATTGGGTATACTAATTTCAAACCCCTGCTTAGTAATAACTACGCTGTTAAACCGATCTGCAAGGCTAAGCCCACTAGCCACGGTTATTCTGTGGATGGGTGACCATTCTTAAGACATCGAGCCCCCTCCGTGCCTCGGAGAGCACGTAAAGCACGGTCCCGGTTGTTATACTAACAACTATGATAATCGTTAGTGGTAATCAGCAACCCAGAAAGCCTGCCAACCAGACTCCTCAGGATATCAGTATTACTCAGAACTTGCGTAGCGGAGTTCTGGTGGCGTATAATACATGCGTGTTATTGGTACAGACGCCAGCAGGTCAAGCTATCCAAAACTGTCAAACTTTCCCAATGCACCTTATAGTTTGGTATTAAAGTTGAAAATCAATCAAATAAAGGAGGTCATGTCATTAAAAGTCCATACAACTCAGCCCAAAATGTGTACCTGAGGTACATGACAGCTGTCAAGTTGACAGTTATTACTATGAAATCACTATGAAACTGTTGATATTGCGCCAAAATTTTCCTCTGTCTACGCAAAATGGCGTGCGTTTGACATTCCAAAACTGACACTGACAGCAGATAGCTATCAAATTGTCAGTTTTTACTATAAAAACACTATGAAACTGGTACTAGTGTTTTAAAATGGCCTGCGTTTTTTCAAATTTAAAGTTATTTTTTCTCATCCCCTAGTGAGCATAAAAAAAGTATGACTAGAGGTTTAACCAGCGTAATACAGGGTATTTTTTCCAATAAGTGTACCCTCGGTACATCATTTGGGCAGATTTTGGTGACATCTATTGACAGATTGTGGTAGTTTGTTGTGCTGACCTCTGTACATTGCACCCGTGCAAAGCCACCTAGCCACTCGGACACAGGTCACTAGTTATTTAATAAATACAAACATAACTGTATAGCCATTCGCAGTACAGATGTGAACGTTGCCACCAAATACTACTATTAAATCCCTATCTCAGTTGTAAAACTGAACTTAAAGTCGGTATCATAAGTAGGAAGCGATTTATTAGCTCATATCAAGTTTAATGTCAAGCTACTTTATGACGTCACGTTTAAGTTACGTCATTCAGTTTAACAGCTTTGATTTTACATTGCTTTAACAGTTTTGATTTTACATTGTCTTAAAGGTCGAATCCAAGGCATACATTTCTGACTTTTCGAATTCATGTGCATATTAGTAATTAATTATCACTCGCTGAAACGGTGAAGGAAAACATCGTGAGGAAACCTGCATACATTAGAAATTTTCTCAACGGTTCGTGAAGTCTGCCAACCCGCACTAGGCCAGCGTGGTGGACTATAGCCTAATCCCTCTCAATATGAGAGGACACCCGTGCCCAGCAGTGGGACAATATATGGGTTGATGATGATGATGATGTGAATTTGTAATTTATAGAAAAAAACAGCACAGATTGAAATTATTAGAAGTACCTTGCCATAATTTTCAAACTTGCTTGCAGTCCAAATGCACCTCATTTCAAAAGACCCTTATATTACGCCTCTCATCATCATTCTCCGAGCCTTTTCCCAACTATGTTGGGGTCGACTTGCAGTCTAACCAGATGCGGCTGAATATCAGTATTTTACACGAAGCGACTGCCAGATCTCCTCGTCCCAATTTCTGGGCAATACCGATTCTCTGAGGATAGACTGGTTGTCAGGCTTTTTGGGTTTCTGACAACCACTAAATATTGTCGTATAACAACCAGGTCCGATGGCTTTACGTGCTCTTCGAAGCACGGAGAGATATAATGATGATGACGAATGATAAAGAGTAATGCTGCATTTAAAATATTGACATCTGTAGTTCTTAGCATATTTTCTTTGCATATTTGTATGTCATAAGACAAAACTTAGCGTACTATTTTATTGTAAGACCTATTGTATACCTATGTTTCACAAATAAACTTTATGATTTATGGAGAGGTCTCGATATATTTCGAATGGTCACCCATCCACAAATTGACCGTGACTAGCGTGGCTTAACCTCGTAGAGCGGTTGACCAGCATAGTTATTACTTAGCTGGGAGCCCCTCTAGAAATTTCGTCACTTGTTGAGTTTAGTTTAATTTAATAATATGCTAAGAGTAAACGACTCTTCTCAAATATATTATATTCATGTTTTTAAAGGAAATAATTAATTTCCCTGAATTTCAGTAACAATGGTTGTATTATCTTTTTTTGGGATTCCGTAATTAATCGGTATTAATAAGAATAGTTAAAAGAAAATTGATTCTGATAGTCACAACTCTAGATAAATACAAAACAACAAAACAATAGATTCAAGTCATAAACTAAGGAAGTACGTTATCGTGTGCGATGTCAGACTAGGTCCCTATCTCAGCACTATGCTGCAAAGGCATTTTCAGACTTAATTCTAACAATATTAGAGTCCTTTGTTGCAACAAACTGTAACAATTAAACCTGAAAATCAATTTTAAAACTTTTTCTCGATTCACCTCTGTAACCCTATTCACTCCGGTTGAATACTACGGAACCAATACTTAGAGCACTACCAGCACTTGGCGAATTTATTATTATATTTTAAATTCTTTCAACATCAACAGTATTGTTATACGGGAAATTAATTTTTGTTATACCGGAAATTAAAATCTAATAAAATTTTCCTCAAAATAAGCAGATACGATTGTAGAAAACCTTATCTGGAAGCAATTTAGGAATATTTTTGTTTGATTTACGAAGCGAAGCAAGGAAGCGAAGCGCAGTGAATGATAAGCGGACGAATGATAGAGCGGCCTTGCAAAGATTCAAACAGTGGCCATTTGTAATTTTAGTAAATATGTACAGTATTTAATTATAGTATTTAATAGTATGTATAAAATATAATTTATCATCATCATTATACTTTGCGCGAATCTTTTCTCAACTATGATGGGGTCAGCTTCCAGTCTAACCAAAAGGCTCTGAATATCAGCATTTACACAAAACATCGGACCTCCGCAACCCAATTTCGGGGTAATACCGATATCAATTCAATTCAATTCGATTCGATTCAATTAGATTCGATTAGATTCGATTAGATTCGATTTGATTGGAATCGATTCGATTCGCTTCGATTCGATTCGCTTCGCTTTTTTGGGCTTCTGACTACCTCTAACAATTGTCAAAGGTGTTCGTATGACAACCCGCACCGACGTCATCACGTGCTCTCCGGCACAGAGGATCTTGATGTGTTAAGAATGGTCACCCATCCGGAATTACCACACGTAGCTTAACCTCTTAGATTAGTTGACCAGCATAGTTAGCCACGAGCCCCTCAAAAAAGAAACTTACAAGAAACACCAAACTTAATCAAGGCCAGGCTTAACCATCAGGACAGAACTAACTGACATTACATAGCTTAGTTCGTCTGTGTAATTATGAGCTACCAGTGAAGCGGTATTAACCGGAATTAACTGGATAAAACAAGATTGTGAGCAATATACCCCGCCAGGATTTGGCCGCAATCTGAGCCGAATGAGGCGTACTGTGGAATAGATATTTTTGGATACGGTATTTTTATATAAAAATACACTGTAGCAAACTACATCAGTGATTTCTGGAGCAACTGCTGATTGTTAAGTCCTAAACTCAATTTCCAGATTGACCAACCAAAGTAAATGTAAACCACATAATCATCATCAAGAGGAGACCCGTGCCCAGCAGTGGGACAGTATGTGATGATGACATAATTTTGATACTTAATATACTCATATTTGTACGTGTGTGTGTTATTAATACATACGCACATGATTTTGAAAAGTCAGAGGTTTAATTCAAACTCGAGACCTTTTTATAACTATCTTACCACTATGCATTTTTTTTAAAGTTACCACATCCTATTCTTCCAACATCTCGATAAGTAGGTAGGCGTCACAGGCGTTTGTTTTCCTTACATTTCAATTATCTGGGTTCGCCATAGTCTTGGGTGCCGAAATTTTATTTTTACAAAGATATTTCATTTTTTAACGTAATTGTTTTTTTGGTGCCACATTATTTTAATACCCTGTATTTGCCTCGTGTGGCTTTATTTGTAATAGCAAATGTTTTTTTTAATAGACTCAATACCAAAAGCAGCAGTAGCAGTGATAGCCTAGTGGTATGACCGTTGGACTGCCAAGTCGAAGGTCTCGAGTTCGAATCCAAGTCGACCTCTGACTTTTCGAAAACATCATCATCAACCCATATACCACAACCGCTGGACACGGTTCTCCTCTCAGATTGAGACGGATTAGGCTAGTCCATTTCGAAATCATGTGCGTATTAATAATTAATTATCACTCGCTTAAAACGATGAAGGAAAACATCTTGAGGAAACCTGCATGCCTTAGAGACTTTTCTCGACGGCGTGTGAAGTTTGCCAACCCGCACTAGGCCAGTGTGGTAGACTCTAGCCTAAGTCCTCTCATTCTGTGAGAGGAGATCCGTGCCCAGCAGTGGGACAGTATATGAGTTGATGATGATGACAATACTAAAAGTTTAAGACAAGGAGGTTATACGTGTGAAGTAAAAGGCTCGCGGCGAAGTTATAACTACGCTAATCGATCTGATAGGTTAAGCTGAAAGAAGAAAGAAAGAAAAATAATTATTTGAACTCGCACAGGAAGCAAGACTAGCCTCAGTAAATTTACTACAGCAGCCCTGTACGAAATGCTGTTGCAAAAAAGCTGAGCTAGCCACAGTCAGTGTATGAATGGGTGACCAACCTTAACACATCCAGATTCCTCCATAGCTCTGAGAACACGTAAAGCCGTCTATCCTGGTTGTCACGCGAACACCTATGACATCTCTTAGTGGTAGACATAAGCCTGAAATCCAATCTATCCTCAGGATATCGTTATTGGTATTCTCTGATGGCAGTGGCTTCGTATAAAATATATTCAGACACATCTGGTTAGACCAAAAATCAATCGATCAAAATAGTTTTATTATCATATAAACCATATACAGGCACTTATGAAATGTCGAGTCTAGGTGCACGGTTCCAAATTGGTAGTTTCCTATGGAGAAGATACGGCAAAAAACTCCCTGCTTACTCCTTTAAATTATAATGGTATACAATTATGTTCGGTTCAATAATAATTATAAATTGGATACTTACATGAGAGGACAATTTAGGAATGTTGCGAAGATTACAATTAAATAAAATACAGCTAGGCATAAAAGAAAGTTCTAAACAGTTCTCTCTTTTACAAAGAGTAGTAACTAATAAACTATATAAAGCAACTGACAAAACTTGTCACCAGTAACTGGAAGCCGACCCCAATATAGCTGGGAAAAGGCTCAGAGAACGTATACCAAAGTTTGTTGGCAACGCGTAAGTGATACCCCTGGTGTTACAAGCATCTATAGGCTACGGTAACTGATTACCATCAGGAAGGCCGTATGTTTGTTTGCCAACTGTGATTTCACACCATCAGTAAAACGAACTTTCCTGCAGTTACAGAAAAACTCAAAAATGCCGACTGGACTAAAGTTTTACTTGAAGTAGATGTTAACACTGCAGTGAATTTAACGCAATACTAACAAACGTAATAA
Organism: Acronicta alni; assembly: GCA_964056405.1. NCBI lineage: Eukaryota > Metazoa > Arthropoda > Insecta > Lepidoptera > Noctuidae > Acronicta > Acronicta alni. The sequence goes on from OZ043935.1 coordinate 2,934,237, forward strand.
TAGAAAATACCATAAAAAAGAAAATTTGCCGTTCAAAATTCATTTTAAAACCATGGATAACACCTGGTCTCATTAGATGTATGAACCATAAAGATAAACTCCATCTACAATCAAAAAAGACCAAACCAAAAAACTTCTAACTCCAAAACTAGACTAGAAAAGAGATAAGGAACGAAATCATTACGCCTCTCACCCACATTATTAATCTTAGTCTAAGTACAGGAATATTTCCAAACAAATGGAAGGAAGCTCAGGTCACCCCGATACATAAAAATGGTACAAAGCAAAACCCTGCAAACTACAGGCCCATTTCCCTCTTGGGAATATTCTCTAAGATTCTAGAAAAGATCGTTAATAAACATCTTATCTCCTTCCTTGAAACCCAAAAATTAATATCAGATAAGCAATTTGGATTTAGGCATGGAAAATCGACAGAAGACGCAGTTAGTTTACTAACCAATCTTGTAACATCTTATTAAGACAACAACGAAAAATGCATTGGAGTGTTCTTAGATCTCGCGAAAGCGTTTGACACTGTTGCAATCCCCCTACTACTAAAAAAGCTAGAGAATCTAGGTATCAGAGGAACGCCACTTAAGTGGTTTGAAACCTATTTAACAGACAGAACTCAAAGTGTCAAAGTGGGGGATTGTATCAGCAGTCAAAAAAAGGTAGAATTCAGAGTTCCGCAAGGCAGTGTTCTCGGCCTGACCTTATTTATAATTTACATTAACGACATACAAACTTCAAGTACTCGAAATGTTTAAATTATTTGCTATGCTGATGATACAGTCATTCTTTGTCATGATAAAACCTGGGAATTAGTACATGAAGTTGCTCAAAATAGCATATCTAATATTAAACTTTGGCTTGACCTCAACCTTCTGTCACTCAATATCAACAAAACGAACTACATTTGTTTCCACAAAACACTAGCATCAGCGCCAATAATAGTTCTAACATCAAAATACACACTGCCACTTGCAACCTATCTCTTTGTGCCTGTGAAGAAATAAAAAAAGTGGCATCTCTTAAATATCTCGGAGTTTTAATAGACCAACGGCTTTCTTTCAAACCCCATATTGATCTGGTAGTAAAAAGAATTAGAATATTGATTCACATAATGAAATTGTTACGTAAATCTGCTAACAAAAAGATTTTTCACCTTGTATATGTTGCATTATGTGAGTCAATTATTTGTTACTGTATATCGGAATGGAGTGGTGTCGGTATCACTACCATGATACAAATTGAACGAGCCCAACGTTCAGAGTAAAAGTTATGCATAAAAAACCTTTCCGATACCCAACAAAAAGTTTATACACCGAGGCCTCAGTACTTAACGTTCGCCAGTTATATATTCTCAAATTAGTTCTTAAGCTACATAGAAAGATCCCACAGTCACCAGAATATCCTCAACTGCTTAAACGCCGAATCTACAAATATCCGCCGGTTATAGTAAAAACTACATGTGCACAACATCATGCAAGAATTTATGCTTAGATATATGTACAATAAAGTTGCTAAGATCTGTAACATAAAAACATGCACACAAAGGCAAGTTAAAAAACTAATTCACAAATGCTTGCTTACCCAATCATATTCTGATACTGAGCAGTTTATAAAAGTGATTTCATAGCATACACACACACGCTCACACACACACGAACACACACACGCACACACATACACACACACATACACACACGCACGCACGCACGCACGCACCCACATACACATGCACCTACATCACGCGCAACCACACTCACAATCTCTCCTGCACGCTCACTCTCACACATTTGTACATTAATACACAAAGCAGTTCTTTTCTTTTCTCTAATAACTTTTCTATATTATGATAATCATACAGTATCGAACCTGGAACAACTTATGTGTCACTAATCGATCTCAAGGTCTCCACGAGACAGGTTAGACCTAGTGTGGAGACCACTAGTCAAAAATTTCCTTTATTCACTAGGCTAAATTAGAAATAAGAACTAGACTAAGGAAATGTAAAAGAACAATGTTTACTGGCAATAAATGATTATTATTATTATTCTCGTATTTATTTAATTTCTTATTTACATTATATTTTTACAAAAACTAAAAACAAAAACATTTAAAAATATAAAAAAATAGTCAGACCACCGATTTCGGGAACAGGTTCCAAGCTACCGGTGGTTAAGGCTCCAGAGAGAGGAACCTCCTCACAATGCGTGCCGTGTCGAGGAGTACCGCTCTCTGTATCAAGCCCTTGATCCAGCCGTCTAACGAGAGCCTCCTTAGATGTCCATCGAGGCTCTTGGCTATTAAACCATTGGCTGTAACAACTATCGGCACAATAATTGCCGAATCCACATCCCACATCTCGACAACCTCACGGGCTAAATCAAGATATTTAATTTCTTTATCTTTTTCAGCCTTGGTGAGGTTCTCATCATTATTATTATTATATAAAATAAAAGACAGACGGAAAATGAAGTGATCCTCCGCCGAATTTATTTTCTTTTCCACCCAAGACCTTACATTCAGCAACCGGGCTTGCGACTGTTAGACCAACGATGCTACACTTTTTAATAAGAAAAAAAAATCACGATAAAAAAGTCATAAAGCCTGTGAAATGTTCGTATTTTGTTCCAGAACCTTCCTTTCATCACGCCTTTATGAAAAGAAGCGACAGAATGTTAAATTTTGTGTACAATGAAACAGTTGCAATGGCGGCCCTGTTTATAAACTAGGATTTTTATTACTCTAAAAATGCTTCTTGTTTTTATTAATAAACTAGCTATTGCACACGGGTTTAACCGGATACCAAAAGGCTTTTTGAGACAAAAAGTAGCCTATGTCCTTCTCCAAGGTCTATTCTATTTCTGCACCAAATTTCATTAAAATTGGTTAAGTGGTTTAGGCGAGAAAGCGTAAAATTCAGACACAGTATATTAGTAGTGACTAGCGGCCCGTCCCAGCTTCGCACGGGTGGTGGATATGTGATAGCGGACCTCTATTTTGTTTCTTAAATAAAAGTAAACTAAATTACTCCTTATAACATCAGCTATCTACCTGTGAAAGTCCCGTTAAAATCGGTCCTGCCGTTTCAGAGATTAACCGAAACACACAGACAACAAACATTTAAAAAATTGTTTTTTTTTTAAAGTAAGTATTGTATATACTTTCATAATTATGCATTTAGTGAAAAGCTTGTAATTATGAAATATAAACAGACACTTCAATTTTATTTATGTATATAGATAAAAAATTACCAAAAACAGGCTTTGAATTTAGTGTGATGTTTGAATAATGATTATAGAGCTTGTGAATTCAAGGAAACAATGCAGCACATTTTGTGTGATTGTGACGTCCTGGCGACGGAACGGATGAGTCATATCGACAACGGATACCCGAAGCCGGAAGACTACAGGTTCCTTCCTCTTAGTGGGCTAGATGAACTTCATGAAGTTGTATGAAAGAATGTACCATGCTGGGGACAACAGTTCACATTTGGTCGAAGTGTTGCTGGCCAAGCCAGCCCCCATAGTAAGACAAGGTATTAGGGACGACCCTATTGCAATTAACCGGGAACAAACTAAAAAAAAAATCACAAAAAATAAAAATATGTACATAATTATGCACTTATTCACTGGTGCCGTATGTCGGGGCGTCTGTTAATTATTATTGTACACATCAAACTGCATTGTTCTCATGAACAATCATCATCATCATCATCAACCCATATACTGTCCCACTGCTGGGCACGGGTCTCCTCTCATATTGAGAGGGATAAGGCTATAGTCCACCACGCTAGCCTAGTGCGGGTTGGCAGACTTCACAAACCGTCGAAAAAAATCTCTAAGGCATGCAGGTTTCCTCACGATGTTTTCCTTCACCGTTTAAGCGAGTGATAATTAATTATTAATACGCACATGAATTCGAAAAGTCAGAGGTGCGTGCCTTGGGTTCGAACTCGACACCTTCGACTTGGCAGTCCAATGGTCATACCACTAGGCTATCACTGCGCTTCTCATGAACAATTCAGAACAAAATTGTAAACCAAGAATAATACTGTAATCATGTTTGTATAAAGGAGTGTCTATGGAGTTTCTTGCCGGTTCTTCTCCATATCACCCATAATTTGAAACCGTGCAACTATTTTTGACGTCTCTGGTGAATGTTTTACTTTGACATAAAAAAATAAATAGGTATCAATAACATTGAGAAATGAAAAGTTATCGAACGAGAAACAAAAAGAAAAATTTAAAAATAATTATAGTTTTCCTGAGCGACTTAACGAATTTTCAAACTATTTAATTAACTGAATTGAAAAGCGAAGGAAGTCACAGCACTGGCTAGTTAAAATGAAATATGAAACTTTTAATTAAAGTTTCCTAGCATTACTTGGGATAAGTGAAGTTTGGTACTAAATAAAGTTTCTTAAAAGAAATTAATTGCGCTTTATCTTCGAGGTCATAATTCATTTTGAAAAAAAAACGAATCGACTTTTTCTTACATGAAGATAATAAATTTGTAACTTAACTAGCTTTTCCGTATTCCCTAAAGGATTTGTACGTATAATTATTATGTTACTTACAATGCTTTTTCTCTAGTATTTTCTTTAGTAGTTAAAAAATAACATAAAATTCAAGAGTATCACTTACGCGTTGCTGACCCTGTATTGAAAGAGGAATAGTTGGGTTGGCAGTATACTTAAGGGTCAAAGTCCCCCCACTGCCAACACAACGTTTCCTCGTGGAGCACTGGCAACCTTGCTACCGTAAGAAAAACAACACAGCTCAAAGCAGTGTTATTTTACTTCGATTTTCTGCAAGGCGTCGGGCAACTCCAATTTGAGTGGAATTACTCCCACTATGCTACCTAGAGGGATTTGTAAAAAAAAAAATATAATTCGCCATTTCGTGGTGGTGGCAATCTTGGATTTGAAATTTATCATAATGTATAGTATTCTACTAGACCTTTCATTTGATACCCATATTGAATTGGAGTTGTGAAAAAATATGTAATCCGCCATTTTATAGCGGCGGCCATCTTGGACCTATTTTCATCATAGATAAGAACACTCCCGACTAATTCACCTTTAAAAAAAACAAAATCAAATTCGGTTCATCCGTTCAGGAGCTATACACACACAGACAGACTTTCAAACTTATAACACCCCGTCGTTTTTACGTCAGGGGTTAATGAATATACTCATAGTATGAGTGAAAACTAGTTCTGATTAGACAAAACACATTTTAATATTTAGATATTTATCAAAATTTTTCTCATACTGAAAAGCAATATATTATTTTTATTTTTTATTTATTTATTAATACTTTAAGCACAGAGGGTACAAAGGCGGTCTTATTGCCATACGGCATTTTCTGCCAGTCAGCCTTGGGGTGACGCAGAGACGATAAAACAGTAGATGCACTAGTCAAGTAATACAAAACCACGATTGACAAAACTAAATATACAAATATATTAATTATACATAAATACAAGAAAAACTACATAACATACATATTAAATACAAAAACACACATACACATATAATATATATAGATATATATACATATAAGATCAACGTCGAGATAATGAATCTGCCAAGATATTATCTTGAAGATATTTACGTAACTTTACTTTAAAAGAAAGGCGACTGTTTGCCTATTACACGAAGCTACTGCCATCAGAAGTCCACAGCTTAATTTAAGGGTATAATATAATATAATAAATAAAATATAATACGTTTTCAGGCTTTTTGGGGTTATGAATATCATAGCCTAGTGGTATGACCTTTGGACTGCCAAGTCGAAGGTCTCGAGTTCGAAGCCAAGGCACGCACCTCTGACTTTTCGAATTCATGTGTGTATTAATAATTAATTATCACTCGCTTAAACGGTGAAGGAAAACATCGTGAGGAAACCTGCATACCTTAGAGATTTTTCTCGACGGTTTGTGAAGTCTGCCAACCCGCACTAGGCCAGCGTGGTGGACTATAGCCTAATCCCTCTCAAGATGAGAGGAGACCCGTGCCCAGCAGTGGGACAGTATATGGGTTGATGATGATGATGATGACTATCACTAACAATAATTGTCAAAAGAGTTCGTATGTCAACAGGACCGGCAGTTGTTTCTCGATGCGTTAAGAACAGTCACCCAGCCATAGACTGACCGCGGCTAGTGCAGCTTAACTTATTCACGAGCAATTTCTCATACACAAACGTATGACCATACAGAATAGGAACTTGGTAATATGAATAGAAATTGCAAATTTATATGTGCACTGGATACATTTGCAAAATCATCTATTTGCATATTTGCTTCCCAAGGCACACAGTGTTGTTACATATTGTATGCACTTCAGTCGCTAGGGAATGTATGATACATTGCAGCGGAATGATCTGGATCCGTATGGAAGTTATTCTTTATAATATTATGATTATCATCACCGGCGTGTGTGTATGACAAGATGTATGAATGTGGAAGGAGCGAAAGAAGTATTTTTCTTTTAAATCGCCACACTAGATTTTAAAAGAGTTTTTCTCCTGTATCGTGGGTGCAGAAAAACACATTTTTGTTCACATACACAAACACCCAGACCCAGAACAACTACCTGTAGGTTATACAAATATTTGTTCCGTATGGAGATCGAACCCACAACTCGTGCCGCAGAAGCCGATCGCTCAGCCGCCGCGCCAAACGTTCGGCGAAGTATGAAAAAATGATTCTTGCATACTTCTTTCGCTGCAAGTTCCTTTGTTTCTGCCTATGGGAAAAAGGCGTGAGTGTATTATTTATGTATGTATAATTATCATTAAACTGCTTCATTAGCCTAGTGGTTCTAGGCACAACTACTACGCTAGAGATCCTGGGTTAGATTTCCGGGTGAGTAGCAGTGTAATTAAATTTAAGAGGTAGGCCATAGTGGGATGAATTCCACTCAAATTCAATTTTCTCCACCTTGCAGAAAATTGAATTGAAATAACACTGATTTGAGCTGCGTTGTGTTCCTTACGGTGAGCAAGATTGCCAGTGCTCCGCGAGGAAACGTTGCGTTGGCAGTGGGGGGGACTTCAACCCTCATACTGCCAACCCAACTATTCCTCTTTCGATTTATAGGTGTTACAAGCGTCTATACGCTACGGTAACCGCTTACCATCAGGTGGGCCGTATGCTTGTTTGCCACTTTAGTGATAAAAAAAAACAGTGTTTGGTTTATTGAAATAAAACTACTTTTTACGGATTTTATCGCGTATATTATAAAAAGTAGTTTTATTTCAATGTATAATATTCGTGTAAATGTCAGAAATCAAGTGTTTGGTTTAGTTTTGAAATTCCCAGTAGCAGCCCGGAGTTTGGATTAGTGTTTATGCCAATAGGCTGACACCCTATTACATGGCACCTTAAGATACCAGTGAACTGTTGGTGTATATCTCTGCTTAACCCTTCGAGGAATACAGGCGTAATAGTATGTTGTGTTATGAAAAAACTGACGTTTGGCAAAGCTCAATTCCGTCTGCCTCATAGCCACATATCTTCTCCCTTATCATGTAACAGAAAACGATGTAAAAGCGTTCCCCATTAAGGATAACCGTTTCGGGTAACTCCCTAACAAAGGGTTCTGTAATATCTTCTTACAACAGTTTGTAACATTTATTACTTGGTGTCTGAGAAAGATTTTTGCGAAAGAATTGGTATAAAGATTTTATTGAAGTCAACAGTTGAAAGTAGGTTTTTATTTCAATATTTTGGTCAATTCTACACAGCATCGTCTAGTCGCAAACTAAGCAGAGCTTGTACTATGGGTACTAGACAATGGATATAATACTAATATAGGTACTTTTATTTTGTAAATACATACTGAAAATACAATAAAAAGACCCACACAAACACAAATACGTTCACCACGTTAATATTGAGCAAAAAACTGCAACAAAACACGTTTGTTGTATGGGAGCCCCCGTTAAATATTTATTTTATTCTGTTTTTAGTATTTGTTGTTTAGGGGCAATAGAAATGCATCATCTGTGAAAAAATCTACTGTCTAGCTATCACGGTTCATATACAGCCTGGTGACAGATGGACGGACGGTCAACGGTGTCTTATCAATAGGGCCCCTTTTTTACCCTTTGGGTACGGAACCCTAAAAAAGAAAGAAAATAATGTAACAACTACATACTCGTATTTACAATAAAGATACTAACCTATCATAGCGATAGAAATGAATATAATACTGACGCAGAATATTTATAGTGACGCAGCGTATTATAAAGCGTAACTAGTAACTATACCTACTGACCACACACTTTACTGATGCATAGTTGCATCAGTAGTGTGTGGTCAGCAGTGTGTGAGTGTAATTACAGAATTACACTCACACAAAGTATTCACTATTACGATACAGATAATACTAACGTAGTTATTTTTTATTATATATGGCATTAATGCATTCCAAAAAGAAATTTTGATAAATCAGCGTAAGAAAAATTCGTCCGTTCCTTTCGTTCTGTCTGCGTTTTTCCGGTTAAGTACACAATAATGCACTGACGACGTAGAGTAATTGTACAGACACAACTACTTAATGACGACGTTTGTGGTTTAGTGGTTGTGTGTCGTGGGTTCGATTTCCACAGGACACCAAAATTATATATTAATGACGGCAACAGGTAGACGCTTGAAATATTCACTGAATATTAAGTTGTATGATCACTTTAAAAATAAATCCACAATAAAATAAATATTTAAGGGGGGCTCTGGTACGGAACACTTCGTGCGCGAGTCTGACTCGCACTTCGCCGGTTTTTCTTTCTTACCGTTACTTTGCATCAGTATTTATACTTTACGTTACATCACTATCGTATCGTTGCGTCAGTATTTCGGCACCTCACTATACAGGCGTACCTTCTCCCAAAGGCCGGAAAATCGCATGACTGAGTAATATCATTTATAGTGCCAATTAATACTAGGAGCAGCATTAATCTACGTCACAGTTCTAGTTTGAACTGTAGTCCTTGGCTTTGTGTGGAGTCTCGTTATTCTAAACGAGACTCCACACAAAGCCAAGGACTACATGATGTTTCTCCGGAAGACAGAAAAAGTGCTGATGAGTGAACGGATTCCCGCACGGAATAAAAGGCCTACATGTATCATCACTCATCCATATACTGTCCCACTGCTGGGCACGGGTCTTCTCTCAGTTTGAGAGAGATTAGTCTATCATTGCTATAGCCTACTATCAAGTTGAAGGTTTCGAGTTCGAACCAAATACCTCTACCTTTTTGAAATCGTGTGCGTATTAATAATTAATTATCACTCGCTTAGACGTTGAAGGGAAACATCGTCAGGAAACCTGCATGACTTAAAAGATATTTCTCGACGGTGTGTCAAGTCTGCCAACGTGTAGTAGGTCAGCGTGGTGGACTATAACCTAAGACCTCTCATTATGTGAGAGGAGACCCGTGCCCAGAAGTGGGACAGTATATGGGTTGATGATAGGCTATAGTCCACCACGCTGGCCTTTTTTTTTTTTTTTTTTTTCCTCTGTGGAAATCCTCATGTACTGCCGCCGTCTGGGGAGACGACGGGGTGTGTCGGACTCCGCCCAAAGTGGACGACCTACCGACTAAAACCACAGGAGGTGTTCGCCTCACCACCATTTGTCGGGAACGCGGGAACCAGTTGTTATTCCTCCGCGAACCCGACGGTGGCGGGCCGCCTAGCGCGGCCCCCTATTCTCTATCGGGAGAGTGCGTTGCGCTCTCTCCTCTCCTGCCAATCCACATGAGTGGGGCGCGGGAACACCTGCCGCGCCGCCTGCTCGGGCCTTGTGAGGGGCGACAGACTTCCCCAAATCTGTCGCCCGGCCCCCCTCTATGGTGGTTGGAACAGGGCATTATCTGCCCTGTTCCTTCGCCCGGTGCGTCGAGCACGGATTGGCAGGGAGGAGCTACTCTCCCTTTCTCTTTCTTGGGCCTCCTTCTGGGACATTACGTCTTCACAGAAGGAGACCATCGCCTGCCAGGCGTCAGGGCTCCGGACCATCTCGCTGACGATGGCCGGGAGCGAGAGATCTTCTCCTACTTCAGTGATGAGGACATGGCGCTGTCCCACCCAAGCGGTACACTCCTGCAGCGTATGCTGCGCCGTATCCTCGAGGCAATCCTCACAATGATGACACCGGGCGTCCGGCTCCCTCCCGGCGACGCGGCATAGGTACTTGCCGAAGCAACCATGCTCCGACAGCACCTGCGTCAGCCGGAAGGTCAGCACGCCGTGACGCCTGCTTATCCACTCCGCCACCACGCTGGCCTAGTACGACTTAGCAGACTTCACACAACGTCGAGAAATATCTCTTAACTATGCAGGTTTCCTGACGATGTTTTCTTTCAATGTTTAAGCGAATGATAGTTACTTTATTAATACGCACATGAAATTCGAAATCAGAGGTGCGTGCCTCGGATTTGAACTCGAGACTTTTGATTTTGCAGTCCAATGGTGCACTAGGTTATCACTACTTCATATATGGTTGACTATAAATATAAGAAAATAATAATCCTGTGCCAATCAAAGAATTGAAACAAAAACAAAACCCATCCTCAGTATGACCGCAGTAAGCGCCGCATAACTCTCTATATTGTTTATTTGCTAACCTCACAATTTTTTCATTCCAAATGATTGTTATATTTCCACAAACCCTTAAAATAGGTAATATTTATTCACGCATAATTATTCGCAATCTACTAAACGGTCACCTATCCTTAAACTATCCTCGGTAAGCGCCGCTTAACCCTACAAAATGGTCATTCAGAGTAGTTGTTATGTTGCCATGAACCCTTATAAATCATAACATGATAATAAATAACATTTCCACTCGCAAAATCTAGTATGGTTAGCAACGAAATTGTACGGTTGACAAAAGGGGCGAGTACGGACAGGAAACGTAGTGGCGTTTGGATTACACTATTGTTAGAGGTTGACATTGTGGAAAGAGATAATAGGCATATAGGGGTAGGTAGAGAGAGGAACTCGTGGACTCGTGGTTAAGTATTATGGAAGCCGATCAAACGATCTGCAAAGTTAAGCTGCACTTGTCGCGGTCAGACTGTGGATGGGTGACCGTTTTTACAGATCGAGATCCGTGCATCTGAGAACACACTGGGTGCCGTTCATACAACGTAACCCTCAAAACTCGATTTTCAAAATGAGGGTATTTAAAAAAATAAACTATGTAAGAGTAGACTTAAGAATGTGTCACATCGTGTCTACAAATGCTGAATCAGTAACTGCTACCTGCTGTCCAGTGTATCTGCTCAAAGTTTACTATAAACCCACTTCATTAAATATCATTTCCCTCTTCATTAAGCAGTGGACTGCCAAGTCGAAGGTCTCGAGTTCGAAACCAAGGCACACACCACTGACTTTTCGAAATCATGTGCGTATTAATAATTAATTATCACTCGCTTAAACGGTGAAGGAAAACATCGTTAGGAAACCTGTATACCTGAGAGATTTTCTCGACGGTGTGTGAAGTCTGCCAACCCGCACTAGGCCAGCATGGTGGACTATAGCCTGATCCCTCTCATTCTGTGAGAGGAGACCCGTGCCCAGCAGTGGGACAAGATATGATATCCGATAACGTTCGTGAGTTTTTAGTGAATATTAAAACATTTATTTCTACAAGTAATCGTCCTATTTAATTGAAGTGCATCATGGTTGCAACTAGGCAATGTATGGTTATTTTAATAATTGTTTTTATGAACCTTAAAATCTGTACTTTTGGATTAATGGCTAATTATAAGTGATAGTATGGTTTTTTTATGTACTGAATCAAACATTTATGATTTTTTCCATTTTGCGCAAAGTTCTATTTTTGAAACATTTTTTACAATATCTACGAGATGTCAATTAGTAATGAACTGGAGAGATTAGCAATTTGTAGAACATTGCGTATTTTGGAGATAAAAAAGTTTTCTTGCTCACAAATTTTTGTTAGGCGTTAAGATGTTACTATAAAATAAAAATATTTAGTCCATTTTATGAACAGATCCAAGTGTGCATTGGTCCCGGTTGTAATACGAACACCTATGACTGAATTGTTAGTTGCACTTGGAAGCCCAGAAAGCCTGAAAACTAAACCTAACCTTTTTTGTCTCAAGATATCTGTCTAAACCAGAAATTGAGGTCCAGAGGTCTGGCAGCAGTCACCTTGTATAAAATACTGATATTAAGCAGCATCTGGGTAGACTTGAAGCCGACCCTGGTTATGGAAAAAGGCTCGGAGAAAGAAGAGGTAGGTAGACATATGCGTGTCTACGGCAGGTATAGTGGGAGTAATTTCACTCAAATTGGAGCTGACCGACTGGAGAAGTACCTCCGCCTTGCAGAAAATCAAAGTGAAAGAACACTGCCTTGAGCTGTGTTGTGTTCCTAACGGTGAGCAAGGAAAGTGCTCCGCGAGGAAACGTTGTGTCGGCAGTGTGCTGTTAACCCAACTATAAATATAAATATTCCTCTATTGTTTTACAGAGTCGGCCACGTGCAAGTAACACCACTGGTGTTGCAAGCGTCTATAGGTTACGGCAACCACTTACCATCAGGTGGGCTGTATGCTTTTTTGCCACCTTAGTGGTATAATAAAAAAATATATTAAAAAATAATCACTGGCACCGATAGAGCTTTACGTGCCTTCCGAGGCACGGAGGGTCGATTATGCTAAGAATATCCATCCATAAACTAGCCGCAGTAAATGAAGCCTACTCTTACTGTTCGATTGAGCAAGAATAGATCACATCAGTGTGCTAAGTTTGCTACGGGTTCGTAGCAAACCACCAAACCGCTACGACCCCGCGGTCGTAGCGGCTAGAGGCGTAGCATCAGTGCTACGTTCGTAGCCGGAATTAAATCAACACGTCAATGCGAGACAGGCGTATTCATTTATTCGATTAATTAAAATGTAGTATTAAATAAAAATCAGTGACAGCCTAGTAACATGACCAGTAGACTGCCAAGTCAAAGGTTTTGAGATCCAATCATATTTTCTTTTTTTATTCCCAAGTCCAGCCCTCGCTGGATCCCTGCAAAGGGCCTCTTCTCTCTTCCTACTACAAGTTGCGCGTGGATAAAACATACACGCTGCCTACTGGGGCCATTAACTGATCGGGCGGTGGACTCCCCAAGTCAGCCATTAGGCCACATTATTATCACTACCTACCCTTCCTTCAAGAGAGTTAAAATAACCATGTCCATATTTCTCATTACCACGACACGATGCGACGGTCAGATTGCACGATATAAGTACTAAACTCACGTACAAGGCAGTATGTTACACCGAGAAGTAATTTGAGATGTTGAACTACGAGTGTTTGTGGTGTATTGGAAAAATCTCTAAGTGTGACAATATTGCAACGTTCAAATTCAATTAAATTATTTATTTTGATAGACTATAGTATAATGGGTGTTGTTATTATTATTAGAAAGAAAGAAAGAAAAAATATCAATTTCTTGAAAAAAATGTGACTATCACACAAAAAAAAAAAAACAAAATTACATAATTTGACATAAAAAATGCGTCTCATCACCGCAAGGAAAAGATCTATAATAGGATTCCAATTTTTTTTAATACTACTAAGTTGGCAAACAAGCATACGGCCCACCTGATGGTAAGCGGTTACCGTAGCCTATAGACGCTTGTAACACCAGGGGTATCACTTGCGCGTTGCCGACCCTGTTAAACAAAAGAGGAATAGTTGGTTTGGAATTATAAGGGTCAAAGTCCCCCCACTGCCTACACAACGTTACCTCATGGAGCACTGGCAACCTTGCTCACCGTAAAAAACACAACACAGCTCAAAGCAGTGTGATTTCACTTCAATTTTCTGTAAGGCGGAGGTACTTCCCCAGTCGGGCAGCTCCAATTTGAGTGGAATTACTCCCACTACGCCCTACCTCTCTTAGTAATTAAACATCAAACAACATCTTAATTATTTAAACATGCTCACTACGGTGTGACGGGCACTCTTAAACAAAGGCTCTCCCAAGCGGACGAGCATGCACTCGAAATGGAAATTTAAACTTAATAGGTTTATAATAATTCTCTACTCTGTATCAAGTCTTTGTTAACCACACCGCATGTGAAGCCTTTTGCGATAATTACATTTTCTCTAAGAGCTACTAATTGGGTTTTGTCTATCAGAATATATTGTTAAAGCTGTATATTTGTCTAAAATATACCATCACGCTTGTATTCACCGAAGGGTTAGGTAGAGGTGTACCAAAGTTGAACAGACGTCAGCAGGTCAAGCTATCAAAAACTGTCAAATTTTCCCAATTAGATTTGAACCTTATAGTTTTGTATTAAAATTGAAAATCAATCAAAGAAATTTGTCAGATTATGGTAGTTTGATGTGCTGGCTTCTGTACATCCACAGTTCACCGGTATGTTTTGAGTCCCATGTAAGAGGAGCGAGCCTATTGCAATTAACCGGGCACAAACCCAAACTCCGAGCTGCTACTGAGAATCTTTTAAAAATACTCAATAACACTGCTCGACCTGGTAATCGAGCTATTATAGATCATATTATGTCCTATTATAAATCTTTCCCTTACTTTTATTTAATTTTAGTTTGTACTTCTAGTGGAGCAGTCGTAGTTAGCATCACTAGACCAACAACAAGTTTCTTAATTAATTATTAATTTCTTAATAAATCGTACGGGAAAGGACTGATTAAGTTTTTTAAATTGAAAGGTTGAATTTGATAGTTAAATAAATTCAAAACTTAGCTCGGACCTAACATAACATAATAACATCACATATGTTTAATATAAATAAATAAATCATCCCATACATTGTCCCACTGTTGGGCACTCTCTTTTCAGTTTGAGAGGGATTAGGCTATAGTCCACCACGGTGGCCTAGTGCGGGTTGGCAGACTTCACACGCCGTCGAGAAAATGACCAAGTCATGGGTTTCCTCACGATGTTTTCCTCTACCGTTTAAGCGAGTTATAATAAATTATTAACGTTAATAATATACATTACAACATAATAACATACCATCACGCCTGTATTCCCCGAAGGGTTAGGCAGAGGTGTACTAATGTACACCCACATTTCGCCGGTATGTTTAGGTCCCATGTAATAGGGGGCGAGCCTATTGCCATTAACCGGGCACAAATCCAGACTCCGAGCTGCTACTGAGAATTTCATAGAAAAACCCAATAACACTTTGCTCCACCTGGGGATAGAACCCAGGACCTCTAGTGTAGCAGTCGCGCTTAGGACCACTAGACTAATGAGGCAGTCTAACATACTCGTAATAATTAAATTATTAACGCGTGTCTTGGATTCGAACACGAGATTTTTGACTTGGCAGTCCAATGGTGATATAACTAGGCTATCAATGTTTTCTATGAATAAATAGCATGGCATAAATACACAGTATTATACAGTCCCAAACTAAGCAGAGATTGTACTATGGGTGCTAGACAAATGGATATATTACTGATATACTTTTTTGTTGTAAATACATCTTTACAATATATAAGAAACATTCAGACAACTACAAACACTTATGTATATAAATAAGTGTATATTTTTATACCAATAAGGTGGCAAACAAGCATACCGGTCGCGTGTTAATAAGCAACGCAGTCTATAGACGCCAGCAACACCAGTCGGTATCACTCGCACGTTGTTATCTTGAGACCTCAGTAATTGTTAAATCTCATATGTAGAGTAATTTCATTTGGTACATTACTGTGCAAACTGGAACACAATTGTAATGTTGGCACAAACACCAGTTTAGTATCTTTAGTCTATAGTCAGTAATTTCACTAC
Organism: Acronicta alni; assembly: GCA_964056405.1. Classification (NCBI taxonomy): domain Eukaryota; kingdom Metazoa; phylum Arthropoda; class Insecta; order Lepidoptera; family Noctuidae; genus Acronicta; species Acronicta alni. The sequence goes on from OZ043935.1 coordinate 2,950,065, forward strand.
CCTTCAAACATTATTACTTCATCATCATCATCAACCCATATACTGTCCCACTGCTGGGCACGGGTCTCCTCTCATATTGAGAGGGATTAGGCTATAGTCCACCACGCTGGCCTAGTGCGGGTTGGCAGACTTCACAAACCGTCGAGAATAATCTCTAAGCTATGCAGGTTTCCTCACGATGTTTTCCTTCGCCGTTTAAGCGAGTGATAATTAATTATTAATACGCACATGAATTCGAAAAGTCAGAGGTTGCCTTGGGTTCGAACTCGAGACCTTTGACTTGGCAGTCCAATGGTCATAACACTAGGCTATCACTGCTATTATATTAACATTATTACTTACCTGCAAAATATTTGCCAAAATCAAAATAGTCTAGGTGCACGGTATCAAATGAGACGATTCTTAAAGAGAAGTACCGGCAATAAACTCCATGGTTACTCTTTTAAAATATTAAATTATACTTTTATTTTTAATTGCGGTTACACGAACCCAGAAGGACGTTGCAAAGCATTTCCATCTCAAATTATGGTGGACAATATTCTATGCATCTGTCCTTCTAGATTACCGGATCTTAGGATAGCTAGCTCGTTTCAATTTATCGGCTACAATTCCAATCCAGAAACGTTTCAATTAAACTTTCGCCTGACCTACTTATCGTATCTAGGACGTCAACATTTGTATCCGTGTTCGACTTCAGAGCAATTAGGAGAGCATGTCACGTGGATTGGGTAGATATTGATACCTACCATTCGCAATAAATAAATAAACAGGCAACCCATCCCGGTTTTTTTTCCCTTTTAACCCCCTTAGAAGTGAAATTTTCAAAATTATTTCTTAATGGATGCTTACAATACAAAGGGCATAAACTGACAAAATATTAATAATAACTCCACTCAAATTGGAGCTGCCCGATTGGGACGCCTTGCAGAAAAACGAAGTGAAATCACGTCGTTGACTGCATACAAGTTAATTTTTTTTTTGTGGTAACTGTTTCGGCCTATGTACTAATTTTCAACTTTTATATTCCTATGTACTATATTGTGCTGTTTGATTCCCTTAGTAAATAACAAAAAACTTGAGAGGTGTCAAGGGACACCCGGATGGAACGAAGTTCCTTTCATTAAAATTTAATAATAAAAAATAAAAAAAACCTGTATACACTCAACAATTCACAACGCGCGAAATTCAAATCATTCAATAATTCGAAATTCTAATATTGTTGACAAGCAAAAAGTGTCGTGACAACTTTTCGTAAGATTTTTTTCCGTCTAGCCCCCTTTCACAACGCGCGATATGGAACTTCGTTCCAAAAAAATAAATAAAAAGAATTAACACTGCTTTGAGCTGTGTTGTGTCTATCGGTGAGCAAGGTTGACAGTGCTCCATGAGGAAACGTTGTGTTGGCAGTGGGGGGACTTTGACACTGAAAAAGCCAACCCAACTATTTCCTCTATCATTTTACAGTGTCAGCAACACAGAAGGATACCCTTGGTTGTTAGTGTCTATAGGCTAACCACTTACCATCAGGTGGGCCGTGTGCTTGTTTGCCACCTTCTATCTATCAACCACGGACGTCCACTGCTAAACATAGGCCTCCCCTAAAGATCGCCACAAACATCGGTCTTGCGCAGACCGCATCCACCGACTCCGCGCGACCCTCATGAGGTCATCCGTCCACCTAGTCGGGGCCTTCCTACACTGCGCTTTCCTATGCGTTTTCGCCACTCCAGAACTTTATTTCCCCATCGGCTATCCACCGCACCGTTTGCCACGGTAATGGTATAAAAAAAACTGTCCACCACCTCAGTCTACCCGTGACCATGGACGCTGTAAACGGTCCGAAACACCAAGATTAATAATATCAATAGGTATAACGCAATAAAATCCGTAAAAAGTAGTAGTTAGTATTTCAATAGCTTGGTGACACGTTTCACGCAGGGAGTGAGTTCGATCTCCACACGGAACAAAGACTTATATGACCTACATGTAGTTGTTTCGGGTCTATACAGGAGAAAATTCTAGTGTGGAGCAACGTTTCAAAAAACTGTCACTATTATGCTTTCACGCCTAAACAGATTTTTATGAAATTTGATTCATATATAGATTAGACCTTAGTGAAGGATATAAGCTACCTTTTATCTAAGATAGCCCTTTGGTATTTATTGATTTCTGACATTTACGCGAATATTAACATTGAAATAAAATTTATTTAGAAAAGGAAAAATTCGACCGCGGGCAGGATTCGAACCTGCGTCTTCTGGTTAGGTACACCAGACGCTATGACCACTAAGCCACCGCGATACCTACCCGTCATGTCGAATTTTTCCTTCACATACTGAATTTACGTCTTTATGGTGGTATCGCGGTGGCTTAGTGGTCATAGCGTCTGGTGTACCTAACCAGAAGACGCAGGTTCGAATCCTGCCAGCGGTCGAATTTTTCCTTTTCTAAATAACTTTAAAATCTTAGCATGGAAAATGCCAAAAATATACAAAAAGATATTGAAATAAAAGTATTAGTATAATGTCTACCCGTGACCATGGACGCTGTAAAGGATCCGAAACGTCGGGATTAATAATATCAATATCATCGACCCATATACTGTCCCACTGCTGGGCACGGGTCTCCTCTCATATTGAGAGGGATTAGGCTATAGTCCACCACGCTAGCCTAGTGCGGGTTGGCAGACTTCACAAACCGTCGAGAAAAATATCTAAGGTATGCAGGTTTCCTCACGATGTTTACCTTCACCGTTTAAGCGAGTGATAATTAATTATTAATACGCACATGAATTCGAAAAGTCAAAGGTGCGTGCCTTGGGTTCGAACTCAAGACCTTCGACTTGGCAGTCCAATGGTCATACCACTAGGCTATCACTGCTATATAAAATCCGTATAAAGTGGTTTTATCACTTTGGTATTGTTTATTATATTATTACAATCTCTGGTTTTTAGAGTCGGCTAAAAACAAAACTGTGATAAAAAATGGCGCCTAAACTTTTAATATAAGGCTTTCTAAGCAAAAAAAAAACACTAATTTCACTTAATACAAGAAGCGCGTTACGTCCGTAAGTGCTTTGGATTCCTTCGCAAAGTGGTTTTGGCAATAAAAAGAGACTATTAGGCTATTGCTACCTCCTTGGTTAGGGGAGGGGGGATCGTTTAGGCCAAGTATTTAGATAATGTTCTTCGGAGATAAAAGTATTTAGTTTTAATTAAAATATTATTTTTATATTATACGCAAGAACAACTGCGAGCTGCAAAAGGTTATGTTGCCTTGCGAAAATGGTTAATCCAGGAAAGTTTCTAATTATTAAATACATTTTTTTCTTATTATTAAATAATGTTTAACTCAATACAATGTAAATGTGTGTACTTTGTAGGCTAAATATACATAGCTTTGAACAGTCTTGGTGGCTTTGAACGTCGGGATTAATCACTGCATAGTATAAAACAAAGTCAATTTCTATGTCCCTATATCCCTATGTATGATTAAATCTTTAAAACTACACAACGTATTTTGATGTGGTTTTTTTAATAGATAAAGTGATTGAAGAGGAAGGTTTACATGTATAATACATGTATTTTATTAGTACATTGCGGAGCGGGGGCGGGTCGCTAGTAATAACAATATAACGCGATAAAATCCTTCAAAATAAGTTTCATTTCAATATATTTCTAATCTACTGGTTTGACTTCAGCCTTATTAGCCTAGTGGTCATTAGTGCAACTGCTACGGTTGAGGCCCTGGGTTAGAATTCCCAGGTCTAGCAGTATCAATGAGTTATTCTTTAAAATTCTCGGTACACACATAAGTTCGGCAAAACGTAGTGTAGGACGCCCTCCGGCAGGATGGAGTGATGATTTGCGAAAGGCTGCTGGTAGAAGCTGGATGCGAAAAGGCGAGGACAGGGTGAAATGACACATTAGGGGAGGCCTACGTCCAGTTCTTTACATAAATATTTGTGATCAGATCATTTGTGAATGACCTTGTGATCAGCAGTCCGACACTCGAACCGCTAGACCACAGACGTCATCATATTGTAACTGTCAACTGTCAGAAATTAAAAACAAATCGATAAAAGCAATAAGGAATCCAATCATTCACAACACGAAGTTAAGAAATAATCTATGAAATATTTTTGAGTGCAGCAATAACCTAGGGATAGAACCATTGAACTGCAAAGACAAAGGTCTCGAGTTCAAGTCCAAGACACTTTTCGAAATCATGTGCTTAGTAAATAAATTTTCACAGGATCGAACTTTTATTTTTGAAATGTTCACAGGATCGAATATTTCGACCAAAATATTTTGCTACGAATATCGTAGCACCGTAGCAGCTACGACGTAGCGAAAATGCTACGCCATAAAGTTAACTTCACACTTTCTGATTTATTGTGGATGGCGTTTCTGATGTTTGCGTGTTTGTGAGCGTATAAATCTATATTATTAATCCTGTTGTCGGCCACAGTATGAGTTATTAGTAAGTTTATTATATTCATCATATTGTGTAACTATCGATCAATTTTATCCATACCGAGCCTTGATTTTTAATAAAATAAAATTATGCTAAATTTGTAATGTAATTGTTTATTGAGACAATTTTACATAGCACTATCTAGTTCTAAAATAATTATTTGTACTATGGTTACTAGACAATTGATTTTTTTTTCAATATCTTGAGTTAACAAGATGTGAATATAATATTATATATTAGTGGGATTGGGAATAATTAGAACTACGCTGGTATCAGCTAGCAAATCTTACTAACAAACGTTTCGCTGGCTGTCTCTTTTTTTTATACAAATAAGGTGGCAAACAAACGTACGGCCCTCCCGATGGTAAGCGGTTATCGTAGCCTATAGACGCTTGTAACACCAGAGTATCACTTGCGCGTTGCTAACCCTGTAAGAAGAAAGAAGAATAGCTGGGTTGGCAGTATAAGGATCAAAGAGCCCACTGCCAACTCAATATTTCCTCGTCAAGCACTGGCAACCTTGCTCACCGTAAGGAACACAACACAATGAAATGAAATGAAATGAAATGAAATGAAATGAAATGATGATGAAATGAAATGATATTTATTTCTGTAAATAGATCTTTTAAAGACACTTTTACAAGTCAATATTTTACACTTTTTTTTTTAAGCTAGATGGCTCCGGCATTTCCTAGCTGACGACCTCTGAGAAGAAACGCCGAAACAAACTCAGAGAATCATAGTCTCTTTTAAAGTCCAGACATAGAATAGTAACAAATATGTGTCTTACAATGTAGGGCAAAGTCTGAAATGGCCTTTTGAAGAAAGAGCCATAGCGGCTTTGAGTAGACCAGTCCCAACTGACGGCACGCATGCATCAGTCATTGTGTAGCTCAACCATAATTTAGGAAGCTCAACAACCCGTCGCACGACGATACCAGATCAGAGGCACATTTGCGTAGGCCACATAAAAAAAGGCTCAAAGCCACCAGACTGTTCAAAGCTGAGTATGTAAATTTAGCCTACAAAGTACTCACATTTACAGTTAGTCAGTTATAGTTGAAAATTATTAAATAGTAAGAAAAAAAAAATATAAAATCACGGTAATAATTTCAGTAATGTCTGCTGATATCAAATTAATATAAATCATTGTTATGTCAGACGTACAAGAGAGCAATGCAGCTTGATGCGTACTATTGAATTAATCTAGTCTACTAAACAGAAAAGGAAAAATAATTAAAGAGATTGCCATTGACAGTAAGAGCCGACCAGCCCCGACAGACGGCACCCGTTCACGAGTATGACGTGTGTATCGGCGTCGTTTGACTCAACCATGTTGCAGGGAATAAAACAACCCGACACACTACGCCACCATCAGCAGGACATTTTAGTGAGCATGACAAGCTCAGACTGCTAGGCAACTGAAGGGCACAATGTAATTTTAAGTCATATAATGCATTTCAATATATGCAACATCAATGGCTGCACGACTCTCATACTTTATATGAAATAAGTTATTTTTAAAAAAATGTCAGTTAATAAATATTGCTCCATGTCAAATGTATAGATGTCAATATCAAAAACACAAATAAATATGTCAACATACATAATTAAAGAAGATGTCAATTAAGGTTACTTTATCAATCTATGTGCAACTGACTAAAATACTTAAATTTAATTGTAATACATTAATAACCCGGTTCATTAGAGCAGCTCAATCCCAAGCATTTTTATCTTCTATGTAGTCGTTAACTTTATAGTAACCCTTTTTAAAAAGTCTTTGTTTAATAAATGTCTTAAATTTATTGCAACTCAATTTTTGCACTTGACTTGGGATTTTATTGTAAAAGCGTATACATTGACATTTAAACGAATTACTGATTTTCTGGAGCCTGGTCGAAGGAACAACAAACCTATCTTTATTCCTAGTATTAATATTATGGATATCACTATATTTAGAAAAGAGATTAATATTTTTATGCGCATACATTAAGTTTTCATAAATATATTGGGAAGAAACAGTCATAATATTAATCTCTTTAAATTTTTCTCTCAGTGAACTTCTGGGGCTTAGATTATAAATTGATCGAATAGCCCTCTTCTGCAGCACAAAAATATTCTGTATATCGGCGGCATTCCCCCACAACAGAATACCATACGACATTACACTATGGAAGTAACCAAAATATACTAAGCGAGCTGTCTCGACGTCAGTTAAGCTACGTATTTTTTTCACGGCATAAGCTGCAGAACTGAGCTTTTTTGATAACTTATCTATATGTGGGCCCCACTGAAGCTTACAATCCAAAGTAATACCTAGAAACACAGTGGAGTCTACAAGGTCCAACTCTTCGCTATTTATGAGTACACTGGTTTTCACCTGTCTCACATTAGGCATTGAGAACTTAATACATTTAGTTTTTTTTTCATTTAATAACAAATTATTAACATTAAACCAGTGCACTACTTTGGACAGAGCGCTGTTTACGTCGTCAGTTGCCAGTTGCTGGCGTTTCAGTTTAAATAAAAGAGAAGTATCGTCTGCAAACAGCACTACCTCATGATTGTCCCTTATAAGATAAGGCAAGTCATTAATATAGATTAAAAATAAAAATGGGCCAAGAATTGAGCCCTGCGGAACTCCCATAGTAACGACTGACCCGGGGGATCTTTTTCCATTGACGTCCACTTTCTGAATCCTATTACACAGGTACGAAGTAAGAAGATTCAGAGAAGCGTTCCTAACACCGTAGTGGTGCAATTTCCTTATTAAAGTTTCATGAAGGACGCAATCAAATGCCTTGGACAGATCACAAAATATACCCAAAGCATCGTATGAATCCTCCCAGGCACTGTATATGTGTCTTAAAAGTTCAACACCAGCATCGGTTGTCGAACGACCCCTTGTAAATCCAAACTGTTTACTGTGTAATAATTTATTGTTAAGAAAAAACCTTTGCATTTGATTCAACATTACTTTTTCGAAAATTTTACTAAACGTAGGTAACACTGAAATAGGTCTAAAATTAGTGGGGTCAGATGTGCTACCTGATTTAAACAAAGGTATTATCTTGCTAATTTTCATAAGATCAGGAAATTCACCACAGTCGATGCAGTCATTAAAAATAAGGGCTAAAGTAGGTGCTGCAATGTCGATTACAGATTTGGCAACGTCAACAGAATTACCCCACAAGTCTGTAGTCTTCTTTACATTTAAAGTATTAAACGTTTTTAATATATCATTGTAATTGACATGACAAAATTGAAATTCAATATCACATAAATCAACATTTTCTTTAAGCAATGATTCAGCAATAGTGGGAGACGAGTTCAGTAATTTAGTAGTCGAAATAGGGATGTCTGCAAAAAACTGTTCAAATGCTGAAGCAACCTGTGAGTCTGCTGATACTACATTGTCACCAATTTTAAGACTATAGTCGCTATTTCGACTGCTAGTTCTTCCTGTTTCAGTATTAATAATTTGCCAAGTTGTTCTGATGACATTATTACTATTTTTTATTTTTGAGCTTAAATAACGGGACTTGGCTATAAAACAAACTTTTTTAAATAATTTTGAATAATTTCTTACATAGAGATTGAAATCAGCGTTCTTTGCATAAATGCGCTCATTATAGAGCTCATACAGCCGCCTTCTACTTTTATGAATCCCTATGGTTGCCCATTCACTGAAAGAAGCGTTTCCATTAACTGTGATCGTCTTGGGGACAAATGAGGCATCAAACTCTGTACAGTATGTTTTAAAATAGGCCTCGTATAATTTATTAGGGTTATGATCATAAGGCAAAAATGGTAATTTATTGTTAAGTTTGGTTTTGAACATTTCTAAGCGACCTGCAGTTTTTGGGTTTATAGTGATATCCGTTTTAACTACTTGTTTAATAGGATTTGGGATACTAATCATCTGTCCGGAGTGGTCAGAATCTAACATATTGATAATTTCCCTGTGGTCAGGTGTAACATCTGTGTATATATTGTCCAAACATGTAGCAGTAGAAACCGTTATTCTAGTCGGCTCCAGGAATAAATTAGTAAGATTGTATGCTAGGAAAAGGTTTTTAATTTTAATACTTAATCCTGAATTTTCTAATAAATTGACATTAAAATCACCACATGTTATAATAAATTTATTACATTTACAAGCTTTATGGAGTGCTTCATCCATTATCCTTTCAAAGCAATCATACAATCCTGAAGGAGGTCTGTATACACTTAATACAATAAACCGCTCTAATTCCACACAGGCTATCTCAATTGTTCGCTCAACAGAGAGGCTCACTATATCCTTGCGTTCTTTAACTTTAAGTTGATTACTAACTAGGATTAAGGAGCCACCATGGATGGCATTCTCTCTGCTAAAGGAACTACCAACCTGGTGATTGCTGTAGTTAAAAATAATTTGGTGACACTTTAACCAGTGTTCGGTAATACACAGAACATCAATGTTGTTACAGCTCATAAATAATTCAATTTCTAAATCTTTATTCATCATTCCTTGTATATTCTGATGAACCAGGTTGATTAATTTACATTTTTTAAACCCAGTGTTACAATTAAATGGGCTAATAATATTTACTTGTGAATTTTCCTTATTATGGGATACATCAATGCAAGAGGTTGCCTCTGTTGTCTTTAAAACTAATTTAAATTATTCAACAAGTCAATACTAGGGTTAGCCAAGTTATTGGCTGGGTCAACATAAATATGAGATGATTGCTCAATAGAGACAACATCTGTGTTAGCCAAGTTCTTGGCTGAAATATCAAAATAATATGATAGCGACATAGCTATCTGTCTCTTACAATATAATGAAAGATAGTACCTATCTTTTGTCTTGTAAAAATATCTGCTAACATAATTGTTAGTGTCTATAAGGTGAAAATGATCAATATTATATGTCAATGTATGCAGTGTTAAGTTTATCTTATATCTAGTGTCATTTTCTACCTGTGACAAACTGTGGCTATATGGCAGTGTAAACATTATAATTTTACTTAACTTAAGTTTCAAAAGTGAATCATAGTACCTCAGCAGGTCATTTTTGTTCATGTCTCCTCTGTTTGCAGCTAAAATGATTAAGGATGTATCCTGGGTGAAATTGTACCTAATAACTTTATTTAAAATTTCAGTGTAAGTTAAACCAGGCATACATAAGTTTAAAATAGAATAACCTTTACACGAGTTTGATAGTAACTGGCCCATTTGCTTACCAATTTCATCACTAAATATTACAATTTTCGGTTTACTCTTGGTTTCTATTTTGGATTGTGTGGGGTTTATAAACATTATTGATTGGTTTTGGGGACTATTAGCACTTGTCAAGTTGCCATGCATATTATTGTGCAAGATGGAGGAGTTGCCAACTAATGAACAAGCCTGTGGTGGCTGATAATTTGAAGAGCAGGTTTTAGTCACATATTGTGAGCGCTCAAAGGTAGAGGTGCAAGCCGAACCCACCAGCTCATTCATAGCCAGCATGTACTCCTTCATTTGCATTTCAGAGCTTTTGTATTTGTTAGTCACAGACTGTAATTTTTCATGAAGACTTTCAATCTCCGTTTCTAAATTTTGAGTATTTTGTTTATACTTTATGGAATTAGTTTGTGATTTTAAAGAAAGTATATCTAATTTATTTAATAACTGCAATCGTTCTCTATTTAATTTTACATTTTTAATAAAAAACTTTTGTCTTTTGACCAACTTCTGTGTCTATCTAATATATTTGTTTATTTTCACATATTTCTTGAATTTGTTCCTACTGCATTTAACTACCCTGACTGAGTTATTTGTGTCATTACATGTTAAGTCTATTGTAATTATGGGTTTTGTATTACCTGCAGTAGAAACTAAGCTGGGAGCAGGACCAACCAACTCATTGAAGAGACTTTGATTCAGTGAGGCTGTGATGTTAAGATGTTCGGTCTCAAGTTGTGAAATTTTTCTATTGGCTTCTAGTAATTGTTGTTCAAAAAAATTTGCACGGTCGAGTGCTTGTTCATATTCTATGCTACACTGTTCAAATCCATCAACAATAAGTTGGAGCCTATCTCGGGCATCTATAGCCTCAGTGCATTGCTCATGCAACTTTGACATTTGATGTTTAAGGTCTTTATTTTTATTTAAAATTGCTACTACTTCCCTTTCATTGTCATCTCTTTCTCTATTTAATTGGTCACACAACACCTTGGACGCCTTGAGTTCGCTCAAAGCCAGTTGGAGTTTAGACTCCTCCTGGCGAGCAGAGGCCTTACGGGTCAGCATGATTAAAGAATTCAAAGAGAAGTAATAAATAAGTGAAAGGGAGATTCGGAATCAGTAGAAGTACGGATTAAACGGATAGGTAGATGATAAGAAGAAACACGGTTTTGAAATCTAAATGTAGATATTAATAATACGAAGTTGTGTCACCAACACAATAGGTTATGTTATTGTTTACGTTTAAGTAGGCTTAGGAAACGTACTCAAAATTGATTTTAAGTAAAAAATACGTCAATAATTGACCCAAAAAACTAGTTATTTAAATAAATAATAGTACCTGTAAACAATGAGATGACAATTTTTTTAAACCTCGTCCCGGTAACTGTCACAGGGGCACTTACTTAGCGATAATAAGCACTTAATTACACTGTTATCTCTAAGATTTTTTATGGAACACTTTTATTATGCCTATTACTTAGTGATTACTTGCTTTATAATGTTTAAAAAGGACAAAATATATAAATTTTTAATAAAAAGTTAGGGACCAGTTAAAATCAGCTGTTAGCCACAGTGTTGCCACTTACAGAATGCTCAAAGCAGCTCAAAGCAGTGTTATTTTATTTGGATTTTCTGGTGGAGGTACTTCCCCAGTCGGGCAGCTTCAATTTGAGTTGAATTGCTCCCACAATGCCCTACAAAAAAAATTGTTTTATGCATGTAATTTTTTTTTTAGGTTTGTACGCTTTCTGACACTGTTATATTTTTATAGAATAAATAAATTAAATTGAGTATATAAAATACAAAGCAACCATATGGCATCATATACATAATTATTATGATTCGCATAGTAACGACAGCCGACTTACATTTCCTTTGCTAAAAATATTTGTGAAAACTAAAAATCCACACAAAGAGGAACAAAATGGAAACGGATTTGCACGAAGCATAGTCTTTTGATGAATGAGACAAAAGCAAATATTATGAAGAACATTCTCATTGTAAGTTATAATTACTTTACACATTTATGTGTGTACAAGCTTCTGCCCACGAATGCGTCCGCGTAAAAAAAAAATGTTTTATGGAATGCAATGTGGAATTTTTCCTTTTCTAAATAACTTTAAAATCTTAGCATGGAAAATGCCAAAAATATACAAAAAAGATAGAAGGTAAGGTGGCATCGTTCGACATTGAACTAACTGTAAAGTAAGTTGTGTCGGTTGAAAAGCAAAAACTTGCATTTCAATAGATGTTACTGACGTCACCATAAAGACGTAAATTCAGTATGTGAAAGAAAAATTCGACATGACGGGTAGGTATCGCGGTGGCTCAGTGGTCATAGCGTCTGGTGTACCTAACCAGAAGACGCAGGTTCGAATCCTGCCCGCGGTCGAATTTTTCCTTTTCTAAATAACTTTATAGCCTATATGTTAATTTTGGTGTATAAATAATAATACTGTAAAGTTTCATCAAAATCCGTTCAGTAGTTTTAGCGTGAAAGAGTAAGCGAACTGCTGATCATAAGGTCGTGGGTTCGATTCCCACAGGACACAAATATTTATGTGACGAACTTATAGTGTTTGTGTTTGTCTGTTTCTTATACAATGTGTTACAAAATACCCCGTAAAAAATATAATTAATTATCAAAGCCCACAATTTTGTCAGCTGTCTTGTCAGGGAACCAGATTATTTAACAGAAAGGCCTACGTGTCTACGCCAATAGGACGGCGTGGGCGCGATGGCGCGATCACGGGGTCTGTCGTGACCAATCGCGGCCCCGACGCGCCATAATTTGTATTTTCCCGCTCATCCGGACCAATCCGCGTCCAACTTATAAACGCCACCGTCCGAACCAATCCACGTTCAGTTTTTAGACGCCACTGCGTTTGCTCAACCAACGTTTTTTAATATAGCCATGTCCACCATCACGCCAACAAGATTTGTATCTTAATTCCGTATTCGATGTAATTAATTATGGTTAAATAAATGTGTTTGTGTATCAAGCTAAACTCCCAAGTTTTCTTTGTTCATCACGAACACTACGTACCTACCTTTTACCTAATGATTGCCTACTTTAATTGTTTTTCAATAGGGAATCGAACCCATAACCTCGTGATCAGTCTCGTCAACACTCGAACCATTAGACCACAAGCGTCGCCAATGACATGCACCAAACCTACATTTTGGTACGAATTTAAAATCCATTATGCTTCTATACACGTTGCAAACAAAGCCTTATGACGTTAATTACTGTTGCGTAATTGAATTTCAGTCACACGCGTACGTTGTCATTTACAAAATGCTTGTAATTAGTGGCAGCAGTCGACCAATGTGTGGGATTTGATTGTTTGTATGCTTCTATATGTAGTGGAACGATTGGTACAGAATCGATAAATTGTGGTGTACAGTCAGGAATATAATCATTATCTTTTTGTATATTTTTGGCATTTTCCATGCTAAGATTTTAAAGTTATTTAGAAAAGGAAAAAATCGACCGCGGGCAAGATTCGAACCTGCGTCTTCTGGTTAGGTACACCAGACGCTATGACCACTAAGCCACCGCGATACCTACCCGTCATGTCGAATTTTTCATTCACATATTGAATTTACATCTTTATGGTGACGTCAGTAACACCTATTGAAATGCAAGTTTTTGCTTTTCAACCGACACAACTTACTTTACAGTTAGTTCAATGCCGAACGATGCCACCTTACCTTCAACTATCTTTTTGTATATTTTTGGCATTTTCCATGCTAATTTTTAAAGTTATTTAGAAAAGGAAAAATTCGACCGCGGGCTGGATTCGATCCTGCGTCTTCTGGTTGGGTACACCAGACGCTATGACCACTAAGCCACCGTGATCGCGGTTTCCTTTTCTAAATAAATATAATCATTATTAAAAAAAAATAGTTCAAAAAGGTCAGGTGCGTAGTAATTACAATCGACACATTTGTGTCTATAACAAGATATATATTATGTATAAATGTGGACAAAGCGAAAAAAGTATGCAAGAATCGTAGCAAGTTGCGTTCTTAAGTTTCTGCTCACCCCCGTGGGAAAAAAGCGTGAGTATGTATCTACTAGCTTCTGCCCGCGACTTCGTCCGCATGGAAAAGTTAATTATCGTTTAATTATCATTGTAATTTGGCTTATTAGCTCAAAATCGTTATAAATTATAACCTATAAATTATTCTGATGTTTATATAATAATACTGTAAAGTTTCATCAAGATCCTTTCAGTAGTTTTAGCGTGAAACAGTAACAAACATCCATCGATCCATCGATCCATCCTTACACATTTATAATATTAGTAGGATAGGATGTATACATTATAGTTTTCACTGGGATCCTAACCACCGGTAGCTTGGACCCCGCTCCCGATGTCGGTCGGTTACTCGTACTGTTATAGGTTACCCTTGTTCCCCAGATTACAACCCTCAGCACCTATTCTGCTAACACAGCATTTCTCTCCTTAGACCCACGCATACGTCATTCCGATCATCCCATTCTTCCACGGTCCGATTCCATCCTTCACGGTGCACGGTTGCCAATTTCGTTATAATTAATACTAGTTAAATAAATCATTTAATTATTCTTAAAAAGTGGTTTTTAAAAAGTCCTTGACGGTATCCCGTATAACAGTACCATGTTTTATATTTTTAAATGTTTTTATACTTACCATTGATACAATATAGAAAAAAAATTTAAATATGAATAAATCGAAAAATATCATTATTATTCCGTTACATTATTATGAATACACAAATTCGACAATAGTTGTTACCGTCATCAAGCCAACGCCTGGCCGCGACAAACGTTGCCAGTTTATTCAGCCTAACAAGCTGTTGCGAACGAAACCTACTATGAGAAAGGTCTACCATTAATGTTGCCATCATTTTGCTATCCTTCAAAATATGACCCTAGCAACCTCATCTACAAAAACTACATACAATAAAAAATCTACCTTAACTTACTTTTTTATAGAGTCCAAATTGCGACATCCAAGATATTTCAAACTCCCAACTTATTCGAAAAGTCGAGTTATGGAAATTTGAGCTTTGTGGTTTTTGATATAAAGGTTAATGCAAATGTAATATCTTGTTTGTGAGTATGTTCCATTGAAATCACGGCCTCATCATTACTGCTTTACCGAAACTGAAGTCAATTCATTGTTGCAATTACTGTGTCTACACAGACAAAAAAATTGAGAAATATTTTGACGCCTCACTTTGAGGAGAAAGAATTCTGCGACTGAATCCGTTTGGGTTGATAACATCATACTTTTTCTCTACCATAAGGTAGCAAACAAGCATATGGCCCATACGGTAAACGGTAGCCTATAGACGCTTGTAACACCAGGGGCATCACTTGCGAGTTGCGGAACCTGTAAAAAGAAAGATAAATAGTTTGGTTGACAGTTTAAGGGTGTAAGTTCTCCCACTGCCAACACAACGTTTCCTCGTGGAGCACTGGCAACCTTGCTCACCGTAAGGAATACAATACAGCTCAAAGCAGTGTTATTTCGCTTCGATTTTCTGCAAAGCGAAGGTACTTCTCCAGTCGGGCAGCTCCAATTTGAGTGGAATTACTCCCACTATACTCTACCTCTCTTCAACTGCCAGCAATAATGTGCTAACATTATTGTGTTTATGTTTGAACGGTTATCAAGGCAGTGAAATTGCTAGGCATTTGACACTATTGGTGTTGCTAGCTTCTACAAGCTGCGGTTGCCGCTTACCATCAGGTTATCCGTAACATAATAAAAACAAACGCCTTTTGACATAACATACCATCACCCCTGTATTCCCCGAAGGGTTAGTCAGAAGTGTACCAATGTATACCCACAATTCACCGTTATGTTTAGGTCCCATGTAATAGGGGGCGATTCTATAAATAATTGCTATTAACCGGGCACAAATCCAAACTCGAAGCTGCTACTGAGAATATCATAGAAAACCCCAATAACACTGCTTGACCTGGGAATTGAACATAAGGCCTCTAGCGTAGCAGTCGCGCTTAGGACCACTAGACTAACTCGGAAGTTTACTTATTAAAAGTTTTTAATCAAATTGTTAGTTATTGATAAAACAATTTTATTTATCGGGAGTATACCCTGATCATCAGAAACAGTCACATAAAATATAAACAAGTATGGCGGCCAGCATTTGACTATAATATCCCAACTACGCCGGACGGAACCAAACGTCTCGAGATGGAGCGAAGATTTCTACCAAACAACTCCTACGGCAAGCCGCGTTTCAAAATATACTTCACAAGAAAAAAAAGGTAATGTAAAAAAAGGTTTTCGTCATTTCCACTTCCAAATATTACAAATGTCTTTACATTTAAGTTCCATTCAAACTGGGCCAGAATTCTCATTAAGCGTAGCACAATTATTTTGAACATTACATTGTAATAAGCACCCAAACGGCTCCATTTGGCGGCTCTAACCGTACTCTCTACAGTACGAAGTAACGCGCAATTATGACGTGTGCTAAAGAAGGGACCCATATTTTGTAAAGTAGAAGAGGTTTTACGTAACATATACAACCTTCATGTTTATACTTATGACTGCTAACAATTACAACTGGTAAACGAGATGAAATTCTTTGCCTAAGTTAGATTATACAACGTGTTACAAAATACCCCTTGAAAAATATAATTAATTATCAAAGCCAAAAATTTTGTCAGCTGTCATGTCAGGGAACCAGATTATTTAACAGAAAGGCCTACGTAACTATTTTACCTAATAATTGTCTACTTTAATAGTTTTTCTATTTTTCATTCATATATGTTGTTGTTTTCCTTTTTTTGGGGTATGTTATACAGCGTTACTACGGTTCTTAAATTAAAATTAAAAAAAAGGTTATAAAGCCCCATTTAACCTCCTCTCGGCTTTATGGGTAGTTTTGTAACACCCAGTATAGATAGGCAGATAACTAAAAAATAATATGTAATTGAGGCTAAGAAATATCTTAGCTGATCACACATACATTACGTACATACATACTCATGTATGCAGATACAACTCATGCTAAACATTTACAAAGATAATTTTAGGAAAAGACAAATTCAACCTGAGACAGGGGGTCTACTCCCTAAGCACGAAGTCCGTAGTTTCGACCTTCGTTACGGGCGTTTCCTACTCCGTATCACCTACGGAGGGATGATTCGTTCGGGGCTCGAACTAAGAATGAACGACATTTTTTTACCCGTTCGAAAATTTTAATTTGACACTTGTTTTATCGGACTCCGAAGCTTCGAAGAACTTTCGAACGGCTCGTAACTTCGTCGACGGAGATAAGAAGTAGAGCCTCTGAATTTGAACCTGGGTTTCTTTAATTAAGTACTGGACGCAAGCCTACTAAGCTAGCGAAACCACTGCCTGTGATATCGAATAGACTGCGAAACTCATTGCTCTTCCTTTTTTGAAGTCGAGTAAAGCAGTCAGCCATCGGTGTGGAACAACCCTACGTTATATAGAGAAGGGTTGGCACAAACGACATGTTGTAATGACGGGAAGCGGTGTGCCCGTTTCCGATGTAACAGATAGCATAATGATACCCTGAACGAATAGAAGGGAAGCATATTTCTGTATATAAAGGATTGTTACTGAGTATATTTAAATGTCCTTTTTTTTGTATTTGAATGAGACATACTTGTTTCAGTCAGTATGACAGAAATATACATAATTATGATAATGAAAATTATCTCTTACGATGTTTAGTGGTTGAGTATTGGACTGCTGATCACAAGGTCGTGGCTTAAATTAGCTGATATTATTATTTATTTAAAGAGAAAAGAGAAGTAGGGTGTTAATAGTAGGAGTAATTTTACTCAAATTGGAGCTGCCCGACTGGGGAAGTACCTTCGCTTTGCAGAAAATCGAAGTGAAATAACACTACTTTGAGCTGTGTTGTGTTCCTTACGGTGAGTGAGGTTGCCATTGCTCCACGAGGAAACGTTGTGTTGGCAGTGGGGTGGACTTTGAGCCTTAGACTGCCAACCCAACTATTCCTCCTTCGTTTTACAGGGTCGGCAACGCGCAAGTGATACAAGCGTCTATAGGCTACGGTAACCGCTTTTAAATCAGGTGGGCCGTATGCTTGTTTGCGATATAAAAAAAAACTAACGACGTCTCCACAGACGTTTCCTAAAAAATTATATAGGTACAAAAAGTCTCCGTCGATACACATTTCAAAAGTACCCACATACAATACGCACCAATAATTCAGTGAAAACAGTTGAACGTTGGTAATCCAAACATTAATGTTTTTCTAAAATTTCCATTTTAATTTCGCCTCTTTTCACATTGAATTATGAAAAAATACCATCATTCCGGTAGGGTTCGGCAGGACGCATGCTTACCTGAATGGGTATTAAAATATTATGACTCGGCTCATTGTCGTCATTATAATGATGAATCACTCATTGTTGTGATGGTGAATGGCTCAATAACCAAGAGCCTTGATAAAGTGGCGATAATATCAAAGCTAAGAGCTTCAATAGAGTGGCGATATTATAATAGCCAAGAGCCTTGATACAGTGATGATAGTATAATAGCAAAGAGCCTAGATACAGTGTCGATAATATAATAGCTGAAAGCTTCAATTGAGTGGCAATTATATTATAGCGAAGAGCCTCGATAGGGTAGTGATAGTATAATAGCGAAGCGCTTCAAAAGAATGGTGATAATATAATAGCGAAGAGCCTCGATACAGTGGCGATAATAATAATAGCTTAAAGGCTCAATACAGTGGCGATTATATTATAGCGAAGAGCCTCGATGTAGCAGTGATAATATAATAGCGAAGAGCTTCGATAAGTCTCAGTAAATATAGCAAGGGCCTCCAATATGGCAAAGTTAAGGTGTTGGGAGGGCTAAGGATTGCAGAAGGCAGCTGCTAGACACATCGTGTATGGTTAGATAGTGCTTCTCTTTGTCTCCAAAACACTGGCAAGACAATGGTCACCCATGCACATACTGACTGATGGCTAGCGCAGCTTAACCTCGCCGGTCGGTTGATCAGCGTAGTTATGACTTAGATACGACTTCCTCGTAATAAATAAATAAATTTAATGCATTATTAAGATATATAGCACCATAATATGTTTCTATAAATCCATAATTTGGCACGTGAAACTAAATTACGCAGCCGAAAAATTTACATACTCGCAGAGTAACCAATTTTTGGGGCATCGATCAACACATTTGCACCGCAACAATACTTCATTATGCGTCATAGTGCCAGGCAGTTTCCAAAATTTTAATTACTCCTGCGCTCAGCAGGAACCAGGCGTTAATTATTCAACAATGTGAAGCCCGCTGGCATTTGTTTTCGTGGATTGCTATTATATTGCATAATATTGGAATTTTTTATTTATGGGTGGCACTTTTTGTAATTTTCAGGTGTCAGTCTGGAAAAATGAATTGTGTCGCTGTCGTCGGTGAGTTTGGATTCATCAGTTAGGTTATAGTGAGTGGATTTTTGAATTTCGAATTTTAAAGTACAATTTCGCAACAACAGGCGGAGAGTATACCTGTACTAGGAGATTAGGAAGTGAAAGAGTGAAAGAGACTAGGGCAGTGCTTCTGGCATGCCGAGACGCACTACCTCATAAGTCTAGTAGTCGTAAGAACAACTGTTAAACTAAAGATCATGATTTCGATTCCTAAATAACAACATTTATAATGGAATATAATAAACCGCGCATCAAAAATACTGATTGAGCGACAAAATTACTGATTGAGCGACAAAATTAATGATTGAGCAGCAAAATACAAATAAATAGGTTAGGTTAGAACTGTGACCACACAACGCACGAGCCGAGTGAGCGAAGCGGGCGGTGCCACGGCAGCGGCCGGCGAGTGCCAGAACCAAATCTGAATGTTTTGAGTGTATATAACAATATTTTGAGGTGACTATTTTGCTACTCAATCAGTAATTTTATCGCTCAATCAGTAATTTTGTCGCTCAATCAGTAATTTTGTCGCTCAATCAGTAATTTTGTCGCTCAATCAGTAATTTTGTCGCTCAATCAGTAATTTTGTCGCTCAATCAGTAATTTTGCCGCTCAATCAGTATTTTTGCTGTGCAATAAGTATTTTTGCTTAGGATTGTTTTGTTATACAAAACGAAATTTTTTGATTGGCAGTTATATACTAGCCATTATTTTATAATCACGCCTGTATTCCCTATAGGGCTAGACAGAGGTATAATATTGTACATCCCCAGTTCGTCAGTATATTTAGATCTTCTGTAATAAGGGATTTAAAACTCCGAGCTGCCACTAGGAATTTCACAAATAGTAAATAGATCTTTTAAAGATCTAATAATATTTTTACTAATACTAGATGATAATTAATTAATAATGCTAGATGGCTCCGTCATTTCCTATCTGACGACCTCTGAGAAGAAACGCCGAAACAAACTCGGAGAAACATGATCTCATGGTGTTTCACAATGTAGGCAATTCTGAACTGGCCTTTTGAAAAAAGTTTCATAGCAGGTTTGCTTTTAAAAAAAAAAAACAACTACACTGCTCGACTTGAGAATTGAACCCAGGACCTCTAGCGTAGCAGTAGCACTTACTTCCACTACTAAAAAAAAGGCTCGCCCCTATTAATTATATACCTTAACATACCAGTGAACATTCGGTGTATAAGTACCTCTCTGACTAAATCTTTCCGGAATACAGGCGTAAGTGCACGATGGCAAGAGAACCACACTTTGCGGTTAAAATACTACTTTATTTTTAAATTTATAGATACACAGGAAGGGCGTTCAGTAAGAGATATATTTACAGAATTCATTACGCTTTAAATGCTTTGGGAACGAGAGAGCTAGAAACAAATGAATGGCTGTGTCTTAATGGTAGCTTTATTTGTAGTATCTAATTATTTACATTTTAGCTATATTTCAGTATCAGTATAAAAGTCTATATATTCGAAAATCGAAGTGAAATAAGACTACTTTGAGCTGTGCTGTTTTCCTTACAGTGAGCAAACCAGTGAGGAAACGTTATGATGGCAGTGAAGGGACTTTGACCCTCATAATACCAACCCAACTATTCCTCTTTCATTTTACAGGGTCGGCAACGCGCAAATGATACCCCTGGTGTTACAAGTTTCTATAGGCTACGGTAACCGCTTACCATCAGGTGGGCCGTATGCAGTGTTATGGGACTGAAACATATCGGTGAACTGTGGATATGCATTAGTACACCTCTGCCTAACCCTCCGAGGAATACAGGCGTGATGGTATATTTATGTTATGTTATGCTAAAATTGTTTTTAATTATGTAAACATTAGCTTCAGCGACTTCGCCTGCGTGGACATTTTACCTGGAAAAGTATCTAGTTGATAAGTTTTCTGAAATTTTCCAACTACTTCTGCCATGCATATTATTTGTTTCCTGTAGACAAAATCCAGCAAGAAACTCTATCCAAAACAAAACTTAAATTGAGTTGAGAACCTCCATTATAGATGTTGTTTAAAAGTACCACTTCTAGGTATAATCCCCTACAGATCATTATGTAAAAGAAAATCTTAAAAACAACCGTACTCTTGAAATGCAGTGCTCCAGTATAAGCCAGAAAATTAAAATTTAACCCATTCTGTCCCATAAAAGCTAGAATAGTACCCCTGAGATAGCAAATTATCTAAGTTACACGCGAACATAATCATAAATGTACGTACATTTAAAATTTTTGCGTAGTTTCGCTTGTGACGACGAAGATACGGAAAATATATGCTGAAATCATTGTTTAGGTGCTCTTTTTACTAAGATATAATGACAGACAGGCATACCAGCCACTTGATGGTTAACGGCAACCTATTGACACCAGTAATACCAGGTAGGTATAATTTGCGCGTTGCCTATAGAAGCCTGCAACACTTCTTCCGTGTTGCGAACCATGTAAAACGCAAAAGGTAAGGTTGGTTTGGCAGTATAAGGGTTAAAATCCCCCCACTGCCGACGCAACGTTTCCTCGCGCACTGGCAACCTTGCTCACCGTAAGGAACACAACACAGCTCAAAGCAGTATTATTTCACTTCGATTTATATATTTCAGGTAAAGAAACTTTATGTAACACCTTTTGTATCGAGATTAAAAAGTAATTTACAGCAACAATAATTGCGAGAATACCTGACCCACTTGTTGAGCATATAAAATATTTACAGTACAAACGGTATACTAGAAAGTTTCATTCCGTATTGGATCGCTCGCTTATTGCTCTTGCATATTTTAGCAGAAGTCGATCGGTGGATACAGGGAGTGCATTTTTCTTTAGTTGGGAATCCGGCAGCCGGCAGAGATCAAAGTTTAATAATTGATACACACAGACAAGGGTTATTAGGTTTAAAAAAGGAACATATAATTCTAATTCTTTTAGAAGTTGACTAACCCCGCCCCGACGTTTTTCTTTTTGCTCGGCTCTTATTTGTCGTAGCGTGATGTTATATAGCCTATAACAATGTGTCTCAGAACAGTCCGCTACATCGAATGTGTAAACAATACAATGCTGTTTGCTCTCAATCTGATATATTTTTTGAAAATCAAAGCAGGTTCATTAACTCTCTGACTAAAATAAGCTCTATCTGATATGTTTGTAATTTCAATTTCAATAATACTGTTCCAAGTCTTGTAATTACTTATTACTATTATTATTTTTGTATGTCTGTTTAATTAGGTAACACATCTCAACGAAATCACATAATTTAAACAATGTTGTGTACAGTTATAATTGGATTTCAGATTTGAAATTGTATACTTTGAAGTTGCCTCATAATATTTTTTGTAATCTGTTATCTGTTACTGTACCTATTAAATAAATAAATAACCTTCCTTGGCAAATGGTCTATCTAATACAAAAAAAACTTGAGAGGTGTCAAGGGACACCCGAATGGAACGAAGTTCCTTTCATTAAAATTTAATAATTAAAAATAAAAAAACCTGTATACACTCAACAATTCACAACGCGCGAAATTCAAATATTGTCATTCACTCAATAATTCGAAATTCAAATATTGTTGACAAGCAAAAAGTGTCGTGACAACTTTTCGTAAGAATTTTTTCCGTCTAGCCCCCTTTCACAACGCGCGATAAGGAACTTCGTTCCAATAATTATTCGATTCGAACCAGTAGTTCTTGAGATTAGCGCTTTCAACCACAGATAAACAGAAACTCTTCAGGTTTATCATATTAGTTTAATTTGATAAGACATAATAACCGTTACCGAGAGGGGCCCGTGGCTAAATTATAACTACGCTGATCAACCAACTTATAAGGGTAAGCTGCGCAAACTGCTGTCAGTCTGTGGGTATGTGACCATTCTTAACACGTCGAGATCCTCTGCAGTTGAAACTGCTTTTCTTTGTTGGTTGTGGGCTAGTTTTGGTTTTGATCTAGTGGTCGCAAACAGCGGCTGATTGGTATAAGATTTGGAGCAGTGTTCTTGGTCCTTTGGATTATGAAATTCTTAGTAGTAGCCCGGTTATCTGTTACCAAACACCAGAAAAGAAACAGGCCTGATAGTATTCATTATGAGTAACAAATGTGGAGAATGGCGGAAAGTCTATTATATTTTGCATATCATCAGGCCGAAGGGTTAGGCAGAGGTGTACTATACATCCACAGTACACCGGTATGTGTAGGTTTCATGTAATCCGAACTCGGAGCTGCTACTGAGAATTTAATAAAAAAAACTCAACAAAAGTTTGCTTGACCTGGAAATCGCACCCTGGACCTCTAGCGCAGCAGTCGCACTTAGGACCACTAGAGTAAGGCCATTTTTTATAAGGAATAATTAATGATCCTCGATTTTAGATACACCAAAAATTCCCCGAAACCGTTAAACAAAACGAATAAATTAAGTACAATTTTTCTTTCAAATAAAAAGCTCAAGTAACAGTCGAATTTTTTTAACAAACTTTTAGGTACTCAGGGAGAAACTTAACGTTCCCAAACTTTTCCTTACAGAATAATTTTGTATGTAAGTAAGTACTTGTGAAACATTGGAAATTATTGTAATTTGATTTGATTTAGTTTTTCCCATCTTTTTTTATAAACTACTAAGGTGGCAAACAAGCGTACGGCCCACCTGATGGTAAGCGGTTACCGTAGCCTATAGACGCTTGTAATACCAAGGGTATCACTTGCACTTTACCAAACCTGTAAAACGAAAGAGGAATAGTTGGTTTGGCAGTATAAGAGTCGAAGTCCCCCCACTGCCAACACAACGTTTCCTCGTGGAGCACTGGCAACCTAACTCCCCGTAAGAAACATAACACAACCCAAAGCAGTGTTATTTTACTCCGATTTTCTGCAAGCCGGAGTTACTTCCCTAGTCGTGCAGCTCCAATTTGAGTGGAATTACTCCCACTATGCCCTACCTCTCTTAAATTGAGAGTCTATGTTGGGGTCGGCTTTCAGTCTAACCAGATGTTGCTAATACACGAAGTGACTGCCATCAAACCTCCGCGATCCATTCTCCTGGGTAATAGCTCATCATCCTGAGGATAGACTAGTTGTCAGGCTTTTTTTAGGCTTCTGATTGCCACTAACGATTGTTATTATTAGGTGTTTTGGGTTCTTACACACTATACCGGCGGCATAGCAGGCGCGTTTTTGTCACGCAGGTATCATCATCAATCCATATACTGTCCCACTGTTGGGCACGGGTCTCCTCTCAGAATGAGAGGGATTAGGGTATAGTCCACCACGCTGGCCTACTGCGAGTTGACAGACTTCACACACCATTGAGAAAAATCTGTAGGCATGCACGTTTTCTCACGAATTTTTCCTTCACTGTTTAAGCGAGTCATAATTAATTATTAATACGCACATGAATTCCAAATGGCCTATATTATGCTTAAAATTCTGTTTAAATAAATAATGATGTTGTTGTTAAATGTTTTGCGTATAAAAAGACACAACAAGATCAACTCCCTTAAGTAGTAGAAAAGAGATTTGGCGAAACTTTTATCTCTCCTCCGTCGATTTTGTGAGTTTCGTGCAAATCCCCAAGTCTTGGAACAAAAGGCGAATGAATGTTCGGGGTCTGTGAGCCTCGCCTGATAAAGGGTGAGTGACGTGCAATGGGTATTGTAGAGTGACCATGATTGACTGTGGATAGTTTAAGGGTTAATTACAATGTGTCATTTTATAAACTGTAAATCTTAATTCATAATTTAATTAACTTAATTTACAGGACATTACTATAGCTTCCATTGAAATTACTATTTTTGCGCCGTTTGAAGGTCTATGTGGCCGCAGTAGCAGCGTCAATATAGCCAGCTGAGCTTTGAAGATGAGATGGAAACAAGGCGAGTTTCATCCCACATCAAAGGCCTACCTAACTTCGAAGGCAATTGAGAAATACCGTCTAGTCTCTTCCCATCGTCATGTGCCGTACTAAAGCCTAATGGTTTGGATTAGGCTTGAATACGTCTGAGTACGACGAATAATGTAATAATGCTATCTCAATTAACACGTTAAATTTTTATCTAGGTAAAATTGTGTACAGATTAGCTTCTGTACACGATTTTACTAATATAAAAAGGGTGATATTTAATACTTTAACTGTAAATCCCCTTTTTTCAATTAAAATATTCAAAATTAGCACCAAAAATACTGAATTCCACACTAAATTTGCTCATCAAAGTGTTATTATATACACTTTCTTGGTTTTCAGATTCGGTATCATTCTGATTTGGTTCTGGCGATGTGTGGTCACAGTTCTAACCTAACCGATATCTGTATTTTGCTGCTTAATCAGTAATTTTGTCGCTCAATCAGTATTTTTTATGCGCGGTTTATTATATTCCATATAAAAATCTTACGTGTAAATAATATAATACAATAAAAATACGTGTAAAAATACTAGCGTATTCAATACACAGTTTAACTGATAATAGTTTCAGGATTATCCTACAAAACACTTGCAACTAGTCACCCTCCTGTGTAGGCACTGCAAAATGTATGAGGGTGCCCTCCTATCGGTTAATGGCGTAAATAGCTCCCGGCGAATCGCTTTGTAACCCGCAATTCATGGTCACTATACTATGTATCGCGTTTATGTTTTTTTTATATCTCCAAAACAATGTTTGTTTCGACTTCTAAGTGAAAAGTCCTTTGCTAAGAAGGGCTCGTTTTATCGACTGCGCGATAAAGTGAATGGGTGGCGGGATAACAGTGAATGATGGGTTACGGGAAAATGGTAAGGGATGAAATTAGAAGAGGTAGGTTTTCTTAGGAAATATATACTTAGAACATTTGATCAACTGCTGATCACGGATGGAGTACTCATCACGAGGTCGTGGGTGTCATTCCAACAGGTCACATATATTTATGTGATGAAGAAAAGTATACAACGTGTTACAAAATACCCCGTAAAAAATAATATAATTAATTATCAAAGCCAAAAATTTTGTTAGCTGTCATGTCCGGGAACCAGATTATTTAACAGAAAGGCCTACGTACCTATTTTACCTAATAATTGTCTACTTTAATTGTTTTTCTTTTTTTCATTCATAAATGTTGTTGTTTTCCTTTTTTTTGGGGTATGTTATACAGCGTTACTACGGTTCTTAAATATTGTGAAAGGACTCGTTATAAGACCCCATTTAACCTGCTCTCGGCTTTACGGGTAGTTTTGTAACAAAAAACAGCTCATAACGCGTTGTGGTGAATTATATTAGAAAATAAAAGAAAGGAATTTTGAATTCAAAATCACAGCTCAGTATACCCAATTCGAGGCATATCACAAGGTTATCTTACTCGACATACTTTATTTAGTTATTTAAGGATCGAACAAAGAGAGTTCACAATTTGTTACATAAGATTATACACAGTTAATTTGAGTTAGTGTACTCCTTCACTTACTGGAGATCACATCACGCTTATGAAACTAAACACAGAAATAATTATTTTAAGAACAATAATCTAAATGAAAATATGAATAATAAGTTATCTAATAGCTAAGAAGAATGTTAATTTTGTTTGATAAGATAGGTATACATACTTAGATGTAAAATATAAGCATTTTTTTCTCCCCAAACAGCTAAGCTTTTCCGTGCAATTTGATATGCAAGTGTTGTCGTCTGATAAATATTTATGAGCTCTAGCAACACCAGACGTCGGTTGCGCGTCTCAAGTACTCTGTAAACTGCTTTGCATTATCATACTTTGAACAGTTGTTTAGTTTTAAAAGTTGTTAGTACATGATTTTATCGTGGTCGTTAAGGAGAATGATCTGTTTACATACTTCATTATCAACCCATATACTGTCCCACTGCTGGGCACGAGTCTCCTCTCAGATTGAGAGGGTTTAGGGTATTGTCCACCACGCTGGCCTAGTGCGTGTTGATAGACTTCACACAGTATAAAGAAAAATCTCTAAGGCATGCAGATTAGATGTAAAATATAAGCATTTTCAGGTTTCCTTACGATGTTTTTCTTCACCGTTTAAGCAAGTGATAATTAATTATTAATACGCACATGAATTCAAAAAGACAGAGGTGCGTACCTTGGATTCGAACTCGAAACCTTTGACTTGACTGCTTTCACCCACGATACAGGAGAAAATCCATAATGGACGCTAATGATCCATCTATAATTATTATGGTTAACGTTATTATATAGTTTTCCATAGTATGTCCATTATTGCTGTTTCATTGGTAGTATATTATATGAGGACATTATTAACAGCAGCTGCGCACACAAATTATGCGTCTAATTACTGTCCTGTACGGTTGTGCAATTATCGTATCGATTGTGTATATTATGTAGGCAAAATGTTCGGGTCCCGACCTAAGTGCTATGCTGCTAAATTTATCACTTCAATAACTTTTAAATGTTTATTTCCGAAACTGTTACTATGTTAAGATATCATCATCAACCAATATACTGTCCCACTGCTGGGCACGGGTCTCCTCTGACATAATGAGAGGGATTAGACTATAGTCCGCCACGCTGGCCTAGCGCGGGTTGGCAGACTTCACACTTCCGTCGAGATAATCTCTGAGGCATGCAGGTTTCATTACGATGTTTTCCTTCATCGTTTAAGCGAGTGATAATTAATTATTAATACGCACATGTTTTCAAAAAGTCAGAGGTCTTCGTATTATGATTACGCTACTAATAAATACGAATGTACCCGTTTTGCTGTCCGAATATGCACTGATGTTCCACGCTAGATCAGTAAAACGTGATTATTGCACCGAATTACAAATGAAAATACACAGATTTTAACTGTCTCGTGGCTTTGAGAATGTTTATGAGGCCTACACACTAAAATACCTCCGATCTGATAACATCGCTCAACGGGTGGTTGAGCTCCCTATAACATGGTCGAGCTACACAATGACTGATGTTTGTGTGCCATGATCTGGGACTGGTCTACTCAAAGCCGCAATGGCTCCTTCTTCAAAAGGCCATTTCAGACATTGCCCTACATTCTAACACTTACATATTTGATATTTTTATGTCTGGACTTTAAAAGAGACCGATGGTCTTGAGTTTGTTTTGGTGTATCTTCTCAGAGATTGTCTAGTTATGAAATACTGGAGCAATCTAGCTTAAAAATAATTATGTTTAACGTTGACTTTTAAAAGATCTATAAATGAATATAATTTATACCAAAATGTATTTAATGTTTCTTTCTTTTTTCATTTATATTAAAATATTTAAAAACACAACATCCTAAAACCACTAGAGACTTAGACCTTAAAGGCGCAAAAATACGCAAAGGCCACGTCTCATTGTGCCTTGTCATGTTATGGTAATCTCACGCATCTGAGGCCCGCATGCCAAAACTTCCAGATGTTGTCTTTAAAAAAATTTTATTTATAAAACAAACAAAGATATATACGGCCTACTTAGTTTACTTTCTACACTGGCTGGAATTTAAAGAGGGATTCTGTTATTTCAAACTTTTACTCATGAACTAAAATTATTTTTTAGCAAGTGCTTCGTAAATTAAAGAATAATATTGTACGTGGTTTTTGTATTTATTACTTTTTGTTGAAGAAACGTTTTAGATTTTTATTATGATATAAAACTTCAGAAACTTTATAAATACCTAAAGGAATAATGTAGGTTACAAAAACTAAAATTTCTGACATAAATGTCTTAGAGCACTCAATGAGGTACTGCGAATATGACTCCTTGAATTTAAATTACTAACAAAGATTCACACCTTCTTCCCATGGGTAACCCCATCAGAAACTAAGGAACGCCACTTGCTACGATTCTTACATACTTCTTTCGCTTCGTCCACATTCATACATCTTGTCATACACATACGCCAGTTGCGAAAACTACGGATATGATATTTTTGATGACCTACACCAATAAGGATGGTGTAAGGCTTAGGCTCCAGAGCATCCCTTCCCGGCGGTATCACTAATATTTGCCATTTAAAAAACGCTCAAAAAATACAAAAAAAATATATATTTATGTAGTACAGTCGCCAGCAGATCAACCTATCCAAAACTGTCAAATTTTCTCAATTGAATATGAACCTTATTGCTTTGTATTAAAGTTGAAAATCAATTAAAGAAATTTGACAGATTGTGGTAGCTTGATGTGCTGGCCTCTGTACCTACAGGTTACTCAAAAAAAATAAGAAAATAGTTTGATTTTTTTTCACTTAAAAAAAATATGTCAATGGTATCGAGTTTGAATCCAAGTCACATACCTCTGATGTTTCGAATTCATATGCGTATTAATAATTAATTATCACTCGCTTAAACGGTGAAGGAAAAAATCGTCCTGGCGTGTGAAGTCTACCAGCCCGCACTAGGCCAATACAGAGGCCCTCTCAATCTGAGAGGAGACCCGTGCCCCGCAGTGCCATTGACCAAGCTGATCTAAACCCCGAGATGCTATTAAGAACTTTATAGAAAGACCGAATCAAAATTTGAAAAAAAAACGACTACAATTTTGGTGCAGCGATTAAGGTGGTCACCTCGTCGCTAACATTGTCGGGGTTTCGATTCATGCCCAAAGCAAAAAAGTTAATTATATATGTTTTTAAAGACTCCCGTGATACAGGATTTTAATCTGGTGCAGGAACTGTCTTTAAAAAAAATCTCAACCTAAAGAATCGAACCCAGAAGATCAAGCTCAACTACACTTGAAAAAAAATCAAATAGATTTCAAAAATAGATAGTTTTATCTGCGAGACAAAATCACGGAAAACTTCATACAATATATTTACAAAACCTTTAACCAATATTAGTCTTAAGATCACTAGGACCAGAAACCGTGGTCCTAAGATCTCAAGGACCAAAAACCATAGCTTTGAAACAAGATGTAACAAGACAACTTATAACATTTCGACCGACTTGGTCCTACATCTACAGTGCACAGTTCGTGAGTTTCTGAATACAGCTAGTTACCGCTTCGTTCATTAGACCTATATTGTACACCACTATATTGAGTTACCGAAGCTAGGAGAAATTCAACACGGCGCCAGATATATTTTTCTCATATTATTATTATGTACGATGGTTTTATTTGATAACATTGCGTTGTTATTAACTAGTAGTCGCTTTCTGTAAAATGCTGATTTTCTGCCGTATCTGGTGAAATTGGAAGTAGAACAGAAGATTTAAATCAACTTCTATAAAAACTAAATTATTATAAGGGGATAAACTAGATTATTATTTTACAAGTAGGTAATTGAAACCACATATTTGTTTTGTAATTTACTGACTAATATTTTGTCTGAAATGGTCTTTTGAAGAAAGAGTCATAGCGACCGAGTAGACCAGTTCTTTATTATACCATCACGTCTGTATTCCACGAAAGGTTAAGCATAGATGCAATAATTTGTACCCACTGGTATGTTTTAGGTCCTGTAAGGTCTCTTACATTTTGGTCCTTCGAGCCGGATGGTGAACGATCAGCCCGAATAGGTTCCATAGAACAGGGGGCGAGCCTCCAAAAGTAAATTGGGCACATATCCAAAACTCCTAACTACTACTGAAAATTTCATAGAAAAACCCAATAACACTTTGCTCTACCTGATAATCGAACCAAGGACGTCAAAACGCTAAGCTAATGAGTCTATAGCTCATAATATTTAAATGTCTTTGCTTTTAGTAAAATTAAATTTATGTCAGTTTGAAAGCTTTTGACACTAAAAGCTTTGTATCAATCTTGATTAGCTAGTTTACTTTTGAGAATTCTAATTAAGAAGGAGTTTTTATAATTTGATAAATGATATTTTAATTTTGTAAATACATTTGTAAAAGGTGTAGTTTCTTTTACAAATCATTGTTTTAAGCTAGACGCAGTTTCTAACTAATGACCTCTGAGAAGAAACACCGAAACATACTCATAGAATCATGGTCTCTTTTAAAGTCCAGATATCTAAATTAGTTCAGCGGTTTAGGAGTAAACGTAACAATCAGAGAAATAGATAGTCGGAGTGTCTCATGATTCTCTGAGTCTTTTCCCAACTATATTGTGGTCGGCTTCCAGTCTAACCAGAGGGTCGGCTTCCTATCTCCGTCAACGAAGTTACGAGCCGTTAGAAAGTTCTCCGAAACATCGAAGCCTGATAAAACAAGTGTCAATTTAAATTTTTCTAACGGATAAAAACACATCGGGAGTGGGGACAACTGTCAAATTGTGTTGTCATTCAATCTTAGTTCGGGCCCCGGCGAATCAACCATCCGTAGGTGATACGGAGTAGGAAACG
The DNA here is from genome assembly GCA_964056405.1 of Acronicta alni. NCBI lineage: Eukaryota > Metazoa > Arthropoda > Insecta > Lepidoptera > Noctuidae > Acronicta > Acronicta alni. Next base: position 2,981,468 of record OZ043935.1, read on the forward strand.
CCCGTAACTAAGGTCGAAACTACGGACTTCGTGCTTAGGGAGTAGACCCCGTGACACGGAGTAGGAAACGCCTGTAACGAAGGTCGAAACTACGGACTTCGTGCTTAGGGAGTAGACCCCTTGAAGCGGCTGAATATCAGTATTTTACACGAAGCAACTGCCATCAGACCTCCGCAATCAGTCCTCCTTTTTAGGCAATACCGACATTTTGAGGATAGAGGTTGTCAGGTATTTTTTGGTTTCTGACTGCCCCATGATCGTAGATGTTCGCATGACAACCGGGATGGACGGCTTTACGCGCTCTCCGAGGCACGAGAGGTTTCGATGAAATCGAAAATTGACAACAGCTAGCGTGGCTAAGGCCCGGTATCCACCAAAGCGGAGAAGAGAGGAGACGAAAGAAGATACGCAGATTTCGTTATTTCCCCATCTCCTCTCCGCTTAGCTTCGGTGTAAATGGATTAAGCGGAGAGGAGAGGAGATGTCTCATTTTTATATAGAATTTTGTGCCTCGAGCGAGCAAGCGGCGCGGCATAGCGGAGATGCGCGTAGTCCGGGCGGCAACCGCGCACGCGCGCTCGTTTCCCCGTTGACTTCTCCTCGCGTCACGCACACCTGAAAACGTCACAGGACACATCTCCGCTATGCATAGCTCACATCTCCTCTCCTCACCGCTTTGGTGGAAATAACCTGACAGCTTCTCAGCACATCTCCTCTCGTCTCCTCTCCTCTCCACTTTGGTGGATACCGGACCTTAACCTTGCAGATCTGTTTATCAGCTTGGTTATAACTTAACCACGAGCTATAGTAGTTTAGTCAAAGTAATGGCTCAGAGTGAATTTAAAAAAGCCAAATAAAACTCGTCATTATTGTTAAATCTGTAATCACGTTCCGAAATGTAGATGGCGCTGGCTTCGTTAGGCCCTTTGTTATCCAACCGTAGCCTGCCGCGCGGTTTCGACAAATTGCAGCTCTATACGACGTGTGGAGGGTTAAGCAATCATCATGACACCCGTATTAGTGAACGGGTGTGTCATTGAATACTAAATATATCAACTGGATTAATTTTACTCTTGAATTAGATAAAGCAGCTGTAGCTTGTGACATGTTCTTAATGCCTTAATGTACTTTAATACATAAATTTGTATATTTTGAGTTCCGAAATTTATTGACATAAATTTCTATATTTTGAGTTCCGAGTGTAATTTATCTCCACTAAATAGTTCCCGGTTGGCCACGTTCGTAAAACATGTCCACCACGTTACAAGCTCTTTCTTCAAAAGGTAATTTCATACATTGCCCTATAATGTGACACACACATTTATTTGATACTAAGTGTTATATCTGGATTTTAAAAGAGACTATGTTTCTCAGTTTGTTTTGGTGTTTCTTCTCAGAGGTCTTCAGTTAGGAAATGCCGGCGCCATCTAGCATAAAATTTTATAAATACATACTAATATTACCTATATAATAAATTAATAACTCTACTGCTAATACTAATTACTCTAAAATAATGCATAAAATATATTGATTTCTTACATTTTTGCGAATATGGTCCAGCGTCCATGGTCACGAGTAGACTGTCAGTCTACCCGTAACCATGGACGCTGTAAAGGGTCCGAAACGTCGGGATTAATAATATCAATATACGCGATAAAATCCGTAAAAAGTAGTTTTATTTCAATGCATAAAATAATTAAAATTACATTGTATTGTTCAGTTTGGTAGTATGTGTGTTTAGGGTAAGTATTGAAAAATATGTTGGCACCTACTGTTTGTTAATCGTGTTTAATGTAATATTTTTTCGGTGTCCACATTGTATATAATGATTTTATATCTTTGACTTCGACCTCAACATAGGAATATGTTCAGAACATGATTGACTTTGAAAACCATGCATGAACCAACAACACATAGTTACAAACTACTACATAGACGAATTGCCTGTGGTGAGCGCTCTGTCGTTTCTTGTACTTACATATTCTTGGCGGCGTCTTGCAAAACCGCCGTAATTACCTAGTTACCAGAACACTTCATTAGCCGGTGTTTGTTCGAGAAACTTCGGTGATTTGTTACACTGCTGTTTGAAGTGATTTTATACTGAACTAACTGTTGCCCGCGGCTTCACTTGCATCTCATAGGGTTTTTTGAAACAAATAGTGACCTATTGAGCTCCCTAAATTCTGATCGAGCTACACAATTACAGATACATGCGTGCCGCCGGCTAGGACTGGTCTACTCAAAGTCGCTATGGCTCTTTCTTCAAAAGGCCATTTCAGACTTTGCCCTACATTGTAAGACTTACATATTTGTTACTATTATAATATAATTGTCAATAGCTGTGTCCGAAGTATATCATTTAGTTGTTGTCCGAAGCACTACTTCGGACAACAACAGCTATTGACTTAGTATGTGTTACTAATTATTGGAACGAAGTTCCTTATCGCGCGTTGTGAAAGGGGGCTAGACGGAAAAAATTCTTATGAAAAAGTTGTCACGACACTTTTTTCGAAATTCAAATATTGTTGACAAGCATTCAAATATTATTGAGTGAATGACAATATTTGAATTTCGCGCGTTGTGAATTGTTGAGTGTATACAGGTTTTTTTATTTTTTATTATTAAATTTTAATGAAAGGAACTTCGTTCCATCCGGGTGTCCCTTGACACCTCTCAAGTTTTTTATAATTATAGTTTATATATTTATATGTATGTATTTATTTATACTTATAATTATATCTATTTATGTAGTTTATTATTAGTTTTATTTTTGTGTTAAAAGTGACCTGTTTTGTACACGTATAGATATACGTGTACAAAACAGGTCACCCGTCTACCCGTTATCTTGTCCAGTGTATTCATGTCGCTTTGGTTGCCTGGAAGAAATCACTTTAAGTGATAAGGCCGCCCATTGTACATTTGTTGTTAGATATAATTTGTTTTGTTTGGTTTCTATTTCTGGTGTACAATAAAGAGTAAAATAAATAAATAATATCGTAAAACCAGCGTAATACAGGGTATTGTTTCCAATAAGTGTACCCTCTGTACATCATTTGGGCAGATTTTGGTGACAATCTTTGACAGATTGGAGTAGCTTGATGTGCTGGCCTCTGTACAAGCTCTACGTAGTTTGAGACTAGATGATGCAATGGTAAAATGCCCCAAATCTAGTCTTGGCGGGAGCACTACCGTGCCCCCGCCAAGACAAGCGCGAAGTAAACACTGCCGTACCATCCTTTACTGGAACCATTTCGCCGTATTTTCAGGCCCCTATTTGAGAAAGTCTGGATAAGACCAGAAAGCAGAAATTTTCGTCATCTAGTAAGCTTTATTTACATACTTAAAATCCAAAATTTCAAGTCTGTAGGTCATTTATTTCCGAAGTTAAGCGAAAGCAAAGTTTCGCATTTATGACACTCGCTCACTCACTCTCTCACTCAAGATCATCAAAATAGAACTAGTACTTCCCATAAACGGCCAAGTCACACAACATTAACTATAAATAATAAATAAATCGCAGTAAGGAACCTTAGACTTGGCATGACTTTGTCTAGCTAGATTTCATTACTTTTTAGAGATAAACAAGCAGCTCCATCGAGACTTGGCTAGTTTTTTACAGAATGTTTTTGATGGGATCTAGAAATTGCGACGAAACAAAAGCATAACAACAACACAAACACACATATTGATCAGCCGTCGTTTGTTGCACAAACTTAGTTGATAACTTGTTACTCTTTGACGCGGTCTTATATTGAATTTGTCAAATTCAAGTTTGATGAGACCATTGATTGCATTTAACTTTGATAGGATGCGAAAAGTTTTGGAGGGGGAATTTGAAATGTCACTTGGGAAGTTGGGAGATATGAAGATCAGAAATTCTGCGGGTAAACATAATAATATAGATATCTGTCTTATACAAGTGAAATTGACAGCTCTACAGTCAAATAATCTATAGATACTTTTTCTTTTTCTTTTGTTATTAAAAAAACGTTGTCCCACACTAAGACTTTCTTTTACACAGGTTGTTACAAAACTACCCGTAAAGCCGAAAGGAAGTTTAATGGGGGCCTTATAACGAGTTCATTCACAATATTTAAGAACCGTAGTAAAGCTGTTTAGCATACCCCCAAAAAAAAGGAAAACTATTAAAGTACACAATTATTAGGTAAAATAATTACGTAGGCCTTTCTGTTAAAAAATCTGGTTGCCTGACATGACAGCTGACAAAATTCTATACTGGGTGCAATATACCCAAAAAACCCAGACCCGGAAAATCTACCGGTAGTTCATACAAATATTTGTTCCGTGCGAGGATCAAACTCACAACCCGTGGTGCAGAAGCCGATCACTCAACATCTGCGCCATACATGTCATCAAACTTAGATGTGTCTACACATAGTATAAAATAGTCGCTTCCCGCTGTTTGTCCCTCTATACGCTGAGATTTTTTAAACTACGCAACGGATTTCAGTGAGATTTTGACTACCATTTAGATACTTTACTTTGGAAGGTAGATATATATAATAAATGCATGTTATTAGTACAGAGGGCAGCACGTCAAGCTACCACAATCTGTAAAATTTCTTTGATAGATTTTCAACTTTAATGCAACAAAATAAAGTTCATTTTCAATTAGAAAAATTTGACAGTTTTGGATAGGTTGACCTGCTGGCGTCTGTACATTGAGATACCGGGGCGGGTAATAAATAGTAATACATATTATAGATTCGAGTCTATCTTTTATGCTTTCACGTCTTCACGCGACATTTTGGGATGCATGGCAAACCGTGAAGAAGAAACACCCAGAGAAATATAAACATTCTTGTTCATTAAATAAATTGTTGTGTCTTTTGGGAATCGAACCCATGACATAGAAAAAGAGAACATTAGTTCAGTATAATATCCATATATGAAGCATCCCTGTACATTAAGACATTTTGTGATCACTCTGATATACACCTCCGGCGATACACGGCCGAGTTCCCTTCTGTTACCTTAATAACATTGGCTTGTAAGTTGTAGTATGGAGATACAGATTTGGGATATAATGATGGTTTATAACTGTCTCATAAGCATAGTGATAGTAAGGCCACTGCTACGCTTGAGATCTTAGTTTCGATTCCCAGGTCGAGCAAACATAGTGTTTTTTTTATTATGTTTGGCAATAACGCATGCTAAACATTTTTACATATAAGTTCCGAAAGAGAACCAAATTAACCGACATAGCACATCGGATTACCAAGCTGAAATGGCAGTTGGTTGGCCATATCTACAGAAGAACCGACAACCACTGGTTTAAACGTGTTCTCGAGTTGAGACCGCGGCTCGACAAACGTAGTGGAAGACGCCGTCCGGCAAGATGGAGTAATGATTTGCTAAAGGCTACTTGTAGAAACTTGAGCTTGATTGTCTAGTACCCATAGTAAAAGCTCTGCTTAGTTTACGACTGCTGTGTAAAATTGACCAAAATATATATTTTTTATATTCTTCACATGGCTTCATTTTATAGTCTGGGGAGGCGGCAGGGTATGTCGAATTAGTACCGACTAAAAACCACACTTGCCTTCACTTTCCCTATATACGGTGCTGTTCTACAGTGGCGGGATCGAGGTAGCCTCGGGTGGGGTTCGGTACCTCGAGTCGATGAAGTCGCGACGCTTGCTAATCAGCAAGGCTGGCACAATTTTCCTATGATTAACCATTTAACCGCCATGTCAATAACGAACAGCTGTGTTTTCTACGCCAAGCGAGAAATTCTAATATATAATAATAGGTTAAAAAAAAACACTAAAACATATTGTTGTACTTATATTTATTTTGAACAAAAAAAAACTTGAGAGGTGTCAAAGGACACCCGGATGGAACGAAGTTCCTTTCATTAAAATTTAATAATAAAAAATAAAAAACAATTCACAACGCGCGAAATTCAAATATTGTCATTCACTCAATAATATTTGAATGCTTGTCAACAATATTTGAATTTCGAAAAAAGTTTCGTGACAACTTTTTCGTAAGATTTTTTTCCGTCTAGCCCCCTTTCACAACGCGCGATAAGGAACTTTGTTCCAAAAAAGTTGTATTTTTGACGTGCCATGCCGTGGCGGTCAAAAGGTTAACTAATAGTAGGGCGGCAGTGAGTATTATGAAAATACGCTTGCCCAACAGAGACCAAGTTCAATAACTAAGAGCTAAGTAAGAATATAATAGTTATGGCCATGGATCCGCGAAATTCGCCACGACGAGTGAGGCCTTCCCTCGCATCTTAATCAAAGGCACATGTGTAGGAAACACAAGTGCCACGTACTGGGGCCATTATCTGGTTACAACTACATGCTTATGAAGGCCGGTCTGTCTGTCCTCTCCGACGCCCGGTGCGTCTGCTACGGATCGGAAGAGAGGTGGATGCTTCTCTCTCCCTTTCCACCGCCTCTTTTGCAAGCATAACTTGCTCGCAGAAATCGAACTTATAAACACGTTTTCTGCAGTCCGATACTCGAACTACAGACGTCTACTATTTAAGTTATCATCAACTCATATTTATTGTCCCACTGCTGGGTCTACTCTCAAATTGAGAGGGATTAGGCTATAGTCCACTATTTAACTGATATCTTATATTTAACATCATTTACTATACGAGTACGTATGTATATACACCGTGTTTTTTTTTGTCGGTACAGCCGAAAGGATATACTTCTACTCAACATGATCAACAATTTCTTGTATGGGATCAACCATAAAGTGCAAAAAAAAAACAGCTACATGCTACATTTTGTCGAGAGTACTGTACTTTTTTTTAAGAAAAACCTCTCTTTTTTTAGATTTCAGACTTAGTCCCATATCTAGTAGAAATAATATTGAAATAATGGTTTCCTTTCGGCTGTAATACGACAAAAAAAACCGGTGTATATGTTTATGTCTGTACCTATGTAGTGAGTAGGCAAGTTCACTCGTCCAACTCAACGCAGCACAGGACCACACGATTCTTATTTTACCGTGGGAGAGCCATGCTTCGGCACGAATGGGCCGGCTCGACCGGACTTGATACCACGGCCTCACAGAAAACCGGCGTGAAATAACGTTTTCGTTGTGTTTCGTCGAGTGAGTGAGGATACCGGACGCCCAAACCCCTTAAAAGGGCGGCAACGCACCTGAAACTCCTCTGGTGTTGCGGGTGTCCATGGGCGGCGGTAATCGCTTACCATCAGGTGATCCGTCTGCTCGTTTGCCCACCCTATCACATAAAAAAAAAAAAAAAAAAAAAAAAAAAATTCTACGTCACATGAGGTGATCTTATGTTTACGAGTAGTTAATATACTGAGTCTGTATTAGGAAATGTTTGCGGTTACGGAACATGAGTACATAATTATTATAGTTACATAATCAAACATATTACATATCTACACATCATTATGTGGTATCCTATACAGGGTGTTACAAAACTACCCGTAAAGCCGAAAGGAGGTTAAATGGAGCCTTATAACGAGTCCATTCACATTATTTAAGAACCGTAGTAACGCTGTATAACATAAAGGAAAACAACATTTATTAACGAAAAATAGAAAAAACTATTAAAGTAGACAATTATTAGGTAAAATAGGTACGTAGGCCTTTCTGTTAAATAATCTGGTTCCCTGACATGACAGCAGACAAAATTTTTGGCTTTGATAATTAATTATATTTTTTAACACGTTGTATATGGTGTTGTGTATAGCTTTGAAAGCCTCGAGGCTGTTATAACTACGCTCATCAATTGAGCTGCAATTAAACTGGGCTTGCGCGGTCATTCTAGGGATGGCTGATTATTCTTAACATGGCGATGATTCTTGACCTGTTAAGCAAGGCAGGGTCGCCATGTAGTGTGCCTTGGTGTTTAAGGCACAGGGCAATTGTTTGGTTGGTTAAAAATAACAACACGTCTGTTCCGTTCAGTGTCAAGTGTTGCCATCTTATTAATTATTAATAACAAACGTAACGCTGACATAAACATTTAGGTAGCACATCAAGCTACCACAATCTGTCAAATTTCTTTGATTGATTTTCAACTTTAATACAAAATCATAAGGTTCATATTCAATTGTTGGGAAAATTTGACAGTTTTGGATAGCTTGACCTGCTGACTGCTGCCATCTGTACGTTAGACGCACTAGGAGGGCACTATATGTACAGTTTACGGTTTAAAATCATTTTCGATGAGAAATAAATTACAATACAAAACAAATTCTTTGAAGTCCACAGAGGCGCACGCAAACAGAGAGAATAAGTACAATATTTTAAGCTATGTAAGTTAGTCATGTCTTGCTAATGTGGGTTGAAAACTTGAGTAGATCCTGGCTATCATACGAACATTTTATCAATCGTTAGTCGTAATCGGAAGCCTAATAAGCCTCATTACCTGATTATCATCGGTATTTCCCAGAAATTGGGTTACGGTAACCTGATGGCCGTTGTTTCGTGTAAAATACTGATACTCATCCACAGCTGGTTAAAAATTTTCTTTATAAAGCAAAATAATTTCATATTTGATTTGAAAGGCAAATCAGAGAGAGAATTTTTTCCAATAAAAATTGTAAAGAAAAAACAGAATTAATTAAAATCGACTGCACAGACAATATTAGCTGAACTGAATTAACTTCAATAGAACGGATGACTGAATGGAAGGAACGAATGGAATTAATGAGTCTTGCAATCAATGTAAGAGTACCAATTCTTATTTTAAATTCCGAAGTAATTTGTTGGAGAATTGACATTCCAATTGCTTCGAGCCGTGAACTTAAGAACCACCGATGGGTTACTGGTTAATTTGTCAAAAATAATTCTTATCCCATTAATTTAATTTACTTTTTGCGTAGTTTGGCTTTTTATTTTTACTAATTTACTTCATGTTCAATTTCTTTCATGTTAATCCATAGTTATTTTCAAATTTTACTTAGAAAAAAAATGTCAAAAATCAGATATGCCAAGCAAAGCTAAATTAAAGTAAAATAATCTAGGAGATTGTGAACATTTTAACGAAATAGAATATTTTAAATTAATTGGATGTCCATCTCAGAAGATCAGTAAGGGCTGGAATTTCTTTGCTAGTTTCAATTTCTTTCTGAATTTGCTGGTCTGCATAGGGTTGGCAGGTTTCTATTTCATAAAAATTCTTTTATTTGCACTTGCGTTTATTTTTATATATTATAATCTGCCTTACCGATAACAATGCAATAATAACTGTATCTCACTTATTATTGCATACTAATTGAATACGTTAGAGGTGAAAAATTACTTAGTTTTTATTTCATTTTTATACAATAATACTAATAACAGACTTCAAAGTAGCGCAAGAGTAATTTAGCAGAAAAACGGTAATTTAAATCTATTATTTAAAATGAAACGGAACGCGAATTACGAGAATCGAACTATACAAAAAAGTAATGTGCCTCTACAAGAAAAAATCACAGTTTTTTCATGATAATAAAAAGTAACGAATCAGGCTAAAAAATAGTCGTAAATAAGTACTGTACTGTCTTCATCTGAGACTAGTACCTAATAATTGAAGCAATAATACATTATTGTATTATAAATAACTATATTTATAAATGGTACTAAAAAGGTATGATATATTTTATTTTATTTATATTGATATTATTAACCGCGGCCACATGGTCACGGGTAGACTGTACCAGTCCAGTCTACTCGTGACCATGGATACTGTTAAGGGTCGTATAACGCGATAAAATCCGTAAAAAGTAGTTTTATTTCAATGTATAATGTCGGCGTAAATGTCAGAAATCAATATGATCAGAACTGATGTAAAACTTAGAACTAAAGTTATTCCTAAAGCCCAATAAAATACTTACGCGACACCCCTACCCTTTTTCGGGTCACCCAAATCCCCAACATAGCACAAATTCTTAACCCCACTGTTATGCAACAAAAATTTCGTTCTCATTACAACATTTTTATGCGAACAGAATTCAAAGAGTGAATGAATGAACGAGTGAATGAGCGAGCGGGTGAATGGAAGTAACTGAGCGTGTCCATGATTATTTGCCGGGTTGTGTGTTGAAAAAATAAAACAATTGAAAGCTTTGTTTTTTTGCGTTATTCTGTTTGCGTATAGTTTGTTGACGGGTGTCGAGTGCGGTGTCAATTGTTTTGAAATGTCGGTGAATTAAAAAATATGTACAACCAACTATATCAGCACTGATATGCTGCAAAATGTACGACCGTGGTATATTTGTCTCATTTTGGACGTGACTTTTGGCAAGGCATACATACGGGTCAGGAAGTAACTAAATTTCGATACATCTGTTGCAAATGCGCGAGACAAACCCACAAAAGAGAGGTGGGGCATAGTGGGAGTACCTAATTCCACTCAAATTGGAGCTGGCCGACTGGGGAAGTATATCCGCCTCGCAAGAAATCGAAGTGAAATAACACTGCTTTGAGCTGTGTTGTGTTCCTTACGGTGAGCAAGCTTGCCAGTGCTCCGCGAGGAAACGTTGTGGTGGCAGTGGGAGGACTTTGACCCTTATACTTCCAACCCAACTATTATTCTTTCATTTTACAGGGTCGGTAACGCGCAAGTGATACCCTTGGTGTAGCAAGCGTCCATAGTCATAATCGCTTACCATCAGGTGGGCCGTATGCTTGTTTGCCACCTTAGTAGTTTAAAAAAAAAGACCTGGTCCTCTAGACTAAGAAAGACTGGCTAGTACGACAGACCGACCACGACAGCGTTCAAGAACTTGTCCACCACCCCAGGATGTCACGGGTAGTCTCTCCTGCGAAACCTACAAGGCTGTCAGAGCGGTATATAAATCACCAAATGTATAATAAATAACCTCGGTGTAGAATTTTATTAGGACTTAAAAGGCATTAGGGCGTTTACCGGTAATGGCAATTACACTCTTTGATATCGATATGCTTGAACATAGGCAGACACGGACGCTTGTCAAAATAAAATCACCAGAAAAATTTGGAACACAGTGCCCCTCAAAGGACCAAAACACAATTTGGTTCTGGTCCTTTGAGCCGTAGTAATTGGAAAATTCTTATATTATGAAAAAATCATAGCAATAATGTCTGTACTAATATATAGTTATATCAGTTTGTATATACTGTAGACTGTAATGTAGAAATGAGGTTTTGGATACTTCGTTTTTGGGGTTAAATGAAATTTTAATTACAAATAATCTGTAAATAGTACTACAGATTTTGAAGTATTTTTTGTTATTATAATTTCGAACTACAGAAAATTCTTCAACCCATTAAAATTAAAAAACAAAAACACCCAATAGTTTCATAATTATAAAAGATGGCTGGGTCTGGTCACCTACTTCGAAGCATATAGTTTTTTTTAATGTCCATTGAAATGTCACTGACGTCACAATAAAGACGTAAATTCAGAATGTGAAGAGAAATTTCGACCTGGCGGGTGGGAGCCGCGGTGGCTCAGTTATCATAGCGTCTGGTGTATTCAACAAAAAGACGCTTGTTCAAATTCTGCTCTCAGTCAAATATTTCCTCCGCTACAATAACATTGGATTCTTTTAAATTAAAATTCAAGCCAAAACGGACACGGTGAGCTCGTTCATTATAATTAGGAAAAAACACAGACTGTATAAAAAAGAAAAGTTAAATACTCACATGAATTGATGAGAACTACAGCAGTAATGTAAATCCTGAAGCAATACATCTTTAAGGAGTACCTGAAAGAAAATTAACATCAATAAATAGTTATTTTTATATCAAACTAGTTTCTGCCCGTGACTTCGTCTACGTGGACTTTACCTGAAAGTCTAGTTGTTAAGTTTTTGTTAAGTATGCGGAACCCCAAGTTGCACAATGCCATATTATCGCAGGCGTGTCTTGCGACTAGTACTAACGTCACGTCACCATCGCCTGGAGACACGCCTCCAGTATCTTCCCGACATCCTGATCGGGTATTGCGTGATATCCCGAGACTTGATTACAAAAACCTACATTACGGATACTAATGTCCATGCTGCTTTTCACATTGTACAATGTATTAAACGTTATTTATTCTTTTAAACTTATACATACTATTATACTGTTATTGAAACGTAGGTACCTAATCTGTTTACAAATAATATGTAATTACCTGTTATGTTTGTTTATAAGGGCGATTACGCACGCCTTTTGACGTGCATTCTGTTCGGCGATCAATTTTTGTCTTTCATAAGAACCTTCCCCTGACAATATTTAACACAACAAAATAAGAATTAGCAAAATTGTTCCATCCGTTCATGCGTGATGCGATGACCAAGGGAAATAGAGATTCATTTATATAATATATAGATAAGTCGGCAAACTGTCTCATGAGTAGTTGTAAACTCGACTTCTACGCTTGAGGCTAGGTTCCAAGTCCCAGGTCGAAAAGCGAACAAGTGTTAATGGGGTATTCTAAAATTTTCACTAGTCTCCGGTACTACTTAATAATATTAACAACTTTATTTTCAGGCCCTGACAACATAACAATAATAATATTCCTATATAATATAATATTATAAATACGAAAGTAAGTCTTTCACGCTTTAACGTCCAAACCGTTGAACTGATTTGGATAAAATTTGGCACAGATATAGATATTAGTCTCCAAAATTGTATTAAAATATTAGAAATTGTGTTAGTATATACAGAAACTTAAGCCTTTGTAAGTTAAACAGTTCATTTATCAATTAACTTTGATTGTTGCATGCCCATAATAAGCGAAACAGGTTTCTTAACATAGGTTAACACAAGTTGTTACAGGAATCAGGGGTACATCATGTACAGACGCCAGCAGGTCAAGATATCCGAAACTGTCAAATTTTCCCAATTGAAAATTAACCTTATCACTTTGTATTAAAGTTGAAAATCTATCAAAGAAATTTGACAGGTTGGAGTAGCTTGACGTGCTGGCTACTGTACCACTGAATTTTGCAACAAGCTATGTAGGTATAACCACATTTCTTGCAAGTAAACATGTATATTCCTATTTCTAGCACTAGTCTCTTTGCGTTCTAGTGTCAATAGAATTTCCGCTATTACATGGAACCCATATACCGTCCCACTGCTGGGTACGGGTCTCGTCTTAAAATGAACGGGATTAAGCTATAGTTCACCACGCTGGCCTAGTGTGGGTTGGCAGACTTTGAACGCCGTCAAGAAAATCCCTCACGCATGCAGGTTTGTTATGTTTTTTTTTATATACATGATTTGAGTGCGTTTGACCGCACCTCACCTGATGTTAAGTGATGATGCTGCCGAGGATGTAGCACGCAAATTCAATTAATAGTGCCTATTCACTCTCACCTTAAAGGTTCCTAAATCATATGAATCGGGAAACACAGCAGCCGGCAGAGAATTCCACTCCTTGGCCGTTCGCATGATAAATGATGAAGCAAAACGCTTCGTGCGTATAGGTGGAATATCAACTACAAAGGGGTCGAATCCCTCCCTGCGTCTGGTCGTCCGATGATGGAATGGAGAGGGAGGAATGAGGTTGTGCAGTTCCTGGGCACACTCACCGAAATGAATCCTATAGAACACAGATAAACAGGCGACTTTGCGGCTTGAAGCTTGTTAGAAACAAGTTCCTCGTCGCCAATGAGTCTCCTGGCGCGTCGGTCGATATAATCCAAGGCATCCAGCTGATAACGAGCCGAACCGTCACATAGGTGAGAGCAGTACTCCACACATGATCAGACTTGTGCTTGGTAAAGCTGTCTCGATATGAAGTAAGGTCTAACCTTGGAAAGTATTCCCAGCTTTTTGGCAGCAGTTTTGGCCTTGGATTCAATATGTTTTTCTTCACCGTTAAAGCGAATGATAATATAAAAAATCAAAAAAATCTCTCAGGCATGCGAGACGGCTTACTCCCAAATTACTTCACCATTTAAGCGAGTGATAATTAATTAAAAATTAATGCATGCCTGAGAGATTTTCTCGAAGGTGTGTGAAGTCTGCCAACCCGCACTAGGCCAGCGTGGTGGACTATAGCCTAATCCCTCTCAATATGAGAGAAGACCCGTGCCCAGCAGTGAACCCAACCCATATACTGTCCGTATATGGGTTGATGATGATGATAATATCTAAATGTCAGAGGTGCGTGCCTAAACATGCCGGGAAAATTTTGGTTTATGTACTATATCAGTACACTGTCTTCTGCCTATCCCGTCGAGGAATACAGGATGGTATGTCATGTTATCCTATCCTACTAAAATTATAAATGTGAAAGTTTGTGAGGATGGATGGATGTTTGTTACTCTTTCACGGTAAAACTACTGAACGGATTTTGATGAAACTTTACAGTATTATTATTTATACATCAGAATAACATATAGGCTATAATTTCTAACGATTTTGAGTTAATTAGCTAAATTACAATTACAATTAAAAATAACTTTTCTACGCGGATTAAGTTACGGGCAGAACCTAGTCATTTATATAAACTACTGATACCTACAGTGTTTAATCCAATTAATTAGTAATTTTGGTTAGTATAGATATTTATGTTTTAAAACCGGACCCGAATACATTGTTTTGCGGAATTAAAAACATAGTTTATTTTGTTCAATCCGCCGCAGCGCAACGTGCATTTCGCAGGATTTTGGGCTTTAGAAAATTACTTGCATTCACTTTACTCTGGCACAACCCTGTTTTCTGTACCAGGGTAAAGTGGATTTGGAATGGATTTAGGATTTTCAATATGAGAAAAGTAGTTATAACTTGATTATATAAACATTGGACTGTTAATTACTGATATGAAATACTGATTTCCAATCTTGCTTATTACTCATATTCGTCATCGTCATCATCAAACCATCGTCATTAAAGTCGTCATTAACCCATATACTGTCCCACTGCTGGGCAAGGGTCTACTTTCAGATTGGGAGGGATTAGGCTGTTATAGTCCACCACACTGGCCTAGTGCGGGTTGGCAGACTTCACACACCGTCAAGAACAATCTCTAAGGTTTCCTCACGAAGTTTTCCTTCAACAGTTTATGCCAGTAACAATTTATTAATACGCACATGAATTCTAAAAGTCAGAGGTGCGTGCCTTGGATCCGAACTCGAGACCTTTGACGTGGCAGTCCAATTGTCATTATTATCACTAGGCTATCACTGTATGCAATGGTTAAGCGGGCAAATGTAACATACAAACTGATAGAAAGTTACATTCGTATTTATGTATTATGAATACCTTATTGTGACCCAACTCCGTTTTAAAGGTGTTTAAAAATACATGTATAATTAAGTATTCTCTTTTCAAACCCTTAATTTTTACTAAAAAGGGTCATTAAAGTTATTAATTAAATATCCCGTAGAAAAGGTTTCTAAATATAGCCTCATATCCGTTCGCCTCTCACTGATCAAAGAGGCATGGAGCCTTTAATAGGTAGCAAATAATTAACCTATATTTTAAAAAGGATTTTGTTTACAATGTCGGCAATAATAGGGTTAAATTACGCCAAGAAACAGTATCTTTTGTGCTTAAATGAATGGTTTTTTTTAAATTGTCGTCTTAGTGTTATCATATTGTGAATTCCTGGCAACGCATTTTTAAATTAGTAAGTGTTGCCAGGAATTATATTATCATAATTATTGTGAATAATATGATATGGCACCAATACTTTCCCAAAGAAAGATTTGTTAATAAAAAAATGCGGCTTTGTTTTTTGAAATTTAAATAAAATAAATAAATAGATGAATCGTATCTTAGGCAAAGTTGTTACTTATAATAAGGACCATCACCTGGATAAGAATTTTACACTAATTCCCAGTCACCATATATTAAACTTTCTGCTTATTCGGGAAGCTATGTCAGAGACCTATTTTCCAGATAATTTAGGTTAAGGTTTAAGGAAACTTTCTCAATAAAAACATAAATGTCACTTGAGAACAATACTAAAATGTTTCAACTATCTTTGTCGTCGTCAGTTACAAATTACTTATTAATTAATTAATTACATATCAAATGCATTCATTTCTCCAAAAATGATTGATATTTCGCTGCATCGCTTGCCGAGTCACTTTAAATTTGTCGACCAGCCCTACTGTCAGTGTCTACGTTTCGACACCGTATGTCATGAAGTGGCAGTGGGCCGGCCATGTCTGTCGACGGACCGATGGCCGTTGGAGCAGACGAGTCCTTGAATGGAGACTGCGAATTGGCAAACGCCCCCCAGCCAGCAGTGGGACGCCCCCCAGCCAGCAGTGGGACGCCCCCCAGCCAGCAGTGGGACGCCCCCCAGCCAGCAGTGGGACGCCCCCTAGCCAGCAGTGGGACGCCCCCCAGCCAGCAGTGGGACGCCCCCCAGCCAGATGGACCGACGATCTCAAGAGAGCTGGGTCAGACTAGATGCGGAAGGCGAAGAATGAGGTGTTGTGGTGTGATTTGGGAGAGGCCTATGCCCAGCAGTGGACTACGATAAGCTGATATGATTGATTGATTGATAGATATACATATATATTTTTAGAGAGGTAGGGCATAGTGGTAGTGATTCCACTCAAATTGGAGCTACCCGACTGGGGAAGTACCCTCGCCTTGCAGAAAATCGAAGTAAAATAACACTTCTTTGAGCTGTGTTGTGTTTCTTACGGTTCTTAGCAAGGTTGCCAGTGCTCCACGAGGAAACGTTGTGTTGGCAGTGGAGAGACTTTGACCCTTATACTGCCAACCCAACTATTCCTCTTTCAATACAGGGTCGGCAACCGCAAGTGATACTCCTGTTGTTGCAGCGTCTATAGGCTACAGTAACCGCTTACCATCAGGTGGGCCGTATGCTTGTTTGCCACCTTAGTAGAATATTAAAAAATACACTGGCTTAATAGCCGAATCCCTCTAATTCTGTGAGAGGAGTTCCGTGCCTAGCTGTGGGACAGTATATGGGTTGATGATGATAATATACATTCTGAAATGGTCTGGATACCAAATAAATACCTCCGCCGGTATCTCTTGCAGTATAGTATCGGTATCATAATCAATAAACTATAGACAGCACAGTCAGCTTGCTTCAAAAGCTTTGTTGCGTTCGAGAAAATAATAAAGAGTTTTCATTCAAAATCAATTGGAACTCGAAACTCGAGTTTTCAATCAAAATATTCTGCAGCATTGGTTTGAAATGAACGGAACATTTTGTTTGATCCTGAATGGTACAGCTCCTGAGATTATTTTTTTAAACTGCGTTATCATGTATGTGTTCGGGCAGAAATTTTGCATGGAAATCCCGCTAGAAATCTCGTTGCTTGCTTTGAGTGTTAGTGTAGCGTATGTTTGGTATATTTTCTGGGATTCTTAATTTAAATAAAATCATTCATTTATTTAGGTACTAGAAATACATTATTACTAGAAGTTCGACAGTAGTCGAAATGTGACATTTTTAATGAAGTTTGAATGCTTTTTTGTTTCTTTTGTTAAAGTTTATTTAAAAAACAATTGAGATATTCACATTGTGTTTCTATTTAACATTGACAGCACTAATGTGATCAATGAATATTTAATTTATAAATAATTATATTAAATTAAAAATTAAAAAAAAAAACCCCGGCTATTTGAAATTTATCATAGTGTATTCTAATTGTCAAGCACTTTCATTTGATACCCATATTGAGGGAGTTGTGAAAAAATATATATGACACACACAGCCAGATAGACACGACAAACTTATAACACCCCGTCGTTTTTGCGTCGGGGGTTAATAATTTAGTATTTAAGTAACATATTCCTACAACTTAATAATTATAAATGAGAAAGTATCTCTCTCAGTCTGCTACGCTTTCACACCTAAACCGCTGAACCGATTTAGATGAATTTTTTACAGAGATGGACTAGACCTTGAAGAAGGACATAGACTAAACTATCTATTGTCTCCAAAAGACCTTTTGAATGCGGAAGAAACCGTGGGAAACAGCTGGTTTAAATATCATCATCATCATTAACCCAATACTGTTCCAATGCTGAGCACTGGTCTCCTCTCAAATTGAGAGGGATTAGGCTATAAGTCTACCACGCTAGCCTAATGCAGGTTAGCAGACTTCTCAAATCGTCGAGAAAATCTCTAAAGTACGCAGATTTCCTCACGATGTTTTCCTTCACCGTTTAAGCGTGTGATAATTAATTATTAATACAGACATTACTTCGAAAAGTCAGAGGTGCATGCCATGCATTTGAACTCGAGACCTTTGACTCCAAGTCCAATGGTTATATAACTAGGATATCACTGCTCTTAAGTTTAAATACAAAAATAATAAAATAAAATATTCCTTCAAAAATATTGTGATCTTGCTTGCTTTAAAAGTAAATTCCACCAATGAGAAAATAATAGGACGAAACATAACATTAGCCAGTAAACCTCAATGTTCGATAATATCGTAACACATCACGCACATCAAGCTACCACAATCTGTAAAATTTCTTTGATCGATATTCAACTTTAATACAAAGGCTAGCTATAAGGTTCAGATTCAATTGGGAAAATTTGACAGTTTTGGATAGCTTGACCTGCTGGCGTCTGTACAAATCGTCACAAAAGCGTATCACAAATAAATTGTACGTTTTATGTTTTTTTGTAGCAATAAAATCGATAAAAGGTTTGCCACCAAAGTTGTCATTCGAAATTTTACACCGTTTGTATACGAATTGACTTTTCACGATTGTCCGCAAGATATAAATTTGAATAGCATTATAATCTTATGGGGTCACGTATTATGTGTCGTAAAATAGGGTATTTCAAACCATATAAGAACAAATATAAAAATGCATGTTTACGATAGATTTCGCAAAAAGTAAACGAGAAATGTCGATATTAATAATTCATACAAATAATTGCAATGTACATTTTATAATTATTCCATTTATAAATAGTATTTTGAATCTGTTGTTCTAATATCTAAAACACCATTCGCCATATTGGGTTCTGACGTGACGTAACTCCAATGGTACACAAACTAGATTTTTGTCATGCTTTTTATTATTGTTAAGTAACAGAGTGACGTCATGAGCCGAAGCAGCATGGCGGCTAGCGTTTCCGCGCGAAAATTTAAAATCATAAATAAATATTTTTTTTAAGGAATTTTCCGGTTTTATAAAATTGGGAGCCTAGTGGTATGACCATTGGACTGCCAAGTCGAAGATCGCGAGCTCGAACCCAGGGCACGCATCTCTGACTTTTCAAAATCATGTGCGTATAAATAATTAATTATCACTCGCTTAAACGGTGAAGGAAAACATCGTAAGGAAACCTGCATGCCTTAGAGATTTTCTCGACCGCGTATGAAGTCTGCCAACCCGCATTAGGCCAGCGTGGTGGACTATAGTCTAAGCCCTCTCGTTCTCTGAGAGGAAGCCCGTGCCCAGCAGTGGGATAGTATATGGGTTGATGATGATGATGATAAAATTGGGATAGATATAAATTCTACTGGTTCATTATAATCTTGATACAAATAAATGTAATAAAAAAAAAAAGATTTAAGAGCGTCTCCACACTTTCAGCACATCACATTTTTACTGTAGACAACCGTTTTCAGCATAACAAGCGCTATCGCCGCGACCCTACAGTAAACACGCTAATAAAACCGCAAGGAACATATCTGTAGAGCGATCAGCGCTTCATGAATAAATTTATGCCACTTTTTTAAGACGGACTATAGTGAAACGTGCCTAAATAAAAACTCCGTGGATCGTTTGATTTACGGTCAACAAAATAGAGAACGACAATAGGAATATAATAGAGATAATAAAGAGAGTGAGAAGTAGGGCATAATAGGAGTAATTCCACTCAAATTGGAGTTGCCCGACTTTGGAATTAGCTCCACCTTGCAGAAAATCGAAGTGAAATTACACTGCCTTGAGTGTTTTTTTCCTAACTGGTGAGTGCTCCGCGAAACGTTGTGTTGGCAGTTGTGGGACTTTGACCCTTATACTGCCAACCCAACTATTGTTACATACCCTGTTTCGTTTTACAGAGTCGACAACGCGCAAGTTATACTCCTGTAGATATATAGGGTATGGTAACCGCTTCCGCTTGTGAGCCACCTTAGTGGTATAAAAAAAGGTTTAAAGGTTGCTAATAATAATTAAACATCTGTGTTTTGGTCAAGATTTTGTTGTAATGTATTTAAGTCAAAACGTAGGTATTGTAAGCTAGTAGCTCACGATGTTTTCCTTCACCGCTTTAAGCGAGTGATAAGTACTCCTCATTATTAATACGCGCATGATTTCGAAATGTCAGAGGTGCGTTCCCTAAATTCGAACTCGAGACCTTCGACTTGGCAGTCCAATGGTCATACCACTGCTTAGTGGATTAACGACTCACATTTTGAGAAGAGACCCATAAAAAATAATTTTATCCTCCTCTTCAAAATCTAATGAACGAACCGTCGATGATCTTAATGCAATTAATTCTGCGATCCAATTAGGACAGTAATAATTAATGCTTAAGGCACAGAATCAAATTCTGACTCTTGGTAATTAGATAGAGCGTCCATACAGCGGAGATTAACTTCGTTACGGCCCATCTGGATAATACAATCGCGTTCTGTAAGATGTTGCAAGTTTGGTGTAGCAGTTAAAGCGATTGCCATTGCTCTGAGTGTCGCAGGCTCGATTCGCATTCGAGACAAAATTTGTGAATACGAAAAGGTACATAAAATAATACTTCATCATCAACACATGTACTGTCCCACTGCTGGGCACGGGTCTTCCCTCATAGACTGAGAGGGATTAGGCTATAGTCAGTACACCACACTGGTCTAGTGCGGGTTGGCCGAATTTACACGCCGTCGAGAAAATCAGGCATGCAGGTTTCCTTCACCGTTTAAATTATATAATCACTTGGCTTCGTCAACAGGTATTCAAATATTTATTTTACTTAGCAGATAAATTTGAAAAAAAAAATCCCACTGTTGGATACTATCCCACTGTTGAACAGTGGGATAGCATAGAGGTTAATAATGATGATGATTGAAGTATATTTATTTAGATATTTTTGTAATTGGTAAAATAAAAAGTCTAATAAAATATACATATATAGCGACCCGCACCGGCTTCGCACGAGTGTAATGTACAAATAATATGCATAATTATATTATAAATAAATACAGCCTATGACACTCACAAATAATGTGGGTTTCTATGGGTAAAATAATTTCAAAATCGGTTGTGTAAATCCAGAGATTACCCCCTACAACTTCACAAACTATCAATAACGACTGTCGTAGATGTTTGTATGACAAGCGAGGGCGACGGCTTTACGTGCTCTCCAAGGCTCGGAGGGGTCTCGATGTGTTAATGTTCACCCATCCAAAGGCTGACCGTGGCCAGCACAACTTAATCTTGCGGATCGGTTGATCAGCGTAGTTTTTACTTAGCCACGAACCATGGTCTACAAAAGAATGATACAATAATAAAATTCTCAGAACTAATAGTACTCTCCGGATCTTCTCAGATATTCACTAGAAAGCAAAATATTCATTGTCTATTCATAAAATAAGAGCAAGAAAGCTTCGCTGCGGAGTTGTTCGTATAACAAGCGACTTCACCTACATCAAAAACGATGACAAGTGACAGTCAGCAAAATAATAGCATGTCATAGCGCTTATTATTTGTATCTTTTAGGTAACAAGATGTCCGGCGCCTGGCAAAAAAGTCATAGCGCAATTTCTCTTGGAAATGTTTTTGCTATTTATTTTATGTAGGCGCAAATTTACAGTTGACTAGCTTTTGCCACATTTGTAGAAAGATATCTTTAGATTTCGATACCACAATACATTTTAAGAACCTGTTACTACTGAAATCTACGCTATGAACTTTCGCAAGACTATTATAAGGCATACCTAGGTGTGAATCTCCGATAAGCATGCGAAATTGCTCAACAGTTTCCCGTGCTGATCGGATATTGGTATTACCTACTCGTAGTTTGTTTTCATAGTTCTATGTTACATCGTCGTAGAATGTAAAACAACATTGTTTTTCGCGCTTTGCTTAATATGACGATCATCATCAACCCATATACTGTCCCACTGCTGGGCACGGGTCTCCTCTCATATTGAGAGGGATTAGGCTATAGTCCACCACGCTGGCCTAGTGCGGGTTGGCAGACTTCACAAACCGTCGAGAAAAATCTCTAAGTTATGCAGGTTTCCTCACGATGTTTTCCTTCACCATTTAAGTGAGTGATAATTAATTATTAACACGCACATGAATTCGAAAAGTCAGAGGTGCGTGCCTTGGGTTCGAACTCGAGACCTTCGACTTGGCAGTCCAATGGTCATACCGCTAGGCTATCACTGCATTTAATATGACGATATAATAGATATAAATAGAGACCAAACTGGTTCGCCAGTCACATTGAGCAAGGTTAAGATCTCTGAACGGTCATTTGCACATGTTAGTTCTGCATCTGTATGTCTTAAGCCATAGGTAAGTCGATTTAACGACTTCCACACTGGCCACTGTAAGTCGTGTCTGGTTACTGAATAAATAAGACTGATAACATGATGATGTTGTTATTTAGCGAAGGATCAAATCGACCGCGGGCAGGACCGTCGTCTGGTTAGGTACACCAGACGCTATGACCACTAAGCCTTACTTTTCAATAGGTGTTGGTGTTACTGACGTCACCATAAAGGCGTAAATTCAGAATGTGAAGGCAAAATTCGACATGGCGGGTAGGACTCTCGGTGGCTTAGTGGCAGGGATGTTATGGATATATTATATAATTTCGGATCCGGATATAGATATGGATATTGGTAAAATATAATATCGGTTTCGGTTACGGCTATGGATATTAAATTATTTCGGATTATCCGATAGTTTCGGTTACGGATATGAATTTTTTAAGGAACTGTAAAATGAAAAATATAATGTATAATAAACGGGCGCGCGGTGGTCTGCCGGCCGGGCAAAAACAAAAACTTGTCACGACGTGTCATATTTACTATAAAGTATAACCCGTACGAATTAGCTGTGCACCTCGCGCTGTGACGTCATTAGGCAGCGGGAGAGGTGTCGCATTCCAGCGGAGTGCACAGTTAATTCGTACGAGTGTAGTATTTAGTTAGACTCCGCCGTATCCGAAACTATCCAAAACTTTTATTTCGGATTCGGTTACGGTTACGGATATTTTTTTATTTCGGATATCCGATAGTTTCGGTTACGGATATGGATATCCATAACAACACTGCTTAGTGGTCATAGCGTCTGGTGTACCTAACCAGAAGACGCAGGTTCGTATCCAGCCCGCGGTCGAATTTTTCCTTTGTTTAATAACTTTAAAATCTTAGCATGGAAAATGCTAAAAAATACAAAAAGATATGATGACGTTGACTTACATAAATATCTCTGCCCTGTGGGAATCGAAAGCACGACCTAGTGATCAGCATTCCAATATTCAAACGACTAGAACACAAACGTCTCTATGAACAACTTAAACGTACACCTCTTCGTCGTATTGTCAATAATTACAATAAACTTTTTATAGATTTAGATATTGGAACGAAGTTCCTTATCGCGCATTGTGAAAGGGGGCTAGACGGAAAAAAATCTTACGAAAAGTTGTCACGACACTTTTTGCTTGTCAACAATATTTGAATTTCGAATTATTGAGTGAATGACAATATTTGAATTTCGCGCGTTGTGAATTGTTGAGTGTATGCAGGTTTTTTTATTTTTAATTATTACATTTTAATGAAAGGAACTTCGTTCCATGCGGGTGTCCCTTGACACCTCTCAAGTTTTTTTTTCATTGTCGCATAGTAAATTTAGATGTTTATTGTTACAAAAAGTAACTTCAACATAAAAGCTACTTATTTGTAAATGTAGTTAAAATTTTTAGGTAGCAACATAATGGTTCTATTAGTTTTAAATTTGATTTAGTTATAATAATTATTTGACTCGCTTTT
The DNA here is from genome assembly GCA_964056405.1 of Acronicta alni. Taxonomy (NCBI): domain Eukaryota; kingdom Metazoa; phylum Arthropoda; class Insecta; order Lepidoptera; family Noctuidae; genus Acronicta; species Acronicta alni. Next base: position 3,005,362 of record OZ043935.1, read on the forward strand.
TCTTCCGTTCGCTATTTAATAATATAATATAATAATATTTTTGGGACATTTTACACAACACCATCTAGTCCCAAACTAAGCAGAGCTTGTACTATGGGTACTAGACAATGGATATAATACTTATATACTTTTTTTTTGTAAATAGACATACGTATAATACATAAGAAACACCCAGACAAACACAAATACTCATGTTTTATCCACACAAATATTTGTGTCCTGTGGGAATCGAACCCACGACCCCATGATCAGCAGTCGAACTGCTAGACCACAGAGGTCGTCGTATTTAAATATGTACTTAATTAAAATGTGGATAGCGTTGTGGGCTACACAATCACATATTAATTAATGTTAAGACCATAGAGTAAAAAATTGTAATTAATTAATTGTGTAACTGTTTGTTTTCCCGAATAAAATAAAATAAAATAAAATTGATTACAAAGAATATATTTCTGCAATAAAATCACTGATATATATAATTTCAGCGGAACTTCTAAACAGGCTTCTAGGGCATCATAAAATAATTCCAAGTGAATTTACGCACGAAAGACCAACAACTGACAATAGAACAAAATAATTAACTGACACAAATATTACTTGTAATATTGTATTCTGTCTAAAACGACGTCGAGACGGCGGCGCCTGACATCTTTGTAATAGCAATATTTCAGGAGAAATTGGAATACGATGTAATCAAAGACGTTTAAATATAACAAGCGATAGACGGGGCATCATGTACAAAATCCTAAACATCATTCCCAACTGTTTTGGGGTCGGCTTCCAGTCTAACCTTTATTTTACACAATGATGACCCCCCATTATTTAGGCATTTTGTACATTTAAGAGATCAGCTTTTAAGAAAGGTAGGGCATAGTGGAACTAATTCTAATCAAATGCTGGAGCTGCCCGACTGGGGAAGCCTTCACCTTTCAGAAAATCGAAGTGAAATAACACTGCTTTGAGCTGTTATGTTCTTTACGGTGAGCAACGTTGTCAGTGCTCAGCGCGAAACGTGGCGGCAGAGGGGTGTGTGTTTAACTCTTATACTGCCAACCCAACTATTCTTCTTACGTTTTACTGATGTTGCAAGCGTCTATAGGCTACGGTAACCGCTGACCATCAGGTGGGCCGTATGCTTCTTTGCCAACTTAGAGGTATCAGTACACTGATAGGTCATTTTTTTTTAATACTTCCACCGATGGCTCCTATAAACTGCAGGATTTGCTTAGGGATGAGCTCCTTTATTACATTTGAGCTTACGATAGCTCAGTACATGATCAAATCACTGCAAAATTATTAAATTGGACGTTAACAACACACAAACATCATTTACTCACTAAAATATTGGCTTCAATGTAATTTAAGCACAATAAAGCTAGAACACACTATAAATCATATGGCATATTTAGTGCGCGGCCAATAATTTCCCAAGGGTTGGCTTCCAATAGGCTGTGTGATCCTTTGTTAGTGATTTTATCGTTATTTTAGCGCCGAATTCTGACCAAAAATAGGACTTAATAGACAGGAATTAAATTCTACAATACCCAAATTCCTCAACGTAGGCTGTGACTTTAAAAAAATGCATGTCATAATATAGTATTTTTTTTCATCGACCTATTTACTGTCCCACTGCTCGGCACGGGTCTCCTCTATCAGGATGAGAGGGCTTTGGCTATAGTCCACCACGCTGGACTAATGCAGGTTGGCAGATACACGCCATCGAGAAAATCTCTAAGGCATGCAGGTATTAATACGTACATGATTTCGAAAAGTCATAGGTGCGCGCCCGTGGGTTCGATCTCGAGACCTTCGTCTTGGCAGTCTAATGGTCATACCACTAGGCTATCACTGCTTTACTGTAATATAGTATAGAACTCATTAAACGCTGTGTGGTAACCATCATTTTTCATCATTCCCCTAGCCTGGTCATTGCTGAAAACCAGCGCTGTAGGTGTTGCCTCACCGCAGCAACATGCTGAGCTGTAACCTTTTTTCGCTCATGTGATGCTCATCCCTCTCTTTATTTAAACCTAGGGCTTAAATTAATTTAATTTATCTTAATTAGTATTTGTTTGTAATGTTTATAGTTTAGTTTATTTTTTTCTAATGTTGGCACTTTAGTTACCAACTCAGTGTCGAAACTGAAACAATGGCCTTTTGGCCAATTGGCCATTAATAATTGTCATGCGTCGTGTTGGGTGAAAATAAATACTTTTTCTTCTTTCTTCTTCTTCTTCTTCTTCCTTTGGCAATATAGATATTCTGAGGATAGACTAGTTTCTTGGGCTTCTGACAGCTAACGATGCTGTTCTTAAGAAAACCAAGGAAAGATAGCTTTATGCGTTCTTCAAGACACGGAAGGGTCTCGATGTGTTATGAATGGCCATAAATCCACAAACTGACCGCGGCTCTAAGCCACTGTTCGCGCGCTCTAGTGCCGTTTACATCAAGCGAGCGAGCATTCTTAGAATATTCCATAGAATCTATGAGAGCTAAACGAAGGAATGTTCTGTCTCTGTTCACACTAATAGAATTTGACGGAGAGGAGATAGAATGAGCTTTCGCTCATCTGATGTAAATCGACCTTAAGGTAAAGGCAAGTGCGGATTTTAGTTGGTGGGTGTCCGAAATACCCTACCAACTCTCCAGGTGGCCGACGATCCATTAGAATTTTCCATACTATTAATAAAAAAAGAAGGTATCATGGTATCGGAGAAAGTGTAAATAGTATCGACTATCGAATGTTAAACTCAAGTAGGTTGTTACATCCATTATCGTCCATTAGTCCACACAAAAAGCTTCGGGAAATAAAATGACACAAAGCAAAAATGCTCATCAGTCAAAACTGCCAAAGTCCTAAAGTAACTTCTTTGTTTGATAAAAACTGGATAAGTACGAGGTTGAGTCATTTGCCGAGAGATTCGTACTTTGATGCTGGTATTCTAGAGAGACATACTACACTTAGTAATAATGATACAAAGTATGTAAACAGAGAAGAGAAGAAGCGCCGAAAAGAACTCGAGACTATCATGGTCTCTTTTTAACCGACTTCAAACAAACCAGGAGGTACTATCAGGCATAATGTAGTATTAACGTAGGTAAATTTTAAACGTAATTGGAAATATGTAAAAGAGAATTGTTACACATTTCTATCCTTTGAATTAATTTATTTTCGCTTTTTAGTGCTGTTTTTTTTTAAGTGTTTCTAAAGTCCAGGCATAATAGTATCAAATAAGTCAGTGTTGTAATGCAGGGCTTACTCTGAAATTGCCTTTTAAAGAAAGAGCTTTGGCTTGAACAGTGGTTTTCAGTAGACTAGTCCCAGCCGACGGTACGCATGCATCAGTAATTGTGTAGCTCGACCATATTAGGTTTGGGTAGTCGTTTGTAGGTGAATCATATTGTGTTTGATCAAAAGTTGACATTTTAGGCCTCCTTATCAGGTTTCTGAATCAAGAATTCAGATTTGGAATTCCGTTAGCTTGGCTCAGACGTTGACACACCGGCAAAATTCCGAAACGAACGTTCGGAATATCTCCGTTCGGAAAATATTTGAACGTGCGCAATGTTTAGCAAAATAATTTGAAATGCGTGCATCTGAATTCCTGCTTCGGAAATCTGATCAGGAAACTGAACGTGTACGACTGGGTTTCATCGTCAACCCATATACTGTCCCACTGATGGCACGGGAATCCTAACCACTCCCATTCTTCTCAGAATCATAAAATCAGGTAATTCAGTTAGGCAGACTTCACTATCCGTCGAGAAAATCTCTTAGGCATGCAGGTTTCCTCACGATGTCTTCCTTCTCCGTTTAAGCGAGTGACAATTTAATGTGTGTCTTGGAGATCTTTGAGTTGACAGTCCAAAAGTGCTACGACTGACATTAAAATCGCGGAATTAATCAATGTATGCATTTTTATACATAAATAAGTGTTTTGTATTCAGGGGCTTGTTTTTTCCAAGTTAGAATCATTTCAAAAAGTAGCTTAAAGGCTTACTATTCTGAAACCATAAAAAAGTACACAAAAAAACAAAAAGAATCCAAAACTGTATTTCGGTGCTCGTATTTTATTCAACAGTTTTATAGGCCGGACCGGAAGGGTCCTGAGGCCAGGGTCCAAATTCTATAATTACATCCTAAAGGTTCAGGGAGACTAGGACCTCTTTTTACATATTCATAGGGGAAATTGACTTCCGTTTCCGCGAAAAAAGATTTTCAGCCAACAAAAGTTTTTGACCTTTTGTGTTTTGAGAGTAATATTGATCTTTTTATATGTTGTAAGCTTTGCTCTTGTGAAATGGACAGTCGATTTATCATTAATTGTGTTGACGGATCGCGCGAGCCTTTTCTGGATTTTAATGTCGGCAATAGGCGTTCCAATTTAGGTAGAAACGACTTTTAAAAAAAACTCTCCACACTAGGATTTTCTTCTGTATTGGGTTCGTTTACAAACACAAACTTTCACATTAACACCCAGACCCGGACTAACTACCTCTAGGTCCAAATATTTTCCCCCCAAGGGGTTCTCGCCTTGTTGCGGCGGGGGGGCTTAGTAACCGTGGATTGATGGCCCACGGTGAAGCCAAGTAGAATCCCAGGGAGGGGCTGCTCCTGCGGGCTTGGACCGAAGGCTGCATTGGAGCGGCCAATGTAGGTTGCGGTGTCTTAAGGGAGGCACCGCAACTGAGGCGGGCCGCGGTGTTGTATGGGCGACACTGCAGCAGGAGGTTTACGGGGCCGCGGCGGGAGAGGAGTGCCGGTATTGCGACGCGCCGCTCTCCCTGCCCTCTGCTGCCGAAGTGTGGACGGCGGCGCCACGATCATCTGTCCCGCCGTAAAGAGGGCCTTGGGCGGGGCGGAATCGAGGCCGTCGGTCACCCATTGCACTTGGCCCTGAGTTGGACGTCCAGTGTTGACGTCCAACACTGGACGTCCGTGGTGGGATTGCGGATCATGCGAGAGCGATTCCCGTGATTCCACCACTATGCGGAAGGTGGAAGAGTGATGGTGGTTTTAGTCGGTAAGCTGGCCACCTGGCCGGAAGAGCCCGACATAACCGTCCCGCCTACCCGAGGGGAGCGGCATGCATAAGGCGCATTTCCCCACCAAAAAAAATAAATAAATAATAGGTCATACAAATATTTATTCCGTGCGAGGATCGAACCAACTACTCCTTTGATCAGACGCTGCGCCAAAAGTGTCGTCAAACTTCGAGAGGGAAGCCGATAGGTGCATTCTGGTATAAGGGTCAAAGTCCCCCTCACTGCCAACACAACGTTTCCTTGCGAAGCACTGGCAACCTTGCTCACCGTAAGGAACACAATATATCTCAAAGCAGTATTATTCACTTCAATTTTCTGCAAGGCGGAGGTACTTCCCCAGTCGGGCGGCTCCAGTTTGAGTGGAATTACTCCCAGTATGCCCTACCTCTGTTAAAACAAACTGCTGAACAAAGGCCTCCCCCATAGACATCCACAAGGACCGGTTATATGCTGCCTGCAGAAATCTTTACCAGGTCGTCGGTCCATCTCATAGAAGGTCTATCTACAAGACCTTCTACGAGAAGAAGATTTTTTCCTTCTTTTCTATTCTTTAAAATATTATTTGGTCTATCTTGAAACAACCCCCTATTGCAGTGATAATGAAATGCATTCGACTGTTGTAAAACGTAACAAAATAATTTGTATGCATACCATTTCTGTTAAATTACCGGTTGGATTTAATAAATGAATTTTCCTCTGTGAAATTTACCAAGAAACATTAATACAATATGACGGGCCAATTATTTCATTAAAATTAATAACACGATTGTTGTAATTGAATTACCATTGAGGTTTTAGGGTTCCGTCATTTAAAAGATAAAACGGCCCTATTTAAGATCACTCGTGTCCGCTCGTCGGTCATAGAGGTTTTTCTCAAAAAAGGATGTCAGAAGAATTTAGAATCAATGAAAATAAAACTTGAGAGGTGTCAAGGGACACCCGGATGGAACGAAGTTCCTTTCATTAAAATTTAATAATTAAAAATAAAAAAACCTGTATACACTCAACAATTCACAACGCACGCAATAACATTCAATAATATTTGAATGCTTGTCAACAATATTTGAACTTCGAAAAAAGTGTCGTGACAACTTTTCGTAAGATTTTTTTCCGTCTAGCCCCCTTTCATAACGCGCGATAAGGAACTTCGTTCCAAAAGACTAAAACACAATTAGCAAAGATCAATTACCAGACATAAAAGAAAAATAATGTTTTCGACCCTCTAGAGGCTTTTAAGGTTTCTACTACTAACGATTTTGTTATAGTTATTCGCATAACAACCGGGAGCAACAGCTTTATGTGCTGTCCGATTACGTGGTCTTGTGGTGTTAAAAATGGTCACCTCTCCACAAATTGCTCGCGGCTAGTGCAACTTAACCGTGCTGATCAACGTAGTTATAGCTGTTTATTACAATATCATCATCAACCCATATACTGTCCCACTGCTGGGCACGGGTCTCCTCTCATATTGAGAGGGATTTGGCTACAGTTCACTTCGCTGGCCTAGTGCGGGTTGGCAGACTTCACACGCCGTCGAGAAAATCTCTAAAGTATGCAGGTTTCCTCACGATGTTTTCCTTCACCGTTTAAGCGAGTGATAATTAATTATTAATACGCACATGAATTCGAAAAGTCAGAGGTGCGTGCCTTGGGTTCGAACACGAGACCTTCGACTTGGCAGTCTAATGGTCATACCACTAGTCTATCACTGCTTTATTACAATATAATCGGTATAAATTAATTACAAAGCAAGTTGAAAGATTTAATTAATCATCAATAGATCCTTGTTTGTCTGTTTTAAACTAAAGAACAAAGGGCTTTCCGGATGCCTTTTGATTTCAAAATCAGGCCAGACCCGGGACAGTGGAAACTGTAGCCTCTATTATAAACACAGTAAACTTCATTATTATTTACAGAACCTCAATTTATTTTTTGCGTTGCAGTATGATAATGCTCACTGGACTGCCTAGTAAAATATCACAAATTAAATCGAGTTGAGTCGTATTAATAATTAAGTATTACTCGCTTAAATGGTAAAGGAAAACATAGTGAGGAAACTCAGGAATTGCCTTGCAGGAATTGCATTTAGCTTAAAAAAATATGTAAAATATTAACTTGAAAAAGTGTCTTTAAAAGATCTATTTACAGAAATATATATCATTTATCTGAGAGGAAACTCGTTGCCAGCAGTGGGACAGTATATGGGTTGATGATGATGATGATGTCACTGGACTGCCAAATAAAAGGTCTCGAGTTGAATCCAACGGACCTTTAACTTTTTAAAATCATGTGCGTATTAATAATTATGTATCACTCGCTTAAACGGTGAAGGAAACATCGTGAGGAAACCTGAATGCCTGGGAGATTTTCTCGAAGGCATGTTAAGTCTGCCAACCTCAAGTAGGCTAGCGTGGCGGACTATAGCCTAATCCCTCTCATTCTGTGAGAGGAGACCCGTACCCAGCAGTGGGTCAGTATCCATAATACTGCCCCACTTTTTTTTTTTTTTTTTTTTTGTCGGACATAGTTTTTAGCTCGAGGGAGCTTTAAAAACTTAACCGGACTAGGTGGCGAGGCATCAAATGCCTCCAGCCAGGGGCAACTTATAAACTAAGCAACACAGCTAAGGGCGTCCCCTGCGGGACTCGAACCTCGGCTTAGGGCGTTGCTGGGGGGGCAGCTAGGGACGGCTGGATCTGGGTTTAAATTATTTTGGGGCGAATTTAAAGCTACTGGCTCGGCACGGGCCGGCTCGAGCAAGGGACGGGGAGGATGACCGTTAAGGGGTCTTCGCGACGGACCTCGCCGGCGAGGACGGTATATCGGGCGGCGTTTTGGTGCGTGTGTTTTGAGAGTGCTAGTCACTCTGCTTGACTCCTGCGCTAAGGTGATTTGGTCGTCAGGGTAAGTGAGTGCGTGCCTTGGGCGGCGCACTCTACTTATCTGAGAGGGTTTGTAGTCTACGCTACTGACCACAAGGGGATTAGGGTGAAGGGGGGCCAGATCGAAATAGCGCTTAGAGGCGCGTTTCATGAACTGCTTGATGGTGGGCAATTTTAAGTCTAAGTGGAGGTCCCTATTGCGCACATACCACGGGGCGCCCGTGGCTTTGCGCATAAATCGGTTTTGGAGGGTCTGCATCCTATGGATAGCGGGACTTTCTATGTGAGCGAATACGACACTCGCATAGGTCATGATAGGGCGAATACACATCACGTAAATTCTCACCTTGTATTTGAGGGAGAGTTTACTGCGTGCATTGAGCATGCCATGTAGACGTCCTAGAGCAAAAGCGGCGCGCGAACGCACCGTTTTTATATGCTCTCTGAACGTAAGTCGGTAATCTAGAACCACGCCCAGGTATTTGGCTTTCTTTTCCCAAGGGATTTGTTGGCCGAAGAGGGAGATGGGTTGGGCTTGAGCGGAGAGGTCGGAGCTCTTGTGAAAGAGAACCGCCGCGCTCTTGGAGGGATTCACCTCTATTCTCCATTTCCTGAACCAATTCCCTAGGGCATTGACTGAGGATTGGAGAATTTTGGTGATGTTTGTTAGGCTGATGCCTGAATAATATATAGCCGTGTCGTCAGCGAATAGAGCCAACTGCGACTTGGATCTTTTTGGAATATCGCTGGTGTACAGCGTGAAAAGAAGAGAGGAGAGCACGGAGCCCTGAGGGACTCCGGCTCGAATAGGATGAGGGGACGAGAGTGTGCCGCCCTCTATACGATAGCGAAAGGTGCGATTCGACAGAAAATCTCGAATGATGAGCACGAGACGGTCTGGCACGTTGAATGAATATAGCTTGTAAATCAAGCCATTGTGCCAGACCTTGTCGAAGGCTTTCGCCACGTCGAAGAAGAGCATGCCAGTCGTCATACCGCGCTGGAATCCAGCGCTGATATGTTCGACTATGCGATGCACTTGGTGGATACAAGAGTGTTTGGTTCGAAAACCAAACTGCTCGTCGGGAATGAGATTATGGGATTCGGCAAATTTCTTTAATCGGGCATAGATAAGCCGCTCATAGATCTTCCCAAGGACTTTGAGGAGACTTATGGGGCGATAACTGGAGGGCTCAGACCTGGGTTTACCGGGTTTAGGGATACCGATGACGGTAGCTTCTTTCCACACTTGTGGGAAGATGTTATTATTTAGTGCCGCATTGAAGATGGCGGTCATCAGAATGATCAGGGAGGCGGGGAAGAGCTTAACCACCTTGTTGGTGATGCCGTCTGAGCCGGGGGCTTTCCTGGGTCGTAGGTTCTGTACGATCGACCGAACTTCGTCCGCAGTGACGGGGGGGACGGGATCGTCTGGGTCGGGGGCGGGGGAGGGAGTGGAACTTACGGGGGCCGTAGGGTTATCAGGGGACAGCGAGAGGGCGACTCTACGTTCGACTTCGGCGTTCACCTCATTGAGGTGGGCCTTGTCTACTGGTAGAGTGCTAGGCGAGCATTGTGCCTCTAGACTGTCGACTGCCCCACTGCTCTAAGGGTACTAGGTCTACGGTCCACTACGGGTCTCCTCTAAGTAATAAGTCATCAACCCATGTTGATGATGAATAATCTATTTTTAATGTGGTAGATTCTACGCATGCTGCTGAGTTCGCCTAGGGTAGTACAGTCAGCAACGCAAGTCACTGAATACGATTCAATTTTTAAAACGCTTTAAAAATTTTTTTGTCTAGAACTTATTACCGAAGAAGGTAGCACGACTTCTTTGTATTCCTTAACTAGAATTTAATAACAACTTTTGGCGTAGTGATGTTTTCAAATTTGTTTTAAAGTTCGAAATATTTCTTTATTTATTTTAACACAGCTGTTAATACACAAACAATCCCCTAAATTTCTATATTTTACGGGCTTTTACTTGATTTTGACAACCCTATACAATTCGACCCCAAACTCAAGAACATGGCAAAACCATCGGAACAATACAACCCTAATTCCAACCTCCCTTTGCAACCGTCCCCTAACTCTCTAAATACGTCACTATAGAAGCTTACGTCATAAAAACAGCTGATCCGGCCACGGTTTACAACCTTTTTGCTATTACAATAGCATTAGAGGTCCTTCTTGCGATAGTCAAGTCGAGTTGCGATTCCAAAGCGTTATGTTCCATTAAATTTTCAATTGCAACTCGGATTTTGATTTGTGTCCAGTTAATGACAATAGACTCGTCCCCTTTTGCTCGCGAATTGGGGCGATTAGCACACCTCTGCCTAACCCTTCGGATAAGATAGGCGTGATTTGTGTTTAGGTCACATTTAATAAGCTCGTGAGTCCATTGCCAATAATTTGGGTACAAATCCAAAGTTTGAGGTACTATTGGTAAGTTTTATAGAAAAACACAGTAGCACTGCTCCACCTGAGAATCACACCCTGGTTAATCAAAATATAATTGGGAAAATGAGCTATACTTTTCCAATTCCAAATTTAGTTAATATCGGCCATAAAAATAGATTACATTAAAATGTAATGTATAAACTACTGAATAAGTGATAGCCTAGAAGCATGACCATTGGACTGCCAAGTCGAAGGTCTAGAGTTCGAATCTAGGGCCCGCACCTCTGATTTTTTGAAATCATGTGCGTATTTATAATTAAATATCACTCGCTTAAATGGTGAAGGAAAAACATCGTGAGGAAACCTGCAACCTTAGGGATTTTTCAACGGTGTATGAAATCTGCCAATCCGCACTAGGCCAGTCTAGTGGACTATAGTCTAATCCCTCTCAATATGAGAGGAGAATTGTGCCTAGCACAGTGGGACAGTATAAGGGTTGATGATGAATATTGTTCCTAAATATAATAAACCATTAGAAGACCATATTGGCATAAAACTATAATAATTAAACCTGAAAATTCCTTTCAAAGAGTTGTCCCCTCTGCATCCCTATTTGATGCATATTCTGTTGTGTAATTTATCTATCAAACTTGATATGCATCTAATTGCATATTTACACTACTAGGCCAGCGTGGTGGACTATAGCCTAATCCCTCTCGTTGTGTGAGAGGAGACCCGTGCCCAGCAGTGGGACAGTGTATGGGTTAATGATGTATAATTTATACTATTTATAATACTTACCGAATAATGTTCGTGTATACGCAAACCTCTATAAATAAAGATAAAATTACACTACTAAGCCAGCATGGTGGACTATTAGTCTAATCCCTCTCGTTGTGTGAGAGGTGACCCGTGCCCAGCAGTGGGACAGTGTATGGGTTAATTATGTATATATATTTACCGAATAATATTCGTGTATATACAAACCTCTAAATTTAAAAAAAAACGTACTCACTGAGGCGTAATGACTCTCAATGTGTTAAGGTTTTTTTTATTGTAGAATACAGTCAAAAGTAATTCATTAAGTAAGAACAATTGAAAACCTTATCTATTAACGTTATGTTAAACAGGTGTTTTGGTAAAACATGGTCTTAAAAACATTCTTAATTCATAGAAAAGATAAGGTTTCAGACAGTTCCAGTACTTTTAACACTTTTATCCATGTTATTTAAATTATTTCAAGACTAAATAAGCAGCGGGTGATTTAATTGTGAACAATGAATTAATTAATAGCTTAAATTAAGGAACAAGTCAATTTAATAAAATATTATAAGGATGGACATTTGTTACTCTTTCACACTAAAACTTTACGGTCATCATCAACCCATATACTGTCCCAATGCTGGGTACGGGTCTCCTCTCATATTGAGAGGGATTAGGCTATAGTCCGCCACGCTGGCCTAGTGCGGGTTGGAAGACTTCACAAACCGTCGAGAAAAATCTCTAAGGTATGCAGGTTTCCTCACGATGTTTTCCTTCACCGTTTAACCGAGTGATAATTGATAATTAATACGCACATGAATTCGAAAAGTCAGAGGTGCGTGCCTTGGGTTCGAACTCGAGACCTTCGACTTGGCAGTCCAATGGTCATACCACTAGGCTGTCACTGCATCTGCTGCATAAACTTTACGGTAATATTATTTATACATCAGAATAACATATTTATAACGATTTTGAGTTAATTAGCCAAATTACAACGGTAATTAAAAGTGACTTTTCCACGCGGACGAAGTTGTGGCCGGGAGCTAGTACAATATAAAATAACTTAGTAAAAAAAATTGTATGTGAAGAATTTAGGTGATCAGGGGATGCAGATGTTCTTTAGGTACTTACAACTAGTTTGCTTGTTCTTAAATACCTACTCACACAAATGAAGCATAATAAATCTTTTACCAAAATCCATCTAAAACAAATTGTAAATGACATTACATAAATTTGTTTCCTTATTATAGCTTATTAGCAAAAACTTTAACTATAATTTTGAATCGAGTCTGTGTTAGGGTTCGTAAATTTATTGTTACTAATCGACTAAATTATCTGTCAACTTGTTTTTATATTTTTACACTGGCAATTATTTAACTTTAGAATGGCGGTAGCACAGTCAATGTGCGGAGCAATCGCGTGGTAGGTGACACATTCCATTACTAGCGTCCACCCTGGCTAGACGTAAATATTGTACCTATCTGTGTGAATTTAAGTATTCAGAAGAACAAATTAAAGTGTTAATACTACTTTCGACCGTTTTATTGTGCTGCTCCACTGAACCTGATATATAAGATTATCCTAAGTATTCTAGTTCTAGGTACATAGTTCTAGTTAGAACTTTAAAATTAACTCTCTACTTCAATACATTATAGATTTCTATCAAGTTATTTATAAAGTACAAACAAAAGTTTTCAACAAATACTAAGAACAAAAAACGCTGTCAAGAAACTTAGATTGCCGCTCAACTAACTTAAATTACGACCCTCATAATGATAAAATACTTACCAAAAAGGTTTAAACGCCTGTCATCGCTGACAAAAGAGGCTGAATCCACAAATGTCCGAGACAGAAAAAAATCACTACGGAAATAAAGAATACTTTTTCGAACGTTCGAAAAAAGAAGTGTCACAATTTTCCCGCCAAGATAAGGGGAGGACGCGACTTCCCCCTTCCGTTGTTTGAGAGCTACTGGCTGCGCGGTTGGGCGCTGCAAATGATGTTCGGAGTTTGAAAAGTTAGGGTAGGTTCTTTGTGTTGGGAGTAGAGGGTGAATTGCTGAAATTGAACCTATAATTTGAGCTTGCCTTTATTTTTTTTCTTAATAGACTCAGCAAGTGTGCACCGTATTATTTAAATGGAGTAAGTGGATGTATGCAGCCAGAAACTCTTTGTTCCCTTAGAAATAAAAGTAGTGTGAAATCCAAAACAATATTTTTGTTCTAGGAAGAACATGAACTTAATGACACAAACTGTCACGCCCTAAGGGTGAGGCTAAGGTTTACCAATGTACACCCACAGGTCGTCGGTATGTTTAGGTCACATAATAGGAGTCGACTCTATTGCCGTTAACCGGGAACAATTTATTTGTATGGAATTAATTAAAAGAAATTTCTATTTTTATTACAGGTGATACGGAGACTCCGTAATTGGTAAGTCTAATTTATTTATTTAATTGTTTTACTTGTAATTAATGCCAATTGATAAAGCCGGACACTTTTTCCGGGTTGGCCAATTGATTATGGAAATGCCAGAGTACCGAAAAACTGCGACACGGCTTCACATAGGGGTCCAATCTGTCAAATTTCTTTGATAGATTTTCAACTGTAATACAAAATAATAAGATTCATGTTCAATTGGGAAAATTTGACAGTATTGGATAGCTTGACCTGCTGGCGTCTGTATTAATAAATTTAATGTATGATGTATTTAGTAAAAGCTTTCATTCTACATGAATCGGATTGCCAATAATTAACAAAAATTTTGCTGTCAGCAAATATAAAATCTAGACGTCGCACGACGCCCCCTCCGTCTACCCGTGACCATGGACACTAAAGGATCTGAAACTACGGGATTAATAGTATCAATTTATTGCGAGAAAATTAATAAAAAGTAGTTTATAATATTATTTTTGGGACATTTTACACAACACCATCTAGTCCCAAACTAAGCAGAGCTTGTATGGGTACTAGACAGTGGATGTAATACTTATATACTTTTTTTTTTGTAAATACGTAATATAATACATAAGAAACACCCAGACAAACACAAATACTCATGTTTTACCCACACAAATATTTGTGTCCTGCGGGAATCGAACCCACGACCCTATGATCAGCAGTCCGAACCGCTAGACCACAGAGGTCGATTTTTATTTCGATGTCCAATGTTCGCGTGTCAGAAATCAATGTGGCGTAAAATTGTTTTCCGCTTTCCGCTCCGCCCCTTACTAAGTTTCAGCTTCACTTTACATGACCGCGTTTTCGCGCGCGCTCTCGCTCATTGAGTTACGTATTTTGGACACAATTTATTCCCGATCGTGTTCATTATTGAGCGTAAATTTTATATAAATAATAAAGTTGTATATTCAAAAGCTTTCGTGTCCACTCGAAATCGTTATTTCCTTATTTTGCATATTCTTCGTTCCAAAGTGCCTTTAAATCGAAATAATTATCGGGATGTTGCGAATCTTTATGTTTTTGTGAAAGACAGTTGCATTAAGTTTTACGGATTACAAAATAATTCTATTAAAATATTTACTTTTTGAAAATTTGTTAATTTATATACCTATTACAAAAGCAACAGTGATAGCTTAGTGGCAATGGAATTAATGTGCATATTAATAATGAATTATCACTGCTTTATAACGGTGAAGGAAAACATCGTGAGGAAACCTGCATGCCTTAGAGATTTTTCCGACTAAAAGTCGTTTCTCCTCTTTACTAAACTTTACTTAGACGTTAGCCTGCAGACTGATTGCAACGATTCAATTGTTTTCCAAACCATCAAAGGACGCATTCAAATACAAAAAAAAAATATTGATTTCGGTACCCGCGTTTTGGAGGTTCTGCGAGACTGCCAGACCAGTGACCAGCTCCACGAGGAAACGTTATATTGGCAGTGAGTGTACTTTGACCCAATTGCTAACCCAATTATTCTTCTTTCGTTTTACAGGGTCTGAAACGCGCAAGTGATACCCCTAGTGTTACAAGCGTCTTTGGTTACGGTAACCGCTTACCATCATTCAGGTGGGCCGTATGCCTGTTTGCCACCTAGATGGTATAAAAAAATACTTATTTTTTTTAGTTGTTGACGTCGGCAAACGAGCAGACGAGCCACCTGATGGTAAGTGGTCATCGTCGCCTATGAACATCTGCAACACCGGAGGAAATTTAAAGGAGAAAGTTAAATTTAAAACATTCAATGGACGGCCTTATTGTGAACAGCTGTATCTTCCAGGAAACCTCTGGATGGACATATCAGAAAACACGAGCTATGGTGCAGAAATTTAGGCTTAAATTATACTTTATTAATTATTGTTTTTACATAAATATAGACCATATTTCGTGAGAACAGCTCCAGCTCCAGTAACTAAGTTTTGAACACAGTGATAATTCTATTAGTTTACTTAGGAATGCAAGTTTTATGCGGGCGAACTCTAAGGTAGAAGCTGGTAACTTTATATCCTCCATTCTCCATTCTCCATTCTCCCGAGCCTTTTCCCATCTATGTTCGAGTTGGCTTCCAGTCTTACCAGAGGGTCTACTTCCTATCTCCGTCAACGAAGTTGCCGTCAAGGAAGCTCCGAAACTTCTAAAAAAAGAATTCTCCGAAACTACAAATTAAATTTTTCGAACGAGTAAAAACACATCGAGAGTAGAGACAACTGTCAAATTGTGTTGTCAATCATTCTTAGTTCGGAACGAATCATCCGTCCGTAGGTGAAACGAACAACGAAACTACGGACTTCGTGCTTAGGGTAGACCCCCATATGCAGCTGAATCATTATTTTACACGGAGCGACTCCTCAACCAAAATTATAAATGATATTTATTTCTGTAAATAGATCTTTTAAAGATACTTTTACAAGTCAATATTTTACATATATTTTTAAGCTAGATGGCTCCGGAATTTCCTAGCTGACGACCTCTGAGAAGAAACGCCGAAACAAACTAAGAGAATGTAGGGCAAAGTATGAAATGGCCTTTTGCAGAGCCATAGCGGCTTTGAGTAGACCAGTCCCAACCGACGACACGCATCAGTCATTGTGTAGCTCAACCTTAATTTAGGGACTTCAAATTTTACTTTATTTTTTTTAGACCTCAATACCGAAATCCACCACATCCAACGACTGTCATAGTCGCAAGACAACTGGTATCAACGGGTTTACATGTTCTCCAAGTGTCTCTATGTATTAAGTAAGGTCACTCATCCACAGCATGATCATGACTAGCGCAGCTTAACCTTGCAGAACGGTTGATCAGTGAAGCTATTAGCCACGATCAAAAATATATAGACCCTTAAAATAAATTTCAAAAGAAAAGAAAATGATTTACTTTACCTTACAGAAGCCAATAAATCTTCTAACTTAAAAAACAGTCAAAAAAATATACTTAAAAGACGTTTAACAAATTGTCATTGAGCCCAAAGTTGGTAGATGTCAGATTAAAAACAAATTTAAAGCTGCACTTAATTAAGCGTGTATACCAAACTAGTTAGACTTTACTGGTTTAGCAATAGATACTGATTTTGAATGTGCAAATAGTTGGCGAGTACTTCGTGGAAGTTTGTGTGTAACTACAAGAGAAGTCGATTTAAGTTTGGCGGTGGGTTCATAATGATTTCATGAATTACAAATCAAAGTTGAGGCAGCGTTTCGCTGACACGTCTCTCGCCCTGGTTGGTAGATTTATCGCAGTTTCTTTTGGTTGTGAAGTATGATTTCACTATATCAGTCACAAAAGGTCTACTGCAGAACAAAAGCCAAGTCAACTATAGACTATCTAGAGTATGGTATGTTGGTATTTATAATCAACCCATATACTGTCCCACTGCTGGCAATAATTTTTTTTTTTAGTTACAAAAGTTTTAAGTAAAAGCAGCAGGAACTTGTAAAGTAAAAGATTTTTGATGGATCAATTTTTTTTATTCCTTCCGAACCTCACCTTGATAGGCATCCCCTTAACACTATTTAAAATCATTCAGGTCATGAACTTAGCAAAATAAATATTTTGTAATATTTTACACACCACCATCTAGGCCCAAACTACGCAGAGCTTGTACTAGAAAATGTCTAGTACTTAACTGCAAATCAAAAAATGTCCTTTTGTATAACAAAACAATCCTAAGCAAAAATACTTATTGCACAGCAAAATTACTGATTGAGCAGCAAGATAATCACCTCAAAATATTTTTATATACACTCAAAACATTCAGATTTGGTTCTGACGTTGGTGTTGTGTGGTCACAGTTCTAACCTAACCTTACCGATATCTGTATTTTGCTGCTCAATCAGTAATTTTGTCGCTCAATCAGTATTTTTGATGCGTAGTTTATTATATTCCCTAGACAATGGTATATCGATCGTCATGTCATACTTAAGTATACTTTTTTTAATAAATACTTTTAATATATAACACCCAGACAAACATAAACACTTATGTTCATCACAAAACTTATGATTAGCAGTCAAACCACTAAACCACAGAGGTCGTCAAGTAACTTGATAGGTATTTACAAAAAAGTGAATAAGTACTATATGCATTCTGCTATATTCATGCATTATTACTATACATATACATCTAGTACCCAAGTACAAGATATACTTAGTTTGGCACTAGATGGCGCTGTGTAAATAATGTCCCCATATAATTATTTGTACACACCCTGTATATATATGTCCGTTGATACATCTGTATCAGATACGTCTTAGCTAAATATTTGATTTGCGTCGAGATGAGATGTAGCTCGGTCTCGAATTATTAGTCTACATGATTTTCAAATAAAGAGGTTTGCATACTAACATACTTATTTAAAACTTTTTAGAGTGATTCAATTAGTTGACTCTTTCTAGGTGGTTAAAAGTATTGCCACAGTTAAAATATACACGGTTGTACGCCTGCTAGTAGTGCCAACCCAACTATTTATTCCTCTTTTGTTTTAAAAAGTCGTTAACGCACAAGTGATACGCCTGTTGTTACAAGCGTCTATAGGCTACGGTAACCACTTACCATCCGGGCCGTTTGCTTGTTTGCCACCTTAGCAGTAAAACAAAAAAGATAAGATAAATGTGACCGTGGCGAACGGTGGGTGTATGTAAGTACACCTCTGCCTGACCCTTCGAGGAATACAGGCGTGATGGTATGTTGTATGACGTTTTAATTTTCACACAAATCTGCAAGCTTCTTAACATCCAAGCGGTAGACGAAACATTATTACATTTCCAATTTTAGTAGATCGAGACACGACATACGTTAGATTTTAGTTTGATATGCACACGACTGGTTAATTTGCACGATGTTATTAAATAAATATATGTAATTTGTTGGGGGAAATAACATTATTGAGATATCGCGAACGACTGCTCTGTGGAATCAATTACCAGCGGAGGTATTTCCGATCCGAAACGAGCCTATTCTTTTCTCAAAGGCCGGCAACGCACATGGTTTTCACCTGATACCTTTTGGTGACCATACCATCGGTGATGACTTACCATCGGTGATGACCCGTTTGCTCGCGATTAGCAACTAGACTTAGCTACTTAGTTGTTTAGCATATTTATGTCTTGAGCAGAGCTGGGTAGTCCAGTTACTTAATACCGTTAAAGCGCCAATTTCATGTTCTTAGATAATTATAGAGGAAAATAACCGCATTTTTTTTTCCTTTTGCTAGCCAAGAAAAAGAATTCAGATTTATGGAAGCGACAGAAATTTAAAGATAGACCGGACACCGTAATAAGGCGGCGAGAAAACTCAATTTAACTTTGAAATGATCTTGTTAATAAAATTCATGAATTACAAATCAAAGTTGTTTCGTTTGCGTGCGAAGAAAAATAAAATAAGTTACTACCGTAAGCGGTCAGGGGTGTTTGTTTATTATTATTATTTGTGGCTAAAGTATCACTGCGACCGTAGGCGGTCTATTGTGATCACTACGTTGAGTTATAGTTCATCGCTAAAACAACTACTCGACACAGTATGCAAATGTTCCGCCTATAGGAACACATGAGTCTTGATGATGTTTCCGAGTTTCCTCTCTGATGTAATCAGTTATGTAACCCTGGAGCATGATATTCATTAGTATCTGGTTAGCTTAGAAGCCAACTCCAACGTTGTTGGGATAAAAGTACGATGCAGTATGTCAGGGCTGGTCGGTTCTTACTGTCAATGGCAATCTTTTTCTGTTTAATTATACTGGTTTAATAGCTTGAAGTGTACAACGAATTAATTAGTTATACACGTCAAGCTGCATTATCCTCATAAACTAGGAGTAGGAGTAATTCCACTCAAATTGGAGCTGCACGACTGGGGAAGTACCTCCACCTTGCAGAAAATCGAAGTAAATTAACACTGGTTTAAGCTGTGTTGTGTTTTTTGAAGCAATTTTGAAGCAGATACCGTCAACCGATTGATCTGATATTTTGTATACACATTTAATTTGGATGATTATTCATGTTTAGCTGTGTGACGTCATTCTAAATCCAACATGGTAGAACACCCAAGATGGTGGACTAGTTATTTTTAATGTACTCCTACAATATGGGTATCAAATGAAAGAGCTTGCCGAGAATAACTCGAAAAATAACGTGACGCCACTCTTAATCCAATATGGCGGTTGTCTAAAGATGGCGGAAAGTTTTTTTATGCTTTCCTACAATAATTCCATTCTTCTCTGGAATGAGCTGTCAAGGGGCAGCTCATTCCAAATTCAACTCAGGATGGCTACCACTCGCGATTCATTTAAAAGGAATCTCCGTAAGTTTTTGTATGACAAAGCTGCAGAATTGGTATCACAGAAAGCATGATTAATTATACATATATATAGGTATATTATATCATAAGTATGTATCCATAATATTGTATTTATTTATATATGTATTAGATATGTATATATTTATTATGGTTCTGTATGTAAATTTATGCTATAAGTTATTTAGGTTAAGTATGTTTCCATTGTGTTTTTTTTGCACCTGCCACTTTTTATCTGCACCACCCTATGGTTGACTGGTAGAGAATGCCTAAGGCATTAAGTCCGCCAATGTACATTTTTGTGTCATAAAGTTTAAATAAAAAAAAAAAAAAAAAAATAAGGGTATCAAATGAAAACTTTTATTTTACCGTATTTAAGTAAAAGTTGGTTTTTAAAAAAGTCTTTTACTTTTAATTTATTATTGTATTAAAATTGTTAGTTTTTGACACGCCTTTCGAGCACGGACGTGTATATCAGTTAAAGAAATTGCTAAATGCGACATACAAAATAGACAAGCATAGAAAATTACTCAATTTAAAGTGTGAAAAAGTACACTGTGAAAATATGCTCTACTTTCGCAACTCGAGCTATAGGCGTAAATTCAAAACAAAATACTATAAAATATATTTAATATAATACATGTTAACTACATAGTTCCGTTCGAGACAGTATTCCAAAACATAAGTAAAGAGGCCAGCACATCAAGCTAACAAGCTACCCGAATCTGTTAAATTTATTTGGTAGATTTTCATGTCCATGGTCGTGGGTAGACCATGGACGCTGTAAAAGGTCCGAAACGTCGGGATTAATAATATCAATATAACGCGATAAAATCCGTAAAAAGTA
The DNA here is from genome assembly GCA_964056405.1 of Acronicta alni. NCBI lineage: Eukaryota > Metazoa > Arthropoda > Insecta > Lepidoptera > Noctuidae > Acronicta > Acronicta alni. Next base: position 3,026,049 of record OZ043935.1, read on the forward strand.
GTTTTATTTCTATGTATAACATTCGCGTAAATGTCAGAAATCAATAGATTTTCAACTTTAGAACAAAATGATAAGGTTCATATTCGATTGGGAAATTTTGACAGTTTTGGATAGCTTGACCCACGTGACTGGCGTCTGTACACAGAATGACAACAGTAATATTAATATTACATTTATACAGGACAGTCGCATTTATAATAAACTAGATATTTGCCGCAGTTTCACCCACTTCCCAAAGGATTTATTGAGACAAAAGGTAGCCTATGTCCTTCTCCAAGGTCTCATCTATCTCTGTACCAAATTTCATCAAAATCGGTTCAGCGGTTTAGGCGTAACAGCGTAACATACTGACAGATAGAGTTACTTTCACGTTTACAATATTACTTATTAGGGATCAAAATAGATGAGACCTTGGAGACGGACATATTATGCTCCAAGATCTTATGTATCACTGTACTTATCTATCAGTGTTTTAGGCGTAAAAGCGTAATAGGCTGACAGAAGGAACATTTATAATATTAGTAGGTATATATTTCTGATAAAATTGAATGCAAAGAGACATGTCTTTTGATATTCTTAAAAGGGATTTGGAAACATCGCTTGGAATAATTCCGATTTCTCAAACGTTATCGGGAGGTATTATGCGAACGCTTGCAGATTATCTCGCCAATCGCCCGACGGATCCTTTTCATACAAAGAACATAGAAACAAAGGAGATATGTTCATAATAATAGAAATTTTTGAATCTTCTAAATTCATTGAAGAGTTGTGACGTTTTAAAGGTTGTAGTAATTGTTCTTCTATTGCGTCTGCTAATTGAGAGGATAATTACATTTTCTAATCTACATATACTTCCTTCATACATTACATAGGAAAATTAAAAAAAAATACGAAAAGATATTTAATCTATACTATCATAAAACAGTAAAATAACTGTGTTTGTACATTGTAGATTTTTTTTAAATAAAACAACTGCATTATAGACATACCCGAATCCGAAAATGTGTTTTTGGATTTCCTGTCCGTCTGTTATTAGAGGTTGTTGCAAAAACTACTGAACAGATTTTAATTTTTGTTGACTATTACAATTACACATGCTCCAACTTAAAAACTAGGGTAGGTAAGTAATTATTATCCATGTTGAAATAGAATCTGAGATCATAAGTGATGGTTGGTGAGCGAAGCCACGGCAAAATCTAGATAACAATATCATAGGTTATATCAAGCCAGTCTATTGACTTTATATGTACTTGTCATTACAAATAAATATACATCGGTAACGTTAATAGGCAGGAATTTTTATTTTCGGTATAAAAAATTGTGAAATCATCATTAATATAATTAGTATCAAATAAAATCTGTGAGTGTCCCAATGTAGGGCAATGTCTGAAATGACCTTTTGAAAAAGGAATGGGTAAAGAAGAGGCAGCTTGAAAGTGACATGTTAAAATACCCACTTTTTGGGACGATTTTACACAGCATCATGTAGTCCCAAACTAAGTAGAGCTTGTACTATGGGTATTAACTATACCTATGGAATGGAATTTGATGATATTCAGTTTGAAGGATTTATACACAAATTTAAAATTTATCTCCTACTGAGAACTTTATAGAAAATACCAATAATACTTTTTTCGATCTGCGAATCGAATCCAAAACCAGACGCGCTTACGATGACTATGCTAATGAGACAGTTAGTAGGCACATATTGCTCATATAATAGCTACAATAACCATCGTTTGGTTCCATATTTATTCGATCTTCGGTCGTAACGTCGACAAGATAAGTAAGTTCTACACCGAAATATCAAAGCTTCAAATAATAATGAGGAAAACAAAGAACGCTTTTCCATTCTGCTTTGAATTTGTTATTTGTATTTTTTTTAATAGTGTTCCACTGGAAATTCGATTGGATACGTTTCAACAAATTCTCGCATCTAGTCCCTAGAAAAACCTGTTTTAATAACTTTAGCAATTGGGTTGTGGCACACTCAATCGGCCTCTTCCAAATCTTCCGTCCCTAATCGCCACGCATACCCTACTTGTTGATGTCCATTCATCCATCATCTTTACATGCTCAAACAATCTTAACACTTTCTCAATCCTTATTAATTTACTACTATTTAATTACTACAACTTCTTTCACTCGATAAGGCCCCTTATCTTGTAGTTCCTCAATCTATATAAGTTATTAAAGTTACAACACAATTAGTTCTCAATACTTTGTGTACTTTAATCAATTCTATTTCAACAATTTTTATTCATAATTGGCAAAATGACATCAGCTTCTTCTAAGAATTGGTGTCTAACAAAACTACCATAATTATAATAATCTTCAATTTCTTGCAATGTCCGATTCTTTGTCTCAGGAACATAGATCCAAATTAATATTGTACAGATCAAACTACATACAGCAAATAAAACAAAAGTCCATGATAAACCCAAAGCTAAAATGGTATACGGTAATGTTTTAACTGTTAACACATACATTAAACATGTTAATATATTAAACAAGGCTCCCCCAAGCCCTCTATGTTTTACAGGCATTAGATCAATAGCTAATGCAAAAGAGATAGGATTAAAACCCGAATTAGCAAATACCATATAAGCTAAGAAAAAATACAAAAACATCCATGAATTCTTTGCTACTAAACCAATGCTTTGTAAATACAAAACTAAAGAACAACATAGTAATGTACATATACATCCTAATGCAGTTGACAGTACAGTTTTAGTTTTGAAGAATCTTATAAGCACTAAAGATACTGATGAACCTAGAAATAAAGTACAAATTATTAAAACATAGCCCACAACAGCAACTTTAGCATCCCCTATAGCCTCTTCTATAATATCTTTACTATAAATAAATAAGGCTATTTCTCCATTAATGTAAAAGTTTAGAAGTATCAAAAACATATACAAGGTCGGTAAATAAAAATCCCTTTTCTTCAACTTCTGGTAAATTTCCTGCAATTTTATTTTATTATAATCGTTTCTTCTTGTCTCTTTTTGGGCTGCTATCAAAGCTTGTAGCTCTTTCATTACTTCATCATCTGTCCCTCTCAGAGACAAAAACACCTTTTCACTCATTTCAAATTTCCCTTTATAAGCCAACCACGAAGGCGATTCTGGCCAAAAACATACCAATAACAACGCTATGATTACTGGTACGCACATGATCATTGCAACCATTTTCCAATTTAAAAAAGTTCCTGATATATTAACTATTACCTGTCCAATAGTTTGGTTTATGCTCAATAAGACCATAGACATTGACCTGTATTTAGGAGCTAGCATTTCACTGATTGCAACAAGGTTTATGATAGTAATGCAGTTGCTAGCCAAACCGTGGAACGTTGCGGATAAAAGGACCATGTAAACATCTATAGCTGTGCATGCGAGGACCCAGCCAATAAGAAGAAGGAGACAGCTGCCGATGAATGTGTACTTTCTGCCTTTTAGCTGCATTAAAGTTGGCATCAGCGTAGCTACCATACCAGCAACACCGTGCATTGAAGCTGGAAATTAAGACAGATTATACAATTTAAAAAAAACCTCTAACATTGACTGACTAACAGTATATTATTTTGCAAAAGAATTTTATATAACCGTAAATAAAAATAAATAAATATTCTTGGACAATTTTACACTGCACCATCTAAGAGCTTGTACTAGATAATGCAAACAATACTAAGATACTTTTGTCTGTTGATTGGTTCGTTAGTCTAGTGGTCCTAAGCGTGACTGCCGAACTAGAGGTCCTAGGCTCGATTTCCAGGTTGAGCAAATTATTATTGGATAAGTATATAACTCGGAGCTTGGGTTTGTGCCCGGTTATCACCATAGGCTCACTCTTTGTCACATGGGACCTAAACATACCGGCGGTACCATTAGTACACCTCTGCCTAACCCTTCAGGGAATACAGGCGTGATGGTATTAAAATAAAAGATTTAGTTTAAAAAAAAGAAAGGATATATATTTGGCATATAAATGGCCACGGAGCGCGTTTGGTGGAGCCCGTGTCTTTACCTGATACGGTCAGATTGCAAACTAGCGTATGGCGCCGCGGGTTAACCGTGTCAAAGGAATTGCTGATGTAGCTAATACTGTACGGCTTCACCGTATGTACATGCTCCCGGGCCAAAGAATACATAAAACGAACAATGTGTTATGTTTTTATGGTCACTGATTTCTTTTTAAGTACTAACCGATCCACGTGAGCGTATTTAAGTCTGTTTCTATTGTAGTCTCATTGGATTGTAACTGCTGCAACAAAACGCAAGGGTATCCCAACGTGCCACCTATAGACACAGCAGCCAATTGCGTTGTTGTAGCTACGATTGCCTGAAACATAATGTATTATGTTTCAGGCAATCGTACTTGTAAGTATACTCGTAAAGAAGTATAAGTATTTATACATACATACATATACAGAGGGGCAAAGCAGTAATAGCCTCCCAGATCCAGCCGTCCCTAGCTGCCCCCCCAGCAACGCCCTAAGCCGAGGTCCGAGTCCCGTAGGGGACACCCTTAGCTGTGTTGCTTAGTTTATAAGTTGCCCCTGGCTGGAGGCATTTGGTGCCTCGCCACCTAGTCCGGTTAAGTTTTTAAAGCTCCCTCGAGCTAAAAACTATGTCCGTCAAAAAAAAAAAAAAAAAAACAGTAATAGCCTAGTGGTATGACCATTGAACTGGCAAGTCAAATCTAAAGCACGCACCTCTGACTTTTTGAAATCATGTGCGTATTAATAATTAATATCAATGGCTCAAACGGTGAAAGAAAATATCGTGAGGAAACCTGCATACTTTAGAGATTTTCTCGACGGCGTGTGAAGTCTGCCAACCCGCACTAGGCCAGCGTGGTGGACTGTAGCCAAATCCCTCTCAATATGAGAGGAGACCCGTGCCCAGCAGTGGGACAGTATATGGGTTGATGATGATATTGTAATAAACAGCTATAACTACGTTGATCAGCAAAAAAACCACAAAGATCACTTTATTATGTGCAACATAATATAGTGATATTTTTTAATGTATACTCGACATAATGTAAGTTGTGGTTGCCTATAATTGAAGGTAGGTACATTTCGTCTTATTTTATTTGTTATTTTTTAAAGGAATATAATAAACCGCGCATCAAAAATACTGATTGAGCGACAAAATTACTGATTGAGCAGCAAAATACAGATATCGGTTAGGTTAGGTTAGAACTGTGACCACACATCGCACGAGCCGAGCGAGCGGAGTGAGCGGTGCCGCGGTAGCGGCCGGCGAGTGCCAGAACCAAATCAGAATGATACCGAATCTGAAAACCAAGAAAGTGTATATTAATAACAATACTTTGAGGTGACTATTTTGCTGTGCAATAAGTATTTTTGCTTAGGATTGGGAATTATTTTGTTACACAAAACAACATTTTTTGATTTGCAGTTAAATACTAGCCTTTTTTAAATATATGCAGTATTTAATGTATCTTTGTTGGCAATCTTGAAATAAATAAATAAATAAACATAATATAGTGATCCTTTTGGTGAAGGAAAACATCGTGAAGAAACCTGCATGCCTGAGAGCTAGATTCTTCTCGAAAGTATGTGCAGTCTGCCAACCCGCATTATGCCAGCGTGGTGGCCTATAGCCTAATCCATCTCATCTTAACTGGGACAGTATATAGGTTGACACCCGTGCGCAGCAGTGGGATAGTATATGGGTTGATTATGATACAGAGGAGCTCGTGCTGTGAGGCCAAGCCTCACTAATTGAAGGGTGCCAGCGACTGCTGGACCACAGCCTGTCATGGTCGTGGTGAATTTCAAGGATCCCATTGGCAACGACTCGCTCGTCCGAGCTAAACTCCAGAGTCTGGAACATCGCCGCAAAATCGCTAGCTTGTCAGTCTTTTATCGGATGCATTTCGGAGAGTGTGCATCAGATCTCCACGATATTATACCCCCTTGCCCTTTCTACTATCGGACGACCAGAAGCACGAAAAAGCGTCATGAATTCATGGTGGACATCCCAAAAGCCCGAACGAAACGCTTTAAATCAAGTTTCATCATGCGTACCGCTGAAATGTGGAATGAGCTTCCTGAGTGGGTCTTCCCCAATAACTATAATCTGTGTGTCTTTAAATCTCGAGTGAATCGGTTTCTTCTAGGCAAGCGCGCTCCACCGTAGATCGCAGTGTCGCTTAACATCAGGCGAACTAGTGGTCAAGCGTAGGCCTATCGTGAATAAATAAAAAAATAAATAAAAGCCCATGGCCATGACTATAGGGCAGGTGAAGGAAAGTGCGGTTTTTAGTCGGTATGAGTCCGACATAGCACGCCGCCTCCCCGGGGAGCGGAATCAGAAAGAATTCGCGACATCTAGTGTACCAGTTGCTTCGACTAATGAGGCAAGATAACACTGCTTTGAGCTGTGTTGTGTTACAAACAGTGATCAAGGTTGACAGTGCTCCGCGAGGAAACGTTATGTTGGCATTGGGGGGACTTTGACCCTTATACTGCCAACCCAACTATTCCTCTTTCGTTTTACAGGATCGGCAACGCGCAAGTGATACCCCTGGTGTTACAAGCGTCTATAGGCTACGGTAACCGCTTACTATCAAGTGGACCGTATGCTTGTTTGCCACCTTAGTGGTATAAAAAAAGGCAGTTAAATACAATTAACTAAATTTACATTGATTAAAGAAAAGGAAGTTGTAAGCATTTGCCATTAATGTATGCTAGACACAGTGAACGTAGTATTAATAGCAAAATGTGACGTCAATCCTTATCTTAAGTGCGTCAAACCAATTCTTTACCATTGATCACCCAGGGATCAGTTTGCCAACATAATATATGTATTAAGTTTTTAAGTAATTTCTGAGTTAGTTTATTATCTAGTTTTAAGTAAGAGATCTGTCTAGTGGTTCGAGTGTCAGACTGCCGATCAAAGGGTCGTTGGTTCTATTCTCATCGGAAAAAATATTTATGTATTTACAAAGAAAAGGATTATTAAATGGTAAGCGGTTACCGTAGCCTATAGACGCTTGCAACACCAGAGGTATCAATCGCGCGTTGCGGACCCAGTAAAAATATTTTCTTGAAGAATAAACTATATGAATAAACATTACCAATATACTACTGCTGGGATTTTTTTCATATATTCAAAAACAATCCTTTAGCTCGCTGGGAGGCTACTTAGCTCTAATAAAAATTAAATAAATAATTGGGACATTTTATACAAAATTATCTAATCCGAAACTAAACAGAGCTAGGTACTAGACATTGAATATAATACTTAAAAAAGTGGCAACCAAGCATACGGTCTACCTGATTTAAAGTGGTTACCGTAACCTATAGACGCTTGTAAAACCAGAGGTACCACTTGCGCGTTGCCGAACCTGTAAAACAAAAGAGGAATGGCTTGGTTGGCAGTGCAAGGGTCAAAATCACCTTACTGCCGACACAACGTTTCTTTGCGGAGCACTGGCAACCTTGATCACCGTTTGGAACACAACACAGCTCAAGGTAAGTATTATTTCACTTCGATTTTCTGCAAGGCGGTGGTACTTCCCCAGTCGGGCAGCTCCAATTTGAGTGAAATTACGCTCACTATGCCCTAGATCTCTTAAAACATATAATTAACAATTTCAATTATCTATAAGTACTAATATTATAAAGAGGTAAAGTTTGTGAGGTTGTAATCTCTGGATCAAATGAACCGATTAAAAAAAAATTTTACCAATAGAAAGTCACATTATTTGTGAGTGTCATAGGCGTCAGGCGGGCGTCGGGCGTAACTCCAATAAATAAATATAAAAACACAGTACAAACCAGTATAAACTGGTTATTAGACGAAACGCGGCTTGGTTGGTTTTTCAATTAACTATTTTTTATTTCTCATACTCGGAAAGTAGTGTTTACTTGATCCGAGTAGCGGGTGGAAGATGCTACTTCCCACCTTTAGGCGGGAAAGAATCATAGTAATGGCTTCCCTGGGGATAAATTTAAAAAATAGAACTAAATTTGGTTAGGCAGTTGGCTGTAAAAAATCTAACATAATTAAGAAAACAAATGCTGCGGTCTTGTGAGTGCAATAATGGCCAGTGTGAATTTTAAAAAAACTAAGCGCGTTGGCCAGCCGTAGCGACGCGGTGTGTTCCATATTTAAAAATTTTAAATAGACTTTATAATTTGGCGGGATTTCTAACTCTGTAAGCTGTATCGAAATCTCGGATTAAGACTAATATCTTATTAAAAATGAGTTCAAGTGTTTCCGAAATGTTGACCCCAGATTCTCGTTAAAGACGAGGCAAATACAATTATCGAAAATCTTTTGCCAGAAATTTCTAACGAAAGATACTTAAATACACACAATGACTTTATGAAGTGGCGAGCAGATAAGAAAATATAAATATTTACAAAAAACTACTATTTTTTGTAAATATTTAGAGATTACACCCTACAACCTCACAAACTTTACCTCTTTACAAAATTAGTATACTTAGATATAAAATCACGCTATGACCATAGGAGCAGAACAAAAAGGCACAGGCGAAACAGCAGAGGGCAGCTAGTTCTTTATAATTAGTAAATTAATGTTATAGATAACTAAAAATTCGATCGCGGACAGGATACAAAACTGCGTCTTCTGGTTAGGTAGGTACACCACTGCATGGCTAAACTGAACTCTCCAGGAATGATGAATAGAGTGATGGGTTCCAGGTCACGCGGGCATCATTGGCAATGAACGTGCCGATGAACTCGCTAGAGCGGGGGCTAGTGGTACGCAGGAGGGACCCGAGCCCTTCTGTGGAATACCGAAAGCCCTTGCTCTACAAGCTATAACGAACTCAAGCTACGAGACTGCTACGAAGCTCTGGCCAGGCATGGTGCACTCCAAAGCTCTAATTAAAGCCTACAATAAACGGCACACAAACCTTGTCCTAGCATTAAATAGGAACAACTTGCGCATTGTAACGAGAGTCTTAACAGGACACTGCTGCTTAAACAAGCACATGTTCAACCTAAGGCTGAGCGACACGCGAACCTGCCGGCGTTGTGAGGAGGCGGACGAAACGCCACTTCATCTTCTGGGAGAATGCGGGTCTCTAATACACAAGCGCAGTGTTCATCTAGGGAAAAATATCGTAAGCCCAGATGAAATAAAAGTCCTTGTGTCTATTCAGACACAAGGACTGTGATTTCTTGTTGAATAAAACGACTATTTACTCGTATTACAAAATTATAATAAGAATTAAATTAAAGGCAACAACGGTTCCGACAGATCGAACGTGACGAAGCGAATGCTTATGAGTATATTTTTTACTAACTATTTTTACAACCACCGTCACTAAGAAGCGCCTGATGATATTATAATAACAATCAAAATATATGCAACTAATTACTTTCAAAGAAAGTAAGGCGCAGCCGAAACATCTTCCCGCCCGTTGAAAGGCTTGTCTTTCAACACCGCAAATCTTCAGCAGTAGGCAGGGGACACAGCTTGACTAGCGCTCGACGAATCACACCTCTTGTGGTCTTCACATCAGCCACCCTTGATATGCCATCGGGGCCAGGGAACAGGCGCGTAACACGACCCAGCCGCCAACATAATGGTGGTACGTGATCTTCTTGTATGAGCACGAGGTCTCCAATGCTTAGGGTTCTGTTGTCCCTTTTCCATTTCATTCGTTGCTGCAGCTCGTGTATATATTCGTGCTGCCAGCGTGACCAGAAGTGTTGGTTGATTTGTTGCAGTCGACCATATCGTTGCAGGTGACTTTCCTTTAGGTTTTCCAAATTAGGTTCCGGTAAGGCCTTCAGAGGCCTTCCAATTAAGAAGTGCCCTGGGGACAAAGGAAGGTAGTCATCAGGTGATGAGGAAAGAGGGCACAGGGGACGGCTGTTTAAAACTGCCTCCACTTGTGCAAAGAGGGTTGTAATCTCTTCAAAGGTGAGATGGGAGTTTCCCATAACTCTCTTAATATGATATTTAGCGGATTTTACTCCCGCTTCCCAGATGCCGCCGAAATGAGGAGCGTGAGCAGGTGAGAAAATGAATTTAATGTTTTCATGAGTTGCAAATTCAGTTAAGGCCATATTATTTAACTTTAAAAAAGCTCCTATATCTTTAGCAGCAGCTACAAAATTACTCCCATTATCACAAAATATTTCAACAGGTTTGCCACGCCGAGAAATAAATCTACGTAACGTCATTACAAATGCATCCTTTGTGAGGTCACTGACCGCTTCCAAGTGAACACATTTGTAACGTAAACACACAAATATGCAAAGATAACATTTAAGTAATCTGGCACCTTTACCTTTACGATTAATTATGTAAAAAGGTCCGGCAAAATCTATTCCTACTGAAATAAACGGAAAACCTGGCGTCACACGTTGGGTAGGCAGGTCTCCCATTTTAGGACTTAGAGTTTTGCCTCGGACACGGCAACATCGCACACAATTATGCACAGTGCGCCGAGCTAGCCTTCTGCCATTTATTGGCCATACTGATTCTCTTATCATAGATAACAATAGCTGCGGACCGGCATGCATGTGGCGTAAATGCTCTCGTTCAAATAAAAGTTTAGTCAGATGGTGAGAAGAATCAAGTATTATTGGATGTTTCTTTTCGAAACTATAAGTTGAACAATTTAATCGACCACCGACTCTAATTAATTTGTTATCATCTAAAATAGGTGATAAATTTAATATTTTACACTTATTACTCAAAGGAATGTTTTTACACAAAGCATTGTATTCATTTGGAAAACATTTATACTGAGCTATGCGACAAAGATAATAAAATGAGTCATCCAACTCGCACATTGTAAGAGGTAAAACCTGTTTGTTATCGGGATTACGAATGTTACAACAAAATCTCCTAACAAACGCAAATATTTTTATAAGTTTATTTAAATTGGAATAATTTTCAATTTCTATTATAGGTTGCAGTGAATTGACATTAAGGTAAGTGTTTATTTCATTTTTATGTATTGTTGTGTTAATTAACATATTATGTGAAACTAATGAATTTTTTATTTTAGGTGGTTTTATTTCAGATGCAGACTGCGCAGCGAGTTCTTTCGGGGAGGAATGGGGTAAGTATTTAGGTTTATTATTAGTATTTTTAGATGTATTTTTAGTTTCAGGTAAATTATTAATTTCAATAGAATTTAAAACAGGCCAATGAATTTCAGATTTAGATAAATAATTTGGGCCTGACCACCACAGAGTATTGTTTACCAACTGCGTGGCATTTATACCTCGAGATATGAGATCAGCGGGATTCATGTCAGTAGGGACATACCGCCAAGACATTGAATCCGTGAGCTCGATTATTTCCACCACCCTGTTGGCAACAAAAGTTTTTAGTTTAGTGGGATCACCTTTAAGCCAGGCAAGCACTACGCTGGAGTCACACCAGTATACGACTCGTGATGGTTTGTAACGAATAGAATTAGTGACGCTGTTACATAACTTAGCAGCTAACAACGCTGCACAAAGTTCTAATCGTGGTATAGTCATGGGATTTATACGGGCCACTTTAGACTTCGCACATAATAATCTTACCATGAAGTCACGGTTATTTTCCGTGCTTCTCATATACACACATGCCCCATAGGCTCGCTCTGATGCGTCGCTAAAAGAATGAATTTCTATTGTTTTAGGTGAGTCACACAACACTCTTCTTGGAACTTGGCAATTTAATAAAGAATTCAAATTATTTGTAAACTGTAACCACTTTTCTTTTGTTTCCTGAGGTATGGCTTGATCCCAGTCTATTTTTTGTAACCATAAACCCTGTAGCATCATTTTAGCTTGAATAATGCAAGGACTTAAAAGCCCTAACGGGTCGAAAATCTTAAATGCATTCGATAATATATTTCTTTTTGTAATTTTGTCATCATTGATTTTTATTTGGACCGGGAAGTCTAAATTGTCAGATTTTGGGTCCCAACCGAGGCCTAGTGTGCTTGACGCCTCACTTAAGGTTAAATTGTCTTGTACATTTAAAGATGAATTTTGGAATAGATTAGCTGAATTAGTTTTGAATTTACGTAAATTAAAACATGCTGTATTTAAGGCTTTAGATATAGAAATTTGGATATTACGTAATTCTTGCTCATCATCACACCCAGTGATTAAATCGTCAACATAAAAATCGTGTTGTATTATTGTTTTGATAATTTCGTCCCCACATTCCTCGCCTACCTGCCACAGACAACGCGTGCTCAAATAACTCGCACTTGTGGTCCCATAAGTAAGAGTATTTAATTGCATAATTTTGAGGGGCAAAGACTCGTCTTCTCTCCATAAGATTAGCTGTAAATTTCTACAAGATTCATCTACTTCTATTTGTCTGTACATTTTTTCAATGTCTCCTGTTAATAAATATTTATATTGTCTTGCTCTTATCAATATGGAGAAAAGGGAATCTTGTATGTTAGGGCCCGCTATCAGTATGTCGTTGACGGACAGACCAGAAGATGTGGGGACGGATCCATCAAAAACGACACGTGTTTTAGTTGACTCGCTGTTATCTTTAAATACAGCATGGTGGCACAAGAAATATGAGGGGAATAGGTTTTCTTTGGAGGCTAGAGACATATGTCCTAACTGTTCATATTCTTTCATGAACTCGATATATTGATATTTTAGTTTAGGATTTTTTCGAAACCGCGACTCTAAACTTAGAAATCTTTTTTTTGCAGTATTATAGGATTCACCTAAGTTATTTGTAGAACAATTAAGAGGTAATTTAACACTAAAGCGTCCATTATCCAAGCGAATAGTATGTTGCAAAAAATGCTTTTCGCAACTCCTATCCCTTTCGCTTAGAATTTGTTTGTTTGGGATTTCTTCAATCTCCCAGAATTTTGTAAGTAATTTTTCAATATGAGACTCGCCATGAGTTTCTTTATGTGTATTTATGATAGTGTTATTACAATATATACTATTTAAGCTATTTATGTTTAGGGGTCCGGCTATCAGCCAACCAAATTTGGAATTACGTATCTTAAGGTTGTTGGGACCTAGGGTTGACTGTTCACTACCTAGGACATCCCAGAAGAGATCAGCTCCAATCAAAATATCAACCTCGGAGGGTTTATAAAAGGTTGGATCAGCTAATTTTATATTTTTAGGAATTTTAAATTGAATCTCAATAGTATTTTTTGGTAATTGACCAGTTAATTCATTCAAGACGAGTAAATTAAGAGTAACATCAAAGTTTTGATTTATAGAATGCAATTGAGCTATACAGCTTTCTTCTACCTTGTCGGTGGGATGGTTTCCTATGCCTATGACATTAATGCTAGTTATTGGGATTGACTTAAGTGACAATCTCTCCTTTAAAGATTTCGTTATAAAACTAGATTGGCTACCACAATCTAACAAAGCCCGTACCGTTTCACACTGATTATTAATTGGATTGTGAACCTTAATTAATGCTGTGGATAAAATAACTTGACTGCACAGGTGCGCCGATGAGTTTACGTTTATTGTTTCTGATTCTACATGTGCATGATTGTTAGAAACGGACGGATTAGGTTTATGCAAGAGACGGTTGTGCTTTTGTTTACATTCAGGGCATGGACCAATTCCACACGAACTAGCAGGGTGCCCCTGTTTTAGACAATTAGAGCACAGCCTATATTTTGATACTTCTGCCCATTTTTCTTGCAAAGATTTATTTTTAAAACTTGGGCAGTCATAGATTCTATGATTTTGACCGCAAATTATACAAACGTAATGACTAGAAACTTCTTTGTTAACATTTGTAAACGTTTTTAAATTATGGTGTTTATCACCTTTGTTATTGTGATTTAAAGGTGTGCTTGAATTATAACGGGTTTGAACTTGAGAGCCCCTTTGGCTATTGTTATCATTTTTATTCCTATTTAAGGCTTCAAGTACATCGGCGCGATCAACTAAAAATTTTTTAAAGTTTTCTAACGTTGGAATATTATCAAAGTTGTTTCTAAACTCCTCCCATTTCATTAGTGAGCGACTGTCTAATTTTGATGTTAAATTAAATATTATAAGGGTGTCCCAATGCTCAGTTGGCTGTCCCAAACTAGACAATGCTCTTAAATTTTTAGTAACATGGTCAACTAAAAACCTTAGTGACCTTTCAGACTCTTTATTGAATGGCTGTATGTTAAAAAGTGAATTTAAGTGATGATTTACGAGAAGTCTTTTATTATCGTATCGGTCACACAATAACTTCCAAGCTTCTTTGTAGTTTTCAGAAGAAACTTCAAGATTGGAAATTATCCGCGCCGCTTCCCCTTCTAGGTATGAAATTAAGTAGTGGAATTTATGTATGGAGGTTATTTGTTTATTACCATCAACTAAGCTTAAAAATGTATCTCTGAACTCGAGCCATTTAAAATACGCACCATCAAACTTTGAAATTTGTATGCGCGGCAACCTAACACCAGAATCATGAGGTTCGTTTCTAGTATCACGACTACATGACTTGCAACTGTCCAACAAACTCCTTGCAACGGCAAGTGCGCTAACCATATCATATTCAATTCTATCCCGTTCCTCTAGTTCTGATGACAGGTTCCCACTATTTACGACCTCAATCTGACCTTGCAGCTCATCAAACCTTGCCGATAGTTGCTCAAATTTACCAACTTTAATCGTTAATTCAGCTACTTCCACATTTGATAAGGTTACTGAAGGTGATATCTTATGTAAATAATTTTTAAACTTGGTAATTTGGCCCTTGATTGAGCTACGCCGAATGGATAGGTCCCGTAATGTTTTGGAGTCAGATTCTTGCATAATTTTATCAAATTAAGTATAATTACGGAAATAACAATAATACAGGCTCCGTCCAATCCGAATAGCCCAACCTTATATCAGCGTTAAAACTTTCTGAGAAATAAAATAAAATTTTATATATAAATATAGAATCTCACGCCCCTCAATCCGACGACATCCGCCGACCAGGAAACCGGTTTCACCCCGCGAAGCACTCTGCTTGTACTCTCGAAAGGGGCTGGCGTGATGTTTCACAAAATTCTGGAAATTCCGTCGGATTATATAAAAATGAGGGCGTAATTATTTTTTCTTGAAACAGACGTGAGAAAAACCTTATGTAGGTAGACGGAGAATTTTAGAGAAAAAATATTTCTACAAGTATTACAAAATCTAGATTAATTTAAATAATTGACTAGTAATAATTATTATTTATGCTTCAAGCTTAATACAAATGCAGAAATGATACATTAATTACGTGAGAAAACGTGAACAATCTAATTATAATTTGTGTTGAGCCCTGCCCGTTGGTGTAGGCCGAGCTAGCGGACAGACACCGAAATGAATTGAAATTAAGCACAAGTGGAAGGCAAATTTCTTAAGCCCTTGCACTAAGACGGGACTTATGACAGGCTGATAATAGGCTAGGATGGTATTATTTGGTAAGAATGAGGAAGGAAGGGCACTTAACTTATGTTGGTCTGCTGTCCGATCCGCGAGATATAACCTGTTGATGCTGTTCCTTTGTAGATCTGGGTCGATACTTAAGCTGCGTCGATGCTCCAGGCTGATTATGACTGCTTCTTGTAGCTTCGCAACGGGTTTCGGCCTTAAGTGGTCATGATGAACTCGTGGCGATGAGTAGGTTCGGCGTTCCAATTTTCGTGAATTTCGTACCGAGCCCACCCGGGGGCGCCAATTTTATGTCTATTCAGACACAAGGACTGTGATTTCTTGTTGAATAAAACGACTATTTACTCGTATTACAAAATTATAATAAGAATTAAATTAAAGGCAACAACGGTTCCGACAGATCGAACGTGACGAAGCGAATGCTTATGAGTATATTTTTTACTAACTATTTTTACAACCACCGTCACTAAGAAGCGCCTGATGATATTATAATAACAATCAAAATATATGCAACTAATTGCTTTCAAAGAAAGTAAGGCGCAGCCGAAACAGAGCTCACCCCTAAGCAAATCCTGCAGTTTGTAGTAGCCGCAGGGTTTAGCGGTGAGCTCTAATGCAACAAATGGCGATCACAATAGACCGACTGCGGTCGCAGTGATACTTAAGCCGAATTATAATAATAAAAAAAAAATAGGTACACCAGACGCTATGACTACTAAGCCACCGCGAGTCCCACCCGCCATGACGAATTTTGCCTTCACATTCAGAATTGACGTCTTTATGGTGACGTCAGTAGTCAGCAACACCTATTGAAATCAAGTTTTTGCTTCTCAACCTTTTTTTGTTTTTAGATAACTAAAATCTTAGCATGGAAAATGGCACAAAAAGCAAAAAGATTATAAATTAATTTTATTACTTAATTATTTATGGGAGTCTAACACGGGCACACTCACTTATTAAATGCTTAGATTAAACTTACTTGTCTTGTAAGCGGAGAAATCATAGCTGTATTTATTTCTTCTCTTTTTTTTACAAAGTGACTTTAGGGCTGATACTGTTCATGTAATGGTTAATGGTTAAACTACGTTTAAAGTAACTGTTATATACAATTAATATTCATTTCCTTATTATTTTTACTTAACAAAAACTAAACGACACCTACTTAAATTAATTACGCACTTCCACTTTTTTGATAACAAAATTAAATAGTAAGATAATATCACTAAGTGCGTGACTAGGCTAGTGGTTGTTAGCGCGACTGTTACGCTAGAGGTCCTAGGTTCAAGCAGTGTATTGAGTAAATGATAAATGAATTTACAAGTCAATGTTTTTCTCGATTGTTTGAAATGACAAACTCTGAGAAGAAACACTGAAAGAAACCCAGAGAAATAGTAATAGTTTTTACTCCTAATAAATAATACTAACAAAAAGAGTGAGACTAAAACCAATAATGAGTTACCTATTAAAAAAACAAATGAAAAAGAAAACAGTGTAGGCTCGTAGTCGTAGTCTCACACTCGCATTTGGTTAATCTGCCATTGAGTGACATGGCATGTGCAGTTATTGTGCTTTAGGTTTAGCATTTTTAACAGTAATTAGCAGTGATAGCCTAGTGGTGTGACCATTGGACTGCCAAGTCGAAGGTCTCGAGTTCTAACCCAAGGCACGCACCTCTGACTTTTAGAATTCATGTGCGTATTAATAATTAATTATAACTCGCTTAAACGGTGAAGGAAAACATCGTGAGGAAACCTGCATACCTTAGAGATTTTACTTGACGGTTTGTGATGTCTGCCAACCCGCACTAGGCCAGCGTGGTGGACTATAGCCTAATCCCTCTCAATAAGAGAGGAGACCCGTGCCCAGCAGTGGGACAGTATATGGGTTGATGATGATTTTTAACAGATTCATCATTACTTGAATTGTACCTATGTGTAAATAAACATATTTTTTTTATTTTTTTTTTTTTACCTGTAAGTATTGGCCCACCACAGCTTTCACACTATTACCGAATATTTATAATTCTAAGCTAAAGTTTTAAGTTATAGTTTTAAGCTACGTACTCACAAGGCATCATTTGACGAGCAACATGTAGCGCATCATATTGTCTCAACGTTGGGCAACGTTGTCTGTCCCCTTAGGATAAGTCGTTGGCAAGAGAAAAAGAAAAAAATGTTGAAATAAAACTACTTTTTACTGATTTTATCGCTTAGATTGATATTGTTAATCCCGACGTTTCGGACCCTTTACAGCGTCCATGGTCACGGGTAGACTGAGGTGGTGGGCGTCTTGATGATATAATTACTGACAGCTACCCTACATTTTTTATTGTTACATGATCAATGACATTTATTACTAATTATTAATTAAAACTAGATGGAGCCGGCATTTCCTAGCTGACGACCTCTGAGAAGAAACGCCGAAACAAACTCAGAGAATCGTGGTCTCTTTTAAAGTAAAAATATTCAATGATCATGTTTTAGTTGTTAATTATTGGCAATCCGATTCACGCAGAACGAGCTCACACTATCCTTTGGTCTTGCAGTTGTAGGCCTGGATTTTGGTTTAATAGAATCTATAACAGGATTCCAAGCAGGTGGTAAAACCCAGCCATCTTCTCTATTGAAATTTGGATGTTTTTTAATTTCAATAACCTCACGAATCATCCTGGGTAGGTATCGACTTTCCTTCGCAAGTATTTGTGGTTTATCAAATCTGATATAATGCCAAGGCCCAGCCTTGTCAAGAGTAGGTTCACAAACTGCTGACTTCTTGGAACGGCGGTGTTTGACATCGGCGATGTGTTCTTTTACGCGGGTCCCTATGCTTCTTTTAGTTTGGCCTATATATGAGAGACCGCAATCACAATCAAGCTTGTATACGCCCGCATCATGTAGAGGTATATGGCACTTGACAGTTGGTAAGAACTGACTGATCTTCTTCAGCGGCTTGAAGTATGTTTTAATTGAAGCACGCTTCAAGATGTAGTTAATGTTGTCGGTGACTCCTCTAACATAATTATGGTAGTACGGCAGGTAAGCGCTCAACTGTGGCACGTTTCACACGGTTTCTGTGACAAGGGCGCGGTATTCGGAGCCCTTCAGTCTCATAACGTTCAAGTTGCAAAATAACATATGGTAGCAAAAAGTTCAAATCTCATAAGACCCAAGTCTCGAAACCTCCAAGTTGCAAAATATCTACATCTCAAAACGTTCATGGTGTAAAATAGTCAAGTCTCCAAACATCCATGTCTCATAATATACACATCATCCATACATACATACATACATACACCTGTAAACATTTGCTGGGCAACTGAAAAAAACAACATGGCGCGCATCATGTTTCGCGCCATCTAGCAACGTTGCGTGCCATCTGGCAACGTTGCGCGCCATCTGGCAACTTGCGACACGTGATGCGCAACATGTTTCCAAATGTTACGCATCACGTGTCGCACGTCAAATGTTGGCCAGTGAGTACGTCGCTTTGATATAAAACTAGGAATATATTGGTATACATGAGTAAGAAAACAATTACTTTTTGTTATATATTATTGTAAGTATATTTGGTACGTAAGATGCGTCTTACGTCTGCGCTTAATCTTCTATTCTATTATATAAAAACCAATTTTATTGTTGTTCATAAGTATCACTAAAACTAAAAAATGACTTGAACGACTATGATGATATTTTTTGTGTGTATATGAGTGGGCCTTTTGTTGGTCTAAATTAATAATTGGTAGGTGGCGCTGCAATCGGCTAGCTAGTATCTAATAATTCGTACGTAAAGAAAATGAAGATCTATCAACGAGTAGTTCTGAAAAGTCTGACCAATAATTTTATACTGAAATAAAACAAGTACCGCAAAAATAAAAATAGTATTTCAGTGAGAAGAGAACTCATAAAAATATTTTTAATAAATACCTAAGTACATGGTTTGTGCATTACTGTACATTTTTCTTAAGTTTATTTCATAAAATAAAATATACATTTTATAACATACTAAAAAATATGCGTTCCCATCACCTCTATGTATGGATGGATGTTTGTTACTCTTTCACCCTAAAACTACTGAACGGATTTTGATGAAACTTTACAGTATTATTATTTATTTATTATTCCTAATAAAAAAAAAATATACGTCAGAATAACATATAGGCTATAATTTATAACGATTTTGAGTTAAATTACAATGATAATATAAAGTAACTTTTCCACGCGAACGAAGTCGCGAGCAGAAGCTAGTAATATATATTATTATAATTAACGCGATAAAATCCATAAAAAATAGTTGTAAAGTCCGTCTCACGAAAGAAGTCCCGCAGACGCGGCTCCACTGTCATACGACGGAATATTGCTATTTGCTAAACTCTATTGTTTTAGATTCTCCAAAAATTCAATATTTAATCCCTGCAGGATGAATTTTATTTTATTGTCACAGTAATTTATTGAAATTCATAATATAATGTAAAGTCACATGAGTAAATAAACGGAACAGAGGCAAAGCTTCCTAAGAACGTGCAAAATTGTTACCTATTTTGGTAGGGTTGTCGCCATAGGTTAAGACAAATTACACAAAACATTTTGATTTCTGACATTTACGCGAATATTTGTTAAATAATTTTATTATTCAGTATGATGGAATACTTTACACTTTTACTTTTTACTTTGATTGTAATTGTCTGGGTGTTTTTAGGTATATCATTTAGGTATGTATTTACAAAAAAAAGTTTATAAGTACTTAGGTATTATATCCAATGTCTAATACCCACAGGCTCTGCTTAGTTTGGGACTAGATGGTGTGTGAAATTGTCCAAGAATTTTAAAAAAATTTGCATCAAATCCTACTTGCAATTTTTGAACTTAACACACGTGTAACACACGTTATAACTGCACATGCCATGTCACTCAATGGCAGATTAACCAAATGCGAGTGTGAGACTGCGACTACGAGCCTACACTGCTTTCTTTTTCATTTGTTTTTTTAATAGGTAACTCATTATTGGTTTTTGTCTCACTCTTTTTGTTAGTATTATTTACTAGGAGTAAAAACTATTACTATTTCTCTGGGTTTCTTTCAGTATTTCTTCTTAGAGGTTGTCATTTCAAACAATCGAGAAAAACATTGACTTGTAAATTCATTTATCATTTACTCAATAACACTGCTTGAACCTAGGACCTCTAGCGTAACAGTCACGCTAACAACCACTAGCCTAGTCATGCACTTAGTGATATTATCTTACTATTTAATTTTGTTATCAAAAAAGTGGAAGTGCGTAATTAATTTAAGTAGGTGTCGTTTGGTTTTGTTAAGTAAAAATA
Organism: Acronicta alni; assembly: GCA_964056405.1. Taxonomy (NCBI): domain Eukaryota; kingdom Metazoa; phylum Arthropoda; class Insecta; order Lepidoptera; family Noctuidae; genus Acronicta; species Acronicta alni. Next base: position 3,046,764 of record OZ043935.1, read on the forward strand.
ATAAGGAAATGAATATTAATTGTATATAACAGTTACTTTAAACGTAGTTTAACCATTAACCATTACATAAACAGTATCAGCCCTGAAGTCACATATCTACAAAATTATCTATCACACATAGAATATTTAAAGTACTCAACTCAACAAAGAAGGATCAAAACAATGGAATACTCAATTAAAATAAATACTAATTTATTTCAGTCTAAATAAATGGTACATGATCAACGTCATCTTTATCAATCTTCTTGATATTTCCAAAGTTATTGTAATAATTTTCTATTTCTTGCAAAGTTCTATTTCTTGTTTCTGGTACATACTTCCCAATGACAAATATGGAAAAAAACGTATAGAGACCGTATATTAGAAACACTCCCCATATATTGACATATAAACATAAATATGGATACGCTTTTAATGAAGAAGAATGGAATATACAAGTGCAAATCACGAACAAGCTCCCTCCTAAGCCTCTGTGTTTCACTGGCATTATTTCACTTGATATACCAAATCCTATAGCAGTGCTTCCTGAACTCATAAAAACAAAAGATGCTGCTAAACAATACACTGCTAGATCAGAATCTTTTGGCAACGTTCCTATGGACTGCATATAGGTTATAGCTGAAGCTGTTAACATAAAAATACCCGATCCAAACATACAGAACAACATGAGCTTTTTTGCACTACAATAACGTACTATAAGCGATTCCATGCAATATCCAACAAACAGAGCTATGTCCATGAAGAGTTTTACTGGTTCGTTTAGTTTTCCAGATGCTTTGATAAACATATCGCTCGAATATATTATTAATGGCATTCCACCAGTCCAATACAAAGCGTTTAACAGCACCATAGTATGAAAAGCTGGCATATAAAAGTCTCTTCTCATTATCGTGTTTCGCAAAGTTTTCAGCCACTGCATTTTAGATAATTTGGTCTTCGATTCCTGATGAGAATCAATCATAGCTTTCAGTTCTTTCTGGGATTGTTCATCAGTTCCTCTCAAGCGTTTAAAAGTCTCTTGACAATCGTCTAACCTTCCTTTCCACGCGAGCCATATAGGTGACTCAGGCCAGATACAACCGATCGGTATCGCCAACAAAACTGGAGCGCTCATGATTAAACCAACTGTCTTCCAGTGAAGATACTGTCCTAAAAGAGTTACTGCGGATATTCCAAATGCTTGAACAGCACCGCGAAAAGCAAGGCAACTATTTCGATATTTAGGTTGAACTATTTCAGCTACACTTAGAAGGCTAACAGATAAAAGGCTGTTGCCACCAACCCCATGGAAAGACTCGCCGATCAATAAAGTTGTGATATCTTGAGCTACGCATATCAATGCCCATCCAATCAATAATAAAGAACAGCTTAATATGAAGGCGGATTTGCGGCCTCTGTACTGCATGAATAGTGGCATCAGGATGCTTGGTATTCCAGCTATGCCGTGAACGGATCCTGTAAAAAAGACATTATTTGTACAGACCAGGTTGGACCATATAAAATTTACTGGTCGACTAGTACTTATTATTTAATTATATGTAAAGTGCACTCATTAATGATTCATCTCGTCATTCTTTCATTATCAACTCATTTATTGTCCCACTTCTGGGCACGGGTCTCCTCTAAGAATGAGAAAGGTTAGACTATATTCTACCACGCTAGCCTAATGTGGGTTGGCAGACTTAACACGCCGTCGAGGCATGCTGTTTCCTCACGATGTTTCCTTCATCACTTAAGCGTGTGATAATTTACTATTAATATAATATAGGTACGTCATTTCTAAAAGTCAGAAGTACCTTGGATTTGACGCGAAGACCTACGGCTTGGCAATCCAGGCAATCACTGCTTGAAATGATTCATTTACTGCCCCCACCGCTACTACTACTAATGTATGAGAAGTACGTCTTTACATTATTTACACTGACTTCGCTGACTTAGTGCTATTCCTCACTACGACTGACTTGGACTGGCTTGGAGTGGCTTTTCTGGACATTCTGAGTATTTTTTTAAGATTTCATCCTTTCGGAAACGTCGAAAGAATTAAAATCTTACAAGTGCCTAAAGTAAATCTATTTAAAGAAATAAGCAATAATTTGACGTAAAGGAACCTACCAATCCAGGATCCTTTGTGTAGGTCGAGATGTATGATGGTATCGTTTGAACTTAACTGTTGCAGCAACACACTGGGGTACGCGATCATCCCTCCGGTTGACAGCGCTGCCAAATGCGTTGACCCCGCTACTAAAAACTAGACACATTTTTTTTTAACATCACAGAAATTTCGACCGAAGACATATATTATATATATTTTAAACTGACCCAAACTAGTTACCTACATGTATTTTTGGCATTTTCCATGCTAAGATTTTAAAGTTATTTAGCGAATGAAAAATTGGACCGCAAAAACAAAGCAAAATCTTTCTTTTCAATAGGTGTTACTGACGTCACCAATTCTTTTGTGAATTTGAATTATTTCTTGATGTGAAGGCAAAATTCCTTATGGCGGTCATAGCGTCTGGTGTACCTAATCAGAAGACGCAGTTTCGAATCCAGCTCACGGTCGAATTTTTCCTTCGCTAAATAACTTTGACCCAAACTAGGATTTTTTCCTATTGTATTTGATAGGTATTTACTTTCACATTTTTCTGAAATTTTACTAGTTACTTAAAAGACGGAGTAATAGCCAAGTGATATTCATGAGAATATCACTTGAGGAGAGCTATTTATAATCATCATCATTATATCAGCCACAGGAGGTTCACTGCTGAACAAAAGCCTCCCTCATAGACTTCCACAAGGACTGGTTATGCATTCAACAACTTCTAAAGTTGTTTATCCATCTCGTTGGAGGCCGTCTCACGCTGCACTTTCCGGTACATGATCTCCACTCGGGAACCTTTTTGCCCCATTGGCTATCAGTTTTAGTTCTACGAGAGATGACCTTGCTCAATGTGGCTGCGGCACAATAAAAAAAATGTACGACGTACAGACGGACAATTGTAGATGTGCTTCGTTACTTTTGTAAAAATGTGTAGTTGTCCTTGTCTACGCGACAACTTACTAACAAATAATTAGATATTTATAGAAAAAAAACACTACATACAATAAATAATTCTGAATTCAATTATTTAAAAAGTGAATATCGCCAAAATGCAGTTGCCTTTTTGTTCTTTGCTGCCGTCGATTTATATGACCTAAAAGTGGTTGTTCCGGGTCTGGGTGTTTGTGTATATGAAAGTTTGTGTTTGTAAACGCACCCATATTAAAGGAGAAAATCCTAGTGCGTAGCAAAAATTTTTAAGAATAAAAAAAAAATTAAACTTACTTGTCTTGCAAGCGGAGAAATCATGTCTGTGTTTTTAATTTATTTAGGAATTTCAATTTTATTTTCTGTAATATTATATACACGCGTCATGCAGGAGTCATGCGTATGTACAAACTATTTATACTAATCATGCTTAAAAATAACTATAAATATTGTTACGAGCTGGGGTTCGGGATAAATTAAATGACACCAATTTAACCGATAAGCAATCAAAACTTTAATTGCTCACACGAACACAAAACACAAATCACCAGTATGTCGCTATACTAGTTCACTTCACAATTCAATATCGCACTGTAGTCACTTCGTAATTCGCTTCGATCTTCACTTGTCCGTGTCCACAATTGAACTGCCTTGTCGGCCCCTTAGGACCGCTATTTATATGGCTCAGAAAGTTCCAGAATCGAATAGTCCCGAAAATGCTACACAAAATACGAGTAGGTACTCGCGTGCCTATTGTTTCGCGGGCGTTGACCTCGGCCTATTGTGTCGCGAGCCGCGTGTCCTTGAGGTATTGTTATAGGCACTTATAGATATAAGTACCTACCTATACCCACGCGAGTGTTGAGATTAAACTTCCACGTGTTTCTAGAACCTTCGTGAGCCATCTCAGTCGTTCTATTACGCATCCGGCGTAACACTGCCCCCTCCTAAGACATGCTCGTCCCGAGCATTATTAGATCCGTGATATCGTGCAGGTGTTGACTGGTTGGCTTTCCGGACCAGCTTTTCAATTTCGACAGCCCACTGCTGTAGTGACTCGGTGCTACGCTGTACGCGGTCCTTCAGCTGGGCACGGAACACGTATTCCAGGTGTGCGTCGCCGTATCTAGAGTCCAACGCCTCAAGCAGCTGATCATAGGTCCTGTCGTTGCCGAGGGCCTCCAGTACCGTTAAAGCCTGGTCGCGGAGACATAAGGTGAGTGCCGTCATGGCCTGACTTTTGTCCCATCCATTCGACTTCATGACGGCTTCAAACTGTATTTTGTAAGCCGACCAAGAGGAGGTCCCGTCAAATGGCGGCACTTTGAATCCACGAAGTGAAGGCATCGTGGAACCACCAACCACAGGAGCCACAATTCCGTTTCCTGCCTTGAGATCACCTAAAGTCTTCTTTATATCAGATATTTCCACTTTGGTTTCGGAAATCCAACAGTCGTGTTGCTTAACTTGCTCTTTCACCTCCTTGAGCTCTTTGCCAAATGTCGCTTGAAAATCCTTTAAAAAGTGCATTTGGTCGTCTTTATCACGCTGTAATTGCTCCTGCAATTGACGCGTCTGCTCCTCCTGCTTACGGGCCTGCTCCTCCTTGTCTTTTTGCAGCTGCTCCCGTAGTAGGCGGGCCTGCTCCTCCTGCTTACGGGCCTGCTCTTCCTGCTTACGGGCCTGCTCCTCCTGCTTACGGGCCTGCTCCTCCTGTTTACGGGCCTGCTCCTCCTGCTTACGGGCCTGCTCCTCCTGCTTACGGGCCTGCTCCTCCTGCTTACGGGCCTGCTCCTCCTTGTCTTTTTGCAACTGCTCCCGCAGTAGGCGTGACTGCTCCTCTTGCCGGCGGGCCTGCTCCTGCATCAGCGCCATCAAAGCTGACAAGTCAACGGCAGGCGCTGGAAGGGCTCCAGATGGAGCAGCGACCGGATCTAACGTCGGCTGCCGTGGGCCCGAAGGTTGTGACGGAGAATCTCCAAACCGTCTCTGGTCCATCTCTTGCTGCCGCTGACTCCTGGTACGAATACCGTCCGTATCTTCCTTCGGTAGAACTGGCATAATTTATCCCACTACTTCTGACACCAATTGTTACGAGCTGGGGTTCGGGATAAATTAAATGACACCAATTTAACCGATAAGCAATCAAAACTTTAATTGCTCACACGAACACAAAACACAAATCACCAGTATGTCGCTATACTAGTTCACTTCACAATTCAATATCGCACTGTAGTCACTTCGTAATTCGCTTCGATCTTCACTTGTCCGTGTCCACAATTGAACTGCCTTGTCGGCCCCTTAGGACCGCTATTTATATGGCTCAGAAAGTTCCAGAATCGAATAGTCCCGAAAATGCTACACAAAATACGAGTAGGTACTCGCGTGCCTATTGTTTCGCGGGCGTTGACCTCGGCCTATTGTGTCGCGAGCCGCGTGTCCTTGAGGTATTGTTATAGGCACTTATAGATATAAGTACCTACCTATACCCACGCGAGTGTTGAGATTAAACTTCCACGTGTTTCTAGAACCTTCGTGAGCCATCTCAGTCGTTCTATTACGCATCCGGCGTAACAATATGTTAATTTAAGTTCAGTAATTACTGATATATTCAATTAGAATAAATTATTGTTACAAGTTAAAATTTGTAAATCCAGACAGAAAATTCAGTTCGAAATAATTCCCAACAAGCTGTCGTAAAGACGTAAATTCAGTATGTGAAGGAAAAATTCGACATGACGGGTAGGTATCGCGGTGGCTTAGTGGTCATAGCGTCTGGTGTACCTAACCAGAAGACGCAGGTTCGAATCCTGCCCGCGGTCCAATTTTTCCTTTTCTAAATAACTTTAAAATCTTAGCATGGAAAATGCCTAAAATATACAAAAAGAAAGTATTCAATATGCCAGCGTCAATCATAAACTATTAGTACCACCATTTCATTTAAATCCCGTAAGTAGGTCTCCTACATAAGTTTTCTGGGAAGTCTTACATAATTTTGGGGTAAAATATATATATTCTTTTTGTTATTCCCGGTCACTTACTATGTGTGTATGAAATTTCATTCAAATCCCGTAAGCTATTCGTTTTTCGGGATTTCCGGGATATTCCCACATTTTTCTGGGGTAAAATATTATATCCTATTTGTTATTCCCGGTCACTTACTATGTGTGTATGAAATTTCATTCAAATCCCGTAAGCTATTAGTTTTTCGGGGTTTCCGGGATATTCCCACATTTTTCTGGGGTAAAATATATCCTATTTGTTATTCCCGGTCATATACCATGTGTGTATGAAATTTCATTCGAATTCCGTAAGCTATTCATTTTTCGGGATTTCCGGGATATTACCACATTTTTCTGGGGTAAAATATATCCTATGTGTTATTCCCGGTCACATACTATGTGTGTATGAAATTTCATGCAAATCCCGTGAGTAGTTCTCCTATATCCGTTTTTCGGGATTTCCGGGATATTCCGACATTTTTCCGCGATAAAAAGTAGCCTATACTTTATTCCCGGTCACATACTATTAGTATACCAAATTTCATGCAAATCGATTCAGCCGTTTTAGCGTGATTGAGTAACAAATAAACAAACAAAGAAACATCCAAACATTCACATTTATTATATTAGTATGATTGTATCTCAGCCGTATTTTAGAAATAAATGCCTACAGCTACGCGGTACGTAAACATGCGTTAGGGCTTAAATTAAAATGCTGGAGGCGGGCCCTCCAGCATTTTAATTACATTTGCCTACTTTGTGTTTCCATTTAGTTTTGTGATTGTAAATATACTTTTTTTAAGAGTTCAATAAAAATGCGTGTTGTAAAAAACAACACGTATTGGTAGATTTAATGAAAAAATCATGTTAATGTTTGAATACCAAAACGGTCTTATAAATTTGCGATCGAAAAATATTTCAGCCTCGACTGAGATGTACGGCATGCTTTATTATTAAATTTCAAAGTATAAAAAATCCACATTATAAACTACTACTCGTCATATTAAATATGTAAATATGTACTTTTACTTATTTTTAGTGAAAAAATCGCGCGGTTATTGTTAAAAAAATAACACACCGTCCGTTCGTCACTGCGGCACAGTCGCGACTGTCTGCATGCCGAGCGCATGCCGAGATCGAGGCACGTACCTTATAGCTCGCGCTTCGTCCGTTTGTATGAAGATGGAATACTGTTTATAATATTACCGTGGTCTAAGTGACGCAGGTCAGGAAGAGCAGCTGTGTGTGAGCAGATTGACAGATCAAACATTAAATTCGTCATTTTAAAAACGTCAGGCGCGAATTGACAAAATGTAGGAACATGAACAAAGAAAAAGAAGTATTATTATGTATACATAATGCAAGAATTGTTTTGTAGTTTCAGTTTATGTATAACAAATGTACGGGTGCTTGTTTATCTATAACCTGTTGTATTTTTTATTGTTTTGACGTCATTAACAAAGAAAACTCTAGTAACGATAATTTTAGCTGACACAATTGTAAATTTATTTCTTTTGGGTACCTGATAGGTGCTTAAACGATACTATAAAAAACAAAAACTGGTATTTTATAGTAATTACTAATATATGTCACTGATATCCATACTATAACCTAACTCTAATGTCACATAATTGTGTTAAATCAAGGTTAGTTACAGTAGAAATTCGAGGGGTTAATTAATAACTGATCAATGAACGCTTGCCATTGTCAGTTGGAGCCTCGAAGAGCCTTTTAAGCCGTTTGGATGGATTGCCTAATAGTAAGCAATTACCGCCGCCAGTATACACCCGCAACACCAGAGTAGTCACAAGCGCGTTGCCGGCCTTTAAAAGGGAGTACACTCTTTTCTTGTAAGTTTGAAGGTCGTATTTTTCCGAAACTACTGCAAGTGACAGTTCATTCCACAGTTTTTTTGTGCGAGGCAGAAAGTTTCTAGGGAAATGTACAATTAAGTAGTGGACTGCCAAAAATCTAGATGATGGGGATGGACCTGCTGTCGCGTAGAACGATGGCGAAATGATGCAGCATGGATCAAGCTGACCAATTCCTGGGAGTATGCCCCATGGTATAGGCTATAGAGAGATGCATAGCGAGGCCACATCTCTACGCAGCACCAAGGGGTCTAGCCGGTTTGAAATATCTTGGCAGTTGAATTGTTGAATGCAGTCCAGAGGGAGAAGTTAGTACTGGGGTACCCCGCCCCAGAGATGCGAACATATTCCATATGAAGCCGAATCTACGCTTTATAAAGTAGTAGGCGGTGGGCCGGAGTGACATTCCGTCTCGATCTACTGAGCACGCCAAGCTTCTTCGAGGCTAATTTAACCTTACGCTGTAAATGGCCACTGAACTGGACTTCACTCGATATGTTGACATCAAATATTGCAATATTGGTTGAAGCAGTTAAAGAGGTGCTCTCAAAATGAGGATACTCGATCATCGGCAGTTTTTTTACGGTGAATACGCAAACTGTGTGTGTCATTGTGGGGTTAAGTTGAACCAAATTAATTATAATAATAATATTTTATTGCCATAAAAATACACACTGGATAACACAAATTAAGTCTCCCCAATCTGAGACTTTCTGACACAAATTTGATTCGGCTCTCAATGACGTTTTTCCGAGAAACATTAGCGCAGCCGGTATAGAAAACATCACCTGTGCTGTCATCAGCATAACAATAATAATGCCGCTGATTTGCAACAAGTCATTGATGTGGAGAAAAATTAGAATGAATATGGAGGAAAAAGCCTTGAGGGACACCAGCATGTATAAACATGGATTCAGAGCATTCACCGTCGACTGCGACCTTTATATATCTGTCTGCAAAATACTGGTGACCCATTCACATAGTTTCTCGGGAAGTCCACAGGAAGGGAGCTTCGAAAGTAGCCCTTTGTGCTATACTCGATCGAAGGCTTTCGCTATGTAAGATCACCAGCCGAACGACCCTTACGATAGTCTTACTGCTGGTCAGTAAGCAGCTGATGATCCTCTAAGAACCGAAGGAGCTGGCAGTTGACAATGGACTCCATTTCCAAAAAAGGGAGGTTATGGCTGTCGTCTATAATTGGGCGAATTTGAGCGGTCGCCTTTTTGTGTTAAGAAAATCTTTAGTGAAGTCCTAAAGCCTAACTACCAGTTTCCTGTGGGTCGGCAGTGAAAGCCGTTTCCAACATAGGCGTGAATATGCACGATAACGATGATGGTGCATTGTTTATAATAAAGTATAATTCTATAATCTAATCAGCTTTTATTTTCATTTTGTATTCATGAAAAGGGATAGACAGCATTGGGGCCAACATGTGACCCTGGGGGATCCAACATTAGAGTATAACCTACGACATCAAACTGCATTGTTTTCATGAACTATTCAGATTGTAAACCAAGATTAACACTTTAATCATGTTTTTATATGGAGTTTCTTGCCGGTTCTTCTCCATAAGACCCACTTTTTGAAACCATAACTAGTTTTGATTCTTCAAAAGTGCTGTTATAGTCTAATTGAAATAAAATGTTTGATTTTGACTTTGCTACCGCCATAAATTATGTGAAATGCTATTTTTCACAAATTGTATGTATGCCATTCAATGACTTATTTTCACCAATATCCAGAATTCAAATATAATTAACATAAAACAACTTATCGTCACACCTGTAGGTTTACACAGAGTTGTACTAATGTTTACCCACAGTTCACCGGTATGGTACTATCTCATGTATTAAGGCACAAGCCTATTGTCAGTAATCGAACGGAATATATATCCCATCGCTGATAATGAGAATTTCATAGAATAAACCCATATAACTTTATTTTGTTAAAATAAAAAAGTATAAAATGAGTTCTTCATAGAAGCTTGGACAAAGGTAATACTGAATCCATTATTAGTCATGCAATGTTAAGTCTAAAAAATATTCTGGAATAAGCACAGATCTTTTACTCGAGCTATTATAGATTCTATGATATAAGATAATTATTTAAAAGGAATAATATAAATTAAAACACATTTTTAATAAACGCTAAAAAAATATTTTTAAGATTCAATAAAAGGCACACGAACAGCATCAACTTCGTCAGCCTTCTTGAAATATCCACAGGCATAATACTCTTCTATTTCATGCAAAGTTCTATTTCTTGTTTCCGGTACACACTTCCAAATAAATATAGCCGATACAAATGTATATATGCCGTATATTAAAAACACTCCCCATATATTGGCATATAAACATAAATATGGATATGCTTTTAATGAAGAAGAATGGAACATACAAGTGCAAATTACAAAGAAACTCCCTCCTATGCCTCTGTATTTCACTGGCATTATTTCACTTGCTATACAAAATGCAAAAGAATAGATCCCTATGCACATAACTGGGAAAAATCCTGCTAAGCAATACACTGCTAATTCAGAATCTTTTGCTAATATGCCTCTGGTCTGTAAATAGGTTACAGCTGAAGCTAAGATCATAAAAAAAGCAGATCCTAACAAACTGTGCAACAAGAATTTCTTCGCACTGTAATAGCGGACTAAATAAGACACTGCGGAATTTACGATGAACAGAGAAATATTCATGAAATGCTTTACATGTTTATTATCTTTTCCAGATGCCTTGAGAAACATGTCACTCGAATATATTATCACAGGCATTCCACCACCCCAGTACATAACATTTATGAGCACCATTACATGGATAGCGGGCATGTAAAAATCTCTTTTCATTACTTTGATTCGCAGATTTCGCAGCCATTGCATTAAAGACTGTTTGGTCTTTGATTCCTGCTGTGAATCGATCATTGCTTTAAACTCCTTTTGAGATTCCTCATCAGTCACTCTCAAGCTCTCAAAAGTTCTTTGACATTCTTCTAACCTCCCTTTCCATGCGAGCCACGAAGGCGACTCAGGCCACATACAACCAATAGGCACCGCCAACAAAATTGGGGTACTCATGATCAAACCAACTGTTTTCCAATGTAGATACTGCCCTAATATTTCTACCAAACAAATTCCAAATGCTTGAACAGAAGTATACAAAGAAAGACATGTATTTCGGTATTTAGGTTGAACAATCTCAGACACGCTTAGAAAGCTAATAGAAAAAATGCTGTTGCCTCCTAGACCATGAAAGCACTCCCCAATTAATAAGGTTGGGATATCTTTAGCTACATATAACAAAATCCATCCAATGACCATGAGGATAGAGCTCAGCATAAAGGCTAGTTTTCGGCCTCTATACTGCATGAACAGTGGCATCAGAACGCTTGGTATGCCAGCAATGCCGTGGACGGAACCTGTAAGAAAAAATAATGTTTTTAATAATATAAATCAGTGTAATGGAACAGCTGGTAGATGGGACAGAAAAGCAAACAATCGTTGAGAAGATTAGTCTTGATTCATAATATTACGAGTATTCGCACATTATAGAGTATTCGTCATCGACGGGTGATGTTTGAATTTTTGGAAATTTTGATACCTCCTGAAGATTGTATTTGAAATAACACTCATTATTGAGAAATTTAGTTGAATATTTAATTTACGCCGTAGGCCGTACTACCAGGCTTCAGTTCTGAGATACTACATCACGATAACATACTCATGTTTTTTACCCGACTTACGATTGACCAACGGTTATCTTTTTCAAGCGTATGTATTTCCTTAGGTTAGGGACAGGTAAACAAAATATCTGTTTTGTTTCTTTGCTTGTAAATTAGTAATCTACTTTGTCCCTGGACAAATTATAGAGATTGTTTTTCGCTTTTTAGTTAGTATTTTTTAACTCAGTCGGGTTTTTAATTTAATTTAGTGCCCATGGAGGTTCTTGCTGTTTATTCTCCATAAGACTCACTTATTGGAACCATGAAATTCGTTTTTTACTCTTCAAAACTACATACAATCAACTACCTACCAATCCATGATCCTTGGTGGAAGTCGACATGTATCATGGTATCATTTAATTTCAACTGTTGAAGCAACACACTAGGGTACGCGATCATCCCTCCAGCTGACAGCGCTGCCAAATGCGTCGATCCCGCTACCAAAAACTAAAAAATATGATTTTAAATATTAAAATGAATATGAAAAGTTCTTAGCACGTTTATTGGTTAAGCAAAGGTGAAGTGAACACCCACTGTTCACCGTTTTAGGTGCTATGAAATAGGGTCATATCGGTTAACTTCACCTGGTCACAAATCCTTCGTCACAAAGTTTAATTGAGTTTTTCTATAAAAAAAATAGTAGCAGCTATTTTTTTTATAGAAAAACCCAATTAAACTATGGTCGATTTGCAAATTGAACCTAGGACCTAAAAAGGTGTATTAAATTGACCCCAAGATCTTTAGCCTAGCAGCCACATTTAGAACCAGAGACTAAGGACGCAGTTAATGACTATTGCTCATTAAACTTTTCTGAGCTTTTTAATCTTTTTTTATTCTTCTGACGTCACCACAAAGACGTAAATTCAGTATGTGAAGGAAAAATTCGACATGACGGGTAGGTATCGCGGTGGCTTAGTGGTCATAGCGTCTGGTGTACCGAACCAGAAGACGCAGGTTCGAATCCTGCCCGCGGTCGTATTTTTCCTTTTCTAAATAACTTTAAAATCTTAGCATGGAAAATGCCAAAAATATACAAAAAGATACTTTTTTTATTTTTTAGATTCTGTGGTCACAAACTAGCTCCTAGCCTGGCATGTCGAGGTTTGGTTTCCAGTCTAACCAGATGTAGCTAGAATTTTACACGAAGCGACTGCTATTAGACCTCTAAAATTCAATTTTCGATCAATATCGAAATTTCGAGGATAAATGGGCTGTTAAGCATTGGGCTTCAGGATCGAAGACTTAACCCACCCATCCAAAGACTGATCACGCCTAATACAGCGATCTGCAATGTCTGGGTAAACATCTAGCTTAATCAGGTGGCTATTCAACCTCGATTCTATACCGTGCTTAATAATTTACTTATTACACCTGTTCACAAAAAAAGATCCAAAACAGATGCAGTTGAGGCCAATTTCCATACCATGCATTATAGCGAAAGTATTTGAGAAGATTACCTACAGTTACTTCTCACACTTACTTGCAACTACGACATCATACCGTATATTACTATGTAGGCTAATGTCGTTTACGATGATTTTAGTAAGGCATTTGACCGAAATGACCGTAGAATTCGAATAATTATTAATAAGCTTAATCATACAAAAAGATCAAGAGAATCATAAATACATGAAGATCTTACTACATTTAAAATAGTTCAAAATCTATTATTATAACAGCTTTATTTCCACTTAACATTTTACAAATATACATACAGTTTAATTATTTCTGTCCGTTTCATTGTTATGTGGCCGCCTATGGGTAAACCTCCATTCTTTTCCACTTTTCCCTGTCTTTGGCGACATGCATCCAACTTTTTCCAGCTATGTTCTTTATGTCATCATCCCATCTTTTCTTCTGACTTCCCACTTTCCTTCTGCCTTGTGGGCCTTGCCATTTAGTTGTTTGGTAAGTCAAAATCTATAGCACTAAATAACTATTTATCAAGTTAGTTTTTGGTGCCCAGTGGACTACTTCAAGGTATTATGCTGGGTTCCTTATTATTTGTCATCTACGTAAACGACATCGACCTATATTCTAATATTCTTGTCACACCCAGAAGACGTTTCCTTAAATATAAGTCTTCCATACTCTACATAAAATAAAATTTTAATAAACTAAACTTACTTGTCTTGCAAGCGGAGAAATCATGTCTGTGTTTGTTTATAACTTTTAGTAATTTCAGTTTATTTTCTATAATTTTGTAATCCCATGGACTGCACGTCATGTACAAGTCATACTGCTTTGTATACTGCTTATACTAATGGGACTTAAAAAAAAGCAGATAATATGTAAATTTAATTTAAAGTTCACTACCTAATTACTAAAATATTCACTAGACAGTTGTCCCATAAACTATTATAGCGAGTTTTATTTTTTTTATTTACTTATTGGAACTACAAACAAGTTAACAATCTCTATTATATAAAGCTTAACTAATAAATACATTGTTACTTATTGTAAACTCAACATCGCTGGTCACCTAAGTCATTACAGAATTACAAATGGTGAACCTGTGTTACAATTTAGATTTAACTTAATCGGCTAATTTAGTTAATCCATGTTGTGAATAAAGTTGTTAAAAATATATATAAGAAATATATTTTATTTATATTGTTATTGTTTAATATATTAATATAAATTACATAGTTATATGTGATATATATGTGCGTAACTGTGAGCGTGTACAATTATATATGTATATAGTTACTGTATGAGTGCGTGTGATTGTAGAATAGAGCGTAGGAAATTTGTTATTTACAACTGTACCTCTGATAATATCTTGATAGTCTGTCTCTTAAATGTATGTTTACTGTTACCGAATATATCTAACGTATTTAATTTATCATTGTATGTCTTAAACATTAGAGTTAGTATACTTATCTAACCAAAACAAATTTTGTCAATTGCTTTAAGTACTTTATTAATCTATATGCTTTGTAAATAGGAGAACTGTTTAGACCTTTTATGCCTAGCTGTATTTACTAAATATAATTATAATCTTCGTAAGCATTCCTAAATTGTTCTCTCATCTAAGTATTCAATTATTATTGTAAATAGCGATTATTTAAAAGAATAACCTTGGAGTTTCTTGCCTGTGTATGGTTTATATGAAAATAAACTTCTTATATATTGATTTGTGCTAGGCACTTGTAACAAAAAGCAAGTTCATACGGCATGACTGATTTTATTAGCATCATGCAGCCAAATTATACTTATCGGAAGGTTTGTGGGTCGGAAAGTAAAGAAGTGACTAAAAGTCTACTTCAGTATGATTGTTATTATTAAATTTTTAATATATCGCAATAAAATCAGTAAATTTTGAGTTTTTTCCATGTCTAATATTCGCTTAAGTGTTAGAAATAAATATGATCGGGGCTCATGGCTAAGTAATGACGTTAAACAACCGATCTGCACGGTCAAACTGCGCTTGTAACGGTCAGTCTGTGGGTGACGATTCTTCACACATCAAGCCCCTTCGTATTTCGAACACATATGACATTCGGTAGTGTTAATAAGTCGATAGTTTGAAATATTTTGTGTTTACAAATAAAAGGAACTTTATTATTACTACCGCTTATCATGACATGATAGTCTGGTCCTAGAACATGAAAATGTTTATTCATTTATTCTAAAAATAGTTTTATTAGAATAGATGAATTAGTTGATTGAATTATTAACCATAATTAGTACAGACGCCTGCAGGTCAAGCTATACAAAACTGCCAAATTTTACCAATTCAAAATGAACCTTATTATGTTGTGTGAAAGTTGAAAATCTATCAAAGAAATTTGACAGTTTGTGGTAGCTGGTGTGCTGACCTCTGTAGACATAGATAAAATAATTATATTAAAATGTAATCGTAGCATATTCATTTTCATTTTATATCATGAAAGCTGACAGAAAGGAAAGCTGTTGCCACCGATGAAAAGACTTTGATAAAATAAAATTATGACATCTTGAGCTACGCATATTATAGACTACCCATTGCTTACTACTAACACAGTCCTGTGTATCTAGATAAGTGTTGAGAGTGCCTGGTAGAATTAAATAGCTAACTAGTACATTGCATAAATTAATAATTAGTTTAGTTTATGTTTTTGTAACCGTCATTCATTAGCACTACTTGTTGATAGAATATAAGAATAGACTAGGATAAGGATATGATCTTGTTATGTGTAGGAAAAAAACATAATTCTATGATTTGTTCACTTTTATTGATTATTAACAAAAAGTGAAAGACAGTATTGGCTCCAACACATGCCCTTGGGGGACCCAAAATATAATATACCTATGAATTCCGTTATGAATGAAGTACGATGCTATACCTTATTTATCAAATTGCATGTAGACCATTCAATGGTATTTTTTTAGTTGATTTCAAGAGTTGCATAGAAATATAAACTCACGCCTTTTTGCCATGGGAGTAGGCAGAAACGAAAGAACGCCACTTGCTACAATACTTGCATGCTTCTTTCGCTTCGTCCACATTCAAATCGAGTGAACTCAGTGTCGGTATGATGATACCGACGAAATATTACGGGCCAAGCATTAACATACGAAGAATATAATTTTACATAAAACATAACATACCATCATGTATCGTCGCGCCTGTATTCTTCGAAGTTGTACTAATGCAACCCAAAGTTTGCCGGTATGTTTTAATCTCAGTAATAGGGGGCGAGTCTATACCGGCAACTGAGCACAATATTATGTCGAAACTTTAAGCTGCTACTGAGAACTTTACAGAATAACTAAAAAAAATTTGATACCTAAAACACAAAAAGTTAATAGAAGCTTGGACATAGGTAATAGTGACTTCGTTAACGGTCATGCAATCTTAAATCCAAAAACTATTGTGGAATAAGGACACAATATTTTACTCAAATTATATTATAGATTCTATGATATAATTATAGCTATTTAAACGGAATAATAAAAACACTGTTAATAAACGCTAAAATATTTTTAAGATTCAATAAAAGGCACACGAACAGCATCAACTTCATCAGCCTTCTTGAAATATCCACAGGCATAATACTCTTCTATTTCATGCAAAGTTCTATTTCTTGTTTCCGGTACACACTTCCAAATAAATATAGCCGATACAAATGTACATATGCCGTATATTAAAAACACTCCCCATATATTGACATATAAACATAAATACGGATATGCTTTTAACGAAGAAGAATGAAATGTACAAGTGCAAATTACGAACAAGCTCCCTCCTATGCCTCTGTATTTCACTGGCATTATTTCACTTGCTATACAAAATCCAAAAGAATAGATCCCCATGCACATAACTAGGAAAAATCCTGCTAAGCAATACACTGCTAATTCAGAATCTTTTGCTAATGTCCCTATGGTCTGCAAATAGGTTATAGCTGAAGCTAAGGACATAAAAAATGCAGATCCTGATAAACTGTACAACAAGAATTTCTTTGCACTGTAATAGCGGACTAAATAAGACACCGTGAAATGTACAACGAACAAAGAAATATTCATAAAAAGCTTTACAGGTTTATTATCTTTCCCAGATGCCTTGATAAACATATCACTTGAATATATTATCACAGGCATTCCACCACTCCAGTAAATAACATTTACGAGTACCATTGTATGGATAGCGGGCATGTAAAAATCTCTTTTGATTATTGTGGTTCGCAGATTTCTCAGCAATTGCATTAAAGACTGTTTGGTCTTTGATTCCTGTTGGGAATCGATCATTGCTTTAAACTCCTTTTGAGATTCTTCATCTGTCACTCTCAAGCTCTCAAAAGTTCTTTGACATTCTTCTAGCCTCCCTTTCCACGCGAGCCATGAGGGTGACTCAGGCCACATAAAACCAATAGGCACCGCCAAAAAAATTGGGGCACTCATGATTAAACCAACTGTTTTCCAATGTAGATACTGCCCTAATATTTCTACCAAACAAATTCCAAATGCTTGAACAGAAGAATACAAAGAAAGACATGTATTTCGGTATTTAGGTTGAACAATCTCAGACACGCTCAGAAAGCTAATAGAAAAAATGCTGTTGCCTCCTAGACCATGAAAGCACTCCCCAATTAGTAAGGTTGGGATATCTTTAGCTACATATAACAAAATCCATCCAATGACCATGAGGATAGAGCTCAGTATAAAGGCTAGTTTTCGGCCTCTATACTGCATGAACAGTGGCATCAGAACGCTTGGTATGCCAGCAATGCCGTGGACGGAACCTGTAAGAAAAAAAAATGTTTTCAATAAAATAAATTAGTGTAATGGAACAGTAGATGGACAGAAAAGTAAACAATTTGTGCTGAGCCTTTTTCCAACTATGTCGGGTTCGGCTTCCAGTCTAACAACATGTTACTGAAAGTCAGTATGTTACACTAAGCGACTTCCATCAGACCTCCGTAACCCAATTTCTGGGAAATAACTATATCCTAATGATACTTTTTTTTAATGAGGCTAGCGTTGTTAGGGCGTTTGCGCTTCTGATTATCACTTACGTCTGTCATAGGGATCTTTTTATGTTAAAAGTGGTCACCCATCCACAAACTCAGTGTGCCGTCTGTATGCTTGTTTGTCAACTTAGTTGTATAAAAAAAAAGTAACCTTGGCTGCTTTTTAATAGAAGTTGTTTTTCGCTTTTTAGTTATTTTTTTTTCCATTTAATTCAGTGGAGTTCCTATGGAGCTTCTTGCCATTTATACTCTATACAAATCACTTTTTACACTTGAAATTATTTTTTGACTCTTCAAAAGTAGTCCTGTTATATATTGATTTAATTGACACAAAACATTTGACTTTGAATCTGATATTTACCTTAAATTTCTGATCACCGGACAAATCAAAATTAGATAAGTACTATATTATAGTTATATGCAATATAAATAATCAACGACCTACCAATCCATGATCCTTGGTGTAAGTCGAGGTGTATTATGGTATCGTTTGACCTGAATTGTTGCAGCAACACACTGGGGTACGCGATCATCCCTCCGGCTGACAATGCGGCCAAATGCGTTGACCCCGCTACTAAAAACTAGAAACAGCGGATTTTAAATATTACAATGAAAATGAAAACTTATTAGCACGGCAAAGGTGAACTGAACATGCTGACCGTTCTAGGGTGGTGGAATAGGGATACTACCATATTAGTTGATATTTACTGGTCACAAATCCTTCGAGCTGCTTCTGATAATTTCATAGGAATTTTCTGTCGACATGAGAATCGAGCCTGTCTTCTAATTCTAGACGCGAGTGCCATCGCCCGTCTTTACGTCGTTATTACTATTATTTTAATACTTATTTCTTAAGCTGTAAATTTTCCATTCTCTAAAAAAAATCAACAAATTAAACTTACTTGTCTTGCAAGCGGAGAAATCATGTCTGTGTTTTTAATTTATGTCTTTTAGTAATTTCAGCGGTAATTACTATAATTTTGTCACCCCGCTGCACGTCATGTACGAATCATGCTGATGTACAAACTACGTCTACCGATATGTTTTAAAGAAAACGGAAAAATGTAAATTTCAAGTTCATTAATTATTAAAATATTCATTAAAACTTGTCCCACAAATAACGTATAGTGAATTTTCTTAACTGTTTTTTTACTTTATACTTATCTAAATCTAAACCAATTGCTTTATATTTACTTACTGCTTTATAGTTTACTGGCAACCTGCCCCGGCTTCGCACGGGAGAAACATATCCCATCAAAAACATTCTGTAAAAAACTAGCCAAGTCTCGAAGGAGCTGCTTGTTTATCTCTAAAAAATAATGAAATATAGACAAAGTCCAAGTCCAAGTCTTTAGCAAGCTTAAGTGGCAATGGGCGGGGCACATAGCTCGTAGAACTGATGGCCGCTGGGGCAAAAAGGTTCTCGAGTGGAAACCACGCACTGGAAAGCGCAGCGTGGGACAGCCTCCAACGAGATGGAGGGAAGACCTGGTAAAGGTCGCGGGAAGTCGTTGGATGCAGGCGGCTTGTAACCGGTCCTTGTGGAAGTCTATGGGGGAGGCCTTTGTTCAGCAGTGGACTTCCTGTGGCTGATATGATGATGATGATGATGATAGACAAAGTCGTGCCAAGTCTGAGGTTCCTTACTGCGATTTCTTTATTATTTATAGTTAATATTGTGTGACTTGGCCGTTGGTTACCACTTTAAACCACTTGGTTCAAAAATGGCTGGAACGCCGGCAGTGACAAGGGCACGGTGAATAATGTCGTTAATGCTGGAATGCCGTGCTATTCGACCTGCGCTCCTGCTGCAAGACAAACCATGGTGTCCGAGGCTATCGACAGCTTCACCACAGTGACAGCGATGCGGAGCACAACAAGGAGCTCCCAGTCGAAGGCAAACTGCGATCCGAAAAGTTAAATCATCCAACATAGTACCTAAGTTGGAAGAGAAAAGTGCTTGTAACCACAAACTCGACTCGCATTTACCCACAGCCAGCAGCCGGACACGCTCTGCAGTATTGAGTGACGTTTTAACAAGTTCATTCCGTATCAATCTGCAGAGTGGCTCATCCCACTGCCTCTGGGAAAAAGGGTTAATGGGTGGAAGAGTATTGGGACAAAAACTACTCCAGGCATTCTTAGCCTCAGTCACGTAAGGTATCTCGAAATCAATCAGTGATGAAGCTAAAATATTCCTTGTTAATTTCTCGGTACCGAGAACGAGAACTGAAGATAATATAATAATAATAAACTTTATTGAGCAAAAAATACAGGTTTACATATTTAAATATCACTGATCCCCACACTAGGATACCCTGTGTTGTGGAGATCAGTCTCTTTCGCCTTAAAAAAAATTTATCTTAAGTAAATAACTAATAATAAATTGCAATTACAAAGATGCGGTGCCATGTATTAGCATGTGTGTGAGAGAGCACGTGAGTGCGAGTGTGTATGGGTGTGTGTGTAGCGTGTGTGTGTATGAGTATGAGAGTGTGTGTGTTTGTGTGTGTGTGTGTGTGAGTGGTTGTCTCATATAACTAATAAGTAAGATTTTTTCAGAGTTTGCGTAGTCCAGACCCAGGAGTCAAGCATTAATTCTTTTCCTACAGCTGTACAGGGTCAAGTTAAGTATGTTGAGACATTTATTCGCCTTAGTGTACAGAAATGGGCCCATCCAAGCAAAAGCTTTATTGCCAAAAGTCAAGTTGCAGGAGCGTTTTGTCCACATCGGCTTTCTTCTGGAGCGTCGATCAATTGTCATAGAGGTAAGTGCTATTTTATGAAATCTGAGTATAGCAGACATTATTTATATAATTGCCGGACAGTTAGCACACGTACTTCTTGGTACAATTGGGATGTTGGATACCGGATTCGTTTTTTATACATAACCTTTAAGACTGCTCGCTGTGCACGTTCCACTGTGAGAAGATAAGTTTTGCTTGTGGGTCAATTGTTTTGCAATATGTCCCTATCGGCTACTGATCTCAGTCTCCTAAATATGTGTAGTAGTTTTCTTACCCATCCACTCAAACTATCGACTTGTTTGCTCCATGTTAAATGTCTGTCAATGACAACACCACGATATTTAATGTGGCTGACTTCTTCAAAAGCTGCACAGTTACATTGACTTCCAGAAGCGCAAGTGTGGAGTGTAATTGTTAAGCTATTGGGGCACATTGTTCTGTTGGTGACGCTGAAGTTTACCATTTTTGTTTTCCCTGTATTTAGCGACAGCAAGTTTCGGTTTAGCCAATCAAAGACAGTTCGCATACCAGATACCGCAGACCTATAAACGTCCTCCCACGTACTGCCATAAAAGATGATGGCAGTATCGTCGGCATATACAAATAAGAAAGAATGCCGGTAGACTTAAACTGGAAATTTTGCGAACGCCAAGGTCTCCAAAGCGGACGGACCGGGCCTGTACCCAGGCCCGGTCGTCTAGAGCTACGTTCAAAACAGCGCTTAAAGTTTTACGGATAAAACAGTCAATTTTGCTTAAAAGATCGGAATGCCTCCATAAAGGTGAAGAGCGGAGGAAATACGTAAATTGTGGTCCAAAGCAACAATAACGTATTATAAGTATATAGTAAGTGCCGAATGCATGTTTAATTTTGTGAGTCTTTCCGAAATGTCATTAAAATTTTGAATTTTTCATCTATGTAAGAATCATCCAAAATTGGAGACCCTAGGAGGCGAAGAGAACTTTTGTTAACAATTTTAATTTGTGGAGCTATATTATTAAATTTCTCGAAAGTTGTCTGTCTGTCGGTGGTGTCAGATAAATAAATTTCACACTTCGAAGGGTTAAGGTCTAGACCAATAGAGTGTAAAATAAATTTATTAAAATAAATAAATATAAAATAAATTGTATAGCCTAAAAATGTTTGTAGTCAACTGACACATTATCGTTTACAAGATTTCGTCAAAAAAACTGCAGGAAGTGGATTTAACTAGAACAATAATTTATTGCCTCAATGAAAAACTAGTGCTAATGAATGACAGTTACAAAAATAAAGTAAACTTATTACGAATTTTGTCAATGCACCATTTGGTGCTATGTAATTTCACCAGCTCGCCAACATTAATATTTATTTATGTCGAAAAAAAACGCATCAAATGAAGAAATGCAGCCATTATGACCGGGATATGGAACATTAAAAGTAAAGTAAGCAATGAAAATTGTGGCATGTGCAATTAAAGAATTAGGCTTCTGCGGCTGCTTCAGGTTTCTGTGTTACTAAGTTACTAACCCGAAACTACTGAATCGTCCGTTTATTCCGAAAGATTTGCCTTCATAATAGGTGTACCCTTGGAATGTCTGCAATTTAAGCAAGCCTATGAGGAGTCCCAAGTATGCAACTTCACCAACCGAGAAAACCTATGGCGACTAAGGAAAAATTTTCTCGGTCATGCTAAGGATGCCGTCGTAAGTATAAATATATTTCACATTATTAGTACAAGTATATATTTATGTAATGATTACTGTTTACATTTAGAACAACGTTCTGTAAACCACATAGTATATAGCATTAATCTTATGTTATAGATATATAGTTGGAATATCCTCCTCCTTCTCAGTCGTTGGCCCGTCCTAACTTTTTGATGATCTGCTTCCATTTGTGGCGATCTTTTGCCAGTTGAAAAGCGTCTGAGATCTTGGTATCGAGGTGTTCCTTAATTTAATTAGACCACCTTGAGTCTCTTTCCTTGCACCTTTTCGGTGACCATGAGCTTCTCTAAATTTCTGGATGGTTTGCGGGCTATATGCCCGAAGTATTTCAGCACTCTCTGAAGGGAGGTACTTATTAGCCTTTGGACAATACGCAGTTCCTTCGAAATGGATGCATTCATCCTGTGTGCAGTTTAAGGTATGCGCAGTATACGTCTCCAGCACCACATTTCAATTGCGTCGATACGGCGTCAGTCTGCTGCTTTAATCGCCAAGGATTCCACGCCATATAGAAAAAAAAATGGAGTCTACTATATTACTGTATTAGTCCGGAAACTTATATAATCCACTGAAATCTTCCACAAATTACAATAATAACAATATAAGGAAGAAAAAGAACTAATTAATTTCAGTCTAAATAAAAGGTATATCAACTTCATCCTTATCAACCTTCTTAATATTTCCAAAGCTATTGTAATAATTTTCTATTTCTTGCAAAGTTCTATTTCTCGTATCTGGTACACACATGCCAATGATAAAAATGGAAACAAACGTATAAAGACCGTATATCAGAAACACACCCCATATATTTACATATAAACATAAATATGGATACGCCTTTAATGTAGAAGAATGGAATACACAAGTGCAAATCACGAACAAGCTCCCTCCTATACCTCTGTGTTTCACTGGCATTATTTCACTTGATATACAAAATCCTACACCAGTACTTCCTGAACTCATAAAAAGGAAAGATGCTGCTAAGCAATACACTGCTATATCAGAATCTTTTGGCAACGTTCCTATGGACTGCATATAGGTTATAGCTGAAGCTGATAACATAAAAATACCCGATCCAGACATACAGAACAACATGAGCTTTTTTGCACTACAATAATGCAGTATAAGTGATTCCGTGCAATAGCCAACAAACAGAGCTATATCCATGAAGAGTTTCACATGATCGTTTGGTTTTCCCGATGCCTTGATAATCATATCACTCGAGTATATTATTATAGGCATACCACCACCCCAATACAAAACGTTTAAAAGCACCATTGTATGAAATGTTGGTATGTAAAAGTCTCTTCTCGTCATCGTGTTTCGCAAAGTTTTCAGCCACTGCATTTTAGGTGGTTTAGTCTTCCAGTCCTGCTGATAATCAATAATAGCTTTCAGTTCTTTCTGGGATTGTTCATCAGTTCCTCTCAAGCGTTTAAAAGTCTCTTGACATTCGTCTAACCTTCCTTTCCATGCGAGCCATGACGGTGACTCAGGCCAGATACAACCGATCGGTATCGCCAACGAAACTGGAGCGCTCATGATTAAACCAACTGTCTTCCAGTGCAAATAATGTCCTAAAATAGTTACTGTGGATATTCCAAATGCTTGAACAGTACCACGGAGAGCAAGGCAAGTATTTCGATATTTAGGTTGAACTATTTCAGCGACACTTAGAAGGCTGACAGATAAAAGGCTGTTGCCACCAACCCCATGGAAAGACTCGCCGATCAATAAAGTTGTGATATTTTGAGCTACGCATATCAACGCCCATCCAATCAATAAAAAAGAACAGCTTAATATGAATGCTGATTTGCGGCCTTTATACTGCATGAATAGTGGCATCAGGATGCTTGGTATGCCAGCTATGCCGTGAACGGATCCTGGAAAAAAAGACAATATTAGTACATACCGTATCAGAGCGGACAATATTTACTGGTTGGCTAGTTTTAATAATTAAAGTGTATTCATTAGTGATCCATTTACTGCCCCACTACTAGACACAGGTCTTATCTTAGCATGAGACTGCTCACTTTAGGACGAGCATGGTGGAATATAATAATTATAATTTTCTTTTTGTATATTTTTGGCATTTTCCATGCTAAGATTTTAAAGTTATTTAGAAAAGGAAAAATACGACCGCGGGCAGGATTCGAACCTGCGTCTTCTGGTTCGGTACACCAGAATTATAATTTTATTATGATTTCGAAGAGTCAATGATGATTTGGATTTTGAACATTGATTAAAAATCTGGAAGACTGGGGAGTGGCTTACGTTCAGCATTCGATAAATATAAACTGATGATGATAAGGTATCAGTAAATTTTAATACGCATCAAGTATTTGCTTGCTAATAGGGAAGAAGTCACTAGTATGCGATATGCTGATTTCTTTCGATGTTATAACAACTGTTTTCAAATAATAAGTAATCTGCAATGCACACCCTAATTATTGTCAAGCTACACAATGACTGATGCATGATTTCCACCCCTTGGGATACTATTCTTTCTTCAAAATGGCATTTCAGACATTGCAAGGTTAAAACATTGCGAGTTTTACAGTTTAAACATTTTAAAGCTCACAATTTTGATACTAATCTGCCAGGACTTTAAATTAGAGTGACCATGATTCTCTGAGTTGGTTTCTGGATATACTTTAAGTTTCTTCATTTCCGAAACGTGGATAAAATCAAAATTTTCAAGTGCCTAAGATCTATTTACAGAAGTAATAATTGACGTAAGTGAACCTACCAATCCATGATCCTTTGTGTAGGTCGAGGTGTATGATCGTATCGTTTGAACTGAACTGTTGCAGCAACACACTGGGGTACGCTATCATCCCTCCGGCTGACAGCGCTGCCAAGTGCGTTGACCCCGCTACTAAAAACTAGAAATAACCGGTTTTTAAATCGTAGTTCATCTGAAGTAGTATCAGCGCATCGCCAAATATTTTACCGCCATCAGTAATGTCCTATCATTATTGTGTTCTGGTTTGAAGAGAAATGTAGCCAGTGAAATTACTGGGCATGTGGCATATAAGAACTGAAATTTCAAGACACAGTTCAAAGTTCATCAGTATGTTCAGGTCCCATGCAATAGGGCAAGCCTATTACTACTTCTGAGAGTTTTTTAATTTTTATAATACTTGACCTAGGTATCGATTCCACGACCTCTAGCATAGCAGTTGCGTTTAGAAGTAATACCAGAGTGGCAATTAGTGACCGATGAAACTCTTGTAAGCTCTTTAGATCATTTATGTTTTTGGTATCTAACGTAATTCTTACACTTTCATAGCAGCATGTGAGGGTCGGTTTCTAGTCTAACCGGTTGCGGCTATAATTGTACAGGAAGCGACTGCTATAAAACCTCCGCAATTTAATTTCTGACTAATACCGATATTTCAAGCATCAAAGGGCTTACTGATTTCTGACATTCACGCGAATATACATTGAAATAAAACTACTTTTTACGGATTTTATCGCGTTATATTGATATTATTAATCCGGACGTTTCGGACTCTTTACAGCGTCCATGGTCACGGGTAGGCTGAGGTGGTGGGGGTCTTGATGATATAATTACTAACAGTTAAATGATAAATTTAATTATATTTATTACTGCCAATAGATCTTTTAAAAACATTTCTGGAGCCGGCATTTCCTTTCGGGATTAATAATATCAACATAAAAGGGCTTTTAAGCATTCCAGGATCGAAGACTTCACCCATCCAAAAACTATTCGCGCCTAGCGCACCGACTTGCAAGGTCTGCTAAAACATAGAACATAGCATAAGCATGACAAGCTTAGCTATGTGACAAACTATGCTATCTAATTTATATAATAACTTAAACTTACTTGTCTTGCAAGCGGAGAAATCATGTCTGTGTTTTAATGATTTTAATTAATTTCGTAGCGTTGTTTTCTGTAATTTTAAATACACAGGACCTGCGCGTCGTACATGTGTCATACTTATGTACAAACTATTTAGGTATACTAATTGTTCGCAAAAAGAACTAATAATATTTAAATTTTGGTTCAGTAATTACAAAAATATTCAATAAAGCAGTTGTCCCACCAACTACATATAGCGAGTTGTGCGAGAAACTTGTAACATAAAGCGAGCGTTTATATAACATATGACTGATTTAATTAGCATCAAATATGTATTTTAGGGAGTATGCCGATAAATTTAAGCTACATGAAGAACATTGACAGGGTTTGGACCAAATGCTACCCAGTCATGGGAGTATTTCCAAATGATTACCTAAATCAATTTACATTTCCAAAAAAATTTTAAACACGCGGCTTTTTTTTAATGATTTCCAAAAATTGCTCCCTTTTTTTCAATATACTCCAAAAATGGAGCACTCCACATGTGTCATCATCATCAACCCCTGAACTGTCCCACTGCTGGGCACGGGTCTCCTCTCATATTGAGAGGGATTAGGCTATAGTCCACCACGCTGGCCTAGTGCGGATTGGCAGACTTCACAAACCGTCGAGAAAAATCTCTAAGGTATGCAGGTTTCCTCACGATGTTTTCCTTCACCATTTAAGCTAGTGATAATTAATTATTTAATACGCACATGAATTCGAAAAGTCAGAGGTGCGTGCCTTGGGTTCGAACTCGAGACTTGCGACTTGGCAGTCCAATGGTCATACCACTAGGCTATTACTCCACATGTGTATAACGGGACAAATCATTCAGCAAACTACCTACTGCTGTTCGGCACGCGGTGTGTGGAGGCTCTTATTAGTCATAATTATTATTATTAACTTCATTTCGAATCGATTCAATCGGAGTTCTGAGAAAAATGTATCGCTCGCGTACACTTACCTACTTGGATTGTTTTTATAAAAAGTGCAAAATAAGCGAGAGAAATTGAAACTTACGAAACACGTCACCATTGGGCGCAACGAAGTTTGACGTGACATAAGATTGGCTGGAAACACCTACAGTAAACAACGGTAAACAAATACGGGACGTGTCATGTGACGTCATCCAAGGGTCCCAAAAATTAGCGACGTTTGAACGGCACAAAAGTTATCTACCGTCGGTAAATCTTTGTTTCAGAGAGCACATGGGATCTGTGATGAGCAACACCTGGCTGCCGAGCTTCAACATGTCAAGCAAGTCCTGCACGACAACAAGCTCCAAATACCGCGCCCTAGTTACAGAAACCGTGTGAAACGTGCCACAGTTGAGCGCTTACCAGCCATACTACCATATGTTACAGGAGTCACACACAAAATTGGCTACATCTTGAGCGTGCTTCAATTAAAACATACTTCAAGCCGCTGAAGAAGATCAGTCAGTACTTACCAACTGTCAAGTGCCATATACCTCTACAAGATGCGGATATATATAAGCTTGATTGTAATTGCGGTCTCTCATATATAGGCCAAACTAAAAGAAGCATAGGGACCCGCGTAAAAGAACACATCGCTGATGTCAAACACCGCCGTTCCAAGAAGTCAGCAGTTTGTGAACACACACTTGACAAGGCCCAGCATTATATCAGATTTGATAAACCACAAATCCTTGCGAAAGAAAGTCGATACCTACCCAGGATGATTCGTGAGGCTATTGAAATTAAAAAACATCCAAATTTCAATAGAGAAGATGGCTGGGTCTTACCACCTGCTTGGAATCCTGTTATAGATTCTATTAAATCAAAATTCAGGCCTACAACTGCAAGACCAAAGGATACTGTGAGCTCATTCTGCGTGAATCGGATTGCCAATAATTAAAAAACAAAAACATGATCATTGAATATTGTTATTTTAAAAGAGACCATGATTCTCTGAGTTTGTTTCGGCGTTTCTTCTCAGAGGTCGTCATCTAGGAAATGCCGGCTCCATCTAGTATTAATTAATAATTAGTAATAAATATCATTGATCATGTAACAATAAAAATGTAGGGTAGCTGTGAGTAGACATGCGCAATATGTATCACTAAAAAAAAAGATTGATATGAGATATGTATCACTCATTTATATCTTTATATCCTTTTGAGTCCGCGCACGACACGAAGTGACGACGTTGCACTGATGCGCTGCTCAGCGTGGTTCGCTTCGCTCAATTCAATCCAACGATTCAGTACGAGCATAGATGCACGTGCTGTGCCCAAAGCTGCTTGCTTTTTACCTTGCGTATCTTTCTGTTCTGTTTTATTGCACTACTCGTTTCGTTCTTTTTGAGTATCTATTTTTATAATTGATCAATAGATACTCGAAATAAAATGAACATTAATTTTCAAATGATATTACAATGAAATTAATGACTAACGAATACAACATTGGTAGATTAGTAATAGAGTTATTTATTTATCTTTTTGTACTGACAGTTTATAATGGTCAAACACTTATTCTCGGTATTGAGAAAGTGCGACAGAACATTCTAAGTAGGGAGGTGCGAAAGAGATGTCTGGACTTTCCGAAGAGACACCGTGTCGCCAGCCTCTCATGCTTGTGTGTGCGACACAGATACAAAAGAACGACGATTGAACGAGTTGTAAAAGACACAATGATACATTCGGATTTGAACTGATATAAAGAGTGAGTGATCAGAACTGATTGATACATATCTTTTTTATCTATCATTCCTGAGTTACTCTTCTCTAGCTGTCAGTAATTATTTCATCAAGACGCCCACCACCTCAGTCTACTCGTGACCATGGACGCTGTAAAGGGTCCGAAACGTCGGGATTAATAATATCAATATACGCGATAAAATCCGTAAAAAGCGAACCCACGACTCCATGATCAGTAGTACGACACTCGAACCACTAGACCGCAGACGTCGTCGAATAAACATCAATCGACAAAAACAGAAAATCGCTAGTCACTTTCTCGCCTGCAGTGATACCTTAAAAAGAACTACATACCTACTTATTTTGTATTTTTAAATATGAATTAGCATTTTATTTTAATTAACTGGAACTTAATTTTGACTTCAGTAAAAGTTGATTATACTGTTAAGTAGATTATTTTTAAAATAATTGAGGTAATTATTCAGTTAATGGATACATTGTGAGAGATAACGGACAAATATCCCCAAACATTAAACATAATCGCTTAAACGGTGAAGGAAAACATCGTGAGGAAACCTGCATACCTTAGTTTTCTCCACGGTTTATGAAGTCTACTAACCCGCACTAGGCCACCAGTGTGGTGGACTAAAGCCTACTCGCCCTCAATTTATGAGAGGAGACTCGTGCCCATCAGTGGGACAGTATAAGGGTTGATGATGATGATTAAACAGTAAAGTAGTAGGTACCTGCAAAAATCGTCGTAGCCGGCGCTCTATTAATGTCTGCCTCTATGATAAAAGTGTGGATAATACCTGTTGTTTTAGATTATACTGACGTCATCACGATTAACAATTCGAGTAACGATTATTTTAGCTGCTACAGTGGTAAATTTATATGTTTCGGCGCCCCAATTCCCGATAACTGCGTAAACGATGCAATATTTAAACAAAAACACCAGTATTGACGATAATGCAACAACCTTGTCGTAGTTACTAGAACATGTATCTATTCTAGTAATGACTGGCGTTAAGTATCGAATTAAAAATATCATAGACACACATACATTTATAGGAGAGGTAAGGCTTAGTGTGAATAATTCCACTCAATTTGGAGCTGCCTGAATGGGGAATTATCTCTGCCTTGCAGAAAACCGAAGTGAAATAACACTGCTTTGAGCTGTGTTGTGTTCCTTACGGTGAGCAAGGTTGTCAGTGCGCGAGGAAACATTGTGTCGGCAAAGGGGGGACTTCGATCCTTCTACTGCCAACCCATCCCCTTATTGTGCACCTCAACCTTGACAACCGCATCCAACCAAATCCTTATAGCTACTAGATCATAAAGCGTTTCCACGAAGCTCACGGGTAACGTCAGCGCGACCTTCAATGTTGCTCTGACGACCAATCAAGGATTAAGAAATAATTCAGACTTCTAGTATGAAAGATTATTATAGACTTTCTTAACCTAACTAGGATCAAAAGACCCGTGCCCAGCAGTGGGATAGTATATGGATTGATGATGTATGACGTAACTGGTACCAATGGTTTACATGCTCTTTGGAGCTCCGATTCCCCAGTCGGGCTGCTCCAATTTGAGCGGAATTATTCTATTTTTTTGTTTTAATTTTACATACTACAGGACACTGCATATAAATACCACTCAAGTACTACTCTTAATTACTAGATTTCAGTCTTATAATAATTTTATGCAAATAGAGCGACACCAATAGATTGAAGATAACACCAATAGGCTGGGATAAGGATGACGGTGGATAGTTTAAAAAAAAAGTGATCACTTTCACTGTCATTATCTATTAAAAAAAGGGAGAGACAGTATTGGCACCAAGATGTACCCTTGGGGGACCCATAAATATAATGTTACTTTTTTATAGTACGGAAAATCCTTATAGATTGTCTGCCACCCGGGGAGGTGGCAGAGCTGTCCTGCAATTCCGTTATAAATTATGTTTGATGCTATGTTTTAAAATCATATAGGATATAATGAGTGCTTAATGAAAGCTTGTAGATAAGTTATACTGACTCCGTTATCGGTCATAACATTTTAAGTCTAATGTAACTATTTGTAAGGAATAATGTAAATAAATAATACATTGTTAATAAATCACTAATTTATTTAAGACTCAATAAAAGGTACACGAACAGCATCATCTTCATCAACCTTCTTGAAATAACCACAGACATAATACTCTTCTATCTCTTGCAAAGTTCTATTTCTTGTTTCTGGTATACATTTCCAAATAATTATAGCCGATACGAATGTATAGAGACCATATATGAGAAACACTCCCCATATATTGACATATAAACATAAATAAGGATATGCTTTTAACGAAGAAGCATGGAATACACAAATGCAAATTGCGTACAGGCTACCTCCTATTCCTCTGTGTTTCACTGGCATTAATGCACCTGATATACAAAAGCCTAAGGTTGTGCTTCCTAAAGTCATAAAAAAGAAAGCAGCTGCTAAAGAATACACTGCTAATTCAGAATCTTTTGGAAGATATTTTAAAAACTGTAAGTAGGTTATCCCTGAAGTTGACATAATTAATATAGCTGATGTAGACATACTAAACAGCAAGATTTTTTTTGCGGAACAGAATTGGCTCATACATGTAATTGTGAAAAACCCGACGCATAGAATGATGTCCATAAAGAGTTTTACATATTTATTCTGTTTTCCAGAGGCCTGAATAAACATGTCACTCGAATATATCAAGATGGTAACTTCACCGCCCCAGTAAAACACATTTAACAATACCATTATATGAAAAGCTGGCATATAAAAATCTCTTCTCATCACTGTGGTCCTCAAATCTCTCAAACATTGCAATAGAGAGAATCCGGTCTTTGATTCCTGCTGAGAATCGAGTATGGCCTTCAGTTCTTTTCGAGATTCTTCATCTGTCCCTCTCAAGCGCTCAAAGGTTATTTGACATTCCTCTAATCTTCCTTTCCACGCAAGCCATGCAGGCGATTCAGGCCAGAAGCAGCCCATTGGCATCGCCAACATAATTGGAATGCTCATGATCAAACCAACTGTTTTCCAATGTAGATACTGCCCCAAAATTCCTACAGTAGATATCCCAACCGCTTGAAGAGCACCGTATAACACAAGGCATATATTTCGATATTTGGGTTGGACTATTTCAGAAACGCTTAGAAAGCTAATAGAAAAAAGACTGTTCCCTCCTAGACCATGAAAAGACTCCCCAATTAGTAAGGTTGAGATATCTTTAGCTACATATAACAAAATCCATCCAATGACCATGAGGATAGAGCTTAGTACAAAGGTTAGTTTTCGGCCTCTATACTGCATGAGTAGTGGCATCAAAACGCTTGGTATGCCAGCAATGCCGTGGATGGAACCTGTAAGAGAAATTTTAGTCTATATTAATAAATTATAAATTATTTTAATGCATCAGTAGTTGGCACAGAAAAACAAATAACATCATTGAGAACTTCACCAATTCGGTTTATGATAATGTGAGTATTTCGATTTTGTTTCCCATTGACTGTTGATATTTGCTTACTTTCTTTCAAATGTGTTTGAAATAAAGCTCAGTATTCAAAATTGCAGTTGAATATTGAATCCACGCGGCAGGCCCTACCGGCCAGAAGATCCAGCAAATAGCATAGGCACTACTTTTAAAAAACATTATTACAGTTTCCTGCTAGTAAGCAAGAAGTCTGCTGGTTGCAGGAAGCTTGCTAGGAAGTAGAGCCTGCGGGGTAGTGATTAACGATAGCAATTTCACTTTTATTATCAGAGTCGCTACCTTCAATTTGTAACTACCGAACGATTAAAAATTGGATACTGGTTATGTGTATTTGTAAAGAAACAATCAACAAACTACCAATTCATGATCCTTGGTGCAAGTCGAAGTGTATGATGGTATCGTTTGCCTTTAACTGTTGCAGCAACACACTGGGGTACGCGATCATCCCTCCGGCTGACAGCGCTGCCAAGTGTGTTGATCCCGCCACGAAAAACTAGAAACACCGGGTTGTACAATTTTAAATGAACGTTAGAACTTCTTGGCGATTTTTTTGGGTTTAATGGTGTACTGAACACCCGCAGTTCAGTTTTAGGTCCAATTGAATAATCGCTCGACCTAGGTATCCGACTTCTAGCGTAGCAGTTGCGCTTAGAACCACTACGCTAACGAGTCAGTTAGGGACAATTGCTTATTAAACTTCTCTAAGCTCTTTAAATAATTAATTTATGCTCCGACATTGTGGCATGTTGGGGTCAGCTTTCAGTCTAACCATTAACCAAGCTAGAATTTTACACGAAGCGTCTGCTGGTAGACCTTCAAAATTTGGTTTCTGGCCAATCATCATCATCATCATCATCAACCCATATATTGTCCCACTGCTGGGCATGGGTCTCCTCTCACAGAATGAGAAGGATCAGGCTATAGTCCACCACGCTGGCCTAGTGCGGGTTGGCATACTCCATACACCGTCGAAAAAATCTCTCAGGCATGCAGGTTTCCTCACGATGTTTTCCTTCACCGTTTAAGCGAGCGATAAATTAATTATTAGCACATGATATCGAAAAGTCAGAGGTGCGTGCCTTGGATTCGAACTCGACACTTTGGCAGTCCAATGGTCATAGCACTAGACTATCACTGCTGTGTATTCTGGTTAATATTTTAAAGATAAACGTGCTGTTAGGCTCCGATCTTCAGGATCGATTACTTAACCCACCCATACAAAGACTGGTAGAGTAAGACTAGTAAGGTGGCTTCTAGCGCAGCTATTTACTACCCAGGTAGCTATAAAGCTTAGGCTAGAAAATACACTTAATAACTTCAACTTACCTGTCTTGCAAGCGGAGAAATCATGTCTGTGTTTTTAATTTACTGACTTTTATTTCAGCGTTATTTTCTGTAATTTTTTACACAAGGACTTCATGATATGCGTTTCGTGCTGATGCACAAACTACTTACTAATGGGGTCTGTTAATAAATGTAAATAATTATCAAGTTCAGTAATTACAACAAAAAAATCAATGAGGCAGTTGTCCCACCAACTGCGAATAGCGAGTTGTGCGAAAAACTTGTAATAAAAAGCGAGCGCTTGCATGACGGATTTAAAGACGACGAAGATGCTATAATATTTTATATTAAGTTATAATATCGCTGACTATAGTTTGTATAAACTATCACAAACGGCTAAGACAGTTATATATTTTCATATTACACTATCTTAAGCTGTCGAGCGATATGGAAATATTATGTTAAGATGAGAAATATATCTTAACATGTTATCTTAACATACAAAATATATCGCAAGATCCATGTACAGAGTGTACACCAAGCGTTTGAATGATTCGAGCTGATATATTATAGTAACTTAACAGTGTGTGATACCTTAAGATACTATAATATTTTATATCCAGGCATCTTAACATAAAATATTATAGTAGGTATCTTCGTGGGCTTCTGAGTGCCACTAACGATTGCCTTAAGTGTTCAGGAACCGACAGTTTTACGTGCTCTCCGTAAAATACTTATCAGTATTAGTAAATAAATATTTTGGGTCATTTTTACACAGCATCATGTAGTCCCAAACTAAACAGAGCTTGTACTATATGTATAGAATGTAATACATATTATATAGGTACTTTTTTGTTGAAAATAGGTACATACTTATAATACATAAGAAACACCCAGAGAAACACAAATACTCATGTTTTACCCACACAAATATTTGTGTCCTGTATGAATCGAACCCACGACCGCATGATCAGCAATCCGACACTGGAACCACTGACCACAGATGTCATCATATTAACTATACAAGGTGTTACAAAACTACCCGTAAAGCCGAGAGGAGGTTAAATGGGGCCTTATAACGAGTCCGTTCACAATATTTAAGAACCGTAGTAACGCTGTATAACATACCCCAAAAAAAGGAAAACAACAACATTTATGAATGAAAAATAGAAAAACTATTAAAGTAGACAATTATTAGGTAAAACAGGTACGTAGGCCTTTCTGTTAAATAATGTCGTTAATGCGAACGACATGACAGCTGAAAAAATTTTTGGCTTTGATAATTAATTATATTTTTACGGGGTATTTTGTAACACGTTGTATACTGATAGACTGGCCGGTCGTCTGGTAAACTGACCCCAATATAATTGGGAAAAGGCCCGGAGAAAGATAATATTTCAATGTCTAATATTCGCGTAAACCAAAAGTCAGAAATTAATAATTTTCCTGATTAGGCAACCGTGTTATGTGAATAAATAGTCAGTCACTTGCTCGCCTGCAGTGGGACCTTAATAAAAACTTGTTCATTTGTATTTTTCAAACATGATTTTAAGTAAATGTAATCTAAATGGGGCTTATTAATTTGCATTCAGTTTGCTTAAAACCAGGGACCGAAACCGGTACGATCAATACCGATATTTTTTTTACAGGTATTTTTAAAGATTACCGTAATTCCTATATTGAATACAAAATCATTATCAATACCGGTAACCGAAATAGAAATTAGCTCTAACTTACACGGGCCGTAAAGGGCTCGCATCGCCTGTGTATGTCGACGAGCTGTGTTACCTACAGAATATATAATAATAATTTAAAATATTACTTTTGCAACCAAAGTGATTTTTAAGTAACCGGTATTAGGGTTAACATGTTAGGCGTTTAGGTAACTTAAATTCTTTGATACCTGTACCGTAATTTATAAAGGTTTGCGGTCCCTGGCTTGAACTACTCGATTACTTTACATCGTTGTGGAGACAACACACTAACTCCAACCGAGTAATAGTACCTACCTACCTATTATAGAATAAAATAAATGTTATACATAATATAGAAGTAAGTTAAGACATTGGCATTTTCGCCCTGTACGCTAAAAGCATCGGACATTCATGTTATATCTTTAGAGGATATAATGATGGCAAATCAAACTCCCAAGTTTAGCGAAAATGTTGAAATTTAATATGGGTAAGTGTACAGTACAGAGTTTCAGAGGCAAGTGAACGATGACACGAACATTTACTGAACGCAACGAAATATACCTAAACGCCTACTATACAATTCATAATCGAGTTAACAAATCATGTGGTTGCTGTTACGTTTGTTGAAAGCGTCAAAGCCTGAACATTCACGTTAATCTTTAGTCATTTTGTTATATTATTAGTTATTAGTTGCATATATCTGTTTAACACGAACTAGCTGCATGCCGTAATATAAATAAAAGTAAATATACGAAGCGACTATTAAACATCGAACGCCGCTATCTTTACCATTTGACTTTGTCAACGACGTTTGACGTTTTTCAACGACGTTTGACGTTTGTCAACGACGTTTGACGTTTGTCAACGACATTTGACATTTGTCAATGACCAATGCTAAAATGGATTTGTGTCATTCCAACTACATCAATGCTAAAAAGTTAGGTGTTTGAGTTGTTTAGTATATGGATACCTTTGATTATATACTTGTCTATATGGAACAATGCAAACAAACGACACGCGAAAACTGGGGCCAAATTGCGTGATATGTGTGAGTACCGCTTGTGTACTTATTGTAGTCACACTGTCAAGGTGTGCGTGTTTAGGGATGCCTGCTCCAAATTATTAACTTACCTTTTCTCCATTATTTTATGGGATGACAGTTAAACGAAATAGGCTGAATAAAGTAAATATATTGTAGATAAGTGTTTTATTTATTTTAGTAAAAACAAAAAATACAATGAAAAAATATATACAGCAATTTATAGATCAAAATCCATCTCTTTGTATTTGTTTTCGGAATAGTTTTTTTTTTTTAATTTCATTTCGTGTCCGCTGTTTAATGTCTCTCCAGTCTTAAGAAATCTGAAACCCAGAATATTAGAAAGAACTAACAAAAATACTATTTAGTGAATGACTTCATTTATTTTGTGAAGGCAAGTTATCATTTACTGATCAAATAAATTATGTAGGCAATTATTAAAATAATAAAATTTTCTCCTGATCGAAAGATAATGACTGATATTTGCATTTTATCTCCCATAGTTTCGCCAAATCTCCCTTGTAATAAATTGACAACACCGGCTAATCTGTCGAACCAACAAATTAACGAATTGAAAAATCATGTTTTCTTATAATAATAGATGTTAAATAACAAAACTTACCGATGTAATGTGATCTTAGTGTAATTATACGGTTTTCTCACATAATTACGACACAATTTGACAGCACATACCGACATATTTAATTATTTTTCGAGAACTCTACACACTGAAGTGATCCAAATGACACTGACGTAAGTGAGAAGAGAGTCTACCAATTTTAGTAGACTTTATTTGGTCCGTTCTGTACGTGTCAATGTGGCATCTAGACAAGTATATAATCAAAGATGGATACCTATTGGGCTATTAATACTATCTTTAGAACCATTCAGATTCAAACTAAAAAAAAAAAACAGAGTAATGAAAAATCATGACACGATATGACTATAGCCTCAAAATCTGAGACGCTTTTTGTCTATTACAAAAAGTGTAAGTGCGATTCTCAGCACAACGGACGTGGAGGAACACCGCGCAAGTAAATGATGGTGGCCGGGTACGAAGTACATGAAGGCAATGCATCGCTCACGTAAATCATTGTTGATAATCGGAAATACCTATCAAAATTTTATTTTTTAGGCCCTACACTAAAATCAAAACTTGACGAACAAAAAAACAAAAAAATTGATTTATTTATTTATTTATTTATTTATTTTTAGTTTAATTAAAACGGCCGGTGGCCAATTACATTAATTAAAGACATAGCATTCATACACTGCACTCACAATACTCCAAGCATACTGACAAAAATGTCTTCCATTCATCCGCAAACACATCACATTCAGGCTTGGCCTCCAGGAGAGCGTTAAGCGCAGACAGCGTGCGAGGAACAAGAGACTGTGTTCGTGTGACAGTTCGGCACACGGGCACGGCGAACAATCTGTGTCTCCTGTTACGGGTATAGTTTAAGGGGGAAAACAGTTGAGACAATTCACTGTGCAGTTCCAAGGCACCAAACTTCCCACGAAGGATCTTGCACGCAGTTATTATTTGGTCGTGTTTCCTTCTAACTTCTAACGAATTATATCCCAGACAACCTAATAAGAACTTTGTAGGGTACATAAACGGATAATATCCATAAATACGCTTATACAAGTATCTCAGGTAGGCTTTTTGAACCTTTTCTAGCATTAAAGTATACTTTTTCTGAAATGGGTTCCAAACACATGCACTGGACTCCAGTTTACTGCGCACAAGGGCACTAAAAATAGTTTTAATAGGATCGACGCTATCGAAGTCCTTAACATTTCGTAGTATGAAACCAAGTCGCTTAAAAGAGTCCTTCGTAACATCAACAACATGACTATGAAATGTTAGCTTTTGGTCGAAAGTGACACCAAGATCTTTCATACAATCTGTTCTAGTAATAATGCTGTTATCAATTTTGTAATTAAAGGAGAAAGGACTTCGACCTCGGCCAAAACTCATAACATAACATTTGGAGGAATTAAATTCCATTGATGAAATTGTGATAGTAGTAAAAGGTTTGCAGTATACATACGAAGAGATAGTAGTGGTACGCAAATGAATTTAAACTTATCTGAATCGATCCTGAAATATCTACAATGAATCAATGTTTATTTGTAATAAGGTATTCTTTGTATTGTTTTGAAAGTGATGATAACATTTGAAATTTAGTTTGTATTTAAGATTTTAGATTTTTTTTATAAAAAAATGTCATGTTTTTAAGTGCAACGCTTGTGGTCGATAGGTCGAGCAATGTTGTTGGGTTTTTCTATGAAATTCTCAGTATCTGCTCCGAATTTGGATTTGTGTTATTTTTTTATGAAATAATAAATCAAGACTTATAACTGAAGAAAGACTGTTTATTTAGAATAATAAATCAAGAACAAGAACGAACACTTTTTACATAGAGAAGGAGGAAACCATCAAGCAAGCGCACATACAAATGTGTTATTGTTATTAAACTTTCGCTAGGCGTTTATCCCAACATAATATTTGTACCACTAAGGTGGCAAACAAGCATAAGATACCTCTGCCGTCCTCACGAAAAGTGCAATAACTCGAGTTTTGCGCCGAATTGAGTTAAGTACATATTAGGAATCTGCAGAACGAGATCTATATATTATTCTTCTTAGACAGTCTTTACGTATCTATGACGAATCCGGTTTTAATAATAAGACTAACTGCAATATCTAGGTCGGTGCTTTAAGATGTACTTATCAAGACCGATATAACTATAGATAGGAATAACAATACTTAAGCTATTAAGTAATTTTTCTAACTATGTCTGCAATAAGTATAGTTACTACATATAAAATTAGCATATTTCGTCATTTGT
This sequence comes from Acronicta alni, assembly GCA_964056405.1. Taxonomy (NCBI): domain Eukaryota; kingdom Metazoa; phylum Arthropoda; class Insecta; order Lepidoptera; family Noctuidae; genus Acronicta; species Acronicta alni. The sequence goes on from OZ043935.1 coordinate 3,086,215, forward strand.
AATATTCATTTACTAGTTATCAGTGCAATAAGTTTGAGTTATTGCATTTATGATGATATTTAAACTTGTCTCTTACTAATGAAAACCGCAATATATAAGAAACTTAATGCACCTTTGGTTAGGAAACAGTTCATAAAAAATACTAATTGCTACTCAAAAATGCATCATGTTGGTTTCCTAACCAATATTGCAATAAATAGGTTACATAATGCGGTTATGACTAGTAAACATTCTTTCTACATAGTAATAGTACTTAAAATTATAGTATTTATTGATTTTTATAGGGTGGTATTTAATACTTTAACTGTAAATCCCCTTTTTTCAATCAAAATATTCGAAATTAGCACCAAAAATACTGAATTGCACACTAAATTTGCTCATCAATAGTTCAAATACGCGCGTACAATAACTATCGTAATTATGGCTGCCCGAGGTAAGTTCTGGTTCTTCAGATTCGGTATCATTCAGATTTGGTTCTGGCTTCGATGTGTGGTCACAGTTCTAACGTAACCTAACCGATATCTGTATTTGGTGCTCAATCAGTAATTTTGTCGCTCAATCAGTATTTTTGATACGCGGTTTATTATATTCCATTTTTATAGAGCAAATAAATGCGGGAACAAACATTAAGTACCACATAATATACTCTACATTATTATATAACATGCAGTGAAAGTTTCAACACGATACCGTGTATAGTGACGGAGATAAAAACAAAACAAAAAATAAAATCTTTACCCGCGCTTTTCTCGAAATCATGTTTAACCTAGTTATTGCACTTTTCGTAACGACGGCAGACCTGCCCACATGATGTAAAGCGGTTACCGTAGCCTATAGACGCTTGCAACACCAGGGGTATCACTTGCACTTTGCTGACCCTGTAAAACCGCCACTAGTTTAACTTTAATGCGGAAAATTTTGAATGGAATGGAATTTTGATATGGATTTAATTGGCAGGTATTATTTGTTTATTGTTTTTTTTTTATTATTAAGCTATTTTAACGCTTATATGTGTTTTTTTTTTAACTTAGTAACACTCATGGGCTTTTTTCTTTTTTTTTTGTATATTGTTTCTACCAGTAGAGACTTTTAATAGCTTTATGTTACTACTTAAATATTGTTTTTTAGTTAATTAGCTGATAGTCTTCCTAAAAGTTAGAAATAAAATAAAATAAAATAAAATAAAACGAAAGAGGAATAGTTGGGTAGAGTTCCCCCGCTGCCAGCTCAACATTTCCTCGCGAAGAACTAGCCACCATTTTTATTTTTAATCTTTTCCTCTAAATATCTCGGTAACGTGACACTTGGGGTACCAAGTTACTTGATATTTTTTGTTCCTCTATGTATCCTCTACCCATACAAACCATTATAATCGTGCGCTGCGATTTAGAAAAAAAAAACAAAAAAGCGGCAGGTCGATATGCCAAATCGGTTCTATCCCCTTTGCTCACCGTAAGGAACACAACACGGCTCAAAGCTGTGTTATTTCACTTCGATTTTCTGCAAGGCGGAGGTACTGCCCCAGTCAGGCTACAATTTGAGTGGAATTACTCCCACTATGCCCTAGCTCTCTTATAAATGTATGTACGTCTATACGAGAGGCATTACATTATAGGAAGAAAAGGAATTGTTATTTTTAATTCGATACCTAACGCTCGCCCGCTAGTAATTTTATTACGACAAGTTGTTACATTATCGCCGAGATTGATGTTTTTGTCCTATAAATTTACGATGATTTTATCAGCTAAAATAATTGCTACTCGGATTGTCGTGATGACGTTAGTACAATAAAAAACCGGCCAAGTGCGAGTCAGATCGCGCACCGAGGTTTCCATACAAACCTGTAGGTATTTTATAAAAGTTAAAAATATGAGATGTAACAAAAAATTTAAGGTTTTCGGAATTTTCCCTTTATAAATGTGCTATAAAACATTGCTTCGTGCAAAATTTCAAGATTCTAAATCGACTGGAAGTACCCATATAGGTTGATTCCCTTGCGAGTTTGAAAATATGCGGCTTAAATGGCTGTTTCTTTTGATTGCGTTGACATAGAAGTTTGATTTTGTTACAGCTTAAAGGTATTATAGACTTGAGTATTTGATATGAATTTTAATTTAATACCTTTACGCGTTCATGAGGAAAGGGGTAGTAACTGTAAAATTATTAAAAATATTTTTATTATATTATCATCATCAGCCTATATTAGTCCACTGTTGGACGTAGGCCTACCCTAATGTGCGCCATTTCACCCTGCCCACGGCTTTTCGCATCCAGCTTCTACCAGCAGCCTTTCCCTAATCATCACTCCATCTTGCCGGAGGGCGTCCTACACTACGTTTGCCGAGTCGCGGTCTCCACTCGAGAACACGTCTACCGCAGCGGTGGTCGGTTCTTCTGCAGATATGGCCAGCCCACTGCCACTTCAGCTTGCTAATCCGGTGTGCTATGTCGGTTACTTTGGTTCTCTGTCGGAGAACCTCGTTGCGGATTTTATCCTTCAGAGAATCTCCAAGCATAGCATGCTCCATAGCACGCTGTGCGACTTTAAATTGGTGGACTAACCGCACTGTGAGTATCCACGTCTCAGCGCTGTAGGTCATTACAGGTAGGACGCACTGATTGAAAACTTTCATTTTCAAACTTTGCGGTACATGGGTGATGAGAACATATGACGTAGTTTTCCAAATGCTGCCCAGCTCAACTGGATCCTTCTCTTGGTCTCCTTCTCACAGTTGTTTTTACCCAACTGAAAAATCTGCCCGAGGTAAGTGTACTCTGAAACAACTTCAAGAAGATGCCCATTTACAGAAATAGGTCTCGGATCAATGTGGTCATTGAACATGATTTTGGTTTTATCCAAATTCATGCGTAGTTGTGATAGCCGGATTATCAGGTACGCTATCCTGGTCGATACACTAGATATTTCTTCAACGTTATTAGAGAGGGCCCTATGGACAAAGAACCCTACTCCACCCTGGGATGTTTTATCACCCTCGCGGAAGTACAGAAGATGGCCTGAGTTTAGGGTGATGATGTCCTCTCCCTCTCTTCGGACTTCACTCATCCCCAAAACGTGCCACCTTATGTTCTCCAGCTCCACTTTCACTTGCGTCTAGCCTCAGACTGTGTCCGTTGTACGTAGCTAGGGAATGGGCAGGTGGGATGGGCGGCCTTCCGTAGCCCGGGGATTCTTAGCACCACCCCCCCTGCCGTTACTATGACCGCCACCTTGGTCGAGAATAGCAGGGCTACCGGGAACTGGGGGCCGTTTTTTATGTGCTCTGCTCATGGGGGGGATATGCCCATAATCGCCACGCGGGTCATGCGGATTGGCGATCGCAGGGACACAGCTTTTCGTACCGTTGACACTGCTGCCTGTCAACGGCCAAATATTTTAAGCTGTGTCCAAAGAAGCTGCATTATACCGCAATCAGCCGGTCGCCAGAGCCCGTCCATTGTTCAGCAGGATGACCGCGGGTAGGTAGGATTGGTTTGAAGCAATGAGGTGATAGGCGGCTCCCATAAATCCCACGAGCCCAACAAATATCCAAATATTCACATTTCTAATGTATAACAATTATGAAACTGTTATCTTCAGGAGGTCCTATTTTTTGTTTTTCTATTCAATCAGCTAGTTTACTCCTAGACCGAAAAATTAAGTTTATGTGAGCCAATTACTATATAAATACTCTTGTTATTCATCAGATAAAAGTAGTTTTAACATTACATTGTCTCGACTATTATCCAGTGACCGTGCTATAAATTAGACAAAAAAATAACATGATTTCTCCACTAGCAAGACAAGTGAGTTTGTGTTCCTTTCTTTTTTTTATATAATTTTAATATTGTATTTACGAGTGTGTCACTGTTTTGATTTGCAATGTAGGGGGCAAGGTCTGAAATCGCAGTTTGAAGAAAGAACCTCAGCTAAAATAAGTAGACCAATCCAAGTGACGGTAGGCATGCATCAGTCATTGTGTAACTGTAGCTTGATAATAATTTAGGGTTCGCGGTGCAGACTTTTTAGTATTTTCATTGAAACCAGTGGTGATAGATATATAACGCTTTAAGGAAATCAGCATATTTCAGACTTAGTGATTTTTAGAGTTGCGTACCACAAAAGGGAAAAAAAGGAACGAAACACATAGGATCACTCTGTTATCCGTCTGTCAAGACCTTTTATCTGTGGAAGGTATCGAGTTGAAATTAAAACCATATACACAAGTCTACTCTTCATTCCTTTGAAGCTATGAAAAAATCAAACTTCTAAAATATAAGGATACGGCTGTTTATTAGTCAGTACGAGATTGACATACCCTGCCACTTCCCTAGGCGAAAGACGATCCATGAGAATTTTACCAAAACAAAAATATTTTATCTTTGGCTAGGAACTTTTTTTAGCCACTTTTTATGGGAAACATTTCCATAAAAATGACTGAAAAATATAATTTGTAGGTATACATTCCCAATCTTTAAGATACTTCCTTGATACCGGTCTCACATAAACCACAAGAGATCGACACAATGACACACACACTCAGTCTTAATCGCATTGAAATATTTCAAAAGGGGGAAACGTGAAAACCTAACAAAAATACATTTCTTTCATCTTCCAAACTTCGCCTTTCAATGGGACCATTTGTATGGTCGCGGCGTGATTCTCTGTCTCTTTTCAGCGCGTGTTCTTGCGTATTATGTGTTTCATTTCACGTTTCGTTTGTTCCACGTGACTTTCAGTGTAAATCTACTGATTCACGCTTAGTATTTGAAGGCTTTAGAAGGTTCGTTTTGATTTCCGTCATTTCTTTTCCGTGAAGTGATCGGTAAAAAGTTTAAAACATTTTGGTTTTTATGATTTTAAAACTCGTGTTGATTACAAATATTGTTTTTTTTTTGTTAACGTAACATCACTTCTTCATTCCCGAAGGATTATGCAAAGGTGTGCTAAATATACACTACAGTTTGCCGGTATTTTTAAGTCCCATATATTAAGGGGCGAGCCTATTGCCATTAACGCACGAATCCAAGCTCTAAACTTCTACTGAGATTTTATACAAAATCCCAATGACACTGCTCGACCTGGGAAACGAACCAGAGACTTCTAGCGTAGCAGTAGCCATTAGAACCAAGTTACTGAGGCAATTTTTTTTATAAACTTGTTTATTTAAAAGATTAGTTAAAATGTAAAGAAGAAGACAGTTATTATGTAAAATAATAATTTGTTTACTATCTTCCCAACTTTAAAATAACTGCTCAACCTAGGAATCAAACCTCTTGCTCAGCTGTCGCGTTTACTCTAGCACCAATTCCTGTATCTGCAGTAAGATGTTTATAAATTATAAAAACCAAGAAAGAAAAAACACTCAAACACAAAAAAATATTTCATTCCTAGAAAATAAAACCTTTTTAAATGCGGTCATTTTCAAACTATTTTCCTTTGCACAAGGCTATTAGCCTTACAAGGGGGACAAAACAATAGTTATTTGTTTGCAAGCCCAAGTTTCATCCCTTAAACAATATAGCTCTTACTGCGTTCGTTCGTTCATTCAGTCATTCATTCAACCCCCTTAGCGGTAAGCTTTATAGTTGATTCGCTTGATAAGTGCGAACTTTTTTTTGACTTTTTCTTCTTGAGATTTGTAACCTGTCATAATCACTTATTAAATGAATGAGTGAAAGGAGGGTGAGGCTTTTGCCTTGCAAAGGAACAGTAATGGCTGAATAATAAAAATAAATACAAATATAATAACGGTAGGTATATTGAATCTAGATTCTTTGGAAGAAACGTGAAAGAAGAATAAATGCTGTAGAAATGCGTTCCTTTCGAAGCATGTGCAGTGTACCTAACTCGGAATGACAGATTGAGAAATAGTATGATAAGGCAACGGTCTGGCTTAAAAGATGATGAAGTGAGAAGAATTGAGAAGAATATACTGAGATGGTTTGGTCGAGAGAATGGATGAAAGGCTAAAAACAAAAGCTTTTTAAAGATATGGTGGATAGGACGCTCTAGAAAGACTTACACCGACCTTAATGCGGGATTCTTCGAAAAGGTAAGGTGCGTAGTAGGTACTTGGAACCGGCGTGAATGTGAACGAAGTGAAGTAGTATGCAAGAATCGTAGCAAAGTGGCCTATTTTAGTTTTTGCCTACCCCCATGGGGAAATCGCGTGAGTGTATGTATGCAGGTGCCTCAGCTTGAGTTCAGTTGATGGTGTGCCTCGTTTCAAGGTCTTTCATGTTGAAGGTTAAATTTGCTGCTACAACGCTCCAGTACTAGTAAGTCTGTGTCTGCCTCAAACAATAGAGAGTCATAATTCCTCTTGCCTTGGCAGATGGGTTAATTTGAGCGCTAATTACATTAATATTAATTTTTGATTGGATTTCTCATTCGGGCCACCTAATTTTCATAAATTTGAACAACATTAGTGGTTAGACTGAACTTAGCTGATAGCCTTTAGACCTCCTCATCAAAATTTCTGGGTAACACTAATATTCTAAGGATATGATAGGATATGGTTGTCAGGCTTTTTGTACTTCGAACACTTGTGACAACCGGGACTGACGGCTTTACGTGCTCTCCGAGGCATAGAGGAACCTTGATATGTTAACAATGGTTACCCATCCAGAGAAAGATAGCGGCAAGCGCAGTTTAACCTTGCAAATTGGTTAATCAGCGTAATTTTACAATTTAACCATGAACCTTTTAAAAAATTCGAAGAGTTTATTAAACTTTGGTGCCTCGTTTCAAGTCGTATGAACTTTCAACGTTGATGCATTAAGAGGTATCAGAGATGAGACAATGGCTTTTGTTGTTGCTGCGGTTATCCTATATTGGATCACTCGCTTTGACGAGGTAGCCAAGATAGGGAGAGTTGTAGTCGGAAATGATTTGAATGATTACTTTTTTTTAGATAAGTCAGAATTAGCATAGTTTTATTTGTCACATGTAAGTAATACGTTTTGGGCTTAATTATTATATTATTTGTGCCTTAAAGACATAGATAGAGACGTAATTGAGTGTACAAAAAAACACCATTCCTTAAATAAAATAAAACTAGGTACATACATACATACACTCACACCTTTTTCCCATAGGGGTAGGCAGAAACTAAATAACGTCACGCTACGATTCTCGCATACGTCTTCTTTCGCTTCGACCACATTCATACATACACGCCGGTTGCGAGTACTACGCACCTGACCTTTTTGGAAGAACCTCACCAATAAGGTCGGTATAAGTTTTTCTAGGGTGTCCCCTCTCGGCGGTTCCACTGACATTTCACTAAAACTAGGTAGTTATATAAATTTAATTTGTATACTAAATTTAAATTGATGATAATTAGAATAAGTTGAGCAGTGCTTTATAATTTTTTTATGGGATATGGGGCAAACGAGCAGACGGATCGCCTGATGGTAAGCGATTTCCGCCGCCCATGGACACCCGCAACACCAGAAGAGTCACAAGCGCGTTGCCGGCCTTTAAAAGGGAGTACCCAGTACATTAGTTCGAGGGAACTTTGGTAACTAAACCGGACTCAATGGCGAGGCCCCTTATACCTCCAGCCAGGAGTACTTAAAGACTAATCAGCAACAGCAGCTAAGGGCGTCCCCTAACGGGACTTGGACCTCGGCTTAAGGCATTGCTGGGGGACAACTAAGGACAGCTACGAGTAGATCATGATTTAACCATGATTGAACCATGATTTAATCATGCCATTAAACGTAAAAGTCTGGCGAGTTTAGAATTATGAAATACCTTTGTACAATTTCATTAAATAAAAAACAATTTAGGGGTGAATCGATTATGAAACTACATAATGATTTTTTTAAATAAAAACGTTACCCTAGTTTTCTTCTGTATTTTGGGTATGTTTACAAACTCACCCAGACCCGAAACAACTACCAGCTGACCTAATACAAATATTTTTGTTCGGTGCGTTGATCGAACTTACAACTCGTGGCACAGAAGCCGATCGCTGAGGCGCTACGCCAAACGTGTTGTCAAATATTAGATTACGTAGCCCGTTTTGATGTAATTGCTTAAAAACAATAAGGTTAAGGTTCTTATGGCAAAACTCTTTTCAATCTTTTGCCTCAAGATGTCCTGAGAATCATAATTTAGGAGATCAGGAACAAATAGTGAGATTTGATTCTATTCTTAGATTAAGTAGGGATTAAGTAGGGATTAATTAGGGATTAAGTAGGGATTAAGTAGAGATTAAGTAGAGATTAAGTAGGGATTAAGTAGGGATTAAGTAGGGATTAAGTAAGGATTAAGTAGGGATTAAGTAGGGATTAAGTATGGATTAAGTAGGGATTAAGTAGGGATTAAGTAGGGATTAAGTAGGGATTAAGTAGGGATTAAGTAGGGATTCAGTTATTAGTCACGTTAAGACACAAAAATAGATTAAACTTACCAACATCCCAACTTAAGATACACTCGTCCAGCCCTTTGGTTATGTCCATAAAAATTTATAACAACTTACCCAAAGCCATCAAAGAGGAACTTAAATACAACACATTTACTAATAAATTAAAACACTTCCTGATTACTAAATTCTATTATACAACATCCGAATTTTTTGACGATAAATCATTTAAAAAATTAAAATTTACACAGCTTCCTTACTTCCTTCCTTCCCTATGTAAAGACATTATTAAAAACCTAGCCTTATTGTAACTACCAAAGAAAATGAATAAAATCACGATGCAATATAATACCATACTAAATATAATATAAGTAATAATTAATAAAAATATAAGTATATAGGTACTTAAATGAAAACTAAACATAATTTAATAAATAAATACAATTAAATGTTATAAATAAAAACAATTAAATGATAATAAATAAATACAATTATAAATATAACAAGTAAATTCACTTATGAATGTTACAAATAAATACAAAATTTATATTATAAATGAGTTAGAAATGAGATAATAAGAATATGAACACCATAAATATAATATATTAATGTATACTTTTTTAATGGGCAATCAATTTGCAAATGATGCTAAACCCTCTTCCTCTCTCTTTGCTGTGCCCGACAGGGTCCATAATGATCTAAGTTATCTATAGTCCACCTTTATAAAACATTATGGAATGCAATAAAGTATTGAGTATTAAGTAGGGATTAAGTAGGGATTAAGTAGGGATTAAGCAGGGATTAAGTAAGGATTAAGTAGGGATTAAGTAGAGATTAAGCCTGCTTGATCCTTAATCAGTAATCATGTAAGTTAACCAAACAGACTTGCCCTGTTATTTGGAACCCAAACATACCGGCGAACTGTTTTTGAACATAACATACCACCATGCCTAACCCTCGGAGCATACAGGCGTGATGGATGGCGTATGTTATGTTTATGTAAAGAAGTTACTTCTGTATTCACTAAATATATTATACAAAACTAAATCTCAAAATCTCTGTATCAACGTTAGGCTTTAAAACATTTTATCCGGCTCAAACGACATAAAATTTCTCTTTAAACGCAAAGACAGTAAGACTACGGGAATCTACACCATAATTCTTATCATCAAACTCATTCAAACATCAACCCTAAACCACCAATTACACGGTCGAAATTCCCATGGAAGGTGGGTCACGTCATCATAAACGGTTACAGTCACCCTTAGAAAGCCTCCAGTCCGTCCCACTTAGTACAAATCGCACATAATTTAGGTAAAAAGGATCTACGTCTGTCTTTACCGAGAATTGCTTTACACTGTTGGTTTATGGTGTCCTGGTACTTTAATATGGATTTATAGTTGAGCTCCTGTTATTTTCTAAACGAGATTTTGTTCGTTTAGGCGATGATGATGGGGCGAATATGTACCGATATCATCATCAATACATACTGTCCCACTGCTGGGCACGGGTCTCCTCTCAGAATGAGAGGGATTGTTATAGTCCCACCACGCTGGCTTATTGCTGGCCCACGGCTGGTCTAATGCTGGCCTAATTGTTGGCCTAATGCTGGTTGGTCACACGACTTAGCAGTCCAATGGACTAGGCTATTACTGCTTTTATAACCAACAATCAAATCAATCAATCAAATTAGACGTGGTTATACTAAGTAGTACAAATCGCACACAATTTAGGTAAAAAGGATCTAAGTATGTCTTTACCGAGAATCGTTTTACACTGTTGGTTTATGGTGTCCTGGTACTTTAATGTGGATTTATAGTTGAGCTCCTGTTATTTTCTAAACGGGATTTTATTCGTTTAGGCGATAATGATGCGAATTTATATACCGACATCATCATACACGTACAGTCCCACTGCTGGGCACGGATCTCCTCACAGAATGAGAGGGATTAGGTTGTAATCCCACCACGCTGGCCTAATGCTGGTTGGTAGTTTTCACACGTCGTTGAGATAGTCTCTCCTCAGGCAAGCAGGTTTCCCTTACAATGCCTTTCCTATGCCAATTCCCTTCATCGTCACACGACTTGGCAGTCCAATGGATATATCACCATGCTATCACTGTTTTTTTGTACCAAGAAAGCCAACAAAATTATAGTAGTGCTTTTTTTTGGGATTGTAAATACGTTGCATATATGTAGATGATAGACACTATTCTAATATTTATTTTAGCGTTCACAACACGATTGTGTTTTATTTATATTGTTTTACTTATTCATATATTCATATTTATATTCATACTTATATTCCTCCGCAATCCAATGCTGAATAATATCGATATCTTGAGGATGGTTAATTAGGCTAGCATGTTAGCGATACTCTGTCTTATCCCTAACATGCTAGCCTAATAAGCTTCTTAAAAAGTCTAAGTTCTACCTACCTATTAATTATGAATAGTATACAAATATATAATAATTATACTCTACCTATTAATGACAATAACAGAATACAGACACAGTAATATTTGACGTCATAAAACATGAATTCATGATTTATGACGTCACATATTTACCTACTGCAACATACAACACTTCAAATAAAGTTGTTCAAACTAAACCAGTTGTTACATTTTCCAATAATATCAATGTCGATAAAATGTCGTGTAAGTTGGACAGTTGAAAACGTGCAGATAAGTCGGCAGACAGGCTTCAAAGTGAGGCTTTATCTTTCTATTCTGTGGCACCGTATGCTCCAAGGCTTGAGATGCACTGGGCAGGTTGTAGCACTGGTTATTTTTACACTACATAAAGTAATGACAGGATTATATTATTTCATCTCACGGTTTCGATACCTGTCTGGTTGATGATTGCAAGCGTTTTACATCATCTTTTATTTTATTTTTAAGCTTAAGAAATTAGGTATTCAAAAGAGAGTACAGCATTGAGGTTCTTCAAAAAAGTAAAAAGATTTTTACAGGTTCGTCAATGCGCGAGTGATACCCCTGGTGTTGCAAGCGTCCATAGAATACGGTAACTGCTTACCATCAGGCGGGCCCTATGTTCGGTTGCCAGGTAAGCGTTATAAAATATGTAATACCTAGAAATTAAACTACCTTTTACGGATTTTATCGCGTATATTGATATTATTAATCCCGACCATGGAGGCTGTAAAGGGTCCGAAACGTCGGGATTAATAATATCAATATAAGCGACAAAATCCGTAATAAGTAGTTTTATTCGCGTAAATGTCAGAAATCAATATGTAATACCTAAATAAGACCAAAAGCTTTATCAATTTTGAGGCTTAAAGCATTACACAGTTTTTGAATTTGGATTAAAAAAAAATTAAAAACATTAAAAGCAAATAATATCCACATAAAATAGTAATTAGTAAACCAATAAATACTGTTTTATTCAAACACATAATATTTGAACATGGAACAATTGAAATTGTTGCACCAGAACCTACAAAATGGCATACCATTAATTTTCAATTTGCACTTCAGTGGAACAAAGATACTGGAATTCCTAGAAGTGACACAATTCGAAATGACTGTAAGTATTGATAATTGAATCCAATCTTATTTCCGTACCTTTTCTTTTATTATTGCAAAGAAACATTGGAAGAAAAGTTATTTCCTTTTAGATATTTGTGGGTTTATCATAATTATATTATAATCCGTCCATTCTTCTATACATATTACAAAACAAAGTCGCTCCTCTCTCTTTACGCTGAGATTGTTTGAAAGAGGCAACAGATTTTAATGCGGTTGTAGCGACATCTACCGCGCTACATAGAACTACGAAGGCCTGAATCGCGCAAGCAACATTCGCAACGAAAAGTTGCATATATACAACCGCCCGACATCAACCGTTAGGCCGTGGCCCGCCAGGCAAAACACACGCCTGGTTGGAGGATCCTCCCTTTTCGTCGGAGGGGCAACACACCTCGCCTCTCCACACTGGTGACCCCGACGTGATGCCAGTGTTTCCACACTGGTGACCCCGAGCAGAACATCAGCGCAGCCTTCCGGAGACCAACACCTTCGTCATCACCTTCCCCTCACAGCAGCCTTCAACAGCATCGAGCAGCGAGTCACACAGCCAGCCAGCACTCTTCCGGCTTCAACGGGCAGCCTGACCACATGCCTGCAGCAGACATGCAGCCTGGTCAGAACCCTCAGCCGACATCAACGACTTGGCACAGCACACACTGTACTTCGGCCGGTCAACAAGCAGAGGCCGTCTCTCCTGGTCGACGCAGCAGCCAGCCACTACGCTTCACTGCACCACCTCGACTCACTGAGGACTATGCAGCAACAAGCATCGCCCCGACTCACTGGGGACTCATCGCACTCACCGCTCACAGTCCCGACTCACTGCGGACTACGCGGCATCCGTTCCGACTCACTGGAACTCGCACTGCTGGCACTGGCAAGGTCTTCAGACGCACTGACCGCTGTCTCATCTGGATCATCGACCTCCGGTCTCGGGGGGGGGAGTGATGTAGCGACATCTACCGTGCTACATAGAACTACGAAGGCCTGAATCGCGCAAGCAACATTCGCAACGAAAAGTTGCATATATACAACCGCCCGACATCAACCGTCGGGCCGTGGCCCGCCAGGCAAAACACCCGCCTGGTTGGAGGATCCTCCCTTTGGCTGGACGGGCAATACACCTCGCCTCTCCACACGGTTTTTACTACCGTTCAGATAATTTCTTCCGGAAGGTTTACATGTATAATACATGAATGTTATTAACACTGTATCCATGCGAAGCCAGGGCAGATTGCTATTAATGTTATTTGAAATTGTAATTTGAAAGTTTTTCTCTGTTTGTAACGTTTTTACGTACTAACCGGTAAAAGTATTTTGTTACATGGGACGTTAAACATAACAACGAACTGTGTGTTTTTCTTTCTTAAAAAAAGCTTTGCACCACTCTAGGATTTTCTCCTGCATCGTGGGTGCGTTTACAAACACTAACTTTTCACATGCACAAACACCCAAACCCGGAACAACTACATGTAGGTCATACAAATATTTTTTCCATGTGATCGAACCCACAACTCGTGGCGCAGAAGCCGATCGATCGCTATTTGGTACACATTAGTGTACCTCCGCTCAACCATCTTTCTGCCTTTATTCCAAATATATTTTGGATCGGATTCCAGTCTATCGTCTCGTCTCCCGTGACCATGGGAACCATGGAAAGGGTCCGAAACATCGGGACAACCGGGACGGGCGGCTTTACGGAATGTCCGATGTACGGAAGGGTCTCGGTGTGTTTCGAATGGTCACGCATCTACAGATTGACCGTAGCTAGCGAAGCTTAACCTTACAGGTTCAGGGAAACCATGCAGCACATCTTGTGTGATTGTGACGTCCTAGCGACGAAACGAATGAGTCATCTCGGCAACGGATACCCGAAGCCAGAGAACTACAGGTTCCTTCCTCTTAGTGGGCTAGCCGCCTTCATGAACCACGTCTTTGAAGAATAAGGAATGCTGGAGATAGCACAACAGATCACATTTGGTCGAAGTGTTGCTGGCCATGCCAGCCCCCACTGCTAAGATAAAAATACCTTACAGATCAGTTGATCAGCTTAATTATTACTTAGCCATAAGCCCTTCTTATGTCTTCGTTATTTAGCAAAATACTGTTTTCATTTCAAACTCCTAAGTCTACATAGTGCCGTAACCAAGCAATTTATATTTTGCGTTTACCGTCAAACTAATTATTATGCTTACCATGATTCAGTTTTCCCTCTAACTTCTCGTGAGCTGGGTAAACTTCGAGCTAAGCCACAAGCTGCAGGGATACCTGTGATAAACGACGTATACGAACTGAATTTTTAAAGTGTAATGTGTGGGACAAAGTGTATGTGTAAGCAGTGATAGACTAGTGGTATGACTATTGGACTGCCAAGTCAAAGGTCTCGAGTTCAAATCCAAGGACATGAATTCGAAAAGTCAGAGGTGTATGACCTGTGACTTTTAGAATTCATGTGCGTATTAATAATTTGATAATTATCACTCGCTTAAACGGTGAAAGAAAACATTGTGAGGAAACCTTCATGCCTGATAGATTTTCTCGAAAGGCGTGTCATGTCTGCCGACCCACACTAGACAAGACAGACTTCACAAATCGTCGAGAAAATCTCTAAGTGTGATAATTAATTATCAATATGCACATGATTTCGAAAAGTCAGAGTTGCATGCCTTTTACTCGAACTTGACACCTTTGACATGCCAGTCCAATGGCCATATACCAGTTGACATTATTTATGATGACAAAACTTTTTTATATACATACATACATACATACACTCACGCCTTTTTCCCATAGGGGTAGGCAGAAACTAAAGAACGCCACTTGCTACGATTCTTGCATACTTCTTTCGCTTCGACCACATTCATACATCTTGTCATACATACACGCCGGTTGCGAGTACTACGCACCTGACCTTTTTGAAGAACCTCACCAATAAGGTCGGTATAAGTTTTTCTAGGGCGTCCCCTCTCGGCGTTTCCACTGACATTCGCCATATAAATCCTTTTTGTTAGTCGCCTTTCATCCATTCTCTCGACATGCCCAAACCATCTCAGCATATTCTTCTCAATTCTCGTCACTACATCGTCTTTTAAGCCGCAACGTTCTCTTATCACACTATTTCTCAATCTGTCATTCCGAGTTACACCGCACATACTTCGCAGGGAACGCATTTCTACAGCATTTATTCTACTTTCATGTCTCTTCTGCCATATCCAACTTTCACTTCCATACATAAGTGTAGGTACCAACACACCGTTGTGGATAGCCATCCGTGCCTTTTTTGACACCGACTGGTTAGCCACAACCGCATGTATAGCACCATTCACTTTATTTCCCGCATTTACTCTTCTTTCCACATCCGCATCAATCTTACCATCCCTTGTAAACATACTTCCCAAATACACAAATTCATTCACTTGCTCTATACTCTTACCTTCAATCTTTATATCACACACACATACATCTTCATCTCTTTCGAAAACCATAACTTTCGTCTTACTTACATTTATTTTCATTCCCTTCAATTTACAACTTTTTTATATATATTTTTATAATTATTTTTTACACACTTTTTTATATATATTTTTTATTTACTCTTAAAAAGGCTTACACAGTAATAACATTTATAAACTAGCAATATAGATAAATAAGTTGCTAATAACAAGCCTCCACAGATAAATTTAGAAAAAATAAAGAAGTCATTGTGTAGTGTATAACAAAACAAAACATAAACTAACATACATAAACAAAAAAATAATTTTGAATTAATGTATATTATAATTTTATTTCCTCTCACGGTCCTCACTTATGTTCAGTAGGGAACATAAATAAAATAGGCGACTCACACGATAGGCAAATTTGTATATTAAAATAAAAAAGTAGTATACAAAAAGTTTTGTGGCGATCGGTTCGCGAGCTATCGGCGAGTGCGTTTACAGGCGCGGTGGGTGCTTTAGGCCGTTGGAACCGGAAAGACCCCCGCGCTTCTTGTACTCCCCGCAAACACCTTCAGTGCTGCCGTAACGGCGCCGAAACATAGCATGAAATTTGTTATTTATAATGACTGTGATTTATTAATACTTATAGGCAATGTTTGCTAAAAATGTATGCTAAAAAAATACATTTAAAAATATCTTCTTTTAAGCTGTGTCTGTCCTAGCCTGTTTTTACAGAAAAGTTCTTTTGGATAAAAAATGTACAAGAAAGGGCGGCAATTCCATTGTTTACGCATCATTGGCCAATCGAAATTACTGTAATCGTCATAATTTGTGTCGCGAATCGGAATTTCGGGTGAATAGTCGACTGGGTGCGAACACCAGTAATTCGATGGTAAATCGTGACAATTTATTGCAATTCGTGTTAGCTTGAGTATTGAAATGGACGATTTATTTTATCAACAGTCTCAATGGTCTGATTTGAATCCCAGGTCGAGAAAAATGTTATTGTTATTTTAGCGAAACAAAAATTCAACTGCGGGCAGGATTCGAACCTGCGTCTTCTCGTTAGGTACACCAGACGCTATGACCACTAAGCCACCGCGACTCCCACCCGCCGTGTCGAATTTTGCCTTCACATTCTGAATATTTACATCTGTAATGTAACACCTATTGAAAAGCAAGTTTATGCTACTCATGCCACCTATTAACTATTTTTTGTTTTTTTTTGGAACGAAGTTCCTTATCGCGCGTTGTGAAAGGGGGCTAGACGGAAAAAATTCTTACGAAAAAGTTGTCACGACACTTTTTTCGAAATTCAAATATTGTTGACAAGCATTCAAATATTATTGAGTGAATGATAATATTTGAATTTCGCGCGTTGTGAATTGTTGAGTGTATACAAGTTTTTTTATTTTTAATTATTAAATTTTAATGAAAGGAACTTCGTTCCATCCGGGTATCCCTTCATTTTGTATTTGTATTTTCCATGCTAAGATTTTAAAGCTATTTTAGGGAAAGAAAAATTCAACTATTTGAGCAAGAGGAAAATGTTATTGGGTTCTCCTACGAAATCTCAGTTTGGATTTGTGCCCGGTTATTGGCAATAGTCTCGCCTCATATTACATGGGCTTAAACATACTGGCAAACTGCAGGTGCAAAATTAGTATACTTCTGCCTAACCCTGCGAGGAGTACAAGCATGATGGTATATAATGTCAAAGTCAAAGACAAAGTCAAAATAATTTGTAGATATACTACTAGGTACCTAGTATTTTTGAACATCATTTTTACATTTAAGACAGCCCCCAAAACGCCCGCCATTCACCGCCTGGTGTTTTAATTGGAAAGAAAAAGCGGCGCAACAAACTATGCGTCCTTTTAACGTTTAAGACAGGCTGCAAAACGCCAGCCATTCACCGCCTGGTATTTTAATTGGGAAGAAAAAGCGGCGCAACAAACTATGCGTCCTTTTAACGTTTAAGACAGGCTGCAAAACGCCAGCCATTCACCGCCTGGTATTTTAATTGGGAAGAAAAAGCGGCGCAACAAACTATGCGTCCTTTTAACGTTTAATACAGGCTGCAAAACGCCAGTGATTCACCGCCTGGTGTTTTAGTTGGGATGAAGAAACGGCGCAACAAACTATGCGTCATTTTTACATTTAAGGCAGGCCCCAAAACGCACTCCCTTCACCGCTTGGTGTTTTAATTGGGAAGAAGCGGCGCAACAAACTATGTGTCATTTTTACATTTAAGACAGGCCCCAAAACGCTCACACTTCACCGCCTTGTGTTTAAGCTGGAAAGAAGAAGCGGCGCTACAAACTATGTGTCATTTTTACATTTAAGACAGGCCACAAAACGCACTCCCTTCACCGCCTGGTGTTTTAATTGGGAAGAAGGAGCGGCGCAACAAACTATGTGTCATTTTTACATTTAAGACAGGCCACAAAACGCACTCCCTTCACCGCCTGGTGTTTTAATTGGGAAGAAGGAGCGGCGCAACAAACTATGTGTCATTTTTACATTTAAAACAGGCCACAAAACGCTCACACTTCACCGCCTGGTGTTTTAATTGGGAAGAAGAAGCGGCGCAACAAACTATGCGTCCTTTTTACATTTAAAACAGGCCCCAAAACGCTCACACTTAACCGCCTTGTGTTTAAGCTGGAAAGAAGAAGCGGCGCAACAAACTATGTGTCATTTTTACATTTAAAACAGGCCACAAAACGCTCATACTTCACCGCCTGGTGTTTTAATTGGGAAGAAGAAACGGCGCAACAAACTATGCGTCCTTTTAACGTTTAAGACAGGCTGCAAAACGCCAGCCATTCACCGCCTGGTGTTTTAGTTGGGAAGAAGAAACGGCGCAACAAACTATGCGTCATTTTTACATTTAAAACAGACCCCAAAACGCTCACACTTCACCGCTTTGTGTTTAAGCTGGAAAAAGAAGCGGCGCAACAAACTATGTGTCATTTTTACATTTAAAACAGGCCACAAAACGCACTCCCTTCACCGCCTGGTGTTTTAATTGGGAAAAAGAAGCGGCGCAACAAACTATGTTTCTGTGAATCCTTTAGAAAGACCACGATCAACTGATGTATAATAATTTGGGACAATTTATCCCGATTCATGTTAGCACCAGTATTGAAATGGCTGATTTATTTCATCACGCCGTTCCGTGGTGGCCATATTGCGCTAATTGTGGTGTTAGTGGTCAAGTCCACTGTTCAATCTCGGTCGTATTGCAGCAATGCTGTGTAACGATTTTAAATTAAAGTATTTTTAACTAAAGCTGATAAATTAACATAACCCAAGCCAATTATTCCTCTTTCGTTTTGCAGGGTCAGCAACATGCAAGTGATACCCCTGGTGTTGCAAGCGTTTATAGGCTACGGTAACCTCTTAGAATCAGGTGCCACCCTAGTGGTATAAAAAACCGGCCAAGAGTCGTTAATATCGAGCAAAAGAAATTGCAAAAGTCACATTTGTTGTATGAGAGCCCCCCTTAAATATTTATTTTATTATGTTTTTAGTATTTGTTGTTATAGGGGCAATACATATTCTGTGATAATTTCAACTGTCTAGCTATCACGGTTCCTGAGATATAGCCTGGTGATAGACGGACGGACGGACAGCGGTCTTAATAATGGCGTCCCATTCTTACTCTTTACGATTAAAGATCTTTATTTTATCAAAAGAATTATAAATTCACTTACAGAGAAAACATTACTATCTAGTTACATTTTTGCCATTAAGCGTAGCTTAAAACTTAAACATTTTTACAGTACTTATACATGTATGTAATAGTAAAAACAATGCAAAACCCAGCGAACAAATACATAATAAACAAACAAAACACAAGAGGGTAAGACGGTGCATTAATAAATACCATTAACACAGTTATAGATGATGTGGGTAGGTCGCCTAAATACTCGTACAACGTATTATTGCTATGGTAGGGCGCAATGCAATAGCTGCAGCGTGTTTATTAACGTTTTTAGTCTATTGCGGAAAAAAGTAATGCATTATATTTTTATTTAGGTTAATTTACGAAATGTTAGTATGTTTTATGAATATTAGTATTTTGACTCATGTTTTGATATCATAGAAGGCTTTGTAGTATTATTTTTAGGATTTGCTTGAGTAGATATATATCTTGGTAAGTTAAGTTGTCTTTGCGTACAGAATCCTAACAAAACGATGATAATTATGAGGAACGAAAAAGTGATCAACACTTTCATCGTGTTTATTAACTAAAAGAGAAAGACAAGGTCTTCCTAAGTTCACCGGTATGTTTAAGCCCCATTTAATAGGGGGCGACCCTAGTGACATTAATCGGGCACCAATCCGAACTTCGAGTTGCTACATTTATAGAAAAATCCAATAAACAAATTTTCAATTCAATTCAAACAAGTCAAGCAATTATTGCTTGACTCGTTTGAATTGAATTGAAAATTTGTTCTACAATAGTCTGAAGTCTTCTACTAAATCCTACAATATTTTTTTTCTAAATACCAGTGTGATCCCCCAGTTCACACGCACATGGAAGTTAAACCCATGAATTTTAGCTCGTGTTTGCGTATTATTACATCTCTGCCTAACCTTCCGAGGAATATAGGCTTTATAGTATGTTTGTGTTAATTTTTGAAATAACTTCTAATGCCTTCTCGCTCGCACTGAATACGGAACAGTACCGTGTGAGAGAGAGCGTGCTATTTTCAGTAATTTCATTTAGTTTTTTTTTTATACTATTAAGGTGGCAAACAAGCAGACGACCCACCTGATGGTAAGCGGTTACCGTATCCTATAGACGCTTGCAACACCAGTCACTTGTATCACTTGCTCGTTGCTGACCTTGTTATGGGTTGGCAGTATAAGGGTCAAAGTCCCCCCACTGCCAACACAGCGTTTCCTCGTGGAGCACTGGCAACCTTGCTCACCGTAAGAAACACAACACAGCTCAAAGCAGTGTTATTTTCACTTCGATTTTCTGCAAGGCAGAGGCACTTCCCCAGTCGGCCAGCATTTATACATTCTTACTGGCATTGTTAACATTATTTTATGGGTAACGTCGATAATGATTCATTGTTATGCACCTACATAATCGACCCTTCGTGTTTCAAAGGGCGTAAAAGGCATGGGGGCATCGAGGCATTATGTTTTGTATCTTTTTAATGATACAGTAAAAAATCCCTTAACGCCGTAATGTCCTTTACGCTGTTTGAAACCCGAAGAGTCGATTATAATGATGCATTTATCCATTACAACTGTGTCAATGGTATTAATATTGACTCAAATGGCATACACACTTAAAATATAGTGTTACTAATTGATTTTTCACTTATAATGCAATTAATTATCACGCACAATAGCAACTTAATTAAGAGGGACTCCGTCTGATTAAGAAAGGTCAAACTGTTTGTCAGAATTTTTGAGCTTCTGATTAAGACTGTTGTCATAGGTGTTCATATACGACCTTGACCGAAGAACGTCTGCGAAGAGCTCTGTTAATATCATCACTACATAGTATAAAACAAAGTCGCTTTCTCTGTCCCTATATCCCTATGTATGCTTAAATCTTTAAAACTACGCAACGGATTTTGATGCGGTTTTTTTTAGAGTGGTTGAAGAGGAAGGTTTATATGTATAATACATGTATTTTATTAGTACATTGCACCCGTGCGAAGTGGGAGCGGGTCGCTATTATGAATAATAATATTTTAACAAAAAATGGACCGTCGAAAAAAAAATCTGAAAAGCGAAAAATAAAATAAGTGTTTTTAGTCTATATTTAGACTTAAATTTTGAAACGGCGTTAACTTTAAAGTATGATCTTCGTTGATTATTGTGTAAGGCGCGGCGCAGTATCAAAATTAGTTATTAAGACTAAAAATAGACCAAAAAAGACTTATTTTATTTTTCGCTTTTCAGATTTTTTTTTCGACGGTCCATTTTTTGTTAAAATAATATTATTCATAATAGTAGTTCTTGGTGAGCCTTTATAAATAAAATAAAAATAAAACTAAAAAAGGTTATTTCAGTTTTTGCTTTTCAGTTTTCTTTTCTGACGGTTCCATTTTTTGTTATTTATTCATGTTTGTTATGTTTTGTTTTTGTATTCATCCACCTGGGGACGCGGCAATGAAGGACTTGACCAAAACCAAACTTGTCTTCACTTGCACTTTATGGATCCATGAAATTATTATTATAAATAATTGATGGGGTCCAGCAGTAGTTGAACCCCCTCAATTATCTGTGTGAAGTATATAACGTTTGTGTTTGTCTGGGTGTTACTTATTTACTATAAGTATAATAAATACAAAAAAAACACATTGTCTAGTATGGGTACCCACTAGACAATGTAAACTTGTAATACTTTTTTTTATGTATGTAAATAATTTTACACAGCACCATCCCAAACCAAGTAGAGCTTGTAATGTCCATAGTACAAGCTCAGAGGGTCTACTCCCTATCTACGTCAACGAAGTTACGAGCCGTTAAAAGTTCTCTGAAACTTCGGAGTCCGATAAAACAAGTGTCATTTTTCGAAAAAACACATCGGGAGTAGGGACAACTGTCAAATTGTGTTGTCATTCATTCTTAGTTCGGGCCCCGAACGAATCATCCGTCCGTAGGTGTAACGCCCGTAACGAAGGTTGAAACTACGGACTTCGTGCTTAGGGAGTAGACCTCCAGCTTGGTTTTGGGATGGTGTTGTGTAAAATTGTCAAAAAAGTAATAATTTCGAGGCCTGCATCCTATCTGAAGGCACTCGTGTAAGGTGCCGCCTACTGGGGCCATTATCTGGTCCGGCGGCGGAATCCCCCAATTTAATCGCCCGCAGGCCACAGCTCATGGATGCCGGAGGTTTGCCTGCGGACCATGACAGGCTGTGGTCCAGCAGTCGTTGACATTACAGATATAATTCAAGTGACATGGACATAATTTTACCAATACATACGGCAAGATGGAGTGATGATTTGCGAAAGGCTGCTGGTAGAAGCTGGATGCGAAAAGCCTCGGCTTTGTAAAACCTTGTAACACCCGGTGTTTCTAGTTTTTCGTGGCGGGGTCAACACATTTAGCAGCGCTGTCAGCCGGAGGGATGATCGCGTACCACAGTGTGTTGCTGCAACAGTTAAAGTCAAAAGATACCATCATACACTTCGACTTGCACCAAGGATCATGGATTGGTAGGTTGTTGATTGTTTGTTTACACGTCATACACATAACAAGTATCCAATTTTTATTCGTCCGGTGGTTACAAATTGAAGGTAGTGATTCTGATAATAAAAGTTAAAGATATTTTTTTTGGAACGAAGTTCCTTATCGCGCGTTGTGAAAGGGGGCTAGACGGAAAAAATTCTTACGAAAAGTTGTCACGACACTTTTTGCTTGTCAACAATATTTGAATTTCGAATTATTGAGTGAATGACAATATTTGAATTTCGCGCGTTGTGAATTGTTGAGTGTATACAGGTTTTTTTATTTTTAATTATTAAATTTTAATGAAAGGAACTTCGTTCCATCCGGGTGTCCCTTGACTCCTCTCAAGTTTTTTTGTGTTAATAAGACTATTATGTGTAAGTATGCCCATGAGCTGCTGGTAGAAGGGAGGACAGGCTGAAATGGCGCACATTAGGGGAGGCCTACGTCCAGCAGTGGCTAATATAGGCTGATGATGATGATGATGATACGAGTAGGTAAATTACAAGACAGCAATGTGTTTCAGGGGAATTTGTTGCGTTGCTTCTTCTTCCCAACTAAAACACTAGGAGGCGGAAAAGGGCGGGCGTTTTGGGGGCTGTCTTAAATTTATAAATGAAATTATTTAGAAAAGGAAAAATTTGACCGCGGGCAGGATTCGAACCTGCGTCTTCTGGTTAGGTACACCAGACGCTATGACCACTAAGCCACCGCGATACCTACCCGTCATGTCGAATTTTTCCTTCACATACTGAATTTACGTCTTTATGGTGACGTCAGTAACACCTATTGAAATGCAAGTTTTTGCTTTTCAACCGACACAACTTACTTTACAGTTAGTTCAATGTCGAACGATGCCACCTTACCTTCTAACTTTCTTTTTGTATATTTTTGGCATTTTCCATGCTAAGATTTTAAAGTTATTTAGAAAAGGAAAAATTCGACCGCGGGCAGGATTCGAACCTGCGTCTTCTGGTTAGGTACACCAGACGCTATGACCACTAAGTGGCGGTGGCCAAAAATATACAAAAAGATATAAAAATGAAGTTCAAAAAGTACTACATAGTAGTCTATAATATAATCATACTAATATTATAAATGTGAATGTTTGGATGTTTGGTTGTTTATTTGTTACTCAATCATGCAAAAACGGCTGAACCGATTTACATGAAATTTGGTACCCTAATAGTATGTGACCGGAAATAAAATATAGGCTACTTTTTATCCCGTAAAAATGTCGGAATATCCCGGAAATCCCGAAAAACCGATATAGGAGAACTACTTACGGGATTGGCATGAAATTTCATACACACATAGTATGTGACCGGGAATAACACATAGGATATATTTTACCCAGAAAAATGTGGGAATATCCCAGAAATGCCGATTAACTAATATCTTAAGGGGTTTTGAATGAAATTTTATACACACATAGTATGTGACCGGGAATAACAAATAGGATATATTTTACCCCAGAAAATGTGGGAATATCCCGGAAATCCCAGAAAAACGAATATAGGAAAACTACTTTCGGGATTTGAATAAAATTTAATACAGACAGTATGTGACCGGGAATAACAAATAGGATACATTTTACCCCAAAATTATGTGGGAATTCCCAGAAAACTTATTTAGGAGACCTACTTACGGGATTTGAATGAAATGTTGGTACAGACGCCAGCACATCAAGCTACCACAATATGTCAAATTTCTTCGATTGATTTTCAACTTTAATGCAAAGTAATGAGGTTCATATTCAATTGGGAAAATTTGACAGTTTTGGATAGCTTGACCTGCTGGCGTCTGTACACTAATAGTTTGTGATTGGCGCTGGCATATTGAATACTTCTTTTCTCGGAACAAAGCGGGAATTTCCCTAACATAGAGTACTTCATCATCATCATCAACCCATATACTGACCCACTGCTGGGCACGGGTCTCCTCTTATATTGAGAGGGATTAGGCTATAGTCCACCACGATGGCCTACTGTGGGTTGGCAGACTTTACACGCCGTCGAGAAAATCTCTAAGGCATGCAGGTTTCCTCACGATGTTTTCCTTCACCGTTTAAGCGAGTGATAATTAATTATTAATGCGCACATGATTTCGAAAAGTCAGAGGTGCGTGCCTTGGGTTCGAACTCGAGACCTTCGACTTGGCAGTCCAATGGTCATACCACTAGGCTATCACTGCTAGAGTACTTCTTAGCCCATGAATACAATTCGACAACTTTTGTGTTACTAAGTCTAGAAGTCGAACGAAGTCGCGGGTAAAAGCTAGTATAATAATTATTATTATTCTTGGACAATTTTACACAGCACCATCTAGTCCCAAACTAAGCAGAGCTTGTACTATGGGTACTAGACAATGGATACAATACTTATATACTTTTTTTTGTAAATACATACTTATAATACATAGAAACACCCAGACAAACATAAACATAATGAATCAAGTATTTTGAATTTGACTTTGGAACGAACATACCGACTTCAAGTTCATTTCGGTTCGAGTCGACTCACGTTGACCTATCCGGGATAAAGTAGATTTAAACACTTAAAATCAAAATCTCGTTAATCGATTACCTAATTACAATACACAATAGATAATCAATAATAATTAATTGTTATCTCCCTGCCGATGGCCCCGTCTGTGGCCCTGCTCACCTGAAGGGTCGAAACAATTAAATGTGAATGAAAACGGCAGTGGACCGGCCAAGTCCAGAATTTTTTTTTGGAACGAAGTTCCTTATCGCGCGTTGTGAAAGGGGGCTAGACGGAAAATTTTCTTACGAAAAGTTGTCACGACACTTTTTTCGAAATTTAAATATTGTTGACAAGCATTCAAATATTATTGAGTGAATGACAATATTTGAATTTCGCGCGTTGTGAATTGTTGAGTGTATACAGGTTTTTTTATTTTTAATTATTAAATTTTAATGAAAGGAACTTCGTTCCATCCGGTTATCCCTTGACACCTCTCAAGTTTTTTTATTATTCTACTAAGGTGGCAAACAAGCATACGGCCCACCTGATGGTAAGCGGTTACCGTAGCCTATAGACGCTTGCAACACCAGGAGTATCACTTGCGCGTTGTTTATCCTGTAAGAGGAATAGTTGGGTTGGCAGTATAAGGCCCAACACAACGTTTCCTCGTGGAGCACTGTTTTATTATTTCACCTTTTTAAGTTTGTTATATTATTTAACGCAGTCGTTCGAGAAGCTCGTGATCTTGTTACAATTAGATAGCACTGATCAACCGAAGCAAGGCTAAGCTGTGCTAGCCGCGGTCAGTCTGTGGATGGGTTACCTTCCAAACACGTCGAGTCCTTTCCGCGCCTCGGGCAGCACGTAAAGTCGTCGGTCCCAGTTGTTATGCCAGAGGCCAGTCTATCCTCAGGATATCGGTATTGCCTAGAAATTGTGTTGCGGAGGTCTGATGGTAGCTGCTTCTTGTAAAATACTAATATTCAGCCGCATCTGGTTAGACTGCAAGCTGAACAATATAGTTGGGAAAAGACTCGCATCGTTCGATCGCATTCGTTTTTCAAAACCATCGTTTTTCAATTATAAGTAAAAAATATATAAAACTAGTTCACAGAAAAACCTTAGACCTATTTTCGTATTTGTTTATTTATTAAGGTTTCAAAGACAAATACATGCAGTTTTATCTTATCACTTTACTGACAAAAAAAACAATGTCTACTCCAAACATATCTATGAAGGTTTTATTGAACGAGACAAACAAACATTGTTAACCTTTTTAATTTTTAATTAATGTAAAAAGTAAAAGACATATGGAATAAGAAAAAAAAAAAAACCACACAGTCACATGTTTGTTTAGTAATTACAATTTAAACAAAGGTAACAAATGTTTTCTCGTTTGTTATTTTTATTCACACAAGTTTATACTGTCTCACGATAGGAACGTCTTGCTCATTTCCTCATTATAATAATTTTAATCGCCATGATCCGTTTTTAGGAAGTGGGCAAATCACTTTACGTTATTTTAAATTATGATAATATAATTAATCATGTGAACGGTGTGTGGGTACCCTTTTAAGTGACGTATGTAATTAAGTCGTTGGTGTGCCTTAAATAAAATAAAACTCTTGAAATCACAACTCCATAATTAATTAATTAATTAACTCCATACCTCGTTAATTTACTCGATTTTCTAAATTAAAAAAAAAAGAAAGATAAAAGAAAGAAAAAATATTAAATTCTCGCAGTTTGTTACGAACTTTGCATGTTTTACAATCAAGTTTTTGATGAGATAATTAGAAGGCCATCTATAAAGGTTCTGCTATAGTATAAAGAGAAAAATATTACGCGTGTGACGTCTTGTTACTGTACAATAAACTGATCGTTGTTGTGATAATTAAAGGGGAAAAGTTGTGAGTGTATTAATGTTCTGTAATTAGAGTGAAAGAAAATATACGGCAATGATTTCCCCGCTCGCAAGACAAGTAAGTAAAAGTGATTATTATTTTAATTTAAAAAAATGAATCTCTATTTCTCTTGGTCATCGCATCACGCGTGAACGGATGGAACAATTTCACCAATTCTTTTTTGTTGTGTTAATTATTATCAGGAGAAGGTTCTTATAGAGGAAAAAAATTAAAAATTTGTGCAGGAAATTAGAAAATTTAAAGAACTTAACAAATAGATAGTTTCAGGTAGTCTACGCAGACGAAGTCGCGGGCAGGAGCTAGTTATTTAAATAAAGATATCAATTTTTAGAAAGAAAAAATCGATCTTAGGTAGTGTGTCTGTCTATCAGGGAATGTGTCGGTAGCTTAAAATTTATTTTCCATTACAATTAGTATGTATGTATTTATAAATGTATATGGATATACAGGGTGTTACAAAACTATCCGTAAAGCCGAGAGGAGGTTAAATGGGGCCTTATAACGAGTCCATTCACAATATTTAAAAACCGTAGTAACGCTGTATAACATACCCCAAAAAAAGGAAAACAACAACATTTATGAATGAAAAAAAAAGAAAAACTATTGAAGTAGACAATTATTAGGTAAAATAGGTACGTAGGCCTTTCTGTTAAATAATCTGGTTCCCTGACAAAATTTTTGGCTTTGATAATTAATTATATTTTTTACGGGGTATTTCGTAACATAAATAAATAAATAATTTTATTTATTTTCCCATCACAACAGTTACTTTACATACTTTGTCATAATAAATTTACCATAATATCTAAAGCTAACTTTTAACTAACACGTTGTTTAGTATATATTATAATTTAAGGAATATTTACCTATGTATTGTTTACACTTTATTGTATTAAAGGTTATTATTTTATTACCTAGAAATAATATAATCATGCATGTATCATGTAAGTACACCGCCAACTGCCCATTTATGTTTTTCTTACATGATCCGTGTCCATCCAATAATAAATAAATAATAATAAATCAATTCTTTATTTAAGTAACCATGACTCATTAATGTTAGTATTACTTAAAACTATGTTAGTAACATTTCATAATCTAATTTATATAATAATTTATTGATCTCACCGCTGCTTCATCCCATGCGAGACGGAACAACAATGAGTCACGTATGAGCAATCCAGACGCCCAGCAATCATACTCAGGACACTGTTGGAGCTGGCCCACACCCTGCGCACCAGAGAAGCACACCTCTTTCGCATGATCGCATAAAAGCAATCTACGTGTGCGTCAGCAAACATCCCCGATGCGCTACAGAAGCGAGGCAGCCCCACCAGTATCCTAAACGCGTTATTGTATTGAACGCGGAGAGCGCTGTACGACTTCTGAGTATGTCTGGCCCAAAGGCTGCACGTGTAGAAAGAAGTACAGTAAGCTCGGAAGAGTGTGATCTTTACCTGAAGGGAACAACGCGCAAACCTACGGGCCAGCATGTTCGCTCTGATCGACAACGCTCTCCGCTCCCGTTCAACATCGTCATCGTCTTGGAGGGTGGTGGTCAAAATGTGGCCCAGATATTTAAACCTAAAAACTCTGTTTAATGGTATCCCATTGAATGTAACAGGTGGTATAGCACTAGTGTTTTTACCCCCAGCCTCGAAAACCATGATTTCCGACTTTTTACAATTATATGTCAGGCCATGTTGTTCTGCGTATCCTTCACAATGGGCCACAAGCCATCCAATGGCTGTCAGTAAGAAATTGCTGTTAGCGATAAGACCACCAATTCTAGACTAGGTACCTACTACTTTAAGTTTGTTTAATTGTATTAAGCTTCTTATTGTACAATAAAGAATATTGTATCTATCTAAAGCTATCGAGTATTTTGGTAGCTTAGAACATGTTTATACTTTTTTGTATTTTCCTCGTAGGTGCAGTAAAAAGTAGGTACTTTGGTTCACTCGAGGGAAAATAATCATTACAGACTCGTGAGGTTTGTGGCCCTCGCAACTTCAGGCTTCAAATGCAGTCATAGTGATGTTACTTTTTCCCCTTAATGAACAATTTATCAATTATTTATATCCCGGGAAAATTGTCGGGAAAATTTAGTACTCATAAAGGCTAATCGAATGGCCATTGAATGAAGTAAAGTATTTTTGTCCCCGAAAAATACCCGGAGAAACCCGTTGTTCGAGATTGGCAATATGAAGAATAATTGGAATAAAGTTCTCACTTAATCCGTGAATGATTATCATAATAATTAGGTACATTAGTATTTACCTACTAATTCCGTGAATTAAAATAAACATTAAGTACTACTATTGAATCTGGACGAAATTTTAAAATTGGTAGGCTACAGGCTTTTGCCTGTTTTTATCCCGGAAAAATAAGGGAATCTTCTGTAAGTTGGAGAGAAGGGATGAATAGAACAGATATTATTAAAAAACCAAAATAACATAGGAATTGATTTCTGATATTAACGCGAGCATTTTATACTTTACAATCTATCCGTAATCATTAAATTGTTAAAGGAAATTAAAAATAAAAACAAGTCTCTTATTGATCTAGTAAAAACAATTTTACCCCACTAAGGTCGCAAACAAGCATATGATAAGGCCTACCTGTAAAACAAAAGAGAAATACATACTTCTTAGTTATTGGAAAAATAAAAATAGCTGTACGATCTGAAGCGATAAAAACATCTACATTATCAATTGTTTATCATTGTTTTCAGTTATTGGTAGCAGGGTCAACGCACTTGGCAGCGCTGTCAGCCGGAGGGATGATCGCGTACCCCAGTGTGTTGCTGCAACAGTTCAGGTCAAACGATACCATCATACACCTCGACTTGCACAAAGGATCATGGATTGGTAGGCAGACTTAATAGTCATAGTTGAAAATGTAAAAATAAGATACGCTCTAAACTCGCGTGGTAAACTGAGGTCTATTATTCTACGAGTAAGCTTCATTTCTGGTCGACATAGTATCAATGTAGCATGCAATGCCCTAGCCTATGACATCAATGTAATCATCATCGACCCAAACATACTGTCCCACTGCTGAGCACGGGTCTTTTCTCAGATTGAGAACGATTAGGCTATAGTCCACCACGCCGGCCAAGTGCGGGTTGCAGGTTTCCTCACGATGTTTTCCTTCAACGTTTCAGCGAGTGATAATTAAATTTTAATGTGCACATGAATTTGAAAAGTATGTGCTATGAATTCATACTCGAGACCTTTGACTTGGCAGTTCAATGGTTATATAACTGGGCTATCACCGCATTTTTTTTCAGTCAGTGAAATAATCTGCTAATATTTTTTTTTTACAACTATTGCCTATTCCGAGTTATCTAGCTGCTCTCTCTTCCAGTACAGAGACACTACTGTGTGAGATTTCGTACTATCTCTCTCCCTCACAGTCCTGTTTTGTGTGCTGTGCAAGATCTAGTGTGATATCTGTTCCACAGGTCTGGACTGTGTACTTTGTGAGATGTCGTGCGATCTCTCTCCACCACGTGTTCTGTGTACTCTGCGATTTTTTTGTGATCTCTCTCAGCCGTACTTTTGTACTGTACTACAACTTGTGATATATCTCTTAATATGATTCACTATTTAAAAAGTAGGTACATGATTTCATTAAGTCAATTTTATTTTTATTTACATACGAGACCTATGACAAAAATTGTACTCAATAATGATATCCCTAGACTATCATGATTGGTTTGGGTTTAAAAACTTATGTTTTATTTTTTCCAGGATCCGTTCACGGCATAGCTGGCATACCAAGCATCCTGATGCCACTATTCATGCAGTATAGAGGCCGAAAGCTAGCCTTTGTGCTTAGCTGCATCTTCATAATCATCGGATGGGTGCTGATATATGCAGCTCAAGATATAACAACTTTATTAATCGGGGAGTCTTTCCACGGCATCGGTGGCAACAGCCTGCTATCTGTCAGTTTTCTTAGCGTCGCTGAAATAGTCCAACCTAAATACCGTAATACTTGCCTTGCTTTATACGGTACTATTCAAGCATTTGGAATATCCACAGTAGGAATTTTGGGGCAGTATCTACACTGGAAGACCCTGTGTTTGGTCATGAGCACTCCAGTATTGCTAGCAGTGCCTCTTGGTTGTACTTGGCCTGAGTCACCTTCATGGCTCGCGTGGAAAGGGAAGTTAGAAGAATGTCAGAGAACTTTTGAGCGCTTGAGGGGGACTGATGAAGAGTCTCGTAAGGAACTTAAAGCACTGATAGATTCTCAACAGCAATCAAAGACTGAACTGTCTATAAGGCAGTGGCTGCAAGATTTGCGAGCTAGTGTCATGAAAAGAGATTTTTACATGCCAGCTTTCCATACAATGGTGCTGCTAAATGTATTATACTGGGGTGGTGGAATGCCTGTGATAATATATTCCAGTGATATGTTTATCAAGGCTTCTGGAAATTCAAATGACCAAGTAAAAGTCTTCATGGACGTAATTCTATTCTTTGGGTACTGCACTGCGGCTATTATGGCACGTTATTGCAGCACCAAAAAGCTTATGGTGCTTTTTATGTTTGGATCAGGTATCTTTATGACTGCAGCTTCAGCTGTAACTTATATGCAATCCATTGGAATGCTGCCAAAGGATTCTGATTTAGGAGTGTATTGTTTAGCAGCATTTTTTCTAATGATGTGCTTAGGAATTAACTCTTTTGGATTTTGTTTATCAAGTGAAATAATGCCAGTGAAACACAGAGGCATAGGAGGAAGCTTGTTCGTGATTTGCACTTGTATTTTCCATTCTTCTTCATTAAAGTCATATCCATATTTATGTTTATATGTCAATATTTGGGGAGTGTTTCTCATATACGGTCTCTATACATTCATGTCGGCTATAATTATTTGGAAGTATGTACCAAACACAAGAAATAGAACTTTGCAAGAAATAGAAGAGTATTACGTCTATGGACATTTCAAGAAGGTTGATAAAGATGATACTGTTCGTGTACCTTTTTTATAGTCGGAAATGATTTAGCTTTTATTTAAAAATGCAAAAACATGCCTGGTCAATGAGTACCTATGTAGGTATAGTTTACATTATAGCATTAGTTCACATCTGCCCAACCTGTTTACATCGTCATCATCAACCCATATACCGTCCCACTGCTGGGCACGGGTCTCCTCTCACAGAATGAGAGGGATTAAGCTATCGTCCACCACACTGGACTAGTGCGGGTTGGCAGACTTCACACACCGTCGAGAAAAATCTCCAAGACATGCAGGTTTCCTCACGTTGTTTTCCTTCAACGTTTAAACGAGTGATAAATAATTATTAAAAACTCGGCAGTCCAATTCTCATATCATTAAGCTATCACTGCCTATTACTACAATAAATATTTATAAATAAACATTTTACTTGTTCTACAATCAGACTAGTATTGTAAGCGGTAGTTATGTAAATAAAAACATTTGTCTTTTTTTTAAGCCGCCTTCGCAAATTACTGAATATTTACAGTGATATTGTCGATGCACACATGCTGACTCACTCGGTTCAGATTTTTTTTTTTAATATGTAACTACGTCTCATGTATTCATATTTAATGTATACGACTTCTAAATTAAAATTTCACTCTGCCAGAATAAATTTGGCTGATATTGTTAATAATAATTCATTTAGTTCTTAGCTTTAGTATCTCTCAACAATGTTATAATGCATGTTGTGCTTACCTGTAAGAGATTGATACACTACGTCATAAGTTTATTGGATGTATAAATATAATAATGTTTGAATTAGTGTAATTAAACTAGTAATCCATTGTTTCTCAACAATTTTTATAAAATTTTATAAAATAAAATAAATAAACACTAAATTTAAGGAAGATCCAATTACATTTTCAACTTCTAATAGGGGTGACGTCATAGTCTATCCCAAATCGCAAACACTCCTACAATAAAATAAAAAATAAATAACACTCCTACATTCCTACTCCTACAAACACTCCTACAACAGTATTTTGTAGGCAAACACTACGCAATTAGTGATATTTACCTTTACGTCATATTCGCTTTGATAAATGGCGTCGCGTTTCAAATATTTGAAATTCTTTCGGCAAATTCATACATTTTCAATATCTTGGCTTATATAATATTTTGAATTGTACCATGAAGTAGAAAATTGCTATGAAGACTTAAAAGGCTGAAAGACTTAAAAGACTGATATGAAACTATCATACAATTTATAGAAAAAATTAAAACTTTTAATTGAATTAAATTAAATTGTTTGAGCAAACTGAATGCCAAGATATCCGATGACCTCAGGAATAGCGTGTGGACATCGCCTAAAAACTCAAAACATATTTAAGGTAGAAGGGGGTCGAGGGAAGGAAAAGCACACTGTAAAGCAGTAAAAGAATATATATAGAATTCCGGAGAAGTCAGATTGGTAACCACTTGAGCTGAACACGAAATTCAAAAACATGGTCTATAAGAACCAAAAAAACCAGTAAAATGAATATGGGAAATGATACTCGGAGAAAGGTAACAAGTGTTAATTTTTTTGTGGTAGTGGGATAACTTTGGCGTCTTTCCATGCACTTGGAAAGTCACCGCTAGATATGGAATAGTTGGATGACGGGAAGATGTTAATCACAGGGAGGATCATTTTCCGGCACTATTATACAGTCACTACCAATTGCGTTGGAAGTTATTGATACTACACTCTTTTTAACATCACATGCGGGGAATAGACTAAATGAAAATAGGGAATGACTAAGAGTTGGAACAGTTGAAAGATAGTCCAAGGTTTTATTAATTTTGTTGTCCGATCAAAATTAGACGAAGCAGTAAAATGCAGATTAAGCGAGTTAAAATTAAAATTTTTACACAGCTTTTGAACAGTTTCTTGGCGCGATTTTCCAATTCGAACTGAGTTGTGGATATGTTGGCGTTGACCGTTCCTGTATACTTTGTTGCAGTGATTACAGACCCAGATCATTTTTATCTGTAAAAACTGTTGTGTTTCTTAGCACATAGAGATATTGACTTGTGCCCTGAAAGGAGACTATCATAAAATTTAGAAAAAAAAGTACTTGGGACTTTAAATTGAATATAAAAAATACGTTATCTCTCACAATGTACCCATCAACAGACTAATTACCTCAATTATTTTAAATACTAACCTAGTTCATTGTTTATGCTAACTGAATTTAATTCAAGAAAATGTATGTAAATGTTACAAAAAAGAAAGTTGCCAGAACATAAAATAAGGTCCCACTGCAGGCGAGAAAGTGACAACCGATTTACTATTTATATCGAGAATTCGTAGGATATCAATTTCTATTTCTTTGAGTGGATTCGCACTACGTGCGATCCGAATCCGATATCGGAATCCGATCAAAATCCGTGAAAATACGGCCCAGAGCAGTTGTAGAACTTTTTGTATGGTAGTTTACACTCTAGATCCGACTTCGGCCATTCGATTTCTCTACTTCATCTGTTGAATTTCTCTCTTTCTCTCTGTATTTTCCCGAATTCGGATCGGGTTCAGACCGGGCGTAGTGCAAAACCGCTCCTTCGCCAATATTAGACACTGGAATGTATTCATCATCATTCTCTTAGCCTTTTCCCAATTATATTGGAGCTTCCAATCTAACTAGATGCCGCTGAATATAATTAATACTGATAAGTATTTTACACGAACCGACTTCCATCAGACCTTCACAAACCAATTCTTGAGCAATACCGATATCTTGTTTTATAATCTAGGCATCAAGAGATCTCAATATATTAAAAATAGTCATCCATCCACAAACTGACCGCGATAAGTACAGCTGAACCTTGCAGATCGGTAGATTAAGAGACGTAGGGCATAGTGGTAGTAATTCCACTCAAATTGGAGCTGCCTGACTGAGGAAGTACCTTGTAGAAAATCGAAGTGAAATAACACTGCTTTTGAGCTTATGGTGAGCAAGGTTGCCAGTGCTCCGCGAGGAAACGTTTTTGTCAGCAGTGGAGAGACTATAGACTTCGGTAACTGCTTACCATCAGGTGAGCCGTATGCCTGTTTGCCACTTTAGTGGTATAAAAAAAAAATGCGTAGTTATTACTAACGCGAATATTAGAAAAAAACCTACTATTTATGGATTTTATTGCGTTATGTTAAACATAACACATAAAAACTTAGCATCACGCCTGTATTCCACGAAGTTGACACTCACTTTTTACTTTTCGTTCCACGAATCTTCAAATTATTCCGTTTTTATTCACCCTACATAAATATACTTCGACTGTAATATAATAATAATAATTATTAAAGCCTTTTTATTCAGACAACAGATATATATTAGTTTCTTACATTACTACACTGTTACAATATATTTATTATGTTTTACACAATTAAAATTATTCACGTATTTGGTACTTTCTGTAAGTCCGTTTGCCAGTTGGCGAAGCCTCCCTCAACCTACTCCATTCTGATCTCTCCCTGGCTGCAGATACTCCATGTTATGCCTGCAACCTGCTTGATATTATCGTCCCATCTTTTTCTGTCTGCCTTTTTTTCTTTTACCTTCCCTTGGGTACCACTGTGTATTTATTTAAAAAAAAAGGCTAAAATGGAAATAGAAGTAAAAACTCTAAAATCGACTGTAAGATGCTAATTAAATAAGTCATGGATACGCGCTCGCTTTTTGTTACAAGTTTCTCATTTCTCACAACTCGCTATACGTAGTTGGTGGGACAAGTGCTTAACTGAATATTTTTGTAATTCCTGCTGAATTTGAAATTTACATTATTAACAGATCTTTGTACCGTTAGTGTAAGTAGTTTTTATATCAGCATGACTCGTGCATGACGTGCAGGTTCTTTGTGTTTAATATTACAGAAAATAACGCTGACATTACTAAATTAAAAACATAGACATGATTTCTCCGCTTGCAACACAAGTAAGTTTAATTTATTAAGTACAAAAAATCCTCATAGATCGTCTGTCACCTGAGGGTTATGGTGTATAATATCAATGATACAATAATTCAACATTTAATCAAATGTTTGTTTGTCATGAATACCTTTTATTATTATAATAATTATTTATTAGGTGATAATATTGAATAAAATTATTGATAGATAGGTATTTTTATTGAATAAAATCTCCATAATATCATAAAAATAACTCCTTGACAGAAAAGTCTAAGCAAGTATAATATATTTAATAATAAAAGTAAGTATGACTAAGTAGAAGTATACAACGTGTTACAAAATACCCCGTAAACAATATAATTAATTATCAAAGCCCAAAATTTTGTCAGCTGTCATGTCAGGGAACCAGACTATTTAACAGAAAGGCCTACGTACCTATTTTATCTAATAATTGTCTACTTTAATAGTTTTTCTATTTTTCATTCATAAATGTTGTTGTTTTCCTTTTTATGGGGTATGTTATACAGCGTTACTACAGTTCTTAAATATTGTGAATGGACTCGATAAAAGGCCCCATTTAACCTCCTCTCGGCTTTGCGGGTAGTTTTGTAACACTCTGTATAATAATATTATAGTATAATATTTATGTGTTCTTTTTATTTTCCTCACAAGTGAATTAAAAAGTATTATGCTTCACTCGGAGGGAAGTACAGATTAGTCTCTTGTGAATTAAGGATAACAATTTAACTTAAGTAGGTACTGTACTTGCAGACAAAATCGTTGGTAAAACAACAAGAAAAGTTATTTACTACTTAGTTATCTACATTATCAAGTTCCTAAAATTTGGAATATCATTGTTTCCAGTTTTTCGTGGCGGGGTCAACGCACTTGGCAGCGCTGTCAACCGGAGGGGCGATCGCGTACCCCAGTGTGTTGCTGCAACAGTTCAGGTCAAACGATACTATAATACACCTCGACTTGCAAATTGGATCATGGATAGGTTAGTTGAGAATGTATCAGATCAAAATAAATCAGGTACGTAATAAGCCATAGCCCGTCTATTGCTCTGCAGGTAGACTTCATTTCTGATATATGAGTGTTAATCGATAACAAAATGAGTGTTAACCGTCAGCTCATGGCACTAGTATTCTATCGGATTTAAAAAAAAAGGGTTTTTACAACTATTTCCTATTTTTATTCTCTGCTCTCTCTGCCACAGTACTACATTTGTGTTCTGAGCGAGATTTCGTGCCATCTTTCTCCTTCACAGTCCTGTGTACTGTGTTATGCAAAATCCCGTAGGATTTCTGCCCTACAGTAGAACTGTATACTTTGTGAGATCTCGGGGGATCTCTCTCTGCCACATTTCTGTACTGTGCACTCTGCAAAAGCTTTTGCGATCTCTCTCAGCCACAGTTTTGTACTGTATACTGTACTAGAGGTCGTGTTATCTCTCTTAATTATTAATCATTTAAGATGTCCATAATTCAAAACGACAGAATTGTTTTGGGTCCGAACTTGAGTTCTATAACGAAACTAGCCAATTATAAACTATTCAGTTAATAAATCTGTAGACTGTCATGATTGGTCTACGTTTAAATACTTTTGTTTAATTTTTTCAGGATCCATTCACGGCGTGGCTGGCATACCAAGCGTCCTGATGCTTTTATTCATGCACTGTAGAGGCCGAAAACTAGCTTTTGTGCTTAGTTGTATTTTCGTAACAATCGGATGGGTGCTGATATATGCAGCTCAAGATATAACAACTGTATTAATCGGAGAGTCTTTCCATGGCATCGGTGGCAACAGCCTGCTATCTGTCAGTTTTCTTAGCGTCGCTGAAATAGTCGAACCTAAATACCGTAATACTTGTCTAGCTCTATACGGTGCTTTTCAAGCATTGGGAATATCCACAGTAGGAATTTTGGGGCAGCATCTGCACTGGAAAATAGTGAGTTTGATCATGAGCACTCTAGTGTTGCTAGCAGTGCCTCTTGGTTGTACTTGGCCTGAGTCGCCTTCATGGCTCGCGTGGAAAGGTAAGTTAGAAGAATGTCAGAGAAGTTTTGAGCGCTTGAGAGGGACTGATGAAGAGTCTCGAAAGGAACTAAATGCGATCATTGATTCCCACAAGCAATCAAAGACTGCGTTGTCTACAAAGCAGTGGCTGCAAGACTTGCGAGCTAATGTCATGAAAAAAGATTTTTACATGCCAGCTTTCCATACAATGGTGCTGATAAATGTATTGTACTGGGGTGGTGGAATGCCCCTGATAATATATTCCAGCGATATGTTTATCAAAGCTTCTGGAAATCCTAACGAACAAGTAAAACTCTTCATGGACGTAACTCTATTCCTTGGGTACCTCGCTGCGTCCGTTATGGCACGTTATTGCAGCACCAAAAAGCTTATGGTGCTTTTTATGTTTGGATCAGGTACTTTTATGACTGCAGCTTCAGCTGTAACCTATATGCAATCCATAGGAATGCTGCCAAAGGATTCTGATTTAGGAGTGTATTGTTTAGCAGCATTTTTTCTAATGATGTGCTTAGGAATTAACTCTTTTGGATTTTGTTTATCAAGTGAAATAATGCCAGTGAAACACAGAGGCATAGGAGGAAGCTTGTTCGTGATTTGCACTTGTATATTCCATTCTTCTTCATTAAAGTCATATCCATATTTATGTTTATATGTCAATATTTGGGGAGTGTTTCTCATATACGGTCTCTATACATTCATGTCGGCTATAATTATTTGGAAGTATGTACCAGAAACAAGAAATAGAACTTTGCAAGAAATAGAAGACTATTATAAAATATAGTAGGATAGTAAATTCTTTATTTGCACACCATAAACAATGCCAATGAAAATCATAATAATATGGTACAATGGACGGTCATAGCTCTAAAAGCGATCTTTTACAGAGAACCTTTGAATGGACTCAAGAGAAACTGAAAGGTGATATTATTCTGGCGTACATAAAAAGATACTATAGAAAAAAAAAACATAATAAAGTAATACTGTATATTATCAGATTAAGTAATTAAGAACAAACATTTGAACTAAAACGCAAGGTAATGCGTCTTTACCATTTTTTTGAGTAAGTAGGCAACATTTCTAGGAAGGCATTCCAAAGCCACGTAGCTTGCACTAATAAAAGATTTGCAAAAAAAAAATTCTTGAGTGCATTATCATCTCAAGCCTCAAGTCTTCCGTCAATCGTAGTGTCTGTGTCATGAAGGAACTGAAAGCGTTCTTTGAGATACGACGGAGTTGAAGGTTTCAATTGTCATATTGATGTATGAATATCTCGCGACGATTCCTCATCTGCAAGCGGTCAAGATTCTGTGCAAAAATCTCCATTTCCTTTTCAAGAACAAATTTATTAATCGAAGCAAAGCCCGCTGCCAAGCTGTCCGTGGTTATTGAAATTGCAGAAGGGATTTTCAGCAGTTCAGCTTCGAAGTCGGTCATCCTACTGTTGAAGGTGTTTATCAAATTCTGCTTTGATGATCTGATTGAGAGCTTTCATCAATTATTAATAATTTCAAGGTTGCCAGTGCTCCACGAGGCAACGTTGTATTAGCAATGTAAGACAAAAGAGGAATAGTTGGGTTGGCAGTATAAGGGTCAAAGTCCACTTTGACCCTTATACTGCCAACCCAACTATTCCTCTTTTGTTTTACAGGGTCTGCAACGCGCATGTGATAACCCAGGTGTTGCAAGCGTATATAGGCTACGGTAACCGCTCACTATGTGCCGTATGCGTGTTTGCTATCTTAGTGGTATAAAAAAATATAAATTGTGTTTTTAGTGAAATGTAATTTTAAGTAGGAGATAAGGCTACACTAGAAGATACTGTAAACTTGCATGTAAATTTGCACATTAAATAACTTGTTTAATTGTATTTTGTGTTTTATTTATTATTATTGTTAGAACTAGAATAACTCTAATGCTATCTTGTGCTTCTTAGTTGTACTTTTACACAAAATTTCGATAATCAGATAATTCCGTGAGATGGTGTTAGTTCTTTGAATTTTCGATAGATGGCGTTGGAATTATTATTTAATGTAAATAAATAATTGAAAATTTTCCACATTGCACATTCAGATTTTCTATATTTGATATCTTCTTTATGTCGTATCGTCCATTAGTATCGTCTTTTGTCATTTCAGGAAGGTTGATAATGATGATTCTGTTCGTGTAACTTTTATAAAGTCTTAAATAAAAAGAAAGTTAAAATGTGCCACAAAGTGCAGGAAACAAGCTTAAATTTACATTACACAGTACACATCTGCCTAACCTGTTTACGTACTCCAAAAAAATTGATTTTTTTTTATTAATTTTATGTCTTTTATATCTATTGTATTCCACTCAAATTGGAGCTGCCAGAAAGGGAAGTAGGTACAGACGCCAGCAGGTCAAGCTATCCAAAACTGTCAAATTTTCCCAGTTGAATATATATTCAATAAATGTTTTAGTTGAATATAATAAATTTGACAGTTTTGGATAGCTTGATAAGCTAGCCTCTGTACCTCCGCCTTGCAGAAAATAGAAGTGAAATAACAGAGCTATGAGCTGTGTTGTGTTTCTATCGGTGAGCAAGGTTGCCAGTGCTCCGCGAGGAAATATTACGTTAAAAGTGGGGGGACTTTGAACCGTATACTGCCAACCCAACTATTCCTCTTTCGTTTTACAGGGTCGCCAACGCCGAAGTGATACGCCTGGTGATGCAAGCGTCTATAGGCTACGGTAACCGCTTACCAACAGGTGAGCCGTATGCTTTTTGCCACTGCTTAGTGGAATAAAAAAAAAGTTTTAAGTATGTGTTCCTGCTTCTCCAGATATCTTGAATGTATCAATCATTTTTAATATACTGGTTTGTTTTTTTTTAGCCGTTATGTAGTGTAAAGTAAGAACTTGCTTTGAGGATATAAAAGAAGAAATAAAAATTTTCAATTTTACCCTGAAAGGAGATATCTATAAAATTAAAAAAAAACCTTGAACTTTTAAATTTACTATGAAATTCCGTTACTAATCTCTCACAATGGTTATATCAATAGAATTAAGTTATTTAGAAAAGGAAAAATTCGACCACGGGCAGGATTCGAACCTGCGTCTTCTGGTTAGGTACACCAGACGCTATGACCACTAAGCCACCGCGAGTCCTACCCGTCATGTCGAATTTTTCCTTTAAATTCTTAATTTACGTCTTTATGGTGACGTCAGTAACACCTATTGAAAAGCAAGTTTTTTTTTTTGCTTTTCAACCGACACGACTTACTTTACAGTTAGTTCAATATAATTAAGAAGTTTTTAGGGTCCCACTGTAGGCGAGGAAATGACAAGCGATTTACTATATATTCATTTTAATGTTCACACAGTTGTCTAATCAGAGACCGTACTACAACGTGTTTTTATTTTTTATTCTACTAAGGTGGCAAACATGCATTCGGCCCACCTGATGGTAAGCGGTTACCGTAGCCTATAGACGCTTGCAACACTGGAGTATCACTTGCGCGTTGCCGACCCTGTATTGAAACAGGAATAGTTGGGTTGGCAGTATAGGGGCAAAGTCCCTCCACTGCCAACCCAACATTTCCTCGTGGAGCACTGGCAACCTTGCTCACCGTAAGAAACACAACACAGCTCAAAGCAGTTAAGTTGCGGTCGTTTTGCGATTGAGAGAGAGGGATGCCGCTCTACACATTAAATAGCGCCATCCCTTTCACACAACTTAAAGATGATCGCGTTTTCACATCGTGGTAAGGCCCCAAGAATTATTAATGACTCTTACGTGAATATTAATTAGACATAGAAATATAATCATCATCTTCCTACGAGTTTTCCCAATATTTTTTTTTATTCACGACTAGCGGCCCGTTCCGGCCTTCTCACGGGTGGAAATCTTTTCTAGCAATAAATATAGCTTATGTTACTCAGGGTGAATGTAGCTTTCCAATGGTGAAAGAATTTTTGAAATCGGCACAGTAGTTTTTGAGTTTATTCATTAGAAACATACACACAAAAATACAAATCTTTCCTCTTTATAATAGTAGTGTAGATGGGCCTACGCTTGACCTCTAGTTCGCCTGATGCTAAGCGATACTGCGATCTACGGTGGAGCGCACTTGCCTAGAAGAAACTAATTTACTCAAGATTTAAAGACACACAGATTATATGTAGTTATTGGGGAAGACCAATTATATTGGGGTCAGTTTCTACTCTGAACAAATGCGGTTGAATATAATTGATAAGTTTTACACGAAGCGACGGCCATCAGACTTCCAGTAACCATCTCCTGTGATCATTCAGGAATAGGTTTGTCGAACTAAATTTTTTTTTTATTCTACTATGGTGGTAAACATGTGTGGAGAGATACAGCGGTCAGTGCGTCTGAAGAGCTTGCCAGTGCTAGGAGTGCGAGTTCCAGTGAGTCGGAACGGATGCCGCGTAGTCCGCAGTGAGTCGGGACTGTGAGCGGTGAGTGCGATGAGTCCCCAGTGAGTCGGGGCGATGCTTGTTGCTGCGTAGTCCTCAGTGAGTCGAGGTGGTGCAGTGAAGCGTAGCGAAGCGTAGTGGCTGGCTGCTGCGTCGACCAGGAGAGACGGCCTCTGCTTGTTGACCGGCCGAAGTGCAGTGTGCTGTGCCAAGTCGCTGATGTCGGCTGAGGGTTCTGACCAAGCTGCATGTCTGCTGCAGGCATGTGGTCAGGCTGCCCGTTGTAGCCGAAAGAGTGCTGGCTGGCTGTGTGACTCGCTGCTCGATGCTGTTGAAGGCTGTTGTTGCTGTGAGGGGAAGGTGATGACGAAGGTGCTGGTCTCCGGAAGGCTGCGCTGATGTTCTGCTCGGGGTCACCAGTTGAAACACTGGGATCACGTCGGCGCCACCAGTGTGGAAACACTGAGATCTCGTCGGGGCCTCCAGTGTGGAAACACTGGCATCACGTCGGGGTCACCAGTGTGGAGAGGCGCGGTGTGTTGCCCCTCCAACGAAAAGGGAGGATCCTCCATTATGCCTGGCGGGCCATGGCCCGACGGTTGATGTCGGGCGGTTGTATATATGCAACTTTTCGTTGCGAATGTTGCTTGCGCGATTCAGGCCTTCGTAGGTCTATGTAGCGCGGTAGATGTCGCTACACATGCATACGGCCCACACTTGATGGTAAGCGGTTACCGTAGTCTATAGACGCTTGCAACACCAGGAGTATCACTTGCGCTTTGCCGACCCTGTATTGAAAGAGGAATAGTTGGGTTGGCAGTATAAGGGTCAAAGTCCCCCCACTGCCAACACAACGTTTCCTCGTGGAGCACTGGCAACCTTGCTCACCGTAAGAAACACGACACAGCTCAAAGCAGTGTTAATGGAATTACTCCCACTATGCCCTACCTCTCTTAAATGTAAGCGCAGGTTCATCCCCCCCCCCCAGGGGTAAAAAAAAGGTTATAAAAAGGTTTGTTATAATTTTTTCGCACAACTCGCCACACGTAGTTGGTGGGACAACTGTCTAATTGAATATTTTTGCAATAAAAAAAATAAATTTACATAAATAGTTCTATTTAAGCATCATTACTATAAAAAGTTAGTACATAGGCATGACTGTTGCATGACGCACAGGTACTGTGTATATGTTATAGAAAATAACGCTGAAATTACTAAAAGTCATACATTAAAAACGCGGACATGATTTCTCCGCTGGCAAGACAAGTAAGTTGAATTTATTAAATATACAACGTGTTACAATATATATATCATATACCCCGTGAAAAATATAATTAATTAACAAAGCCAAAAAATTTGTCAACTGTCATGTCAGTGAACCAGATTATTT
Organism: Acronicta alni; assembly: GCA_964056405.1. Lineage (NCBI taxonomy): Eukaryota > Metazoa > Arthropoda > Insecta > Lepidoptera > Noctuidae > Acronicta > Acronicta alni. The sequence continues at coordinate 3,129,929 of OZ043935.1, forward strand.
AACATAAAGGCCTACGTACCTATTTTACCTAATAATTGTCTACTTTAATAGTTTTTCTATTTTTCATTCATAAATGTTGTTGTTTTCTTTTTTTGGGGTATGTTATACAGCGTTACTACGGTTCTTAAATATTGTGAATGGACTTGTTATAAGGCTCCATTTAAACTCCTTTGGGCTTTACGGGTAGTTTTGTAATACCCTGTATAATATGTATTTCTTGCATGAGTTGTATGGCTACCTTTTTCATTGTACGGAAAATCGTCATGGATCGACTGCAACCTAAGGGCTATGGTCCGGTAAAACTACCACACACCATAAAAGGGCAAGGACTCTCCTAGATTCCTACGCAAAGGCACGCGTGTAGCAAAGTCCCCGCGCTCCATGAACTGTGATCATGTTTTTTTTATACCACCGGCTTATAGCCGCTTGTTGTTCACCAGGGGTATCACTTGCGCGTTGCCGACCCTGTAAAACAAAAGATAAATAGTTGGGTTGGCAGTTAAGAGTCAAAGTCCCCCCACTACCAACACAACATTTTCTCGCGGATCACTAGCAATTTTGCTAACGGTAAGGAACACAACACAGCTCAAAGCAGTGTTGTTTGACTTCGATTTTCTACAAGGCGGAGGTACTTCCCCAGTCGGGCTACTGAGATTTGAGCGGAATTACTCCCATTATGCCCTATGTCTCTTATTATGGAGATCTGCGGATCCCGTAATCTGCGGATGTATGCGGCCTCTGGCGCTCGGTGTGTCCACTATAGATTGGGAGAGAGGTGGACGTTTCTCTCTCTTTCCATCGCCTCCTTTATAGGCTTGACTTGCTCGCAGTAAGAGGCTTCCCACGTTGTCTCGCTTTCGAGCGAATTATAGCCAGAATGGAGATGTCACCATCCATTCACGGGACTAGATCACGGCGCCACTGCGTTTAAACTACTACTACTATACCTCCAACGTGTGCTCGGAGCAGTTCACGTAATGGTGACAACTGAGCATTAGCTGACGCCCGAAATACCTAATAGCTCGTTTATAAGTGGAATATCCGTATCGGTCGGAAAATGAATTGCGGAAGTCTAAAAGCAGTCGCTTCGAGTAAAATTTGTAAAATTGGACTGAAGTTCCGCATTGGAGCGGCCACTGTAGGTTGCGGTGTTGTATAGGAGGTACCGCAACTGAGGCGGGCCGCGGTGTTGAATGGGCGAAACTGCGGCTGAAAGTTTACGGGGCCGTGGCGGTAGAGTACTGCCGTATCAAGGTGCGCCGCTCTCCCTGCTTTCCGCCGCCTCGGCAGGGCCTCCTTCCTTGACTTGCCCTATAGGCATAGCCAAGGGATCCGTAAAATTTACCACGACCATGACAGGTTATGGTCCGTCGCTGGATCTCTTCAATAGGCGAGGTCCTGCCGCGCACCCTAATCAAAACCACGGGGGGCAAATACGCGCGGCGACTACTGGGGAAGGTATATTGCCTAGTTATCGAGTTCTCAGAATTTGGAATACCATTGTTTACAGTTATTGGTAGCGGGGTCAACGCACTTGGCAGCGCTGTCAGCCGGAGGGATGATCGCGTACCCCAGTGTGTTGCTGCAACAGTTCCAGTCGAACGATACCATCATACACCTCGACTTGCACAAAGGATCATGGATAGGTAGGTAAACTAACATTCATAATTGGGAATCTGTCAGATTAAAATTAATAAAGCATGCACACGTGGTAAACTGAGGCCTATTTGCTCCACGGGTAAGCTTCATTTCTGATGTATTTATCGATACAGCAAACAATCTGCCAGCCTATGACACAAGTGTACATATACAATCTCTGCCTATTTGAGTGATCTATCTGGTCTCTCTGCTAGTACTATACTATGTGCTGTGCGAGATCTCGTACTATCTCTCTCCCTTATAGTCCTGTACTGTGTTCTGTGCAAGATCTCATGTGATTTCGCAGTTCTGAACTGCATAATTTTTGAGATCTCGTGCCATCTCTCTCTGTCTTATTTCTGCACTGTTTAATCGGCGAAATCTTTTGTGATGTCTCTCTACAGTTGTGTACTGTGTACTGTACTACAGCTCATGCAATCTCTCTTTATTATTCATTATTTAAAACGTAGGTACGTGATTCAAAAAAGTCAGAATTGTCTTTGATTTTTAAACTCGAGACCTATGATGAAACTGGCAGTCTATAATTATTTTATTTTTCCAGGATCCGTTCATGGCATAGCTGGCATACCAAGCATCCTGATACCATTATTAATGCAGTATAAAGGCCGAAAACTAGCTTTTATGCTAAGCTGTATCTTCTTAATCATTGGATGGGTGCTGATATATGCAGCTCAAGATATAACAATTTTATTAATCGGGGAGTCTTTTCATGGCGTCGGTGGCAACAGCCTGCTATCTGTCAGCTTTCTTAGCATCACTGAAATAGTCCAACCTAAATACCGCAATAATTGCCTTGCTTTATACGGTACTGTTCAAGCATTTGGAATATCCACAGTAGGAATTTTGGGGCAGTATCTACACTGGAAGACCCTGTGTTTGATCATGAGCGCTCCAGTTTTATTAGCGATGCTTATTGGTTGTACTTGGCCTGAGTCACCTTCGTGGCTCGCGTGTAAAGGGAAGTTAGAAGAATGTCAGAGAACTTTTGAGCGCATGAGAGGGACTGATGAAGAGTCTCGGAAGGAACTTAAAGCATTGATAGATTCTCAACAACAATCAAAGACCAAAGTGTCTACAAGACAGTGGCTTAGAGATTTGCGAGCCAGTGTTGTCAGAAGAGATTTTTACATGCCAGCTTTCCATACAATGGTGCTGTTAAATGTATTTTACTGGAGTGGTTTAATGCCACTGGTCATATATTCAAGTGATATGTTTATCAAGGCTTCTGGAAAAACAAATGACCAAGTAAAACTTTTCATGGACATAACTCTATTCCTTGGGTACTGCACTGCTTCAATTATGGTGCATTATTTCAGCACCAAAAAGCTTATAGTGGTGTCCATGTTTGGGTCAGGTATTTTTATGACTGCAGCTTCAGCTGTAACCTATATGCAATCCATAGGAATACTGCCAAAGGATTGTGATTTAGGAGTGTATTGTTTGGCAGCCTGTTTTCTAATGATGTGCTTAGGAGTTCATTCTTTTGGGTTTTCTTTATCAAGTGAAATAATGCCAGTGAAACACAGAGGCATAGGAGGGAGCTTGTTCGTGATTTGCACTTGTATATTCCATTCGTCTTCATTAAAAGCGTATCCATATTTATGTTTATATATCAATATTTGGGGAGTGTTTCTTTTATACGGCCTCTATACATTCATGTCAGCTATAATTATTTGGAAGTATGTACCAGAAACAATAAATAGAACGTTGCAAGAAATAGAAGAGTATTATGTCAATGGTCATTTCAAGAATGTTGATGAAGACGATACTGTTGATGTACCTTTTATAAAGTCGGAATTAAAATAGCGCTTAATAAAAAGTGGGTTTGATTTTTTTGGGTGTGTTTTCAAATGCAAACATGAAATTCATTTTTAATTAAATATAATTTAAGTAATTAAATATGTATATTCACTTTTAATGGAATAGCTGATATTATTAATACGATAAAAAATATTTCTAATAAAGTTGATTGATTGAGATTGCCCCGAACTTATTGGTAAAATAGATTTAAATGTCCCCGTAAAATCTTTGCCGCGTTAAATATACACCCATTAACTTGGCCCCTTCCTCATCAAATTACCGGCTGAAGTATTTTCCTGTGGCGAGCTAGCAAGACTCAACAATATCTACAACTCACGTGATGTTGGATAATTTCAACATTTTCTCAATATAAGTTCAGTTCCCTTTAGTTGTTTGGTTGAACGCGCTAATCGCAGGTTTGAATTGAAAAAATATTTTTTGTTGAATAGTCCATATGTCGAGGAAGGTCAGGATCAGGTTTGCACTTAACTTAAAAGTAAATATGAATTATATGAGAAGATCACCAATGGAAATAAGGGTATAAATCACATTCTGACAGTCACAGCTCACAAATTGCCTAATTATGACGGAGCCTATCTGTCACACAGCACCAGTCAGTACAACCTTCAGGATGCTATTGCAACTGCCTCTTATTCTGTTCAGGTGGGAGTTTTTTTTCGGAAGATAGCTTGAAAACCATCGATTTGGTTAACCGCAAATATTTCTGACGCTCTAGAATAACGAGGTAGGCACAACGGCATCCTAAAAACATTGTTATATTGGACGCGTAAAGAATCCAGCGATCTTTTCGAGTAATAGACCCAAAGATTACTAGTGACTCTGACAATGAGCTTTAAAAAGCGTAATCTTAACTTAGTACATCGAGCAAATCTTAGTGACAACATAATTATCCCTGAGTGCCAGTGGGCATTCAGGGATAATTATATTGTAGGACACTCCCTACGTCACTTCTCAATGTCACCATGGTCACTGAGGTCGTCAGGAAGCAAGAGAATGTCAGATATTTGAACTTAGTCACTCTGCGTATTGGCTTACCGTTCATGGCTAGTTCGATTGTACTATCCCGGCACTTACGATCCCAAAGACCATACCAGTCCATGTGTAAGAGCGTAGGTCTCACATATATTTAGTAACCCCATGATCGCACCCGACGATGGTCCCAACAACACCATGTCATCCACACAACTGATGTTGTTGCAACTAACACCATTAACTTGCATCCGACACGCATGCTGCTGAGCACTGCAAAGAGGTCATCAACATATAAATTGAAGAGCCGAGGGGACGACAAACCATCCTGCGTCATCCCGCACTCCAACACAATATGATTCCTACAGCACATTAGACCATTTAACACTATTTGTCTGTCTGTGATACCAAAACTGCAATACACTGAGCAGTTCATCCTGTACACCCCTAATTCTCAACTTATTCCAAAGTACGTCATAAGAAAAGAAATCGAAAGCCTTGGAGAGATCAAAGAAGACGTACACCGTCTTTTGGTCAGTGTAGTATTTAGTAGTATGCTTGAGAATTAGGATAGCACTTTTGGTAAATAGTCCAGGACAAAACCCAAACTGTGCATTATGTAATTTAACGTACTTTGCCAAGTAAGAGACAATACTGTCCAACACCTTAGCAATAAAAATTGCGAGAGAGACCGGGCGATAATTGCTCATAGCCAACACATCTCCTGTCCTTTTCTTCGGAATCGGTGCTACAATGGTCTTAAGGTAAATACGGATGGCTGAGACACATCGTATAGAACAAGAACAGAATCCTCGGCATATGCATGCCTGCATATTTTAAATATTCTATGTTGATCCCATCATGTCCAGGGGATTTGGCCCTACTCATCCTATTTATCACGGAACTTACTTCCTTAATGTAGGACCGAGAACTTGGTTTTAAGTACATTAGATATCACAACTCGTGGTATAAGAACTGCGTTGCGTGACTTGAGTTTTTGTTTTTTTGATGAGATTTTCTATTACTTGTAAACATTACATTTTGGGGAAGAATTTGTGATTTGTTGTGATGTTTAAAGTAAAGGATCTTATGAAGATTATAAACAACAATTTCAACTTTAAGCACATCATTTTTAAAGAAAGCCTTGAAACTCTAAATTGTATTTAAAATTCCGTTATCTCTCGCAATGTAGGTACACATCAACATAATAATTACCCCAATTATTTTAAAAACCAAACTACTTAATAGTGTTTATAAGCAAACTGAACGCAAAATTAAGTCCCATTTAGATCACATTTACTTCAAATAAAATGCAAATAATGTTTAGAGTATGAGTTTAAAAAAAAACTTCTTGTTAAGGTCCCATTGCAGGCGAGGAAGTAACAAGCGATTGATTATTTATTCTCATTCATTTATTTTTACATAGCAAGCGAGAATTTGAGTAGTAGCCTAGATAGGTTTAAATCCTGCATGAGAATGAATTTTTCATTCAGCAAAATACATATCTTTGCGTTAAAGTAATCAGAATATTAATTTCGGACTGTTACGCAAATAGTAAAAATTTTAATAAGTCTAATAGACAGTCCTAAGTACGAATTTTATCGCGTTATAGAAAAAAACATTGACCCTATTCTCATCCTCCAAGCAACTAGGTAATACTGTGGGCTCCCTAAGTTATGGTCGAGCCACACAATGATTGATGCATGCCGTAGGCTGGAACTGGTCTACTCAAAGCCGATACGGTTCTTTCCTCAAAAGGCCATTTCAGACATTGCCCTGCATTGTAACACTCACGTCTCAGAGAATTATAGTCTCTTTTAAAGTCCAGACATAGAATATAGGGAATACAATGTAGGGAAAAGTCTGAAATGACCTTTTGAAGAAAGAGCTATAGTGTCTTTGAGTAGACCAGTCCCAACCGACGGCACGCATGCATCAGTCATTGATGTGTTAAAAATAGTTACCCTCCACAAACTGACTGCAGCTAGCGCAGCTTAACCTTGCAGATCGATTGATCGGCTTGGTTATAACTTAGCCAGGAGCCCCTGTCCATTAAATGAAATATATATTTTTAAGAATTCCGACTAACACAGTACTATTCTTAAATAAATAGGTTTTTAGTTTTTTACTCGCAAATACTTTTTCTTTTCTTTACACAATGCTTAAGTAACTATGGGCATCTCATCTCATGTAATCTCATGTAGTCTCATGTAATCTCATGTCATCTCATCTCATCGCATCGCATCTCATCTCACTTTATCTCAAGGAAGCGCCCGCTTTTCGTTACAAGTTTCTCGCACAACTCGCTATATGTAGTTGGTGGGACAACAGCGTCATTGAATGTTTTTGTAATTACTAATCTTGATATTTACATATTTTATAGCTTTAAGCACTTTAGTATGTGAATTAACAAGTAGTTTGTACGTCATCACAACTCGTGCATGACGTGAAGTTTCAAAGTTTTCAAAATTACAGAAAAAAACAGACATGATTTTGCAAGACAAGTAAGTTTAATTTAATAAGTATATTTGAGGTCTGTAAAGCCACCTAGCCCAGCTGGATATTTTACCATAACATACAGATCGCTGCACTAAGCGCAAAAGCTAAAATCAATGCAACAGTGACCAAAGTATTGTAGATCTAAATACAGGGTACTGGTAAATAACATAAAAAATGGGCATCGGGGTGTGGGAAAAATCATTTTCGAGTAATTTGAAATTGTGTAATATATTATGTTTTTGAAGACATCTGCGGTATACAACTTTGAAAAGGTATAAAACAAAAACCAATGCGTGAATTTATTTTATCATTCTTATCTGTCTGCTGCTTAAAGTGTAATTTAATACAAAACACCTGATTGTACCACTTGGTAAAAATAAAAGTTGTAGGTACATGTTTTTGGAATGTTTTCCCGATAAAGTACTTCCGTGTTTTTTTTACAGAAATCGACCACTTTAGTCAAAAAGTTTACTGAAAATTAAAAACTCTTGAAGGTACCTAATTGTCATTTTATGGTTGATTACTATGTATTAAAGTATAAGCAAGTAGATAACATTAATAAAAAATATATTTCATGCATTGGTTTTTGTTTTATACAGTTTTAAAGTGGTATACCATAATAATATGGTATAGTGGCAGATATATTCAAAAGCATAAAATTTCAAATTACTCGAAAATGGCTGACGTTTGTAGAGGTGTCATAGGGGTCATTTGGTTACAAATGATCTCTCCTACACCCCCTTAATGGATTGCCGTCATATTACCGGTAACCCTGTGTATTCAAAACTTTCAACACTGAGCACACGTGAGAGCTCGATGTGTCGTAGCACAGCAACCAAGTATGGCCAAACACCATACAACGTCGTGCTCAATAACATATTTTTCGCTGAACATCTACCAATATGTAATAATATACATATACGCAGTTCAAATGAACGTGTTAAGCAGCTATCGGGAATTGGAGCAACGAAACCTATAAATTTACCATAGTATCAACTAAAATAATCGTTACTAGAATAATTGTCATGGATTATGACGTCAGTACAATAAAAGACAACAGGTACACATAAATATGTCCACGCTTTCATATCATAGAGGTAGTCACTAACATAGCGCCACTTACAACGATTTTTGCAGGTACCTACTACTTTATGTAAAATATTTGGGATATTTTACACAGTGATAGGAAGAGACAGCTGGCTGTATAGGTGCAGTATATTTTTGATATTTTAGATATAGCATTGAACTGACACGTCCAGTCAGTTCAATGTTATATCTATGGCTCGGGTTGGTTGACTTAGGGAAGTGCTGGCTCCGACAGTAATGTAGTAATGTACTATTCGTTTCAAATAAGAATAGGACTGATATCCAGCCATCTTGTGACGTCATAGCTGTCAATTCAAACCAAATAGGTAGGGTGAGCAAAACATATTTTTAAAATAATATTTTATGGGTATTTCAAATATTCCACCGACTGTTATTTAGAAGAAAATTAGATATTTTATTAACTGTGCAAAAAATAAACTAAAGTTATCGTCGTCTTGAAATATTTCCCTTCTTTTGGTATTTATTTTTGATTAATTTGACGTGGTTAATTTATTTTTGCCAATCATCACTGGTAATTCAATCAATAGTTTCCAGTATTACATTCTCGATTTGGCTTTCTAATTGTTGAACATTATTGTCAGCCACTCTACGCTAATCAAGTGCCAGATTATATTCAATTGAATTTAAATCATAGTCGTAAAGCCATGGCTTTGAAATTTCAGCTTGAAGCTTAGAAACTATATTTTAAACTCATGAGTTTAAAATATAGTTTTTAGGCAGTTTGTGCATTTTTATTAACTCGCAGAGTTCCGCATGTCGTATTACTGCTAAATTTATGATTTCAAAAAAACAAAATTAATTTTCTTTGCAAGCTGTACTTTTTTGACAGATCGCGGTCATTGATGTTCCTATTCTTATTTGAAACGCTTTGTACAGTATTGTAAGTTCAGTATGGCAGAAGAAACATGAAATTAGAATGAATGCCGTAGAGATGAGATTTCAAAAGTTAATGAGAAATAGTGTGATAAGGATGAGTTATGGAATGAAAGAAGATTTAGTAACAAAGGTTTTAGAAAGGTATGTTAAGATGATTTGGGCATGAAGTGTGGATAAACGAACAGAGATTGACAAAACAATTATACTTGGCGAGTATGGATAGAAGAGTCGCAAGAGGCTGACGTCAGCGAACGCATTACATTCAAAAATTGACTATACGACAGCTCAGCGCGTTTGTGAATCATCATGCTGATTTCATGCAGAGATGCACCTGCACGCGTGGCTCCATCACAATGCATCCGCCTTAGTAACAAAGTAGCATTCATATTTTATGTTATTTTTCTATTGTATCAGCTTAGTCTAAGTATGTAAATGACGTCAATTATACTATAAATACATACTCTCGTCATTCGTCGGTTATAAGTAGTTTTAGCATTGCAATGTCTTGAGTATGACCCGTGGCCACATTAGACAAAGAAGGATTTGCAAATATTTTGAATTAAAAAATATATAATTTATAGAGATGATTTCTCCGCTCGCAAGACAAGTGAGTTTGTGTTTAATATTAATATTATATTCTTGTGTTTCGATGAAGTTTCTAAGTATAATCTGTGGAGAACGCTTTCGTTTAATAGTGGATGTGCCTAAGTTGATGATGATATGAGTAATTCATCTACTAAACAATGACGAGGTATGTGGTCTAGCTGTAGGGCTCTTTAGTCAACTGATCCCGCTCGTACTGAACCCGCAGAATCAGTTGACCAAATGTATATTTCGAATTAGTGAACTGATCCCCAGTGCGAAAGATTTACGCATACCTACTTGTATCAGCTGATATAATTTTTGCAGTCAAACAATTGTAACCTAGTGATTGTAAACGCGTCTGCTAGGCTAGAGGTCCAAGTAAAAATTTCTGTCATGTTACTATCATTAAAAAAGCCGTTGTTTCTAGTTTTTGGTAGCGGGATCAACGCACTTAGCAGCTCTGTCAGCCGGAGGAATGATCGCGTACCCCAGTGTGTTGCTGCAACAGTTGAATTCAAACGATACCATCATACACCTCGACCTACACAAGGGATCATGGATTGGTAGGTTAACATACGATAAGTTATGTTTACTTCTGTAAATATATCAAGGCTCTTAAAATATTTTGATATCCGAAGTTTCTTAAATGACAAAATTCAAAAAAAAACGCAGCAACAAACTCAGATATCTGAGTCTCTTTAATTTCAATGAGGGTTTTCTGAAATGTTCTACTTGATTTACAGATGCTTTACAGTTTCAAATTATAATAATTTTACTCAAAATTTTTAAACGGTAATAATTTTAAAATGCATAGGGGCTTTCAAAAGTTCTTTATGTAATACAATATTAGTGCACTTAGATTTAATTCAGTACCTAATTAGAACTAAAGCAGAAATGGGCGGGCCACATCTGCCACATTTCAGAAGATCAATGGGCCAAACTAACGATTCAATAGGTCTCACTTCCTGGTAAAAGTCAACGCAGTAGGCCCAGACAGAGATGGCAGGATGAGCTGGCCTCATTCTAAAAACACTGGTCTTTAACAGCATCAAACAGAGAGAAATAGAAGAAGAGTGGGGAGGCCTTTGCTCTTTAATGGGATATAACAGGCTTTTAATTATAATAATAATTAGAACTAGCCAACCAGTAAATTGTACAATTATACTCCGACACGGTGTGTACAAATATTGTCTTTATTCCAGGATCCGTTCACGGTATAGCTGGCATACCAAGCATCCTGATGCCACTATTCATGCAGTATAGAGGCCGCAAATCAGCCTTCATATTAAGCTGTACTTTTTTATTGATTGGATGGGCGTTGATATGCGCAGCTCAAGATATCACAACTTTATTGATCGGGGAGTCTTTCCATGGGGTTGGTGGCAACAGCCTTTTGTCTGTCAGCCTTCTAAGCGTCGCTGAAATAGTTCAACCTAAACATCGAAAGACTTGCGTCGTTCTTTACGGTACTGTTCAATCATTTGGAATTTCCATAGTAGGAATTTTAGGACAGTATCTGCACTGGAAAACCGTTGGTTTGATCATGAGCATTCCAGTTTTGTTAGCGCTACCTATTGGTTGTACCTGGCCAGAGTCACCTTCGTGGCTCGCGTGGAAAGGAAGGTTAGAAGAGTGTCAAAAAACTTTTGAGCGCTTAAGAGGAACTGATGAACAATCCCAGAAAGAACTGAAAGCTATGATTGATTCTCAGCAGGAATCGGCCCAACTACCTAAAATGCAGTGGCTGAAAACTTTTCGAAACACGTTGACGAGAAGAGACTTTTATATGCCAACATTTCATACTATGGTATTATTAAACGTATTGTATTGGAGTGGTGGAATGCCTTTGATAATATATTCGAGCGATATGTTTATCAAGGCATCTGGAAAACTAAACGAACCAGTAAAACTATTCATGGACATAACTCTGTTTGTTGGTTATTGCACGGAATCGCTTATAGTGCGTTATTGTAGTGCTAAAAAGCTCATGTTGTTCTGTATGTTTGGATTGGGTATTTTTATGTTATCAGCTTCAGCTATAACCTATATGCAGTCCATAGGAACGTTGCCAAAAGATTCTGATCTAGCAGTGTATTGTTTAGCAGCATCTTTTGTTTTTATGAGTTCAGGAAGCACTGCTTTAGGATTTTGTTTATCAAGTGAAATAATGCCAGTGAAACACAGAGGCATAGGAGGGAGCTTGTTCGTGATTTTCACTTGTATATTCCATTCTTCTTCATTAAAAGCGTATCCATATTTATGTTTATATGTCAATATTTGGGGAGTGTTTCTAATATACGGTCTTTATACATTTGTTTCCATTTTTATCATTGGGAAGTATGTACCAGAAACAAGAAATAAGACATTACAAGAAATAGAAAATTATTACAATAGCATTGAAAATATCAAGAAGGTGAAAGATAAAGATGACGTTGATGTACCTTTTATTTAGACTGAAATAAATTAGCTTTTCTCTCTTATCTTGTTTTTATTGTCTTTGATCGTATTTGTGGAAGACTTCAGTGGATTATATAAGTTTGACAGACATGTATATGATAACGTAGACTCTTATTAATATATTCTGAAAAAAAAACCGACCGGTGTAAACAATACCTGCTAACAAAAAACTCAGCTTTATATGTATAATCTAGCCAATTTTAAATACAGTCGAGATTTTTGTTTCATTCCACTTGAGTCCATGGCAACAATAATTACCAAAATAATGTTTATAGTTCGTTCTCTGAATTGTTTAAAACTTGAGGAAAATTAACTAAAATGTATTTTTCGAGGTCATTCTAACTAACGACGTCATCGATGTTAGACTATTGAGACGTAGACGCTTCAGAGTTTTTTTGCGTGGTTGAACTGTCAAGTGTATATTATGTTATTTTAGTTCAAACTTTTTGTTTATTACTTAATAAAAGAAAGCTAGTTATTAGCTTTTATTGCAAGAACATTATGGGTTGATACCCATAATGTTCTTGCAATAAAAAAATATATTATAACAAGAATATTATGGGTTGATACCCATAATATTCTTGTTATAATATATTTTTTAGTTAACCCTCTAATTAATTTCTCGTGAACGCCATTTTGAATTATTATATATGCCACCCGTAATTGAGAGAAATTTATTGACACCTCTTTATATTTTCCCTAGATTTACTGACGTTCAGACATTTAAAATGTATATCAGTTATTATTCGGACATTACCCAAGTAGCTTGGGTGATTCAAAGTTAACCCGGGTAAACTTAGGTTTACTTAATCTTCTAGCATTACCCGTAACATAATTATATATCTTGGCAATAAATTTTATCACGGCACTAAATTCGAAATTCAATGTATGGTACAGACATCGCTGTCATTGTGGCGAGTCAGTCGATAGCCTCGGACATCATGGCCAGTCGTACTTCAGGAGTGCAGGCCGCATAGCGCGAATGCTATGCTAGGGCTTCAGGTTTTTAAATTGTATGTTAAGAAGAATGTTATTATGTAATACTCAATCTATTGTCTGTTTCTGTGCCTGTCAATTAAATAAATAAATAAATGCCAGCATTAACGACATTCTTCGTCGTGCTCTTACCACCGCCAGAGTAATATCTGTCTTAGAACCTACCGGCTTGGTACGAGACAATGGGAAGAGACAGATGGTATGTCACTTTAGCCCTGGAAGATTGGTAGGCTGCTGGTGTGGGATGCAACTTGTGTTGAAATCCTCCATCCCATCTTCCAAGCTCGGCTGGCTGTGCTAGCGATGCTACTGCTGCAGCAGAGACTCTCAAACGGTGCAAGTATAGTAACGTATCTGGTAACGGATCATACGGTCTGAGTACCCGTCTCCTTTTCAAGGAATTGTGGCGGAAACACTTGGACCACCGCCTTACATTTCAAGGAGACTGGTCGACTCTTCGCGTGACCCAGAGGGCTGGCTTGTTTCCAGCGGAACGTATAAGCATTGCCATTTAAGGTGGCAATGCAGCCAGAGTTCTGGGGACATTGCCGGACGACAGTGATACCGAGGAAATACTTTGACTTGAAGACTACTGCCTATTTTATAATGTGATTTTATAACGGGTCTCTCGGAGTGTATATAAGGAAGGGCACTTTCCCGCTTGTCGTTGTGAGAGTAACATTGAATCTCTGTCCAATCATTGCGTATTTATTATTATGTGTTTTAACCCTTGTGTACTCCTTGTGTACTCCTTGTGTACTCTTTGTATAAACTGTAAATGTTGTTTCTCTGTAAATTGTTGCTTTGGCCTACAGCCATATTTTAATCCTTTTAAAAAGTCACTCAACGTCTTTATTTCTAGGAGTATTTCAAAACATATAAACACAACCCATCATTGAATGTACCCACCGCTATACACATATGACAACTAATATTCTATAGAGGAAAGATTGGATTGTTTGTTTATTTGCATTGAATAGGCTCCGAAACTACTGGATTTTATTTTAATTTTTTTAAATTTTTGTGACCTATAATAGTTAGACATATGCTGTCGCGACGCTTTGTAGATAATGATGTGTTCTGCAAAGTCTTAGTGTTTCGTTCTTTCTATCATCAATAGTTTACGTAGCGCACGTAGCAGTGGGTAATATAGTGAACCGATTTTCAAAACTCTTTTACCAAAGAAAGCCACATTATTTGTGAGTGTCATAGGCTATATTTATGTATATACACTTTGCACCTGTGTGAAGCCGGGGCGGGCCAGTAGTCGTGTTATAATTTTCCAGTATAATCTGATCTCTCATTGTACAGATAGCCTTTAGAATGCGATCTCACCTTATACTGAACATTATATCTTGGTATATACCCATATGTACTACATAATTTACTCCCAACAGAGTTAAACTTTACCCCACAACTTTAAACAGTTGTTAAACTAAATTGTACACGTTAACCTGCTTTAGAAACTTTTGCACGACTCACGTTTACTTAGCATAGTTTTTTATATGTACAGTTGTTTGTTTTGAAAGGGAAACGTTGTTTTACAATATTGCCTTAAAATTTTAATAACATTTTCTTTTTCTGATAAAGCCTTAGAATAGCTTTTTTTGGGAAGGGCCTAATACCTAAGTAACAACTACGCTGATCAACCGTTCTGCTAGCTTAACCTGTGCTAGCCACCGTCAGTCTGTGGATAGGTGACTATTCTTCACACACGTCGAGACTTCTTCGTGCCTCGGAGAGCATTTAAACCCGTCGATCCTAGTTGTCATACGAATACCTATGACAATCGTTAGTGGTAGTCCGTAGCAAAAAATAATTTAAATTGATTTGATTTGTCCAGAATTGTGTAATAATGTGTTAATAATGTCCATAATTATTTTTTTATGTTTATACTATTGATATAATGTTTTTTCTTTCTTTTGAATTAGCCATTTGTGATCCTGTTTTTAATTTAATTTAATTTGTGTGTTAATTGTTTAAATATTTAGATAATCTTTTTAATTTGCATGATGTGATCTCCTTTAATTGAGAGATCCAAAACTGTCAAATTTTCCCAATCGAATATGAACGTTATCGCTTTGTGCTAAAGTTGAAAATCAATCAAAGAAATTTGACAGAATGTGGTAGCTTGATGTGCTAGCGTCTGTACACAAGGCGTAGAACATAAATATCGTTTGTAAAGTCAGTATATAAGGTGTAACTTTTATTGGAGATCCAGATAAAATAAATAAATAAAAAAAATCCTGATATCCAGTCTATCCTAGATAGACAGATATTAATATTACCCAGAAATTGAGTTGCTTAAGTCTGATGACAGTCGCTTCGTGTAAAATACCGACATACAGCCGTATCTGGGTAGACTGGAAACCAACCCCAACGTAGTTTGGAAAAGGTTCGGAGAATGATGAACCTTACAGCTCCAGGGATACAGGCATGATGGTTTGTTTATGTTATGTAATGGGCCTACCACACACACAAGCTTCACCACAGTTTTGCCTGCTCAAGCCGGTTTGTACACGAAACACCGTGCGTTTGGTTGGAAAAACTGTATCAGATTTACCACGGGATTTCGTGTAGTCGAAAAAAAGAGTTAAAGGCAGCTAATTAAACGTCGTGTTTTTTTAAAGATTGTGTAATTATGTATCACGCTGTATGTGTCAAAACGCAGGTATTGTAAACTGCTACACATCAAACCTTTGACGGGTAATTATTGCACTTCAAGTTCAACATCAAAACATACTTTTATAACCAGATTCTTTACATTCCTAGGCCCATTTTTGTACTATAAGATAAATAAAGAACTATATATTTATAACTTAAATTATTTTAGCTGTAAAAAATGACTAAGTCAATATTTACAAAGCATCTGGTAACGTTCCCACAAGACTGGCCGCATTGCCACGTTGAATGGCAATGCTAATTCGTTGACCCAAGAATAAACCAGCCCTCTGGTCGCGCTAAGCGTCGATAAGTTCTTTGGTGATTTCTTTAAAAAGGAGTCGCGCACTCGGGCCCCACGACCCAAGCGTTTCGACCCCAAACGGCTCAAAATTATAGCTCCCGTTGAGGTTACTATATTTGCGCCGCTTTAGGGTCTCCGCGGCCGCAGCAGCAGTCCCGGCACAGCCAGCTGAGCTTGGAAGATGAGATGGAGCAAGGGTATCGACGCAAGTTGCATCCCACACCAAAGGCCTACCCAACTTCCAAGGCACTAATGACATACCGTCTGGTCTCTTCCCATCGTCACGTGCCAAACCATTTGGCTCTAATACGGCTGGCACACCGGCGGTGGCAAGAGCACGACGAATAATATCATTATAATTATTTAAATCACAATCTGTGTAAAGATTCAGATTTCGTTCGCTACCTGTATACCAAACTCTTTTATTGACTGCACAAAGCTTGCGCAGGCAAAACTGTGGTGCAGCTTGTGCGTGTGGTAGGCCCATAAATAAAGGTTCTCTATGACATTAATACACAAACCCGTGAAGTTCCTTGGTAATTAAAAACGTCCGACTTGATGCTTAAAAAAGTTACTGTTTATTAACTACGAAGCTAAGCAGTAAAACTGGTCTAGGTAGTTCGATTTTAAATCGGAATTGAATTCGCATTGGGGCGCCTCTCTGTATTCGGATGAGGCGCTTGCCGCTCATTCGATTTGTTGCTAGTACGAGATTTGAGTTTGTAAGACTCTGGAAGAGCTCAATGTGTGATCGGGAATAGATATGGCAATATATGGCGACTTCGAACTTACTCATAAAACCGTGATAATTTATATTATACTTACTGTACTCTTATAAGTAATCGTGATTGATTCTTGATATTACAGATAATTTGTCTGCGTGTTTCTTATGTATTATAAGTATATGTATTTACAAAAAAAAAGGATATAAGTATTATATCCATTGTCTAGTACCCATAATACAAGCTCTGCTTAGTTTGGAACTAGATGGTGCTGTGTAAAAATGTCCCAAAAATATTATAATTCGCGATTTTATAAGTATTCCTGGTAGATTCGCGATTTTATAAGTTATCAGTAGGTACAATCAACAAAAGAATTTGGTATACAGGTAGCGAACGAAATCTACATCTTTACACAGATTGTGATTTAAATAATTACCCGTCAAAGGGTTTGATGTGTAGCAGCTTACAATACCTGCGTTTTGACATATATTGCAAGATACATAATTACACAATCTTTAAAAAACACGATGTTTAATTAGCTGCCTGTATACTTAATTCTTTTGTCGACCGTACAAGGGTTCTAAGTATAATTGACTAAACTTGAAAGTTGACTTCAACTTTCGACGCTCAACGGGATTGTAAATCTATAATTATAATAGAAAAAATAATTTACCCCCAAAATTGGATAAATGGACCGACGACCTAGTAAAGGTTGCTGGGAGTCGTTGGATGCAGGCGGAATATAACCGGTCCTTGTAGAAGTCTATGGGGGAGGCCTTTCTTTGGCAGTGGACTTCCTGTGGCTGATATGACGATGATGATGATGATGATGATGATCGGTCATAATTGTTTATTATGCTAAAAAGTGTTTTTAATAATTCTTAGATATATAAATTCTATACTTTAACAGCCTTTGTATAGAGCTTATAATTAATTTCTTTGATGACATTTATCTGACTAAAAATTTGGGTGAAAAATTGCCGCATCCAAAATTTTTGTAACTGAAGAGACGTGAACAAAATCCTCTCTCGGGAGAACTATTGAATAGTAGCGACTTCCAACTAGATATACGAATGAAAGTGAACTTAGGAATAACTTTATTAATTAATAGTTGATATACGTACACCGCCTTTTTTTTTCGTCTTACAGCTGAAAGGTAACCATTATTTCAATATTATTTCTACTAGAAATGGGACCTAAATCTGAAATTTTGAAAAAACAAAAACGAGCAGTTTCTTTAAAAAAAGTTCAGGTTTCTCGAAAAAAGTGTAGGATGTAGCTCTTTTTTTTGCACTTCATGGTTGATCCCATACAAAAAATTGTTGATCATAATTACTAGTATATCTACAGTATAAAAGATAATAGGAAATATAGAAGGAAAGTGAGGAAGGGGTAGGCCAAAAATGAGCTACATAAATACAAATGAAAGAGAAACTGAAAGTCGCGACGTATAAGGAGGTCTAAGAGCTCTCAATAGAGAGCGGTGGAAGACGCTGCACTGACAAGAGCATAGCTCTTAAATAAAAGAAGCAGATATATTTATATATGTACAGAGGCCAGCAAATCAAGCTACCACAATCTGTCAAATTTCTTTGATAGATTTTCAACTTTAAGGCAAAACAATAAGGTTCATATTCAAATGGGAAAAATTAACAGTTTTGGATAGCTTGACCTGTGGCGTTTGTACATTTGCAACTGTGGAGCTAAAGTAATAACAGCATTGATCAATCTAAATCAAGATTAAACTGCGTTTGTTGCGATCAGTCTGTGAATGGCAGGGACCGAAACCGGTACGATCAATACCGATATTTTTTCGGTTACAACCTATATTGGAACGAAGTTCCTTATCGCGCGTTGTGAAAAGGGGCTAGACGGAAAAAATTCTTACGAAAAGTTGTCACGATACTTTTTGCTTGTCAACAATATTTGAATTTCGAATTATTGAGTGAATGACATGAATTTCGCGCGTTGTGAATTGTTGAGTGTATACAGGTTTTTTTTATTTTTAATTATTAAATTTTAATGAAAGGAACTTCGTTCCATCCGGGTGTCCCTTGACACCTCTCAAGTTTTTAATTATTAAATTTTAATGAAAGGAACTTCATTCCATCCGGGTGTCCCTTGACACCTCTCAATTTTTTTTGTTTTTACATGTGTTTTTAAAGGTTACCTTAATTCCTAAATTTCAATACAACTATTATCAATACCGGTAACCGAAATAGAAATTCCCTCTACCTTACATGTGCCGTCGGCATTAGTCAAAGGGCTCGCATCGCCTGTGTGCGTGTCGACGACCTGTGTTACCTACAGATTTATATTGAAATTTAAAATCTTTTTTTTTTCAACCAAGGTCATTTTCAGGTAACCGGTATTACAAGGGTAACCTAAATAGAGATAACATGTTTTAGCAGATAGCGGTTACCTTTAGGCGTTCAGGTAACCTAAATTCTTCGATAACTGTACCGTAAAGGTTTTCGGTCCCTGGTGGACGTGTGACCATTCTTAACCCATCGATGCCCCTATAACTTAGAAAACAAACTCCTAGTGTACAGCAACTTTTTCATTATAAAAAAAAACACTATGGTTATAATATAAACATCAAAAGAATACTTTTACTCATTCCAGTAGTAACCCGCTTTGTCAAGTTTATTCCATTTACTCTAACGTTATTATTTCCACAACCCAACCACGTAAAAACAAACATTTTATTTTTAAAACACAATCAAAAGAAAACTCCTTTAATTTCATTCTGCACTAGTTTGTGGAAACCTATAGACGTGCAATGACGCATCCTTTAACAACATGTTTGTCTCTTTCTAACACAGTGACGATTGCGCGAGTGAGCGAGACGGAGTGCGTTCATAATCTGTCAACAAGTACACGCTAATTGCACACTCGGGTTGTATCGTGGGGTGACAATAATTTTGGTACAAAGAGGACAGTCTACTTTTTTCTGACTATTTTTAGTGCCAGTGTTATAAACCTGGTCTGCATGGAATAAAAAGATAAATGAAGGCATCAGCTTTGCCAAAGACAGAATATCCGAATCAAGTTTGTTAATAGCCTTAATGAATAACACAATAACTACAAATCAGATATTTCAGTAAAAAGAACTGTAAGTAGTTGTTCTTTTTTCCTTTATATAATATTCTAGAGCATTACAATTTGTTATCAATATTTACCAAATTAAATAAAACAATTTTTTGGACAATTCTTAAAATTTAACGTAGGTTCTACCTTTCCCTGTGGAAAATTTTGAAATATAACATTACATAGTGACTCGTATTGAGACTCTTTCGATTCTCGCCGGATAGTAAGTGTCATCCCCAGAAAATGGACGCTATTAACACCAGGAATATTACTCTCACGTTATCTCTTTGCTATTCAGTACCTAATGTGTATAGTGTCTCAATCTAATAATATAAATTATCCTTCATTTATACATAATTCCCAAAATAATGAAAAGTATCGTTCCCTTTACTTTCTGCCACAGAGAGCACGTGAAGCCATCGGCCTCAGTTGTCAAACACGTAAGACATATCTTTTTGTATTTTTTTTGTGGCATTTTCTATTAAAAATTCGAATGACGTCACCATAAAGACGTAAATTCTGAATGTGAAGGCAAAATTCGTCATGGCAGGTGGGACTCGCGGTGGCTTAGCGGTCATAGCGTCTGGTGTACCTAACAAGAAGACGCAGGTTCGAATCCTGCCCGCGGTCGAATTTTTCCTTTTCTAAATAACGTAAGACATAATTTTTAGTGGTGATCAAAAGTTCAAAAATCCTGACAAATCGTTTGTCCTCAAGATATTAATTCATTCTCATAATATGACGCCTGTATTCCCCGAAGGGTTAAGCACAGATATACTAATTTACAACCTCAGTATGTGGCAAGTCTATTGCCATTAACCGGGCACAAATTCGAACTTCCAGCTGCTACTAGGAATTTCATAGAAAAATCCAGTAACACTACTCAACCTAGGAATCAAACCCAGGATATTGATGATGCTGTAATATAAATGGATATAATATTGAAATAATTTTTTTTATTAAATATTGAATATTCTGCCGCATCTGGTTAGACTGAAAGCCGACCCGATCATATTTGGGAAAACCCTAGGGGAATGATGAATGATATTGTCCCTCCTTTTCCTACAACATGGCCACCGTACCCAGGCAGTATGAATGCACCTCGTTAATTAGACGGTTTATTAGAGATTCAAGTGTCGTACCCGTTGCTACAAATACACAAGATGAGGTTTTATGTCTATCTTTTTATGTAGAAACCTCTATACTGTATTTACGGTATATTCTTTGAGCTTTTATTGTTATAAAAAAAAACATTGTGCACGCCCACTATGCGTGAGATTTTATTTTTTAAAAGCTCTATTTGCTCGCTTTATGGATATGTTTGGAAGTAAATTTAACTTTAATAATAATAATAGAAAGAAAGACCGCTGTATTGAAGTGGGATTGGGCGGGTTATGTATCCCAGATGCATCCGGAAAGATGGGCCAACATCATAACCCAATGGTTGGAGACGACCGTCGACGCCGAGGAAGGCCCAGAAAATGCTGGCAGGATGATTTGGATGCTTTCCGGACAGACTGGCCTGAGATAGCACGTTTGGGAGACCTAGCACAGGGAGACTTTTTTCTCAGCAGTCAGATTTTGGTGTAGAAAAAAATATACACCAAACATTTTTACAGTTACAAGATCTGTAAACACACAATAATGAAATATATTTAACAATATATTTTTGCTTGGTCTCCTGGCTCCTAAACTACGTTAATAACCTGGGATTCAGCGATGCCTTATATTTAATTGGGTTTTTTAAATTTGCTTTATTGCAATATTCGCGTAAGTGTCAGAAACCAATATCGCTATGCTTATTTGGGTGTATCTCACAAATAGTCATAATGTAATTTGAACTCTATGTCAATTAAATAGGGTTCTTCTCTTTTTTCTCGTTCTTCTTGAGATATACTTATTGGAACGAAGTTCCTTATCGCGCGTTGTGAAAGGGGGCTAGACGGAAAAAAATCTTACGAAAAGTTGTCACGACACTTTTTTACACAGTAAGTAAAAACTTGAGAGGTGTCAAGGGACACCCGGATGGAACGAAGTTCCTTTCATTAAAATTTAATAATAAAAAATAAAAAAACCTGTATACACTCAACAATTCACAACGCGCGAAATTCAAATATTGTTGACAAGCATTCAAATATTATTGTGTGACACTCTCAAGTTTTTACTTACTGTGTTAAGTAATAGCCGCGTAATTACAATGGGTCTGTGATTTTATACATATTTACTGCAATATAAAAAATCTAAGAGGCAATTTTAAATTATTCGGCATTCGAAAGCTTTACCGAATACTCAGCTAAAGTGTTGAGTAATCGTTATAATGAAGCGCACATATTTCACAGAGATTTTAAAATCAGTTTGGCTTTAAAATCTAAATAACCTACCTTAATATTCGTATTCATTGAGTATTTTATCGAAAATTCGGCCAAAAACTTATATTAAGTTAAACCTACTGGGTTCCGATAGATAGACCGATAGATCGGCCGAATACTTTCGGCATCTAGTAAAATCGCTACAATTCCAACACTACATCGAAAACTTTACCAAAACCTAGACAGTACCCTCCCGAACTGAAGTATCGATGTAGCAGTTCACCAAGTGCAGCAACTAATAACAAAACTTGTGTTGAACGCCGTACCCGTCCGTAATTTCTTGAGATTCGGTGGAGCTGATGCAAAGTTATATTGACTACCAAAGTTAGTATTAATTTGATGGAGATTTCAATGAACGAGTTTGTTTTGTTTTAGCATTTTGATTAACTAAAGATTAATTCTTGGAAAAAGAGAAAACTGGTTCTATGTTTCTTTTGAATGTAAACTGTATATTCTTAGCATAAAAAACATAATATACTATCACGCCTATATTGCCCGAAGGGTTAGCCAGAAGTGTACCAATGTACACCCCCAGTTCGCCGGTATGTATAAGTCCCATGTAATAGGGGGCTAGCCTATTGCCATAAACTGGGCACAATACCAAAGAGCCAGTCCGAGCTGCTATTGAGAATTTCATAGAATAATCCAATTTTATTTTATAACCCATGTTATTTCTTTCACTTTCACTAGGCTATCAATGCTTTTGAAAGAAGCACCTACCTAATAATATGACCAAAAATAAAATAAAAAAAACTTGAGAGGTGTCAAGGGACACCCGGATGGAACGAAGTTCCTTTCATTAAAATTTAATAATTAAAAATAAAAAAACCTGTATACACTCAACAATTCACAACGCGCGAAATTCAAATATTGTCATTCACTCAATAATATTTGAATGCTTGTCAACAATATTTGAATTTCGAAAAATGTGTCGTGACAACTTTTTCGTAAGAATTTTTTCCGTCTAGCCCCCTTTCACAACGCGCGATAAGGAACTTCGTTCCAATAAAATTATGAATCCCGACGTTTCGGGCACTTTACAACATACCCAAAACAAATAAATTATACTTCCATCCATCCTCACAAATTTTTCTCCTTTCTCAATTATACTTTCACATTTATAATATTAGTAGGAAGTAGGAAAGGATTAAACCGCAACGTTATTAAACTACTTGCTCAACCTCCTTGCTCATACAGAAACACCGCATATACTTTGTAAGCAAAGTGAATCAGTATAAGTGAAGGGAATACAGTAGGATTCCAACGTGATGACAGTAAAAAGAGTTATAAAATAAAACGCGGGACTATTCAATCCAGATAAAAGGTTTCGGATCCAGATGTCTGCAAACATTACTAGTTGGTACTGTGTTGGAAACTTTTAGGGGTTTATGCTAAGTAAATAGATTTTGGCTTTGAAAAGTAGATTTCATATCATCACATCTGTATTCAAGTATTAGGCAGTAGTGAACTACACCGGTTCATCACAAGTTGTGACGTATTGAGTATGAATAAAGAAGGATAGTTGTGGACACCGGACGCACAAGGGGGGGATGACAGTCTAGCTGTCAACCAGACTAAGCGGACGTGCGCCTCCAACTATACAGTTAACTATACTGGTTTTTTAATTATTTAATATCTTCCTATTATGTGACCGTTGGACGTCACAACTGGCCATGAAATAAGAAGTAATACAGCTTTGAGCTGTGTTGTGTTCCTAACGGTGCAGAAGTTGCCAGTGCTCCACGAGGAAACGTTGTGTCAGCAGTGGAGGGACTTTGACCCTTATACTGCCAACCCAACGATTCCTCTTTCGTTTCACAGGGTCGACAACGCACAAAATTAAATGATACCCCTGGTATTGCAAGCGTCTACAAGCTACGGTAACCGCTTACCATCAGGTGGGCAACTGGAATACTGGCAACCTTGTTCACCGAAAGAACACAACATACCTCAAAGCAGTGTTATTTCACTTCGATTTTCTGCAAGGCGGTGTACTTTCCCAGTCAGGTAGCTCCAATTTCAGTGGAATTACTCCTACCTATACCCTACTTTTCTTAAAACCTGAGTTCTTATTCTCAATAATTGTTGTAGCATTAATTATCTGTTCTCATATTTTTATGTCACTAATGACAAAACTGAGCGCACCACCTATTTTTATTCAAGATCTTCAAATGTAAAATACCTATGTTTAACAAATAAATGAAAATTCTTATTCAATTCTATCGATCACTCTAAATTCTGAACTTGCAAGTAAGTGTTTAACACGCGTCGCCTCTCACCCAAAACCGATGCTAATTAGTTTATCTCACGAGAATTAAGCGACCTGATTAGTGAAACTCGGTTCCAGGTCAACATGGAGAAGTACAGCTTGTTAATCCCAATCATTCCAAACCGTTGCGTAATGTACTGTGGTAGTAAATAATTTCTAAATAAGGTCTCCTCTCATATCGAGAAAGATAAGGCTATTGTCCAACACGCTGGCCTAGAGCGGGTTGGCAGGCTAAACACACCGTCGAGAAAAATCTCTAAGGCATCCAGGTCCTCACGATGTTTTCCTTCACCGTTTAAGCCAGTGACAATTAATTACCATTATTTATATAGTGGAAATAACACATAATCTTAAATCAATAGCTGTTTGTTAGTGTCGCTAAATCTCAAAAACGGTTTGACCAATTTTGATGTTATTTTTTGTGTGTATTTGATTAAGTTCCTTGATGGTCTAGGTACACAATTGGACCTGGTAGGTGGCACTGCAATCGGATTGCAGGACAGAGTCTGCCTGTCCAGCTAGTAATATATAAGTATATAGCAGTATAGCAGTAAGTTTTAAGAGAGGTAGGGTATAGTGGTAGTAATTCCACTCAAATTGCTACGCGATTGGGGAAATACCTCCGCCTTGCAGAAAATCGAAGTGAAATAACATAGCTTTGAGCTGTGTTGTTTCTACCAGTGCTCCACGAGGAAATTGTGTTGACAATGAGGAGACTTTGACCCTTATACTGCCAATCCAACTATTCCTCTGTCGTACAAAACGTTTTATTTTTATTTGCAGTTAAATACTAGCCTTATATAGTAGGAAGTAGGATAGGATATCATTATTATTTATTGCACCCGTGCGAAATCGAGACAACCTGTCTCGATTTCGCACGGGTTAGACATAGTTGACAATAAAAGACTTGATATTGAAGTCTCATGCCACTGTTTTAAATTTTATTTTTCATTCTGTGCATAATTTAACCAGATCTCCCGGCTTCATTGTAAGTCAGTTCTGCTTACAGTATACACTGTAATATCCGTTTATCAATCAATTTACATATTGGAGCATTGGCATTAATATTGAACGACATCGAATATGTAATGCGATGGTGTCATGGCGGAAAATACATCACGTTTATGCAGGTAAGTTCGATCCCATCAAAACGGTTGTTTTTATAGAAAAAGATGGCAAATCAACGGGTCTCGTGGCTAAGCTGATCAACTGAACTACGCTAGGCGTGTTCAACTTGTGGATGGGTAACAATTCTTAACCGTGCCGTCTGTCGGGGCTGGTCAGCTCTTACCGTCAATGACAATCCTTATTATTATTATTTTTTCTGTTTATTATACTGGATTAATTTAATAGTACACATCAAATTGCATTGTTCACATGAACTATTCAGATTTAGATTGTAAACCAAGATGAACACTGTACTCATGTTTTTTTTAAAGAGTGTCTATGGAGTTTCTTGCCGGTTCTTCTCCATAAGATCCACTTTTTGGAACCGTGCAACTAGTTTTGACTTTTCAAAAGTGCAGTAATGGTCTAATTGAGTTTGTGTCACGGTAAATGTACTACAATGGTAGATGTGAGAGGTATAAGGCGAATAATTGTCATACAAACTTCAATAAACAGTCGTTAGTGGTACTCAGAAGCCCAAAAAGCCTGACTATCCTTAGGATATTGGTACTGTAGGATATGAGTAACTGTACTAGGAATGTTGAGGAGTATTTATTCAGTCTCTGGTGAATGCACGGGATTACGGTTTCCAACAGGAGTTACCTGTTGGCCTCCAAATTATACACGAACCCGGAAATATATAATATTCATAAAAATACCAGTGCTCTGTACACGGCACAACAGATAACTGGCGATCCCCACATCGCCTCGTTCCTTACATAACAACTATAGTTACATAGGTATATGTGTAACACGTCGGTATGTATATTTGTGTGTATGTAATATGCACCTACAGTACCTATTACCCATTTAATTGCGGATGTCTGATGGCAGTCGCTTCGTGTAAAATGCTGATATTCAGCCGCATCTTGTGAACTGGAAGCATAGTTGGGAAAACGCTCGGAGGTTGAAAAATACCGTAACAAGGGGTCTACTCCCTATGCACGAAGTCCGTAGTTTCGACCTTCGTTACGGGCGTTTCCTACTCCGTCTCACCTACGGATGGATGATTCGTTCGGAGCCCGAACTAAGAATGAATGACAACACAATTTGACAGTTGTCCCTACTCCCGATGTGTTTTTACCCGTTAGAAAAATTGAATTTGACACTTGTTTTATCGGACTCCGAAGTTTCGGAGAACTTTCGAACGGCTCGTAACTTCGTTGACGGAGATAGGGAGTAGACCCTCAGTATCGAATAAAACCACCGTAACATAACTACAGGCGGTTATATCTCGGTGAATTACGAAGGATCGTCATTAAGCGATGTCAATTACACCTATTATTCATGAGCTCAATCCAAACGAGACTTTGAGACGTGTGCTACACTAACTTTTCCACGTGTCCTGAGAAATATGAGGACACGTTTGGCACAGATTCTGAGCAATCGGCTTCTGCTACGGGTTTCGATCGTCGCACGGAAAAAATATTTGTATGATCTAAAGGTAATGTTCCAGATCTGAGAAATTGTGTATTTGTGAAAATTTGTGTTTGTGTAAAGGAGAAAATCCTAGTGTGGAGCAACGTTTTTGTAAAAAATCTTGTTCTCTTCAACTATCTGTTTTTCTTTTCGCCCGTAACCCAAATTTCTATTTTCCTAGGATTTTTTTTTTTTCCAAATTTTTATGAGAACAACTTTAAGGTAGGTATACCACCATAATATTTTGGTCAGAAAAATTCACAATAATACCATCCAAACAAACATAACACTACAGAAAAAAAACTATACTCTCAATAAATTTATAAAGTAAAAATAAAATAAAATTAATTAAGCCACGAACCAACTATGGCACGAAAACTATTATATTTGAGGAAGCACAGCTAATATAAGGAAATAAAATTCTTTAATCCGAATATTACATATCCAATTGAATTATCCAAAAGAATAATCGAAATCGGACTACTCTGTAAAAAGTTACCTATACTTACCTATACCTAATATAGGTACGCGTCGACTTGAGAACCGTTTTTTTTGGTCGGTCAAAAACACTGATCTATATTCAGCCAATTCCAAAAGGTTCGGACGATGAAGGCATTTGCCATGAGTTATATCCAATGGTTCAAAACAATCCTCAAACTCTACCCTCCCTAAAATTGTGTTGACAACAACAGTTCCCCGAATTCCCCCTACTTGTATATAAATACAATCTGAGCCCATAATAAGGACAGGACGAATAATCCCCAAAAAGTAGGGACTGTTAAAGAATTTTAATTTTCCCGAATTAATTCTTATTCATTTTTCAACGAGGACTCGGCAACGGTAGAAGAAGGTTTAACGTGGAATGTGACAAGACAGGATAAGAAAAGTTCGCGAAGTTGTGTTGAGTGGGAAACTACTGGATATGGCGCGTCATACTTATTAGTGTAAGCCTGGATTTGCACGATCGCTTTTTTAATTAATTAGACACCTTATGTCCTAGGTTCGATTCCCAAATTTCAAATGGCAAATCCCCACTTTGCTCGGTCGTGCAGTGTTATTCTGCCAATTTCTTAGTAGCAGCTCGGAGTTTGGATTTGTGCCCGATTAATGGCAAGGGGCGCGCCCCATATTACATACTAAACATATCGGCGAACCGCAGGTTTACACCATGTGTTAGTATGTCATTAGGCATGTTAATGGTACTCGTATGTTTTGAGATAGGGTCTGGGTGTTTGTTTATGTGAAAATTTGTGTTTGAAAACGCACCCACGGTACAGAAGAAAATCCTAGGGTGAGACAATTTTTTTTAAAATTACGAATACAGAAAGCAGAAGTTAATGTAAAAACTTTACTGTCAATAAATTGATTAATAAAAAAACACGCCATATCCACGCAAACAAAATCTAAGTAAAATTATAACCGCTACAGAACTCCGCGCAGACGGATTACAGTTTCATTTTTATACAGAGATAGCTTCATTTAAATTTATGTAGCTTCGAGCGGCGGAGTTTTGAAACCGATCCCAGTTTCTATGTACTTTGTAATATTTCATTGATTGGTGTTTACTTTGTTTCGCTAGCAAAAGATTGACGACTTCTGCGGTAAAGTGGTTCGAGTGCTGATAAAGCCGTGGGTTTTTTTATATAATATTTTTGGGACATTTTACACAACACATCTATTCCCAAACTAAGCAGAGCTTGTACTATGGGTACTAGACAATGGACATAATACTTACATACTTTTTTTTTTGTAATTACTTTATTATAATACATAAGTAGGGTTCGACTCCCACATGACTTAAATATTTATATGATGAGTATGTTTGTGTTTGTCTGAGCATTTCTTATGTTTTATAAGTATATGCTAACAAAAAAAAAGTTTATAAGTATTATATATTATATAGGTGCGTAGTACTCGCAACCGGCGTGTATGTATGACAAGATGTATGAATGTGGTCGAAGCGAAAGAAGTATGCAAGAATCGTAGCAAGTGGCGTTCTTTAGTTTCTGCCTACCCCTATGGGAAAAAGGCGTGAGTGTATGTATGTATATTATATATCTCCTATAGCTCCCCTATAATCTGGTTGTCTTTAAATCTCGAGTGAATCGGTTTCTTCTAGGCAAGTGGGCTCCATTGTAGATCGCAGTGTCGCTTAATATCAGGCGAACAAGCGGTGAAGCGTAAGCCTATCATGAATAAAAAAAAAATCCATTATCTAGTACCCATAGCACAAGCTCTGCTTATACATACATTCCATCACGCCTGTATTCCCCGAAGGGTTAGGCAGAGGTGTACTAATGTACACCCTCATTTCGCCGGTATGTTTTAGGTCCCATGTAATAGGGGGCGAGCCTATTGAGATTAACCGGGCACAAATCCAGACTCCGAGCTGCTACTGAGAATTTCATAGAAAAACCCAATAACACAGCTCGACCTGGGGATCGAACCCTGGACCTCTAGCGTAGCAGTCGTGCTTAGGATCACTAGACTAAAGAGGCAGTCTCTGCTTACTTTGGGACTATATGGTGCTGTGTAAAAGTCACAAGTATTTGTTTATATTCTTCTTTTTATCGTGTAAATAGTGATTAAGGTTTTAAGGGAGACGTTTGAGCACGCCATCACATCCCAAGTCGAGTATTATAATTGGGTTTTTCCATGAAATTCCCATTACGAATTTGGCTTTGGATTTGGGCCCGGTTAATGCCAATAGGCCTGCTCTATACTACATATAATATAAACACATATATACAATGTACTATGCCTGACAACCAGTCTATCCTCAGGGTATCGAGTATTGCCATTGGGGAAAATTTGACAGTTTTGGATAGCTTGACCTGCTGGCGTGTACCTACTTAGGTGTCACTGTGTGTTGATTTCTGTACGAGTTCAAATAAATATTTCGTTTTTCTTTCTTTCTTTCTCTTTCTTTCTTCCTTTCTTTCTTTCGATGTTTCTGTAAGATTAGCCATAATATAATGTGTACTTTCTGAACATCAGTTGATTAAACGTAATGAAAATTAAAGGCTGGTGAGTCTTTAACACGTTACTGCATAACGTATCTAGTATCAATTGAAATCCAAAAAAAAAAGAAATTTTAGAGCGATCAATCGGATAAAGTTCTTGTTATTTCAACAAGAACTGTGTAGCAAGTCTTGTCCCAAAGTATTTGTTAAACAAATGAGGCTTGCTTAGGGCTGTCGCGCCTCAGAATTTTAATGGAGAGCTCAAATTTTGAGGACAAAAAATGGTTTTTAATTTATTTAAGATGGCCGTTATTATAATGATCTGCAATAGGTTTAGAGTGCTTTGGGAGTAGTCTTTTATTTTTTAAGAATTAAGCTTGGAGAAAATACAAAAAAAAACAGTTAAGTACATCTTTTTTTAGATTGGTGTCTGTGACATAAAAGTAAATAACATGTCCTGTACTGTGTGTGTTTAGGGCACATGGAATAAGGGCAAGCCTATTGCCATTTAACGGCTAAGACAATATATATCAAATATAATAAATTATTAAATGAGCCAAAAAAGCCGACTATGTATGTACGTTAAAAATAAATACTAATTACAGAACAAAAAAAAAATAAAACTTGAATGTTGAAAAATGAAGGTGGAGACATGAATAAGCTTGAAAACATAATCCTACTTAAGCAGTCGGATAAAAATAAATAAGAAACATTTCTTGAAGTTACTAGGCACCTGTATAGTTTACAAAGCACCTGTATAGTTTACAAAGCGGTTATAACTAGTAGGTAAGGCTCAAATAGCATCGAGAATTGAAACATACATTAAAAACATAATTGTATAATCATATCATGACTCTCCTAACATTGTACATTCCTGTTTAGAACTCTCACATAAAACATAATTAATCACGAACTACTTCAACGCCCATTATAACCTGTAAACCGTGCGATGCGCCCCGTGTATACACATTAATTCTCTTTAGGACAGCCCTGCATGTATTGTTTCGCATCCGCAACGCGAGGGGGAGCCACTTTTGAATTGTAAATGTGTTGCTGCAGCTTACGCTGTTGTTGCTGTTTAATTGTTTGTGATTGATGTTTTTGCTACTTAGTGCTCATCATCATTATATTTAAGAGAGGTAAGGCATAGTGGGAGTAATTCCACTCAAATTGGAGCTGCCGATCGCGGAAGTACCTCCACCTTGTAGAAAAAAATAACGCTGCTGCTGAATTGTGTTGTGTTCCTTACGGTGAGCAAGGTTACCAGTGCTCCACGAGGAAGCGTTGTGTTGGCAGTGGAGGGACTTTGACTCTTGTACTATATGACACTTGACAGATGGTAAGAATTAACTGATCTTCTTCAGCGGCTTGAAGTATGTTTTAATTGAAGCACGCTTCAAAATGTAGCCAATCTTGTCGGTGACTCCTCTAGCATATGGTAGTACGGCAGGTAAGCGCTCAACTATGGCACGTTTCACACGGTTTCTGTGACAAGGGCGCGGTATTGGGAGCTTGTTCTCGTGCAGGACTTGCTTGTTGTTGTTTGGAAAACAAGCTCCGAATACCGCGCCGTTGTAAAAAGTGCAGTAATAACAGTAAAAATGTAGGGTAGCTGTTAGTAATTATATCATCAAGACGGGCGTCTTCCAGGCGACCACCTCAATCTACCCGTGACCATGGACGCTGTAAAGGGTCCGAAACGTCGGGATTAATAACAAGATGGAGCCCGCATTTCCTAGCTGACGACCTCTGAGAAGAAACGCTGAAACAAACTCAGAAAATGATGCTCACTTTTAAAGTAACAATATTCAATGATCATGTTTTAGTTTTTTAATTATTGGCAATCCGATAAAATCCGTAAAAATTAGTTTTATTTCAATGTATAATATTCGCGTAAATGTTAGAAATCAATCCGTAAAAAGTAGTTTTATTTCAACATTATTGTGTTTCGTTTTGAAGGGCAATGTAGCCAGTGACATTACTGGGCATATGAGACTTAAAAACTGAGGTCTCAAGTGGCCCGTATGCTTGTTTATCTTCTTATCTCAGTACGAATCGAATACTGTGGACGCTACCCCATTGGAATATTGTTATAACTCCCAACAAATCAAACTCCAACCAAAACTAAAACATCGCTCGGATGAGCATGAAATAAATACCAACTAAAAAATACATTCCAAGGAGCCGTCTCATGAAAAAAAAAAGAAAATAACCACGCTTCGAAGTAGTCGGCGTGAGGGAATCTAGTTTAACGGACGAGTTGTCTGCGGTCTCAACTTTTTCTTCAGTTGCTACGCTTCTCACAGATCCTTGGTTGAAACATTTTATAATATAATTATACAGGGTTAATATTCAATCACCGGGCAAATTTACAGAGACTGTTTGGAATCGATAATATTTTCGATAATTGAAATAAATTATTTATTTTTTAAAATGTTTATTCCTGTCCATCTCTTAAAAACAGAACGCATGGATAGGTACGTAGATACGTAGGTACTTAACTACGTACTCAAGCGTGCCAAACGTCGTAGGTAGTTAGGTGAAGAGAACGGAGAACAATGGCATTATCCTTATTGCGTGTTTTAAATGAAATTAGACTTTTATCGGACATTTTTATATGCATTTCTTTAACATTATAGTTACTTAATTTGACAATAATGTTTAAAAGACACTTTGGGTTTGATCTTAACTTCTTAATTTTGGCTAGTCTTTGAAATGTAACCCTGTATATTTAAGATTCAGCGTCATCTACGTCTGTGTATGTATGTTTGTATGTATATGGTAACGACTGTTGAGGATACCTTGGACGGCTTTGAGAACCAACGATTCCATACGTGAAAAACTCAATGTCCGCATACGTCTTTCAATAACATGCCAACAACGCGTTCTTTAGTTTTTTGGCCATATTGCCCGTCATCCCCATTTTGGGCTTCTGACTACCGCTAACGAATGTCATAGGTGTTCGTATAACAAGCGTGACCGACGGCTTTCGATATGTTAGGAATGGCCAATGAATCATTTTTCTTCCTTTTCTTTCTTTATATTATACAACATAAATAATAGGCTATACCCGTAGGTACATGATAAATAACCCAATAAAAAACACCAACAAAATTTGCCCAGCACATAACGTCATTACACTTCAATCATCGAATACGGTACAACCCAAAACAAAATAATGAACAACTTCAACTCGATGCTAGCTGTAATCGTTTTCAATCGAGTCAGCGTCGCTAAATCGAATTATTCGCGTCCCGCCGCCGTCCGCAACTTTGCCTGTGCCTGATATTTTTTTTTACATTTATTCTCTGTATTCCTATTTAGAAAACATGATGAAGTAAGCGCGGGTATTTTAAATTTCAATTGTCTTATTGGCGGGGTTTCTTTTTAGGGTAGGGTTGCAATTAGAATTCTTTCACTAGTTCTTCAATAGGTACTGCATTTTCCATGTTGCTAATTTCTCTTTGGATTTGGAACTGGAAAATATATTTCATGATATCCGTTGAATTTCATAATGTTTGAAATCGATCTGTCTATTTGTTACGAAATAAATTACCAAAAAAATAAAAAATAACTAAAAAACAATTTCATATTTATTTCTGAAACGCCAAAAAGGCGCTCACAGCTTTAAAAACATTTTTACTAAACTCTTTTGGTCTCTCAAAAGCTGCAAAATGACCGCCGAAGTCATAATTCGTTGTGCCAACTAAATTGGGGTACTTCCAACGCAAAATGAAGTCAGGACTGTGGGCTATCTCGTTCTTGAAGCGAAGACCCCAGGTTGGTACTGATGTTGGGATCCTGAAAGGAAAAAGAAAGTGTCATCCGACTAGCCTTTTTCCGAGTGGAGTCGGCTTCTAGTGGACATATGCAGATATCAGTATATGACACCAAGTGACTGCCGTCAGTTCCATTTTTTATACTATACGCTGAAAAACAAGCATACGAGCACCTGATGGTAAGCGGTTACCGTAGCTTATAGACGCTTGCAACACCAGAGGCATTACTTGCGCGTTGAAGACCCTGTAAAATTAAAGACCATTCTTAACACATCAAGACCCCTCCCTGCCTCGGAGAACACGTAAAGCTGTCGGTCCCGGTTGTCATACGAACACCTATGATAATCGTTAGTGGTTGTCAGAAGCCCAAAATGCCTGACAACCAATCGATCCTCAGGGTATCGGTATTACCCAAAAATTGGGTTACGGAGGCAGTCTGATGGCAGTCGCTTCGTGTAAAATACTGATATTCAGCCGCATTTAGTTAGACTGAAAGCCCACCCCAATATTGTTTGGAAAAGGCTCGGAGAAAGATTGAAGAATACTTACCGAGCTAAAGTTCTTTCCGTTTCTCCATCATCAAAAGTCTCCTTGTATATTCTCAGGGATGTCGTAATACTTCCACTGATCCAGTACAGCATTATATTGTCCAGGAGTTGATCATAAGAGAAGTACTTATCGAGACCACCTTCTGGATCAAGCTTGTTGGCTGGGTCAGTGAATATCATGAATCTATCCAAAATGTAGCTAGCCAAACCAACGGGGGAATCTTGAAGAGCTATACCTGGAATCAAAATATTTGTTTTTTTTTATTTCATTATACATACCAGTGACCTGTGAATCTGGAATCTTTCAAATTTCTTTGATGGATTTTCAACTTTATTGCAAAGTAATTAGGTTCATTTTCAATTTATTGGGAAAATTTGACAGTTTTGGATAGGTTGACTTGCTGGCATTAGTACACCTAGCCTTAGCCTAGCCTAATCCTTCGGAGAATACGGGCCTGATGGTTCACGCCTGTATTCTCTATGGCTACACATAGACTTTTTTTTTTCTTTTACGTTTGCTTCCATATTCCGTACAACCGTTCATTCCTTATTTTACCCCCTTTCATTTTCACGAAAATTTCACCAAATTTCCAAAAATCGTTCCTTAATGACGAAAATCAAGTTTATATGCCCCAGCGGTTTAGGCTCTGCATTGATGAACGAGTCAGGACGTAAATAATGATAATTTGTATAGATAACAAGATATTCTTACCGATAGAATCTGGTTTAGTTCCGTGCAGATGCATATATCCAAACTCTTCCAAATAGTACTTCAATTTGTCAGCCAAAGGATACATCCTATCCTCTAGTCCATTAGCGACAAACGTTGGCCAAATACTTCCCAACAACCACGTCAACTGGGCGTATCTAGAAAAATTTACTGGCAAGTTTGTGTGAAAGCCGAGAACTTCTTCAGGGAATATAGTGGCCATGTGTGATCCAATATTGTGGCCAAAGTCACCGCCTTGGACGTAATAGTGTTTGTGGCCAAGTCTTTGCATCAGGTTCCTCATTATTACTGCTATTTGGTACGGAGATAATCCTGGACGAGATGCTGCCTGGAAACAATGTAAGAGCTTGTTGAATATTTTTTTAGACTAGTATTTTCACCGCCACAGTTCGAAGGTATGTTGTTTTAAGTCCTACGTAAAATATATTTTGTTTTGATTGCCCGTTGCCATTACCGGACACAAATTCAAACTCCAAATTACCATTGAGAATTGAACTCAGGATCTTATCATTGTCACCAGCCAGACCTGCACTGTCACAATGAGGGAGTTAATAAAAATACTGTTTTTAAAGATAAAATGAATAACGAATGAAAAATACGGATTTTGGTGATAAGTAATAATAATGTGTAAACATTGACGCATCATTCTTCCATTTCCAAAACTAAATCTAAAAAAAAACCTCAGACTAAAAGTAATTAAGAACAGAAAAAAGAACAACTGTACAATTTAACAAGTCCCTCTCACGAAAGAAGTCCCACGGAAGTGAGTGGAACTAATTTTGCAAACTCGGACAGCTTTTCATTATAATTATCAATTCCAATAAATTACTGAAACAATAAAACCAGATTCATTCTACAGCGATTAAATATTGATTTTTTGGAGTCTAAAACAATAGAGTTTAGCAAATAGCAATATTCCGTCGCATGACAGTGGCGCCGCGTCTGCGGGACTTCTTTCGTGAGACGGACTTTAGAGCATTTCTCTGTCTACGTTACAGCACCATCTCAGCACCACAGATGATTTTCCCAGTCTTATAAGCCAATAATTCCAATCAAATAATTAATCTATGCCTGATTAAGGAGGTTACACATACGAGGACTCCCAACCATCACAAAGACTTCTGAGTCAATCATTATAATGAAAAACTATGCTCAATAAAATAACCAAAAACAAAATAGATTGATTACCTGTGAGAAGCCAAATCCCGGTAAACTCGGTACAATGACCTCGAATACGAAGTTGTACCGTGGTCTTACTGTAGTCAATAATGGTATAGCTTCGTAAAACTCCCTGACGGACCCTGGCCAGCCGTGGAGAAGTAAGAGAGGAAGCACCTGAAGAATAACAAGGCATGAATAATTGTGTATAAATATCAGAACTATTTTATTTTTATTCGATAGGCCTACGCTTGACCACTAGTTCGCCTGATGTTAAGCGACACTGCGATCTACGGTGGAGCGCGCTTGCCTAGAAGAAACCGATTCACTCGAGATTTAAAGACACACAGATTATAGTTTTTGAGCTGATGGTTTTGAAATATAGTAGAAACAAAATTGTTAGGTTGATAATCTTGATTATGTAATTATCATTCCAGTTACTAATAACTGGAATTGGAACCGGAAAATTTATTTATTTATTTATTTAGAAAAATTTGTGCCTATATTCCTAGGATGATTAAGTGGTTTTAGTTACACGATTTTCCAACGTGTTAAAATACCTCAATGTTCGATTATGGACCTTCTTTCCTCACAAAGTCAAGATTCCTAATCTCACAATCACATTTTTTTATAAGCCTCATAAGCCTAAGATGCTTTCAAGCCATTGGGCACTGAGTCAAACTACGTCCAACTGAGAATTTCCCAAAAGATGTTATAACTTTGTCCGACCTGGAAATCGAAGCTATGATCTTACGTTCAGCAAGAAAAAACTCTTAAACATCTGATTCAGTATGTGTTTTAAATCTGTGATCCATAACAGCAGCTTAAAATTTTTTGCACCCCTCATTTTGCGTCAAGGGGACCAAACTTAGATAAAGTATGGCATTTGAAAGATGAACTCATATTCCTACTTGACTAATTTGACTTCCAAAGTTCTCTAAAGTTTTCAAGAGTTCACGGTCCATGGAAATGGCTACATCCAATCCACAAAAATTCTGTTTATTTCCGCTGATGTTTAAACGTATCGATGTACGTATTATTTAAACAATTTTATAATACCATAAATTATCAGAATAATTATTTACATATCGTTAGAGTAATATGAGAAATGAGGAAATGTTGATTCTTGAACATTTTAATGAAATTACTGGACAAATGAGACTTAAAAACTGACGTCGTTTTTTTATACCACTTAAGTGTCAAACAAGCATATGGTCCACCTGATGGTAAGCAGTTACCGTAGCCTATAGACGCTTGCAATATCAGGGGTATCACTTGCGCGTTGCCGACACTGTAAAACGAAAGAGGAGTTGGTAGTAGTTGTGTTGTATAAGGGTCAAAGTCCCCCAACTGCTGATATTTCCTCGTGGAGCACTGGTAACCTTGCTCACTGTAAGGAACACAACTCAGCTCATAGCAGTCTTATTTCACTTCGATTTTCTGCAAGGCCATTTTCTGTACCTCCCCAGTCGGGCAGCTCCAATTTGATGGGAATTACTCCCACTATGTCCTACCTCTCTTAAAGATTCCATCAAGTGTGACGTATACTTGTTTGCCATCTTAGAGTTATTAAAAAAGATTCCTTCACCTCCACTTACCATTACATTTTTATCTACTTGTGGTTTAACATGAATATAATGAATATCTAATCCTTGGATATTAGTTTTGTACTGTTCAAACTGGTTCAGAAACCTCTGTCTATCTCTAAAACTGTACTTGAAGATCCAATGAGAAAATATTTTGGCGAAGGAGTCTGAATGTATGCCGTACGTCCAGGCTGTGTCCTCGAAACTCTTCTTCTTGTTGCTTCGCCGGTACATTTCAAAGAGCCATCTCATTTCAGCTTCCATCTATAACAGGTTATACAAGAATTAAAATGGTACTAAAACATAGACAGAAGAATTCAAATTAAAATATGAGTTGATGACATATATTATAGTCGATATCTTTGGAATTCTATAGATTTTTCTAGACATAATATATGAGAATTACGCCTGTTATACATATTTCGATGAGCTTACAACAACAAAATCTAATATTATTTATTATGTATTTACAAAAAAAAAGTATATAAGTATTTATATCCATTGTCTAGTACCCATAGTACAAGCTTTGCTTAGTTTGGGACTAGATGGTGTTGTGTAAAATGTCCCAAAAATATTATTATTATTATATGAAAAAACGCTATAGAACAATTGAATAATGTCAGAGCTAATAAACAATACCAAAGTCTATGTTATAGACCGTGCCAAAGTGTGTTTTATAGATAATAACAAAGTCTATGTGATAGATAATGCCGAAGTTTATATTACAGATTATGCTAAAGTCTATGTTACAGGTAACACCAAAGTTTGTGTTATAGACAACGCCAAAGTCTATGTTAGAGTTAATGCCAAAGTTTATTTTATAGACAATGTCATATTTGGTCACCTGACAATGTTTATTGTAATATATGAATACTTAGATGTTAATTCAAGCAATGCAAGTACACGAGATGTGGAGATCCACAAGAGATGTGGTCTCCCGTTCACTACTGTGGCTTCAAACATTTAATTTGATCAGTTTGAGTGAGGAATGCGTAAGCGCGTGAAAAGTTTAACTGCCGTGCACCGGCCGCTCAGTACCATGGCTGCCGCCGCATTAAAAATTAATATGTTCATTAAACCATGGAAGCGA
Source organism: Acronicta alni (assembly GCA_964056405.1). NCBI lineage: Eukaryota > Metazoa > Arthropoda > Insecta > Lepidoptera > Noctuidae > Acronicta > Acronicta alni. The sequence continues at coordinate 3,168,753 of OZ043935.1, forward strand.
GTCGAGCGCGGCGCGGCGGCCGATATGTTATATATATATATATTATACCAAGATTATACCTATAACCTAATTATACATATGGTGCCACAATTGTTGTGTATATTTTTCTATTAATGTGTGGATTGTGTTTGTTTTAAATAAATGTTATTTTCTTTCTTTCTTCTTTCTTTCTTTCTTTACACCCAAACTCGAAATAAATATATTTTATGGATTACTCAAAATATTTATCTCTGGTGGGAATCCACGCAAATCCTCCTCCTCCTTTTATTAGTAAATATCTTTTAGTATTTTTTAGTATTTTCCATGCTAAGATTTTAAAGTTATTTAGCGATGGAAAAATTCGACCGCGGACAGGATTTGAACCTGCGTCTTCTGGTTAGGTACACCAGACGCTGTAATAGACAGACCTCCGAAACCCAATGGGCAATACCGATATCCTGAGGATAAACTGGTTGTCAGGCTTTTTGGGCTTTTGACTACTAACAATTGTTATAGGTGTTCGCATGACCGAAGCTAGAGCAGCTCAAATTACAGATCGGTTGATCAGCGCAGTTATAACTTAGCCATGAGGGCTCATGGCTCAGGCACAGGCACAGGAAAAGAAATTTATTTAAAAAAAATGTACTCACCGAATCTGAAAACACAATTCTATATGGTCTGATAGATGTATCTTGAGGTTCTGTAGAATTTGGTCCCCACCATCTGTTTAAATCTAGTTCAGGCATATCTGGTACTGTTGTCACATCTTCATAAAGATTGTATGCAAATATGGCTAATCCTATGAATGCTATTGATGAAATAAGTGATGCTAGCTGAAATTAGAAATATTTCAAATAAAAATACAAACAAATGAAATACCAGTGAAATTGTCTACTTACACTGGTTTGAAAAAAAGCAAGCATCTCCGTATACAAACTACGAGAACAAGAGAGGTAGGAAATAGTGCTGCACTACTGGGGAAGTACCTCAGCTTTGCAGAAAATGTGAAATAACACTGCTTTGAGCTGTGTTGTGTTCCTTACGGGAACCAAGGTTGCTAGTGCTCCGCGAGAAAACGTTGTGTTGGTAGTGGGGGGATACTGACCCTTATACTGCCAACACAAATATCCCTCTTCCATTTTACGGTAGCTTACTATCAGGTGGGCCATATGCTTGCTTGCCACCTTAGTGATATAAAAAGAAATAGACAGTGACATTCCTGGGCGTATCATCATCATCAATCCATATATTGTCCCACTCCTGGGCACGGGTCTCCTCTCAGATTGAGAGGGATTAGACTTCAGTCCACCATGCTGGCCTAGCGCGATTTGACAGACTTCACACTCCCTTGAGAAAAATCTCTAAAGGCAAGCAGGTCTTCACGATTTTTTCCTCCGTTTAAGCGAGTGACAATTAGTAATTAATACCCACATGAATTCGAAAAGTCAGAGGTGCGTGCCTTGGATTCGAACTAGAAACCTTAAGTATACCAATAGTCATATCAAATAGGCTATCACTGCTTCCAGTGAACAGTGGTATTTTGGATATATGAGACCTAACAACTGACAATTTTGCAACATAGCCACCACTGGTGTTGCAACTGTCTATAGACTTCGGTCACTGCTTCATCAAGCGGCCCCATAATTATACTTGTTTGTCATTTTGTCACAATATAAACAAAATTTCAGGCATTCCTTTCTATTACTCTAGAAAATTTATTTAAACTTACTCTAAACAGAAAATATAAAATAATGTAAGTACCATGTAGGTTATATAATTTAATAATACAAAAATGCACAGTTTTTAACTGTCTGGTGGCTTTGAGATTTTTTTATGAGGCTTACGCAAAATATTCCGCCAACCTGGTATCATCGTGTGACGGGTTGTTGAGCACCCTCTAATATGGTCGAGCTACACAATGACTGATACATGCGTACCGTCGGTTGGGACTGGTCTACTCAAAGCCACTGTGGCTTTTTCTTCAAAAGGCCATTTCAGATATTGCCCTACATTCGACACTGACATATTTGATATTATCCTATATCTGGACTTCAAAAGAGACCTCTGATTTTGTTTCGGTGTTTCTTCTCAGAAGTCGTCAGTTAGAAAATGCCGGCGTCATCTAGCATTAAAAATTCAAAACCTTCACTTATAAAAGTGTCTTTAAAAGATCTATTTACAGAAATAAATGTCATATCATCATTTCAAATGTGTGATATACAAATTACTTACATTTAAAACATTGCTACTTTCTTTAACTTTCTTGTCTTCCTTCTTTTTTTCTTTCTTAGCCATTTCACTTCTATCGCTAGTAACTACTTAAATTATACTAAACAATTTAGCTGGTTCACTTTATCTTTTCTCCTTATCGAATAAGTGATGTGTTATTACTTATCTGTTTGCATAACTTTTAATCTATTGATAGTGAATGTAAAACATTGATTAATTTCCAATTTTAAATGAGTTTGTGTTTTATTGGCCTAGAAATAAAGGAGATGTCTGTATTGCGATATTATGATAATCGTTCTATTTAAATAAGGCTTAGGAATATTGCTCTGTAGAGGATTTATTCATATTTTTTATACTACTAATTTCGCAAACTAGCATACGGCCCACCTGATGGTAAGCGGTTACAGTAGCGTATAGACGCTTGTAACATCAGGAGTATCACTTGCACGTTGCCGAGCTTGTAAAACGAAAGAGGAATAGTTGGTAGTCCCCCACTGCCAACACAAAGTTTCCTCGCGGAGCATATACAAATTCTTCTGTACCTACTTCAAAAATTGACAACATCTGTGGCTTCAATCCAGTCAACATTAGTTTAAAAGTAAGATATGTTCTCAACACACCCGGTTTTATATCGAGAGTGCAGTTTCTGGGTCATTCGCTTCATGTAGCGAAGTGCAGTGCCTTCAAAGGTGTAGGGACACCATGTTCCGTTGGATAACGGACGACGTTTCTTAAATTTTTAAAGTATTTTAGGTTAGAAGTGTTTGTGGAAGCAAGGGACGAAGAATTCATTCTCAAGCAGGATTGGAATCCTGGTCGTGGCGAATATCACGGATCCCGTGGCCATGACTATAGAACAGGTGAAGGCAAGTACGGAAGACAAGGTTTTAATCGGTACCGACGAGTCTGACATACTGTGCCGTCTCCCCAAAAAGATATTCCGTATTATAAGATAAGTAATATAAGATTTTCTCCAGTATCGTGGTTGAGCTTACAAACACAAGTTCTCACACACAAACAGTTATGTCGCTCCGCGAGGAAACGTGTTGGCAGTGGGCACTTAGACCCTTATGCTGGCAACCCAAATCGGTCCTCCGACTTAGAATACCGCCTAGTATTCTAAGTCGGAGGACTCGAGAATCGAATCCGAATCGAATCGAACCGACCGTAATAATCGAAGCGTCAGAGTATGTTAGACACGTACCGAGTAAAAACAGTACTTGCCTTGCCACGACAATAGTCACGACCACGGGCTTCGTGACATTTTGCCACGATCATGACAGGCCACTTCGTTGTTCCGCACTACAACGCGGTACGTACAGAGACTAGCACATCAAGCTACCACAATCTCTCAAATTTCTTTGATTGATTTTCTACTTTAACACTAAGTCATAAGGTTCATATTCAATTGGGAAAATCTGACAGTTTTGGATAGCTTGACCTGCTGACGACTGTACAACGGAGGCTCCGTTGTTCATACTGCAAACACAAGCACACACATCAAGGGGCGAGTTGAGCAAAGGCAAGCGGCCATTGTCTGGTCGAGCGGGGAGTCAGTCGCCCGTAGGCCAAAATTTTGGTCACCCAACTCGCGTTACGTGTTCTCTTACAAGTAATAACATGATGGTTTCACTTGATTGCTGTTTATACTCGTATTCTGTTAGCTTTATTACATAAACTTAAAGGGTACATACCAAATATGAGACCATTGTATTTTGTGCTCTATTACTAGCTTAAGAAGTTTTACATGAGTTTATTAATTGAACTGTCAAACGATTTTTATTAAGCTCGGTGTATTATACACCGTGTTTTTTTGTTGTTCTACAGCTGCAAGGATAATTATACTTCTACTCATCATGATCAACAATTTCTTGTATGGGATCAACCATGAAGTGCAAAAAAAAAACAACTACATCCTATATTTTGTTCAGAGACCTGATCTTTTTTCTAAGAAATCGCTCTCATATATTTCAAGATTTCAGACTTTGTCCCAAATCTAGTAGAAATAATATTGAAATAATGGTTTCCTTTCGACTGTAAGACGACTAACATATTCACAGCGTATAATATGTAGTATGTCTTACACACAAATTCTCGTATATACACATTGTTTATATATTTGTTATCGCAAAGTTTATATAGATGCTTGGATGATGGCTTAAAAAATAACCTTGTATATCTAACTCAGCGTGTAAATTTAAGAAGAATTTTAAACACGACGTCGTACCGTTTTGATATTCAGAATGTAGCGTTCACAAGAAGTGGGACACGAATATCGATGAGCTTGGGTTTTTGTCGTAACTCGACTATGAGAACTCCTTGATTTGGAACTGTGTTCAAATTTCCCTTTTTAATTTAAAAGTGTGATTTTATATTACACTGTTGCTGGGGGATTCATTCGCATCCCAATAGATTATTTAAAAAAAGAGCAGCCTATGTCCAAATTACAATTTATCTTTGTATGAAATTTAACCAAAATTAGTCCAGCGGATTAGGTGTCAAAGCGTAACAGACAGAAAGACACGGTTACTTTTTCATTTATATTATAATTATTATGTAGGGAAGTAGGGATTTTTGAAGCTCTGCTGTTCGTCTAGGTTGCTACCACCACGTTGTCAAATATTCTGTCGTTAAACACCAATGTTATTGTTAGTGTAGGGTACCAAACAAAAATTGTGAACCAAGATTAACATTTGCATAAAATCGAAGTAAAATAACTGCTTTGAGCTGTGTTGTGTTTCTTACGGTGAGCAAGGTTGCCAGTGCTCCACGAGGAAACGTTGTGTTGGCAGTGGGGGGGACTTTGACCCTTATACTGCCAACCCAACTATTCTTCTTTCAATACAGGGTCGGCAACGCGCAAGTGATACTCCTGGTGTTGCAAGCGTCTCCTGCCAACCCAACTACTCCTTTTTCGTTTTATATGGTCTGTAACGCGTAAGTGATACCACTGGTGTTGCAAGCGTCTATGAGGCTACGGTAACCGCTTTCCATAAGGCGGGCCGTATTATTGCTACCTTAGTGATATATAAAAAAAACAATTGACATATTCACATAATTATGTGTTTGACATTGACAGGGTAAACGTAAAATGAAGGTTTTATTTAGTTGAATGTATTTCTGACACAAATTATGAGTACATTTTAGCTTTCTGCACTCCTTCTCCATATAAACTTCAACTATGCAAAATCTCACACTCCTCCGTGCGCACATTAACCTTAAAAAGGGTACATAGTATTAAGATTCTATTCTTTTCTACAGTAACCAATGAAATTTATGAGCATATGAGTCTTTACAAACTGAGATGTCAAGATAACAAATCGCGTGTAATACCACTGGTGTTGCTAGCGTCTATAAGTAATGGTTGCCACACACCATCAGATGCCCTTTATACAATAATAAACGCGCCATTGAGATGCCCCATATTACTGGAATATTGATTGATGATTTCTGACATTTACGCGAATATTAATAAATAAAATTAGAATATTGTTCAACTAAGAAGAACATAATCATGTACTTGGTGTTTTCTTACGGTTTACTTACAGTAAACAATAATAAATTCTATTTTATTAATCATAACATACCATCACGATTGTATTCCCCGGGAATCCAGGAACTCAAGCATTGTAATTACGCTTGGTACAACTAAGCAATAGGCTATTAGCTAGTTGTGTTTTATTTAAATTATAGCGTATTGCTTATATGGCTATAATTTAAACAAAACATGAATAAATTCTTTCAGTAGTAATAAAACCGCCTAATTAGTCTAGAGGTATTGTCTGATGGCAGTCGCTTTGTGTGAAATACTGTTATTCAGCCACATCTGGTTAGTTTAGATGCCTACCCCAATATAGATACGAAAAAAGCTAAAATGAAGAAGAAAATGAATACATTCTTTCCAACCAATGTTTGTCCAAAAAATCACAACACAATTAGCTAATCCCGCAATCCAAGAGAAAGAAATGGAAAGATGAATGATTGGAAATAAATTGCCGCATTACGCCGTACCGTTAACAAATCAAATCGTTTGATAATTGAACAAAAATCCGCAACAATTTACACTGAAGACGTTTGAATCTTCATCCATTATGAGGATTAGAGATGTCTGCGAGGATTCTTGTGGGGTTATGTTGATAGGAACAAGCGGGTAAAGGTATAATTTATAAGTATCTTATCTTATCTTAACTGTGGGGGCTGGCATGGCCAGCAATACTTCGACCAAATGTGATCTATTGAGTTTTCCCCAGCATGGTACATTCCTTACTCTTCAAAGACGTGGTTCATGAAGGTGGCTAGCCCACTAAGAGGGAGGAACCTGTAGTCTTCTGGCTTCAGGTATGCCGAGATGACTCATCCGTTTCGTGGCTTGGACGTCACAATCACACAAGATGTTGTTGCTGCATTGTTTCCCTGAATTCACCACAAGCTCTACATTCATTATTCAAAGCCAGCTTCATTTTATGGAGCATATCATTCGTTGCGAAATGCCTTGTAAGGGCTCCGATGACAGCTCGGGTTTTGTAGAAGGGACAAAACCCGAGCTGTCATTGCTATTGTAATTTATAAGTAAGGCAAGTGCGGTTTTTAGTCGATAGGAGTTGGACATACCCTGGCACCTTCCAATGTGCCAGACAGGTGCATTACGATGTTTTATTACTTAAATTAAATTTACAAAGCCTATCCTACCATACCCCATCAAACCCACCCATCAAAAATTCTAGACCGGATCTCCCAATAATGGGTCCCGACTGTTAAAGTCGATATGTTCCAGATGTCTTGTTTTATTTTTCTTTTCAGTCGGGTTTTTAAAATTTGTAATCTAATTTTTATTTTACACTTTATGATAATTATTTTTCACCGGTTATATAAGAACTTTATCACGGCTTCGTTATACGTTTTGAAAATTTCAGTAAGAATATATGCTTACCAACTTCAAGTCGTTACAGATCCTAAACGGTCATTCGGAAATGGAAAATGATGAGAGAAACTTAAAGATGATTTTTAAATACCTGTTCAATGATATCCCACTAAACATAGTTCGTCAACTTTATTTTTTTTCTTTTACACAATATGGCGTCAGGTTGTAGCCATAATGCATTTAGATTAATTACATATCCTTAGTGACACTTGTCAAAGTCAAAGTCAAAGTCAAAGTTCTTTATTGCTTCATGTGTACATAATTAGGTCTTACAGTTAAGGAGATTCAACATGAAACCCCGTTGGGGCACAGCATCGAAGAGGTAAAATTAAATACAGTTATATTAAGTTCTACACATACATATTACATATCCAAATCAAATTTTATACTTAGTTATACTTAAATAAAATAAAATTAGGGAGAATTAAATAAAATTATATTGAAATTGTACATTATTGTTCAAATTGCCAAATTATACATTATTATTTAAACTTAGTTATGTCCATTTTACACTTACATTTAAAATTAAAAGGGAGGTAGATAACATTTTCACTTAGTTATTTTATTGCACAACGTATTATTAAAGCTATTCATAGTATTTTCATTTTTATCTTCAAAGAATTCTTTTACCGTGTAGTAGCATTTTTGTAATAGGTAATTGTTTAGTTTCTTTTTAAATATTTCTTCATTTAGAGTATTTTTTATTTCCTTAGGTATTTTATTATATATTTTAATGGCCATAGCGTATGGACCGGCATGAAATAATGATAAGCTTGAAGTTGGAAGGGCTAATCTGTCTTGGTGTCTTAGGTTTCGGTTTTGAGTATAGTGATCTTTATTTTGAGAGAATAACGACATATTTCTTCTAACAAAGAGGCTCAATTCTAGTATATACAGAGATGTTAATGTAAGGATTTGGTGTTTAGCGAAATGAGGTCTACAGCTTTCCATTCCGTCTATATTTGCTAGGATACGAATACACTTTTTTTGGAGTTTGAATACCCTATCTGCATCTACACTATTTCCCCAAAGCATGATGCCGTAGCGTATCCAGGAGTGAGCGTATGCGTAATAGGCAGCTTTTGCTGATTTTAGGTCTGTATTCTTTTTTAGTTCATATAGTGCGGACGTGAATTTAGAGAGTTTTCCGGCAATATTTTGGATGTGGGATTTCCAATTTAAATGTGTGTCGATGTTTAGGCCTAATAATTTAAAGTTTCCAACACAGTCTAGTTTATTATTATTAAATGAGAAGTTTAAAGATATAGATCGCTTTTGATGTGGTTTGAATTCCATTAATTTTGTTTTAGAGAAATTTAATTCTAGATTGTGATCGCTGAGCCAGTTTGATATGTCTGATAATATTTTATGAATATGAATGTTTGGGTTATCATTATTGGCACAGGGGAAGACTACCGAGATGTCGTCAGCAAATAGTACGCTCACAGCATTTATTATTTTTGGCAGGTCATTGATGTAGATCAAAAATAGAATGCATCCTAGTACACTGCCTTGTGGGATTGAGTTGTTAATATCTGATGGGGTGGATCTAATATTTTCGATTTGTCCTGTTTCATGATTGTGGTACTCAATTTCCACATATTGTTTGCGGTTACTTAAATAAGAAGTGAACCATTTGTGTGCGACGCCTCGCACACCAACGGCCTCAAGTTTGCTTAAAAGGATATTGTACTGGACTCTATCATATGCCTTACTCATATCGAGCAGAATACCTATCGCATATTCTTTTTTATTTATTATATCTAAAGCTTGTTGGATATATCTGTATACTGCCTTTGTTGTTGATCTATTCTTCCGGAAACCGTTTTGACTTTCATCAAATATGTTAAATTTTTCACAGTACGAGTTTAAGCGTGTGGTCATAGCGGTCTCGAGTATGTTAGAGAAGGAAGGCAAGAGTGCTATTGGGCGGTAATTGGTGCAGTCGGTTTGTGATCCCTTTTTATGGATTGGTTTGATGGCTGAAATTTTAAGTAAGTCTGGAAAGGTACCTTCAGAAAAGGATTGATTTACGAGGAGCGTTAGGGGCATGGTTAACTCATTTTTACATTTTTTTATTAATGTTGAAGGCAGTTCGTCAAAACCCGAACTAAATTTATTTTTTAAGTTAGTTATAATGGTAAACACTTCGTAAGGATCTACTGGTTTGATATATATTGAATTTTCGGCGCGAGTTATGGCTGGTCGACCAGCCTGTTTGCCAGGCTCGCCGCCTATCGACACAAAGAACTCATTAAAAGTATTAGCTACTATCTTCGGATTTTCCGTTATATTATTTTTTACGTGTAATTTTATGTTTTTCCTAGGTTTTTTTGTTGTTTTGTTGGTACGCTCTTTTATGATTTGCCACATCGTTTTTGAAATATTTTCACATTTTTTTAGTCTTTGTATGTATTGATTTTTTTTTGACTGCAAGACAGCATTTTTCAGCCTTTTTTCATATTTTTTATAAAAGTTTTTTAGGATGGGGTCGTTATTTTGTGTTATAAATATTTTTAAAAGGCGTTTATGTTTACAAGACACTTTTAAGCCCGTTGTTAACCATGTCTTTTTTATGGTGTTTTTGAATTTAATTATTTTTTTTGGTATACAATCGTTTAATACGTCCTGTATTGTTTGATGGAATGATTTGTAATTAGTGTTTACGTCCCTATCATTTGTAATCACAGAATTCCAGTCTATTGTGCCTAATGTTGATTTGAAATATTTAATATTTTCCTCGTTAAATATCCGTTTATATGTGTACCATTTTGTTCGGTCTTCTAAAATAGATATTTTTGGTATTGTTACTAGGATTCCTTTATGGTCTGAGAGTCCAAAATCGTTTACGGAGGTAGTGAAAGATTTGATTTTAAAGTTCGTGAATAACAAGTCTATACACGTGGCGCTAGTCTTGGTAACCCTAGTAGGTTCTCTTATAAATTGTTGAAAATTATAGCTACTCATAAGGTTTAATATATCTTGTGAAGAGGTTGACTTGTCTAGAATGTTAATGTTAAAGTCGCCCCCTATAATTATATTTTTTTTATTATATTTAGATATTAGTTTTTGCAATAGATTTGTGAGTGCGTCATAAAATAGATCTTGTTTCCTGTTTTTTTGTGGCCAGTATATAACTATAATTATAAGGTTTTGTTGTACGATTTCTACTGCACAAACTTCGAAAATAAACTCGATAGTCATACACGTTATATCACTAAGTTCTAGAGATTCGATGGTTTCCCGTACAAAGATGCACACACCGCCACCTTCATAGTTTTGTCTGCTGTAGTTTGATGTTGGGTGATATCCGTCCAGGTGTAGTAAATCAATTTTCTTTTGAGTAATCCATGTTTCCGTTAGGCAAATGATGTCTATATTTTTATTTTCTTCGGTAATTGAGTAAAGTAGATGAGTTTTATTTCTGATACTACGTATATTTTGGTACAATATTCCGAGGTTATGCACGAAAGGTAGACGGTTCTGATGTTGGTTCATTGTATATCGCTGATCTATTTCGAGAGCTGCTATTAGTATTGTTTTCTGGTTTATCTGTTGTTTTTTTTTGGTCATCACTGAGCGAGTTTACTGTTGCAGAGTAGTCTATGATGCTGTTACTCATAGTGTCTTGTTTTGGTTCGACGTATTCCTTGCCTTCTATTATTAGTTTATTATTTTTAATAATAGCGTGGTTACCTTGCCGTCTGGCATCCAAGAGTAGTTGCCTAAGTAATTTTCGTTCTTGCAATGACTTTTTATCCATAAATTCCATTATTGATAGTCCGGTATGTCTAAATGCTTTATAATTTTGTAGTAAATAGCGTGTCATTCTTTTACTCAGTAATTCAATTATTATTGGTCGCCGAAGTTGCAAGATCTATTGTCGTAAGAATCATCAAATCAGCCGACGTGTTTGGTTTCTAGTGAAACAAAGAAACAAACATACATAATGTATATTCATGGACTGATAAACACACTACTTCACCCTCCTTTGCGTCGCGCAGTCGGGTGAAAAAAGCAGAGGTGTACTGCTAACCGTGTACAAGTCACCGATGTCTTCTGGTTTGACTGGAAGGCGACTTCAACATAGTTGGGAAGATAATTGGCTTGGAAGATAATCATGAGTATGGTATATTTTCAGAAAATGAAACATTTAAAACACCGCTCCCCGCTTCGCTCCCCGCTTCGCTCCCCGCTTCGCTCCCCGCTTCGCTCCCTACTTCGCTCCCCGCTTCACTCCCCGCTTCGCTCCCCGCTTCACTCCCCGCTTCGCTCCCGGCTTCGCTCCCCGCTCCGCTCTTCACTAAAACCTCTCACTATCACCAACGTCGGCATTATGTAGATTAGACGTCTGCTTGTCTTGTTGGATCGAACGAACGAACGATTCTCATCCCAGTTCACGTTTAGATTCGATTTGATTCACGAGAAACTATATTTAGTAGTCCATTTGACTGTTATGCAATATTAGGCTTTATTTGATAGACAAAATAGGTAATTCTGACGACGTCTGTTGTCTAGTGGTTCGCATGTCGGACTGCTGAACACGAGGTCGTAGGTTCGATTCCCACATGACACAAATATTTATGTCATAAACATTAAGTGTTTGTGTTTGTCTGGGTGTATCTTATGTATTGTATGTATTTACAAAATAAAAGTATATAAGTATTATATCCATTGTCTGGTACCCATAGTACAAGCTCTGCTTAGTTTGGGACTAGATGGTCTTGTGTGAAATTGTCCAAGAATTCATGTATTGATTTGTATGACGTATTATTCTATTACTTTTTCAATGGTAAACAATCACAACCCGCTTGATGATAGGCAACAAACGAGGCCTCGCATCGTTGTTGTCATCTTAAAGATACAGTGTTATCAAAGGTTATTTTGTAGGTCTTATTACAGATATAGTGTTATTTTATAATCTCCTCCAAGCCTTTTCCCAATAATGCTAGAAACAGTTACCATTCTAACCAGTCGCGGTTGAAGTTTGTATGGAAAAGGAGTGCAGTAAGCTAACACTGTTGTATAATAAGTGTTACAAATCCCATAATAATATATTAAATTAAATCATTGTACCAATCGTTGTGTCAGCCAATAGCTTAATAGCCAAGAGCCTCGACCAACATCTAAGGAGGCTCTCGTTGGATGGCTGGATCAAGGGCTTGATACAGAAAGCAGTACTCTTGGACACGGCGTGTATCGTTAGGAGGTTTCTTTCTCTGGGGCCCTGACCACCGGTAGCTTGGACCCTGCTCCCGATGCCGGTGGGTTTCTATTTTTTATATTTTTAAATGTTTTTTTTTATATGTTACTTACGATGAAATATTTAAAAATAAAAAAAATATGTATAAGTTTAAATAAAGGCGATATTAAATTAAAATATATATTTTTAATCATTGTTTAAGTTAGGGCTGTCAATGTCAAACAGAAACACATGTGAAATAGTGTGATATGTCAATTGATTATTAAATAAACTTTGACAAAAGAAACTCTATAACATTCAAATATAAAAAGGTCATATTTCGTCCACCGCATGTTTTTTTTTTTTTTTTTTATGTGATAGGGTGGGCAAACGAGCAGACGGATCGCCTGATGGTAAGCGATTACCGCCGCCCATGGACACCCGCAACACCAGAGGAGTTTCAGGTGCGTTGCCGCCCTTTTAAGGGGTTTGGGCCTCCGGTATCCTCACTCACTCGACGAAACACAACGAAAACGTTATTTCACGCCGGTTTTCTGTGAGGCCGTGGTATCAAGTCCGGTCGAGCCGGCCCATTCGTGCCGAAGCATGGCTCTCCCACGGTAAAAATACTAGTAGATATGGTATGTCTACTAGTAGATTGCAATTAGGTACCCTATTTCCTAAATTCAGCTTTCCCTATAATCACCAAAACAAACGCGTCCGAGTCCAGCTCAAGTTATTCAGCAAAATGTCACAGCGAAATAGTGCGCCCGGTCTTATCTATGTAGCGTTGGACGGCTGGCATGACGTATTGTGTTTTAAAACCGAATGCAAAAATGTTGTGCAGCGCAAAATGGCCGCGAACGGAAAAGTTTTTGAAAAACTTTTTTGAAGTGGAGGTAAAATGGTATGATACTGTTTATTTTTTTACCTTTGTTGAACCTCTCTTGAAATTAATTTATATTTATTTTCTCTAAATAGATCTTATAAATAAAGACACTTTTACAAGTCAATGTTATGAATTTTTAATGCTAGATGACGCCGGCATTACCTAACTGACGACCACTGAGAAGGAAAGCCGAAACAAAGTCGGAAAATCATGGTTTCTTTTTAAGTCCATAAATAATAATAATTATCAAATATGTGAGTGTCACAATGCAGGGCAATGTCTGAAATGGCCTTTTGAAGAAAGAGCCACAGCGATTTGGAGTAAACCAGACCGGCGGCACGCATGCATCAGTTATTGTGTAGCTCCACCATATTAGAGGGAGCTCAACTACCTATATACAATAATTATATCCATGCAATTATAGCCATGGATTTAAACATTGGACTGCCAAGTTAAAGGTCAAGGACTTGTCGAATTCATGTGCGTATAATTAACTATCACTCGCTAAAAACGGTACAGAAAAACATCGTGAGTAAACCTGCATGCCTGAGAGATTTTCTTGATGTTCAAATGTTTTCTTGATCTTCAGATTGACCCGAATTAGGGCAGCGTGGTGAAATGATATTTAATGAAATGATATTTATTTTTGTAAATAGATCTTTTAAAGACACTTTTACAAGTCAATATTTTACACTTTTTTTTTTAAGCTAGATGGCTCCCTCCGGAGCTAGATAGCTGGCCGGCAGAGTAGTGGGCCAGTATATAGGTAGATAATGAGTATCAAAACCCTACTGAAAGCCGACCCCAATACAGTTGGGAAAAGGCTCCGAGGTCGAAAGAATTTAGATCAAGTACTTCAACGATCTTAAAATGCTATCATTTATATAACATTCGTCACCGTGATGAAAATTTCCCTGAAATTAGTTCGGCACGCGTCGGCGCCTGTAATCCCGAAACTGAATAGGGACAATTTGTGATGTCACATGCAGACATTTTCATAACACGGAGTCCGTATGTATGGAAGCGGCATTATTATTTGGGGCGTTCGTGTTTATGGATTCCATTTCAGCGATGTATGAAGGGGGTTACCGTCAGAGATTCTTTGAAGGATTTACAACAAGATTATCTGAATAAAACACTTGTTACTTGTGGTTAAGTAATAACTAAGCTTATGGAGCAAAGCAAAGAAAATAAAAGCAGTGATAGCCTAGTAGTATGACCATTGGACTGCCAAGTCGAAGGTCTCGAGTTCGCATCCAAGGCACGCACCTTTGACTTTTCGAATTCATGTGCGTATTATTAATTAATAAAATTATCACTCGCTTAAACGGTGAAGCAAAACAGCGTGAGGAAACCTGTATACCTTGAGAGATTTTACTCAACGGTTTGTGAAGTCTGCCAACCCGCACTAGGCCAGCGTGGTGGACTATAGACTAATCCCACTCAATATGAGAGGAGACCCGTGCCCAGTAGTGGGACAGTATATGGGTTGATGATGATGATGATGAGGCTTATCGACCGATAAGATTAAGCTACGCTTACCACGCATAGGATAGCGCAAAATAGAACGGCTCCCAACTTGGTGGACGGATAACCTCGTGAGGGTCGCGGGGAGTCGGTAGATGCGGTCTGCGTAAGACCGATTTTTGTGGCGATCATTAGGAGAGGCCTATATTCAACAGTGGATTTCCGTGACTGATAGATAAAACGTTATTTAGGTATGTGGATGAGTGACAATTGTTAGTTTGATTGAATTGAGTTTTCAAGAGGGATATAAATCATCAATAATACCTTGCCAATAATTCATCAGAGGTTCTTATTTCGCTTCTTCTTTTCGACGTGTTAATGTATTTTAAAAGCTGTTTGCCCAGGACTTTGCTACTTCCCAAGGAGTTCCCGGCTTGTCACGATGGGGTGGCTTAGTAACTGTGAATTGGAACCCCATGGTGAAGCGAAATAGAACCTCAAGGAGTGCTGCATAAGGCGCATTTCCCCACCCGGAAAAACAACTTGGCCACGTCCACAACGTCGTCGGTAGTAGCCTAAACGTTACTACCAACTTCTGGTACACAAATGGCAGGATAGTAGGTACTTTATCGGCATGGCCAGCATTATAGGGCAAGTGAAGGAAAATGCGGTATTTTTAGGCGGTACGAGTCTGACATACCCTTCCTCCTCCCCGGGTGGCGGATAAGGATTTTCCATACTGTAAAAAGTGTGTTGTGACATGTCATTTCACTACCATCTAGTAATATCAAAACAAAATCCTAAAATGAAAATGAATGACTCATTACGTTCAGTGTTGTACCAATGTTCAGGCAACCATGATGATTATGATGGTAGATAAGAAAATGTTGTCCGCCATCTAAGGGCGTCCGCCATATTGAATATAGAGTGACGTCATTTTATTATTCGTATTCTTTCCAGCAAACTATTAAGATTGATAATTTACTAATGGACCTAAACATACCGGCGTACTGTGGGTGTACATTGGTACACCTCTACCTAACCCTTCAGAAAATACAGGCGTGATAATGGTATGTCAGTTTTAGTCGCTTTTGCTTATTCTAATTTTGAATTATGTATTCCATTCACGGAATCTCAGCAGTGTTAATTAGAAATACCTGGGATAAGTTGTTTGTTCCAGTTTAGTTTAGATTTGAGCTAGATAATAGTAATAATTTCGTGGAATAATTAATGTTATTGGAATATTATTGGACTGAAATGAAATGAAATGATATTTATTTCTGTAAATAGATCTTTTAAAGACACTTTTACTAGTCAATATTTTGAATTTGTAGCTAGTGCCGGTATTTCCTAACTGATGACTTCTGAGAACAAATACCGCAACAAACTCAGAGAATCATGGTCTGTTTTAAAATCCAGACATAATAATATCAAATATGTGAGTGTCACAATACAGAGAAATGTCTGGAATGGCCTTTTGAAAAAAGAGCCAAAGCGGCTTTGAGTAGGCCAGTCGCAGCCAACGATTGTGTAGCTCCGCCATATTAGAGGGAGCTCAAGAATCCGTCGCACGTCATTAACATAATATTAACACAACGTGAATTCAGACTCCAGATCCAAAGGTCTCGAATCCGAATTCACACACGCACCTCTGACTTATCGAATTCATGTGCGTATTAATAATTACGTATCACTATAGCGCGGTCTCTAATTTCAACTCCGCACAGATTTCGAACTCGACGTGTCTGAAATTTCTCTTGTGAGCTCAACCCTAGTTGGCGATATAGTTGATTTTTACACACACTCGACGCATACACGCCACTACAACTCGCTTAAACGGTCAATGAAAACATCTTGAGGCAACCTGCATGCCTTAGAGGTATGTGAAGTCTGCCAACCCGCACTAGGCCAGCGTGGTGGACTATAGCCTAATCCCTCTCAATCTGAGAGCAGACCCGTGCCCAGCATAGGTTGATAATATGTACCTAACACTTAGCCACATCCATTAATTCTTACACAATGAATATATTGTCTGGTTGAATTCCACACATAATTATTTCTGGCCACAGCGCGTAACGTCCACACTGTGGATGACAATTAATACCGGAAAATGGGTCATAGAGCTTCCCTCTGACACATCTATATTTGGAAATGAATATTGTTCGAAGTCCCTTTGACCATTTAACCATTGTACCGAGTTGCAGCAACGCGTAGCTTAATAAACCTTTACACCTGTATTCCCCGAAGGGTTAGGCAGAGGTGTAGGTAGTAAATCATACTCACAGTTTGCCGATGTTTTTTTTTTTTTATTCTACTAAGGTGGCAAAGAAGCATACGGCTCTCCTGATGGTAAGCGGTTACCATAGACTATAGACGCTTGCAACACCAGGAGTATAACTTGCGCGTTACCGACCCTGTATTGAAAGAGGAATAGTTGGGTTGGCAGTATAAGGGTCAAAGTCCCCCCTCTGCCAACACAACGTTTCCTCGTGGAGCACTGGCAACCTTGCTCACCGTAAGAAACACAACACAGCTCAAAGCAGTGTTATTTTACTTCGATTTTCTGCAAGGCGGAGGTACTTCCTCAGTCGGGCAGCTTCAATTTGAGTGGAATTAATCCCACTACTACCTCTTTTAAATCTGTCAATGTTTCATCATCATCATGATATTAGCCACATGAAGTCCACTGCTGAACAAAAACCTCCCCCACATAGACTTCCACAAGAACCAGTTATAAACCGCCTGTATCCAACGACTCCCAGCGACCTTTACCAGGTCGTCCGTCCATCTCGTTGGAGGCCGTCTCACGCTCCGCTTTCCGGTGCGTGGTCTCCACTCGAGAACTTTTTTGCCCCAGTGACTAACAGTTCTACGAGCTATGTGCCCCGCGCATTGCCACTTAAGCTTGTAAAATCTACCCAAGTAGTAAGAAGTGTACCGGCAAACTAGTATACTTCGTTACTATGTAATAGGGGCGACCGTATTGCAATTGTGGAGAGGCGAGGTGTATTGCCCCTCCAACGAAAAGGGAGGATCCTCCAACCAGGCGGGTGTTATGCCTAGCGGGCCACGGCCCGACGGTTGATGTCGGGCGGTTGTATATATTCAACTTTTCGTTGCGAATGTTGCTTGCGGGATTCAGGCCTTCGTAGTTCTATGTAGCGCGGTAGATGTCGCTACATCACTCCCGGGACTAACCGGGTTCCGAGCTGATGAGCCCTTAGTTCATATTATTATTTGTATCGACATATCGGGAAAACACATAACCCGGAATTTGATAAAAACCTATATACCTATTGGGTATTTTTTTAAAACTGTCTCGCTATTAGCGGTGATAGCCTTGTGATATGACCATTGTACTGTCAAATCAAAGGCCTCCAGTTCGAATCCAAGGCCTACCTCTAACCTACTTCTGACTTTTCGAATTCATGTGCGTATTAATAATTAATTATCACTCGCTTAAACGGTGCAGGAAAACATCGTGAGGAAACCTTAGAGATTATCTCGACGGCGTGTGAAATTTGCCAACCCGCACATGGCCAGCGTGGTGGACTATAGTCTAATCCCTCTCATACAGAGAGGAGACCCGTGCCCCGAGCTGTGGGATTTGGGACAGTATATGGGTAGATGATGATGATGTCTCGCTATTGATTATTTTGTACGATTATTTTGTTTGACTTATTAATTATAGTCCGACACGGTCACCACTGGCCTAGAGTGGTTTGACAAACTTCACACATCTTGTCGAGAAAAATCTCTAAGGCATGCAGGTTTCCTCACGATGTTTTCCTTCACCGTTTAAGCGAGTGATAATTAATTATTAATACGCACATGAATTCGAAAAGCCAGAGATATTGTATATCTTGGATTCGTACTCCTGACCTTTGACATGGCAGTCCAACGGTCGTATCACTAGGCTACCACTGCTCTTATCGCGCTCGATTTGATTATTAACTAAGAAATTACCTTTTTTACTCGACCTGGGAATCAAACTCTCACTGAACAGCCGCGCCTGTGATCACAAGACTACTTCAACTTAACTTGCGTTGTCCTTAATTTTAACTTCATTAATTATCACTCCAATTTAACACTTAATTAATGTTAAGAGTACACTCTTCAACTTGACTTTTTTTATAATCATAGATCATTATTATTTCATCAAAATGAAATCATAATCTCGCAATATCAAAGAACCAGACAAGATCAATCAAACTTTTATAAAAACACTACCAAGTGTGAATAGGATCATGCTTAATTATGAAATGGTTCCGTAGTCATTATGAAAAACACACAAAAAAAAACATAGCTTGGGTACTAAATAGTGTTATTCCAATATCTAATATTCGTGTCGTTTTCTTTCTCAGAGCCTTTTCCCAACTATATTGGGCTCGGCTACCATTCTATCCAGAAGCGGCTGGATATCAGTATTTTATACGAAGCGACTGCCATCAGACCGTTGCAACCCAATTTTTGGATAAATACCCTGAGGATAGACTGGTTGTCAGGCTTTTTGCGCTTCTGACTTCCACTAACGATTGTCATAGGTGTTTGTATGACAACTGAGACCGACGGTTTTACGTGCTCTCCGAGGCACGGAGTCGACGTGTTAAAAATCGTCACCCATCCACAGACTGCCCGCGACTAGCGCAGCTTAACCTTGCAGATCGGTTGATCAGCTTAGTTATTACTTAGCCACAAGCCCCTCTATGTCTATGTTCGTGTAAGCATCAGAAATAAATATGTTACGTAAGCCGTCATTCGGTTAGAAGTCAAAAAACCAGTTTGAACCAGATATTGCCGAGAAATTGGCAATATCAATGCGAAGCTGATGATGACTCCTTCTTTAAAAGGTCATATCAGATTTTGTCCTACATTGTATAACTCGATATATTAGACACATTGTCTGAACTTTTAAAGAGACTATGATTCTATGAGTTTGTTTCGGCGGTTTTTCACAGAGATCATCAAGCTATCTACTTAAATAGTACTAAAAATGTAAAACATTGACTTGTAAGTGTCTTTTTAAGACCTATTTACAAAAATAAACATTATCTATACACATAAATAAAATTGAAGTGCCTGTTTGTAATTCTAAATGAATAGCTTTTCACTAAATGCATAATTATGAAAGTATATACGGTACCTTCTCAAATAAAAAAAAAACAATTTTTAAAATTTTTGTCGATCTGTCTGTCTGTTTATTTTGGCTAATCTCTGAAACGGTTAGACCGATTTTAACGGGACTTTCACTGGCAGATAGCTGATGTTATGAAGAGAAACTTAGACTGATTAAAAAATATATAGTTCCGCGATCACATATCCACTCGCGTGAAGCCGCAACAGGCCGCTAGTTTATCATATAATTAAAGGTTCTTCCCACATTTCATTGCGGAATCCTAAAAACCGTCTCATTGACAGACAGGTTAATTGGAGAGCTGTATTGATGTCGCTAATGACGTCACCACGACCCTTAACCCTTTGCTACGCTTATACTTCAATTGCTATCGGATTTTTTGTATATGTAGATATTTTATGACGACCTCTGTGGTCTAGCGGTTCGATTCCCACAGGGCGCAAATATTTGTGTGGATAAAACATGAGTATTTGTGTTTGTCTGGGTGTTTCCTATGTATTATAAGCATGTATTTACAAAAAAAAAAGTATATAAGTATTATATTGTCTAGTACCCATAGTACAAGCTCTGCTTAGTTTGGGACTAGATGGTGTTGTGTAAAATGTCCCAAAAATATTATTATATTTATGATGACACATTTCTGAAGAAGTTACTATTGTTTAAGAAACAGCGTCTTATTCATAGAATATTTTTAACCCCTGACGCAAAAACGACGGGGTGTTATAAGTTTGACGTCTGTAAGTATCTGTCTGCCTGTGTGTGTGTGTCTGTCTGTGACATCGTAGCTGCCGAACGGATGAACCGATTTTGATTATGTTTTTTTTTGTTAGAAAGAAATACGTCATCTACTTATACTAATATTATAAAGAGGTAAAGTTTGTGACGTTGTAGGGGGTAATCTCTGGGTTTACTAAACCGATATTAAAAACTCTTTTACCAATAGAAACCCACATTATTAATTTGTGAGTGTCATAGACTATAATATTGATGTATAGGTAATCTATGCATGTTATTAGGCAGTACATTGCACCCGTGGGAAGCCGAGGCGGGTCGCTATTATTCTATAAACACATTATATCTTAGAAAGACCTGTATATGATGATCTTTATGTCATGGACATAATGTTGAGCATTAGGAGGTCATCAAAAGTCCATACAACTCAGCCCAAATTTGTACCTGAGGTACATGACAGCTGTCAAGTTGACAGTTTTAACTATGAAATCATGACACTGTTATTAATTTGCCAAAATGGCGTGCATTTGACATTCCAAAACTGACACTGACAGCAGATAGCTATCAAGTTGATAGTTTTTACTATAAAAACACTATGAAAATGATACTAGTGTGTTAAAATGGTGTGCGTATTTTCAAATTTAAAGTTATTATTAAAAAAAAAGTATGACGAGTTTTAACCAGCGTAATACAGGGTATTTTTCCCAATAAGTTTACCCTCAGTACATTATTTGGGCAGATTTTGGTGACATCCTTTCAATAATTTATCGGCCTGTGCGATAGACGCAGTGATAGCCTAGTGGTATGACCATTGGACTGCCAAGTCGAAGGTCTCGAGTTCGAACACAAGGCACGCACCTCTGACTTTTCGAATTCATGTGCGTATTAATAATCAATTATCACTCGCTTAAACGGTGAAGGAAAACATCGTGAGGAAACCTGCATGCCTTAGAGATTTTTCTCGACGGTTTGTGAAGTCTGCCAACCCGCACTAGGCCAGCGTGGTGGACTATAGACTAATCCCTCTCAATATGAGAGGAGACCCGTGCCCAACAGTGGGACAGTATATGGGTTGATGATGTGCGATAGACTGTCTTAACAAGCATCCTTGTTACTGCAAAATAGAATAGAAATTAGTTGTACTCTACCGCACTCTCAACACCAAATTCTCAGAGATACTCCATCTTGTAACCTACCGTACTATGTGGCGAAAGAAAGCGAAAGCGATGCGAATAATATAAAACTTACGTTTACCGACCTTATTGGTGAGCTTCTTCAAAAAGGACAGGTGCGCACTCGCAACTGGCGGGTGTCTAAGACAAGATGTGTGAATGTGGACGAAGTAACATAAATATGCAATGTAAATAATAATAAAATAATGCGTTATTGGTTTCTGCCTACTCCCGTGTTGTGAATTGTGATGGGTCTATAATGTATCTTTTGTGATATGGTAACATCTAACCTGACTATGGAGTGCAATAATAAAGGTATTGAGTACATTATATTATGTGTTATATCCTTATACTATATTTTAGATCTTTGTTTGCAAAGTGATGGCCCATAAAATTGACTGCCCGCCTATACTAAATTACTTTGACTTCCGTGCTCCGTCAAGAATTCCTCGCAGTCCTATAACGCCACTCTGTCCTCCGCAGAGAAGAACTGTTCTGGGGGCTCATTCACCCTACGCGAGATTTTGCAGGGTTGTGAACAGCTGCAGTGATCAAATCGACCTCCATTTTGATGCATTAAGCAAATTGAAAGCTAGTTTTTATAAGTTTCTTCCCGAACATTGAGTTGTTAAGTCTCACTGAGTCGGTGAATAGTAGTTTTATCTACTTTATTTAGTTTGTTTTCAATCTAGTTTTATTAATATAAGTTTAAATCTGTGCAACTCTGATAACTACGTAGTCTAATCTTTTTTGTAAGTTACAACAATGTTATGTGTGCATGCAGTGTTTACCTGTAACTGATTGTTACAGAACTTACTTCTCATAAAGAAGCTCAAGGTCACTCAGCGAGCTATGGAGAGGGCTATGCTTGGTATTTCCCTACGTGATCAAATTAGAAATGAGGGGATCCGTAGAAGAACGAAAGTTACCGACATAGCTGAAAGACTTAGCAAGCTTAAGTGGCAATGGGCGGGGCACATAGCTCGTAGAACTGATGGCCGCTGGTGCAAAAAGGTTCTCGAGTGGAGACCACGCACCGGAAAGCGCAGCGTGGTACGGCCTCCAACGAGATGGACGGACGACCTGGTAAAGGTCGCTGGAAGTCGTTGGATGCAGACGGCTTGTAACCGGTCCTTGTGGAAGTCTATGGGGGAGGCCTTTGTTCAGCAATGAACCTACTGTGGCTGATATGATGATGATGATGATGATTGTTACACTTTATTCTAAATTATTAGTTATGTTTTAAATTGCTTATACCAGTGTAAACAATTGTTGGTGAACCAAAATAAATAAATAAATAAATAAATAATATCCAAAAGTGTTTCATAGATAAAAACCACCCATATTTCGTCTGACACATCGCTTCTCATCGCCTCGCATATGTCCTTCAGGTAGGACGCTACACAGAACATCTCAAACTTATTACTATTAAGTTATTGTCAAGTGTTGGAGTTTCGCGGTTAACTTGGAGCTTGCCAACTGTTCACCTAGTTTGTTTCTAGTTACGTAACTGAAATATGCTTGTTTCTATGTTTACGTTTTTGTCAACATGCTGCCCCACAAACGTAATATCCTCCAAAGGCAACTTGACGTAGCAAATAATTACGTATACAGTCTACAGTTCGCCGATATGATTTAGGTATCTATTGTAATAGGGGCCTTTCCAAGTACAATCCCAAAATCCGAGCTGTTACTGAGAACTTCACCGAAAAACCCAATAACACTGCTCGACACCTGAATACACCAGCGTACCTATTTTTCTTTCTTTCTTTCCGTTTGCTTTCTTACATCCGGTTTTTTTTTTCGTCTTCCTTCCATCTTCCTTTAATCTTTCTTTTGGTTTCTTTCATCTTTCTTTCGGTTTCTTTCATCTTTCTTTCGGTTTCTTTCCTCTTTCTTTCATATTTCTTTCATCTTTCTTTCATCTTTCTTTTATCTTTCTTTCATCTATCTTATATCTTTCTTTCATCTTTCTTTCATTCGTTGTCTCTAAATTGAACCCGCATCTCTCAGTGAAGAAATCAATAGCCAATCGCGACACCAAAGTTCCAAGTAGTCCCCCAAATCTCAATGCAATATGACAACAAATTGTTTGCTAACAAGCAATCGAGCTTATTCCAGAATAATATTACTTAGTTCCCAACTGTTTTTCAATAAATTACAAACTTGGTAGGACGAAGCTCAGAGTTTTAAATGTCATTAATTTTAACGACGCGACGGTCCCAATATTAATCAACGTTATAATTATTTTGTTTGTAGGTATTTGTCAAACAAGATTTGTGGGACAATTCTTCATTTTGCTACTTCATCATCATGTTCTCAACCGGAAGACTATTACACTAACATTACTAGAAGGCGAAATTCAAATCGGGAATCCTGGCTCTCCTACGTGCTAACAAGTCTCCTGATCAAGTCAGTTGTCCAAAAAGTTAACTTCGTTTGTATCTGTATTTCCTGGTCTACTACTGTTATGTTTTCCATTTTATTGTATGTATTGTATGTATTGTGTGCTATTGTTTTTATATCGTGTCTCTTTGTAGTAGTCTATAAATAATCTGGCTTGTTTTGACAATGTTGTGTTTTCCCGTAATCGGCGTTTATATTAGAATATTACCGCAAGACTCAATGTATCTATGTCCATATATGTGCTGTGGGTGAACCTTAAATAAAAAAATAAATAAATACACTGGAAGCAAACCCTAACATAGTTGCGAAACACCTCGGAGGATAATGACGCAACCAATATCAATCACTACGTATTGGCAATTAGTACAATGCGTTTCAAATAAGAATAGGAACGTCAATGACCTCGAATGACCGCGATCTGTCAAAAAAGTACAGCTTGCAAAGAAAATTATAAAAATAATAATATTTATTGAAACATTTTTACAAAGCACCATCTAGTCCCAAACTAAGCAGAGCTTGTACTATGGGTACTAGACAATGGATATCATACTTATATACTTTTTTTGTTGTAAATACATACATCTAATATATAACATTTCCATGTCACAATGTTAGTTTACCGTACACCTCCGAAACGGCTGGACCGATTTGTATGAAATTTTGTGTGCATATCGGGGAGGTCTGAGAATCGGCTAACATCTATTTATCATACCCCTAAATGATAAGGGTGACCCACCCCAATTTTTTTTTATTGCAAAACAACGTTTGCGAGGTCAGCTAGTATATTATAATACATAAGAAACACCCAGACAATTTTTTATTTAAATTTTACTTCTTCTTTTGAAATATTAAAACTTTATCATATATTTATTAGCAGTAATACCAAATTCGGAACTCTGCGAGTTAATAAAAAGGCACAAACCGTCAAAAACTATATTAAAGACAATATTTAAAAATCCAACAGCTTTGAAGTTTGAAGCTGCCACCGTACAATTAATTGTGATTTAAATCCAATTGAATATATCTGGCACTTGATTAGCACAGGGTGGCTGACTATAATGTTCAAAAATTAAAAAACCAAATTGAGAATCTAACACTGGAAACTATTAATTCAATTACCAGTGACGATTGGCAAAAAGAAATTAACCACGTCAAATGAATCAAAAATAAGTAGGTACCAAAAAAAGGGAAATATTTCAAGATGAGGATAACTTTAGTTTTATTATAAACACAAGTAGGTAATAAAATATCGAAGTTTATTCTAAATAACTAAGAAGCAGGTTAAAATCCTGCCCGCGGTCGAATTTTCCCTTTACTAAATAACTTTAAAAATCTTAGCATGAAAAATGCCAAAAATATACAAAAAGATAACTAACTACTAACTAAATATATATTCTTTGATATTATCTAGATAATAAATCACTTAGCTACTAATTATGAGTGTTATGTACGCCATAATTGTCAGGTGCATCAGATAAAATACTATTATTATGTTGTTTTATGCTTATTTTAATGTATTTGATGTCGCTGTACTTAGTAAATAAATAAAGGTTGGGATGTACCTACTATAGACAATATTTCAAACAAAAGCCCGCATAATTCAGCTTGTACAAGTACATTAACGCTTCAACTTGTTTCATAATTCATAAGTTCAGCGATTAAGCCCCATACATCGTGGATGAAATTTATTCTACTTTCATACATAAATAAAATGTTATCATCAACCAATACCACCCCACTGCTAGACATGGGTCCTCTTGGAATGATAGGGTTAGGTTATTCACAACGCTGGCCTAATGAGGGTTGGCAGACTTCACACGCCGACGAGAAAATCTCTAAGACAAGCAGGTTTCCTCACGATGTTTTCCTTAACCTTTTAAGCGAGTGATAAGTAATTATTAATACGCACATGATCACGAAAAGTAAGATAACTTGAGACCTAAAGAAAGAAAGAAGAAACGTTTATTTGCCATAGAAAAAAACACACTATAAGGGCGCTATGTAAGTAAATAAAAAAGAAAAATAAGTACAAATAAAATAAAAACATTACAAACAGATTTTTAACGTGTGTGTGTCCCGTTGCAGCAAATAGGTATCCTACGACTCTGTCGAAGCGCATGTGTTGTTAGTCTACATTAGCGATATTGATAATAATCGATTAATCGATTATCAACATCACTGTCACAGCATTGAGATGACTTCCTGTCATCTCAATGCTGTGATAGGATGAATAGGAATGTAAATAAATCTTTAGCTTCATTCATTCAAGATTATTGATTATTTGAGTGAGTGATGTATACCTTTGAGATAATTAAGATAATTTTACCTGTTTCGATCAAACAACAATAATATTGATTAATCGATTATCAACATTACTAGTCCACATACATCAAATCTTTGTCGACTGGATATTATGAGGTGTATTTATGTATACAGTGTTGGCTTTGAAAATGAAAGTCAGATTGTAAGCTATCCCACTTTTTGATTCCATTTGATAATATTTCTTACTATTTATTAGAAAAATTGCGAAATAGTAAAACCGAATGCCAAAAACACATTACAGCAAATTAGATTTATCACGGCACGCGAAATGATAAATAAACTTGGGGTCGCCCGTTCGATTCCCGTGTGGTGGACGTGATCTGAATATTATTGACGTGCCCCGGTTATTGTGACTGTGTGACATAGGAATGTGTGTGATGTGAAAATAAATGGTATGATAAAATATAAAGATGTCTTTATTATTTTTAAGCGTAAAAAGAGGTTTTTTAAGCATAAAACTGCCTCATCAGTCTAGTCCTTGTAAGTGCAACTGCTAAATAAGAGGTCTTGGGTTCTATCTATCTATCAGCCACGGACGTCCACTGCTGAACATAGGCCTCCCCCAATGATCGCTACAAAAATCGGTCTTGCACAGACCGCATCCACCGACTCCCTGCGACCATCACGAGGTCGTCCGTCCACCTAGTTGGGGGCCGTCCCACGCTGCGCTTTCCTATGCGTGTTCGCCACTCCAGGACTTTATTTCCTTGGTCTTGGGTTGTAAATTATAATTTATTTTATTTCATAATTTAATTGAAATCCGTGAGCCTCGAGATGGTCCAAAAATTTTTTTCTATTGTGTCTACTAATAAAATGTATTGTGAGCATGGAACACAGCTGTAATTATACAAATTTTAACGAATTATAACCTTTTTAACTGACAGCTTGTAAATGTCATTCTATCGTCAAGACTTTTTTATGTCAACGAGATTTTCCGACAATGACATTGCTTAACGTGGAACTGTGGTGTCAATACTGACGCATATGTTTAGGCTAGTAACAACTTGTATTGCTCTTTAGCTTCAGTTGTTCCTTTAACCCACACTACCGACGACACACATTTGTAGCGACATCTACCGCAATACATGAAACTACGAACAAAATCCTGAATCGCGCAAGCAATATTCGCAACGAAAGTTGTATATATACAACCACCCGACATCATCGGGCCGTAGCCCGCCGGGCATAACACCCGCCTGGTTGGAGGATCCTCTATTTGGTTGGAGGGGCAATACACCTCGCCTCTCCACACTGGTGACCCCGACGTGATCAGTATCTCCACACATTTGTTATAATTGTATTGATTAGGAATTGGCAAAGTAATTTAGCTTCCATATTGTTAGGTACCTTCGGACTTTTAACACCAACCACAAGACACAAAATAACTGATTCTATGATATATAAGACTAGTCGAGAATATCGAATCTAATAAAAGAATATCGTTATTAATAATACCTAATCGAATAATATCGAGACGACAGATATATCTATCAAAAAAATTTCCACTTACATTCTATCGTTTGTGATCAAAAAATTTGATCCCATTTTATCGTATCGATATTTTTATCAATTTGATCCATAGTCGCACCACTATATTTTTATTTTTTTCATGGCACACAGTAGAAGAACGACGGTGAAATATCTCTTTCTTAAAACTAAAAGACAAATGAGACTACTGCTCTTTCGTAACTCCTCTACATACTTACATATTGTATAGGAAGATAGTACATTATATACGATGACTAGGTCGCATATAATTTCTCAAGGGAGATCTGTCTGTCGGCTTCACTGTGGTAGAAATTACCTGAAATCGGGTCAGCGGTACAATACTTAGATATCTTGTAGCTAGTATTTCCAATATACGCTGGCCTCGCAGCGTACAGGTTTTTGATACAATCAGAGGTCAGCTTACAATGGATGTATAGCTTGATGTGAAGCCGTGCATATACTGTCTTGTATGATGTAGCTATATTGAGTAAGCGCCATCTAGTATTAAAAAATATATTATAACATCGACTATTAAAAGAACTGCTTCAACAGACAGAGGTCTTCAATAGATATGATCGTAGATCGTAGGTCTTTAGTTCAATTCGATTTCTCAGTAACGGTTTGGATTTTGAATTTGCGTTCGGGTAATAAAAACTCGTCCTCTATCTTAAGACAACTTTCACTGCCAACACGTTTCCACAAGGAAACGTCGTGTTAGCAGTGGGGGGACTTGGACCCTTATACTGCCAACCCAACTATTCTTTTATTTTTATTCTATTATTTATTTATTTATTTATTTTATTATTTTAGGAAAACTTACAGCTAACAAAAATAATCAAATGCACATTGTATAACAGAATACGGCCAATTACAAGTTTTCACAGATAATCAGTAGTGTAAACGAATATGACTAAGACAGAAAACAGCTTTATACATAATTTAATGCATACCTTATGTGGCAAACAAGCATACGGCCCATTTGATAGTAAGCGGTTACCTTAGCCTATAGACGCTTGCAACACCAGGAGTATCACTTGCGCGTTGCCAACCCTGTATGGAAAAAGGAATAGTTGGGTTGGCAAGTCCCCCTACTGCCAACACAACGTTGCCTCGTGGAGCACTGGCAACCTTGCTCACCGTAAGAAACACAACACAGCTTAAAGCAGTGTTATTTTAACTTCGATTTTCTGCAAGGCGGAGGTACTTCCTCAGTCGGGCAGCTCCAATTTGAGTGGAATTACTCCTACTATGCCCTACCTCTCTTAACAGACTATTCTTCTTTCGTTTAACAGGGTTGGCAACGCGCAAGTGACACCCCTAGTGTTGTAAGCTTCTATAGTCTACGGTAACCTGTTACCATCAGGTGGGCCGTATGCTTGTTTACCAGCATAAAAGTTTATTAGTATAAAAAGAAACTAAAGATGTACTGTTAAACTGTGAGTACTCTTCTGGCATCAGGGGATGCTATGTTATATATTTTATTTTAAAATAAATCAATGAAAGAGAATTTAAGAAAAAATCTCACAAATATCATCCAAGGGCGCGGCAGTTTATTATCTTATTATATATTCCGAAGCACGAGCACACCATCTTATCTTTTTAAATCCAATTTGCAAAAAATTTAATAAACTTTTAACGTAAGCGACATTTTATGCCAAACACTGCTTGAATAGAAGAAGAGAAGATAATTGGCCACCTGATACGACACGACTTCGTTAAGACAATTTTAAAAGAAAAGCGAGGAAGGGGACCTAGAAATAGCTTTATAAAATACAAAAAGTAAAGGAAAAGTGGGTATGAAGAGCTCAAAAAGAAAGCCTGATGGAGAACAGTAGCGATTGTACCACCGAAAAGGACTGAGCTCTTAAATTAAAGAGAAATTGCTTTAAGTAGTTTAAGGATATATGAAAATCATATACCTATCTACATACTACCACGCTACTGTCTTAGTAAGAGATTAGGAAGTAAGCAAATTGCTAGGGAATCTAACCGCCCAGGATACACTAAAGAAGCTAAGGATTTCAGTATGTCGCTTGCGCTGGACACAACGAGCAAACGCACGAGCACAGGGGATTTTGTAAAGAAATGTTACAGGTATACAGGGTGTTACAAAACTACCCGTAAAGCCGAAAGGAGGTTAAATAAGGCCTTATAACGAGTCCATCCACAATATTTAAGAACCGTAGTAACGCTGTATAACATACCCCATAAAAAGGAAAACAACAACATTTATGAATGAAAAATAGAAAAACTATTAAAGTAGACAATTATTATAGCAGGTAAAAGAGGTCCGCAGGCTTTTCTGTTAAAAAATCTCGTTACCTGACATGACAGCTGACAATATTTTTGGCTTTGATAATTAATTTTATTATTTTTTTACGGGGTATTTTGTAACACGATGTATGTTCACTTGCGGTGGGCGTTACGTCGAACACAGCGTCGACCATTCGCAAGAACGTTACATTACATAGAATTTTTTTTAGAAAACTGAGTATTTGCCTATATTGTTGCATTCGTAAAAACGTTCCATTGCAATGTAATGGTCTAGCAAATGATCTAGTCTGTACCCACCTTTAAGCTAAATATACTGTTTTACAACTAGGCCAAGTAATTGTATTAATCTTGAACATCTTAAGAGACTTTACGTTGACAGGTAATGCGGCAAAGTCATGGGAGCTCATTAGCTCCGCGTATATTCAGTGGCACGGGCAATATGATCCAATCTCAAAGTGTCGCTTGAGCAACAATATCTTTACTTTAAAGCCACACAAGCGGTTATGTCGACTCGTTGTGCACAAGAACCAATTTTCAGTATCAGTAGGGTTACCATCCTCAATTGTAAAGTAGGTCAGTCTCCTTTTTTGTCGCTTAAGTCAAAGTACACCTTTGCTTTTGGAATCTTTTGATTCCTTATAGAAGATAGAAGGAACTACTAACTGCAGTAATACTTTATTAGTCTAGTGGTCGCAAGCCTGGCTGGTGAGCGTGAGGTTTTAGTGTTCTATTGGTACTGGTGGGACAAAGTTTTTATATGAATTTGAATATGGCAATATGGTCGCTCCATGAAACATAAAAACATACCGTTGAAGTTTGTGTGTATGTTCATTAATAAACCTTTACCATTGTACCTGGTGTCATAGATTCGATTCCCATCCGAGACAAATATATGTGTGATCCATAGATATATTTTTCAAGTATGGTTGTTAATTATCCCACGGCCCAAAGCTTGTTCAGGAGTGCAGGAACTGTCTTTTAAAATTAAAATAAAACGTTACATCGAAATTCCTTCAAATACAAAACTCATGGCCACCTCAAATATCTCGAACGTGACTCCAGGACTCGATATTCAATTTCCTAGTTTGCGATACAACGATAGTATTTTTAAAGTGTTTGTGTTTCCAGTGACTGACGTCATCGTGACTGGCAGCTTGTTTCTATTTAGCTTGCTATACTGTTTTGTGATAGGGGGAGGGAAATTAGATAAGAAAAAAAAGAAAATAAATAAAAAATATTTATTTGGACACACATTCCGTGACACACCACACAGACACTCCTCCGTGCTTGTAATATTTCAGAGGTATATAGGGTATATATTAATCTTCTATAAATAAAAAATAATCTCTATTTCCCTTGGTCATCGCATCACGCGTGAACGGATGGAACAATTTCGCTAATTCATTTTTTTATTGTCAGGAGAAGGTTCTTATGAAAGAAAAAATTTAAAACGTTATGCAGGAAAATAGAAAATTTTACAAACTTAACAACTAGATACTTTCAGGTAAAGTCTACGTAGACGAAGTCGCGGGTAGAAGCTAGTAGATTATAAAGATATTCTTACAGGTCTAAATAAATATCTTCTAAAATAATTGGGCCACTATAATTTATATTGATATAGAAACTACTCTAGCGGGCTACAAGCAATTATTTCCCAGAGGCCCTGTTCATAACGACTGACATATCTAATCTAATAATACGCTCCACAACTCGTTTTGGACGGGTCATAGACCACCCACGCTGTTGGTAAATGAATCTATCTACAGACCATCTGGGGGCGCGGCAGTACCCCCGCCAAGTCGAGCAATTCAGGCCATTTTCGCGCCATTTTTTATAACTCCGTTGTGGATAAGACTAGGCCTAATGTCGTGGGCAGAAGCTAGTCTAGAATAAAATAGCGCAACAGTTTTTCCAATTCCTCTCTGTCGTCCAGAAACATTACAACAGTTATTTACTCGTACGATTAATACGATGATGGTACGACGTAACGAAGTACTGTTAGGACCGAATGACCCATTAGCAATCTTGGTTAGGACACGTGTCTTCTAGTTCACTGGTCGAAACCGTGTTTTTTAGTTCGTTCGTTCAGGACCTACACAAGACTACAGACTGTTCACAGTTATTTTACCTCTAGCTGTAAGGTTGGCTAGCTTGAGCTCTATGTTGTCATACGTGGTCTTCACGACTTTCCTGTTCAAAATATTTAATAATAATCAAAGGAGCTTGACAAAGCAACCAACACACTTGACAGCAAGAAATACCAACGTAACGGGAAGTTAAGATGGTATTTCTTTATAATATCAGAGGTAACATTTTAATAGCTGTGAACGGTCTGTACCTTGTAGCGATCTTTACCGTACCTACTATTGTAAGAGCCAATCCTACCACAAATGAGGTTGGTATAAACAATATACACGCTATAGAATCTAAATAGTTCACATCTCTAGGGTATCGTATTGTAACTACATAGTAACAAGCGAAGCTCTCCTGCCTCTGGCATGTAATTCTCACAAGATTGACGTTTCGGGGTCGAATGATCAGTCCCACAGTAATTGTACAGTGATTGTTTTGTGTTGGGAACAATTTATCGAATTTGCGCGGTTCGCTCGATCTAAAATATACGTTTAATCTTGAATGGTGACTATCATTTTTATCTACTTATTTGTCAAAACCAAAAATTTTGTCTGGGAACCGGATTATTTAACAGAAAAGCCTACGTACCTATTTTACCTAATAATTGTCTACTTTAATAGTTTTTCTATTTTTAATTCATAAATGTTGTTGTTTTCCTTTTTTTGGGGTATGTTATACAGCGTTACTACGGTTCTTAAATATTGTGAATGGACTCTTTATAAGGCCCCATTTAACCTCCTTTCGGCTTTACGGGTAGTTTTGTAACACCCTGTTTAAATAACTAGCTTTTCGCCAGCGGCCTCACCCGCGTGGATTTATAGACTATTTTCCTAGGCCCGTGGGAATTTCCCACAACCAAACATAGCCTATGTTACACGGTGAAGATGTAGCTTTCTAAATGTGATTTTTTTTAAAAAATCGGTCTAGTAGTTTTTGATTGAAATCGTAACAAACAAACAAACAAATCTTTCCTCTTTATAATATTAAGTATAGATTGTAACTGCCTCATTGGTCTTTCTTGTAACATCCTGTATATGTCATCATTTTCCGTGACTATTCACAAATATTTTTTGTGTTTTTTTTGGCATTTTCCATGTCATAAATCGTATAAATTATAAAACCAACTTTGTATAAAGTTTATAAAGGTATTTTAGCGTCTAGTGTACCTAACCAGAAGACGCAGATTCAAATCCTTTTTTTTTATAGTACGGAAAATTCTCATGGATCCTCCGCCACCCGGGGAGGTGGCAGGGTATGTCAGACTCATACCGACTGCAAACCGCACTTGGCTTCACTTGCCCTATTGTCATGGCCATGAGATCCGCGAAATTCGCCACGACCATGACAGGCTGTGGTCCAGCAGTTGCTGGACCCCGTCGATAAGCGAGGCTTTTCCTCGCATACTGTTTTTAAGGCACGCTTGTTACAAGTGTGCCGCCTACTGGGGCCATTAACTGGTCGGGCGGCAATTCAACCGCTCGCAGGCCACAGCTCATGGAGGCCGGAGGTCTGTCTGCACCGTCCGGCGCCCGGTGCGTCTACTACGGATCAGGAGAGAGATGGACAATTCTCTCTCCCTTTCCGCCGCCTCCTTTGAGGTTCGAATACTGCTCACAGTTGAATTTTTCCTTCGCTAAAATAATTTTAGCTCGGCTTACAGTCTAACCAGGTGCAGCTGCTCTCAGACCTTCGCAACCCAATTTCTGGGCTATACCGATATCCTGAGGATAGACTGGTTGTCAGGCTTTTTGCTTCTGACTACCACTAACGATTGTCATAGCTGTTCGTATGACAACCGAGACCGACGCCTTTACGTACTGTCCGACGCTCAGGGAGTAAAGAATGGTTACCCATCTATAGACCGACCGTAGCAAGCACAGCTTAACCTTACAGATCGGTTGATCAGCGTAGTTATCAGCCTACAAACACACTAACATACATTGTAAGTTAAATATAGCTTGTAACTTGAAAAAAACTGTGAATAATAAAAATGCAGCGTTTTCACAAAAGAAAAACAAAAGAAAGTCGATGCTGAACCTACCTAAATCTACCTTATCCATCTATTTCAAATTACACTCCAGATTAAAAATAAAAAAACTTACAAAGGAGTTCGGTTTTTAAAATCACATTCAAATGAGTAAAACGTTACAGTCAAAGCCAGTCGGACTGACGCTACAGTGTGAATGAATGCTCTAATAAGCAGGCGTACGCCTCGCTTACCTTTGTGGTGTCCCTGTAAAAAAATATGGCAACTTTATACACAAGTTTTGAATTTAGATGGCAACACTGGATGTTGTGTTATCATTCATAATATTCTCAGTTGATACACACTGTTTCAAATTTTTAAACAAACAAAATGTTATTTAGAAATAAATTATAAGGAAATAGAAAAATAAACAATAACAATATTTAAAAAAATGTTTATTCGAGTATCAAAGACTTCTTAGAAAGCCACACAAGTTAACTTTAAGATAATATTTTATGTGTTACCAACTTTGTTTATTTATTTATTTATTAAGGATCTCCAACAAAGGTAATACACAAACATTTACAATTTACAAAGCAAATTAAATCTAAAATATAATCATCATCATGAACCCATATACTGTCCCACTGCTGGGCACGGGTCTCCTCTCATATTGAGTGGGATTAGGCTATAGTCCACTACGCTGGCCTAGTGCGGGTTAGCAGACTTCACAAACCGTCGAAAAAATCTCTAAGGTATGCAGGTTTCCTCACGATGTTTTCCTTCACCGTTTCAGCGAGTGATAATTAATTATTAATACGCACATCAATTCGAAAAGTCAGAGGTGCATGCCTTGGGTTCGAACTCGAGACCTTCGACTAGGCAGTCCAATGGTCATACCACTAGGCTATCACTGCGAATAAATATCACGTGTCCCCCTCAATTAGTGGAGCCCACAGCATGCAAAATAACATTAAGAAATACAATATTAATCTAATTAAGCTAAATAATATTTACTAGGAAGGGATATTATTATGGTCATTTGCTTGATGCTCAGGATCATCAACCCATATACTGTGCCACTGCTGGGCATTGATCTCCTCTCAGAATGAGATGGATTAAGCTGTAGTTCACCACGCTGGCATAATCGGGATGGTAGACTTCACAAGCCCGCGCCGTTGAGAAAAGCTGTCAGGCAGATTTCCTTACGATGTTTTCCTTCACCGTTTAAGCGAGTGATGAATACTATTGTATTAATACGCACATGATTTCATTTCGTTTACTCTGAACGTTAAAGATTTCTGACTTTCAGAATGTTATTGGGTTTTTCAAAGAAATTCTCAGTAGCAGCTCGGATTTGTGCCCGGTTAATGGCAATAGACTCGCCCCCTATTACATGGGACCTAAACATACCGGCGAACTGTGGACGGTCATAGATGCGTGCCTTGGATTCGAACTCGAGACCTTTATCCCAGATCGAGCAAAATATCATTAGGTTTTTCTGTGATATTTTCAATACGAGCTCAGCTTAAAGCTTTTTTTCTGAGAAGAATCATAATGAAGTATAGAAGGATAAGAGAGGATAGCAAAATTAAGCAGGACATAAGTAAAAGTGTCATGCTGCAACATCTCTTTAAAGCGAATAGCGTTACAATCAGCGTGGAGCGTTTTATACGCGATATATCATGAGGATACAGTCGTACACGTGCACAGAGTAGTCAAAAACAGAAACTTTTTTTAATTGTGACTTTTAAATTATATTATATAGATATAATATACATACATACATATAGGAAAAAGAAAGAAACAAGAAGAAAGAACGCCACTCGCTTCAATTATTGTATACATCTTTTGCTTAGTCGACATACATACAACTTGTCATATGACAAGTTAAATGAATACATGATCGGCGTATGTATAAACACACGCCGATAGCAAGTGCTGCGTACCTGACCTTTTTAAGGAACCCTACCAATAAGGTGTACATCTTTCTAGGGCGTTCCCTTCCGACGCTAAGGGGTCTCGATACTCTCTTACTGCTACTCTACTATGTATTGTTAAATGTGAATGGGTGTCTTATCAACCACCGTGGCTCACGCAGCTTAATCATGCAGAGCAGTTGATGAGCGTAGTTATAACATAGTCACACCCCCATAACTCTCTCTCAATCTCTGCTTGTTA
The DNA here is from genome assembly GCA_964056405.1 of Acronicta alni. Lineage (NCBI taxonomy): Eukaryota > Metazoa > Arthropoda > Insecta > Lepidoptera > Noctuidae > Acronicta > Acronicta alni. Next base: position 3,205,228 of record OZ043935.1, read on the forward strand.
TAATTAATAATCTATCCATCTTGTCGGTCCCTCAATGTGAGGATCATGACCACTATATCTTTTAGAATGACAGCATGCTCTCCAACCGACCCGGTCAACTGCAGTGTAGATTGCCTTTTCAACCGAGGAAAAAAGACGGAGGAGGTTCTCAAGTTGACGCGTATATTAATATTTTTGTTTATGTATGACTACGCATAACTTTTTCCAGAGTAGTCCGATTTTGATAATTCTCTTTTTATAGGAAAGGGTACCTTGAAATTGGTCCCACATAAATTTGGAAAAAAAAAACCCACACTAGATTTTAATCCCGAGTTGTGTATTACAATAATTAAATTAAAAGTAATAAAAAATAAGCATGTTGCAAAAAGTAGATTATAACCACAAAAAAAATATTAAAAAAAAATTAAAACTCCGAATAAATTTATATGCAAAAAATAATAAACCTTTTTTTATTTAATCCAACGGGCCCGGTCACCCGTAGAGTGGATTGCCTTTTGGAGTATTAAATTACTAGCCTTGAGTATTTGGTCACTCCACTTAGCAGGTGGTCTGTCTCAAGATCTTGTGCCCTCCATTTTAATAATAATAATAAACTTTTACTTAATAATAATGTATAATTAAATAGCAATTATTTTAATAACAGTTGCTGTAAAAGCACAGACAGGCAGAAATACGTGGTCTACGAAGTATTGAAGACTCGTCGTTCAGTAAGTAAGCACATTTATTTTACTTCATAAAAACAAAAGAAACTTACTTACAGTCTTTATAACTCCCTACTACATTTATACTTCACTATCAACTTATATAACTCACTCAGTCTACCTACTACTACTTCTCTATTTGTATTTATTGAAATCTCTGCTTATATACTGATACTGAAAATAGAAGTCTCTATATTGAAATAAAACAACTTTTCATGGATTTTATCGCGTTATATTAATATTATTAATCCGAAAGTTTAAATCCCATGCCGTCCATGGTCACAGGCACACTGAAAAAAGTTTAAATATAAGTTAAATAGTTTGTAGCATGCGCATCCACCGAAATGCTCAAAAAGGATGGCGTCCTGCTACTCTGGGAAGACCACGGTAAAGGTCTGACGGTTTTTGTTGAGGGTTGACGGGTTTCGATGTTCATATAAATTGTCTAGGCGGACAACAGCAAGATATGTGCAAGCGTACGTACCTTAGACTGCGACCAGCACTCGATGAGCTTCCACCTTGTCGTTTGGACTTGAGTAGACGGTAACGGATGTAGGTATCTAGTTTAACACTCGGTCACTCGCGGACCTCGAGGATCGATATCGATTTTTGTATTGTTCGTTTTAGAGATTCAAAGTTAAACTGTCCTGATGCACACCGCTCGCGAACTGTCATTTTTCGCGCCGCCCGTCACTGACGTAATGATGTTGCACTCTTCGTCCGATTTGATTGGTGGTCACAGATACCACAGTGCTGCCACTCTAAAGTTTGACGGATACGTACGCGCATGACAGCCAACAAATTGGCGTCTCGTTACTGCTATGCACACCAGACAATACATGAACATCGATGCGTTTAGTTGTGGTAACGGAACATCCCGCCCACCAAAATAGCTATGGTATTTTCTGATAAAAAGAAATAAAATAGACAAGTTTGATACTACAAAGATACTAAAGAAAGTTAAAACTATTGCTTAGCTAAAGTTTGCTTAAATTAGATGAGCTTAATAATAAATTGATAAGACTGGAATGATAGGACTAGTCCTCTATAGGGAGAGGACACAGTTTCACTAACGGTCGATTAATAAGATGGTTGCTTGCAGTTTTCACTAACGCACTCCGAGCTATTCCATCGCTACCTAATTGAAGATCCACTACTCTAGCAAGAGGCCATTGTAATGGCGTACGATTGTCGTCACGAATTATCACCAGAGAACCTATTGGTAATGACCTAGATTCCTTCGTCCACTTTGCGCGTTGTGTTAACGAATTCAAATAATCATTCTTCCACCTAAGCCAGAAATGTTGTTGGAAAGCTTGTAACATTTGCCACCGGTGAAGCCGTTTTATGTTAATATTAGTTAGATCTTCATCGGGAACAGCCGTTAGAGGCTCAAGAGTGAGAAAATGACCCGGTGTTAAGCAAGAAAGGTCATTCGGATCGGAACTGATAGGGTAAAGAGGTCTCGAATTTAAAATCGCTTCGATTTGGACAAACAGTGTAGTTAGTTCTTCGAACGTCAAGACTTGGTCACCCACTACTCGGTATAAGTGGGATTTGGCTGCCTTTATTTGTATTTCCCAGACGCCACCAAAGTGCGGTGCGCCAGGTGGATTAAATTTGAATATCAACCTTTCCGCAGTAGAAGCTTGTTGCATTATAGACGAAAGCTGGTTCCTAGCACCAACAAAATTAGTTCCGCAATCGGCATGAATCTCGTTACAGCGGCCACGCCTTCCCACAAAACGACGGAGAGCTGCGATAAACCCTTCTGTAGAAAGTGTTGAGACTACTTCCAAATGTACCGCCTTGGTTGCGAGACAGATAAACAAGCATAGATACGCCTTATCTATCTTAGCACCACGATGGGAACCTAGCTTAATGCGGAACGGTCCGCCTATATCGACGCCTACCACTGAGAACGGTTTTATTTGGTTTACTCGATACGATGGCAGATCACTCATAAAGGGCTGCAACGGCTGCGGGTTTGTTTTAAAGCACGGAATGCATTTGGAAAGATGACGACGAATGGTACGCTTTGCTGCGATAATCCAAAACTGTTGCAGAACCAGGAAGTGAGTTGTATTGATGCCCGGATGCAAATAAGTACGATGAATGTAGTCGATGATTAAGAAGGTTAATGGATGATCAGATGGTAAGAAAGCAGGATGTTTTTGTTGGTATTCTAACCCTGATCGAGAGATCCTGCCGCCCACCCTGAGTACACCCTGGTCGTCTAGGAACGGGTTTAGTTTTCGAAAGGGCTTAGACAGGGTCCCTTTTGAGGTTAATTTAGAAATTTCCTCGGGAAAGGTTCGGTTCTGTACGTATTTTACGATTTTCATTAAAGTGTGATGCCGTTCGACGTTGTTCAAAAAATCTGTGCGATATGCCTTGGTAGGGTTCCGAGAGTTATTAATAAAGCGATAAACATACGATAGTCTTGTAATTAATTGCGATAACGAGGAAAAACGATTCAGAAATTCTTCTATAATTGAAGTGTCAGTCTCGTTAAATTGTCCTATGACTAATGTCACTGATTTCCGCTCTTCTGCTCCAATGACCACCTCGTCGTTATGAGTTGTACCTTCTAAGCTTAGAGGCCAGGACGTATGATCTTCGGATAACCATTTAGGCCCCGCCCACCATAAATTATTATGAAGAAGGTCACTAGGCAATTGTCCACGCGAGCAAATGTCAGCAGGATTATCGCCGGAAGATACGTGATGCCAATGTTCCGTAGAAGTAAGATCCTGAATATGACTAACGCGGTTTGCGACGAATGTATTCCAGCGCGATGAGTGTGAGCGCAACCACGCGAGGACAACGGTGGAATCCGACCATAGGTAGACCGAATCAATGTGAATGCGAGCAAGATAAGTATCTCGAATGAGCTTATAAAGATCTGCGAGGAGAACTGCAGCACACAACTCTAGTCGAGGCAACGAAGTGCGCTTCAGCGGAGCTACCCTAGCCTTTGAACAGACCAGATAAACATGGTGCAGATCGCCCCCATCAGTGACGCGTAAGTATATGACAGCGCCATATGCTGTTTCTGAACTATCACAGAAACCATGTAGTTCGTATGATTTTGAGTCGACACAAGTCAGCTTGCGAGGTATTCGAATCTGACTTAATTGATGAAGTTGATTCTTATATACTGTCCATGTACTGGTAACCTCATCGGGCGGCGTTTGGTCCCATGCAATACCGAGGATCCAAAGCCTTTGGATATAAGATTTGATTTGTATTGTGATTGGTGACAAGAAGCCTAATGGGTCGAACACTCGAGCAAGTTCACTCAAGATTGAGCGTTTAGTACATGGCCGATCTAAAGGTTTGATGTCAAACAAGAAAGCATCCAATGTAGGGTCCCACTTAAGGCCAAGAACCTTTAAAGTTGAGGATTCAGAATTATCTAAAGAAATGGGTCCGATGAGACAATCTTCTGGTGGAAGATCAGATAAAAATTGCGCATTATTACTAACCCATTTTCTAAGGTGAAATCCCCCTTGTTTGAACAAGGCGACTAGTTGACTTTTTGCTTCTTGGGCAGTCTCAAGCGAGTCACAACCAGTTGCTACGTCGTCTATATATACATCAGATAAAATAATTTGTTTGGCTAGGGGATAAGAATCGCCATCATCCATAGCTAGCTGTCGTAAAACACGACATGCCAAAAATGGGGATGACGCTACACCATACGTCACGGTATTCAGGCGATATTCTTGGAGAGAATTGTTAGGCGAAGCCCTCCAAAAAACACGTTGGTAGTCACGGTGATCCGTGAAAGTTAATATTTGGCGAAACATTTGCTGGGCATCCGCCATAAAGACGATGTTGTGTTCTCTGAATCGCAAGAGAATATCAACGATATTCGGTTGTAATTTTTGACCGACAAGTAAAGTGTCATTTAAGGAACGGTGGTGCAAATCCTTTGCGGAAGCATCAAACACAACGCGTAGTCGTGTAGTGGCTGAATCAGGTCGTAAGACACAATGATGCGGTATATAGTACCTTCCCATACTGAGTTCGTTTACTGGAACCAATGACATATGGCCGGATTCGATATAGTCTGTCATGAAATCCGAGTACTGACTCTGTAAGTCCGGGTCCCGGGATAACCTTCGTTCGATCGCATGGAATCTTCGCAACGCGACGTCCCGAGATCCCGTGAATTCGGGCTCAGAATCATCCTTGAATGGTAACCGAATAATGTATCGTCCCGATGGGTCACGAGAATGTTCAGATACGAATTTTCGTTCACAGAGCGCTTCATCTGAAGTTAACATATTTGCCTTCGGTACAGAATCTAACTCCCAAAATTTTTTGATTAGAGTGGTTAATTCGTTATCGTTGTCCAACGATGTGTGCAACAATGTACTAGCAGCCAATCTGGTTTTTCCTAGAAGCAACCATCCGAAAACAGAATTAAAAGCGATAGGTTGGTTGAAACCACCCTTGATGTTTTGATTAAGAAGTGATTCAGCGAAGACATCAGCCGCTAGCAGTAGGTCTATGGCTCCCGGCACATCAAACCCGGGGTCTGCCAATGATAGTGTATGTATATGCGACCAACCTGAGGTATTCAGCTTTGCAATGGGTTGATCACCACAAATTTTAGAAATTACGTGCATATCTAAGGTAAAAAGAACCTGATTGCTTGTACCGATTGCACAAGTGACATCGCCCAGAATTGAAGCCTCTGCCTCTCCGAGACCACTTACGTTAACAGTTGCTTGAGTGGGATACAAATTCAAACGTTTGACAGCCGAATCAGTAATAAAATTGCTTTGGCTTCCAGTATCAAATAAAGCGCGGAACGATTGCATTACCCCGGAAGAATCTCTAACTTGCACGATTGCAGTAGCAAGCAATACGGTAGTATGAGCCCCATTACTTGTACTCAGAGCCGATACAAGAGATTTATCGCGATGAAGTAAGGTGTGATGTTGTCGTTTACACGTGCGGCACGAGAATATTGACTTACAGTCCTTGAGTTGATGAGACGGTTTTAGGCAATTGAAACACCAGTTTTTTTCAGTAGCAATGTTCATGCGTTCGTCTAAAGATTTTTTCAGAAATTCCGAGCACCCAGTAATGGGATGTACATCTCCACAGAATGAACATTTACTCTTGTATGGATTAGGAGTTACACCACTACCGCCAGTTTGGCTTTGTTCGGTGGCTACAAGTATATGTGACCTATTGGTAAGTTTAGCTTGTGACTGTTGTGGTGCGACCTTTGGTGGAGAGGTGTTCGCCTTATTCGATTCAACAAAATGTGTATCACGCAATAAAGCTTCGCATTTAGAATGCAAAAAAGTTTTAATTTGCACGTAACTAGGCAGCTCAACCTCTGAATGTCTCTCTTCGAAATCACGACGCAGCTTTGTGTCAAGCTTCGATAAAATATGATATACCAAGACAAAGTCCCACTGGCTAACCGGTAAATTAACTGTTTTTAAAATACTTAGATTTTCTTCGAATAAATCAAGTGTTTTTCTAAACTGTTGAGCGTCATTGAATTTAAATTCGACATTTAAAATATCCCGCCAACACGCAAATGCTAGTTCACGCTTATTTTTATAGCGTGCGGTAAGCGCTTCATACGCATCGCGATAGTGCTCGTGGGTAATTGGGAAGGGTTTGACTACAATCAATGCATCACCACTCAAAGATGATAAAAGATAGTGAAACTTCTCCGTGTCTGTTATAGCGATCGAATTGTGTATCAACGCGTTGAAGGTATCTATATACTCAGGCCATTTCTTTATGTCACCACTAAACGTCGGAAGCACAATTTTCGGTAGCCGAATATTTGACGAAGAATTCCTATGACAGTTACTCGATTCACCTTTAGTTAAGTTGCGATAAATCGTTAAAGACTTGTAGTACATCTCGTCAAAGCGCTCTTGAATTTCATTATCCTCATTTTCAGGATTCTCAAGAATTTCCTGAATTGTAAAATGTGCATCTTCGAAATTCGCTAATGTTTGTTTCACATCCTGATAGTATGACAAGAATAATTCTCGCTGAGTAGGATCGCTCACGGCCAAGGCACCTATCTCCAAAGCCTTAGTCATACGTTTATAAGCAATCGTCCGCTTTCGACGCAAAGACGGTAAATCTTGAGTAGTATACTCGATATCGATAGATTTGGACTTTGATTTTTTCAACAGACTCGATTTACGAGAAGAGTGTTTCCCTAGAAGCGACATGGTTATTATGTAAGTATATAAGTAGGTACAAACAAAAAAAAAACCTTGTAATGAACCAACAATGAAATTTAATTAAGTAGGTAGGTATTTCGAATTTAGACTGTAACGGTACGTATAATCGTGTACTCGCTTTGTTATTAGTCGTTAACGTAGTTACTAAACGAAAAATCAAAGACAAAACGGACACCTGAACTTAACCGGTTTAACACTGTTAGTATAAAATATTGCACTCTCAACGTACGTACGTATAATACGTCTATGTACGTAAGTATGTGATGATAGTTTCCACAAAATAAAATTTCAGATAGGTACCTATTTGTGTGAAAAGAAAAAACGAGTAAACGATACTCCAACCTGTAATAGTTACGGGTTCCTGACGTATAGTGATTGGATATTATAATAGATAAGTGGGTAGGTTTAGGAAAAAACCAACTGAGTTACGATAATTCGACCTGGGCACTTGATGAGAAAAATAAAATAAAAAATACAAATTCAAAATAATAATAACTTTGAACACACGGCAACTAAATAAAATACCTGCCTACCAACAGATTAACGCTTGAGAGATAGGTATATTACCTACGACGGATTAATAATAATGGGTACCTAGGTAGGTATTGCCTAGGTAAGTATTGCGAGCCGAAGCAAAATTGTGCACCGATAGCGATAAAAGTAGTTTAGAAAACGATTGCACAATTTTTTACAAGTAGATCTCGCAATATTAGCGACAACCTAACAAATGAAATTATATATTCTTTGACCTTACGTTGTTTGTAAGCTACCTACGACGAGGTGATAATTCGCAAACATTGACCTTTTGTTATAATTATTAGAAATTGTGGAGGAATCACTTAGAATGCGATAGTAAACTAAAGTTTTCAGCTAAAACAATAGTTTTAATGATATTCTAAGTGTGGGAATCAGAAATATCACTAGTTGTGATTAGCGGTTTACGATAATAATAAAACAAAATGGAGGCTCCCGGGTTTCGGCACCATTAAGATGTAGCATGCGCATCCACCGAAATGCTCAAAAAGGATGGCGTCCTGCTACTCTGGGAAGACCACGGTAAAGGTCTGACGGTTTTTGTTGAGGGTTGACGGGTTTCGATGTTCATATAAATTGTCTAGGCGGACAACAGCAAGATATGTGCAAGCGTACGTACCTTAGACTGCGACCAGCACTCGATGAGCTTCCACCTTGTCGTTTGGACTTGAGTAGACGGTAACGGATGTAGGTATCTAGTTTAACACTCGGTCACTCGCGGACCTCGAGGATCGATATCGATTTTTGTATTGTTCGTTTTAGAGATTCAAAGTTAAACTGTCCTGATGCACACCGCTCGCGAACTGTCATTTTTCGCGCCGCCCGTCACTGACGTAATGATGTTGCACTCTTCGTCCGATTTGATTGGTGGTCACAGATACCACAGTGCTGCCACTCTAAAGTTTGACGGATACGTACGCGCATGACAGCCAACAAATTGGCGTCTCGTTACTGCTATGCACACCAGACAATACATGAACATCGATGCGTTTAGTTGTGGTAACGGAACATAGTTTTATTTCAATGTCTAATATTCGCATAACTGTCAGAAAGTCTCTATATTTACGTGCTACACTATGTTCTTCGCGGCGGCGCGGGCGGCGCAGCGGCAGGACACAGAAAGAAACCAACTCATCTCCATTCGCAACAATTTTATCTTAAGCAACATTCAGCTAGACTTATTCATGAATGCCGAAGGCCCCATACAACTAGATTCCTCCTTCGGTTTTGAATAGTGACTGTTAGTGACGACCTAATAGCTGATTGATAGCTTGAATACTTAAAATGTTTGTCAACGCACCCACGATCCATGAGAAAATCCTAGTGTGGGGCAATTAATAAAAAAAAATGTACTTACTGCATGATGATTTATTACCCGAGTTCTGATAACTTCATGCGGTGCCCCTGACCAGACCATGCTACACTTGCTGGAGTGCCCAAAATGCCCGTACACCTGCACCTTTGAAGATCTAAAGAATGCCACTGATGCCGCAATTAACGTGGCCACCTACTGGGCTCAAGTAATATAAATAATGCATTTACCATCGACACGAAAAGAAGAAGATAACTTCATATTTATCGTCACCAAAGAAGTTCTATTAACACCCTTCTGTCAGTTCACTTAATATTATTATTGTATCCTCTGTTTCTGTACCCTACTCTGTACACAACGCCGGCAGCGGTGGTACACAGGAAGAGGAGCGCTTATCTGGGCTCGCAACAAATTTGCCGCGTATTTTACATGACGAAATATTAAGAGCAATGTTTACGATGCTACGCTTGAAAATGGCAACACTATTTGTTTGTTGTTTACGTGTAGCAACAATATTACAATCTCGTAGCTGTGTGCTTGCTATCCTTCGAGACATGGTAAACAATTTCACTGGTGTTTTCAGTCATTATATACTTACTTAAGAGAGGTAGGGCATGGTGGGAGTAATTTCACTCAAATTGGAGCTGCCAGACTTCACTCACCGTCGAATTGTGTGTCTGGCTACCTGCACTAGGCTAGCGGGGTGGACTATAGCCTAATCCCTCTCATTCTGTGAGGAAACCCGTGCTCAGTAATAGAATAAAAGATTGACGATAGTGAGTAGGTTATTTTCCGCAAAGCAGAGCAAATCCTAATTATAAGTTGTTAATAATATAAATGTCTTGCGACAAAATGAAAACTAAGTCCTTTTAAAATTCTCGTATTTCTGAAGTACACTTGGCAACGTTTCAATTAAAATGCTAGAAAACTTTTGAAGTGAAAGCAAACGTGTGTTTATTAAATGCTCTTTTTTGCTAATTGTTATAATTTCTAATGGTTTTAATTAACTTTTTAGAATTGTTTTGTTGAAAATATTCTTATTCTAGTGGCTTGCAGTTTCTGAATTATAATAAACTCATTTTATTTTGATAATTGTAATGCGCAGAGTGACGTCTGCAGTCTAGCGACTCAAGTGTCGGGCTGTTGATCACGAGGTCGTGGATTCGATTCCCACAAGACTCAACTATATATTTATACAACCGACGTTAACCTATTGCGGATTAACAGACTTCAAAAACATCATCAGCAACCCATTTTTTCTCCTACTCCACGGTGGTTACGCAATTCCTACTAATATACCTGTCATATCCCTACTTTCCTACTCCCTATCATTAGGTACTATATCCCAGAACCCTACTCCCTACTACCTTACTTCCCTACTTCCAACTCCCTACTCCCTACGTCTCTACTTCCTACTCTCTGCCTCTCTACTTCCCTACTTCCGTACTTCTCTACTTCCCTACTCCCCTTCTTCCCTACTTAAATGTGAAAGTAACTCTGTCTCTCTATCTATTACGCTTTCACGTCTAAACCGCTAAATTTCACATCAATTTTAGTCCATAATAAATAATAATGTATATATTTATGAACGGCGGGACCACCATGCACTGTTTGGCATCGATCTCTTCTCAGAATGAGAGAGGTTAGGCTGTAGTCCACCACGCTGGCCTAATGCGGGTTGGCAAACTTCACACACTCCTCACGATGTTTCCTTTCATCGTTTACAAGTGATAAATACTCGTAGGTAATTATTTTGAAAAGTCAGGTGCGGGCCTTAGATTCAAACGCGAGACTTTTACAGAGTAAATAAAATGTACAAAGTATTTATCATGTGCAAGTAATTGTACCTACATCTACAGTTCGCCAATATATTTCTAAGTACCATGTAATTAGTGCCTATTGCCACAAACCGGGCACAAAATTCTGATACTGTGAATTTCATTAAACAATTCAATAGCTCTACTTGGAAATCGAACGTAGGTTCTCACGCTCTACAGCCACTTTAGCAACTACTGGACAAACAAGGCTGTTTTGTCTCGCAATTAAAAGTTCCCATGTAAACAAAGCCGCGCGTGGAAGCTCGCACTGAATTGAACGTTTAGCGCACCCAAGAGCTATTAAAATCTCCAAAATAAACTATTATAATACTAAATTGAAACACATTACCAAGTCGATTGTACCGCCCGGGCGAGTTTGCGGACAAAAGACGGAACTTGTAGAGATGTGCTCGTATCTCGGAAATGGCAGCATCTTGGCTAAATTCAGGCCGAGGCCGAATCACCTTCTCATTTACGTAAACCTGCTTTTTGCTATGAAATGCTTTTATTCGTTATACAATTAACTTGCATTATAATAAATTGTGTAAATATATTAGAAAGTTCATTGGGCTTGTGGTCGTAAGCTCGAATGCTACGCTAGAGGTACTGGGTTCAAAGCCCAGGTCGAGCAATGTTATTGGGTTTTTCTATGAAATTTCAGTAGCAGCTCCGTGTTTTGATTTGTGCCCGGTTAACGACAATAGGCACTCTCCTAAAAGATACCGGCAAACTGTGGGTGTGCAATTACTACATCTCTATCTTACCCTTCGATTGATTCGAGTTCGACAGTTGTTCATAATGAGCATAGTACTAAAGCAGCACGCAGCACTTCCTTTCAGCACTGAATTCACTAACAAAAGACGGAAAGATATAGTTTGCCCTCACAATAAAGGAATTAAACGTGCTTTTACGTCAAATTTTTTTGTGTTCATAGGTCCGCTACTCTACAATAGAATTAATGCAAAATTAAATATCTACCCCTCAATTTCAGTAATTGTAAAAAAATACTCCAGGAAGCCCTTCAAAGTATGTCCTACGAAGATACAGAGAAGTTATTAGTTGTGTTAAAGTAAACATCATTTGTTATAGTGACAACCATATCTGTCCCTTACCTCACACACTCTTCCAAAATGATCGCTTCGCTCTTAAATTCGGCTATATCGGGACCTCCCTAATTACGACGCTGGAGTTATAGGCAACGCTGATTGATATTAATGTATTTTAGCCAACTAATACCTACAAAATTTTTTACCGTGGGAGAGCCATGCTTCGGCACGAATGGGCCGGCTCGACCGGACTTGATACCACGGCCTCACAGAAAACCGGCGTGAAATAACGTTTTCGTTGTGTTTCGTCGAGTGAGTGAGGATACCGGAGGCCCAAACCCCTTAAAAGGGCGGCAGCGCACCTGAAACTCCTCTGGTGTTGCGGGTGTCCATGGGCGGCGGTAATCGCTTACCATCAGGTGATCCGTCTGCTCGTTTGCCCACCCTATCACATAAAAAAAAAAATATATATATATAACGTTTGCCAAACAATTACCAAAGATTCGTCTACGAAAACATTCGGCCTTAAATTCGGCTTTAACGGCACCTCTCTAGCTACGGGGCTGGAGTTGTATGCAGCGCTGATATATTGCAACACGACTAATGTACCGTATAAAATTCACTATATCGTATCTGTGGGAGCATTTGCACTTTGCCTCTGTGAAGATTACATTATGACTGAACTTTTCTTATAAGAAAACTAAGTAGTTGTTGTCCGCGGTTCCAACCACATTCTAATTTTTCGAGACAAAAGGTATCCTATATCCTTGTAAAGAGACTATAATCTATATCTGTACCAAATTTTGTCAAAATCGCTTCATCATTTACTTTCGCATTTATTAGTAGGTAAGAAAATGCTTTTTACGGTTTAACGGCTCGAAAATCAAAATTGTAACAACAGCTGTATTTCCCGAAGGGTCCTTTCGTCTCCCAGGGTAGCGGGCGATCCATGAGGATATTCTGTAGGTACAGACGCCAGCAGGTCAAGCTATCCAAAACTGTCAAATGTTCCCAATCAAATATGAACCTTATTGCTTTGTGCTAAAGTTGAAAATCAATCAAAGAAATTTGACAGATTGTGGTAGCTTGATGTGCTGGCGTATATTAAAAACGTACATCTTGATACCTAACTTGTTATCATTAAGTATAATGCCCAGGAATTTTACTGGCTACATTACCCTTCAGGCAAAATATTTGGCAATGTGGTGGTGGCAACCCAGACGAACTTATCGCCAGACTTATAACACCTCGGAACTTCTTCCACCTCCTTTTAACCTTTTGACCGCCACGTGAATAACGAAAATCCGTGTTCTCTACGCCAAGCGACAAATTCTAGTATTCAATAATAGGTAAAAAAGAAAAAAGTTGTATTTTTGACGTGCCATGCCGTCGTTGGCGTCATGAGCAAGTTTTCATTTGACGTCTGTACACGTCCGTGGCGGTCAAAAGGTTAAAGCTTATATTTTGGGATATATAGGTATTATGTTTTATATATTTATTTGGAACATCTAGTCCGAAACTAAACAGAGCTTATATTATGAGTACCACACAATGGACATAATACTTATTATTGTTGTAAAGACAAAATAATGCATAAAAAATACTCAGATAAATAAACACTTATGTTTATTACATAAATATTTGTGTCCTGTGGGAATCTAACCCACAATCTCGTGATCAGCAGTCACACACTCGAACCATAAGACAGCTTCGTTAGCTATATTCTAAACGTCAAAAGATAGGTTATATAATAGGATAGATACTTCTATTCTACCCTTTCACACCGATTGAATCCGGGATTCAAACCCAAATCAGTTAATATACAATACCATCTTTCAGGCTTATATGAATACCCTACATATTGATCTACCAAACCAATGTACTGAACACAATTCACCGTGTCCTGTCATTGAGGTAATATGTTGTACTTTTTCTTCGTATTAATGGTAAATAATAATTATTTATATTACTTGAGCCTTGTCCCCATCCTCACCTACGGCGCACAGACCTGGACTTTGACAAAACATCATAAGGCCGAACATGGGGTTTGCCAGCGAGTCATGGAGTTCAGCATGATGAGAGTCAAATTAGCAGACTGCATAACGTATGAAAATAACGTACTACGCTGTAAAACCTAAATTGCTGACATAGGCCAAGCTGCTAGCTTGAAGTGGAACTGGACTGAACACGCCTGCCACATGCCAAATGAATTGTGGGCCAAAGTAGGTCCGAATGGGTTCCACAAAATGGCAGACGACAGCGCGACAGGCAGCTTGATTTCTTCTGAGAGGACTGGTCCAAAATCACCTTTGAATCGAACCGTGAGGAATAGAACGAGGGGGTTTCCCTTGCAATGGGACGACAACGGATGAATAACAATAATAATAACTTGAGCCATCAGTGGCATTATTAAGGTTCACGCAGGTATAAAGACATTTTGGAAACTCCGGCGAGTGGAGCGAGATCTCGGTCGGAGGATCTACGATCTTCCATTTCACCAAGCTGTGTTTGCAGCGGCCTACTTGAGTGCGTATTTGGTGAGCGCTGCTCATACAAGCCACCGCAAGTCACGTCCGAATGGCAGGTATTCCTTGGGTAGAACATAGTCGTGTGGTGGTAGATACTGTACTTCCCTCAGCTTACTTCTCACTTTTGGTGAAAAGTAAGCTGCAGAAAGTACACAATTAAGTACACATTTTTATAATTACAGCCACATTTCGGGGATTAAAGCCCTATGCATGACTTAGGTATTTATCAATTGATTTTATTTATTATGAAATACTTGAGATTTAATTTTTTAAACAGCTTACGCACTATGGCACTCACTAGCCCTGTATCGCGGGGGTATTTACTAACATACAATGGACAACGACGAATGGTGTTACATTAAGTCATGCTGTAGTACAGTGCCCGGTGGTACTTAATATCTCAATGGATACTGTGGACCTCCACGCTTCAGTTCCCTTTGTGAGCATTAAAGTGTCTTCACACGATTTTCCTTTTTGAATACGTAGGCTATAGTGATATATTATAAGTATATCTGGTAAAAGTGTCTGATTTTTAGAGGTAGTCAAAAAAGTGACTGAACTAAATGTAAGCTAGATATATTACCTAAAAATTATTCTAGGTCGAACTACATATAGGTTGTGACTGATTATTTTTATAGCTACATAAATAGAGCCTCTAAAAAAATTAATATCGATTAAAAAATATAAAAGATAAAATATAACTCGAAAAATATCAAAGTGAAAAATTAAATATAACTCTAGTAACAGTATTAAGATTTGACATTAATTCTATGGGAAATGTTTCTTAAAATTATTTTGAAGCAAAAGGGATGAAAAGATAAACAGGGAAATGTCAGATGGCTGCTTTCCCACGGTGGTGTGGCCGGAATTGAAAATTGTTGTCCTTATCAAAATGTTTTAGTAACTTCTTTGTCATTATATTTAAAGACTTGTCCTACTTATAAAGTAACGTAAGTTATAACACATGAAAAAAAAAATGAAAAAATATTTATTTAAACATACAAATCAGTCAATTAAAAAGCTTTAAAGTGAGATCAAGATAAGTATTAAATTTGTACATCGACTTTAGTCACTAGGTGTATTTGCCATGGTCCCCACACTAGGCAAGGCCTGTATCGTGGGGGTAGATACATAGTTATAGCGTCTGGTGTACCTAACCAGAAGACGCAAGTTCGAATACTGTCCGCGGTCGAATTTTTCCTTTGCTAAATAACTTTAAAATCTTAGCATCGAAAATGACCAAAAATACAAAAATATACTTAAATACCATTAATACCGCCTTTGTACTCGTATACTCATGTAAAGAGGCCAGCACATCAAGCAACCACAATCTGTCCAATTTCTTTGATTAATTTTCAACTTTAATTCAAACAAGTAAGGTTCATATTCATTTGGGAAATTTAACAGTTTTGGATAGATTGAAATAAAACTACTTTTTACGGATTTTATCGCGTATATTGATATTATTAATCCCGACGTTTCGTTGAGGTAAAAAGTAGTTTTATTTCAATGCATAATATTCGCGTAAATGTCAGAAATCAATAAGTTTTGGATAGCTTCACCTGCTGGCGTCTGTACAGAGGCCAGTACATCAAGCCACCACAATCTGTCAAATGTCTTTGATTGATGTTCAAATTTAACACAAATTAATAAGGTTCATATTCATTTAGGAAATTTGACAGTTTTGTATACTTTGACATGCAGCTGACGTCTATACATTTTAATCTATACATAGTATAAAACAAAGTCGCTGCCTATCCCTCTGTACGCTGAAATCTTTTGAACTACGCAACGGATTTTAACGCGGTTTTCACTACCATTTCACTACATAGTATAAAACAAAGTCGCTTTCTCAGTCCCTATATCCCTATGTATGATTAAATCTTTAAAACTACGCAACGAATTTTGATGCGGTTTTTTTTAATAGATAGAGTGATTGAAGAGGAAGGTTTATATGTATAATACATGTGTTTTATTAGTACATTGCACCCGTGCGAAGCGGGGGCGGGTCGCTAGTAGATAATAATTTATCAACCAATGAAACAAAAAACAGAGGAGGTTCTCAAATCGACGTCGTACATATAATATTTTTTTTATGTATTGGCGCCATTTTTTTTGGAATATGGAAATTTCACGTTTTTTTTTTAATTTGATTTGGCTATTCCTTTAAATTTGAGGTAATTTAGTATTCTTTGTTCATTGATTGTTTGGCACCGACTCAAAATTACTTAGGTATACTTACATAAGTTTAACAACTTAGGTTAAATAAGAAAAGTTTTTAAAGTTATTTAGAAAAGGAAAATTTCGACCGCGGGCAAGATTCAAACCTGTGTCTTCTGGTTAGGTACACCAGACGCTATGAACACTAAGCCACAGCGATTCCTACCCGTCATATCGAATTTTTCCTTCACATACTGAATTTACGTCTTTGTGGTGACGTCAGTAACACCTATTGAAGAGCAAGTTTTTGCTTTTCAACCGACACAACTTACTTTACAGTTAGTTCAATGTCGAACGATGCCACCTTACCTTCTAACTATTTCTGTATATTTTGACATTTTTCATGCTAAGATTTTAAAGTTATTTAGAAAAGGAAAAATTCGACAGCGGGAAAAGTTTATTATTTTTTGGATTTCAGTTTTTCGGCGGTTTAAATTTTTTTGTTAAAAAGTTTTTATTTTATAAATATCTGGGACATTTTACACAGCACTATCTAGTCCTAAACAAAGCAGAGCTTACTTAGATATACTTTTTTTTTTATAAGGAACGTCCAGACAAAAACAAACACGTTCATGGCATAAATATTTGTGTCCTGTCGGAATCAGCAGTCCGATACTGGAACCATTAGACCAAAGACGTAGTCAAAATGTGACGATTTCTACTAGAGAACTCCTACGCACCGGAAAGCGTAGCGGGACAGCCTCCAACGAGATGGACGGACGACCTGGTAAAGGTCGCTGGAAGTCGTTGGATGCAGACGGCTTGTAACCGGTCCTTGTGGAAGTCTATGGGGGAGGCCTTTGTTCAGCAGTGAACCTACTGTGGCTGAAATTTTGTTTTTTAATCTACTAAGGTGGCAAACAAGCATATGACCCACCTGATGGTAAACGGTTACTGTAGCCTATAGACGCTTGCAACACCAGGGGTCTTACTTGCGCGTTGCCGACCCTGTATTGAAAGAGGAATAGTTGGGTTGGCAGTATAAGGGTTAAAGTCCCCCCACTGCCACCACAACGTTTCCTCGTGAAGCACTGGCAACCTTGCTCACCGTAAGAAACACAACACAGCTCAAAGCAGTGTTATTTCACTTCGATTTTCTGCAAGGCGGAGATACTTCCCCAGTCGGGCAGCTCCAATTTGAGTGGAATTACTCCCACTATGTCCTAACCACTCTTGATATGATGTACTCTTACCGCAAGTGGTGTTAAACAACTTCGTTCTAAAAATCTAACTTCGTACTCACTTTGAAGTCACACTCGCATCTCGAACAAAGAGTACTGGTTTCTTCTATAGCTTGTGTGAACTTCTCAGGTGTTGTATGAATTAAACTCAGTTTAACAATGTCGTTATTATCTTACTAGAGAAACCTTTGAACTTTCAACTCGATGTGGTATTTTTGTTGACAACATTTTCTTGTATCTTCTTTTGTTTGTCTTTGTTGAGTGTATGTGCATGTGTGTCTGTGGTATTTTTATTGGTCAGAACGTAATTTATTTGTAGTTAGTTCGTTGACGCGCGACACGTGACGTGCAGCATGTTCGGCAACGTTGCCAAATGGCGTGCGACGTTGCCAGATGGCGCGCAACGTTGCTAGATGGCCCGCAACGTTGCTAGATGGCGCGAAATATGACGCGCGCCATGATGTTTGTTTTGTTGCCCAGCTAAAATGTTTACAGGTGTAGACGGGATGGGGTAAAGTTTCTGAAAGACCCGTCAGCCATACGGAGCTAACTGAACACATTTTTTATCTTGTAAGTAATTTCTAACCCACCATCGCCTTTTTCTTTTCTTTGATGATGGTGTTGCCCAACGTTGGGACATGTCGCGCGTCAAATGTTGCCTAGTGAGACCGAGCTTTATGTATACTTTGGGTGAATTGAGGTAAGTAAACCATAAGTTTAACACTAGTATAATTTATTTCAGTTACAAAGTGGGTAAAAGTTGGATGCCTTTTCCCGCCTATGTTAGGGTTGTTGTTGTTACTTCCAGACTTCCAGATGCGGCTGAAAATCAGTATTTTACACGAAGCGACTATTATCGGACCTAAACAACCCAATTTCTGGGTAATACCGATATTTCTAAGGATGGAATGTCTACCTACCAATAACGATTGTCATAGGTGTTCGTATGACAAACGGGACCGATTGCTCTCGAAGTGTTAAGTATGATTCTCTGAGTTTGTTTCGGCGTTTCTTCTCAGAGGTCGTCAGCTAGGAAATGCCGGAGCCATCTAGCTTAAAAAAATATGTAAAATATTGACTTGTAAAAGTGTCTTTAAAAGATCTATTTACAGAAATAAATATCATTTAATCATTTAATGGTGACTCATACACAAACTCGCCGCGGCTACCGCAGCTTAACTTTGCGGATCGCTTGATCAGCATAGTTGGTACTTAGCCACGAGCCCCTCATATAATTATCCTACCAGCTAATTAATTTCCAATTAAATAGGTCCAAAGTACATTTTCATAACAAACCATTACTCATAAATAAATAATTGCTCACAATTTTAAAGTGTCAGTGTGGGTTTGCGTTTCAGTTTTAATGAGCCGCGAGTTATTATAGCGTTGGCATAATTAATTGTACAGGACGGAAACGTTTACGTAACATCGCACCAATTTACAAGTATAGAGGCCAGCACATTAAGCTACCACAATCTGTCAAATTTCTTTGATTGATTTTCAACTTTACGTCACAACGTTACGGTTCATATTCAGTTGGGAAAATTTGACAGTTTTGAATAGCTTGACCTGCTGGCGTCTGTACATACTTGGGTTAAATTGATACCTATCTTTTTTTAAAGCTTAACATGATTTTTGGACCCCTTTAAAATTTATTGACAGCGCCACTATATATAAACATTTTGCCCATGGGATAACATACTTAGCTCATATTTCACCGTCCTGTATTTTTATATTATATCCATTGTCTAGTACCCATAGTACAAGCTCTGCTAGGTTTGGGACTAGAGGGTGGTGTGTAAAATTGTCCGAGAATATTATATTATTATATTATATTTATCTGGTTAGATTGCCGACTCCAACAAACTTTGGAAAAAGAATGAGAGGATGATGAAGTAATTATGTAAATGTATAATTACAATTATTGACGCAACATCTAGGTATCTATAATATATAAATGCTTTACCAATATTATAGTTTAATTAACGTCTATATGCGGTCTACGAGCGGTCGATACAAATGTATGTTATGTAGAATACTGATAACATACGAGTTTATATTCGAACTGATTTTGTATTTATAGTCTACTAGCTTTTGCCCGCGACATCGTCCGCGTGGAAATGTTACTTAATTAACTCAAAATCATAAATTATAGCCTATATGTTATTCTGATGTATAAAATAAATGATAATACTGTAAAGTTTCATCAAAATCCGCGTGAAATTTTCACAAACTTTCACATTAAAATATAATATTAGTATCTAATATTAGCATATTAAGTAGTTAAGTAATGAAAGTTATTCAACAAGCTCCCTCTAATATTTCCCCGTGTGTTTCCGAATACAACTGGCTGTAGTAACCATGTTGTTGGTTTAATTAACCGCTGTTATTGTGTGAAGCATTGATAACAGACGGAGACGTGTGCCCGCGCATAATTTGATTGTAGCTAAGTTTGTGGAACAAGCTATACCTAGTGCCTGTTAAATGGTACATAAAAGTATAATCCATACTTCCATACTAATGTTATAAATGCCAAAGTGTGTCTGTCTGTATATCACCTCTTCACGCTTAAACCGCTGACTGAACCGAGTTAGATGAAATTTAATATATAGATAGTTTGAGTCCCGTGAAAGGACATAGGATATTTTCACCAAAAGTAAAAAATTAAGGGAGTGGAAGGAAATCAATAAATAAAATTAAAATTTTATTATAGTCTTTTTATTAGTTTAAATCGACGCCATCTGTTGGTCTTTATTGGTATTAGTAACACTACTCTCTTCCAGCTTTTAGTACCACAATGTAGTGCCACAATGTACGTATAGATGGCGCTTAATAAACAAATATAATATTATATTAAACTAGTGAAATGTAAAATGTGGAGCAGTGATAGCCTAGTGGTATAACCATTGGACTGTTGAAGGTCTCGAGTTCAAATTCAAGGCACGCACCTCTGACTTTTCTGAATTAATGTGCTTATTAATAATTAATTATTTATCACTCGCATAAACGGTGAAAGAAAATATCGTAAGGAAACCTGCATGCCTTAGAGATTTTCTCCACGGCGTGTGAAGTCTGCCAACCCGCACGCCTAGGCCAGGGTGGTGGGTTATAACCAATCCCTCTCAGCCTGAGAGGAGACCCGTGCTCAGTAGTGGGACAGTATATGGGTTGATGATGATGACGGCATGTACAAACGCCAGCAGGTCAAGCTATCCGAAACTGTCAAATTTTCCCAATTGAATATGAACCTTATTGCTATGTAATAAAATTGAAAAGCTATCGAAGAAATTTGACAGTATTTCAGTACTTACTTGTACTAGATTTTCAGCACATCAGGCTACACAGTAGTCTGATGTGCTGGCCTCTTTAAATTATATTACCTACCCTCTGACACAGGGAGTGCGTAAATAATAAACATTATAAAAGTGATTTTGCTCTTTATAGCTTTAGGATACATTTAATTAGTAATTACACCTACGTACCTACTATTAATATGTCGATACCTACTTACCTTGATTATTTCATCATCAATAAATACCCATATACAGTCCTACTGCTGGGCACGGGTCTGAATAAGAAGGATTAGACTGTGGAGAAGGCGAGGTGTGTTGCCCCTCCAACCAAAGGGAGGATCCTCCAACCAGGCGGGTGTTGTGCCTGGCGGGCCACGGCCGCGGGTGAGAGTCCTCGCGGAGGAAGCGGTGTCCCGGGGCGGGGTCGCGTTGGCGGTGTCTTTAGACATCTCCAACGCCTTTAACACCCTGCCCTGGAGTTGCATCAGGGAGGCCCTGCGATACCACAGGGTACCTCCCTACCTCCGCCGCGTCGTTGGGGCTTATCTGGCGGATAGGTGTGTCACCTACGAGGGACGCGATGGCACCGGTCAGTGCGTCACGTCGTGCGGTGTTCCACAGGGTTCGGTTCTCGGCCCGCTCCTGTGGAACATCGGGTACGACTGGGTGCTGAGAGGCGAGCTCGCACCGGGGGTAGACCTGACGTGTTACGCGGACGACACGCTGGTCACCGCCCGAGGGAGCTCGCACAGGGAGGCAGCGTTGCTGGCCACGGATGCGGTCGCACAGGTGGTGGACCGCATACGGCGCCTGGGCCTGGAGGTGGCCCTCAACAAGTCGGAGGCCATCGCTTTTCATGGCCCCCGACGGGCGCCGCCGCCGGGATCTCACATCGAGGTTGGGGGAGCCCGAATAGCTGTCGAGTCAACCATGAAGTACCTGGGATTGGTGCTCGACAGCCGGTGGGACTTCGGGCCCCACTTCCTGCGGCTGGCGCCAAAGTTGATGGGCGCGGCGGGCGCGCTGTCAACGCTGCTTCCCAACTTGGGAGGCCCGAGCACCGCCTGTAGGCGGTTGTACGTGGGGGTCGTGCGATCCATGGCTCTATATGGTGCCCCGGTGTGGGCGGCCGACCTGACGGCCCGCAGCATCGCGGTGCTGCGGAAACCGCAGAGGGCGATGGCCGTCAGAGTCGTCCGAGGGTATCGCACGATCTCCCACGAGGCGGCTTGCGTACTGGCCGGATCCCCGCCCTGGGACCTGGAGGCGAGAGCGCTCGCGTCACTCTATCTGTGGCGCGAGGAGGAGCGGACGCGGAGCGCGGGACTGGCGCAGCGGCAGATCACGCTGCGCCGGTTGGAGCTCCATCAGGTCCTGGTGGCGGAATGGCGGGAAAGGCTTTCGCGCCCTACCGCCGGCCTCGTCACTATCGAGGCGGTCCGGCCGGTGCTCGAGCGCTGGCTCGGGAGACGGCACGGCTCCCTGACGTTCCGGGCGACGCAGGTGCTCTCAGGGCACGGTTGCTTCGGGAGGTACCTGTGTCGCATAGGCAGGGAGCCGGACGCCCGGTGCCATCACTGCGTCCATTGCGTAGAGGACACGGCGCTGCACACGCTCACAGAGTGTGCGGCTTGGGATGAGCCGCGCCGTGCCCTCGTCGCTGCGGTGGGAGACGACCTGTCGCTGTCGGCCGTCGTCAGCTCGATGGTGGACAGCGCGGCGTCTTGGGACGCGGTGATCTCCTTCTGCGAGGTTGTCATCTCGCAGAAGGAAGCTGCGGAGCGGGAGCGCGAGAGTGCAAGCGCTGACCCGATCCGCAGAAGGCGCACCGGGCGACGTCGTCGCCGGGAGAGGGCGGACAACGCCCTCTTCCAGCCTCCCTAAACGGTCCGGGGGCGACAGACGCGGGGAACGTCTGTCGCTCCCCCTCAAGGACCCGAGACGGTGGCGCGTTGTGTTCCACGCGCGCCTCTCCATGACGTCGGGGGGGAGTCTACGCCTCACTCCCCCCCTACAAACTCAAAGACGGGGCCCGCTGCGGCGGGCCATCACCAGTCGGGGGGCCGCGGAAGAATGCTCTGTTCCCGTAGCCCCCGACGCAGCAGGTGCGAGAAGGAACACCGTGTGGTTTTTAGTCGGTAGGTCACCCACTCTGGGTGGAGTCCGACACGCCCCGCCGCCTCCCCGGGCGGCGGAAGTCCATGATGGATTTTCCACACGCTAAGCAAAAAAAAAAAAAAATGGCGGGCCACGGCCCAACGGTTGATGTCGGGCGGTTGTATATATGCAACTTTCGTTGCGAATGTTGCTTGCGCGATTCAGGACTTCGTAGTTCTATGTAGCGCGGTAGATGTCGCTACATCACTCCCCGCCGAGACCGGAGGTCGATGAACCAGATGAGTCAGCGATCAGTGCGTCTGAAGAGCTTGCCAGTGCCAGGAGTGCGAGTTCCAGTGAGTCGTAACGGATGCCGCGTAGTCCGCAGTGAGTCGGGACTGTGAGCGGTGAGTGCGATGAGTCCCCAGTGAGTCGGGGCGTTGCTGCGTAGACCTCAGTGAGTCGAGGTAGTGCAGTGAAGCGTAGCGAAGCGTAGTGGCTGGCTGCTGCGTCGACCAGGAGAGACATATATGCAACTCTTCGTTGCGAATGTTGCTTGCGCGATTCAGGCCTTCGTAGTTCTATGTAGCGCGGTAGATGTCGCTACAAGACTATAGACCACCTCGCTGGCCTAATGCGGGTTGGCCTTGATTATTTACATCATCATCATCATCATGACCCCATATTCGTCCACTGCTGGACGTAGGCCTCTCCTAGTGAACGCCACAAAGCCCAATCTTCGGTTTTCCTCATCCAGTCACTGCCAGCTGCCTTCCGCAAATCGTCACTCCACCTGGCCGGCGGGCGTCCTACACTACGCTTACCTAAACGTGCATACATACATACATACCATCACGCCTGTATTCCCCGAAGGGTAAGGCAGAGGTGTACTGATGTACACCCACATTTCGCCGGTATGTTTAGGTCCCATGTAATAGGGGGCGAGCCTATTGCCATTAACCGGGCACAAATCCAGACTCCGAGCTGCTACTGAGAATTTCATCGAAAAACCCAATAACACTTTGCTCGACCTGGGGATCGAACCCAGGACCTCTAGCGTAGCAGTCGCGCTTAGGACCACTAGACTAATGAGGCAGTCTATGACGCGCATATATTTATTAAAATAATTATGATGGCATACAAAAGCGATTTACACTTGACCAGTATTTAAAAATAACTACATTAAAAAAAATATGTAAACCATTGCAATTGGAAACTTCGCCCGTATATGTATAAACAAAATATTTATGCAAAATAAAGTTATTTTTTGCCGTTAACGTAATTTTTGTCAGTAAGGTATTTAGGACTTAAGCGTACCTATTGGTAATTCTTTAGGCTGGTTACAAACAGTGCGACAACTTATGCAACTGCCACAATCTATTTCAACTGATTGCATTGCTTTAAATGTGTTGTCAAGTGTATTCATTTTTTTTTAAATACTTACGTAGCAAAAAATTGTTTATACTACTAAGGTGGCAAAGAAGCATACGGCCCACCTGATAGTAAGCGATTACCGTAGCCTATAGACACTTGTAACACCAGCGGTATCATTTACGCGTTGCCGACCTTGTAAAACGAAAGAGAAATAGCTGGGTTGGCAGTATAAGGGTCAAAGTCCCCCTACTGCCAACACAACGTTTCCTCGCGGAGCATATGGCGCATATACAAATTCTTCTGTGCTTAAAAACATGACAACATCCGTGGCTCCAATTCAGTCAATATTAGTTTACCCAACTGCCAACACGTTTCCTCCTGGAGCATTGGCAACCTTGCTCGCCGTGAGGAACACAACACAGTTCAACGCAGTGTTATTTCACTTTTGCAAGGCGGATGTAATTCCCCAGTCGGGCACCTCTCTTATAAGTAAACATTTTAAATAGTCACCGACAAATTGCTTAATGGGCTCTTCAAGCTATAAGTATACGTTCATTTGTCAACCGTACTCATCAATTCACTTCACCTACTTCTTCAAACATTACTCAACAACTAAGATGGATCGTCCAATCAGCGTGATCATTTAGCAACGAACTCTTTTATAATGTGATGCTGAACATATAATTTATACTTGTCAACCTTTTATTAATATAACCCTTGACCCTTATAACTTAGGGCTTATAACGACACTTCCATTGTTCAATGTTTTTCTTCTAATGTACCTATTTATAGGAAAAGCAGTGAAAGCCTAGTGGTGAACTACTAAGTCGCAGGTCTCGAGTGGCAAGCACCACTGACTTTTCAAAAATTATTTGCGTATTAAGAATTAATTATTATCACTCGCTTAAACGGTGAAGGAAAACTTCGTGAGGCACGGATGGGCACGGTGTGTAGGTATGGTCACCGATCCACAGACTGACCATGGCTAGCGTAACTTAACCTTGCAGAGAGATATATTTAAAAACTACAAAAACATAAAAAATATCACCACTTCTGTATTCCCAAGGATTAGGCAGGTCAACCCACAGTTCGCTAGTATGTTTAGGTCCCATGTAATAGTGGACGAGCCTATTGCCATTAACCGGACATAAATGCAAACCTCGAGCTGGTAATGAGAATTTCATAGAAAAACCCAATTACACTTTGCTCGACTCGAGCGTAGCAGTCGCGCTTAAGACCACCATACTAACGAAGCAGTTACAAGTCTGAATAATAAACGCACGGCAATAAATTCGGTTGTCCAGTATGTAGCCAACCTTATTTAGTTGCCTGCTGACAATAAAATTAATTTACGTGTTATTATAATAGCTACAAAATATCTGTACTATCCGTTACTAATTTTACTATGGATGTAGCCTTTATTTTTTATTTGGCTTTTATTTTATACTTTTTGTATTTTTTTGACATTTTCCATGCTAATATTTTTAAGTTATTTAGAAAAGGATGAAGTCGAATTTTTCCTTCACATTCTGAATTTACGTCTTTATGGTGACGTCAGTAAATAGTTATTTAGAAAAGGAAAAATTCGACCACGGGCAGGATTCGAACCTGCGAATAACTTTGAAATCTTAGCATGGAAAATGCCAAAAATATACAAAAAGATAATGTTACCTAATGTTATCGTTTTGCATTCTGTTGCTCCACAAAAAGTAACTGCGTGTGGATGTACCTTAAATTCAAATTTAATATTGTTAATAACACTAATAACAGCTGGTGTAAAAAGCATATTAATGAATAATTAGGTAATCCGTGAATCACTCTGTGATTCACCAACAGTGGCAATTTTAGTTTTATGGCTTCTAAATATAAATAGATTTCAAAGAAATTACTTAATGTATCCTTTTATAAAATAGCCGATTCATTTCGTTTTATTGATACCAAAATGTACAAATTAATAAAATAAATTAATAGATTTGCACTGCAATCGAGACGTATATGGTAGAACGGTGTCATTCATCTTAAATCCCACTCAATGCTTTGAGTCAATGACAGAAATCACTTGGAATTAGCTACCATTAACGATTTATTGTGGATAGATATAAAAGCAGAAAGTTTATGAGGATAGATGGATGGATAGATGTTTGTTACTACTGAACGGATTTTGATGAAACTACAGTATTATTATTTAAGCATCAGAATAACATTATAGGCTATAATTTCTAATTTTGAGTTAATTAGCCAACAACAACTATAATAAAAAGTAACTTTTTCCACGCGGATGAAGTCGCGGACTAGTCATTTAAAAATCATCAATACAGTTTTTCAGTAGCAAAACTTCTAATAAAATTGATTGCCCTGAACTTCTTGGTAAAATAGGTTTTAATGTCCCCGTAAAATCTGTGCGGCGTCATACACCCATTAACTAGGCCCCTGCGTTATCAAATTACCGGCAAAATACTTTCCTGTGGAGAGCTAGCAAGACTCTAAACAATATTTGCAAGGCACATGATGTTGACATTTTCAACGTTAACTTGGTGTCGTTGAGGCGGTTGCTGAGCAGAGATTTCTTTTATGAACACCAAACGTGATTCTCATTAAATCGACACGTTTATAGTACTGCATAGTTTGTTGTCCACATGTTTTTATTTTAATATGTCTCTTATCTGTGAAGTCCTATATTTGGCTATCTGTTGTTTATGTTCGTTGCAAAATTGTAAGGCTGTTGGTTTTCCAAAAGTAATAAATAAATAAGTTATTTAGAAAAGGAAAAATTGGACCGCGGGCAGGATTCGAACCTGCGTCTTCTGGTTAGGTACACCAGACGCTATGACCACTAAGCCACCGCGACTCCTACCCGTCATGTCGAATTTTTCCTTCCCATACTGAATTTACGTCTTTATGGTGACGTCAGTAACACCTATTGAAATGCAAGTTTTTGCTTTTCAACCGACACAACTTACTTTACAGTTAGTTAAATGTCGAACGATGCCACCTTACCTTGTAACTATCTTTTTGTATATTTTTGGCATTTTCCATGCTAAGATTTTAAAGTTATTTAGAAAAGGAAAAATTCGACATGACGGGTAGGAGTCGCGGTGGCTTAGTGGTCATAGCGTCTGGTGTACCTAACCAGAAGACGCAGGTTCGAATCCTGCCCGCGGTCCAATTTTTCCTTTTCTAAATAACTTTAAAATCTTAGCATGGAAAATGCCAAAAATATACAAAAAGATAGTTACAAGGTAAGGTGGCATCGTTCGACATTTAACTAACTGTAAAGTAAGTTGTGTCGGTTGAAAAGCAAAAACTTGCATTTCAATAGGTGTTACTGACGTCACCATAAAGACGTAAATTCAGTATGGGAAGGAAAAATTCGACATGACGGGTAGGAGTCGCGGTGGCTTAGTGGTCATAGCGTCTGGTGTACCTAACCAGAAGACGCAGGTTCGAATCCTGCCCGCGGTCCAATTTTTCCTTTTCTAAATAACTTTAAAATCTTAGCATGGAAAATGCCAAAAACATACAAAAAGATAATAAATAAATAAATAAAAAAACCTTCGGCTCAGCAAAGCTCGGCTTTAAACTTACTGTTCTAATGTAACATCTTTATTTTTCGAGGAAATTGAGATGGATGGATTGAGTGAAAGATGAAAACATGGTAAGTATCAGGCTTCGAACCTTTTTCACAACTATGTTGGGATCGGCTCCCAGGCTAACCAGATCCGGTTGAATGTCACTATTTTACACGCTCGATAGTCATTAGACCGCAACCCAATTTCTGGGCAATACCGATATCCTGAGGTCAGACTGGTGGATTTTTTTTGTATGAGGATCTAAATCATAATAAAAAATATATAAACTTTAAAATTATACTTTGGTCCTTCATTGGTCCTTTCACCCGACTGTGTTACAAGTACTGAAAAGAAAGGCAATGTTACTTGTTTGTGTGTAAATATGGTATGTTACTATTAGTTTAGCATCCCTACTAATATTATAAATGCGAATGTAACTCTGTCTGTCTGTTACGCTTTCACGTCTAAATCACTGAACTGATTTTAATGAAATTTGGTACAGAGATAGAGTTGACCTTGAGAAAGAACATAGGATAGTTTTTATCTCGGACTTTGAAGAGTTCTCTTGGAAACGCGATATAACCGAACTCGACGCGGGCGAAGCCGCGGGCGGAAAACTAGTTTATAATAACAGTGATAGCCTTCCACCTCCACAAATTCATATATCTGACTAAAGCTGAAAATTTATTTTTAATAGGCGACGTAGATTCAAACCTATATCCGTACCACGTGTTATTGCGATCGTTTTCCGATTGAGAGAGAGGGATGACACGCTATAAATTAAATAGCGCTACCCTTTTCTCACCACCTAAAATGATCGCGTTAACACGTTGTGGTATGGCCTCTAGTTACCAATTACCGAGCCTTCTTTTTAAAAAATCCAACACTTAAAACATTTTGAGAGACAATGACGTAATCATTGTAACTGGCGACATTATTTCCACAGTGTTATGTTAAGCTGCGGTTACTCAGAATTACTACATAGGCACCAATACATTGCAACATAGTATGACTTGCTCATTGAATCCATTTCTTGATCATAAAAACCTCCATGGAGATGTTATGAATGAGGTTTTATGTCTATATTACCTTGTGCAATCAAATTTGGAAAGTATACGTATATACGGTTATTACTGCTCTGGAGTAAGATAATAAGGTATTAAATTAAGTACCTTACTACAGAGCAGGAATAGCTTACCTATGGACTGCCAAGTCATAGGTCGAGCTCGAATCCAAACCACGCACCTCTGACTTGTCGTGCGTATTAATATGATTTATCACTCCATTAAACCGCGAAGGAAAAAATCATCAGGAAATCTGAGAGAAGTCTGAAAGTGTGAAGTCTACAAACCCGCATTAGGGCCTGTAGCCTAATTCCTCTCATACTGAAACCCATGCCTACCCGCGGGATAGTAAATGGGTTGACAAGACTTTGGGGCGAAGAAAATTTTTACTATTTTTAAAGGTCCGTAAAATTTTGAGGTAATTTAGCAATGTTATTTCCATAATAATATAAGTTAGAATCACCCTTCTAAACGACAGAAGGGTAATTCTGACACTAACAAATATTTCAAAATACAATTTCGATCTAGTCTCAATTTCGGAAATATCAATGGATACGGTATTCTACTAAACGTCCAACGCAAACAAGTAAGATTGAATTGAGGTCGAAAATTGACCTAAAGGTGACATTATAATGTGACGACGCACTAAAGCTAGACTGCACCAGATTTCCATTTTGATCTTTATCAATAGATAGAACTTCCATAAAGATGAAGCTACTTGGTATTATATTAAACTATGTATAGAAGTCTTTCTTTGGCGCTCATTATTTTCATATAACACCTACGCAACTAGAATCAAATTGACATGGCCGATTTTATTACAAAAACACATATTTCGTTATTGTTGCAAACTGTATCTATCTTTGCTCGTTTGCCGAATTTACACAATAGCTCGATGCAAATCATTCAATATTGTCTCAACTGCTTGAATATTTACTAAGTTTATTTTGAAAAGGTGCTTTTGTTGAGCCTGTGTGAAGTAGCCTCGCTATTAATCTGCTAACTAGGTATAAATTGTGTATTTACACCACGGATTAAACAATATTTGTCATCGACCCATATACTGTCCTTCTGCTGGGTACAGGCCCCCTCTCAGTGAGAGGGGTAAGTAGTCCATTATGCGGGTTGGGAGACTTCACACGCCGTCAAAAAAATGCCTAAGGCATGCAGGTTTCCTCACGATTTTTTCCTTCGAAAAGTCGGAGGTGCGTGCCTGGGATTTAAACTCGAGACCTTAGACTTGGCAGTCCAATGGTCATATTTTAATATTGCATATTATAATACTTCTTCTTATTGTTCCAATGTTCAATCAACATTTAAATGGTACTGTCCCAAATTTATTTATATTTATTTATTTTTGAGTAATTAGTGGCTACCATAACCGAATACATTCAGTGTTCCTCTAAAGTGTGAAATATTCATTTATATTGCGAATCGCAGTAACAGAACAACTAATCATAACTATTTTTTCATTATATTTTTCATGACTTTCATAATAATAGACCATGCCATGGAAAAAGTAAATCTTTTAGTAAAGTTTACTGTCCACGCCGAAGGATATTTAGTATAATTTATTATAATGTCACTCGTAAACGCTTATATGTATAAAGCACTAAACCGCTAGCCGTACTTAATTATTTCCAACAAAACCAGTCTTCTTAAGGGTATTTCAAATTAGGATAAAGTATGTAATACTTAATTAAAACGCGGACCTTAGGACCAGGTCAGAAAGCTGCACAACATATAATTATTTCACCTACATACACGGATGTCGTAATCCGTGACCCTGATTTCGGAAAGTGGGCTTTTCACGCAGCGTCATTCCAATATCCGAAAACCTTAGGAAATCCCGTTCAGACCTAGTGCTTATGCTTAACTGGTAAGACGTAGGTACAAGAAGTTTTCATGGCTACAAGTCAAGATGTGGGCTGATACTGGTTATCAGTTCACCGTATTGTAAATCCCACGAAAAACATAATTGTGAGATTAGGAGACAAGTTCAATGTTCACCGACAAAAGACTTAAGATCTAAATGACTGATTAGTTCTGTAGACAATCCTGAAATTTGAAAAAACTATTACTTATGAGTACAATGACCCCTCGACCAAAAATTGTCGGTAATAAAAAAAAATTTGATGTTGATTTCTTTAAGTTACTATCCGAGTTCTTCACTTATTTAACAAAGAATTTTAAGTATGATAATCACGTGCAATAAGGACACGATAAGTCATCAGGTAAATTAAAGATGATATCATCTTAATTACAAATACCTTTGACGCTTTGATGTTAGAGCCCTTCCGGCCGGAAACAAACTTCAATATTGAGAACGGAAAATAAATGCTATAATTAAAATAACTCTTAATTACATCAAAGATCCCTTCTTTGATGTTGTTTGAGCTAAGTTTTTTGGATCTCATCTGTTGCATTTTATTGACTTTTTCACACAAGCATTGAATTTATTTATATATATTACGCGACACAGTATTCCATACTAATGCGGTTGTTAACGAACACATACTTTTGTAAAACTATACTTATGTTCCAATAAAATTATTATTATTATTATTATTATTATTATTTGATGGAACAATCAGGGCACCAGCTATGCGTCACGGAATTAATACCCACGCGAAACACAATATGTTTGTATGACCTGCAAGCACTTGTTCTGAAACTAGGTGTTTGTTTATGCAACAGTTTGTGTTTGTAATGCACTCACGATATAGAAGAAAACCGTAGTTCAGACAACGTTACTTTATCAGGACATGGCATGCCGATTGCTGTGCGAATAGTAGGATTATAAAACAAAGAATGTAAAGATGAATCACTTCCACTCAAAGACATAAATTGTGTAGAATTTATCGCAGGAAAATGATGAGAGGAAAACTGTGACAGGAAGAAACCTTGCTTGTAGCATTGATAAAAACAAAGGTAATATGTCATAAAACCCGCAGGATTCAGGTGAGGGTTGAAGGTGCATCATCATTCTAGCGTTGTCTCAACTTCACTTTTAAAGCCGTAAGAAATTAATAGATAGAAAGTGTTCCTGGAGTGTTTGTTACGACGCTTCTTCTTCCCAGCAATATGTATTACTCAGTAGAGTATCTTGTATAAATAATTTTGACTTTGACTATGGTTCATCTCTGTCAAGACTCTAAGCCTGAAATGGTAATTTTGGCGGTATGCTTAAGACTCGGTAATAAGGGAGCGAGTTATTAACTGGACACAAATTCAAACTCCAAACTGCTACTGATAATATCATAGAAAAATCCAACCACACTGCGCGACCAGGCAGTATTTTACTACGTCATTAGGTAACTATTCTTTTGTAGCTCATACCAATAGAACAGATGATGCTACGCCTAGCTTTATATAAATTATATTATATTTTTTTGTTAATGTTAATACAGTAAAAACGCACGGCACACGTCGTTTAGTAGGCGTAGCATGACAAAGGTAGACATAGACTGTCATAAAATTACATTGTCTACCATAAGAAACGGTAATGTCTACTGAACACTCGACATAAGTCTGTCTGACATATCAATATCAACCCTATTTACTTATACATACCTACTTGATGAATCAATTACTAGATCTAAAAATATCCAAAGTATGGTGAATGGAAATCGCATGGCTCGATCAAGGCTGAACGTAGAAAGGAGCCGATAATGTCATCAAATGTAAACTTTGTATGTCATGGACTGGCTTATTTAGGTAAACGGAACTTCCTAAATGATACGAAATAATCAACATCATCAGAGAGAGAGAGTGAGACATACGCCACAGTAGTCTTTTACTATGAACAGATGTCGCTCCACCTGACCCACACTATATACGTTTTCTAGACATGATTTCCATTCCAAAATTTGCTTGCTCCAGGGTTATCGATTTTTCATTCGGCATAGAAGAGTGTTCTGTATTTTGGTCTTCTTTTATATTTTGGTCCTTTTATATCTCAAAGGACCACATTTTAGGCTGCCATACCTTCATAATTAACGCCCAGACCTATTTGCAAGAGTTATTTAAAACTAAACTTATGACTCACTGTTTTTCTTGAATTTCCAGAAAATAGATTATTTTTAAAGCATTACTAACCATAACATAAAGTCCATATCGTTGATTCACCCAATCATTCTTTTTGCATAAACTACCCAGTTCCGTATATAAAAGGATTCCGTAAGAAGTTGTGATTATTAATTTCAATATCACTTGTTATTCCACTTTAATAATTTCAGAAAATATTGTGATAAACTACACTTATAAAAAAGGATTTCCCTTGAAGGTTTATGATATTCCGTCATAACTTAGTCCCAAAGTAAACCGAGCTTGTGTTAGGGGTTCTAGACAATGGGTACATAAGAAACACCATGAAATAGAAACACTTATTAATTTGTAGCTTCAGATGTCACGACTGTCGAGGAATTGATTAACGCGCTGTCGTTGATAAAGTGTAAGATGCTTCTCATCCGTATCTATCTAACTCATCGTTTAAGACAAAGGTTGCTAGATCCATCTAGATGTGAAGGGCTGACGAATCAGTGCTGTGGTGTTCATTGAATTTTGATAAAACCTAACATAAAATAACATACTATCACGCCTATACTCCCCGATGGCTTAGGCTTCGGTGTGTTTTGGTGCCATGTAATAGGGGGCAAACCTTCTACACTTCAACGGGCACAAATTCAAACTTTGAACTACTTAACTGAGAATTTCATAGAATAACCCTAATAACACTTCGCTCGATCGAACCCAGGCGCTCTAGCATAGCAGTCTTGCTTATGACCACTAGATTAATGAGGCATTTCATAAGGTATACGGAATTCGTCGTTAACTCACAACAGTTCGATACGGACGTCACACCATCTTTTTTTCCACTGATTAGCATGAAATTATTTTTATAGGCACACGATTTGTCCATATTAAATTTTTATAACAAAATAATTTGCAACACAAAAACCCGATCAACGATATGTTTTAAAAAACTTAAAGTGTTTATAATCTTTAGACAAAAACTAATATTCAACAAGCGAAGCTAATAGGATCCGCTTTAACGCAATTATAAGTAATAAAGACATTTTGTTTGTTCATTTTTATCAATTCAATAGAAAAATACTTAATTTTTGTTTTGGTCCTAGGGTCCGCAATAAATAAATCGAAAATATGTCCTATGCTACATCGTCCATAGCCGGATTCTAAAGCCTTGTGTTTCTTGTACCTACCGCGGCGGTACGGTATTTTAAATACCGTACTACATAGTCTTTCTTTGGAGAAGATTAGCCAATGAGCAAGTCTATAGAGAGACTACCAACCCTAATGTGGTGTTTTGAATAATCTTTTAATTGAATAAGTTCATTAGTCTAGTGAACATAGGGCGACTAATAGGTTAGAGGTCCTGGGTTCCAGCAAACTGTTATTGGGTCTCTACATGAAATTCTCAATAGCTGCTCGGAGTTTGTTAATGGCAATAGACTCATGCTAACTGTGAGTGCAACGCAGAGTGTACAGCAGTGATAACCTAGTGATATGACCATTGGACTGCCAAGTCAAAGGTCTCGAGTTTGAATCACTTCACGCACTTCTGACTTTTTTGAACATGTGCGTATTAATAATTAATTATCACTCGCTTAAACGGTGAAGGAAAACATCGTGAGGAAACCTGCATGCCTTAGAGATTTCTCGACGGTGTGTGAAGTCTGCCGATCTGGCGTGGTGGACTATAGCCTAATCCCTTTCAATCTGAGAGGAGACCCGTGCCAGACCGACCAGTGGGACAGTATATGGGTTGATAATGATGATGAACTGTGAATATAAATTATAACTACAGTTCTGCATAACCATTCAGGGAATACAGTCGTGATGGTATGTTATTTTATGTATTTAACTGTCGCACATGGAGATACTATTAATACACTCTATTTAAAAACCTCATCATCCATTACGATCCTGGGTCAATCTAATCCACATATATGTATAATGAGCTTGCCGAAGATATCGTACAAACATGAAATAAAAAAGAAAATGTATGAGTAACGATTAGTACTAGTCTGCCTTATATACCTATTTTGATTCTTGTGCATTTTGTAAAAAAGTCAACATATTTGACCTACTTTTTCATATCGGTAATCATTTGCACGCCATGTTAGAATAAATAAACATTTTATCAAGTCCGATATAACTTGACCTGTCAAAGCAGTGCTACTTGCGAAGATATCTGCCAACACAACGTGAATTTCAGTTCATTTAAATACGTTCTTTCAATTGCCATGGGTCAAGATGTATTGGGCGTTCAAATTCCCACAATATTCTATATAGTGTATGTCATAATACACACAAATCATTAGCATACACATCCAGATTCAGAATTGATCTGAAGGATACACAAATATTTATGATGAAGCTAAAATTAAAGCGATGTCGATAAAATGCAGAAATCAATGACAAGTAAATATTATGCTATCTCATTAAAAATACCTCTTGTGGTCGCCTTCTTTGATCTTGTGGTTGCAAATGCAGCTGCTGAGCGTGAGGCACTGGGTTCGATCATTCGCAGGTTGAGTTCATTTTATCAGCTTTTTTTAAGAAATTACCAGGAGAAGCTCACCAGTTCGAATTTATGATCCACATTAACGGGAACAGCCAGCTATATTTCGTATATATTTACTTTCTCATTTTAATCATAATTGATTCTAACGTCAAAATTAATACACCACCTATGAATTCACCGACCCTTTACCCTAGTACTTTTGCAGGAAATAATAAAAGTGTAACGAACTACGACCTACGACCTACGACCTACTATATGACCTACGTAATTAATTACTGCCGGGTCTAGCTTTAGATTTATGTTTTATACACCCATAGAAAACTAAGCGATTCATACAGTTGGTATGTTATCATTATTTTAAAAATAAAAGATTTAACCGAGTTCAACATAACGGTACTTTATTAAAAAGTTCTGCTCCGCAAGGTTTCCGAATTAATATAACACTTAACGTTCGTTGACCAAAAATATTTTCAGGGTCACCTACTATGAACTTGAAAACAACGAAGTAGGCAACACCGTGCGCGATGACTAGTCGCAAAGCGACATCCCTCTACCGAACGTCTCATGATATACATAAAGACACAAACAAACGTTACCTAACCAGTTAAATTATATTCATTGCGCCCAACGCACGTGAGACCGGACAACGCAGCGATCGGTGTTGCGTTAAAGATCGCGGAACGATGTACGTTGTGTGGACGATTGTAGCCTTCATAGGCGCCGCTGCCGCGCGATCCGTGTCACCAATAGACTTTACACCAGTAAATGAATTCACGCTACAACTGCTCGAAAACACGTACGCCTTTCAAGAGAATTTTGGCACCAAAAATATTGCATTATCACCCCTATCAGTATGGAGCATATTCGCGTTGTTAGCTGAAGGATCTTCAGGGGAAACTTTCTCGGAGTTAGTGAGTGCATTACGGCTTCCGAAGGATTTGACGAAGACTCAGTGCTTACATTCTGCAGCCAACGATGTGTTAAGGTCTCAGTACCAGGATGTCGTAGTCAAGGGACAATCAACTATGTTTACAGAGTGCTCCACTAAAATACACGATGAGTTCTGCCAGTCAGCTTTACGATATGACACGTCGATATATTCAGCTGAAACTCAAAACACGACTGAATTAGCTCACGATATAAACTTATTCATATGTTATGCAACTGATGGGAGAATTCTGAACGCAGTGAAACCACAGGATTTGGAAAATTTGCGCATGGTGTTAATAGATGCTTTGTATTTCAAAGCAAATTGGACGCATCCTTTCGACCCAACACAAACAAAGGTCGAAACGTTTTACAATTCTCAAGGAAAGACGATTGGTTCAGTGAACATGATGTACCACAAAGCCCCTCATTATGTTGGTGATTCCAATGAAATTCAGGCTCAAATTCTTGAAATGACTTATGGAAACAACGAGGACTTTTCAATGTTAGTTATCTTACCATACGATGGTACATCTGTAAGAACTGTACTACACAATTTAGCAACAAAATCACAAAATTGGATGACAGAATTCAGAATAGAAGGGGCCTCACCAGCCCTTGATACTTACATACCAAGATTCAGACTATCTTCAAGACTAGATTTAATTCCACCGTTAATGTATACGGGAATTCACTCAATATTTGATAGACAAAAGGCAAAATTACCTGGTATAGCTGATAATCCTTTATACGTGACTTCATCCATCCAAAACGTGGAAGTCGAAGTTACTGAAGAAGGTACTGTCGCTGCGGCTGCAACAGTCGTCGGATTAGAAGATAGGATACTAGGACAAAGGTTTGAAGCAAATAAAGAGTTCATATTTTTAATCATGCAAAGAAGCTGTAATGTGATTTTATTCGCGGGGGTATATGGAGAACCATCTGTGGTGTGATTTGGACATTGATTTCAAAGTGTATTTAATATTTAAAAAAAAACAAAGTGTTACATAAAATGTGCAAATGATATGTGATAAAATAAATTTAAATTGTTGGATGTTCAAATATTTCAAAACTATAATTTATTACAAATTTCAAATACAGTAACTATTAATTTATAATAAAAATTAATATGATCCAAGGAAGTGTAATTTAAATTAAAAAAAAAAACAAAAGGATAACCTTCATATAAATCGAGAAACTGCTAAAAAAAAAATCTCTTGTATACTGTACATAAGTATGACATAAACGATGTGTAAACGAATAATTAATAATGTAAGGCGATATAAACCTCTTGTTTGTAAATAAAACTCGATATAAAAACCTTGCCATTCAAATTTAATTTAAAATCGTAAAATAATATTTGAATGGCAAGGTCTAAGGGTACTATTGTAGAATGTTTCGTAAACAACATTCACAAGTTAAATAGGACCAAAAAATTGGTCTTTCGAGTCGAGTAAAACAACGTTTTGAGATCATTTCAAATCTTTATATCAACTATGCTACAAGTACCTACTTGCCTCCAGTATAATACGAACATGAGTAACTATTACTAAATCATTATTATACCGATAATTACAATTTTATTGATGACAGGTTTTGTAACATTGAAGTGCGAAATTCGCAAATCATTTTAAAAGTCATATCTGATCATAATTATCGTCTCAATGCTACTGTATATTATTATGTAAATAAATAATAAACTTTATGATGAATCGGCTCAAAAAGAACTCGCGATCTTAAAATTGATAGAGATCTTTACACAATCTAATGGAAATTTTAGCCATGACTTATAACACCATAAATAAAATTGCCATGATTGATGGTTTTTACGATAGGCATAATTACTGTGAATAATAATTTTAGGTAATTATAATTGTATATCATTAAGTTATTAAACTTTTTATGATTTAAACTTGTTTTTTCGTAATTATTCTGTTTTTCTACAGTAATTGGTCCTAAGATACAAAAAATAAAGGTAAATTTTAAGTGATTTTCTTTTTTTACCATTTACCAATCACACTTTAAAAAATTGAGGAGTAATTTTGAAATCAAATATTTTAGATTAAAGATAAACTCTGATTTAATTGAAATATTGGAGATAATGTTGTTTTCTACTTGAAGGGACATTTAATACAAATTACGACATTATTTTCCGGATTCATATTTTATTCACATCTTTACTCACGACATTGAAAATTAACAATGCTGGTTGCATAACACCTAACCTGTACAAGGGCAGTTAAAAAGTCATTAGTATTAGTTAGGTCTTATTTAAGACTCCTAGACTTTAGATGAGTATTTTATAGTAAGTATTTTTTTAATAACCTAATTATAATGTATTTTTATATCAAAGGATTTACGCGGGGACATAGGTCAAGTACGCAGAAGCCTCTTAGAGAGATTTCGTCTTAAATGTAACGTGGTACTAATCTCAGACATTTTATATACATATTATACGTATTTTTTACTTTATATATTTATTACAAAAATTTGGTTTGCGCAGGTCTGATGGAAGTCATTTCGTCTAAAATAGGTACTGATATTTAGCCGCATCTGGTTAGACTGGGAGCCGACCCCAACATAGTTGGAAAAATGCTCGTAGGATGTTATTAGAGGCATTGGACGAATTGAGTATTGACTATTGAGTCATATTAACAACAACTTAATACAATAAAGACACCTAGCTACCTATCTGATATCAATAAAAGCAAGGCCTTAAAATATTTTAAATTATAATTTATAGTTTCAGGCGTAAGTTCTAGGCCAATAAAATAAATTCATTTATTTATATTTAATCGATTCGTCCTAGGCACTTTTATTGATGGTCTAAGAGTTGAAATGAACTCTATAATTACATACTTCATCAATATAATATTTCGAAATTTGTATGCATTAATTCTTCTTAATAATTGGAACGAAAAGTTCAAATGGTCATTATATCTTTTTATAGTTTAAATTGCCTCGTTAGTGTAGTGGTCCTAAGCGCGACTGCTACGCTAGAGATCCTGGTTTCAATTCTCAATCGA
The DNA here is from genome assembly GCA_964056405.1 of Acronicta alni. NCBI lineage: Eukaryota > Metazoa > Arthropoda > Insecta > Lepidoptera > Noctuidae > Acronicta > Acronicta alni. The sequence continues at coordinate 3,244,697 of OZ043935.1, forward strand.
GCAGTGCTATTGGATTTTTCTATGAAATTCTCAATAGCAGTTCGGAGTTAGGATTAGTGTCCGGTTAATGGCAATATACGGGCCGCCTGTTGGTATGCGGCAGCCTCAGCTTTAGACGTCCGCAATACCAACAGTATCACTCGCGCGTTATCATCTTGACACCTCAGTTGTTTAGTATCATTATCACCTGTAATTATAATTACAGTTGATACATTGCTCTTCAATCATCATCAACCCATATACTGTCCTACTGCTGGGTACGGGTCTCTTCTCATATTGAGAGAGATTAGGCTATAGTCCACCACGCTGGCCTACTGCGGGTTGGCAGACTTCACATACCGTCGAGAAAAATATCTAAGGAATACAGCCGTGATGGCATTAAAGTTGAAAATCTATCAAAGACATTTGACAGATTGTGGTGGCTTGATTTGCTGGCTGGCTGTACATATCAACACGGTAATTGTATAATATGTACGTATGAGTCACAACTTCATTATAGCATTTAGCACGAGTAGATACAGGTACAACCAATGTAAACACTTCCTGTATACAGTAAACTACAAGTTGTTGATAGTTTTTCTAATATATATATATTTTTTTAAAGTAATAGGAGTGATAACAGTGGTAACCTAGTGGTATGACCATTGGACTGCCAAGTCGAAGATCTTGTGTTCGAATTCAAGGCACGCACCTCTGAATTTTCGAATTCATGTGTGTAGATATCATTAATTAATTATCACTCGCTAAAACGGTGAAAGAAAACATCGTGAGGAAAACTGCATGCCTTAGAGATTTTCTCGACTGTGTGTGAAATCAGCCAACCCGCACTAGGCCAGCGTGGTGGACTATAACCTAATCGCCCTCATTCTGTGAGAAGAGACCCGTGCCCAGCAGTGGGACAGTATATGGGTTGATGATGATGAGATACTTACTACCTACTGGTACTGGAGGCAGCTATAGACTGCAATACAGTGCAGCCCATATGGGCAGGCTTTTCTGTAATCTTAGTACAATAAAAACTGATCATAGTAAGGGATTTTAAATTCACGGCCAAAGAGCACACTTGGCAATTTTGCACTTACATAATCACAGAATCCGGTTCTCAAGGTACCTTCATTGAATTTTTGTTAAATTCTACACAACACGGATTTTGTTTTAGTGTATGATGTCATAAATGGCATGTGAAGTAAAAAATAAGACAATTACATTAATTTTCACACTACCAATATAACTTGGTCTGCGACAAAAAAGGAAACTACATTTTATAAGTACTGAATTTGATGTGTCTTAGCGAGCAGCGCCTCCATGATATGTCAAGTTGTATTAGGTACTGTGTGTGTATTTTGTATGGTCAGTCTCAGATAATTATGGTCAAATAAAATTTTATATCTGATTTTCGTTTTCGCTTTCCGGAAAACTACTGGTTTCATGGGCCTTGTTTACTTTTGTTTTAAAAAAGAAGGCATATTGCTTGAATTAAAAAACATCCGATTTACCAACATCAGGAAATAAGTAAATAAGCAATATAAAGTCCGTACCAAAGGACCAAAACATAATTACAAAAAGGTCTTTCGGTACGGAGTCTTTTTTGTGAAGATGCAGTTGCAATCTAGTCGCAAAAACGCAATCATTCGACTCATTCGATAAACATAGTTGATTCTTGTTTACCTTTAAGCTCTAGTATTTACAAAGTCACGGTTCTGTCTATCATCTGTCTATCTATGTGGTCACGACTACGATTACGATGCAGATGCAATTACGAGACGGAACTGAATTATAGGTATTTATTATCATGCTTGTATTAATTATTAGTAGAAGGGATAGACAGACAGCAAAAATAACCTAATTTGACGCTGCAAAGAAAAAAAATGTACCTAGCATAAACAAAATGTATCAGGTAGTACGCAGAAGTCAAAAGTCAAAAATAATTGGTTCGAGATAGACTAGTAGGTAGTACTTTTTGAACGTCATTTTTACTTTTAAGACAGCCCCCAAAACGCCCGGAGGACGGGCTTTCTTTCTTTCTTTCTTTACAACATTTTAGTGTTGCTTAGATTTACTTTTCTAAGTGTAAATATTAGGAAATTACACCATTTATTCACTCTTTACTTTTCAGGGGGTAAAAGTCTGAAAAGTAAAGGGTTATGATTAAAACAAATTTAATTACGAACCCAATCGTGAAATATCGAGAAACAAAATCTAAACGAGTTAAAAATGAGTACCGGTCTACTTTCACCAAAACAGAGAATTTTATCTTACGGTGTATACATAAGTGCTTATTTCTTTTTTAAATGACCAGTTGGACTAATAATGTGACCGTGGACTGCCAGGTCATAGAGTTCGAATTCAAGGCACGCACCTTTGACTTTTATAAATGAATTAATTATCATACGCGTATAAATTATCAATGATTGCAAATAGCGTGAAAAAACTTGATTGCCTGAGATTTTCTCCATGGTGTGTGAAGTATACTAACGCGCGCCGCGCCTGCCGCCTATCATTTTGAGACATTTGAGGGACTTGATAAAGTGGTGGCGGAGAGGGAGAGAGAATCCTCCACATCTCTCCCGATCCACAGTAGACGCACCGGGCATCGGAGGGCTCAGGCCGACCTCCGGCCTCCGTGAGCTGTGGCCTGTGGCCATCATATCCCTCCCCCAAAGAGCGCCAACCATCCCGGTCTTGGGCAGCCCGCTTCCATCCGCTGCCAGCCACCTTCTTCAAATCGTCTGTCCATCGTGTCGCAGGGCGTCCCACACTACTCTTGCCCAAACGTGGTCTCCACTCTAACACTCGTCTGCTCCACCGATCGACATGGCCGGCCGACTTCCAATTTAGCGTGCTTATTCTTCGGTGACTTTAGTTCTTTGGCGAATAACTCGTTGCGTTCTTTCCACGAAAGAAACTCCAATTACTTGTGAGTTGAATTGGCTGAATTCCGATATGTTGCGAGTTAAGGCCTCTTCGATTCAGGGGGACCGCAGCCTGTCATGGTTGTTGCGAATTTCACGGATTCCTTGGCTATGACTATAGGGTAAGTGTAGGGAAGTACGGTTTAAGTCAGTATGAATACCACGTACCCTTACCTGACCTTTCCCATACCCAGGTGGCGTGTTGAGGATTTTCCGTACTAATAAAAAAAAAGGTTTGTAGCTAGCGGATAGAGAGGCCAATAAATAGATGCCTGGTCATGCTGGCTTTTTTAATTAATTACCAATCCCATCCTATCCTACTTCCTATCCTATTAATATTATAAATGTGAAAGTTTGTGAGGATAGATTGATGGATGTTTGTTACTCTTTCACGCTAAAACTACTGAACGGATTTTGATGAAACTTTACAGTATTATTATTTATACATCATAATAACATAGAGGATATAATTTATAACGATTATGAGTTAACTAGCCAAATTACAACGATAATTAAAAGTAACTTTTCCACGTTGACAAAGTTGCGGGCAGAAGCTAGTACGCACATCATTTCGAAAACTCAGAGATTCGTAGGTACCTTATTGATATGATTCCAACTCGAGATATTTTGACTTCGGCAGTCCATGGTATGCCAATTGGACTGCCAAGTCACTGTTTTAGCAATTCAGCTAGTTGCATATTAATCAAGCATACATCAACGTAATCATATGTAATTTTGTTGTTGTTGATAGGCGTCCGTGACATATGGCATCGGGAAAACCAGCTCATTATTAGAATTCATGTTACAATTCCATTATGATGATTGTAAAACTGCTTGCTGAACGAGTGGAGTTTTTTTATTCGTCCAAAAAAATTTTTTTTTAAGTTTAACACTATTATGACAAACAAGCACACGGCCTACCCGATGGTAAGCGGTTACCGTAGCCTATAGACGATTGTAACACCAGGGGTATGACTTGCGCGTTGCCGATCCTGTAAAATGAAAGAGGAATAGTTGGGTAGGTAGTATAAGGGTCAAAGTCCCCCCACTGCCAACACAACGTTTCCTCGCGGAACACTGGCAAGCTTGCTCACCGTAAGGAACACAACACAGCTCGAAGCAGTGTTATTTCACTTCGATTTTCTGCAAGGCGGAAGTACCTACTTCCCCAGTCGGGCAGCTCCCATTTGAGTGGACCTACTCCCACTATGCCAAACCTCTCTTAAAAACACTGAACACACTGATAATAATCAATCATATCAATCAATCAATAGCCTCGTGTCTAAGTAATATCCAATCTGATCAACCGATCTGCAAGGTTAAGCTGCGCTAACTGCGGTCGCTCTGTGGATGGGTGACCATTCTCAACAAGAGTTCGAGACCCCTCCGTGCCTCGGAACACGTCGAGCCGTCAGGCCCAGTCGTCATACGAACACCTTTGACAATCGTTACTGGTAGTCAAAAGCCCAAAAAGCCTGACAACCAGTCTATCCTCAAGGTATCGGTATTACACAGAAATTGGGTTGCGAAGGTCTAATGGAAGTCTCTTCGTGTAAAATACTGACGTTCAGCCGCATCTGGTTATACTGGAAACAGATCTCAGTACGTTTCACATGACATAGACCATACTAATACAGTGAAAACTGCACTACTGCTGCAATTAACCAATATGAGTATTATTGATAGCTATTAATACTAGCTATACTTACATAGTTGTACGTAGATTACATAAAGGTACGTAGGTACATGGAAAACAAAGCTATCTACACTAACATACATCTTCAAAACAAAAGCCATGGGATTTCGCGGGGGCATTATCTTACAATTGTTAACCGTCATAGTCGGAGAGCTAGTGATGAAAAAGAGTATAAATAAATAATAATAATAAAGAAAAATGCAGGTTAATCGAGAGAAAACATTGAAAGGAATTTTCAGCTTTAATTATTATAGATTGTTGGAAAAAGGGACTCTAATATTGTTCCTTTCCTAAATTATAATAAACCATTAGAAGGCCTTATTGGTATCAAACTATAATAATTAAAGCTATAAATCCAAAGTTTTGTCTCGATTCACCCCTGCATTCTTATTCACCCCTGTGTTCCTATTCACCCCGTATGACGGTAGGTAATGAAAGTTAGCCCACATGCCTCATGGTAGTAACGCGTATGTCACTTTCACCCAAAACGTGACCAAATGGTGATGCATGCATCATGAATGCGTTGTATCGCGCGCATCACACTAAGTAAAATACCATCACGCCTAACTTCCTCGAAGGGTTAGGCAGAGGTGTACACCCACAGTTCATCCCATTTAATAGGGGGCGAGCCTATTACCATTAACTCCGAGCTGCTACTAAGAATATCATAGAAAAACCCGATGATACTTTGCTTGAACTGAGAATCGAATTCTCTATCTTAGCATTTCGAATTCTTTATCTCGCAGTCTCGCTTAAAACCATTAGACTGAGGCAGTAAAAGTTCAAATTCTTTTTATTTTTCGTGATATGAAATGATATTATTTTTTTCAGTAAATAGAAATAAATTATATCTGTTTATTACATATATCAGAATTCCTAATTTCACAAATCCACGTGACGTAATCATAATCTCGAAAATTGCCTTTCAGTATTTTTAAAATATCCTATTTTCTTGACTCATACAGAGCTGCTCCAATTTTATATCGCAATCACAATAGGTACTCGTAATTATTTCGCCGTCCCCGGAGAATAAAATGATAATTGCAAAAACGCAACTTTTCAGGAAAAATAAAAAACATGTTTTCGCCGATTGCTCCTTAAATACTGAACCTAGATTGATGGTAGTTAGATTTGTGCAAAGGTTATTTTTTGTGTGTTCGAAATGTTTTAGTAAAACACGCCTAATTATTAAAATACAGATATTATTAAAATAATAAGAATTTAGTCAAAATCAATCATCGTCTAAGTTGTTTAATGTCGATTATCATTTTATTGTCCGTAAATCCTGATCAGAATCAAATATTGTACTGTTTACTTATCATTTTATTCTACGGGCTTTTATGGCACGAGTAACGATTATAATATTTTAATATCAGTTTGTTCTCGTAAATATTGTTTGTTTTTCTGTTAAAGACTTTGAATTTGTTTTTCCAATGAAACTATGATATGGTAATAAAATGATAACTGCTTCTATCATTATCTAGACAAATATTTTTCACGAGAACATAATTGTATTACTATTTGTCATAATAACAAGTGAAAATACAATGCGATATTAGTATATTAACAGTTTATTCTAGTAATTTAAGGCCCGTTTTAAATCTATGAATAGTATTGTAAAATTTTGTAACTTCTTAAATAACTGTATAAACATTACGAAAAAAATTGAGCAGATGTATAACCACCCACAGATCCCAAATATGACATAACACTAAAACTAAGATAATGGCAGCTATCATTTTATTCTCCGGGGATGGCGATTTGTAAAAGTAAGTCCAAAATTAAAAATAAAATTTCTTTTTTCTTATCTAAACAGATAACAAAATTTTAGCACGCATGAGCTCTTCAACTATAACTGCAAGTAAGGCCATTGAAAAGGGAACGGCCCCAATTTGTAAAATCGAGATAAATGTCTTGTACTTATGGTGTAGGCGTTTGTGAAATATTTGGTGTACTTAATGGCGCCTGATGTGTAAAAAAGTTACAACATTGTAGTGTCGGGGGATGATTGAAGATAGCTGCGTGGTTGTTGCTGGATTTTAGGCTTAATTTAAAAGGACCACAATATGCATTGCGTGTATTTTAATTACTTTGAAGGTTGTGCCTCCTCGATGGAAGCCTGGACAGCGGTTACGGACCTCTCAAATAATAACCATAATATGCATAACAACGCAATTATAAAATATAAGAATATCAAAATAGCGCCATCTATTGATATTTTCTTGAACTGTTTTGTATAATGCTGCTTCTACATTACTACTAGTCAGAAGTGTTTATACGTAATTCCTATTGTACTCACTAGATGTCTCACAAGAGAGTTCCTGAAGTTTTTAAACAACAAACTAAGTTTGAGAATCTTGGCGGTTGACAAGTTCTCAACCGTAGGTACCTGAGGGTCTACTCCCTATTTCCGTCAACGAAGTTACGAGCCGTTCGAAAGTTCTCCGAAACTTCAGAGTCCGATAAAACAAGTGTCAAATTCAATTTTTCGAACGGGTAAAAACACATCGAGCATAGAACTGTCAAATTGTGTTGTCATTCATTCTTAGTTCGGGCCCCGAACGAATCATTGATCCGTAAGTGATACGGAGTAGGAAACGCCCTTAACGAAGGTCGAAACTACGGACTTCGTGCTTAGTAGTCCCCCTGTTACTAAGAGGGTAGTGGCGAAAATGCATACTTTTTTTTTAATAGCCTATTTAGTTTCCCGCTGCTGGGCAAAGGCCTCCCTTTCTTCTGCCAAACCTCTCTGTCCTGCGCAACATCCAGCCATGCTTGCCCTGCAAACCTACGAGATCGTTGCGCCACCTACGTCGCGGGCGACCTCGACAGCGCTGTCCCCATCAGGCGTCCAGTTGGTAAAAATTTTTGCCCAAATGCATACTTATGTAATATTATTGCTGAAAGTATTTTTAGTTTGTAAAGCACATCTAGAGTACCTACTTGTAGATATTATCATAGAATTTGCAGCCGAAAGTTTCATCTCCATTATTAGGCGTTGAATTTTTAATTACATTCTTAATGATCATGTCACCACTTTCTCTCTATTTTTGGGTTAAAAACAAACGAAGTACCTATACATTTTATCTGCAAATAAAAACTCGCGATTTTGTGAGAGGATGCAAAATTGCGGTCGGCTTCCAAACCAATCAGATTTTTATAGGATTTTTGCATGTATCGTGGGTGCGTTTACAAACACAAACTTTCACATACATAAACACCCTGACCCGGAACTACATGTAGGTCATACACATGTTTGTTTCGGGAGAGTATCGAACTCATAGCCCGTAGCACAAAAGCCAATCGCTCAGCCGCTGCGCCAAACGTGTCGTCTATTAATAAAAGTGAAACATTTTATTTCAATTTACGGCACTTTTAAAAAGTCAATGCTAGTTGCACGATTCCAAAAAGTAGGTCTTATGGAGAAGAACCGGCAAGAAACTCCATAGACACTCTTTAAAAAAAAAAAACTTGAGAGGTGTCAAGGGACACCCGGATGGAACGAAGTTCCTTAAAGAAACAATTATTTTTGATTTCTTGTGCAGAAACACTGTCAGGATTCATTATTATTATTATTTTTTATTATTTATTATTTACAAAAAACCTGTATACACTCAACAATTCACAACGCGCGAAATTCAAATATTGTCATTCACTCAATAATTCGAAATTCAAATATTGTTGACAAGCAAAAAGTGTCGTGACAACTTTTTCCGTCTAGCCCCCTTTCACAACGCGCGATAAGGAACTTCGTTCCAAAAACATGATTTCAGTGTCCATCTTGGTTTACAGTCAAAATCTGAATAGTTCTTGGGAACAATGCAGTTTGATGTGTACTATTAAATTTATCCAGTATATTAAACAGAAAAAAAAGAGATTGCCATTGACAGTAAGAGCTGACCAGCCCCAACAGTCAAATGTGATTCCTAAAGCTCAAAATTATTTTTTCAAATTTAAATTTTGCCAATTGAACATGATAAATTATTTAAATGCACATCTCTTTAATTTTTAAAAAGTATTTAATTTGTTTGTATTATTGTATAATGTTTACTTCTTTTATTATGTTGGCACTTGATTGCATCGTTTTTTTTATTTTTTTTAATATTGGTTTTGGCTTGGATACCTATAAAGTCCTATAGGCCAAGTGAATTGTATCTGGTTGCCAATTTAGTAGTGTCTAAACTGATATATTGGCCTTTGGCCCACTAATAATTGTCATGCATCATAATGGGCGAAAATAAATACTTTTTCTTTCTTCTTCTTTCTAAATGATATTTATTTTGTAAATATAACTTTTAAAGACACTTTAACAAGTCAATATTAAATTAGATTATTATCTAATAATACCTAGTACTTAGATGGCGCCGGCATTTTCTAGCTGATGACCTCTGAGACGAAACACCCAAATAAACTCAAAGAATCATGATCCAGACAGTAACAGTAGGTATGAACTGCATGAAAATGCATGAACCATATTACTTTGTGTTAAAGTTGAAAATCTATAAAAAAAATTGACAGCTTGGGAACTTGATTATGCTGATATGTACTTTTTAAATCTTCTTATGGTCTTTTATCATTTTTGGTAAGTAAATAATTATAAATTCGAGGAGCCATAGTACACTTCACACTCTTTCTCAAAAATGCAGTTTTATATCCACGTGTGTATAACCAGGCAACCTTTGGATGGACATATCGGAACAGAACCAGAAATGATTGAATGATTATGATGCAGAAATTTAGAAAGTCTTAAATTATACATAAAATAACAACAATATACATATTTTTTTGTATATTTTTGGCATTTTTCAAGCTAAGATTTTTAAAGTTATTTAGAAAAGGAAAAATTCGACCGCGGGCAGGATTCTTTGTGGTTGTGTTTCTTTCTGAATGCTTAGTGGTCATAGCGTCTGGTGTACCTAACCAGAAGACGCAGGTTGTAATCCTGCCCGCGGTCGAATTTTTCCTTTTCTAATTAACTTTAACAATATACATACCTAATAAATAACATCTACAATACATAATATAAATATAAGTACCTATACACATAATTACAATATAATTATAAACAGCAAGAGGAACAAATAAACTACGAAATTATTGTTAAACCACCTGTTTACATAATATAATATTGATGCATATAATAGTAATATAATTTAGCTAACATCTTTGATCAGTGGGTTTTCCCAGCGTTGTTTATAGTCAATAAGGAAATAACAATACGAATTAACTTTTTGAACATTAATATTAATAGGCATGATTTAATTTCTTGTTTAAATACATGTATCTACAGTGATTAATAATAATTATTAAAATGTTAAAACTCAGCAATGACAGCCTCTTTTTTCAAAAGGCCATTAGATACATTGCCCTACATTGTGACACTCACATATTTGATATTATTATGTCTGGACTTTAAAATAGACCATGATTGTCTGAGTTTGTTTCGGTATTTCTTCGCAGAGGTCGTCAGTTAGGAAAAGCCGGCGCCATCTAGCATTAGAAATTCAAAACATTGATGTGTAAAAGTGTATTAAAATGGTTTATTTACAAAAATAAATATAATTATCATTTCTTTCTCAGTAGCAGCTCAAACATCACACTTCATTTATTTATTTGTTTTTTAGAAAAGCTTACCTACATCATCAACCCATATACTGTCCCACTGCTGGGCACGGGTGTCCTCTCATATTGAGAGGGATTAGGCTATACCTACAGACTTTAATAAATTATAGTAACAATAAATTATTGATAAAGAACAATTATGTCACAAAAATTGCTTCCACAAAAATTCAGGCTTCTAGGCTAGAGGTCTTGGGCCGAGCAAACTGTTATTGGTATCAAAGTCAAATTCAAAACAAGATAAACTTTAGGTCTAGTTACTTTTTGAACGTCATTTTAACATCCCAAAACGCCTGCCCTTCACCGCTTCCTAGTGATTTAGCTGGGAGGAAGAAGCGGTGCAACAAACTCCCCAGCAACACATTTTTCTGTCTTGTAATTTACTCGTATAAATAGTGGTAAAAGGTATATAAAACAAAATTTTACGTTGCCTATATGTCAGCCATTGCACATGTTTTTGCATCGAAGTTATTACTCAAGCAGTATTTTCTATGAAAGAGTAGCTCAGAGTTTAGATTTGTGCCCGCTTATCGGAAATAATGTCGCCCCCTATTACATGGGACCTAAAAATAACGGCAAACTGTGGGTGTATATTGGTACACCTCTGCCTAACCCTTCGGGGAATACAAGCAAGATGGTTTGTTGTTTTATGTTTGGATATTTAATTTAATCTCCATCTTCCTTGTTTATTCGGGTCGGTTTGCACTTTTAAGACACTTTCACAATGTAAGCCGACACTGTAAGCGAGGCGAATAATATTTTTTTAATGAATATTATTATTTGAGTGCGTTTGACAGCATCTTATCTGATGGCAAGTGACGATGCTGCCGAGGATGTAGCACGCAAACTCAAATAGTGCCTATTCACTCACCTTGAAGGTTCCTGATTAATTTTTCTTTTATTTTACATTTTTTTTGCCATACACGCAAACCTCTCAGGGCTTATCTGTGTGCTGGCGAGTCGATCTTATATTCTTAAATATATAATAGTATTCTATAATTTTAATATACTTAGTTAGCACGTTAAAGGATGAAGCAAAACGCTTCGTATGAAAATTTGATGAGTAAAATGCTGCTCTCTGCTGCTGCTCGTGGCTACGGTAACCGCTTACCGTAACCGCTTACGGTAACCGTAGCCTATAGACACTTGCAACACCAGGAGTATCACTTGCGCGTTGCCGACCGTGTATTGAAAGAGGAATAGTTGGGTTGGCAGTATAAAGGTCAAAGTCCCCCCACTGCTAACACAACGCTTCCTCGTGGAACACTGGCAACCTTGCTCGCCGTAAGAAACACAACACAGCTCAAAGCAGTGTTATTTTACTTTGATTTTCTGCAAGGCGGAGGTACTTCCCCAGTCGGGCAGCTCCAATTTGAGTGGAATTACTCCCACTATGCCCTAACTCTCTCAAAATCAACCGATTTGCAAGGTTAAGCTGCGCTAGCAGCGTCGGATCGGATTCGGATCGGACGTAATGCAAAACTCTGAATGTGTACAAAAACTCCTGTTGTTTAAATGATGATTAAATTATATTTATTTCTGTAAATAGATCTTTTAAAGACACTTTTACAAGTCAACATTTTACATATTTTTTTAAGCTATATGGCTCCGGCATTTCCTAGCTGACGATCTCTGAGAAGAAACGCCAAAACAAACTCAGAGAATCATAGTCTCTTTTAAAGTCCAGACAATGTATAGTAACAAATATATGTCTTACAATGTAGGGCAAAGTCTGAAATGGCCTTTTGAAGAAAGAGCCATAGCGGCTTTGAGTAGACCAGTCCCAACTGACGGCACGCATGCATCAGTCACTGTGTAGCTCAACCATAATTTAGGGAGCTCAACAACCCGTCGCACGACGATACCAGATCAGAGGAACATTTGCGTAGGTCACTTAAAAAAGGCTCAAAGCCACCAGACTGTGTTGTGTTGCATCATTTCAAGCGTGCCGATTGTGAGAAATGATTATCTTCGGAAATTCTTCAATGTGAATCATGCATTGTTTGCCTTCATTAAAATCTAGCACGTACATCTGAACGTATCACATTACTGTAGGGACCATGTAAGTATGAATTTACACGCTAACCTTCATCATCATCAACCCATATACTGTGCCACTGCTGGGCACGGGTCTCCTCTCAGAATGAGTGGGATTTGGCTATAGTCCACCACGCTGGCCTAGTGCGGGTTGGCAGACTTTGCACACCGTTGAGAAAAATCTCTAAGGTATGCTGGTTGCCTCACGATGTTTTCCTTCACCGTTTTATGCGAATAATGATTAATTATTAATACGCACATGATTTCGAAAGGTCAGAGATGCGTGCCTTGGGTTCGAACTCGAGACCTTCGACTTGGCAGTCCAATGGTCATACCACTAGGCTATCACTGCTTACCCCTACATTAGTATATAGTTAATAAAATATAAACTCTGTCCTGTACTCGCGGTAATTATTCCCCGAAGGTTTAGACAGAGGTTTGCTAATTTTGTTTTTATTTATTAGGGTAAACAAACAGTGATAAAATAAAACTACATGTTATAAGGAAGGAATTACATAATCAGATAAACAAATTTGACAACAGCAGTGGCATTAAAACGATAAAACGATTTGGTAGGGATAGTATACAGTAGTTTTTGGAACGAAGTTTTGGAACGAAGTTCCTTATCGCGCGTTGTGAAAGGGGGCTAGACGGAAAAAATACTTACAAAAAAGTTGTCACGACACTTTTTTCGAAATTCAAATATTGTTGACAAGCATTCAAATATTATTGAGTGAATGACAATATTTGAATTTCGCGCGTTGTGAATTGTTGAGTGTATACAGGTTTTTTTATTTTTAATTATTAAATTTTAATGAAAGGAACTTCGTTCCATCCGGGTGTCCCTTGACACCTCTCAAGTTTTTTTTTCCTATAGTATGGAAAGTCTTCATGGGTCCTCCGCCACCCGGGGAGGTGGCATCGGCATATTGGACTCGTACCTACTAAACACTGCACTTGCCTTCACCTGCCCTATAGTCATGGCCATGAAATTCGTGAAATTCGCGACGACCATAAGATGCTGGACCCCTTCAATCATTAGTTTCTGCCCCTATGGGGAAAAGACGTGTGTATGTATGTAAAAACATCTTCAGGCTAATGATAGCATAGCTATCATGCAGTGAAACCCATCCTAAAGATAATAACCCGAGTGCATGTGACTTGACGTTAATATGAACCCCTGTGGTCTCAATACTGGATTTAAGTGAATAACGGGGCTTTGAAGTAAGGAGGTGTATACATCGCATAGACTTAGATATTCTTTTTTTTTTTGTTTTTTCTGACAACTCTCTCATTTAGACCAAAGATTTCAATTGTTAGATTTGCCCTCACGGTACTGATACTGCTCGAAAACGTGTCCATATAGAGATGAGTGAATGCACACATTCCGTAATAGAGACAGAGAACGACAGTGTGCAATATTCAGTATGAGTGAACGAGACAATACCAGATTCGATACTTCCGATGTCAACCAGTTTACTTAACGTGACCATTATTTGACACGGTGATTTAAATCTTTGATTTTGACGACCTCTGTGGTCTAGCGGTTCGAGTGCCGAACTGCTGCTCATGGGGTCGTGGGTTCGATTCCCACAGGACGCAAATATTTGTGTGGATAAAACATGAGTATTTGTGTTTGTCTGGGTGTTTCCTATGTATTATAAGCATGTATTTACAAAAAAAAAAGTATATATGTATTATATCCATTGTCTAGTACCCATAGTACAAGCTCTGCTTAGTTTGGGACTAGATGGTGTTGTGTAAAATGTCCCAAAAATATTATTATTATTATTTTGACGACTTCTGTGGTTCAATAGGCTGACAACTGTTCACGAGGTCGACGGTTTCGATATTTATGAGATGTGGTGTTTGTCTGGGTGATTCTTATGTATTACCTACTGGCTGGCCCAGCAGTCGTCTTGCAACCCGATTCCAGCCCCATCTGTGGTCCGATTGTGACTCTAAACCATCAAGGGATTCGCTCAAACACACAGGTAGGGCATAGTATCACACAACTATAATACACACACCACACATCACATACTCACACTACACATACAGATGATCACTCATAGGTGCATGTTGCACACACAATGAACACAAATACTTGCGTATAAAAAAAAATTAATCAACGAACACGCGCAAACAGATATACCTACATGACCAACTATGTACAGTCAGCAACGAAAGTCGCTGAACACAGCTAAATTTTTTTATTGTCACAGCTCCAGAACTTGGCAACAGGTCTTTTCTACTAAGGTAACCTAAATATTTAATGGTCATCTATGCAATTATTTCGCATAACCTCCGTAGGTCAGTAACTTCATACTTGTTAAAAATCATATTGAAGATTGCAACATGTTCAGCGACTTTCGTTGCTGACTGTACGACTGAACACTGTCTCCTAAGATACAGGACTACGTAGTTTAGGAGTAGCTTAATGTAGATTTATGGTACAGGTACCAGCTAAAATTTGTTACTATTATATCTTTTGTAACTGTTATCATGTATATCATGTACTTAATTTTTCCATGTTAAATCACTGCTTGTTTTAAATAAACATTATTATTATTATAGTGGGAGTACTTCCACTCAAATTAGAGCTGCCCGACTGAGGAAATACCTCCGCCTTACAGAAAATCGAAGTGAAATAACACTGCTTTGAGTTATGGTCCTCACGGTGAGCAAGGTTGCCAGTGCTCCGCGAGAACATTGTGTTGGCAGTAGGATGTTGACCCTTATTATGCTGCTAACCCCTAAACTTTTGTTTTACGGGTCGGCTACGCACAAGTGATACCCCTGATGTTGCAAGCGTCTATAGGCTACGGTAACCGCTTACCATCAGGTGGGCCGTATGCCAGTTTGCCACCTTAATGGTAGGTATACAAAATAAAAGAAGTAAAACTACTTTTTACGGATTTTATCGCATTTTATTGATATTATTAATCCAGACGTTTTGGACCCTTTACAGCGTCCATGGTCAGGGGTAGACTCCAATATTTGCGTAAGTGTAAGAAATTAATCCCTACTAATATTATAAATGCGAAAGTAACTCTGTCTGTCTGTCTGTTACGCTTTCACGTCTAAATCACTGAACTGATTTTAATGAAATTTGGTACAGAGATAGAGTTGACCTTGAGAAAGAACATAGGATAGTTTTTATCTCGGACTTTTAAAGAGTTCCCTTGGAAACGCGATATAACCGAACTCGACGCGGGCGAAGCCGCGGGCGGAAAACTAGTAAGTAAATAAAAGAAGGTCAAACAGAGACAATAATCGCAACAAACGTACCCGGGTTCAAAATTAGTACCTAAGGATACTTATCCTTACTAAGGGGGTTGGTTTAGCCAGCAACACAACAGAAATGTGATCTGTTGTGTTGTCCCCAGCATGGTACATTCCTTACTCTTCAAAGACGTGATTCATGAAGGCGGGTAGCCCACTAAGAGGAAAGAGTGTAGTCTCCTGGCTTCGGGTATCCGTTGCCAAGATGGCTCATCCGATTTGTCGCCAAGACGTCATAATCACACATTGCTGCATTATTTCTTTGAATTCACCACAAGGTCTACAATCACAATATCTAAAGTTATCAAAATACATTTATGTATGTAAATGATAGAAGCCGTAAAATTAGTAGGAATGTGTTAAAATCCAAAGTCTAGTTTTTCAAACTTGTTTTTATATTGAAGGTCAAACTACAAGATATCATAATATACCATTACGCCTGTATTCCCCGAATGGTTAGGCAGAGGTTTATCTAATGTACCTACACCTACATAATAATATATATTTGGACAACTTTACACAGCACCATCGAGTCCCAAACTAAGCAGAGCTTGTACTATGGGTACTAGATAATGGATATAATACCTACTTATATACTTTTTTTTGTAAGTACATACTTATAATACATAAGAAACACCCAGACAAACACAAACACTTATGTTTTAACCACACAAATATTTGTGTCCTGTGGGAATCGAACCCACGACCTCATAATCAGCAATCCGACACTCGAACCACTAGACCACAGATGTCGTCAATAACCCATATAATAGGGGGCGAGCCTATTATATTATATATATTATGTATACAGGATGTCCGGTAATTAATGGACAACCTTGAAATGGTTTATAGTAGAACTGATGGCCGTTCAGAAAAAATAAAACGTTATTTTTTTTAAATACTTCAAAGTTTTACGTGATTGTACAAAATGAATGAATTCCATCAGTTTTCTGTTCTCCTATTATTATTATTATTTAGACAGTAGGTGTACCAATGTAGCCCACAGCTTACTATGTAATTTGGGGCGAGTCTATTGCCATTAACCAGCCACAAATCTAAACTCCGAGCTGAGAATTTCATAGGAAAACTCAATAACACTGCTTGACCTGAGAATCGAACACAAGACCTCTACCGTAGCAGTACTAGATTCAGGAAGCAATTTTTTTTGGGCATAAGACTGAAGAATTTTTAAGAAGGCACTTTCCAATACTACACGCAGACTGAGTAATCTCCAATCAAACGTCACAACACCGATAACAATTATTGCCAACATAAAAAATTAACGCTCATTTAGTACAGTCAGCAACGAAAGTCGCTGAACATGTTGCAATCTTCAATATGATTTTTAACAAGTATGAAGTTACTGACCTACGAAGGTTATACGAAATAATTGCATAGATGACCATTAAATATTTAGGTTACCTTAGTAGAAAAGACCTGTTGCCAAGTTCTGAACTTGTGACAATAAAAAAATTTTGCTGTGTTCAGCGACTTTCGTTGCTGACTGTACATTAATGGATACAACCCGTATGTGTCGCGACACGCGATTAACTCCGACATATTTAGTTCAACGACACGGTATCGTAAAATAAATTAAATCTGTGGTTGGGTTTTTTGGAAGGCACCCAGTGAGTTTAATGCGGGCACGTTTTTAGGGTTCCGTACCCAAAGGGTAAAAACGGGACCTACTAAGACTCCGCTGTCCGTCCGTCCGTCCGTCTGACACCAGGCACTTTTTTTTTATTATTATATAGCGGCTTAAGTATCACTGCGACCGCAGTCGGTCTATTGTGATCGCCACTTGTTGCATTAGAGCTCACCGCTAAACCCTGCGGCTACTATAAACTGCAGGATTTGCTTAGGGTTGAGCTCTTTTATTTCATCTGGGCTTACGATATGTTTCCCTAGATGAACACTGCGCTTGTGTATTAGAGACCCGCATTCTCCGAGGAGATGAAGTGGCGTTTCGTCCGCCTCCTCACAACGCCGGCAGGTTCGCGTGTCGCTCAGCCACCAGGCCCTCTTACCCACGTTAAATTAAATAGAAAATTGAGTCAGTGGACACAATATGAAAAAAGAATAATTGTTTTCTATACTGAAATAGATTTGTGTGAGAAGAAATCTCATGAACCGTGAGAGCTAGACAGTTGAATTTTTCACAAATTATGTATTTCTGTTGCCCTTATAACAACAAATACTATAAACAATAAAATATATATTTAAGGGGGGCTCCCATACCTTTTTTTTTCACGATAGGCCTACGCTTGACCGCTAGTTCGGCGACACTGCGATCTACGGTGGAGCGCGCATGCCTAGAAAAAACCGATTCACTCTAGATTTAAAGACACAGAAACATACGGTCTACAAGAAACGTGTTTTTTTGCTCAATATGCAATAGGTAGAAGCTTGAAATATTCTGTGTAAGTATATTCACTTTAAAAATAAATTCATAATTAAATTAAAATAAAATAAATATTTATTTCCGGTCACACATACGAAACCCTTCGTGCGAGAGTCCAACTCGCACTTGGCCGATTTTTTCTTTAATAAATTTGATATAATAGGCCCTCGAGATCCTGTAACCGTCGACATCCATCCCTATTAATCCCTACTTAATATTAAAAATGAGTAAATAACTCTGTCTGTATGTCTGTTACGCTTTCACGCCTAAACCACTGAACCGTTGCTGATGAAATTTGGTACAGAGATACATAGACTTTGGAGAAAGCCAGGCTACTTTTTGTCTCAAAAATTCCAAGGATAAGAGTGAATCTGAAACAGCTAGTTGACTATAAGGAAGTTTATAGGAATATGTTCTAGTTTTTAGTAGATTTTTCTATTCTGTTCTGTAAAAAAAAATCAACCATACATACATACATCGACTGATAAACACATTACCAACATTACCTACCCTCCTTTGCCTCGAGCAAACTGTTTACAATTACTAATTCAAAATGCCTTCAATACAGTTAGCAAGCAAGTGAAAAAATTCATTTTTCTCAGGTTAAATTTATTAAAAAACATCAGACTATCGATGACGTCACACTGCGTATCGAGCACATAGAGTTATGTTTATGAGAGGTAGGGCACAATGGGAGTAATTCCACTCAAATTGGAGCTACCCGACTGGGGAAGTGCCTCCGCCTTGCAGAAAATCCAAGTGATATAACACTGCTTTGAACTGTGTTGTGTTCCTTACGGTAAGAAAGGTTGCCAGTGCTCCCCAAAAAAACGTAGTGTTGGCAATGGGGGGACTTTGACCCTTACACCAAACTAACCTTATGCCAACGCAACTATTCCTCTTTCGTTTTACAGGGTCGGCAACGCCAGGGTCGCAATACCCCTGGTGTTGCAAGCGTCTATAGACTACGGTAACCGCTTACCATCAGGTGGGCCGTATTCTGGTTTGCCACCTTAGTGGTATAAAAAAAATGTAAAGAGAATGCCTTTTATCATTCACCATGATTTTTTTTAGTTTAAACTTTTATAACTTTCGTTTTTTCCATAAATACTAAGGAAGCATTGACCTCAGTGACGTGCAACAATTATAAATCGTAGACACCGTTTATCAGCTGTTTCTTCATTTGATTATGAGTAAACAATAGTAGCATTTTGTAAGAAAAAACTAATCGAGATAAATATGGGAGAAAAAAAAGTGCATTGTGTTTAAACCTTGCGCAGGAGTGACTAGACTAGACTAAAGATAAATTGTTTGAAGGATAGATGATTTCAAACTTTTCATTTTGAATAAAATGCAACATACCATTACGCCTGTATTCCCTAAAGAGTTCGGCAGAGATGTACCAATGTAAACCCGCATTTGTTTAGGTCCCATGTAATAGGGGGCGAGCTGTTCATCAACAGCGCACAAAGCCAAACCCCGAGTGTTACTGAGAATTCCATATTAAAACCGCGTAACACATTGTTCGACGTAGGAATCGAACCCAGCACTAGCAGGTCAGCAGTTGCGCTTACGACCACAAGACCAATGAGGCAGTTCCAATCTATACTTAATATTATAAAGAGGAAAGATTTGTTTGTTTGTTTGTTACGATTTCAATCAAAAACTACTAGACCGATTTTAAAAAATCTAAGCTTTCTAAATCACATTTAGAAAGCTACATCTTCACCGTGTAACATAGGCTATATTTGGTTGTGGGAAATTCCCACGGGCCTAGGAAAATAGTGTATAAATCCACGCGGGCGAAGCCGCTGGCGAAAAGCTAGTTATTTAAACAGGGTGTTACAAAACTACCCGTAAAGCCGAAAGGAAGTTAAATGGGGCCTTATAACGAGTCCACTCACAATATTTAAGAACCGTAGTAACGCTATATAACGTACCCCAAAAATAGGAAAACAACAACATTTTTATGAATGAAAAATAGAAAAACTATTAAAGTAGACAATTATTAGGTAAAATAGGTACGTAGGCCTTTCTGTTAAATAATCTGGTTCCCTGACATGACAGCTGACAAATTTTTTAGCTTTGATAATTAATTATATTTTACGGGGTATTTTGTAACACGTTGTATACCTATAACAAGTGGGCCTAGCAGAAGTTGTCCTGTCCTGAAAATAATAAAAAAAACAATGGCCCGATTGCAGCGCCACCTGCCGGGTCTAATTGTAAATCTAAACCATAAAGGGAGCCACTCGAACACACACAAACAACTTCATCGTTACTATGTTCAGCCGTTTTTTTTAGCGCTAAGACTCCACTGTACGTCCGGCCGTCCGTCTGTCACCAGGCTGTATCACATGAACCCTGATATTTCTATGGTATTGGTACTTAATTGTTGTGATAGGGGTAACAACAAATATGTACTAAAAACATAATAAAATAAATATTTAAGGGGGGGTACAACAAACGTGTTTTTTGCCGTTTTTTGTTCGATTTTATAACGGCTACAGATAGACGCTTGAAATATTCACTGAATATTTAGTTGTTTATTCATTTTAAAAATAAATACATAGTAAAATTTTAATAAATATTTCAGGGGGGCTCTGGTACGCACTTCGCCGGTTTTTTTATGTATTAGAAGATAAAGCACAAGTTTTATCTTTATTTAGTACACAGTGCTTCTGAATACTTACTTTTAAAAACTCAAAAACGAGTTGAGGCATATTATAAAGTAGGTCGTATCTCATAGAAACTACATAAATAAATACTTCTTTTTAACCAACTTAAAAAAAGGATGAGGTTCTCGATTCGACTGTATTTTTTTTATGTTTGTTACCTCAGAACTTTTGACTGGGTAAACCGATTTTGATGACTCTTTTTATAATTGATAGCTGGTACTTCCCGTGTGGTTCCCCTCTGACAATGGCATCTACGAGAAAATCATATACCTAAGTCAACACACAATGCTTGAAGTCGGTTTTATTAAAAAAAATACCAACATTAATACCTACGGTTGTACGAACGCATCCGTAACAAATTGTCAACATTGAGAATGAGCGAACGTTTTCAAAAAGAAGTGGCCAGAGACAACCCTTTACAAAAATAAGAAATCTTTTTATTACCATAGATTCACATCTTTACTTTGTACAATTTAACGATTCTTGTCAATTTTTATGTAAACTCAACCATATCCTGTCTGACAAGCTTACAAACCAACATTACAATTGTCTATCATACCAGCGCCTTTTTCTTAATATTCTACGCCATCCAAAGAATATACAACGGTACACTTTTTATGCGTCATAAATGTGGATAAATGTATACTTAAATAATGTGTTTTACTTTATGAAACAATAGATTTGTTTGACCTTCAAATATTTCCTTAATTCTACGATTGAAGGTCAGAGTTACATGTTATTTCGTAGTTGGAAAATCACCTTTCTTGCTCCTACTCAGATTTAATAATTAAAATAACTAAAAAACCCGACTGCATAAAAACACTTAAAAAAAAACTAAAAAGACAAAAACAAGTCTAGTAGTCCAGACCTATGTAAAGTAATATTGAATAACTACATCATTTAAATGTTTTCATGATCGATAAATACATAAAATAATAAATTATAACGTAGAATAAAGTCAATATTGCAGTCGGGATCCATTACTGGGAATTTTAGAGACGGTCACGATTTTGAATGGGTAAAAATACGCAGTATATTTTTGTTTAGGCAACGAGTCTAATTACTAAGAGGGAGTTCCTTAATTCGTTGTTATCTCTTTTTATATTCTTGTTTTTTTTTGCTTGCGGCGTGGTCGTACGGAACATTTAACTTCAAATTATCTTTTTATTTTTGTTTTTTCCATGCTAAGATTGTAAAGTTATTTTAGCGAAGGAAAAATACTACTGCGGGCAGGATTCGAACCTGCGACTTCTGGACTAAGTCACCGCGAGACGTAAATTCAGAATGTGAAGGCAAATGTCGCCCACAGTCAAATATTTTCTTCGCTTAAATATTTTTTTTATATTTTTTTTCGGACATTTTTACCAAGCACCATCTAGCCCCAAACTGAGCATAGCCTGTACTATGGGTACTAGACAATGGATATAAAACGTACGTACGTTTTTTTGTAAATAAATATTTATAATAACATGACATAAGAAACACCCAGACACACACACTATGCTTATGTTAATCACGTTAATATTTATGTCCTGTGGGAATCGAACTCACTACTCCATGAACAGCAGTCCGACCTGCGAACCAGTGGACGTTGCCAAAAAAAAAACGAATTTAATAAAATGTAATAGTTAAATTAAAGAGAATCTAAATGAAATTATGCTTTTTGATGATTATGTAGTTTATAGAACGTGTTACAAAGTACCCCGTAAAAATTTTTTTCAGCTGTCATGTCAGGGAATCAGTTTATTTAACAGAAAGGCCTACGGTACCCACTTCATGTAACAACTGTACATTAATAGTTTTTCTATTTTTCATTCATAAATGTTGTTGTTTTTTCTGGGGTATGTTATATAGCGTTACTACGGTTCTTAAATATTGTGAATGGACTCGTTATAAGGCCCCATTAATTAACCTCTTTTCGGCTTTACGGGTAGTTTTGTAACACTCTGTTTAAATAACTAGCTTTTCGTACAGCGTTACTACAGTTATATTGTGAATGGACTCGTTATAAGGCCCCATTTAACCTCCTCTCGGCTTTACGGGTAGTTTTGTAACATCCTGTAAACTGCTGCGGTAATGTAAACGCCCGCTTTATTATTTTATAGCTGGCATAGAGTGGGTTTGAAAAGCAACGCTATTAATATAATTAATATTAATATGTAAGACGTTATAATAAATTTACGTAAACACAGACTTCGTCAGATATTAACTTCAAATCTAACTTCAGTTTCAAACATACCTAATTGTATATTTTGTTGATCAATACACAGCTGTTTAGAGTTCAGTTCTGTTTCAATGGTAAATTAATTATAACTAAACAGTTGAAGGTCAAAGTTTATTCACAATAACGTTTAATGAATGTCTGTATACCTCATTAGTCTAGCGGTCTTAAGCCCGACTGCTACGCTAGAGGTCCTGGGTTCGATCGCTGGCTCCCTCTATTACATGGGACCTAAACATGCCAACTGCCTAACCCATCGGGGAATACAGACGTGATGGTATGTAATGTTTGTGGTCAGCGTGATTGTGTGCACGACGTCTGTGGTTAAATGGTTCGAGCGTCGGACTAACTGGTCACGAGACCGTGAGTTTTTTTTTTATACCTCTAAGGTGGCTTAGTGGCTTCGTCTAGTGGTCCTAAGCGCAACTGCTAGAGTTCCACGGTTCGATTTCTAGGTCTATGAAAGTGCTATTGGGTTTTTCTTCATGAAATTCTCAGTAGCAGGTCGGAGTTTTGATTTATGGCCGGTTAATAGCAATAAGATCGCCCCCTATTACATGGAACCTAAACATACCGGTGGACTGTGTGTACATAACCAGCATCGCGCACTAATTGTGTTTGGCATTATGTTGATCAAATGGGTCTCCACATTTGGCCCAGCCGTGAGACACACAGATAACCTTTTTAGTATTCTTTTTTTATTTTGTATCTTATTTTAAGTGTTGCATGTTTGTGCATTATTTTATTTTCATTTATGTGTCACGCCTGTTCTTACATATGGCACGGAAACCATGACACTCACTAGGAGATCCGCGGAGAAATTCAGAGTCGCGCAGAGAGGTATGCAAAAACGGCAATGCTCAGAATCGCACTGCGCGACCGTAATCGCAATGAATGGATCCGCAGCAAGACAAAAGTGAGTGACGTCATAGCCCGAAATAAGTGGAGGTGGGCGGGACATTGCTAGAATGCACGCCAGCCGCTGGACAAGGAGGCTCCTAGAGTGGAGACCTCGAGCTAACACCCGAGGTCGAGGACGACCACCGCGACGCTGGGTGGACGACATCAGGCGACACGCAGGTCATGACTGGACGTCGGGCACAAGATCGCCAGGAATGGAGGAAAAGGGAAGAGGCCTACATCCGAGATTGGATAACAGAAGGGCCCCCATGATGATGATGATGTGTACTCGTAAGGTCACATGTTTTAACCAAATAAATATTATTTTGCGAAGGGAAAATTCGACCGCGGGCAGGATTCGAACCTGCGTCTTCTGGTTACACCAGACGACTCCGAGCTGCTAATGAGAATTTCATGAAGAAAACCCAATAGCACTTTCATAGACCTAGGAATCGAACCGTAGACCTCTAAAACTTGCGCTTAGGACCACTTGACTAAGCCACTAAGCCACCTTAGTGGTATAAAAATAAATAAATAAATAACGCTCCTTTTATAAGGTAATAAATAAATATATATTCCTGGACAATTTCACACAACCCCAAACTAAGCAGAACTTCTACTATGGGTACTAGACAATGAATATAATACTTATATACTTTTTTTTATAAATACATACTTAAATTATATAACAAACACCCAGACATACAAAAACACTTCTGAATGTTCATTATATAATTATATTAGTGCCCTTTATAAGTTCAGTTAGGCAAGTCTATTTTAAAATGATTGATCATACATTTATAAAATATCAGCATAATATTATTGTGGATTTATTATTATTTTCAAACTTAATGTGTAGGAATGAGCTTCACGGAAATTATTACATACAAAATAATAAAATTGTTATATGATTATTGTAATAACAATATAACCAAATGATTCAGGGGCAGGCGTATCCCTACTTAATATTATAAATGCGAAAGTAACTCTGTCTATCTGTCTGTTACGCTTTCACGTCTAAATCACTGAACTGATTTTAATGAAATTTTGGTACAGAGATAGAGTTGACCTTGAGAAAGAACATAGGATAGTTTTTATCTCGGACTTTTGAAGAGTTCTCTTGGAAACGCGATATAACCGAACTCGACGCGGGCGAAGCCACGGGCGGAAAACTTTTAAAAATAAAAATTAATAATTTTTATTTTATTTTATGATTTCATAAATTTACCAATTACTTTTATCTAAACAATGTATTATTAATTAAATCAAATACGAATGATAAATAAATAAATATTTTTGGTCAATTTGACACAGCACCGTCTAGTCCCAAACTAAGCAGAGCTTGTACTATGGGTACTAGACAATGGGTTCCGTACCTCAAAAGGACAAAACGAAACCCTTATAGGATCACTTTGTTGTCCGTCCGTCCGTCCGTCAGTCCGTCTGTCCGTCCGTCCGTCTGTCAAGACCCTTTTTCTCAGGAACGCGAAGAGGTATCAAGCTAAAATTTATATCAAATACTCAAGTTGACTGTCCTTTGGAGCTGTGAAAAAATCAAACTTGTAAGCCTATGCAATCAAAAGATACAGCCGTTTATGCCGCAAATTTCCGCAAATTTTCGAAACTCGCAAGGGAATCAAAACCTACAGGCTACTTCCCGTGAACTCAGAATCTTGAAATTTGGTACGAAGCAACGTCTTATAGCACAGATAAAGGAAAAATTGCGAAAACCGTAAATTTTTAGTTACATCATAATTATTAATATTTTTAATAATTTTACAGTTACTACCCCTTTCCTTATGAACGCGTAGAGGTATTAAATTGAAATTCATAACAAATACTCAGGTTTATAATACCTTTAAGCTGTAACAAAATCAAACTTCTATGTCAACGCAATCAAAAGTATACCTACAGGTTTGTACGGAACCCTCGGTGCGCTAGTCCGATGTGTGAGATTACTTACATATAAAATTAAATTTAAAATTCAAATAAACCCGACTGAAAAAAAATAAACAAGGCGTCGAAGAAAGAGACTTTAACAGTCGGGACCCATTAAATTATAGACCGGATAAAATTTCCCCCTTGCTGGCCAACCCTACACAGTTACTGCCACTATAAAAAAAGTACTTAGTAGGTAATATCATTAGGGTTTTCAATTCATTATACTTAGTTTATTCGTATGACGTGTTTGTGAAGTAAGATCACGACTGTATTACAAACAGGGAGAAACCCACGCAATGAATGAATCGGTTTATTGTTAGACTCACGATTATTTAGGCTAGGGTTGCCACTTTAGGTATAATAGTAGTGATAGCTAGTGGTGTTGATAATCGATTAATCGATTATTGATAATGATCGAAACAGGTAAAAATATCTTAATTATCTCAAAGGTATACACATCTCACTCAAATGATCAATAATCATGAATTAATGTAACTAAAGATTTATTTACTTTTGCTTCCTGTCATCTCAGTGCTGTGATAGTGCTGTGATTAATTGATTATCAACATCACTAGTGATAGCCTATTTGTTGGTATACCGTCTAGACTTGCAACATGGATGGACCCGTTTTGTAGCCAAATTGTGTTATTTTTTCCGGCTGTTTTTTTTGTAAATATCTGTGTTGCGACAACCCCAAACCGGTTCTATCGGTTTTTTGAGACAAAAGCCTATGTCCTTCTCCAAGGTCTAATCTATCTCTTTACCAAATTTCATCAAAATCGGTTCAGCGGTTTAGGTGTAAAAGCGTAACAGACAGAGTTACTTTCGTATTTATAATATTAGTAGGGTTTTATCTTCAAGGTCACTTACTCCCGCAACTAGATACCAGATACTAATACCAGATACTAGATACTAATATCTGGTATCTAGTATCTGGTTTCTAGTGAGATACCAGACTCAGCCGTCCCTAGCACGTTAAGGAGTGGCTCCAAAGTCCTCACTTATTTTACTTTTTTTTTTATTTTACCTACTGCCAAAGGTCAGCAAGCTGTGGTCGATGATATCCTTCCATGATATCACAATTAATTAATGAGTTCCGAGTATCATACATTTTCTAGTGAGGATGCTTAGTTTTAATAGTCTTCCTAGAGTTGCTGAGTGATATGGTTAATCTTTGTTTTGTATATTTTTATACTACTGAGGTGGTAAACAAGCATACGGCCCACCTGATGGTAAGCGGTTACCGTAGCCTATAGACGCTTGCAACACCAGGGGTATCACTTCCGCGTTGCCGATCCTGTAAAACGAAAGAGGAATAGTTGGGTTGGCAGTTTAAGGGACAAAGTGTCCCGACTGCCAACACAACGTTTCCTCGTGGAGCACCAGCAACATTGCTCACCGTAAGGAACACAACACAGTTCAAAGCAGTGTTATTTCACTTCGATTTTCTGCAAGGCGGAGGTACCGTACTTCTCCAATCCGACAGCTCCAATTTGAATGGAATTAGTCCTACTATGCTCTACCTCCACTATCACCTACCACTCAAAATATGTATGTATTAGGTATATAATTATGTATGTATGTTAATCGTGGAGGACAATCCTGAACAATATGGCATCCTTTCATACATTATACCTATCAGTAAGTACATCTGTATGAGATTTGCATACAATAAGCATTGTGACATTTGGTAAGTCCATTGGTATTACCCATACAAGTATTAGCCATTAGGCATCGCAAAAAATGGAGGTGCCTACCAAAGATTGAAACTTTGTTTGTCTTTTGCAATGGGTTTTTGTGAGTCGTGAGCAATTTGCGAAGTTGATACCTAACAGGATAGGTCGTGGTCTTCCTCCGAGTCTTAGGTCTTACCCAGCTATGTTTTTTTTTTTTTTTTTTTATTCACGATAGGCCTACGCTTGACCACTAGTTCGCCTGATGTTAAGCGACACTGTGATCTACGGTGGAGTGCGCTTGCCTAGAAGAAACCGATTCACTCGAGATTTAAAAACACACAGATTATAGTTATTAGGGAAGACCCACTCAGGAAGCTCATTCCACATTTCAGCGGTACGCATGATGAAACTTGATTTAAAGCGTTTCGTTCGGGCTTTTGGGATGTCCACCATGAATCGATGACGCTTTTTCGTGCTTCTGGTCGTCCGATAGTAGAAAGGGCAAGGGGGTATAAGATCATGGAGATCTGATGCACACTCTCCGAAATGTTGGGGTTGGCTTCCAGTCTAGCCACATGTGGCTGAGTATTAGTATTTTACACGAAGCTACTGCCATCAGATAATTAATTATATATACCATCCCCGAAGAGCACCTGTAAAGCAACAATATTTAAATACATGGTTTTCATTTGTTCACAGTATAACACAACAAACTCGTCCAAACTGGTGAAACTTAAAAATAATTATAAAACATACCATCACGCCTGTATTCCCCGAAGCGTTAGGCAGAGGTGTACTAATGTACACCCACATTGCGCCGGTATGTTTTTAGGTCCAATGTAATAGGGGGCGAGCCTATTGCCATTAACCGGGCACAAATCCAGACACCGAGCTGCTACTGGTAATTGCACAGAAAAACTCAATAACACTTTGCTCGACCTGGGGATCGAACCCAGCACCTCTAGCGCTTAGGACCACTAGACTAATGAGGCAGTATATAATTAATTATCACTCACATAAAACGGTGAAGGAAAATATCGTGATGAAACCTGCATGCCTTAGAGATTTTCTCGATGGCATGTGATGTCTGCCAACCCGCACTAGGCCAGCGTGGTGGACTATAGCCTAATCCCTCTCATACTGAGAGGAGACCCGTGCCCAGCAGTGGGACAGTAGCAGGATGCAGGACAGCAGGATGATTGATTTATGTTTGATATCCTGAGGATAGACTGGTTGTCAGGCTTAATATTTATTAAGGATTGATCCAATTCATACAATCCATGTAAATTTTATTGATACGTTTTATATGATTTGTATTGTGTCGACCTATTAATTGATTCATTAATTTAGTGTTGAAAAAATATTTTATATTAAAAACCTCACAAAGCGATAGGTATCTGCCAAGTCAAGCAGTAAGTACCTAGCCGTGCCCTAGATCCGGCTATCGAACAAGTAACTCTTAAGGTGTTGACGGAGTCTTGGGTACCTACTCACGCAACCGCATGCTGTGCACCTCTGGCACTTACTGCGTCAAGTAGTGCGTCTATAAATCATCAATAGTGCACTATTTCCAGCTCACTTACGGTCATAAGTTCGGAAAAATCGTCTTTGTCACAACTCTCCTCTGTAACAGACATTACTGAAATGGTTACTGTGATTATATTTTTTCTTATTAATAATGTATAAATCATTAAAATATAAATGTGAGTACTTTGTAGAATAAATATACATACTCAGCTTTGAACAGTCTGGTGGTTCTGAGCCTTTTTTTTATGTGGCCTACGCAAATGTTCCTCTGATTTGGTATTGTCGTGCGACGGGTTGTTGAGCTACCTAAACTAAGGTTGAGCTACACAATGACTGATGCATGCCTGCCGTCGGTTGGGACTGATCTACTCAAAGCCGCTATGACTCTTTCTTCAAAGGGCCATTTCAGACTTTGCCGTACATTGTAAGACACATATTTGTTACTATTCTATGTCTGGCCTTTAAAAGAGACTATGATTCTCTGAGTTTGTTTCGGCGTTTCTTATTAGAGGTCGTCAGCTAGGAAATGCCGGAGCCATCTAGCTTAAAAAAATATGTATAATATTGACTTGTAAAAGTGTCTTTAAAAGATCTATTTACAGAAATAAATATAATTTATCATTTAACAACTCTCCCCAGTCTCCCCTACCTATTAGGCCAATGACTGTAACAATTTGTTGACACAATTAAATCCTAATCCACTCAACACATGTCAACAACCTCTCGGGCTATGAGTATCAAGATATTTGATTACTTACGAGTAGTAGATAGGCAACATATTAATACTTGAAGAGAAACTTTGTTCACGGAGGAGTGTGAGATTATAAAAGTTTGTATAGAGAAAGAGTTATTAAGAGAGGTAGGACATAGTGGGAGTAATTCTACTCAAAGCGGAGCTGCCCGACTGGGAAAGTACCTCCACCTTGCAGAAAAACGAAGTGAAATAACACTGCTTTGAGCTATGTTGTGTTTCTTACGGTGAGCAAGGTTGCCAGTGCACTGCGAGGAAATGATCCATATATACTGCTAACCCAACTATTCTCTTTTGTTTTACAATTTGCGAACTGTGGGGGTACATTAGTACACTTTTACCTAACCCTTCGGGGAATACAGGCGTGATGGTATGTTAAATAGGTATATTAGTTTCTATGAAATATTGATTTCCGACATTTACGCTAATATTATACATTGAAATAAACTTTTTACGGATTTTATTGCGTTATATTGATATTATTAATCCTGAATCTAAACAGTTTAGCCTAAACTCCAGAGTCTGGAACATCGCCGCAAAGTCGCTAGCTTGTCAGTTTTTTATCGGATATATTTCGGAGAGTGTGCATCAGATCTCCACGATCTTATACTCCCTTGCCTTTTCTACTATCGGACGACCAGAGGCACGAAAAAGCGTCATCGATTCATGGTGGACATCCCAAAAACCCGTGCGAAATGCTCTAAATCAAGTTTCATCATGCGTACCGCTGAAATGTGGAATGAGCTTACTGAGTGGATCTTCCCCAATAACTATAATCTGTGTGTCTTTTAATCTCGAGTGAATCGGTTTCTTCTAGGCAAGCGCGCTCCACCGTAGATCGCATCGTGTCGCTTAACATCAGGCGAACTAGTGGTTAAGCGTAGGCCTATCGTGAATAAAAAAAAACTATGAATCCGAAAATAGCATAGATTTTACATTACCCATTATTACTAAGTAGATACTATGTTATCACGTCGCGCGTCAATGACAAGCTTTGGAAAACCCAGTACGAGTAGGTAGTTACTATACCGGATGAGTAGAAAACGAAGGAGCTTGCACATTAAAAAGTTTATATTCAGCCTACGAATAAGCGTAACCCGGTTTAATTCATATATATTCCCCATCCATTTCAAAGCCGCACACCTCTAACATTTGGGATTCCCGTCATTATCATCCAACAGTTCAATTAAAACCAGATGCAGCTAATTATTATCAGTATTTTATTTAAAGCCACTGCCATCATTCCGACCTCCGCAAACCACATGTTTTTACTGTCTGTAAAAAAGTGCTGTTGTGTTTTTTAAGTCACAATCAATCAATTAATGAAAATAGTTTTATTTTCATTTATACGGCACTTATGAAAATGTCGAGTCTAGGTGCACGCGGTTCCAAATTAGTCGTTTCCTATGGAGAAGAAGCGGCAAGAAACTCCATGGTCGTCACGCTTTGTGCTCTCCGAGGCACGGAGTGGTCTCGATATTTTAAGAATGGTCACCCATCCACAGACTGACCGCAGCTAGTGCAGCTTAATCTTGCAGATCGTTTGATCAGCTTAGTTATTAGTTACAGGGCCACGAGCCCCGGGCTTTATTCCCCGCGTCCATAGCTCGTAAATATTGAGGTATAGAAGCCAGCACATCCCCGAGCGGGGCGGCATGCATTTTTCGCTTTTCCACATCCGAAAAAAAGGGGCGCGCTCCATCCCGGCACGTAATATAATATTTGTATGAGCATATTAGATTGAAAATGTGTGTTTGTGATTCACGAAAATTCTTAGTAACTAAAAAGGTGGAAGGGACATCGACGCGCACCGGCTTACCATGACTTCAGTACATGATTCTGGACCCCCCTGCGTTGGAATTTTTCGTCGGCTTTTTCTTAAATTTTACGTTTTTTTATTTGCAGTTTTTTCAACTTTAAACTTTATACAGTTTAAAGTTGAAAAAGCTTGAAAAAACTTGAAAAAAATCCTACGCCAAAAATTCCATCATTATTTCTATGTAACCCAATAAGAATTTTAATTAAAAAGTCATTAATTCACTTTTTTCACTAAAAACAGCATTGTAAATTAAACTCGAAAGATCTTCTGGTCAGTTGTTTCCTTAGAGTTCACTTGAGAGTTGTAAAATTTAAGAAAAAGTCGACGAAAAATTCCAACGCAGGGGTGTCCAGAATCATGTACTGAAGTCATGGTAAGCCGTTGCGCGTCAATGTCCCTTCCACCCTGTATAGGGCAACGTTATAAGGCAACGTTTATATCATGAAAGTAAAATTAAATTTATTTAAGTACAGAGGCCAGCACATCAAGCTACCACAATCTGTCAAATTTCTGATATAACTCAAATAACGGCTTAAGCCACAAGAAAAAAAGGTTGGGAAAATTTTACACTTTTAGTTTTGGATAGCTTGACCTGAAGGTCAACTGTGCTTAACTGTGTCTGAATAGGTAATATGAAAATCAGTCACACAATAATATGCATTGACTTCTATAATACAAGTATAGAGATCAGTAAAAAAAAACTTGAGAGGTGTCAAGGGACACCCGGATGGAACGAAGTTCCTTTCATTAAAATTTAATAATTAAAAATAAAAAAACCTGTATACACTCAACAATTCACAACGCGCGAAATTCAAATATTGTCATTCACTCAATAATATTTGAATGCTTGTCAACAATATTTGAATTTCGAAAAAAGTGTCGTGACAACTTTTTCGTAAGAATTTTTTCCGTCTCGCCCCCTTTCACAACGCGCGATAAGGAACTTCGTTCCAATAATAATTATGTCTTCTCATGACACCTCGTGACACCTTGACAAATTATAGGAGGTTATCTGTCTACGCACTATTCAGTTCAAAGACCTCGCCATTGCTATTTCAGTTTACTGTTAAAATCTATTGTCTATGTGCGCATAAGAACTCCTTTTGTTGGAACTGTTTGAAGTTGACAAAATATTTTTTCTTCTTTCCCACTATTTCTATTTAAGAGTGTACAAAGGCGATCTTAATGCCTTAGTAATTTTATTCCAATCAACCTTAGATTGATGCAGAGATGATCAGAGATAATTGACCAATACAGATAGATTACAATAATAGAGAAGTGAGAGGTAAGATGCGAAGACTATTATTGCAATAATATTATACATATTATACATTATAATATGTATAATATATACAAAATACATCAGATATACAGTATAATAGCTGTGGCTCGTGGTTTCACCCCAAAGGGGTCCAGTGGTGTGCAATGAGCGACTGACTACATGGAACGCGCCCCTGTGACGCACGCAGAAGCCGATAGAATAATAGATATTATATCTCATCCAGAGACTTGTGTGAAACGCATCCAGTATATAATTAGATGGCCTGAAAGGCAGATACTTTTCATGTAGCCTCTTTTGTGCTCACTGCTGGGCAAAGGCCTCCTCTCCAGTCCAGGATTTTCTGTCCTAGACTTTTTCATACCACGTCAAATGCATTATCGTCATCATACATAATTATCAAGAGAGGTAGGGCACAGTGGTAGTAATTCCACTCAAATTGGAGCTGCCCTACTGGGGAAGTACTCCGCCTTGCGAAGTAAAATAACACTGCTTTGAGTTGTGTTGTGTTTCTTACGGTGAGCAAGGTTGCCAGTGCTCCGCGAGGAAACGTTGTGTTGGCAGTGGGAGGACTTTGACCCTTATACTGCCAAACCAACTATTCCTCTTTCGTTTTACAGGGTCGGTAA
The DNA here is from genome assembly GCA_964056405.1 of Acronicta alni. Taxonomy (NCBI): domain Eukaryota; kingdom Metazoa; phylum Arthropoda; class Insecta; order Lepidoptera; family Noctuidae; genus Acronicta; species Acronicta alni. Next base: position 3,278,068 of record OZ043935.1, read on the forward strand.
CGCGCAAGTGATACCCCTGGTATTACAAGCGTCTATAGGTAACCGGTAACCGCTTACCATCAGGTGGACCGTACGCTTGTTTGCCACCATAGTAGCATAAAAAAAATACATCTACTTATATTTAAATGATGGACAGCACATCTTCCATTTGGAAACGACCAGGGATTACCCAACACTCATAATATCAAACACAGTTGTATATTTAACCTCAAAAGCTTTATAGCTTTTGAGGTTAAATATACAACTGTGTTTTGCATTGCATTTTTGGTTCCAGGTACCAAACAAATCAGAACAACAAAGTTCAAGAAACTGGTATCCGATTCCACGCTTAGACTGTACCAAATTGTGAAATCCATTGTCTTGTAATTCGTCGCGCTGTGTTCAAAATAAAGACAATATACATAGATGGAAGGATTCTTCTGATAAATAGTGGAGACTGGACAACACAAAAATAACCATACCTACGATATCCCAGTGTAAAACTGGTTTTAGAACCGGTGATTAAATCAACATCTCATAACATTTTATTGATATTATATTAATGCGTGTCCAAAATACTCGTACATTTGCACATTTGAGCATCTAAACGCCACTGAAACGGGCCACGTTAATTGCGGTATTTGCCCTACTGGGATCAAGTAACATATATAATACATTAACCATCTACACACAATTTAAATAAATTCGTTTATCGAAACACACAACAATTATTTGTCATTCGTCTCGTACGTAAGGACTACAAGATACAAAATATTGTACAAAATGACCAAGAATACCGGTTTCATGCTTCTTCATATAACCAACTCGTTAGTGTTGAACGTATTCTCAACAGGAAAATTGGACTTTAATAAAACAAAGTTAGAGTTGTAACTTATTTGTGCGGACATATAATATAAATGTCTATAAATTAGTAACATTCCTGTTTCGCATTATAATTGTTCAGTGCGTTGCGAGACATGGTCGAGATCACAATGAGATCCGCCGCGTTAGTGTTAATATTTATCGGAACGTGTTATTGTCAGATTGAATTCAATGAACGACCTCGGAACTTTAGTATAGAGCTATTGTACTATACACAAGCGGAAACAAACGGACATGTAGTGATTTCACCATTCGGAATATGGACTTTATTGACCGGTATTGCCCTTGGCGCAACTGAGAACAGCTACAACCAACTCGCGAGGGCATTCATCCTACCGAAGAACCAAAACACGTTAGTAAAAGGTTACAAGGACTTGACGAATGCAGTGCTCGCCCAAGCAAATAACGGAGTCAGCCTAGCAAGCAATAATTTCGTGTTCCTGGACAATGATTTCACCGTGTTCCCAGCATTCAGAGGATCGTTACAGAATGACTTCGGAGCTTCGCTAAAAGTGCTCGATTTCGATGACCCCAATTCAGCCCGCATAGCCAACACATACATTGAAAGGTCAGGTGGTCGTGTCTCCAATGTGCTTAAATCAGACGACTTTCGTGAATCAAGAATGATTTTAACAAATGTCATATCATTCAAAGGACTTTGGGCATCACCTTTCAACAAATCCGATACAGCACTAGAATCGTTCTACGATGAAGACAAGAAGGTTATTGGGCAGGTTAATATGATGTTCCAGAAAGGACAGTTTGCATTCTCGAATGTACAGGATTTAAAATCTTTCGTAGTGAAACTGCCGTACGGATCGAATGGAAAATATTCCATGCTTGTTATTCTACCGTATCCATCAGTGAAAATCGCAAGTATGTACAAGAATTTCGACCATGTCACTTTAAAGGATGTTTATAAACGATTGCAAGATGACGTTGATGCTTTCGGGATGGAAGATGTAGATGTCAAACTCCCAAGATTCCATATAAGTACTAATCTTGTGTTGAACAAGCCGCTGAATGATATGGGCGTTTACGACATTTTCCAACCAGACTTGGCCAGTTTCAAACGCGTATCGAATGATAATATATTCGTGTCAGCTATAGTGCATAAGGCTGATATTGAAGTGACCGAATCAGGCACCGTGGCGTCGGCCACAACAACGGCAACTTTCTCCGATAGGATATCAGCGCCTTATTTCCATGCGAATCGACCGTTCATCTACTTTATAATGGAGGAATCGACCACAACTGTGATATTTAGTGGCATATACTCCAAACCTACTATTTATTGATACTCAAGACTTTAGTGTTAAATTATAAACGAAGTGTTACGTTTTAGTGAAGCCCGCAACTCTTAAATAAAACACAGTTTGGAAAGACAATTTTAACAATATTGAACAAATGATATTTGCCCTATTACTTTAGTATCGAGATAACCATGTCTTAGAAATGCTGATTCATTAGCAGTTGATATCTTATAATCATTGTATCTTTGACAAGTAATATTCTAAATTCAATTCTGTATTTTGCGAAAATGATAGGCTGACCTTATTTACCTTAACCTATTATTTGACATTGACAGTTTTTTTTAGTAAGGGATGCGACACGAGCGACTAGCATCCCGTTTATACATGACAAACTTTTTATTACACAAGAGCATTTATTTTTATGTAAAGGTGCTTACAGACAGGCGGTACTTGTAAAAGGTAGGAACCTAATCGACTGCATCGATAGAAATAAAACAAATGGATGTGAATAGATATTAGACATTGTTTAACCTTAACGTTTCTTTGAGTTGTTTTAATGAATTATAAGTGTTATATTTTTTCAATTGTTTTCATGTGATTTTTCCTTCCTCCTATGACTACTTACTTTTCGGTATTTACTAAATGTAGGTATCAGTGAAATACCACATGCTGTAGGTAGGTATTATTTATAATAAGCACACCAACACAATCGCATATACTGGTAACATAATAAAATATAAAACTACTAAATTTGTATTTCCAGCAATCATACAAAATAACAGATAAGTACAATGTATTACATTTAAAATGAAAAAAAAAATTAAGCTAGGAGACAGTAAATAGTTCAATTCAGAGTGTTCAAAATAATACTATCAATAGCTTCATATCAATAACTAAAGACTTGTAATTAAAGAATATTGCACTTTACATTAACACATAGCATGCAATGTGCTGAATACAGATTTGCTTTCAAAAATTAGTAAGGCGTAAAATGCCTAAAGTGAATTAGGTATACTTACGTAATTAAATAAAAATTAGCAATCTCCTCTTTTAAAAATGTTCAATTCATTAGTTTTTTTTTCTATAAATTGGATTATACCTACCTACTTATTTATAATATTAATATTAAATATACATATAAATATCTGTATAAACAATTATATAATTAATATTTTATATGGGGACTGCGATTTTAGTTGGAATGGTCTGTGTTTGAACTTTGGAAATAAGATACATAGGTACAGACGCCAGCAGGTCAAACTAACCAAAACTGTCAAAATTTTCCAATGGAATATGAACCTTATGGCTTTGCATTGAAGTTGAAAATCAATTAAAGAATTTTGACAGATTGTGTTACCTTGATGTGCTGGCCACTGTACATTCTGTCCAAGCCGTTATAAGGTACTAAAATAAAATGATTTAGGTAAACCAAGAATTTGTTAAACTGTAAGTAAACAACGGCACGTGGGTATTTTAAAACTGGTTCTTCATAGAGTTTGATATATTTAAGTCTGATTAAAAATTTAATTGCGTACTATTATTGTATTATCTATTTTTAATAAAATAATTATATATAGCATTAACAGCTATGCTAAGGTTAGGTAGGTAATTAATAATATGATGACCTACTTATATTGTTTTTCTTAGAAGCAATAATATCATCTTTTAATGTCCTACTCTGTTCATTGTTTACATTAACGATCTCCTAAGTATTACAGCTCATTTCAAGCATCGAATCTATATACCTACCTTCGAATTAATGACATGGTTAAGTGTGAATAATAATATAATACTATTACTATGGGTACAAAATCTGTATCATTAGAAATATATTTTAACATCAACTTTGCCTAGCCATGTCAAAGCCATGAAAATATGTAAGTACCTAATGTATGCTTTATTGAGTTGTTTTGCTAGGAGCATAAAGTTCTGGTTTGCATCTTTTCTATACAAGTCATTAAGACATTTCTACTCATGTCAAAAATATTCACAAGAAATCTTGAAATTCGTGCAAAGTTAGGGCATTTTACGGTACTACATTACGTCACTACTAACATTATAAAGCAGAAGAATTTGGTTTTTCGATTAAACGCGCTAATCTCCGGAACTAAGAGTTCGATTTGATATATATATTTTGTGATGGAAAGCCCATTTATATACCCAAGGTTATAGGCTATTTATTATTACGCTACGACCAATAGGAGCAGAGCAAAAAGTAAAAAAGGCGGCTAACACTGCGGTGGACAGATAGTCTAAAAAATTCCAATCCGTCAAATTTCTTTAATAGATTTTCAACTTTCATCATCATCATCATCAACCCATATACTGTCCCACTGCTGGGCACGGGTCTCCTCTCAGATTGAGAGGGATTAGGCTATAGTCCACCACGCTGGCCTAGTGCGGGTTGGCAGACTTCACAAACCATCGAGAAAAATCTCTAAGGTATGCAAGTTTCCACACGATGTTTTCCTTCACCGTTTAAGCGACTTTAATACAAAGTAATAAGGTTCATGTACAATTGGGAAAAAATTACAGTTTTGGATAACTTGACCTGCTGGCGTCTGTACATAGGTACTTATTTTCATTTTTTTTTTGTATCAGTTGCACTTTGTTGCACATTCTGTATTCATTGAATATTTTAATTTAAAAAACTTACCATCACACTTGTATTCCCAGAAGGGTGATGGTGATATGCAGAGGAGTACTAATGGACACCCAATACTTACTTAGACTGCTGTATGTTTAGGTCCCATGTAATAGGGGGCGATCCTATTGTCATTGACACAAATTCAAACACCGAGCACAAATTCTTAGCAGCAGGCTGAGAATTTCATAGAAAAACTCCATAATACTTTGCTTGACCTGGAAATCAAATCCAGGACTAAGTCTAGAGCTCCTGAGTTTACGACCAATAGGCTAATGAGGCAGTAAATCAAACCTGTACCTATCCCCGGAGTGCGAGTACATGTTCTAAATTCTGCGGTGTAACGGTACCCTAAGGTATCGTTACTCTAAGGTAATAGCGCGATAATTTTTAGGTTGAGATAAAACCATCCCTATTTTTCAAACCTATTAATTTAATTTATTATTTTTATTCAACGCTATTAATTTAATGTTTAGTGCCTCCCTTTCATTGTATTGCCATTGTATTATGAGTCAAAATATTATCACTCATTATTTCATTATTTATTTGTAATTAATTATCTCTCGCTTAAACGGTGAAGGAAAACATAGTGAGGAAACCTGCATACCTTAGAGATTTTTGTCGACGGTTTGTGAAGTCTACCAACCCGCACTAGTCCACCGTGGTACCGAAGTGGCCAGCTATAGCCTAATCCCTCTCAATATGAGAGGAGACCCGTGCCCAGCAGTGGGACAGTATAAGGGTTGATGATGTTATGTGTGTATGTATTTCATTATTTTCTTTTATTGATAAACTTGCTAACATACACGCCATAATTATTTACAACAAATTATTCCTTCATTTATCTACATATTTTAATTATTTTATTGTATTTTTATTACCTGTAATTACCACTACTTTACTGCCTGTCTTTGGCTTATAGGACTTTATATCCAAGCCAAAACCAATAATAAAAAATATAAAAAATACTGCATGTCCAAAGCAGTGACAAATGACACTGACAGTGCTATACAATGTGACATTGACGTTTTGTATGTTGTTGCGGGACTTTTGCGGTTGCTTAGACTTGCCTTTCTTTCAATGAGATTTGAATTTTGATTTCTGGCTGGGAATTTACCGCGACTTGTGAAATTTTTATATAAATCATTATTTATTTTATCAAGGGAACTTTGTATTTATTCCTTATAAGGCTCGTCTTAAAAGCTTTGGATTATTAAATAACGGGGATTAGAAACTTATTATGTGTAAAGATATCGCTAAAATAAATGTTCAAAACATAACCTCTCTGTAACTTGTATATATCATTTCTTTTTCAAAATGTTTTTGTGTAAGAACTTCATCGCGAGAACGAGCGTATGGAAAAGATTATTAATTAACAATGTTACATTAAACTTCGTACCTTCACACACCAATTACAGCGGTAAGTAACCTTTAAAAAATAAAATTATGAGCATATTTTTCTTTTTATTACCTATAAATTATTATTATGTAAGTCTGGGCAGGCTATACGGTCACAAGCACTTATTCTTAGCCAATAATACTTACCTTCTAGCTTCAGGGCTTTTTATGAACCCTTTTGTACAGGCTAAACCCTTGCAGTGCATGTAACATGTGAGAGCCCTCAGTTACTTCTCTTACTCCCTATTTGTTTTAAGGGCCAGGGAGTGTGGGTTTCTTACCTCACTAAAACCACCCCGGTGACCACCATCAGGCATTGGAGGGGAGCACTGTTCCTATTGAAAAACTACCATTTGGAACACCTGTTAGCATTTAATAAACATCACAAACAAAATGTCCCAATTATCATGTGTAACTTGCATAGCCTTGTCTAGGAACAACTCATTTCACACTGTTGAGATGTGTGTCAGATAATGTAATTTAGACTAGCATTTTAAAGCAAAAAGATTTGATGTTTCGGCTGTTTAAAATAAAAAAATAATTAACTTAGTATTTTAAAAAAATCATCCATTTATGAAAGTCTGTATTGTCAGTGTCAGTATTTTCTATCTTATGTGTAGTCTTGAATAAATACATAATTATTAAAAAAATATATTAACCTTGATTATTATTTTTTACTGCTCATGCTGGTGATAATGATTTGATTGAAACTTCTTTTTGGTTAGTACCTGTAGTAAAATTTATTTTTACATATTTTTTTATATAACAACACTTAGTGCACCTACCAATTTCTGTCTCTGCATCACCCTATCCCTAAGGTCGACTGGTAGAAAACTCCTTAGGCATTAAGTCCGCCTTTGTACTTAGTTTGTGCATAGACTAATATATAAATAAAAATAATGTTTTAATATTTTTTTTGTTTTCAGGCACCGCAGTATGTCTACATACTAAGTATTTATTCAATCATGGTTTCCGAATTAGATGCAGTGTATCCTATTTAGTACCATTACACAGAAAATGGTGCTCTAAAGGCTTAGTAGACAGTGATGCAAACGATTTCACTGTTCAACATGGGAAAGGTATTTTATAATATTATTGCAAGTTGAATATTAATAAGTGACAAAGGAGTTTGGTATACAGGCTATAAAGGAGATCTGGTTTAAACAAAGTGCAATCATGTGCTCATGGCAAGGTCAACATTTGCAAAAAAGAATATGTATATTGTGTATTGCTATTTAATATAACTGCTTGATTCTGGGTTTCCCAGGTGACAAGTGTTATTGGATTTTTATAATGAAATTCTCAGTAGCAGCTTGGAGTTTGGATTTGTGCCTGGTTAATGGCAATAGGCTCACCCCCAATAGGCTATCGTAATAACGTGGGACCTAAACATCAGTGAACTGTGGCAGAGGTAATGGTAGAGATGTGTAAACCTCTGTCTAACCCTTCGTGGAATACAGTTGTGATGGTATGTTATGTAATATTGCTATTTTGCTGGATGTCAAAGATACAAACACCATGTGTCATGTAGGTTGTCACTGCAATTGCATGCCATTAATTTATCAAGGTTCAATTTTATCAACATACACAATAAAAATGTAAATAAATAAATCTATCTCTGTACCAAATTTGATAAAAATTTGTTTAGTCAAAGCGTAACAGACAAATGGACAGGCAGTGTATTTCGAAATTATAATATAAGTACACAGTTACATCAAGTAACTGTGTATATGTATATAATACAAATTTTATTTTAAAAACACAAGCATTTTATCCCACAAGCCTTGCATTAACAAACAAAGCGCACTGAGTCCTCAGAAAAAAATAAACAAAAAACAATCTCTCTTTTTCAGTACTAAAGAACATAACAGAACTGTTTCCTCTACCGAGGGTTACGTTGAACGAGCTGACAAGCAAGGTACCAAGCAAGATATTTGATATACACTACAAACAAAACACAGTTGCACCGAAAGGAAGAAAGAAGAGTATACATAATAATGACTGGACTTGCACTTATGCATTTATTTGGCCGGAGAAGATGAAGTTTGAGAGGTAAATATTGAATCGTCATCATCAACAAACTATACATATACTGTCCCACTGCTGGGCATAGGTCTTCTCTTAGAATAAGAAGGATTAGACTACAGTCCACGATACGAGCCTAATACGGGTTGGCAGACTTTACGCGCGATGTTTTCCTTTACCGTTTAAGTGAGTGATAAATAATTATTAATATGCACATGATTTCGAAAAGTCGAGAGATGCGTGCCTTGGATTTGACCTAGAGAACTTTGACTTGGCAGTTCAATGGTCCATATCAATAGGCTATCACTGCATATCACAAAATATTAAATAAGTATTTAGGATATTTTATACTAGTCCCAAACTAAGCAGAGCTTGTACTATGGGTACTAGACAATTAATAGGTATAATCATCATCATCATCAATCCATAAACTGTCCCACTGCTGGGCACGGGTCGAGAGGGATAGTGTGGCCTAGTGTGTGTTGGCAGACTTCACACACCGTCGAGAAATCTCTAAGGCTTGCAGGTTTCCTCACGATGTTTTGCCAAGCATGGCTCTCTTCATTGATCTCCTTGCAGAAATCGTAGTGAAATAACCGTCTTGAGCTGTTTTGTTGTTTGTTAAGGTGAGCAAGGTTGCCAGTGCTCCACGAGGAAACATTGTGTTGGCAGTGGGGGGGGACTTTAACCCTTATACTGCCAACCCAACTATTCCTCTTTCGTTTTACAGGGTCGGCAACGCGCAATTGATACCCCTGGTGATACAATCATCTATTGTGTAAAGTAACCGCTTACCATTAGGTGGACCATTTGCTTGTTTGCCAACTTAGTGGTATAAAAACCAAAAACTTTGGGTCACTGCCATTTTATGAACAATTTAGAAAATACCACCTTTAAGTTCTTTGTATTTTACCTACAGTACAGCAATATCGAAACGCCAGGCTGCTGAGAAAGCGGCAACACAGGCTATCCATTGGCTCTATATCAACAAATCGATAGACAGCAAGGGACATCCGATCTACAACAAAAATGTACTCCAAGACATGAGCAGTAAATTGAATGAGCCAATTAATATATCTATCAGTGATCATTCTGTGCAAAGGGTTAACAAGATATGGAATGATTATGAGAAAGAAATAAGTAAGAACGATTTTATACACCAGTCTATAGAATTAATATGCTTTATAAAAACAAACTTTAAGTCTATTGCACAAAGTTCAGTTTTAAATGCAGCTGAAAAAGTTTACTTATTTTACGGAATTTGTCAAGCAAATTTACATTATTAATTCCCAAAGTTTTAGAACCTTTACAGCATCTTTGGTTACATAATATTTTATATTGCAATGGCTAATATTCACTCAAGTGTCAAACAGTGTTTTCAGACGTTTAAAAAAATGTCGAGAGTTAAATAATATCAATATAACGCGATAAAATCCGTATAAATATTTGCATAAATGTCAACAATAATGTTTTCTGTCATTCTGAAATCAACCATATAGACCAGGTACTTAAAGTTGATATTGCAATGTCGATATGTTGATATAAATTTTGCAATCGGTCTGAACAAATTTTGTAGACATCTGCCAAAGTATATTATAATTTTATATTAATAAAAATAAATGTCTCACAATATTTCTTTAGTATTAACTAAAGAAATATTGTGAGACATTTCACACAGCGCCATCTAGTCCCAAACTAAGCAGAGCTTGTGCTTTGAGTACCAGACAATGGATATATGTAATAATTATATACTTTTTTTTAATACGTACTTAACTTCTTATCTAAATAAATGAATTCCTGTTTCCCTTGGTCATGCCATTGGTCTAGGACCATTCTAGTTAAATTGTATATTAAATAAATAAACAAATAATAAATAACTTTAGAACGAGTTTATCAATTTCAATGATCTTTTTTTTTAGTTTTTCTAATTTTTCTGGAAGGTTCTTACGGAAAAAAATTAAGAACAGCGCACGAAATTTGAAAATTTCCCATAACTTAACACAAAAGTTACCTGCGGTGTGGATACACCTTAAGAATGCATCATTCAATTACGCATCATTGAACATTTTTGTTGCAGAGAATATCTATGAAGCTACATTTAAAGAAACTAGACACAAAATAATTCAAACGCCAGCAGTATTAACTAAAGATTCAACCATTGACGAAGGTAAGTTTACATTGCCAGTATAGCCTGATTCATCACATAATTTATGTCCTGTGGGAATCGAAGCGACGACCTCGTGATCAACAGTCCGTCACTCGAACCACTACACCACAGACGTCGTCAATTTTCTTTTTTGGTAAATTATCCTACTAATATCCTACTAATATTATAAATGTGAAAGTTTGTGAGGATGGATGGATGGATGTATGTTACTCTTTCACGCTAAAACTGCTGAACGGATTTTGATGAAACTTTACAGTATTATTATTTATACAACAGAATAACATATATGCTATAATTTATAACGATTTTGAGTTAATTAGCCAAATTACAATGATAATTAAAAGTAACTTTTCCACGTGGACGAAGTCGCGGGAAGAAGCTAGTTAATAATTATTATAATTCTTTTAATATTTATTTAGGTTTTAAGACTGCCTCATTAGTCTAGTGGTCCTAAGCGCGACTGCTACGCTAGAGGTCCTGCGGTCGAACAAAGTATTATTGGGTTTTTCTATGAAATTCTCAGTAGCAGCTCGGTGCCTGGATTTGTGCTCGGTTAATGGCAATTGCCTCGCCCCCTATTATATGGGACCTAAAAACATATCGGCGCAATGTGGGTGTACCTTAGTTCCCCATCGGGGAATACAGGCGTGATGGTATGTTTTATAATTCTTTTAAATTTCACCGGTTTGGTCGAGTTTGTTGTCTTATACTGTGAACAAATGAAAACCATGTATTTAAATATTGTTGCTTTACAGATGATCTTTCGGAAGATGAAGAAATACATCGGATCGAAGATATATTAGGCACGTATTATTCGACTTTTTCTTGCAATTTTCCCAATAACTTGGTATATAAGTGACCATATTTTTGTATTTTTAGCATTTTTCATGCTAAGATTTTAAAGTTATTTTAGCGAAGGAAAAAATCGACCGCGGTCAGGATTAGAACCTGCGTCTTCTGGTTAGGTACACTAGACGCTATGACCACTAATCCACCGCGACTCCTGCCCGCCATGACGAATTTTGCCTTCACATTCAGAATTTACGTCTTTATGGTGACGTCAGTAACACTTATTGAGAAACAAGTTTTTGCTTTTCAACCGACATGACTTACTTAACAGTTCAATGTCGAAGGATGCCACCTTACCTACTAACTATCTTTTTGTATTTTTTGCCGAACCGATCTACCCTGAAAACACGAAAAAAAACAGCTTTTCTTTTATGTGAATACGTCAATTGTTTTTTTTAATTCCTAGACTGACCAAAGAACCTCTATAACACCAAACGGGGCCACGAATATCAATTAAAATGTATCTACTATAGAAAATTATGCAGCTCCCAATAATTGATCTCCGTTCCTTTATCATGTCAGCGAAGGAAAAAAACTTTCCTACGCTAAATAACTTTAAAATCTTAACATGGAAAATGCCAAAAGATATATGTTATGTTTCTATACAGAACTGAAACACCAGGTTCACCCAGTATATGGCAAGAATATTTTCCCACCCACCGCTTCAACCCTGGAAAGAAGGAACCGTATTTTAAAGCAGAAGTTCCAGCAATATGATGAAGAGTTGACTCCATTGCCTATAGACGAGTATAGGTGAGTTTTTTAACCTATTAGGAATAGTGATGGGTCGAGGGTTTAAACACAAAAGGCAAAAATGGGCATAAACTGGGCGAATAGGACAAAAATGATTTACGCCCAAATAAACGCCCAAATGCTGGGCAGAAAAAACGATTTTAAATAAATACATGGTTTTAGTTAAAATATGCCTTTTCTTATTATATAAAACTTATATAAGCAATTGGTATATAAAATGTTTAATGGTAAACTATTAAAATTACACATTTTGCCTGAATCACAAAATTTTAAGGAACAAAAATGTCAAACAAAGAATTTTAAACAATATTAGGATATGATTTACTAAACATTAATTTAAAATCACAGTCAAAATGGCAGTTATCACTTACAAAATCAACAGACATCGTGTTACCCTTTGCAACATTGTCAAATAATATGTATTACATTGTTTATTCTAACTTAATGATTCGTTAAAAATCACAGTAGTGATATATCAAATCTAGTCACTATCGCTATTTAGAGAATCCATTTCGACATATTGTTGCAATGATAGACCTGAAGTTGATGCCTCAGGCTTGTTTGAAGTAGTATCTTGCTTTGTTTCAGTTTCTTAGTCTGAACTTCGACAAATAATTCGGATATGTACTCTTCGTTGGATATATTGTAACAATTGTCTTCATTTTTCCTTAATAGGTTCTAATTATAAGTTAAAAAGGAAATTTTTGCAGCTCTTTCTGTGGTTAACCGATTTCTGTTCGCACTATGTATAAACCTGTGTATCATTCATTAATGATCAATCCATATACTGTCCCACTGCTGGGCACTGGTCACGTCTCACAAAATGTGAGGGATTAGGCTATAGTCCACCACGCACTAGGCCAGCGAACCTGTGTATACTAAATGATAATTTTGTAGCAGCTGATGTACAAGGTGCTGTCAGTATACGAAGTTCCAATTTACTTAGAGCTGTCGAACCACAAATTCCCGTCCACCATAGCACAGAGTCGACAGTCAATGCAGCTTTCCATGAAAACTTATTTTTTTTAAATGGACTAATTGCTCTTGACTTCAACCTTAGCTCCGGAGCAAAGATGAGGTCGACGTTGGAGCGAGCACACCCATAAGATGCCTGTTCACCATACTTTCAAATAGATTCGGGCTGTTGTACTCGAAAATGCAGACGCAGGAAGGGAGTTCCACTCTTTGCATAGCGGTGTGCGAATATTATGTGGAATATCAACCAGGTAGGGATGATATCCTGCGGTGCGTCTGAAGCTCTGATGGTAGAAGGGGGAAGGTGGGATGAGCACGTGGAACTCATGTGCATACTCTCCGAAGTATAATCTGTAAAAGACCGACAAGCAGGCAACCTTACAGTGGTGATCCAAGCTGTGAAGCCCAGTCTTCTTGTCTTCACTAGCTTTTTATCACGTATTAGCCTCTTGGCTCGTCATTTGATCAAATCGAGTGCGGCAAGTTGGTATTTTTGGTGAGCCATCCCAAAGATGGCTCCATGCAAGAACGGACATGACAGGACAACGTTGCTTTTAACAATGTTAGAAGCTGTCCAGGCGTGAAGTGCCGCTTCGACTTGTTTATTTTTGTTTTTTGACCGCAGTTCGGCTTTGGACTTGATGTTGGAACCGAAGTTAAGGTGCAAACCTTAACTTCGGCTCCAACATCAAGTCCAATGCTCCATGCCAAGAAGCTTAAGGCTGTCGGTGACTGAAATAGATGTACTCTGAATCGTAGGAGTCATCGTGTGTTTTGGAAGCATTAAAACCAAATAAAATGTTGTCACCCCCACTGTGACTCAAGACTTCAGTCAGGTTAATTCGCTCTACCATGGCCTCTCTCAAAAGAATGAATGTCGTCCCTGCTGGCTCTTGCACAAGATAGGTATCTCTCCATGACAGTACTATCATCTGCGTACTCAAAAATACCAGCATGTATAATATTGATGTGCATCAGGAAAAGCGTCGCAGAGAGAAAAGACCCTTACTTCCTTGAGGAAATCCGGCATCAATAGCCATGAGGTCAGTGAAGCAGCAATCAATGACTACTCTTATCGACCGTTCTCTCAAGAAGCTACCCAGCTACAAAAGTCAGCGGGGATGCCATATGCAGGAAGATTGTTAAGCAAACTTGCGTGCTGTCAAAAATTTCGATCGAAACTCGGATGTGCTTACTGCACAACCCGAAATTTCCTCTATATTGAGCTATTTCTACCAGGCCATTATTTTTGAGTTTTGAATTGTCACTCGGCGAGCTATGGAGCACTCTACACGACCAAAGAGAGAGGGGTAGGGCATAGTGGGAGTAATTTCACTCAAATCACACTGTCTGACTGGAGAAGTACCTCCGCCTTGCAGAAAATCCAAGTGAAATAACCACCAAGGTTAGCAGTGTTCAACGAGGAAACGTTGATTTGGCAGTGGGGGGGACTTTGACCCTTATACTGCCAACCCAAGTATTCCTCTTTTGTTTTACAGGGTTGGCAACGCGCAATACCCCAGGTGTTACAAGCGTCTATAGGCTACGGTAACCGTTTACTATCAGGTGGGGCGTATGCTTGTTTGCCACCTTAGTGGTTTAAAAAAAAACTACCATATCAGTAATGGGGAGATCCGTAGAAGAACGAAAGTTGCCGACATAGCTGAAAGACTTAGCAAGATTAAGTGGCGGGGCACATAGCTTGTAGAACTGATGGTCACTGGGGCAAAAAGGTTCTCGAGTGGAGACCACGCACCGGAAAGCGCAGCGTGGAACGGCTTCCAACGAGATGGACGGATGACCTGGTAAAGTTAGCTGGTTTTCGTTGGATACAGGCGGCATATAACCGGTCCTTGTGGAAGACTATGGGTGAGGCTTTGTTCAGCTCTTGTGGCTGACATGATAAAGGAATGGAGATCAATTATTGGGGGCTGCATAATTTTCTATATTAGATAAATTTTAATTGATTAAAATGTATCTAATATAGGTCTTCTTCTCTGGGTCAGTCTAGGAATTAAAAAAACCAATTGACGTATTTACATAAAAGAAAAGCTGTTCTTTTTCGTGTTTTCAGGGTTGGTCGCTTAGTAAAAGTTTTTCTTCTAATAATAAAATATAATGGTGAGTTCAAGGATCCCTTAAAGGAGATGGCCAAAAATTTTATGGACCTATGCCCCAGAATGTACACAAATAAAATGTATGTCATTTCATGGTACAGATCTTGTATGAAAATAAATAAAAAGGTGCATATTGCTCAGCAGCAGTGAACAAAAGTTTAAAGGTTTCAAAAAGTGATTTTTTCAGTATGACTAAATCAGTTTTATGAATATAAGTAATAAGTACACAGTTTACAATAAGTGGAGCACTCGCGTGGGGCTACGAGTCTATATAATATAAACGTACACTCATCAATATCAAGTTAAAACACAAAACCAAACAATTACCGCGAACCGGCGCACGAAATCACCAAACATCAAAGACGAAAGGTAATCTATTTTGACATTTGACTTGCTTGAGTGCTGCCAGCATAAAAGTGAAATAATTGCAGTCCATTTACAGTTGCATCGTAATGCATTGATTATTGTGCAGTATTAATTCGATAATAGATAGTATCATTTATTTCTCTCGATAAATGATACTATCTATTATCGAATTATAATGAATAATAATAAATTATTACATTTTAGGTTACGATTATTTTACATTTTATGCCCGCTATGCGTAATAGTTATTGTTTTCCCTGTCTTGATTTATTGGGTCTTGTATGGCAACATTAAGAGGACTTTATTGAAATAAAACGGAAAAGTTCTTTTAATTATGATTTTTTTCCGACAGCTGCTACAAGCCGTAAATAGTTATTCAAAATATTTGTTTTATTTTATGTAAATTAATTACAATGCATTTATTTGTGTACACTTTGGGGCACATTTTGTTCATCTCCTTTCTTACGGTATCTAAAAAATTAGGGGGTATGGGTATAATGTCCCCCGCGACATTGGGCTATAGTTAATGCGGGTGATGTCTATTTAAACCCAACCCATTTGTAACTATACACAATGTGCTCTCAGTGCGATGCGTATTCAATTCAACAACGCCTTCAGGGCGCTGCTGATGCGATTGCCACGTTACTGCAGTGCCTTTGAAATGTTCGCCCAGGCGAGAACAGATGGTTTTAAAACCGTATGGCGGAAAAACATGGCGTCCTTGCTTAGCAGATTGCGCGGCAGTAGCAACAGCCTTCTAAAAACCATTGCGGATAGACACGAAGGAAGCCCGATAGTCCGACACCTCGTGAAAAATACATTGCAACAATAGCAACATACAAATATAAGTGCTAACATAGTTTATAAGATATTGTCCTTACTAACACCAAAATGGATCATGTTGACTGCAAATAAAAGATTGAAGCAAAAAAATATTGCTCGAGCTTCTTTCGGCGTTTTTCTCCGAGTTTGCCAGTTAAAAAACGCTGGCGCCATCTAGTATTACGTTATTAAATCTACAACATTGACTTGTTTCAGTGTCTGTGAAAGATCTATTTACAAAATATATTATCATTTATCAGCAGGTCACTGACCGCAGTGATCGCAATACCTAAATATTGAATCAATTTTTAACAAAACTTGTACCACGGTAATATTATTAAAAAAGTTTTCTTGTACTACAAGAATAGGATAATATTATGAATTGAAATATGAAAATTTGTGCAGAAAGCTAAAATTTGTATAAGTATACAAATGTAAGTATAAAATCGCCCCATATTGCATGGTACCGAAACATTTGGGGACAATTTGCGAACTGTGGGGGTACATTAGTACACCTTTACCTAACCCTTCGGGGAATACAGGCGTGATGGTATGTTAAATAGGTATATTATTTTCTATGAAATATTGATTTCTGACATTTACGCGAATATTATACATTGAAATAAAACTACTTTTTACGGATTTTATCGCTCTATTGACCCTTCACAGCGTCCATGGACGCTGTAAAGGGTCCGAAACATCAGGATTAATAATATCAATATAACGCGAAAAATCCGTAAAAAAGTAAGTTTATTTCAATTTAATTTTTATATTCGAACGTTTCTATACAAATTTCTTCGAACAGATACCTACACATCGTCCCATATGAAACGTCCTCGACCTCACAAAATCGTCCCCATTTCAAAAACCTTGTCATACTTCCCGTTGAAGTAACCTCGTTGTCCCGAAACCCACAGCGCTTGCCCTTGATACCTAGTTTCGCGGGCGCGTCCTCATAACGTGACCTCGAAACCCGGTAAACACCCTTGACCTTACTCCGACGACCTCTCAGGAATCGGTAGTAAATTGGAACAGAATAGATTATGTAGGTTACTTAGATTTAAGTGTATTTGCTACAAACTGAGTGGTTTTATTGAAATTCGTATTATTTCCAATGTTTTTAACTTTATGTTAGATCATTTATTTATAGAAAGTAAGTAATAAAAAAATCTTATAGATAATTTTATAAGAATAAACTTATCTACACTACTTACTAACAACAATAATTAAAAAAAAAACATTTGAGCAACATTGTTTCAAAATTCATTTTTAATATATATTTTTTTAACTTTATTGACTCAAATTATAAATTAAATTCATAATCTGCCTCATTCGCGTAGTGGTCGTGGTGATGCTGCGCTTGAAGTCAAAACAGGTCGAGCAATGTTATTCAATTTTCTATGAAATCCTTAGTAGTGGCTCGAAGTTTGGATTTGTGCCCGGTTAATGGCAATAGGGACCTAAACATACTTACTGGCGAATTGTCTACATTAGTCCATCTATCTAACCCTACATAACATACCATTAGGCCTGTACTCCCTGTACAGGCGTGATGGTATGTTATATTAAATTTATTGTAGTTACAAAAATACTAGATCCAGAAGTTGCTGTTTTGGTCCTGTAGGTTCGATCCCCACACGGAACAAATATTTGTATGACCTTCAGGTAGTTGTACCGGGTCTGGGTGTTTGTGTACGCATCCACGATACAGGAGAAAATCCCAGGGTAGGGCAACGTTTTTATAACAAAAAAAATTAAGGTAGGAATTTAAATAATAATAATCAATTTTTTAAAATTAAAAGTAAGCAGAGAAAAAATCAAAAGTAATCTATGAAAATCGGCTTGAAACACGTTAGGGAATCGTAGACTGCCGACTTTCCCTCCTCAAGCATCTCCAAGGCTATTGAAAGCGCTGCCGAAAGTGAGCGGCAAACTAACCTCAATTCCACACTGGGATGACATCGCGACCTCCTTTGAATATGAACTGGACCAACCGTCGCGTTTCTGTGTCACTTTCGAGTTTAAACGGTGAATTTTGGTGGATCAAGTATCGAAAGTGAGGCATTGCATTCGATTCTGGGTTACTGGCATTGCATTTTTGACCTGTACAGGCGTTTTTGGCACACTAGAAGCTCCAAAGAGGTTTACTGTTTTCTAATCTGTGTCAATACTCCATTGCAAGTTTTTGGTAGATTAACAGCGTAGCTTGCATGCTATATTAAAAAGAGAATGTCCGATTGCTTATTTATATAGGGAATGGATAAATTATGTTTTTTTTTCTTGTACTTGTGCTGCATTGCTTTTTTTTAATTATTCATGAGTGAGTTTGGCAACTCACCTGATAGTAAGTGACGATGCGACTGATGAGTTGTAAGAGCAAAAAGTTTTTAAAGTTCTAAAGACATTAACTATTGAGTTGGTTTTTTAATTTATTTTTGGTTTAATTTTATTTTAATTTCTGATTTGTCCTACGTCAATCGAGCAGTCGGCATTGAAGGTTTTTACTTGGCATATACATTTGTTTTCTTTACGTCACCTGTTCAAAAGATTATGATTAGTGTGTCTCCTTGCTGCGCAAAGCTAGATCCAATTAGGATTAAAGATTTCAAGGGCGTCACGCCATGTCTTTTAGCTCTGCCACGACATCGCCTATCGTTCAACTATTGTTATTTATTAAAGTTTACATACTTCTCTTAAACGTTCCGTACCGCATACGACACGCATTCTCACGACAATTACTACGACGTAAGTACAGACGCCAGCAGATCAAGCTATCCAAAACTGTCAATTTTTCACAATTGAATATGAACCTTATTCCTTTACATTAAAGTTGGAAATCAATCAAAGAAATTTGACAGTTTGTGGTAGCTTGATGCCGTACAGATGCCTCTGTACTTTTACGTCATTTGCGTCACACAAATGAAATCGAAAGTAGATATCTACTACCTACGTGACACAGCAAGAGAGCGCCAATGCTTCCGCAAAACGTCAAACATCGACAAAGGCTCGAGATGAGATAATGCGACGATTAAACTATGTCGTTGCTAGCATGGTAGCTTCCTTTAAGCATTTACGTGTGTGCTGTGACAAGCCGCGTCTCAAGCTATGTCTCGTCACGAGAAATGCGACGACTAATAATATCTAGCTTTGCTAGTCACCTATGGGCCTCGAGATGACATAGTGCTAATCTATGTCACATTACTCATGCCTATTATCCCAATTAGGTCACCATTCGACGCGGTTGGGTGTTAGATATATAGATAGGTAGAGTATTCTTTATTGTACACCAAATTACAGATTCCTTCCTCGGACTACCAAACGCAGTGAGGACTTTCACCCATATGTGGTCTTGGTTACTCTGGTAAGTTAGCTACACGGTTCGGTGCATCGGGAGCGCGACTCAGCTCTCGCCGTGGCTTAGACGTTCACAATGAAATCGAAAGTTTCACTTTCGATTGCCAGCTGTGACTACGTCACTGTGACGTTGGCACTACGTCGTCTACACGTTATTTCGACGTAGATCTGACTTTCATAGCCACTCTCGGTTTCGTTGATGGTTGTGCCAAACTTTCGCGACAGACGCGACGTATAAGAATAGTAAAATGTTGTTGATGTTTTGGGTGTTCGAAAGTGATTTTCACTTTCGTTAAGATGGGAGGGTGCAATATTTGCTTGCTATTGCCGAAATCGTGATAAGTGATATTACGATTTCGCCAATAGCAAGCGTTATGGACTGAGAGATGTAGTGACAAGGATTATATGGTAGATATTAATATCTATTGAAATAAAACTCCTTTTTACTTCATCATCAACCCATTTAAACTGTCCCATTGCTGGGCACGGGTCTCCTCTCACATACACCTCTTCACATACTGTCTAAACAAATCTCTAAGACATGCAGGTTTCCTCACGATGTTTTCCGTCACCATTTAAGCGAGTGATAATTAATTATTAATATGCACATGAATTATGTTGTTCACGGGTAGACCCGTGACCATGGACGCTGTAAAGGGTCCAAAATGTGGGGATTAACCTTTTGACCCCCCGGACGTGTATGACGTCAAATGAAAACTTGCTCACGACGCCAACGACGGCATGGCACGTCAAAAATACCACTTTTTTTTTAGTTCAATATACATACCTGTACAAAAATTTGTTGTTTATTTTACCTATTATTAGATACTAGAATTTGTCGCTTGGCGTAGAGAACACGGATTTTCGTTATTGACGTGGCGGTCAAAAGTTTAATAATACCAATATAACGTGAAAATCGTAAAAAGTAGTTTTATTTGAATATCTAATATTCGCGTAAGTGTCAGTATTATTATCTAGTCCAATTCTAGTAAGATTACATTCTGATTCATGATAAAAGGTAACAATTTCTGATGTTAGTCTATGCCAATGACAACATTACTTTTGTGAAAATGAGGAGCATATTACATGGATATTGTTACACTGATTATAAAATGCATTGCAAATCTGCATTTTGATTGCACATCGAAAACTTAGACTAAAACTTGGTACCATCTCGCCTATATCCCAAGGAGGGTTTTAAGCAAAAATGTCCCCGTACACTCATTGTACACAGGTATGTTTTAAGCTCCCATTTAGTAGGACGAATCTATTGCACATTAGTAGAAATTAGGTTAGGCTGTTACAAACCTATTCTGCTAGGAGCTCATCTCGCAGAAGGAGGCCTCGGAGAGAGACAGGGAGAGTGTCTCCACCCTCGTGGCGCATTACCGACGTACTGGGCGTAGGAACAGGGCTAACGACGCTCTGTTCCCTCCACCGTAATGCGGCCACCGGTGGACTTGCCTTGCATTTTAAAGGTCATCTAATATAAAATATTGCTGAAACATTTCATCGCTGCCAAGATATTTTTAGTAGATGCCTGGAAAATAATAAGCCTTTATTATACAAAACTGTAAAATATTGCTCCAAATAAATTTAAACCTTAAAATTTCGATGGTTAAGTTCAAATTCGAATGAGAAAATTTTACAGTTTGTGGTAAATTGATGTCTTGTTGTTAGGTACAGCCTAATGAGACTGTCCTTACAATAACATAATGTCCCATTTATAATTACAGTCACCAGATAATTTCAACCTTAGAAGAGTCGAGGGTGGCTGTCATTGTCGGTGCCGCTGGTTGCGGCAAATCGACGCGTGCGCCTGCTACTATTCTACGGCATTGCGGCGCGAAGACTGCTGCTATTGTGTCGGAACCACGCCGGGTCGCAGCCATAGGGCTAGCAGAGAGAGTCGCCAGCGAATTGGGCGAAGAAGTCAGTATATTTTATTATCATCATTCACAGTGATAGCCTAGTGGTGTGACCATTGGACTGCCAAGTCGAAAGCGAGTTCGAACCCAAGGCACGCACCTCTGACTTTTCGAATTCATGTGTGTAACAATAATTAATTATCATTCGCTTATACGGTGAAGGAAAACATCTTGAAGAAACCTGCATACCTTAGAGATTTTTCTCGATGGTTTGTGAAGTCTGCCACGCTGGCCTAGTGGGGACTAGGCCAGCGTGGTGGACTATAGTCTAATCCCTCTCAATATGAGAGGGACCCGTGCCCAGCAGTGGGACAGTATATGGGTTGACGATGATGATGATTATCCTTCGCGCCTTTTCCCAACTATATTGGGGCTTCCAGTCTAACCAGGTGCGGCTGAATAATAAATAAATATTTTGGGACATTTGTACTCACCGCCATCTGCAGTCTGGCCGCTGAAAGAAGGCATTCCTGACAGGTGATCGAATAGATGACGTAACTTTGAAATGGCGTTGAATTTACGATAAAAGCATTTTTATTTGTTATTTGTCAAGTACCCTACTACCAGATGGGTAGTAGTATGAACCTTATTGTTTTGTATTAAAGGTGAAAATCTATCAAAGACATTTGACAGGTTGGGGTAGCTTGTTACATGCCTTGGTACATGTTTATAATGGCTACTCCTTTGACCTATAACTAGTATGTGTAGTGTATCACCATAAATGTACATTGTACATCCAGGCCAGAGGCCGCCCTCTGGCCTGGATGTACAATGGGCGGCCTTATCGCTAAAAGCGACAGCTTACACACAACCTTTAGAAATGATGGATTCGAGAAAAGGAAAGGCGACAATAAGTAGGGTATTTTACATCATTTCAGATTCATCCATCCATTCAAAATTTTCGCTCTACCTACCTTAGAAGGTAGGGGATAAGTGACTATGGCGTTCACTGGAAAAGGTTTAACCTTTTGACCGCCACGGACGTGTATCGACGTCAAATTAAAACTTGCTCACGACGCCATGGAACCTGGAAAAGGTTTAATCTGAATATAGGTTGATAAAAATGAGATGTTTATTGTTCTAGGTAGGAGAATCAATAGGCTATCAAGTAAGATTACACTCGAAACCCCCCAGGCCCCCTGGAGGGTCCATCTTGTACTGTACATCGGGCGTCTTATTGAGGAGATTGCAAACCAATCCGGGTAAGTAAAATGGATTAAACCCACTGACCCAATGACTGATTCATAAATCTAGAGGTCCTAAGCGCGACTGCTACGCTAGATGTCCTGGGTTCGAATCGCAGTTCGGGCAAAGCGTTATTGGGTTTTTCTATGACATTTTCAGTAGTAGCTCGAAGTTTGGGTTTGTGGCCGGTGTATGGCAATTAGCTCGTCCCTTGTATTATGTTAGATGAATACAATATGTAGTTACATTATATAAATAAGAATCTAACTATCATTCACAGCTTTTTATTGACCCACTGCAGGGCATAAGCTTCCTCCCTTATACACCATTCATCCCTATCTTGCGCCAATCTGATTCAGGTCCTTCCAGCCCACTTCACTATATCATCGACCCACCTAGCTGGCCATCGCTCTTCCTACACTTCGTGTAACTATTCACGGCCGCCATTGCTAACTATTATGCTGTCAGGCATCACCTCCACCTGCCATACAAGTGTCCTGCCCAACGCCACTTGAGTGTGGCGTGTGTGTATACGGACACCGATATCCTCAACTTTGGTCCTTTTTCGGTCCTTTATCTAACTATATGTTCAGTAGGGAACATAAATAAAATAGGCGACTCACACGATAGGCAAATTTGTATATTAAAATAAAAAGTAGTATACAAAAAGTTTGGTGGCGATCGGTTCGCGAGCTATCGGCGAGTGAGTTTACAGGCGCGGTGGGTGCTTTAGGCCGTTGGAACCGGAAAGACCCCCGCGCTTCTGGTACTCCCCGCAAACACCTTCGGTGCTGTCGTAACCGCGCCGACACTATACATAGTATAAAACAAAAGACTAAAACCTTTTAAAATACGAAACGGATTTTGATAATGTTTTCACTATCATTTAGATAATTGCTTCCGGAATGTTTGTAGTTTCAGATGCCAGCGGATCAAGCTATCTAAAACTGTCAAATTTTTCCAATTGAATATGATCCTTATTATTTTGTATTAAAATTGAAAATCAATCAAAGAAATTTTACAGATTGTGGTAGCTTGATATGCTGCCTCTGTACATTACATGCGAGTTATTAGTAAGTGCATTGCACCCGTGCAAAGCTGGGGCAGGTAACTAGTATTATTCGCGGAGGAATAACAACTGGTTCCCGCGTTCCCGACAAATGGTGGTGAGGCGAACACCTCCTGTGGTTTTAGTCGGTAGGTCGTCCACTTTGGGCGGAGTCCGACACACCCCGTCGTCTCCCCAGACGGCGGCAGTCCATGAGGATTTCCACAGAGGAAAAAAAAAAAAAAAAAAAAGTAACTAGTATTATACAAAAGATCAAATCAGAGTCTAGGTGAATCTGCAAATGGTTTCACAGTGCTTCTTTTAAAAGTTGAATTTATTTGCCATTCTGAAATCAATTTAATTTACTATCAATTAATGTTCAAATTTGTGTAACAACATGTTTTTTCCAGGATTAGAAGGTTGTACACATGTCATCATAGATGAGGCTCACGAGCGTGACGTCAACACTGACGTCACACTACTGTTACTTAAGAGAGCGCTAGATATCAATCCTGATCTCAAGATAGTAGTTATGAGCGCCACCTTGGACACTGGAGTTTTCACCAAGTAAGCTGGAAACCACTTTTAACCTTACGATATTAATCATAAGGTTTAAAACGCAACCAAAATAAATTATTTATTAATTTAAAATCTATTTAATATTAAATGGTAATGATTAATTCTTAAGCTTGCGAACAATCAATTAAATTAAAATTTATAATTATGTCATAAAGTATTGCAACGTGCCTACAAAAAGACAGGTAATCAAAACATTTTTCTACGTAGTATACATTTGATAACTCGAAAAAATTGAGAAGTAGTACTGCGAGGAAGCGTAGAAAAATATTTAACCGATATTACACATAATCGGGTAACCAGCCGCCATTCGTGACAGTTTGACTTTACTTTCGTTCTTTTTTGTGTTTTGCCGTAAATTGTGTTAATTAGTTATTGTGCTGTTTGTTCGTTGTTCTTCATCTGATCAGATTAAAACTATAAAGTCAAATAAAAGGAATATTCATTTCACTCCCAATTCTTATGATACCATTGTAATAAAAGGTTGAACAGCCCTGAACGCCGCCATTTTTATTGTTTAGCTTTAGTTAAGTACCTAATCAAATGGAGTATAGAAGCCGCTTAAACTTTTTTCAACCTAATTTACTCTTTCTCCATAGATATTTTGAGCCATGTCCCGTTATAGAAGTGCCTGGTAGAACGTTCCCGGTGGAGATCTCACACTTGGACGAAATACAGAAGAAATTCAACTTAAAGCTACCTAGCACCATGGATGCCAGTGATAAAGAAGATGGGAAACCATTTATAAAGTGTCAAGAGGTGAGCAGTTTTTGCTTTGAATTACGATTGCAGAGCTTGTGGTGAATTTAAGGAAACAGTGCAGCACATCTTGTGTGATTGTGTCGTCCTGGCGACGAAACGGATGAGACATCGGCAACGGATACCCGAAGGTTACAGGTTAGTAAAAAAAAGGTTCCTTCCTCTTAGTGGGTTAGCCGCCTTCATGAACCACGTCTTTGAAGAGTAAGGAATGCACCATGCTGGGGTCAACACAACAGATCACATTTGGTCGAAGTGTTGCTGGCTATGCCAGCCCCCCACAGTTAAGATTAAGAGCATTTTTTTAGCCTTTTTAAGGGTAAGCTGGCATGCTCAATATTCTACCGTTAAGCAATACTCTTGGGCAATTTTACACAGAGGTGAGAGAGAGATGGTGCTGTGTAAAATTGACCAAAAAACATGTTTTTGTCCTATTTTCAGGTAGCAGATGTAGTAAGAGCGGTAGACAAAAATGAAAAGGAAGGCGCAATACTAGTGTTTCTCCCGGGTTGGTCTGAGATCAAAATGACGAAACAAATATTGGACGAATACTATGGACAATCATCTATGCATATGATATTGCCCGTACATTCACGGTATGTACAAATTATTACTTTAATTCAGTACATAGGCCTGCATATCAAGCTACCCCATTCTGTCAAATTTCTTTGATAGATTTTTAACTTATAACAAATGTAATAAGGTTCATGTTCAATTGGGAAAATTTGTCAATTTTTAAGAGAGCTAGGGCATAGTGGGAGTAATTCTACTCAAATTGGAGCTTCCCGACTGGGGAAGTATCTCCGCCTTGCAGAAAATCGTAGTGAAATAACACTGTTTTGAGCTGTGTTGTGTTCCTTACGGTGAACAAGATTGCCTGTGCTCCGCGAGGAAACATTGGGGGGGGGACTTTGACCCTTATACTGCCAACCCAACTATTCCTCTTTCGTTTTACAGGGTCGTTAACACGCAAGTGATACCCCTTGTGTTGCAAGCGTCTATAGGCTACGGTAACCGCTTACCATCAAATGGGCCGTATACTTGCTTTCTACCTTAGTGGTACAAAAAAATAATTTTGGATGGCTTGACCTGCTGACCTCTGTACCTCAGCGTGATGTTGGTAAGAGTGATTGTTAAGCTTGAGGTCTTATGTTCGATTAATAAAAAAAACAACATACCATCACGCCTGTATTCCCGAAAGTGGAAGGAGGAGGTATTTGGTTTCTTATGTATTATAAGTATGAAAAACTTGAGAGGTGTCAAGGGACACCCGGATGGAACGAAGTTCCTTTCATTAAAATTTAATAATAAAAAATAAAAAAACCTGTATACGCTCAACAATTCACAACGCGCGAAATTCAAATATTGTCATTCACTCAATAATATTTGAATGCTTGTCAACAATATTTGAATTTCGAAAAAAGTGTCGTGACTTTTCGTAAGATTTTTTTCCGTCTAGCCCCCTTTCACAACGCGCGATAAGGAACTTCGTTCCAATATTTATTTATACATACCATCACGCCTGTATTCCCCGAAGGGTTAAGCAGAGACACCTCTGCTTAACCCTTCGGGGAATACCGGCGAAATGGGGGTGTACATTAGTACACACTAATGTACACCCCCATTTCGCCGGTATATTTTAGATCCTATGTAATAGGGGGCGAGCCTATTGCCATTAACCGGGCACAAATCCACCTCCGAGCTGCTACTGAGAATTTCATAGAAAAACCCAATAATACTGCTCGACCTGGGGATCGAACCCAGGACCTCTAGCGTAGCAGTCGTGCTTAGCACCACTAGACTAATGAGGCAGTCATTTATTTATTAACTTTTTTATTTTAGTCTATCAACGTCAGACCAAGCGAAAATGTTCTCAAAACCATCTCCTGGAATCCGCAAGATCGTTTTAGCTACGAATATTGCAGAAACATCTATTACGATACCCGACGTCGTGTACGTTATCGATACCGGCGCGCATAAGGAGAACAGAATAAAAGAAGGAACTGGTATGTTTTTTTTTTATACCACTAAGGCGGCAAACAAGCATATCGACGGCGAAATGCCAATACCTCCTATCTTAAGGTTTTTGAGATTAATTTAGCTTTCTACACTATGACTTTAAGGTCGATTTCCGAGTGTTTTGATGAAGCCACTTATTTTTATTTTTAAAAACAACTCCTTTCTACTTAAAACGAGACTATATTTGACCGCGTAATATTTTAAAGTTTTTAGGAAATTACACTTTTTTTTTACTTTGTGTAAATTTTGGTCTATGTTAGTTAGGAGGTATTGGCACTTCGCCGTCGATATGGCGTCTATAGGCTACGATAACCGCTTACTATCAGGTAGATAGTAAGCGGTAATCGTAGCCTATAGACGCTTGCAACACCAGGGGTGATAGCTGCGCGTTGCACACCCTGTAAAACGAAAGAGAAATAGTTGGGTTGGCAGTACAAGGGTCAAAGTCCCTCCATTGCCAACACAATGTTTCCTCGCGGAGCACTGGCAACCTTGTATGTCATATTTTCTAAATGTAGCAAGTGCAAAATACCAGCCGTTATGTCAGTTTATTTTGCTTGAATACAACACATTTTTGAGAAATGACAGTTTTCTATTAAACAAGTCAAGTAATCAAATCAAATTTCTTTGATAGATATTCAACTTTAATACAACACTATAAGATTCATTTTCAATTGGGAAAATTTGACAGTTTTGGATAGTAAAGTATGATAAAAGATTTTTCATAACATATAATAGTATGTAAAATTATTATTAACTATTAACACAACAGGTGGTGTTGTTGTTGATACCGGTGTATTCTAATAAAAATCAATTCTTGTGTGTTTTTGAGTGATCAAATCGATCAAAGGTCACTAACAAAAGGAATATGATGTAAAACTATCCAAACTAACAACTCCCGTTCCATGGATTTATCAAGCCAATATGAGCAGACCTGATAATGGCGTTAAGTCTCCGTTAAGGTCACATTCCCTTGAACAGTTTTGCGTACCTAATGAATTAAGTTGAGTCACCTTCTATATCGTTTCGCTCTTGGCAGAGCGGTCGTTTATTTATTTTTTAGGGACAAAAAACAGTTTTACATTACAGAGTTACAAGTAAGTAATAAATAATAGCAAATATATAACCCACACCATTGTCCACGAGTTATTAAAAGAATGAAAAGAAGCGAAAGATTAAAATCGCAAACTGTGAAAACTTAATAGTTTATTAGATAATATTTGTGTAGCTTTATTTTTAAATTGTTTTTTATATTGTTGTTGGTCGCCATATAGTAGCATTATCGTGAGCAGATATTATACGCGTCACGATATCTCGCCATCGTTTTCTGTTGGTTTATTTATTTATTCTGTTGGTGGACATTAAATAAATAAATATTCTTGGACAATTTTTACACAGCACCAACTAGTCCTAAACTAAGCAGAGCTTGTACTATGGGTACTAGACAATGGATATAATACTTATAATATTTTTTTGTAAATGAATAAATAAAGACACATAATACATTTTAGTACACTCGTGTAAGGGCCTGCTCACTCAGGATTTAATTCGGTCGGTCCATCGCATGGGTGACCTTCCGCGCTATCTGGTCACCTAACTGCTCTCTACATAACATAGTTGAAGATGTGCATCATAATTTAATGGAATGTGTACGTAACGAAGCTGAACGTAATCAATTTGTTTTTAAATCAAGTCATTATATCGGCAAATGTAACTGTGTACTCGCGTCCCCTTTATTTAAAGAATCTAAAATATCCCTATGGGAGCGTACGTTCAGATCCTACCGGCTGCGCCATGTATTGTTACTTGGTTTGTTATTAAAAACACTACTGTTATTTTGTTTTGTTTATTTGAGGCTAGAGGGCAAGAGGCAGAGAGAGCGAGACAGCACGAGCTGTCATAATGACGTTTTGTTATTGTCTTTGACATTGACATTCAATTTTACATCCAATACAATTTTAAAGGATAGTAAAAATAGCAATAGATAACAGAAGTTATTTAAATAATTTTGTTAGCAATTATTTTTCCAATGAGCGTGGCAAATAGAATAAAAAAAAATATATTTATATCTTTAAAATTTTCTTATTCATTTCAGGTACGGCGAGCTTAGAAACTGTTTGGGTGTCGCTAGCCAGTGCTAAGCAGAGAACGGGCAGAGCTGGGAGAGTGCAAGCAGGTAAATATTATTAAAAAGTTACTAAACGAGCCCTAAGACCGACTCCAAACAATGTTACTGTGTACCGTCGTGTATGAAAGCCGGAAAGGATATTTAAGAGTAATATTAATGATAAGTTTTGAGATTTCAGTATTGTTCTCAAGTAAGTGACATTATAGCAGTGATAGCCTAGTGTTATGACCATTGGACTGCCAACTCGAAGGTCTCCAGTTCGAATCCAAGGCACGCACCTCTGACTTTTCGAAATCGTGTGCGTATTAATAATTAATTATCACTCGCTGCGGTGAAGGAAAACATCGTGAGGAAACCTGCATGCCTTAGAGATTTTTTTGACGGTGTGTGAAGCCTGCCAACCCGCACTAGGCCAGCGTGGTGGACTATAGACTAATCCCTCTCAATATGAGAGGAGACCCGTGCTCAGCAGTGGGACAGTATATGGGTTGATGATTATGTTTTTATTGAGAATAAAGTTTATTTAAACCTAAATCTTTTTCAGGTCACTGTTACAGAATGTATACGAAAGAGAAGGAAGATGAATTCGTCCCACATACAACTCCGGAAATATTGAGGTATTAAATACTCTTTAGTTCTTTTCATGATTTTTCTTTTTTATAATACTGCTCACGGACTAAAGAACAAGGCTTTTGTCGCGGGGACCTCACAAACATATAATTAACGGACACAAAGTACAAAGGCCAGCTTGTCAAGCTACCACAATCTGTTAAATTTCTTTGATAGATTTTTTATTTTATTTTATTAATTAAGGCACGTCAACAACATAATCACATACATTGACAAAGGACACAGAAATAAGGACTTATGATTACATCAATTATAGACGAGCACAGCTTTCTTAATAACGTAGTCGCTTACAATTGTATCTATCTGTGTTAAATCTTACAATATACCTAATTATTTACAATAAGTCATTAAAATCATTTAGTCATTGGATTATAATTATATTAAATTATCAATTTAATTAAATACATGACAAGATAATATGAGATTATAAAATTACAAGATAAAATGGAATAAATAAAATAACTTAAACGGTACAAGCAATATAAATTCTCGATTTTCAACTTTAATACAAAGAAATAAGGTTCATATTCAACTGGGACAATTTGACAGTTTTTGATAGCTTGACCAGCTGGCGTCTGTACAAGCTCTGCGTAGCTTGGGACTAGATGGCGCCGTGTGAAATGTCCCATTTTTTTTATTATTTTTTTTTTATTTCCAGGATACCGCTAGTTCAGACAGTATTGGAATGCAAGTCGTATGCGCCTGATGAAAAGATCGCCAGCTTTCTATCACAGTTGCCCGAGCCCCCCAGCGAGAAAGCCATCGATTTTGCAGTCAACGATCTTATAGAATTAGGTGAGTTTCGTAAATTATTTCTTTAATAAAATCTATAACTGTGAAACGTTTTGATTTCTGACACTTAAGAGTTGGCTGTATAAGGGTCAAAGTCCCCCCCACTGTCAACACAACGTTTCCTCGCGGAGCACTGACAACCTTGCTCACCGTAAGAAACACAACACAGCTCAAAGCAGTGTTATTTCACTTCGATTTTCTGTGGAGGTAATTCTTCAGTCGGGCAGTTCCAATTTGAGTGGAATTAGTATCACTGTGCCCTACCTCTCTTAATTTTTTTTTATTTATTTAACAAAACCACATTCACAAAAAAATTGTATTCTATAATGCCACGTAAACCCCTTGGGTTTGAGTGTGGCACTAACAATTTAAAAAAAACAGTGATAGCCTAGTGGTATGACCATTGGACTGCCAAGTCGAAGGTCTCGAGCTCGAATCCAAGGCACGCACCTCTAACTTTTCGAAATCATGTGCGTATTAATCATTAATTATCACGCGCTTAAACAGTGAAGGAAAACATGCATGCCATAGAGATTTTCTTGACGGCGTGTGAAGTATGCAACCCGCACTAGGCCAGCGTGGTGGACTACTGCAGCCTAAACCCCCTCAATCTGAGAGGAGGCCCGTGCTCAGCAGTGGGACAGTATATGGGTTGATGATGATGACTTACAATTAATATAGGACATGGTAGACCTAAGGTGTTACTTTGATTTACAATCATATAAAATGTTTTGATTGGATGCAGGTGACATTCTGGTCCTTGTGGATATCTATGGGGAGGCCTTTGTTAAGCAGTGGATCTCATGTGGCTGATATGATGATGATCATGCTGACGAATTGATTTTGCAATAACTGTCCATACTTTAGACAGCAATTTTACATAAACAGTTTTATAAGTTTTCATATAAAATTGTTCGACAATGTTCTGCTAGTATATAAGTAAGTTTATTAAGCAAGTAGGTACAGAAACCAGCATGTCAAGCTATCCAAAACTTTAAGATTTTCCCAATTGAATATGAACCTTATTGTTTTGTATTAAAGTTGAAAATCAATTTGACAGATTGTGGTAGCTTAATGTTCTCACCTCTACCATAATTTTGAGAGAAAATATGTTTTTAATTTGTACTTAATATTTCTATTTATAGGTGCCCTAACCCGCGCAGAGCACCTAACCCGTCTGGGAGGGTTACTATCATCGTTAACCCTTCATCCGCGACTCGGGCGCAGCCTACTACATTCGGCGATAATCGGCAACGTGATAGCTGCCAGCAATATGGCTGCTCATTGCTCTAGTAACACTGAAGTGTTTGTCAACGCCGCTGATAGAAGAGATGGTAAATATTACATGTATTTTCAGAGCTGAGCTTCGATTCCACGGGACACAAATATTTGATCATAAGTGTTTGTGTTTGTAGGGGTGTTTTTTTTGTGTTTCTTTCTTTCTTCTTTCTTTATTTATTTCTTTCTTTATTTATTTATTTCTTGGGCACGGGTCTCCTGCCATATTGTGAGGAATTAGGCTATAGTCCACCACGCTAACCTAGTGTGTAGTACATGGGTTGATGATGAAATATTCTTTCACAGAGATTCGTGAAATAAAACGCAACTACAGCCAAACTTCAGACTACGCAGCACTATATGCTATACAAGATGAGTTCGAACGATCTTCTCAACAAGGAGGTCGAATATCCTCCGACAAATACTGCGAAAAGTACGGCTTGAGAGGAGACAGACTCGGTTTTATAAAGTGTAAGTAGCAAGATCGAAAACTGGTTAAAATTATTAATCGGTATTTTCCATACTTGTGTGTTACGTGACTTAAAAACCGGCCAAGTGCGAGTCGGACTCGCGCACAAAATGTTTCGTACCAATATTTGAGAGCAAAAAATGGCAAAAAAAACACGTTTGTTGTATGGGACAAGGGATGCCAATAAAATATTTATTTTATTCTGTTTTTAGGATTTGTTGTTATAGGAGCAACAGAAATACATCATTTGTGAAAATTTCAACCGTCTAGCTATCACGGTTCATGAGATACAGCCTGGTGACCGACAGAAGGACGGACGGATAGACAGACAAAAAAATTACTGCCATTCATTCATAAAAAATATTCAAATTATATTATATACTTCACAGTATATTTAACAGTTCTGTTCTTACTTCAGCGCTCACCAACCTTCACTTGGAACAGCTCCTCAAATCTAACATGATATTGCCCACAACTGAAGCCGAAGAGTTGAACCAGTTCTCTGACATAGAAGAACTGATGTGTGGAGTGTTAATATCTGGAGCTGATACCTTACTGACCACGAGGAGGCAGATCAAAACTAAGGGGAAATTGAAGACTGTGGTTGGAGTGGTTACCAGGTATGTTCCAGCTCTTCTTCACAGCTTGACTTCACCCACTGTTGGGTATAGATCTCTCTTTTTTATAGTTCCAATTTCCACGCTCTTCTGCCAGTCTCATCCATGTCTTCCCTGCGATGGTAAAAATGTTGTCCGCCCATCTTGACGACCAACAGTCCATCTCCCAGTCCTCGACCGCCACTCTGGCACAGCTTTACTATGCGTTTCAAATAAGAATAGCAACGTCAATGACCTCGAATGAACCCGATCTATGAAAAAAGTACAGCTAGCAAAGAAAATTAATTTTATCTTTAATTTTTAAAACTTTGTAAAATATTTATAAGCAGTAATACCAAATCCGGAACTCTCCGAGTTAATAAAAAGGCACAATCTGCCAAAAAACTATGTTACAGACAGTATTTTAAACTCATGGCTTTGAAGTTTTGAAACTGCCACCCTATAATTGCTATTTTTGAATATACCTGGCACTTGATAAGCGTAGCGTAGCTGACAATAATGTTCAACAATTAGAAAGCCAAATTGAGATTCTAACACAGGAAACTATTGATTCAATTACTAGTGAGGATTGGCAAAAATAAATTAACCACGTCAAATGAATCGAAAATAAAACAAAAAAAAAACAAATAAAGGGAAATATTTAAAGACAACGATAACTTTAGTTTTATTATAAACACGGGCAATAAAATATCTAATTTTCTTCTAAATAACAATCGGTGGAATATTTTAAATACTTACATAAAAAATATTATTCCCAAAAACATCTGTTTTGCTCACCCTACCTAGCTGGTTTGAATTGACAGCTATGACGTCACAAGATGGCTGGAGGTTAGTCCTATTCTTATTTGAAACGCATAGTACCTCATATAGGTACCTACTAAACTTTTTTAAAAGAGTTTCTTCCGGTTCTTCTCGATAAGACCCACCTTTTGGACCCGTACAACTAGTTTTGACTTTTCAAAAGTGCTATTTTAATGGTCTAATTGAAATAAAATATTTGACTTTGAAAGTGATAGTCATATACTAACGTGATACCTACTCATTTACCAACGTGATAGTTGTATACTGGCGTGATAGTCATTATTCTATAGTGATAGTCATTATACGAATGTGATAGTTACTACTATACTAGCGTGGTGCGTGTGTAGAAGTGTCTTTAAAAGATCTATATAAATTCAGAGATAAAAAGGATAATTTATCATTTAATGAATCTTACTTGAGGGCTGATAATGTCGTATGTTGTCAACAGTACTGGTGACCGGACCTTTATAGGAAGCGACAGTGTAAACAGTGTTTTAATGGAACCTCGGACCAACACTGCTTTATCGCGCTTTGTGTAAATATTTTTGTTTATTGTAGATGGTGATAGACGTAATATTACATTAACTAGCCTATATGAGATTAAAAATAGTTTTTATAGTAGTAACGACCCTATACATTTCCCAGCAACATAATTCATCTTTTTTGTTTTATCTTTTATGAAAACGTTGCCCCACACTAGGATTTTCTCCTGTATCGTGGGTTTTTTTATACCACTGAGGTGGCAAACAAGCATCCCACCTGATGGTAAGCGGTTACCGTAGCCTATAGACGCTTGCAACACCAGGGGTATCACTTGCACGTTGCAGACCCTGTATAATGAAAGAGGAATAGTTGGTTTAGCAGTATAAGGATCAAAGTCACTGCCAACGCAACGTTTCCTCGCGGAGCACTGGCAACTATACTCATCGTTATGCACACAATGAAGCTCAAAGCAGTGTTATTTCACTTCTATTTTGTGCAAGGCGTAGGTACTTCCCCAGTCGGGCAGCTCCAATTTGAGTGGAATTACTCTCACTAGGTCATACACTCCACAAAGGTCCCCAGAAAGAAAGTTCGCAACTTTCATGTTGGCAACACATGTTGGCGACAAAAAATTCTTTACATAAACTGTGTTCAAGTAATTGGAACATCTGCTCACCTAAACGAATGAAATGACATAATACCTACTAATATTGTATTACAAATAGAATTTTGGAATAAACCATCTATTTTGGAGTTATAAACATGAACTTGATATCTACAAAATTCTGCGATCGTGTTCCTTAAGTGAACTTCCAATAGGTACTTACTGATATTCCACGTCGTGTTTTCGTGGTCTTTCGGCATTAGGGTAATGAGTCTTGTACTCATTCATGGACACTGCTTGACACGTGTTCGTACACGTGTACACGTGAACTTCAAGTTCATGGAGACGTTGGATACACGCTCCGACGGCACTGGCATACCTTGCCTAGCAAAACGCACCCCATACTCTCACTCACTCGTAGTCTTTTCGAACATCTGCATAATTGCAGCATAAGCACATTGGAACACGACATTGACAACAGATTGGAATACGACATTACTCACGATACGATAGGTAATCGAGGTGATAAGAAATTCACGGACGTCCGATCGGAAGCGAACTCTACGCGAGACTGACATGTCAAGGACAACAATTGGCTTACACGTGCCGCTCTGTAGGTAGTTAGGTACAGTCTGTCGGCGACGACAAAGCGCGCACGGAGCGGCGCCGCGTGGCGGCATCCTTTGAGGTAGAAATGAAAAATAAATTGGTAAATATTAAAAGATTTCGCCGCTGGGTGGAGTATTGTCAACTTATGAAATTTTCCCATATTTAGTGGAGAATTGTGTAAGTTTATTAAAAGAAAAAAAAAACGATACTTTCTGGTTTCTTTAATATCGTATTTTTATTTATGTTTATTAGTAAGTATATAAGAAAAGGAATACGCCTCTTTCGGATCGGACAGGGTTTTTGTTACATACTGTATATGTTGGGGATAATTACTACTTAGGAATAAAATAAAATGATTCCGTTGTTTTCTTTGAATTTAATATTTTTCACCTTACGTCTGTAGCTATCGTCTTAACGTATTCCTTTGTTTCATGCCATCTCTCTCACTCCCTTGTCAATGTCATCAAATCGGACGTCATCCTTAACATTCACTCGTTCTCTTTCTCACACCTTACACGTTGTTATTACTTTCTCTTTCATTCATCACGTTCCAGTCCTACATATATATAGACTAAGATGTGTTCTTTCTCTGCCGAATAGTTTTTAACCCCCATTTTTCCCACAGCACCGGCGAACGCGCCCATATAGGTAACGAGAGCGTGAACAAGGGTATATCGAAGCGAAGCAACAAGCCCTTGCTTCTATGTTACTTCGGCGGTCACCACTCGGCGGAGAGGCGAGCTCTCGTAGTGTACAAGACTTGCCTAGTACCGCCACATGCGCCTCTCCTGTTTTGTCTTGGCAATGTTCAGAAGGTAAGATTTTTCTTTTTTTATTCTACTAAGGTGGCAAACAAGCATACGGCCCACCTGATGGTAAGCTGTTACCGTAGCCTATAGACGCTTGCAACACCAGGAGTATCACTTGCGCGTTGCAGACCCTGTATTGAAAGAGGAATAGTTGGGTTGGCAGTATAAGGGTCAAAGTCCCCCCCACAACACAACGTTTCCTCGCGGAGGAACCTTGCTCACCGTAAGGAACACAACACAGCTCAAAGTGCAGTGTTATTTCACTTTGATTTTCTGTAAGGCGGAGATACTTCCCCAGTCGGGCAGCTCCAATTTGAGTGGAATTACTCCCACTATGCCCTCCCTACCTCTCTAAAAAAAGGGTGATTCAAGAGCAAGGTTTATATATATAATATATGTATGTTATTAGTACGGTCAACAAAAGAGATTGGTATACAGGTAGCGAAGGAAATCTGAATCTTTACACAGATTGTGATTTAAATAATTACCCGTCAAAGGGTTTGATGTGTAGCAGCTTACAATTCCTACGTTTTGACATATATTGCGTGATACATTATTACACAATCTTTAACAAAACACACAGCTGCCTGTATACTTAACTCTTTTGCCGATCGTACATTGCACCCGTGCGAAGCAAGGGCGAGTTGCTGGTTTATAATATTAAAAGTATGGATTAGTAGGGTTAAGTGCATGCGTACTGAAAAATAGCGAAATAAATAATTGGCTTTTCCCCACTTCCATATTAAAATTATAATTTTATAAGTAAACAAATGTCTTGAGGTTAGCCAAATACGTTTAGGTTTCTGTAATTCTTATGTAAAAAACAACAATTTAAAGTTGCAAGTAAATTTCGTTCTTAATACTAAGAAAATACGGTCGATATTATGATAAAGCATTGACGCAATTCTCCGTACCTAATTAAGTTTTGTGTCAGGTTTTGCGGTAACCTCATACTGGTCTAGATTAACGTAAGTGACTAATTACTACTATGTATGTAGGTATAGCAGTATGTAAGCAGTGATAGCCTAGTGGTATGACCATTGGGCTCCCAAGTCGAAAGTGTCGAGTTCGAACTCAAGACCTCTGACTTTTCGAAATCATGTGCGTATTAATAATTAATTATCACTCGCCTAAACGGTGAAGGAAAACATCGTGAGGAAACCTGCATAGCTTAGAGATTTTCTCGACGGCGTGTGAAGTCTACCAACCCGCACTAGGCCAGCGTGGTGGACTATAGCCTAATCCCTCTCAATATGAGAGGAGACCCGTGCCCAGCTGTGGAACAGTATATGGGTTTATGATGACAAGTCGATGGTGATGTATTGAAGGGCTTATGGCTATGTAATCCGATCTGCAAGGTTAAGCTGCGTTTTCCGTGGTCATTCTGTTAGTGGAGACCCGTGCCCAGCTGTGGGACTGTATATGGATTGATGATGTAGGTAGGTACCAAAGTTTCGGGCCAACTTTTTTATGAACGTTATTTAATTTAGTTATTTTAGCGAAGGGAAAATTCGAGTGTATGCAGGATTCGAACCTACATTCCCTTCGAATCCTCGTCCTGCGTTTTAACCACTAAGCCACCGCGAGTCCCACCCGCCAGGTCGAAATTTGCCATCACATTCAGAATTTACGTCTTTATGGTGAAGTAATTTTTTAATGTTACCTCCTTATTTAATTATAGTAATAAATTTGAGGGGTCATTGTAGTCGTCATTATTCGTGCCTCGGAGAGCACGTAAAGCCGGTGGTCCCAGAACATCTATGACCTTCGCTAGTGTTACTCAGAAGCTCAAAAAGCCTGACAGTCAGTCTATTATCAAGTACCAACAAAACACCGCACTTTCATTCACCTGCTTAACGTCTTAGTCCCTACTAATATTATAAATGCAAAAGTAATTATCGGTCTGTCTGTTACGCTTTCACGCCTAAACCGCTAAACCGGTTTTGATGAAATTTGGTACAGAAACAGATTACACCTTGGAGAAGCATATACAGGCTGTTACAAAACTAACCGTTTAGCCGAGAGGAGGTTAAATGGGGCCTTATAACGAGTCCATTAACAATATTTAAGAACCGTAGCAACGCTGTATAACATACCCCAAAAAAAGGAAAACAACAACATTTTTGAATAAAAAATTGAAAATATAAATAATATAATATAATAATATTTTTGGGACATTTTACACAACACCATCTAGTCCCAAACTAAGCAGAGCTTGTACTATGGGTACTAGACAATGGATATAACGCTAATATACTTTTTTTTTGTAAATACATACTTATAATACATAAGAAACACCCAGACAAACACAAATACTCGAACCCACGACCCCATGATCAGCAGTCCGGCACTCGAACCGATAGACCACAGAGGTCGTCAAAAAAAACTATTAAAGTAGACAATTATTAGGTAAAATAGGTACGTAGGCCTTTCTGTTAAATCATCTGGTTCCCTGACATGACAGCTGACAACATTTTTGGCTTTGATAATTAATTTGTCTAAAAAAAACCCTTGGCATACAGCTGAAACGAGGGAACAACTAGTATACTATACAGGGGTATATAGTATTGTTTTTTTTTTTGTTCCAGGAAGAAGACGGGGATACCACAACGCTGATACTTCCAAAACACCGGCTAAGGATTAACATACCGACAAGGTACTCGTAAAGCCTGCTATACATGTTGGCCGAGCGGTGCCGAGCGACGGCCAACGCCAACATGTAGACAGCCTATTTGCCTTGCCTTGTCATCGCTCGGTGTCGCTCGCCTAGCTGGCCGTGGCCGAGTGAAGCCAAGCGCCAACGTGTGTAGGGTTCATTTGGCGCCACTTGTCTACGCTCGCCGTCGCTTGTGACCACTCGCCTCACTTCGGATCGGTGTCGGTTTTTGTGCACAAATCAAAGGCGCTCGCCTGCGCTCGGCCAATAGCGCCAACGTATGGGCATCTTTCAAATTAGCTTGCGTCCATTGGTCTAGGCTCGCGTTGGTCTTTAACTTGCCAAACATGTAGACAGTAGCGTTTGGCTTGTGTCGATTTGCTTAGGCTCGTGTTGGTCTACGCTCGGCCAACATGTATAGCAGGCTTAACTGTTTTTTTATACCACTAAGTTGGCAAACAAGCATACGGCCCACCTGATGGTAAGCGGTTACCGTAGCCTATAGACGCTTGCAACACCAGGGGTATCACTTGCGCGTTGCCGATCCTGTAAAACGAAAGAGGAATAGTTGGGTTGGCAGTACAAGGATCAAACTCCCCGACTACCAACACAACATTTCAACCACGTTGCTACCTTGCCAGTAGGACATAGTGGGATTAATTTTTTAAATATTTTTGGGACATTTTACACAACACCATCTAGTCCCAAACTAAGCAGAGCTTGTACTATGGGTACTAGACAATGGATATAATACTTATATACTTTTTTTTTGTAAATACATACTTATAATACATAAGAAACACCCAGACAAACACAAA
Source organism: Acronicta alni (assembly GCA_964056405.1). Lineage (NCBI taxonomy): Eukaryota > Metazoa > Arthropoda > Insecta > Lepidoptera > Noctuidae > Acronicta > Acronicta alni. The sequence continues at coordinate 3,317,861 of OZ043935.1, forward strand.
TACTCATGTTTTATCCACACAAATATTTGTGTCTTGTGGGAATCGAACCCACGACCCCATGATCAGCAGTCCGGCACACGAACCACTAGACAACAGACGTCGTCAAATTAGATCAAAATTCCACTCAAATTAGAGCTGCCCGACAGAACTGTCCTGCTGATGGTGGCGTTGTGTGTCGGGTCGTTTTATTCCCTGCTACATGGTTGAGTCGAACGACGCCGATACACACGTCATACTCGTGAACGGGTGCCGTCTGTCGGGGCTGGTCAGCTCTTACTGTCTATGGCAATCTTTTTCTATTTATTTATTTATATTATTTTTTATTCTGGATTAATTTGTTAGTAGGTACACATCAAACTGCATTGTTCTCATTAACTATTCTTATCAAACTTGTAAATCAAGATTAACATTGTAATTATGTTGTTTTTAAAAAAGAGTGTCTATGGAGTTTCTTGCCGGTTCTTCTCCATTAGACCCACTTTTTGGAACAGTGCAACTAGTTTTGACTTTTCAAAAGTGCTACTTTATTGGTCTAATTGAAATAAAACATTTGACTTTGACGTAACTCCGCCTTGCAGAAAAACGAAGTGAAGTAATGCTTTGAGCTATGGTGTTTCTTACGGTGAACACTAGGTGAGGTTACCAGCGCTCCGCGAGGAAACATTATGTTGTCAGTGGGGGAATTTTGACCCTTATACTGCCAACCCAACTATCCTCTTCCGTATTACAGGTTCAGCAACGCGCAAGTGATACTCCTGGTGCTGTTGCAAGCGTTTATAGGGTACGGTAGGTAACCGCTTACCATCAGGTGGGCAGTATGCTCGTTTGCCACCTTAGAAAACGAGAATCATGGTCTCTTTTAAAGTCCAGACGGTATTCAGAGCTTATCATGTATGTGTTTTACAATGTAGACAAATCTGAATGGGCCTTTTGAAGCCATAGCCGGTTTGAGTGGCCCAGTACTTACTGACGGTACGCATACATCAGTCATCGTGTAGCTCAACCATTATTTAGAGAGCTTGAAAGGCATAGGTTGCATAGAAAGTGTAGATATCCGGTAAGAAAGGAATTGTGAGAGTTCTATTGACGGACGCTTAATAACAAACGCTTGTGTGAAATAAATAAATAACATAATATATACGCTCATAAATAATTATGCTCTCCGAGATATAGAACCGTCTCGATGTGTTATGTCACCCTACCATAGACTAACCGCGGAAACAACAACTCTACATTGCAGGCCGATTAATGTTTTATATAAAAAAAACTCGATTCCGTCCCATCATCGTAATATCACCAAGAAAAACCACACCGCAAAAAAAATAACAGAAATAATAAATCTCCAGATACCAAATGGTTTTACCTTATTTCAAATTGAAATTCCCAATGAGTCGAGCGACTTAGAAATTGTAAAAAAAAAACGTTTAGTTTGTTAATCGACGTCATGAATAATTTCCTGTTTTAGCTTTTTTATTAGTGTTGAACGAAGTAAATGTTATTTATCGACGGTTATACTCCAATACCGCGTAAGTAACCCTTTGCTGTAAGGCCTAATTTTCATACTATTTAATACAAAGTTAGGCCTTACAGTAAAGTGTTACTTACGTGGTATCGGAGTAACATTGACGTTATGCACATTTGTAATCGGCCTTCTTTCAGTTCTTTCGCTATTCTCTTTACTGTTGAGTCAAAAGGTAAACTATAAGGCTATAAATTGCGTCCTGGGGCCTTCCCCAGGATGCAATTAATCGCCTTGCCAAATTTTATCAAAATCTGTTTAGTGGTTTAGGCGTGGAAATGTAACAAATAGACGGACAGACCGACAAATTTATTGTTGCTTGAATAATATAAAGGTTGTTTCAGAGTGAATACAGTACCCCCAACTATTATTCTGATATTAATTTTATACCATTGATATAATAGAGAAAGAGCCCTGGGCCGCCAGACCTTACTTATTTTTTCACAAATAATATGTAGGTATGGCATAGTGTTAGTAACTTAGTACAGTCAAGAAAAGACTTAAGTATACAGATAAACGAAATATGCATTTTTATACAGATTTCGACATAAATAATTACGTGCCAAAGGGTTAGGTATGTAGCTGCTTACAATACCTACGTTTTGACACATATTTCGTGATACATTAATACACTATCTTTATCAATACACAGATTATTAATTAGCTGCCTGTATACCTATCTCTTTTGTTGACCTTACGTACTGTAGAGGCCGGGTTGCTAATAATTGGGAAGCGTATTTTAATTAAAAGCGCAATAATGGAAATACGATTTGTATTCTGATTCAACAAGAAATTCTTAATGAAAACCACATACAGTGTGTTTGGGAAACGGTTACCGATACTTTATGGGCACATTATATGCTCAATATTCTCGACAAATGCTGTTTTATATATACTCCTAACCCAACACCACTCGAATGGTATGTTCAATAAAATGCTAATATAAATAATAATACTGTAAAGTTTCATCAAAATTCGTTCAGTAGTTTTAGCGTGAAAGAGTAACAAATCCGTCCATCAATCCTCACAAACTTTCACATTCATAATATTAGTAGGGAAAGTAGGAAGGATATAGGATATTAATAAGATTCTTTTGCTATTATAGAATTATATTTAGAATACTAGCTGCCCCCGCAAACGTTGTTTTGCCATAAAAAAAAAATTTTGGGGTATGAAAAATAGATGTTGGCCTATTCTCAGACCTCCCCGATAAGCACAAAAAATTTCATCAAAATCGGTCAAGCCGTTTCGGAGGAGTATGGCAACGAAAACTGTGACACGAGAATTTTATATATTAGAAGATTACTCATGTAGGTAGTAACACGTATTGGTTTTTTAAGTTTAACCAAAATCTGATTGCTGGCTATGCATCTTCTATCGCATTTACTATGGGAATGCTCCGAGGAATTATTCGGATTGATTCCTGCTGCCACTATCCGCTATCGTTCCACGCGACAGCGGTTCCATCACCATCATTTAGATAGGCAGTCCACTACTGTGCGTTTGTCTAAAAACTTTCTGCCTCGCACAATTAAACTGTGGAATGAACTGTCGCCTGCAGTATTTCCGGACCAATATGACCTTCAAACCTTCAAGAAACCGTACCTACTCCCTTTTAAAGGCCGGCAACGTGCTTGTGACTCCTCTGGTGTTGCGGGTGTCCATGGGTGGCGGTAATCGCTTACCATCAGGCGATCCGTCGGCACGTTTGCCCCCTATCCCATAAAAAAATACCTACATTTAAATATTGTTCTCATGTAAGTGAAATTGCGTAAATTTCTTTTTTGGGAAATAAAAATTCTCTAACCGAAATATATACGGGGATACCCGACCAGTTTCGAACAAAAACGAAATCTATTCTCGATACCTATAAGGATATCCCCAAAGTTTTCCTCATACGTTGTTAATATACTTAGATAATAAAATTATGTGACGTACTTATATCAATCGAAATCTATACATATGTACAGTCAACAAAAGAGTTAAGTATACTGATAGCAAACGAAATATGCATTTTTATACAGACTTCGACATAAATAATTACGCGCCAAAGGGTTAGGTATGTAGCTATTTACAATACGTACCTACGTTTTGACACATTGCCTGATACATTATTACACAATCTTTATCAAAACACAGATGTTTAATTAGCTGTCTGGATACCCAACTTTTTTGGTGACCGTACATAATTACTGATCCTGACTGATTCCTCAACGCGTTTTATAGGGTTGGCAACCCGCAAGTGATAAGTACCCCTGGTGTTGCAAGCGTCTATAGCTACGGTAACCGCTTACCATCAGGTCGGCCGTATGCTTGTTTGCCACCATAGTGGTATAAAAAAAAACGTAGTCTAAGCCGCTGGGGTTAAACTTATTTTGACAGCACCTTTTATGTTGATCAGTGATGCATTAATGAAGCAGCAGCAGAGTAATTGTGGTATGACCATTGGACTGCCAAGTCGAAGGTCTCGAGTTCGAATCCAAGGCACGCACCTGTGAGTTTTCGAATTCTTGTGCGTATTAATAATTAATTATCACTCGCTTAAACGGTGAAGGAAAACATCGTGAGGAAACGCATACCTTAGAGATTTTACTCGACAGTCTGTGAAGTCTGCCAACCCGCACTACTACTAGGCTATCACCGCTTAGCAATGCCATTTAGACAATACAAAAATGGCATTGTACTACCTAAATACTATTTTGGGAATACCCCATTCATCTGCTTACGACGGATATTCCCGAATTAATATCGAACACAATGCGTGAACGTATTTGTATCTTTAAATAGTGTAATGAATACGTTTACATTGTCATGTGCCCAATTTATGTCGTCAAATATTGTGCAATTTGGGGAATTTTAACACGTAAATTGAATTTTCGTTCTATTTACTATTTCTGGGAAACTAATGAAGCCTGAATAAACTTCTCTTCCCAGAAACAATGGAATTTGGGAGTCCCCGCTAAAACAAAGAACATAATTATCAAGGGAGACTGCTACGCTTGAAGTCCAGGGTTTGATTCTCAGTTCAATCATAGTGTTATTAGGTTATTTCTATGAAATTATCAGTAGCAGCTTGATGTTTGAAAGTTGCCCAAGTTGCTAGAAGTTGCCCAAGACTTGTCAACCGACACGACTTACTTTACAGTTAGTTCGATGTCGAACGATGCCACCTTACCTACTAACTATATTTTTGTATTATTTGCATTTCCGATGTTTAGATTGTTAAGTTATTAAGCAAAGGAAAAATTCGACCGCGGGCAGGATTCGCCCCACCTGCGTCTTCTGGTTAGGTACACACGATAGCGTGGGTACCTCGACGCGGTCGAATTTTTCCTTCGCTAAAATAGCTTTAAAATCTTAGCATGGATAATTGTCATAGGTGTTTGACATTGACATGACGTTTATATGTAAACCCTGACCGTCGACTTTACATGCTCTCCGAGGCACGGAGAGGTATCGATATGTTCAGAATGGTCAGACTGACTGACCGTGGCTTGCGCAACTTAACCCTGTAAATCGGCTGATCAGCGTAGTTATAGTGGGTGTAATTCCACTCAAATTGGAGCTGCCCGACTGGGTAAAACACCTCTGCCTTGCAGAAAATCGAAGTGAAATAACACTGCTTTGAGCCGTGTTGTGTTCCTTAGGGTGAACAAGGTTTCCAGTGCTCCACGAGGATACTTTGTGTTGGCAGTGGGGGGACTTTGACCCTTATACTGCCAACCCAACTGTACCTCTTTCGTTTTACAGGGTCGGCAACGCAAAAGTGACACTCCTGGTGTTGCAAGCGTTCTATAGGCTACGGTAACCGCTTACCAGGTGGGCCGTATGCTTGTTTGCAACCTTAGTAGTATTAAAAAAATACTTAGCCACCTGGCAAACAAGTCATCAAATGAAATAACGTCACAATTATTTGTGTTTAGTTCTCCAAACGTGACTTTTATTACAACCCACAATATTCTGGTTAAAAGAAATTATGCAATTTTCCTCTTGTAGGTATTGCTTGTTTACAATTATTATAGGTTCATGTCATGTTTCTTGTAAGGCTTCATTCATGTAACATTTTCCTGGATAATTTTACCCTCGCAATGTCGAAAATATCCTTTCGTGATTGGGGATTCACCGTCTCCAAATTGTAGCGAAATTTACTCAAAACCTGATCTTCAAATCGGGTATTTCATATTCAAAATCGTCATTAATTCTCCGAACCTTTTCCCAACTACATTAGGGTCGGCTTCCAGTGTAACCAGTAGCCCGATTCACGTAATTAAAACCGTAGCGATGTCGCAGCGACTTAATCGTTGAAACATTTTTCCTATTCACATCCGTGATCGAATCGTTTTCAAATCGTTGAACTGTGTGATACAGTTCAATATTAGTATTAGTACTGTTATTTTTCAATAGGACGACTTCTAAATCGCTCCGATCGACGGATGTGAATAGGAAAACTGTTTCAACTAATTAAGTCGCTGCGACATCCGGACATTTTTATATGGAATAATATTCTTTATTGAAGAATAACCTACACTTTGTACTTACACTTCACACTTATGTATGGAAGTGATGATTGTGATGGATAAATGCTGTAGAAATGCGTTCCTTGCGAAGTATGTGCTGTGTGACAGATTAAGAAATTGTGTGATACATCATCATCAACCCATATACTGTCCCACTGCTGGGCACGGGTCTCCTCTCATATTGAGAGGGATTAGGCTATAGTCCACCACGCTGGCCTAGTGCGGGTTGGCAGACTTCACAAACCGTCGAGAAAGTCTCTGAGGTATCGATTTTTTCCTTCACCGTTTAAGCGAGTGATAATTAATTATTAATACGCATGAATTCGAACTCAGAGGTCAGAGGTGTCAAAGTCAGAGGTGCGTGCCTTGGATTCGAACTCGAGACCTTCGACTGGGCAGTCCAATGGTAATACCACTAGGCTATCGCTGCTTAAGGCAACGTTATGGTGTAAAAGACGATGAAGTGACAATAATTATTGAGAAGAATATGCTGCGATGGTTTGGGCATGTTGAGCGGATGGATGATAGGCGACTAACAAAAAGGATTTATATGGCGAATGTCAGTGGAACCGCCGAGAGGGAATGCCCTAGAAAGACTCACACCGACCTTATTGGTGGGGTTCTTCAAAAAGGTCAGGTGCGTATTTGCAACTTGCGTGTCTGTATGAAAAGGTGTAGGAATGTGGATGAAGCGAAAGAAGTATGCGAGAATAGGCAGTGCTGTTCTTTAGTTTCTGCCTAACCCCATGGGAAAAAGGCGTGAGAGTATGTATGTATAAACAAATACCAAGTACATGTATATAAATGATAGAATGGTACAATGGGCGGTTTTATCGCTAAAAACGATATCTTACAGACAACCTGTATTACTGATTTTATTATTAAAGTTGAAAGACTTAACCCATATACTGTCCCCATATGCTGGGCACGGGTCTCCTCTCATGTTGAGAGGGATTAGTCTATAGTCCACCACGTTGGCCTAGTGCGGGTTGGCAGACTTCACAAACCGTCGAGAAAAATCTCTAAAGTATGCAGGTTTCCTCACGATGTTTTCCCATCACCGTTTAAGGGAGTGATAATTAATTATTAATACGCACATGAATTCGAAAAGTCGAGAGGTGCGTGCCTTGGCAACTTGGCAGTTCAATGGTCATACCTACTACTTATTGAAAGACTATCTAATATTAACCTTATTTTGTTTCAGCCAAGCAGACATCATATTAAAAGCACGTGAAATGCTGTGGAATACTTTGGAATATTATATAGAACGAGATACGAAGAATCTTGAATATGACGACAATGCTGCTGTCGCTAGGTTTAAAGTAAGCCTGGTCAAAACCGTTGGAAGAATTCTAGTCGAAGCTCACAAGGAATATGTGGAAGGGAAAGATAAAATCATAGATTTTAGATAAAATAAATATTAAAAAATAAATGTTTTTTTTATACCACAACATGGCAAAAATATGTATACGGCCCACCAGATGGTAAGCGGTTACCGTAGTCTAGACCAGGGGTATCACTTGCGCGTTACCGACTCTGTAAAACGAAAGAGGAATAGTTGGGTTGGCAGTATAAGGGTCAAATGTGGGTGTGAGGAATATAGGCGGGGAGTATATACCTAGCGTGCGTCGCAATAACGTCAATAAAATTTATTAGAACTGGAATTTAGAATGGTGAATCATCAACATACCTACTTCATTTGAATTATTCCGCTTTGCCCCATCAAGCCACCCCACGCGGGCAAAGTGGAATGCCTTAAAAGTTCGCAGTGGAATCTGCTTTACTAAATAGATTTTAGTGGGGCAGTTTCCACTGGTATGCTCATATTTAAAAAAACCTAACAACCCAACAATTTTTTATAGTAGGTACTGTAAGAGTTTGGAACAATAAGTTTTTATTGTTCACGTTCTGGCTGATTAATATGTGGCGAACAAAAAAGTAAGTAGATTTTGAAAGATGTCTAGTAATGAAATGATTTATTGTCAGATGATTTAAGAATTTGCTTGAGTGAATTACATAGAAAAGTCTTGTTTCCATAATCGAGTTTTTATTAAAATACGCCATCCCACATTAATAACTCGGCCTCTACAGTACGGAATGGATGGATCCTCCGCCACCCGGGAAGGTGGCAAGGTATCTCAGACTCATACCGACTAAAAACCGTACCTACTTGCCTTCACCTGCCCTATTGTCATAGCCGTGGTATCCGCGAAATTCACCACGACAATCTAAATAGAAACTAGGTTAGGTTATTACGAATCTACCCACACAAACTCTTAAAGTGCTGACGTTGGTGGAGCAGAATCTACAAAATTTTAAACGAGTAGAAACTGCACCACTGAAATCTATTTAGTAAGGCAGATTTCACTGCGAACTTTAAGGCATTCCACTTTGCCCGAGTGGGGCGGCTTGATGGGGCAAAACGGAATAATTCAAATGAAGTAGGTATGTTGATGATTCACCATTCTAAATTCCAGTTCTAATAAATTTTATTGACGTTATTGCGACGCACGCTAGGTATATACTCCCCGCCTATATTCCTTACCCCACATTTCGGCTTTTCAAGGCGGCTTAATGGGGCAAAGTGCAATAATACCTTCATTTATTTAATTGGATTTTTATGCGCTATATAAAGATACTTGCGTAAGTAGCTTCCGAAGAATAAATACATAATACCTACCTTATATTACATACGTAGAATAGATAGAAACGAAAACCGCAGACATCTCAATATGGTTAGAACCCGAAACAGGCACGACGTTGTAATAATTTAGTTTGCAATGTAATAAATGTTCCATTGTGAAACTTATGACGACGTATGAATTAATATAGGGATGGTACCTACCATTGTCATCATTTTCGGCTTTTTTTTATACTAGCAAGCTGGCAAACAAACATACGGCCCACCTGATGGTAAGCGGTAACCGTAGCCTATAGACGCTTGCAACACCAGGGGTATCACTTTGCGTTGCCGACCCTGTTAACCGGAAAAGGCATAGTTGGGATAAGAATAATAAGAATTATTTATTTGCTATCAATGTAGGTACAGTTATAAGGTGTTGTACATAAATTTTTAAGTCCAGTTGGGTTGGCAGTTTAAGGATCAAAGTCCCCCAATCCCAACACAACGTTTCCTAGCGGAGCACTAGCAGCCTTGCTCACCATTAGGAACACAACACAGCTCAAAGCAGTGGATATTATTTCGCTTTGAATTTCTGCAAGGCGGAGAGTACTTCAGTCGGGCAGCTTCACATTGAGTGGAATTACTCCCACTATGCCGTACCTCTCCTAAAAATCTATAAGTATGTGTTATCCCACGCCACTGCTGGATTTAAGCCTCCTTTCATTGATGCCAACCATCACTGTCCCTTGCCTCACTCGTCCAGTTCGCTCCTACTATTTTTTTTATGTCAACCCACCTGGTCTACGACCTACGCTTCGCTTGCCAATTCTAAGATACCTAGCTGTAGGATTTTGGGGTTCGACTCACAATAAAATAGTCAGTATTTGGCAACACGTAGGTATATTATTAACGGAAAGTAGGTAGGTACACAGACACTTGTTTTAGCGGAAGGAACGTGCGGCGAGTGCAACCTCGGCTGCATCGACTGACGCCTTATTCGGCATTATTCTACGGTAAGCTCACCGCACCCCGCGCGCTTCCCGCGCGCGTCCCGGGCGCTCCCCGCACATTCCTTGACTATGACAAAAATATTTTAAAATTAGGTATTCGCGTCGCTTACATACCCCACCCCAGTGCTGCCCTAGCAGCACTCATTACTTATAGGTAAACGAGCGACGCGTCCAGCGGATCGGGTAAGGACGCCAGTTTTCGTCCTAATCTTAACCATTCTGGTTCGTCCGTCTTTACCGGGTAGCGTTTCTTCCACAATACCTCTCGGCCAGACATTTCTTGGCCCATCAAGATCGACAATAAAAACCAGGTCTCCCACTTGTAAGGGCCTTTGTTCTTCGTTCCACTTTTTTCGTGGTAGCATATCGGGTAATATTTCCTTCACCCATCGTTTCCAATATAGATCAGCAAGCCTCTGTGCTATTCTCCACTGTTTCTTTAGGTATAATTCAGAATCATCGAAAACACCCATCTGTGGTAAGTTGGTCGATGACAGTAACAGAAAATGATTTGGTGTCAATGTCTCTTTACTCCCAGCCTCTACAGAGACGTGGGTTAGCGGACGGCTGTTGACAATATTTTCTATTTCTGCGAGAAGAGTATTGAATGTCTCCTCTCTAGGGGCACGTTCTTTTAAGATAACTTTCAGCGAGCTCTTTACGCTTCGAATTAACCTTTCCCACGCCCCACCCCAATGTGGGCTCACAGCAGGAATAAAGGTCCATTTAGCACCACGATTCATGGCTGCGTTTTGTAGCGTCTCTTGGTCGAGTTCCTGAATAGCTCGTTTCAGTTCAGTGTCAGCTCCACGAAGGTTCGTGCCGTTATCAGAAAATATGTGTTTTGGGTATCCCCTCCTCGCTGCCATGCGGCGAAGGGCCATAATAAGAGAATCTGTTGATAGGGAGGCAACAGTCTCTAAATGTATAGCTCGCACGGTTAAGCAGGTAAATATAACTCCCCACCTTTTTTCCCTTCTTCTTCCTACAGTTACTTCTTGCGGGCCAAACAGATCCACACCACAGAAAGTAAAAGCTCGCTGGTGATGAGCCATTCGGGCCTCAGGTAAGTTTCCCATTCGTGGGATTTCAGGTTTGCATTTTTTTATTTTGCAAAGCATACATTTTGATGTAACATTTTTTACTGTAGGTCTAAGTCTAATAATCCAATATTTTTGTTTTAGGGTATTTACTACAGTCTCCTGGTTCCCGTGAGCAGCGCTGACATGGTATGATCTGACAATCAGTCTGGTGATGTAATCTCGACCGTCCAGTATTACAGGTCTTTTTGTTTCAGGTGATATATCGGCGGCGTTATCAATCCGGCCTCCAACGCGCAGGACTCCGTGGTCATCAAGATATGGTGATAAGGTAAGTAATTTACTATACTTTTGTATGTACTTTCCTTTTTTCAGAATATTTATTTCTTCATGAAAAGTTTGTGCCTGTGAATATCTTAACAACAGGCGTTCAGCTTCCTCCATGGTTTCGTAACTGACGTCATCGGTAAGTTTACGACATTTATTTATAAACATCAAAACAGCACGGGCGCTTCTAAGCAGGCGCAGCCAAGATGAAAATCGTGTAGGATCTGGCACAGGTAAGTTATTGTCAACATTTTGTACAACAGACACGTATTCTAATTCAGTTTCATTTATTGCAGGTTGCAGGGGATCCATTGGCCAGGTGAGCTCGTCATCAGATAAGAAGTCTGGCCCGAAAAGCCATTGGCCTTGTAAAACTGATAAGTCATACGCATTTCGTGTGCCCACATCAGCGATATTAAGTTGCGTCGGGACATATCTCCACTCATCACTACAGGTAAGTTCGTCAATTTCGCCCAAGCGATTAGCTATATATGGTTTGTATGTACGTGACTTATTTCTTATCCAATGCAAAACTGTGCTTGAATCGCTCCAAAATATTTTACGCTCCGCTTTTATTTTATGTTCGTTTATTATGCTTTCAGCTAATCTAGCGGCCAAAACAGCTGAATTCAACTCAAGTCTCGGTATTGAAGTTGTTTTGTTTGGTGAGACACGGCATTTACTCGCCACAAACGCTTTATTTACTTGTCCGTTATCCCGCCAGCGCCAGTATGCAACCGCGCACATCGCTTTGCTCGACGCATCACAAAATATATGTAGTTGTAGGTTTCTATAGCGAGAGGCGTTCGGTAGTTGTGACGTAAGCGGGCCGGTCGACGCGAGCACGTCTCGCTCTAACGGGTAAGCGGCGGTGGCGCAGGCGGCTGCGACGGCAGCGTCGGTGCGCGCGCCCGGGTTCGACTCCGGCTCGCTTGCTCCCATAGTGGCTGCATGGTAATAATATCTAGGCAGCCGTATGTTGCGTAATGATTTTAAACAACTTATCCAGTGGCACCATTTGTCATATAATAAATCTGGTATTTGGTCGTCCCAATTTATGTCTTGCTGCCAACATTCTTGTAGTATAATTTTTCCATTGATCGTGAACGGAGATAAAAATCCATAGACATCGAATATAGACATTACTACTCGTAGCATGTCCCTTTTTGTAGGCCTCTGTGTTCCGTTGATTATATTTTCAGATATCTTTTTAAATGAAACATCGAAACTCAATGCATCTTCGTAAGGAAACCAAATTAAACCAAGTGTTCTTTCGCTTTCATATTGTTCTCCGATTTTGAATCTTACTGCCGCCTCACCTAGAGTTTCTTTTGGCATGGAGTGAAGAACTTGTTTACTATTAGAAGTCCAGTTTCGTAACTCAAAGCCACCTTGTTGATGAATCATCTTTATATCTCTTATCAGTTGAATGGCGGTTTTTTCATCTGGTACACTGTCTATATAATCATCGACATAATGTTGATTGTAAATGGCTTCACAAGCGGGTGACATAGTCGACTCAAAACGTTGTGCATTTTTGTTTTTTATGTATTGGGCTATGAAAGGAGAACAATTAGCCCCAAATATCAGCGAAGTCATTACATACGTTTTTACAGGTTCCTGAGGTTCGCTTCTATATATAAATCGCAGTGCGTTCTGATCTTCGTCTCTTATTTTGACCCTCAAAAACATATCTTTGATGTCGCCGGTAATACCTATTCTTTGCTCTCGGAACCGCAGCATTATTCCAAACAGTGACCTAAGTAGGTCGGGGCCCTTCAGCAGGTAATCGTTCAGCGACAATCCATTGGTTTTGGCGGCCGCGTCAAATACGAGACGTAGGCGCTTCTTATTTGGATTATCCACCCCGAAATGAGGGAGATACCATGTTTTGGGAGTCACATGGGTATTGTTCAACTCCTGGGCGTAGTCGTTATCAAATAAATGTTGGATGCGGTCTCTGTATCTATCTCGGTACGCGTCGCATTTTTTCATCTTTCGCTCCACTGCTGTAAATCGCGACAATGCATGAGGGAATGAGTCGGGCATTGTACAGTTCTCGTTCTTCCATGGCAGTCCGACGTACCATCTGCCATCAACAAGAGTAGAAGTTTGGTCTAATATTTCTAGAGCTCGTACGTCATTATGGTTCTCGCGTGGTTTACTACCGACGCCTATGGAGTCGAATGCGAATGAGCGACGTACTTCTTCGTGTAGATCTCGCATCAATCGATTGTTATCAGTGACATCATCGCTGATGTCATCCTCCTCGATGAAGAAAGTTGAATGAAACGCGTTCGTAGTTGACATTGTACCTGCAGGTGCTCTGCCATGCAAGCACCAACCCAGCGGCGTGCGTGTGGCACAGGGTTCTTGGGGACTTCCGGTGACAACTTCCAAAGGTAACAATAGGTGGTAGTTATCTTGCCCTATTAGTATTTCCGGTTTTAATTGTTCATAACATAGATTATTTTTAAGTTTTTGTAAATGCGTAAATTTATCACAGTTCACTAAGTTAGTGTTTTGTTTAGGCAGTTTAAGTTCGTTTACACTCCGCGCGCTAATCGTAAACATATGTCCGTGTCTATTAGACAAACTTATGTCCATCAGGTAAGTGTCACACACTAGTTCGGTATTGTTCCATGCGCCACGCACACGCATGCACTCCCGACGACCGCGCAGCCCGGCGCGTTCCGCGAGATCGGCGCTTATCAGTGTCACTGTGGATCCGTCGTCGAGCAGAGCACTAGTACTAGTTACGCCGTGGGGACCGTGAATGTTTATAGGCACTACTTTTAGTAACACCTTAGACGACGAGTTCATGTACGCTACGACTTGAGAATTAGACTCGGTCTCAATCTCTGTCACTTGTACGCTATTGTTATTGTTTTCGGATTGTCTTTCACTAGGCACGAAATGTAACAAGCGGTGATGCGCTTGTCCGCAGTTATCGACATCACACACTGGCGCGGGGCACATTTGTCTATCGTGATGACTTAGCAGGCACTTATAGCACAGCCCGAACCGTTTCACATAACGCCAGCGATCTTTTCGTAGTGACTTTTTAAATTTTTTACAGTCAGTTAAATTGTGATTAGGTCCATAACAATAACGACACTTGGTATAACTTTGTCCACTTTGTATATTTAATATTGCTTGAGAGTGATTATTTGCACTATTGTCCGTATATTTACGTTTATAATTATTGTCTTTCGGCGCGGTTATTAACGTAACACTGCACTGTGATATTTTTACGGCTTCTTCATGAAGGAATTCCGATAGTTGATCGAGTCTAGTCGTGGTACTTGCGGTGTTGTGTGAATATTTGAAGTCAGCCCATTTAGACAACAGAATAGTAGGCAGCTTAGATAACACAACTGCGATTAGACTCGTGTCTTCTAGGTGGTTTTCTCGGCAGAGTGCGCGTACGGCGGCAACGTAATTCTTTATTTTGTTAGAAAACACAACAATGTCTTTGTGATATTCTGAAGACACCGCGTTGAGTTTCTTTATTTCTTGCTTTATACGAAACAAGATTCCATCTGGGTTCCCGAACTGTAATTCTAGCGTAGACATTAGCGTTTCAGGAGAGGTAGCCGTGATGAGTAACGCTTGGACGGCGTCTTTGGCTGCGCCACGAAGACATTTTCGCAGCCGCCATAGGTTCTCCGAATCACTAAAATTACACACGCGGGATGATTCTTCATAGGCCATTTTGAACTGCAGCCATTCCATTGCGTCACCAGCAAACACCGGCAGATCCCGTGGGGTGCTGATACGGCTGAGTAAATTTTTACTGTTGTTGTTGTTGCAAACGGAGGTAGTCACCATATCTTTAAGTACACAGGCCAGTTCGTGAATTGGACCATCGGTGCCGGTGTTTTTAATCGCCGGCGGGCACAGCATGTTCGTAGGTACTCCTTGATTAGTGACATGCTGTGACTCCAACTCAATTCGACTGTGTTCTACCCATTTAGCAACTTCACTTTGGTTGTCGGTTACTGACGGTGGACTGTATTCTTCGTTTAGTTCCGCTAGGTCCGCTTCTAGGCGTTTGTCGATGAGTTGCATTTCTATTCTAGCCTTTGCCTCTGCCGCTTCTAGCTCCAGCTTCTTTCTACGCGCCTCAATGGAAGATGTTGAAGATTTCTTTGACGATTTGCGGGAGGTAGGTATTTTGGTAAGCGACCTCTCGGACCTTACGCTCCCGGCTTCTAACAATATTGTTTTGTCAGGCTGCACATTAGTTTCAACATGTTTTGTTCCACTTGAAGACGGCTTGGCTGGATCAACCTCAGTAGCTTTTTTTGCATCCTGCTCCTTCTTTACAGTGCTGCGCGTACTGACCATTTTTCTCGACGGCGGTGTGATGAACATCAAGATCCGGCTGAAGGACCACTTTGTAGGATTTTGGGGTTCGACTCACAATAAAATAGTCAGTATTTGGCAACACGTAGGTATATTATTAACGGAAAGTAGGTAGGTACACAGACACTTGTTTTAGCGGAAGGAACGTGCGGCGAGTGCAACCTCGGCTGCATCGACTGACGCCTTATTCGGCATTATTCTACGGTAAGCTCACCGCACCCCGCGCGCTTCCCGCGCGCGTCCCGGGCGCTCCCCGCACATTCCTTGACTATGACAAAAATATTTTAAAATTAGGTATTCGCGTCGCTTACACTAGCATTGTGTTTATTCCACAAGTTACGTTAAAAATGAAAAACTAATCTAGATTCAACCATTCATAGTACAATCTTATAAAAATTGCGAAATCGACCGCGGGCAGGATTCGGACCTGTGGCTTCTGGTTAGGTACACCAGACGATATGATCGCTTAGCCACCACGAGTCCCTCCCGCCATGACGAATTTCGCCTTCACATTCAGAACTATACGGTGACCTCACCATAGATAAAAATACAAAAAAATAGGTAAAAGAATTTTCAAAATCGGTTTAGTAGATCCAGTGATTATCCCCTACAACCTCTTAAACTCACAGACTTTCTCTCTTTATGATATTAGTATAGATAAGTAGGTATGTATTTAAAAAATAAAAGAAAATATTATTTATTTAAGTAGGCAATTAATTAACCTTTGCAGATGATCAACATCAATCGCGTTTGGTCTCTAGAGCGTCACATAGGAAGAAACATACGTACATACATACATAGGCTGACACGTCGTTGATGATCGTCCTTGACGTCGCGTAGTCGAGTAAGCTATGGTAATAACTTACTCAGGTCTACGTGCTCCTGCATCACATATATTGTATGACGTGTTCCACACTAATTATGTAGCATACCTACGTATAATGCTAAAAACAATTTCCTAATAATTTATCGGCGGTTTTCCTGAAAATAACACTACGTCCATATTAATTCTCAGAAACTAATATTCTTCCGATATTTGTCGTCTTATGTGGAATATTATTAATAATTATGTAATTGTTTCATGAAGGTTATAAAGAGCATATCGATGGCGAAGTGCCAATACCTCCTAACTAACATAGACCAAAATTTACACAATGTGAAAAAAAGTGTAATTTCCTAAAAACTTTAAAATATTACGCGGTCAAATAGAGTCGCGTTTTAAGTAGAAAGGAGTTGTTTTTAAAAATACAAATAAGTGGCTTCATCAAAACACTCGGAAATCGACCTTAAAGTCATAGTGTAGAAAGCTAAATTAATCTCAAAAACCTTAAGATATTGGCACTTCGCCGTCGATACATTATGAGGGGCCTGTGTAAAAAAAAAACCGGTCTCCAAGATTAAGTTGCGCTAGCCACGGTTTGTCTGTCGATGGGTTTCTGGTGACCATTCTTAACACAACGAGAAGCCTCCTTGCCTCGGAGAGCACGTAAAGCCGTCTAGTGGTCTTATCGCGACAGCTACACTAGAAGTCCTTGGTTCGATTTTGAGGTCACGCAATTTTTTTTTGCTTTACAATGACAACATTAAATGACTACATTACATAGTATACTCGCCAAACATAAACGTTTAACGGCGGGAAGCGCTTTTATTTCTAATATAAATATTCCTTAGGAACATTAATTTAACAAAGCAACTAAAACTTATTATGGATGTTATTGGGTGTTTGAGAGGTTGATTCTCAGTAGCAGCTTGGAGTTTGGATTTCTGCCCAGTTAATTGCAATTGGCTCGCCTTTTATTACATAGGACCTAAACAAACCGGCGAACTGGGACCGGCCGTTATTGGATCCAAACCAAAAGTTGTAATCTATGCAGTTATAAACTGAACTTGATACTTGGGGAATAACATGAATGGGTATTTTGAACGTCATAATCTTAGATATCTAATTAACGGGAAATTTGTGTTTATTAACGCATAAGGAAAATATTTTGTTATTTGAGATTATGATCCTAGAACAAAAGTACTTAAATCACTTTGATGAAGACTGTTTACCTTGCGATGCCAATGCGGTGGCATTATTTCAATAATGAGCTAACATGCTAACAAGCTGTGAAGTTACAAATAAATAAATAAATAATTTAATATTATAATAATATGCTAACATAATTTCAACAATGTGCTAACATAATTTCAATAATGTGCCAACATAATTTCAATAATGTGCTAACATTATTTCAATAATGTGCTAACATTATTTCAATAATGTTAGCACAATTATTTCAATAGTGATTCTTCTTTAGTTTGATGCGGAATAGTTGCCATTTGGTCCCATAAAAATTTAACATAGTTTGACTTTTATGGCAGTTTTCATTTTATGAACATTTTTGTTTACGTGGACGATGTAATAACCTATGCGCTTGCTTTTCATTAACCGAGTTCCAAAAGGAGAATGTTCTCAATTTGATTGGTATTTTTTTATGTATGTACACCGATTACGCTGATTCTATACCTACAGTTCATTGGTCCTGTCCATTGCTTTGTTAAGATCGGAGCTACGTACACTTAGAAAGTTTTTTATTACGGTCTACGAGGGTCAGTGACCGTCAAAGCAGGTCGTTACAGCCTCTTGACTCATTCGTGGGTTCATGCCCCATTATTAACCTATGCGGGGCTTACTAGTGTATAATTGGAGACAGAAAACGCAATGGATAATTGGAAATCACCATCATTACAAACATCATCATAATTCTTCGAGGCATTTCCCAATTATGATAGGGCTGGCTTCCAATCTAACCAGTTATGGCTGAATATCAGTTACACGAAGGGACTGCCATCAGACCTCCCCATGTGATGTCACGAAGTCATTCGCCAAAGAACTAAAGTCACCGACATTGCGCGAAGAATAAGCACGCTGAAGTGGAAGTCAGCCGGCCATGTCTGCAGACGCACAGACGATCCGATCGGTGGAGCAGACGAGTGTTAGAGTGGAGACAACGTTTGGGCAAGCGTAGTGTGGGACGCTCTGGGATACGATGGACAGACGATTTGAAGAAGGTGGCTGGCAGCGTCTTGTCTACAAGAATTGCTCCTATTATTCTTGTCTACAAGAATTGCTCCTATTATTCTTGTCTACAAGAATTGCTCCTATAATTCTTGTCTACAAAAATTGCTCCTATAGGTAATTCTTGTCTACAAGAATTGCTCCTATTATTCTTGTCTACAAGAATTGCTCCTATAATTCTTGTCTACAAAAATTGCTCCTATAATTCTTGTCTACAAAAATTGCTCCTATAATTCTTGTCTACAAGAATTGCTCCTATTATTCTTGTCTACAAGAATAGCTCCTATTTATTCTTGTCTACAAGAATTTCTTTTCGACGATGTCTGTGTTCTAATGGTTCTAGTGTTGGACTGCTGATCACGAGGTCGTCAGTTTGATTCTCACTGAACACAAATATTTAAGTGACGAACATAAGTGTTTGTGTTTGTCTGAGTGTTTCTTATTTATTATAAGTATGTATTTACAAAAAAAAATAGTATGTAGTATATTTGTATTATATCCATTCTTTAGTACCCATAGTACAAGCTCTGCTTAGTTTGGGACTAGATGGTGCTGTGTAAAAAAAAGAAGGCCCCTACCGGAGCGTGTCGTTTGCTGTGTGCCTATGATATCTACTCACTAATACGTTTGTTCACTAGCATCACTCAATAGGGACCTAGATTGGCTCTTAGCATTTTTTATTATAAGCCTTTATTGCTGAAGAACTAAACACAATTATAATCGAATAGTATTAAAAAACTTAAATCTAACACATCGACTCTCCTATTTTAGAGTTCATTATCAGCGTGTTTTGTAACACATAGGTAGGCAGTGCACAGGTGGGTTCTGGGGTGGTCTATTAAGAGGACAAAGTGCCCCCCTCCATGTGCTGATGGTGGCCACAGGGGTGGTTTTAGTGGGTAAGTCGGTCTAACCTCCGTAGACCGGTAGCCTTTTGAAGGTTTCCCCCCGTAAACAAAAAAAGGTACGTCATGCGCCTCCAACTTGTCTTATGTATTTTATAATAGAATATTTTTCCAAAAAAATAATTGTTATTGTTTTCATGATAGTCTATAAGATTGTTAGCACAGATATACCTACTGATACACAGACAGTATTACCTATACCCGACTGGGTAGACTGTTGGAACCTACCAAAAAATTGTTAAACACGGCTAACACATCAAGCTACCACAATCTGTCAAATTTCTTTGATTGATTTTCAACTTTAAAAAAATTTCGATCGATGAATCGATTTAAGATGATGTCATACCATAAACAAGAGATGTCATCAGACATAGCCAACGCTATATGAGCGGTAATGAGCGAGTGCATCGAGTACATTATAGACGCGTCGCCGTCGCTTTGACGTCACGGAAACAACTCGTTTCATTCCTGTTATTTTTATCATTAGTATGACTCAACAAAATATTTCTCTTTTTTGGGTAAGATTGACCGTTTGAAGTTCAACAACAATAAAATTCGACGTGTTGTATTGACTGTTAAGGTTGTTCTTGGGTTCGGTTCCCAGGTTGATAAAGTGTTATTAAAAGTCTCAGTTGCAGCTCGGAGTTTGGGCCCGGTTAATATCAATAGGCGCGACCCCTATTACATGGGACCTAAAACATATCTACCGCCGCAGTACATTGGTACACCTCTGCCTAAATCTTGGAATAATATCTACAGAACTATGTGTTTAAGTAATTCTATATTAAATTAATTAACCATGTCTGATTAAGTTTATGTTGTTCACTTAATTTTACCAAGTAGGTAAGTATTTAGTAGGTAGGTATTATTCTCGTCAAGGGAATCATTGATGAGTTTATGTAGGTACCTAATAAAGTAATAATACACTAATATTGAGAAAATATGCTATAGCTGAGTACTATAGTGTCATTATAAAATGGAACGGACCCTCTGTAATTATTATTTTACTAATATTTCTGGAGCACTTTACACTTTAATAAATTAATATAACTTAATAGTACTTATCATTAGTTTAACCTTTCTGTCTTGAATTCTGATATCAATAATTTTTACACGTGGAAACTTGTAATTGGCCTTAATTCTACTAAAATCTGTAAGCATTATTTGTTTGTAATTTTTTCGAATAAAAATAAAATAAAAATTATCATTATTTTTTCAAAGCACGTTTCTAATTAAAATACATAAGTGCTTATGACTATATTAATATATTCATATATAATTACTTGTCTTGACTGGCTGATTCAATAACGCAGAGACCAAACCGCTGTGATTTTTTGAAAAACTTTAAAATTTTGGCAGTTGATTCTTTTTATGACCTTACATCATCAACTGCTAAAATCCATTCAATACGAAAGGATTTTTGTACATCCATTCAGGAAGGATTTTTTGGAAATTTCACCCTATGAGGGTTAAATGAACAAACC
The DNA here is from genome assembly GCA_964056405.1 of Acronicta alni. Taxonomy (NCBI): domain Eukaryota; kingdom Metazoa; phylum Arthropoda; class Insecta; order Lepidoptera; family Noctuidae; genus Acronicta; species Acronicta alni. The sequence goes on from OZ043935.1 coordinate 3,338,715, forward strand.
CGTACCAAGCGTTGGCGAGTCGCTAGTGTAATACACTTTTCCTATTTGTGTTTTACGGCATCAGTTATCTAGCTCAAATATTAAAAAAACCCAAATGTTATGTAAATAAAAGAACAGAAAATCACAAATATTACCCGCTAGAACTTTGTATAGTAAACAAATGATATTGCATGTATGCATCATACGTATATTTATACCTACAAACCAGTTTTGGAGCGATTGCCGCGTAATACTTAAAGCGTTGCGCTAATGCGTGTAGCTCAATGCACAGCGAGGCTTTCCGTGTGGAGCCAGTGTGTACATAACACAAAGACAGTTTATCCTTGACTAAAAAATAGCAAATTGAGAATGCTGAGTGCGTGATAACAGTGTGTTCAGTAATACAAGCGAAAGCTTTCCTTCGGCAGTCGTTCAGTGATATATCACAAAATGTACAACAGTGTAATTGTACTATTGTTAAGTGTGGCATTGACCTATGGAAAAAGTGTGAATTCTCAAGTGGTTGATCCAATCGTGAATAATACCGGCCTCCACAATGGATTATCGGAGAAGATTGGGAATTTTTCAATTGAACTGTTGTTCCATACGTCATCGACACTGCAAAATGGGCAGAATTTCATTATGTCGCCGATCACTGTGTGGAGCGTGTTAGCTGTAATAGCCGAAGGGGCGACTGGAGTAACGAGGAGCGAGATAAACAATGCTCTCCGATTATCTACACGAAACATAGAAGCAACACGGAGTGGCTTCAGAAACATCACACACTGGTTACAAGTTAACACCAGTACTGTACAACTAGCTAAAATAAACGCCCTGTTCGTCGACAAAGCAAAGCTACCTCTCCCTGATTTTCAAGAAATCGCTAAAGATTATTACCAAGCAGAAGTGGTAAAACTAAACTTCAGTGACAGTGCAAATGCCGCACATCTATTGAACGAAAGGATTTCAAATTACACACGAGGAAGAATAGCAAATATGGTTGAACCCAGTTACTTTCAAGATACCCAAATGGTGTTAACCAGTGCCCTTTACTTCAAAGGACAGTGGAGTATGCCATTCAATGCCTCATCGACTTCAAAAATGCCTTTCTATGATAGCAAAGGACAGAAAATTGGAGAAGTAAACATGATGTACAATAGACATACATACCCATTCTCTAACATAAGAGAATTGCAAGCCAGAGTGATAGAATTGCATTATGGTATAGAAGAAAGACTGTCTATGCTTATAATGTTGCCAAACCCTGGAGTTTCAGTGGAAGAAATGTTCATAAACTTCAAAAATATAAATCTGGATTCATTCTTTGAGCAATTGAGAGTGTCTAAGGAAGAATATTCAGATGATGAAGTGGATTGTTTCATTCCACGTTTCAAAATCAAATCGGATCTTGATCTAACAAATGTATTCAAGGATCGTCTCGGTATACAAGACCTGTTTGACCAGTCCAAGGCTCGGCTACCGCTTATGGCAAGAACGCCCCTATACGTATCCAAAGTGGTTCATAAAGCCGAAATTGAAGTAACAGAAGAGGGCACAGAAGCTGCCGGCGTAACAACTGCTGAATTCAGCAACAGAATAGGTGCAGTACAATTCCATGCAAATCGACCTTTTACGTATATTATAGTAGAGAAAATAACCAATTCTATTGTTTTTGGTGGTTTTTACAAGACACCCTCAGTATACTGAACTTTAGAAGAATGAAATTTGAAAAAAATAGAACTTTAAATCTTTATGAAAATTATAAAAAAAAAAACATACCAGAGCAGGGAAATAATCATGATTGGTTTATTCCGTTGCTCGAGGAAGTCTATAAACTTCAACTCAACAGTTATTTCTACAAACATATTAACTTATCAATTTATTCAGTAATTAACTACGCTGATAAGTAGAAAAACATGTTCTCAATGTCACAAAGTTAAAATCATTATGACCTTTTTAATAAGCAAAAGTATATTATTATTTTGTTCATGATAAAATATGATACAGCCATTTTTTCTTATAAAGTTCGTTACATTTACTTAGAAACTAGAATGGTCAATTCAAATAATAATTCCTTTTTCGAAATTCAAACATTAAAAGGTCCAGGTATGGAACAATAAGAATCTAGTGGCAACATTATCATAATTAATATTAATATGTAATGTATATGGCAACTTCGAGCAACAAGGGATTGCCGGCCGCCGCTGTGCCGTGCTCGAAGGGAATAAAATACGTTGCAGCCTTAATAGAAATAATAATATGTACCTACACACATTTATAATGCCTATAATTAAATACTCAGAATTGAGTGCTTACTCATGTTTACCCAATCTCAGTATATCCCTATTCAAACAACATTATGAGTATTACCATGAAATTGTTTTACAAAATCGCACATAATTGAATTGTAAATAAATTATTCTGCTGTTTCAAAACAATATGTGGTGTGTTTTAGGGAAAACGTGTCTTTTCCTCAATGACAATGCATTGCGAGAATTAATTTGCTATTACAACTAAAGCATTGGACTGTCCTCATGTGGGATTTTACAACTTGTGGCCTTTGATTGTTAAAACCGTGGGGTACTCCCGAAGACATAAAAACCTTTTTATATCTCCTTGGAAACCTTCTTACATTTTTGTCTTTGAATAAAATAGAATCCTATAGTTATGTATGTCTATGGATTTTATTCCATATTTGAATATTGAGATTGTAATTTTTTAATGTAAAATCTTACTTTTTAACTGTAATATATTAATATAGGTACCTACTTAGATAATATTCACATCAATGTCATTAGAGTTAATAGTAAAATGTTTGTCTAACGATATATGTCGATTTTGAAAGGATTCTTGTTTCTAAACAAGTTATTCGTGTTCCTTTCTACTGTACAGCAAAACAGCAGTTTTGAAATCAAAATATACTTACTTAAAGAAATATTAACGAAAAATGAATAAGTATGAACATCACAAAAGTCCTTTCATAAGAAAAAAAATATCCTTAAAATAAATGTAGGTAAGTTAAAATACTTAGGTATCTACATATATTTTAAGGATATTTTTGGCCAGTGTAGGCATTAGACAGGCAAATAGAATTAGCTTTTGTTGATTTTCTGCAAGGTTCTCTCTAAAAAGAGTGTTGACTAGGTACTCAACAGTTTTAATGTATGGCAATTATCGTAGGTACAAAAAAAATCTTTCGTGAAAGATTTCTAAATTATTTGAACCTACCTAATAATTATTTTTAAGTGTCAATGATCTCCATGAAGGCAGTCTAATGGTTTTAAGATTTTACAATTTTTTTTTATGTGATCTGAAATTATATTTTTTTAATCGATTAAAATCTTTTTGGTACATATTTTGTATTTTTTTATTGTTCTCTCTGTGATATTAAATTTAAGCTGTGATAACATATTTTAACTCTGCATTGTTATTTATTCCTCTACTAAAACTTGGCTTATGTTTAAAAACTAATTAAGTAGGTATAAATCTAGTGAATAAAATAGTTTGAGAAACTTATTTAAATTGTATATCTTTATGTTTGCACTATCCTTCAGAAATACTAAATTAATTTCAACTGGGTTTTTTTAATTGAGAGCTTTGAATTTATTAATACCGACAAGGTTTGTTTACGTCGAATATTAAAATACATTTTTTGTTTGCCACTAAACAGGTTTTTAACAAACGTATTGTAATTTAATGTTTTAAATTAAATTGCAATATTTTTGGTACTTATCATAAATAAAATTATGGTAAACTTTTATTTTAATTACCTAGGTAGGTACTTTCAGACATTTGAAAATAATATTTGTCTTTAATTATAATTTAAGGGGCTTAATTAAAAATAATTTTGTACATAACTAATTCCAATACAGAGATAAAACCAATGAACCTACAGGTGTTTTTCTAATGTGGTCTCTGTATGTACAGAGATCAGCACATCAAGCTACCATAATCTGTCAAATTTCTTTGATTGATTTTCAACTTTAATTCAGAACGATAAGGTTCATATTCAATTGGGAAAATTTGACAGTTTTGGATAGCTTGACCTGCTGGCGTCTGTACCTATTGGCAACACTCTACAGACTATAATTTAGGTTGGTAAGTATGTATTTTCAATGGGTTGACCAGCTAATGCAAGGCACTATTTTTAATAAATTGGCATCACAGATTTAATGGATAAGTAATCTTACTTAATAAAAAATATGATTTTAATACAGGTCATCGGCTCTAGAATACATAAGTACAGAGGCCAACACATCAAGCTACCACAATCTGTCAAATTTCTTTGATTGAATTTCAACTTTAACTCGAAACAATAAGATTCATATTCAATTGGGAAAATTTGACAGTTTTGCTTGACCTACTGTCGTCTGTACTGTATAGTTGTTAAACTTCTTGTGTGTATGAACTTTCAATGAAAGTTAAAGAAGTAAGAAAAAAAAAGACAAACAAAAAAATTACATGTTTATTTTTTTAAACTGAATCATACCGAGTACCTATGGCTCGTATCTTTAGCCAGAGGTGTGCTATGTTACACCAATAGTTCGCCTGTAAGCTTGGCCTCCATTTAATAGGGGGCGAGACAATAGTTTTATATTTTAAAAATATAGATCTGTCATTTTTCAACAATAGACAAGCCAAATCTGCATTTTTTTCGTTGCATCTTTACTTTTTTTTGCCTACACTACAGCCACAAAGAAAAAAATCATACCTATTAAACTTATTATGACGTGACAAATCAATTATAATAAAATATACTTACATAAACATAAAATAATCATTATAGGGCATCAACCTATTGTTTTGTCTGGCATGTTCAGGAAAAAAATACTATCCTATTAATATAGGCTTTCCACATTATAACTCTCCGACGGCGAAGATACTATAGTATTTTATGTTAAGATGTCGGATATAAAATATTATAGTATCTTAAGGTATTGTAGAGGCTGAGTTATTATTATTGGGTGACGTATTTTAATATAAACGCAATAATGTAAATATAAGAGCTTCTTTTTATTTTACTCAAGCAATTCTTTAAAATCATCTGACAAGAAATCATTTCGTTACTAGACATCTTTCAAAATCTACTCACTTTTTTGTTTGCCACTTATTAACCAGCCAGAAGGTGAACAATAAAAACTTTTTGTTCCAAACTCTTACAGTCTCACACGCGGTTAAGTTACTATAATATGTCCGCTCGAATCATTCTCTCATTTTAGTTAAGGTACGAGTACCATGTGAAGATATATTTCGGATCTAAAATAAAATTATTGCATCGCTCGGTATCTTAACATACAATTTCCATATCGCTTGATAGCTTAAGACACTGTATAATATGAAAATATATAGTATCTTATCCGTTTGTGATATTTCATACTAAATGTATAGTGAGCGATATTTTATCTTAACATAAAATATTATAGAATCTTAGCCGTGTGTAACGCCCTTTATGGGGAGTTATAATAAGGAAAGCCTATATTAATAGGTTGGTATTTTTTTCCTGAACATGCCAGACAAAACAAGCCCTTATACGCTCCCCAGTAAACAGGATACAGTTCTGCGGAAATAAAGGAAAATTCCGAGTAAACTACATAATTACCATCACGCTTATACATATACCTACCCAATAGGTTAGACAGAGGTGTTCCAATGTCCCTACACCTACAGTTCGCGGTATTTAATGGCGAAACTATTGAACGCGCACAAATCTAAACTCCGAGCTGCTACTGAGAATTTAACCGACAACATGGTATTTTTTAGTGGTTGATAATCGATTATCAAAATTACTATCACAGCATTGAGATGACAGGAAGCAAAGGTAAATAAATCTTTAGATTCACTCATTCATGATTATTGATTATTTGAGTGAGATATGTTTACCTTTGAGATAAATATGATAATTTTACCTGTTTCAATCCATTATCAATAATCGATTATCAACATCACTAGTGTTTTTACCAATACCATGGGATTTTCTATGAAATCTGCTCGACCTAGGAAGCGTACCCAGACAACGTTCAACAGTATTTCTTGCAATCACTTACTAGTTTTCTTTAAACTTCATACATAACATAACAAAAAGTCCAATGCCAAAAATATAACGGAAGAGTGACGTACCGCCATTTTCAATAACCGATCGATATCTTGTTTTCCCGATTACAGATTGAATTTTGACATATTCTGTATCGAGCTTATGTCAAATTCCCATCACTAGTAGGAGAATTCAAGTGGTTTCGTAAAGAATCCATTACTACTTATATATAATTAAATAAAAATAAACTTAAAAAAAGAATATAATACATTAAAAAAATAATACATATATCGATCAACCAAAATATTAATTCAACCTAAACGATATCACGAAACGCCTTCGAGGTAATGATTTCGATTGATAAGAATTTCCGTGAATGACTTAAATAATTATCCCACAGGTGTTTAATAAAGGGTACTCTAGACGAGCGCGCCAGGCCGCGTCAAAACTAGCGGGGAGTAACTATTATATTTTAAGTTTTTCTTCTTGATGATATAAATAAGTTTTAAATGGTTCTAGTATTGTTAAAAAGCATATTTAATCTAGTTTATTTTAATATTATTATAACGAATATAAAGTTACGGGGTTTTCATCAAATAAATATTTTTACAGATAAATATCAGTTTTCATCACTATTTTTCAAGTTTAACTTTTTTTTAGAAATCCAAATTAAAATTATACCTCTTGATTTTTTAATAATTAGATTCTTTAATTATTCAGCTTATTAACTGTATTTTTTATATTGATATAGCACTTGTAGTTTGCGAACGACAAGTGTTTTTATCATTAAGGTCGGATCGGACGCGGACGCGGTCAAATTACATTTTATGAGCTGCATGGGCGGTCGGCCAAAATTTGACACCGCGGCTTGGAGCCCCAGAGGATATTCAATTGTAAAAAATTGATAGTTTTTTTGACCTGCTGGCGTCTTTACATAGTACACCTCTGCCTAACACTTCGGGGAATACAGGCGTGCTGGTATGTTATTAAGTATAACAAAGTTGATTTAAGTGAACCAACTGGTTTGTATATTTTTTTTCTTAGTTTGTACGTTAAACATCAGGAAAACCCCTTGAAGCTAGGGTTGTCAGACAACGTAAACAGACATATTATTTATATTCTCAATTTCCGGGTTCCACTTATAAGTTGAACTGTTAGAGCAAATTATTCATATACAATGATAAGCGTAAGTTTCCCTGAGAAGCTCATTAAATCTAGGGTTGTCAAAATGTTTTATTAGTTAAAAAGTACAAGTATTTAATATTGAAGAATAATCTAGCACGCACGTATATCTTCTTCTTGTTTGGCAATTGAATTAATAGTGAGTTAGTAGTAAATAATTAAATTGGGATTAAAGAATTTATATCTAATTATAAAAACTATACAGTTTGCTTAAAATAAGATTTGGAATTACAATTTGTTATAATATGTCTGGCATGTAGCTTAAATTATTATGAATCATATTTTTGTATTTTTTTGGCATTTTCCATGCTAAGATTTTAAAGTTATTAAGCAAAGGAAAAATTCGACCGCGGGCAGGATTCGAACCTGCGTCTTCTGGTTAGGTACACCAGACGCTATGACCACTAAGCCATCGCGATACCTACCCGCCATGTCAAATTTTGCCTCCGCTTTCTGAATTTACGTCTTTATGGTGACGTCAGTGACACCTATTGAAAAGCAAGTATTTTGCTCATCAACCGACACAACTTACTTTACAGTTAGTTCAATGTCGAACGATGCCACCTTACATACTAACTATCTTTTTGTATTTTTTTGGCATTTTCCATGCTTAGATTTTAAAGTTATTAAGCAAAGGAAAAATTCGACCGCGGGCAGGTTCGACATTGATTTGATTATTATTAATTTTTATCAACAAAATTATCATCATTGACAAACAAAAAGACTTACAAATAATAATGTCAAAGTAATTACCTACTTTAGGTAGCTTTAGTAACACAGCTATAGTAAAAATATATTAACTAATTAATACAGTTATCTGCGTCGCCTTCATTTATTTCTATGAGTAGGTACAGAGGCCAGCACATCAAGCTACCACAATCTGTCAAACTTCTTTGATTGAATTTCAACTTTCATGCAGATCAATAAGCTTCTTATTAAATTGGGAATTTTTTACAGTTTTGCATAGCTCTACCTGCTGGCGTCTGTACTTAAGTTTTTCTTAAGCGTCTCTAATCTCTATATAATATTTTTTTTCCACAAATGATTACTAAATACCGATTATTGTTGCATTGCACACTCATTCAACCAGTCAGTTTTTTCCCGTCAAATTTTTTTTACGACACCTAAATTATCTTGCATGGCTAATTTTCGTTAACGAAATTTTAATTTTACACCGCGTCTCACAAGTGACGTGTTTGCATGTTTATGACGTAATGTATAATTATAAAAACAATAATTAATCTGTGGTTTAATCACCTCCTGCTTTAATAAAATTCCGCGTAATTAGCACACTCAGGCTACTAAAACTTGCCAAAAATCGAGTGTGTTGCAAAATAATGATTCGATTTACATTTCCAAGAATTGTTCATTCATATTTAACTACGATTGCTATAATATGACGCTTATACGATTTTCTAGCGCTGCGCTGGAAATACCTGAAATAATGGGATTATTATAGGTTTTTCCAATTTTGTAATTTGTACAAATTTCGATTTCCACTTGAGAAATTGTTGTTCACTCTTAACGGCTTAATGTGCATCAAATTAAAATTACGATAACAATAGCTCACGGTAATTTTTTTAGTAATAAACCCTAACAAAATGCACATAAACATATAAACATTCAAAGTCAGCCTCAGGTATGTTTCAGGTTCCATGTAATAGGGATAGGAGCAAGCCTACTGCCCCTAACAGGGCACAAACTCTGAGCTGCTGATAATTTCTTAATGAAAACACTCAATAACACTTTGACACATTGTCATCCGAACACCTATGACAATCGTTAGTGGTAGTCAGAAGCTCAAAAAGCCTAACAACCAATCTATCCTCGGTATCGGTATTATTACCCAAAAATTGGGTTGTGGAGGTCTGATAGCAGTCGCTTCGTGTAAAATACTGATATTCAGCCGCGTCTGGTTAGACTGGAAGCCGACCCCAATATAGTTGGGAAAAGGCTCGGAAAAAGAAGAGACTGAATAACATGTTGCTCGACCTGCTTTTATAGGTACGCTTGCTAGTTTAGCTTAGCTAAGAATAACAAATCTTATGGGTGAACTCCTTCGACAAGGTCAAGTAATCGCAACCGGAGTGTGTATGACAAGATGCATGAAGGTGGAAGAAACAAAAGAAGTATGCAAAAAGCATTATCAATAATTGTAATTGTAATTTCTGCCTACTCTTACGGAAAAAAATGCCTCAAATGAGTCATACACTTAGGCATTTTTTCTGTACTTTTTTCCGTTTTTGCAAGCATACCATGCATCTTTTTTCAATTTCTCCAATGTGTGACCGATTAAGTTATAATCAACTCAGTAATTTTGAATGACTGCCAAGCCCACTGCAACCAATCATAAGTTAGGTTACGTTGATTAAGCATTTGAGAGTTCCGCTTCAAGATTAATTAGAATTTAATTATTTTTTAATAACCAAGACATATTGGAAAAGAACATCGTAAATCCATTACTATTTCTTTATTAATAAACATGTACCTAGCAGTAACAAAAACGTTATCCACGAAATATATACTAGCTGTGGCCCATTACACTTGCATCGGGGACTTTTGAGACAAAAGATAGATCTATATCCTTCTCCAAGGTCCAATCTATCTCTGTACCAAAATTCCACAAAATCAGTTTAGCGGTTTAGGCACAAAAACGAAACAAAATAAAAGACAAGAAGGTATGGTTCGTCATCATTATATCAGCTACACGAGGTCCACTGCTGAACAAAAGCCTCTCCTATAGACTTCCAAGGATAAGGACAAGGACCGGTTATAAGCCGCCTGCATCCAACAGCTTCCAGTGACCTTGGTTAAAAATCTTTTTTTCTATCTATCTTTATACCAATGTGTCACATGTCTTGATCAAATGGGAATTTCCCGTAATTAATCCTGGATCCCTAGAATATCAAGAAAAGGGAAACTAAGATAGGTATCTGCAATGCAAAGCCTACAGAGGCCTAAGCATGCTATTTCAATTCCACAGAATGATCGTTCAATGGTACTAAATGACATAAGAACTGACAGATTTTGTTGACTTAGGTACGTCAAAAACCAAAATTCTAAAGTCATTTATAATTTTATACCATGATTACAGCAGCACTGCCTGTAATGCCCAATAAGATTGGTATACGTTAAACTTCAAGTTTCTACATTTTTACTAATATTTTAACCTCGTCCAAATCGGAAGTAGGTATAATCGTGAATCGTGTCTTGTTTCTGACAGAGCGAATGTGAAATAGGTATAAACATGACAATCCTTAGGAGTTGCTAGATCTCACTTAGTCATACGACCAGGAAGCTCTAGAATAAACAAAAAGGTTCTTGAGAAAATACATACTCATTCATACAAGTTTAATACGTCATTCCAAAACTGACAACCCTGCGTAATGTCATTAAACGTTGTTTATAATTCCACAATGGCGTTCTGGGAAAACCAATGATTGACCCTCAAACGATGCCATTACACAATATTAAGCCTTATTCAGTTAAGCTATGATTCATTATTGTGCGTCAGTGGCCAGCCCGTCACCGCATCGGTCATTCTGTCATACCTACTTCGCTCCTTTGCGATATCAGTCAGTCTTGCTTGCTACAAATTAATCAGCATATACTATTAAATAAAACTAATAATACCGTGACGTGTTTGAATTAACATTTTGTTGTTTTATATAATTGGTTATAACAAGCAATTATTAATAACTTGTGAAGTCAATTAATCGCAAAGTGGTGCCACCTAGAGATGAAACAGAGACTTCTACACTTCGTAGTTCCAAGTAAAAAATTAAGAGGGCGCTTCGTAACACTGATACTTTAAAACACAGTAGAGGGTTGGATCTTCAACCCATATACCTACTGTCCCGCTGCTGGGCACGGGTCTCCTCTCAGAGTTAGAAGGAATAGGCTATATATAGTCCACCAAATTCGTTAGTGAAGGTTGCAGACTCCACAAGCTCTTGAGAAAAGCTCTCAGTCAGGTTTCCTCACGATGTTTTCCTTCACCGTTGAAGCGAGTTGTAGATTTTTATGTTTTTATTTTGATAATTAATAATGTACTTACTTACACATCAAACTGCAGTGTTCTCAGGAACTGCGTAACCAGAACAAAATTTTAAACCACGATTAACCATGTTTTTTTTTAAAAAGGAGTGTTTGGTGTCTCTTGCCTGTTGTTCTCCATAACACCCACTTTTTGGTACCGTGCAACTAGTTTTGACTTATCCTATGGGAATGGAACCCACCGCCTAGTGATCAGCAATCCCATAATTCGATACTCGAACCACTAGACACAGGGGCGTAATTACCCTGGCGCCAATCCGCCAGGGGCGGTGTCAGAGGGGGTGACTTTTCTTTAATTTTTCTTGTCAATCTCAATTCTCTCAAACAAAAAAAAAACAAGAATCAGTAAGTAAATCATACATACATACATACACTCACGCCTTTTTCCCATAGGGGTAGGCAGAAACTAAAGAACGCCACTTGCTACGATTCTTGCATACTTCTTTCGCTTCGACCACATTCATACATCTTGTCATACATACACGCCGGTTGCGAGTACTACGCACCTGACCTTTTTGAAGAACCTCACCAATAAGGTCGGTATAAGTTTTTCTAGGGCGTCCCCTCTCGGCGGTTCCACTGACATTCGCCATATAAATCCTTTTTGTTAGTCGCCTTTCATCCATTCTCTCGACATGCCCAAACCATCTCAGTATATTCTTCTCAATTCTCGTCACTACATCGTCTTTTAAGCCGCAACGTTCTCTTATCACACTATTTCTCAATCTGTCATTCCGAGTTACACCGCACATACTTCGCAGGGAACGCATTTCTACAGCATTTATTCTACTTTCATGTCTCTTCTGCCATACCCAACTTTCACTTCCATACATAAGTGTAGGTACCAACACACCGTTGTAGATAGCCATCCGTGCCTTTTTTGACACCGACTGGTTAGCCACAACCGCATGAATAGCACCATTCACTTTATTTCCCGCATTTACTCTTCTTTCCACATCCGCATCGTAAGTAAATCATTTGGTCGAAAACACGCTTGTAAGTTAAGTTTCGCCAATATCTAAGGAGCGCGTCTGTAAGGGTACAAAATAAATAAGTAGGTACTGCTCCAAATAAGTATAATGCACACGGGGCGCGGGCGCCGAGCGAATTGGGAGCGGCGTGGCGAGCGGGGCAGGGGCTATTAGCCTTACGTACAAATACTTCGGTTTTTGGTATTTGATGACACCAAAGAGGAGACACGCCAGATGCAATTATCGTCTCGACTTCATTTTGAGGATTGAATGTCTATTAAGAAATGGAGTGACGTGTGTTCTATAAAGGATCTGGTAACAAAAACGAGCCCAAGCATTCTGCAGTCTCGGGATAAGGCGATCCGTTGGACCAATAAAGGTAGGCCATACACAGTGTCGGCATAATTCAACTTTGATACCTATAACAAGTGTTTCAACGAGCTGTTCTCGAAGTTATTCAGATAGATAAGGTCTTATTTTATAAAGGACCGTATGGCGGTAAAAACAGCGTTGTTCCGAGTTAGATACATGTTTTTCAAATCTGAGGTTGCTATCCATGAGCAGTCCAAGGTTACGGGCTTAAGGTAGCCCTCTCAATAGGTTTCCGTAACACTATTATATTCAATGACGATGGAAGCCTTTTAACATGCTGTATGCATTTACATACATTCATACCATCACGCCTGTATTCCCCGAAGGGTTAGGCAGAGGTGTACTAATGTACACCCACATTTCGCCGGTATGTTTAGGTCCCATGTAATAGGGGGCGAGCCTATTGCCATTAACCGGGCACAAATCCAGACTCCGAGCTGCTACTGAGAATTTCATAGAAAAACCCAATAACACTTTGCTCGACCTGGGGATCGAACCCAGGACCTCTAGCGTAGCAGTCGCATTTATGCATAGAATAAACTTTATTGTAAACCACGATAAGAAGCAATATTCTTGAATTCATAAAACTAAGGGTACAATGGCGGTCTTTAGTAGCACTATCTACCAGACAACCTTTGGATGGACAGGAAAATTTGAAAAATGGTAGGTAATCTAAGCTGTACCATCTAATATATAAAATTCTCGTGTCACAGTTTTCGTTGCCATACTCCTCCGAAACGGCTTGACCGATTTTGATGAAATTTTTTGTGCTTATCGGGGAGGTCTGAGAATAGGCCAACATCTATTTTTCATACCCCAAAATTTTTTTATGGCAAAACAACGTTTGCGGGGTCAGCTAATAAATAAATAAGAATAAAAAAGCCTTGTATTTCCAGTTTTACAATTAACTTAAAGAAAAAACAATTTATTTAATTTTTGAACTTATAAACTTCGTAAAAATATAATATCATATGATTATCTGTGTAGTGTATTAAATTTTTAATTGTGTAGGTACTAATTTATTATTTTACTGGAACCCCCCTCAGGTAAAGGCCTCCTCCGAAGCTTTCCATTTATCTCGGTCTTGGGCTGTTTGTTGCCATTGTGGGCCAGCAATTTTTTTAACCTGCATACCTTAGAGATTTTTCTCGACGGTTTGTGAAGTCTGCCAACCCGCACTAGGCCAGCGTGGTGGACTATAGCCTAATCTCTCTCAATATGAGAGGAGACCCGTGCCCAGCAGTGGGACAGTATATGGGTTGATGATGAATTTTTTTAATGTCATCTTCCCATCTGGTGAATGGTCTTCCTCTATAGCGTTTTCCCGCTGGGCCTTTCCATAACGTAACTGTTTATGTCCATCTACGATCTTGAAGACGTGCTATATTACCGGTCCATTTCCACTTCAACTTTTGACTATGGATGAGGGCATCTATTGCTTTTGTTTCAGATCTTATTCTAGTGTGTTTTATCTTCTGTATTTTCATAGTATTTAACATGCTGCGCTCCATTCCCCGTTGACAAGTATTTATTTTCATTTTTATTTTGTATGTAAACTTCCATGTTTGACACGCGTACGTTAGGCAAGGAATGAGACAAGCTGTACAATAACCAACTATAATAAACAATAAAATATACTTATTACTTATAAAAATGACTAAAATAAATACAAAATTAACATATAATATAAAACAAATAAATACATATATATGTATATAATTATAGGATATCAAATAAAATATGACATAGATACATAATTATGTATACTTACTTTATTATACTAAATTATGTACTCCTTATGTACTCCTTATGTACTCCTTATGTACTACTTATGTACTCCTTATGTACTCCATATGCACTCCTTATGTACTCCTTGTGAACTCTTTGTGAACTCCTTGTGAACTCCTTATGTACTCCTTATGTACTCCTTATGTACTCCATATGCACTCCTTATGTACTCCTTGTGAACTCCTTGTGAACTCCTTGCGAACTCCTTATGTACTCCTTGTGTACTCCTTATGTACTCCTTATGTACTCCTTATATACTCCTTATGTACTCCTTATGTACTCCTTGCGAACTCCTTATGTACTCCTTATGTACTCCTTATGTACTCCTTATGTACTCCTTGTGTACTCCATATGCACTCCTTATGTACTCCTTGCGAACTCCTTATGTACTCCTTATGTACTCCTTATGTACTCCTTATGTACTCCTTGTGTACTCCATATGCACTCCTTATGTACTCCTTGTGAACTCCTTGTGATCCCTTGTGTTCTCCTTATGTACTACATAAGTACTCGTTGTGTACTCCTTATGTACTACATAAGTACTCGTTGTGTACTCCTTATGTACTCCTTGTGTACTCCTTATCTACTCCTTATGTACTCCATATGCACTCTTTATGTACTCCTTGTGAACTCCTTGTGAACTCCTTGCGAACTCCTTATGTACTCCTTATGTACTCCTTATGTACTCCATATGCACTCCTTATGTACTCCTTGTGAACTCCTTGTGAACTCCTTGCGAACTCCTTATGTACTCCTTGTGTACTCCTTATGTACTCCTTATGTACTCCTTATATACTCCTTATGTACTCCTTATGTACTCCTTGCGAACTCCTTATGTACTCCTTATGTACTCCTTATGTACTCCTTGTGTACTCCATATGCACTCCTTATGTACTCCTTGTGAACTCCTTGTGATCCCTTGTGTTCTCCTTATGTACTACATAAGTACTCGTTGTGTACTCCTTATGTACTACATAAGTACTCGATGTGTACTCCTTATGTACTCCTTGTGTACTCCTTATCTACTCCTTATGTACTCCATATGCACTCTTTATGTACTCCTTGTGAACTCCTTGTGAACTCCTTGCGAACTCCTTATGTACTCCTTATGTACTCCTTGTGTACTCCTTATGTACTCCTTATGTACTCCTTATGTACTCCTTATGTACTCCTTATGTACTCCTTATATACTCCTTATGTACTCCTTATGTACTCCTTATGTACTCCTTATGTACTCCTTATGTACTCCTTATGTACTCCTTATGTACTCCTTATGTACTCCTTGTGTACTCCTTATCTACTCCTTATGTACTCCATATGCACTCTTTATGTACTCCTTGTGAACTCCTTGTGAACTCCTTGCGAACTCCTTATGTACTCCTTATGTACTCCTTATGTACTCCTTATGTACTACTTATGTACTCCTTATGTACTCCTTATGTACTCCTTATGTACTCCTTATGTACTCCTTATGTACTCCTTATGTACTCCTTATGTACTCCATATGTACTCCTTATGTACTCCTTATATACTCCTTATGTACTCCTTATGTACTCCTTATGTACTCCTTATAATAATAATAATAATAATAATGATTTTATTTCAAGTGCCACGACTCATAAAAATTGTTAGTATGACTTACTCCTATGTTAGTAATTACATTTTCATATATGTCACTGTCGTAACATCCCATGGGAGATGGCACTACAGCGACACATGTACACGCAATCCAGCCTGCTTGCGATCATGCTCAGGATACTGTTGGAGCTGGCCCGCACTCTGCTTACCAGCGATGCACACCTTTTACGCATTGTTGCATAAAAACAATCTATGTGTGCGTCTGCAAACATTCCTGATGCGCTACAGTAGCGGGGCAGCCCCACCAGCACCCTAAACGCGTTATTATATTGAACACGGAGGGCGTTGTACGATCTTTGAGTATATCCAGCCCACAGGCTGCAAGTATAAAAGTTTGTGCAGTAGACTCTAAAGAGTCTACCTTAACTGCAAGTGAACACCGTGCAAACCTGCGAGCTATCATGTTTGCTCTAACCGACAACGCCCTCCGCTCCAATGTCTTCATCGTCTTTGAGATCAGGAGTCAACACATGACCAAGATATTTAAATTTGTAGACTCTTGTCAACGGTGTTCCGTTGAGTACTACTTGTTGTAATCCTTATAATTAAAATTAAATTAAAAAAAAAAACCATTTATATCACTTTTTTCCTAGAATTCTGGGGCGGCGAAACTTATTGGCCCGGGGCGCCAAATTCCAAAATACGCCCCTGACTAGACAACATATTTCGTCAAATCAGATTCAATAAAATCAAATAAAACCAATTTAATGTTATTATAGACATCACATTTATTTTTACGTAATTACAATTGCATTTGTCTACGTTGGTTACAATTTGGCAGTTTTCTAATTATAAGACGCTTATTAACTAATAACAAATATTACATTTTACTACAAGCGTTCATATTTACAAGCATACCTAGTCCTTATAGGTATGTATAGTCGACCATGAAATTGCTTAGGTACCTACCATTTTTGACAAAAACTTCCATCAAAATTAAAATCCACGAAGACTCACAGGCTCGCACCTCTGACTTTTCGGATTCATGTATGTATTAATAATTAATTATCACTCGCTTAAACGGTGAAGGAAAAACATCGTGACATGCATGCCTAGAGATTTTCTCGACGGCGTGTGAAGTCTGCCAACCCGCACTAGGCTAGCGTGGAAGGCTATAGCCTAATCCCTCTCAATCTGTGAGAGAAGACCCGTGCCCAGCAGTGGGACAGTATATGTGCACTTAGTTTTGTAAGCAAAAATAGACCGTATTGTTTTGTGATATACAAAAGACATTCACTCTAAGGGTAAAGCAATTTTATGGTCGATTATACCTACTTGCTAATCTATAGTAGGCTACCGAATTGAATCTTGGTAATTTATTTTGAAATATCTCTACAGATATAAGTTTTTACTGACTGCCTCATTAGTCTAGTGGTCCTAAGCGCGACTGCTACGCTAGAGGTCCTGGGTTCGATCCCCAGGTCGAGCAAAGTGTTATTGGGTTTTTCTATGAAATTCTCAGTAGCAGCTCGGAGTCTGGATTTGTGCCCGGTTAATGGCAATAGGCTCGCCCCCTATTACATGGGACCTAAAACATACCGGCGAAATGTGGGTGTACATTAGTACACCTCTGCCTAACCCTTCGGGGAATACAGGCGTGACGGTATGTATGTATGTATATAAGTTTTTATAGACAATTATATTAAAAACCAGCTGTATGTAAAGATATAAATTGTTAGAGGAAGAAAAATTTGATCTCAGGCAGGGTTTGAACCTGCATCTCTCGGGTTAAGTACACCGGACACTTTAGCCAGACCATTGCCACTTAGTAATTAGTACCTAGTGGTACTTTAGCGAAGGAAAAATTCGACTGCCGGCAGGATTTGAACCTGCGTCTTCTGGTTAGGTACACCAGACGCTATGACTACTGAGCCACCGCGAGTCCCACCCGTCACGTTGAAATTTGCCTTCACATTTTGAATTTACGTCTTTATGGTGACATCTAACACCTATTGAAAAGCAAGCAAACCTATTTAAAATCTTAGCATGGAAAATGCCAAAAAAATACAAAAAGATAGTTGTGGTGTATTTAACTGAAGAACGAATTTTTCTTCCTCTAAATTTTATAGATATCTTTAATAATGTTTTACAGGCTTGAATACCAAACATAACAAAAAAAAACATTCTGTATTTTTCACATAATTTTAAAATTTAGTAATTTTAGGTTCAGATTTGATACCTTTGAGCCTGAAAAGACTATGGAAGATTTCGTGGTGGACGTTACGAATTCCATGAATCTAATGGTGCATCCACACCGTAATTACTTTTTTTGGAGCAACAGAATGCAACACATTAGGTAACATTCTTCAACTTTCTCGGCAATATAATAGCAACAACAAATAACTTTTTGCTATCGGATGTTGCCATTAACACTTGGAAACGTTTTTTTTTTATACTGCTAAGGTGGCAAACAAGCATACGGCCCACCTGATGGTAAGCGGTTACCGTAGCCTATAGACGCTTGCAACACCAGGAGTAACACTTGCGCGTTGCCGACCCTGTATTGAAAGAGGAATAGTCGGGTTGGCAGTATAAGGGTCAAAGTCCCCCCACTGCCAACACGTTTCCTCGTGGAGCACTAGCAACTTTGCTCACCGTAAGAAATACAACACAGCTCTTCGATTTTCTGCAAGGCGGAGGACTTCCCCTGTCGGGCAGCTCCAATTTGAGTGGAATTACTCCCCCTATGCCCTACCTCTCTTAATGAACATTGCTCCACAAGTAACTGCGGTGTGAATGCACCTTTACATACCCTGACACCTCTCCCAGGATGATCCACCTGGATTTTCCATACAAAACAGTATTCAAGCTTACGAACTACGACTAATGAGACAGTTACGTAATGTTGACGATGTTTTCATCTTTGCGTTATTAATTATGACGTTTTTAAGGTGTCGCTGACAACATAACTATGACCTGTCAATTCTGTAATATTTATTAATGACCATGCAATTACAAGTGACTCTTATTGCGACATTTTGAACAATGATTCGTCATTAGTTACAGAGAATCGCGCGTTACGCTATAACTTTAAGTAGGTATAGTCGCCAAGACAGTTACGTATACGGCAAATCTTTTTATACCACAAAAGTGGGACACAAGCTTATGGCCCACCTGATGGTAAGCGGTTACCGTAGCCTATAGACGCTTACAACACCAGGGGTATCACTTGCGCGTTGCCGACCTTGTGAAACGAAAGAATAGTTGGGTTGGCAGAATAAGGATCAAAGAGCCAACACAACGGTTTCTCGCGGAGCACTGGCAACCTTGTTCACCTTTAGAAACACCGCTCATAGCAGTGTTATTTCACTTCGTTTTTCTGCAAGGCGGATTACTTACCCAGTCGGGCAGCTCCAATTTGAGTGGAATTACTCCCACTGTACCCTACCACTCTTTAAATTAGCTAAATAAACATCGGTGTTCTGATAAAAGTTGTTGTAATAATGTATCACGCGATATGTCAAAACGCAGGTATTAAAAGCTGTTATATACCATACCCTTTGGCGCATAATCTTCTAGGTATATAATAAAAATCAACTGCTGTTCTATAATCTCGCTAAAACTCAAAAACGGCTTGACAGTTTGTGGTAACGTGATGTGCCAGACTGTACAATAGAAACTGTCATTTTTTAGGCTATGTAATCACTTAAAATATATACATATAAATTAAGGCCTTTGTTTATTATTTAAAAAAAAACAAAACGACTTACTACCTAACTACTTAGTTAATATACTTATTTACATTTTTATAAGATTATATTCTTAGAAAAAGCTTAATATAGAATTTGTTTATTGAGAAACATGATCATATTAAGTTACACCAATCTATGGATGTATGAAAAGAGATTAGTCAAACAGGTATATAACGCAATTACAGATGGAATAAATATATAAATAATAGAGTTGGAAGGGGCTGACCTCGGTTAATGTACTTAAGAACGTCTGCAATTTGATTGTAGACGTTCTTAAAAAGGATATCTAGAACACTCTAAACCGACAATCACACCCAAGGAGAGAAACACTATTTTTTGTTTCTAAAATTATAATAGGTCTTCATGTTGTTTTGCACACTACAGTTACGTGTGTTATAATTATAAATGTAGAGATAGACGTGAAAATATGGTATGAGTTTAATTCTTGTTAATGTTGAAAGTCAAATATAGAGTTGATATTATATTGATTTGAAGAATATTTGTTGTGTTATTATTATTAAATTATATTTACAGCTTAGGTAATTTAATGTAGAAATAACTTGGTTTATCACTATAAGTAGGTAACAGGAAAAGTTTATAATTTATTAAATTTATGTGCTCTTTGACGTGCTGTCGAATTAACCTCAATTTATTTCGTTTAGCAAGGAAATATATTACAGCATAATTTACAAAAAGTTTTATTCTTCAGATCAGACTATTCTAACATATACTTATTCTATAAGCAGCATATCTGAGATTTACAATACATTGCAGAGTCCGTAAATTAAATATACTTAGTACTTTATTAAAGCTTATTATATACATCGCTTAAATACAAACTAAGGTTAAGGTTATTTTGACTCAGTAGCTTAGGTATAATATTAGCTACAATAATTTCAGATGCAATTGCAGATCTACTTATACAAACATTTATATCTAATATTAACACTTAAAGCGGAAACTTTTTGAAAATATTGCGTGAACAAAGGAGTCTGAGATTTGGCATAGTTAACGTTTATATGTAGGAGGAGTGCAGAAATATTTATATTAAACGTAGCAAATTCATTAGCTTAAATTAAATATTCCCTCGAGCTGTCAATGTCAAATTCTGTTTGACATTAACAGATGGAACGTAAACAATGGTTTAAAAGAAAAATAAAAGAAACTCTAATATTTAAAGTTAAAAAGGTCACATTTGAACCCCCGTGTGACCACTAATTTTAATTAATTGGCAAAGATTTTTACCTTTGACACATTGTAGACTCAATTATATTTAATCCATTGCAGCGAAATTAAACAATATAAAAGTAGAACTTATATTTGAAATATACCGCATTATATCTATTGTAGCATTAAAATGGCTTTCTAATGACACTTAATATCAGGTAATCAATGGATTAATGAGTCACTTAAGTAATGAAGTTGATTAATGAAGTATGTGGGCCTTATTGGTTAAGTAGACCAGCTTCTATACATAGGTATGTAATTATATATACGTTTTATGTTTATTAATCTTACTTTGAAACTTTGCATCGCCATTTTTTTTTCACACAGCGATTTGAAAGGCTTTTTAATGACATATAGAAAGATAGACAAAAGAGGTTCATTTGTGCCACAAACAAGATACACTAGGGTGAGAGATACATAGAATTTAGAATAGATAATGTGAAAGAAAGTACAGAGGCCAGCCCATCAAGCTACCACAATCTGTCAAATTTCTTCCATTGATTTTCAACGATAAGGCTCATATTCATTTGGCAAAATTTTACAGTTCTGGATATCTTGATCTGCTGGCGTCTGTACTTTAAAGAAATACTTAAATAAGTTTTAATTTTGATTAGTCGATGTGTAGCAAATGGGTATGTACCATAATGTATGTGTGATCGTTATTAGTATATCAGAATTGGGCCCCTAGCCCAATTCTGATATTTTAATTGACATAAGGACTGACAGATGTCGTATAGGTACCAAACTGTCAAAAGTAAACAATTCTGAAGTCATAAAACTGAAAAAAATTGCAGAATTGGATCCCAGCTTTCATACATTATTGCCGATTGTCCTTTAAATATTAAAATTGTATGCACAGCTTCTTATGAAAATACCTCATTTAATCAACAATTAAATAAAGCTGCAGAGTTCTACAATAAATTTGAAACCACTTAAGTGAAACTGCAGAGTTCTACAATAAATTTAAAAACCCTTAAGGGAAACTGCAGACTTCTTCAATTCTTATACATGTCAGCGAGGACTTTCTCCATCGGCGTTTGTCCGATGGTTTTGGCGAAGAATTCTCTCTCTAGCTGTTGAGGGGTGACTAGACGTAATAAGGGTAGTAATAACAGGAGTCTACCAAACCTTGCTGGGGCTGTTCCGTGGGCTGTACGGGCGTGAGTCATCAGCATTACCTGAGCTTGGTCTTGTAAGTTCTCAATTTGGAGAGGATCTTTGAGGCCCCTGGTTTCTGCAGAGTGGAAATTAGAGGTTATTTTACTTTTGCATCATATATTTAGTGAAATTCTGACAGAAATAGTCATAAGCATTTTACAAAGTTATAGTATAAGTTATTAGGTATTGCATACAACACCTTTATACGGAAATATTACTACAATTTATAAATGCAATATTATCCTCCTATCCTTATTCCAAATTACTGGGAGTCGGCGCAGTATATTTGTTTAATACCAACCAGCCGTTATCTCATCATTCAGTTCCTTTGTATCCATATCATCTCTTACACAGTCCATACATCTTTTCTTTGGTCTCCCTCTTTTCTTATTCAATATTATTATTATTTATATTATTTTTATCTATTCATATTCATGCTCAGAATCTTCCCGTTAACCTGCTCTTCACTCCTACTGGTGGTTACTGCAGGTTTTCCGGAACTAATGCCACTTTCAAACTGCCTCTTGTCTCTTAGGCTCAACTCCCACTGGCGCAGAGTAGAAACGCACAACTTATAAATAGTTTTAGACAAATTTGTATAAAGAAAATGAATTAATCAGCCCGAGAATGCGCGTGACTCTGCGCCAGTGGGAGTTAATCCTAATATACTCATTCCTTACCCTATCCGTTCTTGTAACCCCACACATTTACATAATTTATAAATGGAATAGGTACTATTTATCTATTTACAACATATAATCTTGAATTTTAAATCTTGACTTATAATTTCTTACCAGATTTAAACAGCACAATAGCTTTCATACAAGCGAACTCAGCAGGATCGACGAGCACAGTTCTGTATCGTGCAAGCACTTCACGAAGACGACGCAGAGTTGCTGAGTCTACGCCGTTCTCTGCAAAACCATTTATAGTGATGCAATGTAGACGTAGAATTCTTTCTGTGTACAAAATATGAGATTTAAGTGGGACTGCAGAGTTTAAAAAAGTTTTTACATATTGCTAAGTTTATTTGTGTTTGAAAAAGATTTTGTGGACTTTATTTCTTTGTTTTGGACTTTATAAGTCATAATTCATTATTGAAGAACTCGGTTAAAAAGATATCACAGCGAAATTATTATTATTTAAAAAAACGTAGCCTCACGCTAGGATTTGCTCCTGTATCGTGGGTCCGTTTATAAACACACATTTTCACAAATACCCAAACCCGGAACAACTGGTAGGTCATACAAATATCTGCTCAGTGTGGGGATCGAACCTACAAGGCGTAGCTCTGAAACTGACCATTAGGTAGCTATGAACAGACGCCAGCAGGTCAAGCTATCCAAAACTGTCAAATTTTCCCAATTGAATATGAACCTTATACTTTTCTTTTGAAGTTGAAAATCCATCAAAGAAATTTGACAGATTAGGATATCTTGATGTACGGCCAGTACATGTTTACAATGTCTACTCCTTATTTGACTTATAACTTGTATGTGTAGTGTAATCAAATTTATTCCATCGAATGAAAATAATCCATTCACTCATTCGTTCATATTCGTTACAAATATGCATTAAGGACATCATTAAAGCTATTTAGGGTTATTGACGTTTCTTTCTGACATAACTTCTCACGACGTGTTGGAATAGGGTATAAGTACAAAGGTTATTTATCTGGCCAGTTTGTGCATTTATATTATTTATCACTACATGTTCTTACGTATTGTTTAAGTCTAACTATTAATATGTACTATTTTTTAATAAGTGTATGCATGCTTCGTCACTAGACGACATCTTTGTTTACATAGTTTCGTAATTTTTTGTTTTCTCATATCAGTGAACTGTAATTGTTCTTTTGAGAATAAATTTCTTTAAACCTTATTGGTATTATTTTATTTGAGTTTGCTACCAAAAAGTCCAATGAAAAACAAAATACACTAAAAATGTTGGCTGAACTTCCTAGTATTTATACACGTAAACAACAACTTAAATGAAGAGTTGTATTACCTTGATCGATTTGATCGCTGCCAAATAAAGCGGCGCAGGCGGCGTCGAGAGGTAAGCACCACTGAATGGCGTTCAATAGAAACAGTTCCGACCATGCCTCTTCTAAGAGAATCACCTGAAAATTAAACATAAGCAGAATATAGTAATATGTCATCTGTAGACGTGACCTGCAAGGGAAATTCAATTACACAGACGTTACCTACTTTAAAAAATAAGTATAAAATACTAAAAATTCGACCGGGGGAAGGATTCGAACCTGCGTCTTCTGGTTAGGTACACCAGACGCTGACTACTACTTAATATACCTAGTCAAGAATAACAAGTAAGTTAATTACTTCTCTCTGTTATATTCTTTGCTTTATTTAATGTGTTAGATGCTTTCTTTCTTTCTTTCTTTCTTTCTTTCTTATTCTAAGCCGTGTTCAGCTGTGGAATGGTATATGGGTTGTTGTAAAGGGCATACCATTTATCTTCGTATCTATGTTTACAACATACCTGATCTCGAAAAGCAAGGCTGGCGAAAGAAGGCAAGTTCTTAGCCCATTTGACTGCCATGAAGAGTAATCGAGCGGCTGACTCTGCTGCGCTTTCTACTCCCAACGGTCTGCAAGAGAGAAGACAATATATTAATTGCAATTTTCTGCTATTGGTTCTTATCATGCAGGGATGCAGGGGTGAATCAAGACAAAATTTTAATTAGAAGAGATAATTATAAATATATATAAGATATAATAATATTTAAGATTTTAATTAAATAAATTGCCTAGAACAACTGAGTTACATAAAAACAATTAAGTCGTATCTCACCTGTAAGACGCACAGTTCTGTTGGTAGTTCAAGGCGGCTGGTGGAGAATATGACGTGGAATCTTCTTCATTGGTCACATCGATACTGTCGTCTGTAAAATAATAGTATTGAAACGAAGTTCCTTATCGCGCGTTGTGAAAGGGGGCTAGACGGAAAAAAATCTTACAAAAAGTTGTCACGACACTTTTTGCTTGTCAACAATATTTGAATTTCGAATTATTGAGTGAATGACAATATTTGAATTTCGCGCGTTGTGAATTGTTGAGTGTATACAGGTTTTTTTATTTTTAATGATTAAATTTTAATGAAAGGAACTTCGTTCCATCCGGGTGTCCCTTGACACCTCTCAAGTTTTTTATTACTTCTCCTTTCTCCGAGTCCTGGAAGGGTCTCCATTAGTGATGGTTAATATAGCATAAAACATAATAAAATAGCGTGCTTATTTTATATAGCGTAAAGCAAATGATATCGCGGTTCGCACTTTATGTTATAATGCTATAAAGCTATTTTGCTTTATTTTTTTATTTTATTTAACAGGTACAGAAACAGACCACAGATTAAGTATTACATACTAGCATTCTTTTATCATACAATTTATAAACCTGAAGTTCAATTATGACTGTACACAACATTCAAACAGTTAAACATCTTTTATGAGGAGTAAAAAACGTGTTAGGAAAGTTAAGTTTTGAAAGAAAAGTTAAATTGTGTTAAAATATTGATCAAATTTTAGCTTAAGTAGAGCATTCTTAAAAATATTACTTTATATCTCATAGCAGTCTCTCTCTATCAACCAACTGTCCGTCGGGCGTCGCGTATAGCGTTATTAACAAGTATAGGCATATAAATTAAACATGTTTATTAAAGAACATAAAATCGCTTCCTTAAAAAATTAAGCATTAAGCAACTTATTGATTTATAGCAACTTTGAACACCACTAGTCTCAATATGTTAATGGTCACCTATCCACAGAATGACCGCGGAAAACGCAGCTTAACCTTGCAGATCGGTTAATTAGCTTACTTAGATATTACATAGCCATAAGCCCTTCAATACATCACCATCGATTTATCATCATCAACCCATATACTGTCCCACTGCTGGGCACGGGTCTCCTCTCACAATGAGAGGGATTAGGCTATAGTCCACCACGCTGGTCTAGTGCGGGTTGGCAGACTTCACAAAAACCGTCAAGAAAAATCTCTAAGCTATCTATGCAGGTTTCCTCACGATGTTTTCCTTCAACGTTTAAGCGAGTGATAATTAATTATTAATACGCACATGAATTCGAAAAGTCAGAGGTGCGTGCCTTGGATTCGAACTCGAGACCTTCGACCATTTTCCATCGATCTATATCTGTGTTTATAGTGACTGGTTTAAACTAAAGAAGAGTTTCCTCACCATCACTATCAGTATGTGCATTCCCATCTCCATTATGATCGTGAGAGGAGTCCGGTTGAGCTTGCTGTGTGGGTTGGGGAGGCGGTAGCGCCGCGTAGTGCGGAGACAGCAATGGATATCGCGCCGGCGATAATGCCATTGCCAGTGAAACTGGTGGTCTGTGGAAGAAATAATCCATATTAGTACATACATACATACACTCACGCCTTTTTCCCATAGGGGTAGGCAGAAACTAAAGAACGCCACTTGCTACGATTCTTGCATACTTCTTTCGCTTCGACCACATTCATACATCTTGTCATACATACACGCCGGTTGCGAGTACTACGCACCTGACCTTGAAGAACCTCACCGATAAGGTCGGTATAAGTTTTTCTAGGGCGTCCCCTCTCGGCGGTTCCACTGACATGACATCCATATTAGTACATTTTATACATTTGTAAGTAGCTCTAAGGAGGTATATTTACTATTACAGTAGAATCCCGCTTTTACGAACATCGATTATCCGAGTGTCCACGTCTTTAATTCTCTAATTAAACCCATATACCTACAGTCCTACTGCTGGACACGGATCTCCTCTCAGATTGAGAGGGATTAGGCCACAGTCCACCACGTGGCCTAGTGTGTGTTGGCAGACTTCACACACTGACGAGAAAATTCTCTAAGG
Organism: Acronicta alni; assembly: GCA_964056405.1. NCBI lineage: Eukaryota > Metazoa > Arthropoda > Insecta > Lepidoptera > Noctuidae > Acronicta > Acronicta alni. Next base: position 3,365,691 of record OZ043935.1, read on the forward strand.
CAGGTTTCCTCACGATGTTTTACTTCAGCGCTTTACCGAGTGATTAATAATTATTAATACGCACATGAATTCGAAAAGTCAGAGGTTCTTCCGAACTTGAGAGCTTTAACTTGGCAGTCCGATGGTCATCACTGCTTTTTAAATATATTTATAATAATAATAACAACATACGATAATAACCTCTTGAATCAGTAATCTGACTTTCGAACCACTAGACCACAAACGTCACGCGATGGAATATACGTCATTGGATGGAAATAAGGACTAGTGATGGTGCATATTATAGCATTATAAAGTAGCATGCTTAATAAATATAGCATAAAGCAAATGATATCGCGGTTCGCACTTTATGCTATAAGTAATGCTATAAAGCTATTTTGCTTTATATCGCATAACACTCTCTCTCTATCAAGCAACTGTCCGTCGGACGCGGCCCGCCCGTTTTGCCGTAACATAACAAGTAGGCATATAAATTAAGCATGCAATAATACAGCACATAAAATCGTATGCTTAAAAAATAGCATTAAGCCTGTTATTGATTTATAGCAACTTTGAACACCACTAATAAGGAGTAACATATTTAAGACGTCATTCAAACTCATCAATGCTTTTCAATTTATAGCCCGTTTCACGTTTCAGCTTTGTAGGATGGTAATAATGATGAATGAGCATAATTCATGAATTCTTACTTCACATTACATTTTCATATTCTAGGACGCTGACGTCATAACTGCGCTCAGAAGGGAAAACTATTTATAATAAAGTAGGTATTTATTCATTTATGGCGTAGATACTCTCCACCTACGCTTGTTAGTATCAGATCAAATTATTTATAACTTAAAGCCACCTGACGTCACGTTTGGTGTAACACTTACTATAGATAATATTATTTCTAACAATAAGGTAAATATTACATTCAATAAAGCCTTATATGGTGATGGAGTAAAATGGAAATCTGAACATGGCGTCAGTGATAAGAGTGATGAAAGGGAATCGTTTGTTTTACGTAACTATGTTATCTGTGGTTTTAATAAGAACACGTCACGAGAAACAATAGAACACACGAGATTAAGGGATATATGTTTTTTTCAGAAAAAAAAAACCATTCTTTTTTTATTGAAATAATATGAATTAAAATTAATTAAATTAAAAGACTTATATTATTCCTTAGATCATGTTCAGACTAATTTGGTGTGATGAAATACAAAAAAAAATCTGTATTGTGTATTCTGTGTGTTCTGTGTGTATGTATGTATGTATGTGTGTGTGTGTGTATGTGTGTGTGCGTGTATGTTTGTGTGTGTGTGTGTGTGTGTGTCTATTATATAATCGTAATTTATTTTACTGAATTGGAGTTAAAATATTTTCAGTAGCGTGATAATCCAGAGTTTTGAGCCATTTACATACAGCAACTTTGCATAATGCTTTACTTAGTGAGTATATTGACAGTGATGTTTGATTGATGACAAATAAGTGCACAGTCCACTTGGTGATAAGCGGCTGCCGTAGCCTATAGACGCTTGCAACACCACTGGCAACCTTGCTCACCGTAAGGAACACAACGGCTCAAAGCAGTGTCATTTAACTTCTATTTTCTGCAAGGCACTTCCTTCCTCGGTACTTCCTCAGTCAGGCAGCTCCAATTTGACTAAATATTCTATAAGGTAAAAAGAAATATTTCAAAACAGTGTAACGATTTTGAAATGTTTCTTTTTCGTTCGGCGAAGATGTCGCGTAGATCACATACACACAAAAAATATCTGGTAAGTGTGGAATTCAACTGTTTCGTTTTGTCACCATAAAAAGGAGGTTCTCAATCACGAAAAAAAATGTGCAATAAACATTTTTTTTATTTTTGAATTGAGAAAAATACGCCTTCTGATCTGAGTTAGGACTGCAAGAAAACTTATGGTAGCGGTAAATTTTGCTGGACCTCTCTATTTATTTATTAATCTATATTATTAGCTGAACCTCAATTTGTTTAAAGAAAAGCTTTAATTTAACGATAGCAAAGCTAATTATAGCAAAGCAATTTTTTGGTCGACTATAAAAATTTGCATAACCCTCCGGAGAACACAGGCGCAATGGTATGTCATGTTACTCTGCTACAACATCAAAATTAACATCCAAAGAGTTAATTTAATCCGGATCAAATCAGACTATAAATAGGTAAATGACGTCAAATCGTCGAGCCGTGCCGATCAAGCCTCACTCAGCTATCATCAAAGGTTGTGCGGGCTGACCGATCAGCATCGCTTGACGTGCCACGTTGCCTGAATGAGCCGCCATTTTGAATACCGTTTCTGGTCGATTGGTTCGAATTTTAAATAGATTGACGCGTTATTTGGTTTATACAAGGAGGTTTGGTAAAGAATTTTAACTCCTTATCTTATTGATTAATATTTAATTATTGTAAAAGCTAAGTATTCAATATGCTGATCTATCGTTCTGGCTAAGCTGCACTTGCCGCGGTCAATCTGTGGATGGGTATTGTTAGCTGATCTAGACCCACAGATTTTTATGCGTAGTTCAGATTACTTCAGATTTAAACCGACTTCAAAAAAGGAGGACTCATTTCCACTGTTTTTTAGATAAGTACCTTTACTTAAGTCTTTCCCCGATACCTTCGCGCATCGTAAACCAATTTCAATGGTTCTTTGTTTATCTGATAGACTATACTTCCAAATTGACCGCATATAAATTTGATTGGTGTCTCATCATCAGTTCTGAAGATACACCACAAAATACTTAGACAGTTTTATTTTTCAGAATTTTTTTGACATTAATTATGTAGGTAGGTAAATAAAATAAAACAAAAAACTCGAATGCATTAAAAAATACTTACTAAAAACACACCCTCAATACATTTTCCAACATTCAATTTTTAGTTTGTTTTTTGCTTTTTAGTTAATTAATTTCATAGATACTCGTACATTTTATACATACATACGCTCGAAAACATTACCTACCTAAAAAGGCATGTCAATACCTACTTAAAATCTTCTCAAAATAAAGAACACTTTCCATAAATCAATATTCAGAACCCATCACAAAAACTAATCCCATCATGATCAACATAACTGAACTCCAAAACAAACCAACGTCCCCTTCTTTCACCTTTAATATTCATGTCTATAAAAACGGATCGCTTTGCCAGTCAAATTGGCAATGTAGGGTAGTGCGTAAGCATGTTCACCAAAATATATAAACGGTTATAATACTCTTATGGTTATGTTAAATTCATGGGGAGTTTTATGGTATGAAGAGACGAATTAAGGTGAAAGTTTTTAAGTAATGTATCCTATGATAAAATAAACATTAAATTATCCTCCGGCTTACTTCATACATAGTATAAAACAAAGTCACTTTCCACTGTCTGTCCCTTTGTACGCTGATCTTTTAAACTACGCAACGGATTTTGATACGGTTTTCACTATCATTTGGATAATTCCTTCGTAGGTAGGTTTATAAGTACACGTGTTATTAGTACATTCCACCCATGCGAACCCGGGGCAGGTTGCTAGTTATAATACACCGTGTTTTTTATCGTCTTACAGCCTGAAAGGATACATATACTTCTACTCACCATGTTCAACAATTTCTTGTATGGGATCAATCATGAAGTGCAAAAAAAAACAGCTACATCCTACATTTTGTCGGCGGACCTGAACTTTTTTCTAAGAAAAAAGCTCTCTTTTTTTTTCAAGATTTCAGACAGTCCCATATCTAGTAGAAATATTTTGGTTTCCTTTCGGCTGTAAGACGACAAAAAAAAACACGGTGTATAAAGTCGGCTTCCAGTCTATCCAGATACGGCTGAATATCAGTACTTTACACGAAACGACTGCCAACAGACCTCCGCAACCCAATTTTTGGGCAATACCAATATCCTAAGCAGACTGGTTGTCTGGCTTTTTAGGCTTCTGATTCTCACTAATGATTGCCATAGGTGTTAGTAATATAACAACTTGAACCGACGGCTTTACGTCCTTCGCGTGCAGTCACGGAGGAGTCTCGATGTGTTGGATGTTCACCCATTCACAGACTGACCGACTGACCGCGTCTACCTCAACTTAACCTTGCACATCGGTTGATCAGCATACTTAGCCACGAGCCCCAATTGCCACATTTAAAACTGAACTATCATAGGAATACTTATTTTGGAATATTTTTTCTAGAACAATGCTGGTCTTCCGCATCGACAGACAGCTAGCTTTCTGTTTCCAAGTGACGAGTCAAAGACTGAATCACAATGTGAATTATTCTGTTTATAGGATTTTTTCTGTAGCGAGGTGCGTTTCCATGTCGTCGCCCAGTAATACTGGCTCACATAATCCAGTTTCCAGAAGACATGTCAAAGACTGTCGGTGTGCACACCTATTTTACCAGACTGCGCGACGCAAAGGAGGGTACAATACAAAATACAAATACAAAATATTTATTGGGAAAATATAAGGTTACATTTCATAAAACGTTTTTGGAGCCTCCTTTTAAACAAACAATGCCTGTATTAGAAGGCCCCGCTCTTTCACATCACTGTCGTACACTTATACTGACAGAAGTCAATATAGTGTACTTTGACCTTAAGGGTTATGCAACGTAAGTACATTTTCCAGAATATAACTACTCGTACTAAGAAAAATTATGTAACTTAGTAGTAACTAGTGCATGCATTGTAGTGTATAGTGTGTTATGATAAGCAATGCAATGTGATATGGTGTAGTTTGGAGTGATGTGATGTGGTGCAGTGTGTAATGGTATGGTGTGGTGTGGTGTGGTGCGGTGCGGTGCGGTGTGATGTGATGTGATGTGATGTGGTGCGGTGTAGTGTATTAACTTAATAACGTAATAGGCAGATAGGTACATAGGTAGGTAAGTTAAGGGTACTGTGTTTATCGGCCTATGTATAATAATAATAAGTATTTATTTCCAAAATAATACGATTTACATTAGTCTAGTAATTAGGTATGTGGTACACAATCTCCATAAATATAAAACGCTATAGTTATGGACCACTAACACCCAAGCTAAGATTAAACTTGTGTTATGGGTGTTAGGGCTTTCTCTCAACATTGATCCATGATAAGATGAGGTATATTATCTTCATTGCGTACTAGCTATTTAGCCCACAATAAACAAACATCACTATCGTACTTACAAAGAAGGATCAGGTAAGTGACAAAATAAGAATTTAATTCAATTTCAACTACATGTATGTGTATATATGTTTGTTCCTTTGTGACGCTAAAGACCAAATTCAAAAATCAGTCCGGCAGATGGCGCTGCAGTCGGTATCTAGGTTATTTATCTATACTGCAACTAAACGGCTGGATCATGCAGGACAACGTCTGTCGGGTCCGCTAGTGTTATATATTGGAAACTACATATTGCGCGTTTCACTCGCATCCTAAAAGACTTTTAGAGACAAAAGGTATCCTATGTTCTCGAACGTTCAGTCGATTTAAGCGTGAAATATTTCATAAACAGACAGATAACTACTGTTGGACTTACCCAAATACTCCTACTGCAACTGCGGCTTCTCTTAAGGCTCTCTCCTGATCCATGTCTCGCAAGGCTTCTGGTCGAATCGTAGCCGTGTTGCGTGGTTGACGCTCGTTTTGAACCGCTGAGGAAGATAACAGGTTTAATATAAGAGAGGTAGGACATAGTGGGAGTAATTCCACTCAAATTGGAGCTGCCTGACTGGAAAGAAGTACCTCCACCTTGCAGAAAATCGAAGTGATTGCTGTTTTGCGTTACTAATGGTGAGCAAGATTGCCAATGCTCCGTGAGGAAACGTGTTGGCAGTGGGGAGAGTTTGACCTTTATACTGCCAACCCAACTATTCCTCTTTCGTTTTACAGGCAACGTTCAAATGATAGCCCTGTTGTTACATGCGTCTTTAGGCTACGGTAACCGCTTACCATCAGGTGGGCCGTATGCTTGTTTGCCACCTTAATGGTATAAAAAATAATACATATTTTGAGTGAACTGATGTGCTTCTAGCTAGATAGATAGTGTATTATTTTTTGAACACCAAAGGAAACAGTGATAATTCAAAAATAAACATCACATGAGTACAATCGCTAAAAGCAATTTCCTACGGAAAACCATGGTTAGCATACATGGTTGGCTAGGTTGCTTAAGAAGGAAGATTTTTCAAAGAAATCTCTATTACTTATTTTACTACTCCATCATTTCTAGCTAAGACATACATACAAGTTATGATTGATAGTGGGGAATGAGATAGGGACACACGTGGTCTGCAAAATAAAAGTCCATGGCGACACTCGCCTCTCTAGCATAGGGCTGTCACAGCATTGTAAAAGAAACTCAAGTAAAGAGATTTAGATAAATGAGCTATATAGGATGTCCAAGAAAATGAGACACCCGCTTCAATTAATGATACCCTCATAATACTAATATTCTATTACAAAAAGTTTTTTTGAAAAAATTCTATCGATTTCGGAGTTGGAACCGTTTAAAGTTTTGAGTAAAACAATTATAATTTCGCTTAAGAATAGCTGGTACCTGTAAAGAACAAGATTTTTGACAGATCCGTTTTTTTCTTCCTGCTAACAGAATGGAAAATTGATTTCCACCCGTAATATTTTTGAACGACCTATCCAATGACATCCTGGGATAGACGAAAAATAAAATCACTTCTCCCGCACTTCATTGTAGTGTTTGCTGTATCTAAAACTAGGATCCGTGGGAAAAGGAACACGTAGCGAGATAACATCATATGCGTAGACAATTTGGCAATAAAAAAGAATTCAAAACTACCTATCTCCTTTCCTTTAAAAATGAAAACTCATTGAAACCATAAACGTTTAATTGCGTTTTCCATCATCGATAAAGCTAATACCTAAATCAGATACAGACATGGACCTGAAAGTTGAAAGTTTGTGACAACCCTAGCCCGTTGGCCAACCCTACTCTATACCGTTCTACGTTAGTGCTGTAGATGAGAACACAGTAACTTGTATAGATAATACAATTATTTGTTGCGACTGTTATGTCGAAAGCGATTATTTGGTCGCAAGGTTAGTTCGTACTTTGTAATAATTATTGAGGGGAAGTGGCTTTTGCTCAGTTTCGTCTGATGGCCGAAGAAAAGACACAGTAATTAGCATGAACTTGGTAGTAATAACAATATCATCGGCACCATAGTAGTTCTTGTCTAGACAGAACTAAGAGTATAGCCCGAAAATAATGTAGGTATTTTTTTATTTTCATCGTCCTTTGATGAGCTCTGGTGGTTGTATTGTACTGGAGCATAGCCTGTTAGCAAGAATCCCATGATCATGACTAATTATTGCTATTTTAATACAATTAAAATAGCAGACTTGATCCCCTGTATGCTTGTCATCTTATTACAATAAAAACTTTTATTTCAAAATTCAATCAAAAATAAGAATTATAAATACAATAAATTCAAAAAAGGATTCATATAAAAGTGTCAGATACCGTCTTCTGCCACCCAAGTGGGTGGCTCCGTTTGATTTTATTGCCCCCGCAACTTTACTTACTACCTACAGATATAGACTAGCGATTGAGTGAGGGTTTGCTTGGGTTTTGAGGATATATTATGTATTTATTCTTATGTTTTTGTATTTTTATTTTTAAAATTCAAACACCCATTTTCTTGTTTGCACCGTAAACAACCCTAGTTAGTTTAATGCAGTTGTGTCCATCCAAAGGTTGCCCGGAAGAAATCGCAGATAGCGATAAGGCCGCCCAATGTATGTCTTCAAATACAAAATGTATGTGTTTGTTTTTTATTTAGTTAATTGGTGTGCAATAGAGTATAAATAAATACAATGTCTGTATTCCCCGTAGGGTTAGGCAGTGATGTGTTAAATACAGCCATAGTTCACCGGTATGTTCTATTTACAAAAAAAAACCCGGAGTTGCTACTGAGAAATTCATAGAAAAACCCAATAATAGTTTGACACGTGAATTAAACCCAAGACATTAAGCGTAGCAGTCGCGCTTAAGACCACTAGACTGATGGTAATTCATATTTGACATATCATATTTCATAATTAACTTTCTGAAGTATGATGCGTCAAATGTGATGCATATATTTGAACACCCATGCATTATTTTAGAAATGTATGAGTATTTATTAACCTATCTCTGCTTATCCTACATTCAATAAAGGCTTGAAGATATCATCATCAACTCATATACTGTCCCACTGCTGGGCACGGGTCTCCTCTCATATTGAGAGGGATTAGGCTATAGTCCACCACGCTGGCCTAGTGCGGGTTGGCAGACTTCACACGCCGTCGAGAAAAATCTCTAAGGTATGCAGGTTTCCTTACGATGTTTTCCTTCACCATTTAGGCGAGTTTATTAATTATTTATTAATATGCACATGAATTCGAAAAGTCAGAGGTGCGTACCTTAGATAAGTACTTGAGACCTTTAGCTTGCCAGTCCAATGGTCATAACTCTAGACTATCATGATCAGCTCAGCTTGAAGACATAACCAAAGCGAACCCGACAGTTCCGCTAAAACTTGAACATGAATTAACGTTCACACACACATACAAATAGTGCCCCCACTACATCTACGCTATAAATCAAATCGCCCCTCCCACATCCGGCCGCAGCCATCTTTGAGATCTCACTTCCGGTGTCGCGGGTGAACGGGATAGGGACACAATAGTTTTGTACAAGTGTGAGCGAGATAGATACCTGTTTGTGATTTTTGATTCGCTTTTAAATTTGTATAGAGCTTTGGTGAGCTTCAGATAACGGTATCATTGGGTAAAATTCATTTTGTTTGTTCTGTTTACCTACATAGATTGAATAACTATGTTACACACCATCATGCCTATTTCCCCAAGGGTTAGGCAGAGGTGTTCTAACGTAACCCATAATAATAATTTGTGAGTATGTTTTACCATAACATGTAATAGAAATAAAATTTGCAATGGTCGTTTTCGTATTCTTTTTTTTTTTTAAAGCAGTGATAGCCTAGTGATATTACCATTGGACTGCCAAGTCAAAGGTCTCGAGTTCGAATCTCTGCACACCCCTGACTTTTCGAATTCATGTGCATATTAATAATTGATTATCACTCGCTTAAACAGTGAAGGAAAACATCGTGAGGAAACCTGCATGCCTTAGAGATTTTTCTCGACGGTTTGTGAAGTCTGCCAACCCGCACTAGGACAGCGTGGTGGACTATAGCCTAATCCCTCTCAATCTAAGAGGAGACCAGTGCCCAGCAGTGGGCCAGTATATTGGTTGATGATGAATTTTTTTTTAATACTATCTAAATGTTTGATACTTTTTATTGTTGTCAGATATAATATTCTTTAATATGCCCTAAAGATAAATCACTTAGCTAACTAATTTATGAGTGTAATGTACGCCGTAATTGTCACGTGCATCAGATAAAATACTATTCTTATGTTGTTTTATGCTTATTTTAATATAGGTAGTATGATGTGGCTGTACTTAGTAAATGAATAAAATAAATAAGGAAGATTGAGGCTTCCTTTTTCTTTCCCAAACTCAAGAGTTTCTACTAAAAAATTCATAGAAAATACACATCTCAAGACCTCACGGTCAATAGCCGAAGTTGCGTCCTTCTTCTTCTTTAGGTATACCATTATAAAAGTGCTTAGTAAAAGCTCCTCATCATCATCATCATCAGTCCATATTCGTCCACTGCTGGACGTTGGCCTCTCCTAGTGAACGCCACAAAGCCCAATCTTCGGTTTTCCTCATCCAGTCATTGCCAGCTGCCTTCCGCAAGTCGTCACTCCACCTGGCCGGCGGGCGTCCTACACTACGCTTACCTAGGCGCCATTCGAGAACTCGTGGCATCTCGAAATTATGCCCGGTTAATGGCAATAGGCTCGCCCCCTATTACGTGGGACCTAAACATACCGGCAAACTGTTGGTGTAGTTACACCTCTGCCTACGCCTGTCATGTGTTATGTAAACATAGCAAGGAAACCTGTATGTCTGAGAGATTTTCACGACGGCTTCTGAAGTCTCCTAAACGACTTTAGGGTACCGTGGTGGACTACAGCTTAGAACCTCTTTAGGTCCCTATTTATCAATAGCGGAGACCTGTGCCCCACTCTGGGTCAGTAAGTGGGTCAACAACCTATGGAATCTAGTCACCATTTAAAGAATCAACAAGCAGTCTATTCTCTCAGAAAATTTGGACCATTATGTCAGTCAGAACACTGGGCTTATTATCAGAATCTGTCAGAATATGCTCAATACTGGCAATTATTTTTTTAATATTTGGGACGTTTTCCTCAGCACTTTTCTAATCCCTAACTGAGCAGAGCTTGTACCATATCTGGGTAGATACTAGACATAATACCTATATACGTCTTATTTTGTAAGTACTTATATACTTACAATACCTATATTAGAAACACCCAGACAAATACAAACAGTTATGTTCATCACATAAATACATATATGTGTCTTGTGGTAATCAAATCCACGACCTCGTGCTCAGCAGACCCACACGTGAACCACTAGACCACAGACGTCGCCAAAAACTTGTCATCAAATACTGGACCTTTTTATTTGTCAGAATTCTGGTCTTATTGTCTGTCAGAATACTTAATGGGCTTCTAATTTTGTTTGATTTTTAGAATTTTAGGTATTGAGATTCATCCCTACTAATCCCTACTAATATTATAAATGCGAAAGTAACTCTGTCTGTCTGTCTGTTACGCTTTCACGTCTAAATCACTGAACTGATTTTAATGAAATTTGGTACAGAGATAGAGTTGACCTTGAGAAAGAACATAGGAAAGTTTTTATCTCGGACTTTGAAGAGTTCTCTTGGAAACGCGATATAACCGAACTCGACGCGGGCGAAGCCGCGGGCGGAAAACTATTTATTATAAAGCTCAATACTTGCTCTACAAGTATTTGGAGAATGCCATTCCCATTATTTTTTATAATAATGACAGTAACTTCAATCTCATTTTGGTGATTTCCCCACGTTGAAAGCTGACGAGGTCTTGTATTAAATTTTCTCGTCGTGTAACCTAAGTACCTACCTAGATTTATATTGTTTCTATAAAGCCCCAAAGTCCCTATTCGGATCCATTACTTGCCTTTAAACTAAACTGAAGGCAGAGAGAGGGAGTGACATTCGCGAATACCTATGTCAAAAAAAAACAATAATCCACTAAACATTTGCACAATACAATCATAATTTAAAAAATAAAATCATGAGGATCAGGTGCGTCCTCCAACCCTAAAGTGAAACGAACTAATAAAAATATATCTCTCTCCCTCCCTCCTGCACAAAGTCATATATTACCGTTTCACTTATAAACGACTTCTGTCAAACCGGCGACTTAATGGTTATTGATTTCGATTTAATGGCGAGGGGATTTGAACTGTATTTTTACCCTTGCTAGGATCAATTTCGTTTGAATTTTTTTATATGGAGCCAATAGAACATGGACTTGTAAGGACGTGGCCCGTAATACAGCGATAATGTTCAGAACGTGATACCTTGTTCTTTTTTTTAATGTTTGAATACGGTATGGTGTCTGGAAAACGTAGCTTTAGAATACATGCGTGATGTTTTACCTAAGTTTTTTTTATTTGCTATTAACGCATGCTTAACAATTACAAAGATAAGAATACATTTTGGTTTCGAAAAAAAAACAAAATGGCGGGCGGATCGATATGCCAGATCGGTTCTATCCCTTTTCTTTATCTTTTATTCGTAATTACTTGGTTTTCGACTCTATAAAGAAAAAATTTGACATCAGGCAGGATTCAGAAACTGCAGATGAATCTGCAACCAACTACGCTGCCGAGATGTCAATTGTTTTTACATTGTCCGACTGTTCAACTGTAAAGTAAAACAACATGGAGAAACCTGCATGCCTGAAAGATATTTCCAACGGCGATATTTGAAACCAACAGGAAAAACCTATGCCCAACAGTGGGACTAATACATTTTCTTATTATAATAAGTCGACCGCCGTCAGCCGCAGCCTATAGACGCCAGCAACACCAGTAGTACCTATCACTAGGGCGTTGTCATCTTGAGACCTCAGTTGTTAAGTCTTACTTCAATAGGAATTTAGTAAACTGGGTATATAAGCACACACGCTAACACACACACACATACACTAGCACTCCTCCAACACACATCCCCACACTACATACACACACACACAGGCGAATTAGCGTTTAGATAATAATCAATGTTCTTGGCTCTCTTCGATACATTTTATACGTATATTTAAGTTATTTTGTTATGTTACACCTGAATCCGTGGGGTTGGGACCTGGTGATCTGTAACACAGGTCCTCTGTAACACAGAACCTATAATAGACACCAGCTCCGCACATACACTGACTGAAATTTGTTTTTTTATGTTAGTCATTTCTTTATCGTATAAAGTCTTGGATTTGTGGAGAAATAAAGATACTTATTATTATTATTTCCTTTATTCATTAGTTTTCTTATCATTTACATTTTTAAATATTTTTATAAAATAAATTATAAAACAAAAACATTTAAAAATATAAAAATAGAGGCCCACCGGTATCGGGAACAGGGTCCAAGCTACCGGCGGTCAGGGCTCCAGAGAGAGGAACCTCCTAACAATACGGGCCGTGTCCAGCAGTACTGCTTTCTGGATCAGGCCCTTGACCCAGCCGCCTAACGAGAGCCTCCTGAGGTGTTATTAATATTATTATTAATATTCTTTATTATTATTATTAATAAAGATATTATTATTGTTATATGCCCAGTTATTTCACTGGCTACATTGCCCTTCAAACCGGAACACAATATGTTAGCACAGTATTGCTTGGGGGCAGAATATTGTGCAATTTTTCATAATTCTCAGAGCCTTTTCGGTCGGCTTCAGTATAACTAGATGAGGCTGAATACGGTTTACGGTTTGAAATCATTTATTTCCAAAGATTACAAATCACTTATTAATTACAGAAATAAATACAAAAATATTCTAAATTATGAACTACATTAAATGTCCAGAAGTAGCGTATCGAAAGAACAGTGCCAGTTGTGATTACCTGTAATTGAGTTGACATTACGTGTAACTATGATTAGTATTAACGATGTATGTCAATGTAATCTATGTTAATTCGTTGGTAATCCTTAAGAAAATAAATAAAATAAAATAAATACAGTATACATACTGTATTTATTTTACTTATTAAAATTTCACGCGGCCACCGTGTGGTGACTCGATATGCAAGAAATATAAAGACTCCTTCACACGGAGGTAAATTAATTATTTTAATATATTTAAGTAGGCTTTTTTTTCTTATACAGTCGTGGTCAACTAATTAGGGACATTCAAGATAGTGAAGGGCTATAACCGGTTATGTACATATAAATATAAAACCCTATTGATTTCTCAGCACCTATTATTTGCATAATGTGGTCTGATTATTATGCTATAAATGGCTGTAAATAAAAGATTAAATAAACAGAAAAAGTATTTAATATCAAAGATTAAACATCTATTAAATATTAAGGTACAATTCTGTAGTGGACATTTAATTAAGGACAGTAAAGTATAATGAAAAATACAGTTAAACAAAACTTATAATCTGCAGTGTTATAATATCTTTAACAACTCCATTTTATTACGTGTAAAATCAGTACCCAGTAGCAAAACCTTTGTTAGTAATTACCGCTTGACACCGATGTGGCCTTTGATTATATACTTGTCTAGATGGAGCAATGCAAACAAACGACACGCGAAAACTGGGGCCAAATTGCGTGATATGTGTGAGTACCGCTTGTGTACTTATTGTAGTCAAACTGTCAAGGTGTGCGTGTTTAGGGATGCCTGCTCCAAATTATTAACTTACCTTTTCTCCATTATTTAATGGGATGACAGTTAAACGAAATAGGCTGAATAAAGTAATTATTTTGTAGATTAGTGTTTTATTTATTTTAATGAAAACAAAAAATACAATGAAAAAATATATACAGCAATTTATAGATCAAAATCCATCTCTTTGTATTTGTTTTCGAAATAGTTTTTTTTTTATATTTCATTTCGTGTCCAGGCAAGTTATCATTTACTGATCAAATAAATTAGGTAGGTAATTATTAAAATAATAAAATTTTCTCATCGAAAGATGATGACTGATATTTGCATTTTATCTCCCATAGTTTCGCCAAAACTCCCTTGTAATAAATTGACAACACCGGCTAATCTGTCGAAACTACAAATTAACGAATTGAAAAATCATGTTTTCATAAAATAATAGAGGTTTAATAACAAAACTTACCGATGTAATGTGATCTTAGTGTAATTATACGGTTTTCCCACATAATTGCGACACAATTTGACAGCACATACCGACATAATTAATTATTTTTCGAGAACTCCACACCCTGAAGTGATCCAAATGACACTGACGTAAGTGAGAAGAGAGTCTACCAATTTTAGTAGACTTTATTTGGGCCGTTCTGTACGTGTCAATGTGGCATCTAGACAAGTATATAATCAAAGGATGTGGCATAGACATTATCAGTTTCTGACATGTTTCGACAGGAATGTTTGCCCATGCCTCACAAAAAGCTTCATGAAGTTCATCCAAATTTGTATTACGATAAGTGGCAACTGCAATTGGGTTGAGGTCCGGGCTATTTGCTGGCCAATCTAGCACCGATACAGACTGACTGTTAAGAAACGACTTGACTGAATGGGCGGTATGTTTCAGGTCGTTATCCTGCTGAAACGTCCATATAATAGGGAGATGCTCCTCAGCATAGGGAAGCATAGTTTCTTCCAATATTGCCTTGTATTGATGTTGGTCTAAGTTACCCTGAACTTTCCTCACAGGTCCCACTCCACGTCCAGAAAATGAACCCCACATTTTAATGTTTCCACCGCCATGTTTCACCTGTTTTTTTGTGAATCTTGGATTCATTTCCGCTTTTACAGGACGCCGTACATATTGCCTTCCATCTGAAGAAATCAAATTAACCTTGGTCTCGTCAGAGAAAAGTACATGTTGCCATTGGGCGTAGGTTCAATGTCCATATTTACGTGCAAACGCCAAACGAGCATTTCTATGTTCTTTCTTCAACAACGGTACTTTGCGAGCCACTCTTCCGAACAACCCTGCTTCTACCAAACGTCGTCGAACGGTCCTCGCAGATACACCGGCTCTTTCGTTTGCCCCAAACACTTCGTATTTAATTAAAATAGAGCCTAGAAACGGATCTTTCTTAGCTAACCTGGTTATCATTCTATCTTCTTGCGGAGTAGTTATTCTCGATTTTTTTGTTCTGGACACATTTAAAGCTGTGTTATAGCGCTTGAAATGTTGCACTGCATTGCATACCATAGTTTTTGATCAATTTAAATGTTGTGCTATCCTTCGGTTATGACCAACCACGCTCGACAAACTTTATGATAATTTTTCGTAGTGTTGGATCGCAACTTTTATTTTTGCCCATTTTTCTTCAAAATAATTCTCAAAACTTAAAATAAAAAATCTGGATTGCCGCCAAAACGACCACGAAAAAATAAGAAAAGAAACAAAAAAGTATTAAAATTCCAATTAAGAAATTAGAACGCAATACCTCAGTGTCCCTAATTAAATGGCCAGCCAGCATTCTTTGAACAAATAGCACTATGATAATCTATCAGCTATACTGTAAAGAGGTTTAATGTTTAAGAAGTTGTTATTGTTTGTGTAATCGCGCACATAAATGACTAATTACACTTACATGTAAAAGATATGGAATATTGTTAAGACTCGTTGGAAAATAAAAAAATAATTCACAATTTGGCTTAACTAGAGATTGTCCCTAATTAGTTGACCACGACTGTATACCAGAATTTAACACGAAGCTACTGCCCGATATACCGAGGTTAGACTGGTCGTCAGGCTCTTTGGACTTCAGACTATCTACCACTAACGATTGTCATAGGTGTTCGCATGATAACCGGGTCCGACGGCTTAACGTGCTCTTCGAAGCACGGAGGGATCTCGATATGATCAAGAATATCCACAGACTGTCACAAATTGTGCCTAACCTTTTTTATAGTACGGAAAATCCTCGTGGATCCTCCGCGACCCGGGGAGGTGGCAGTGTATTTAGGACTCATACCTACTAAAAACCGCACTTGCCTTCACCTGCCCTATTGTCATGGCCATGGGATCCGCGAAATTCGCCACGACCATGACAGGCTGTGGTCCAGCAGTTGATGGACCCCGTCGATAAGCGAGGCCTCTCCTCGCATACTGTTTAGGCACGCTTCGTTACAAGCGTGCCGCCTACTGGGGCCAGTGTCTGGTCAGGCGGCAGAGTACCCAATTCAACCGCCCCAGCGCAGCCTATCCTTGCAGAACTTTAAATCAAATATTTTAGAGCCTCGCCTTACAATACAACCGCCGTTTTTAAGGCCACAGCCAAAGCCTTTTGAATTTGGACTCTCACTTTAAAAGTTAGAAATTCGAGCCAAACATTCGATAAACCTAACCCATTACAACTGAGACTTTACCCCAAAACGGATAGAGTTGAAATTCATTTGTAGAATTCAGAGGACTTGTGACCTTGCGAGTTTGGTGGAATATTAATACAGGGTTGGATTTAGGGTTTTATGGGCGGATTAAAATCGCATTAATCAGTGTCTGTTACTGCAGATTTAACTCTCGGTATAAACAGTTAAGTGTTAGGGTTCTACGGATTCAGAGGACTGGCGTGTACAGCAATGGTTTATGGTCGAAATATATCATAGGTCTGTCATAAATCTATGGCTTAGGCTTTATTAAGCCTTTGCATATCAAGCCGTCCTTGATTTTCACTTATGTATGGAAAATTGGTCTGTATTTGATTAACAGTTATACAATGCTAGATAAAACAGTCGTGTTAACAATAACAAGACTGAAGGGCAGTTTTTATGATTATAGATAGATAGATAGAGTATTCTTTATTGTACACCAAAGGATATGGAGAAAAAAAAACAAACGTTACAAGTAAAATTTCTTACAGACAACCATGATTTTGTATCATCATCAACCCATATACTGTTCCACTGCTGGGCACGGATTTCCTCTAACAGAATCAGAGGGATTAGGCTATAGTCCACCACCCTGGCCTAGTCCGAGTTGGCAGACTTCACTCGCCGTCGAGAAAATCTCTATGGCATGCAGGTTTCCTCACGATGTTTTCCTTCACCGTTTATGGGAGTGATAATTAATTATTAATACGCACATGATTTCGAAAAGTCAGAGGTGCGTGCCTTGGATTCGAATTCGAGACCTTCGACTTGGCAGTCCAATGGTCATACCACTAGGCTATCACTGCTTTTTCCATCGACCTCATGCTTGATTTTGTATGATGAAGTTTAATGTTATGATAAATAGTAAGTTAGGTACAACCCATTTTGTGATTCATTATGACATTACGAATCCCTATTAATATAGGGATATTAATATAACTTCCCTACTAAGATTATAAATGCGAATATAACTCTGTCTGTTACGCTTTCACGCCTAAACCGCTGACCCGCTTTTGATATAATTTGGTACAGAGATATACTTGAGCTTGGAAAAGGACATGCCTGCTACCCTTTGTTTCAAAAACCCCTTTGAGATGTGGATTATACTACTTAATGATATTTTCAAAACAACGTTTCTTCAAAGCACTTTTGACCGCGACATTACAGCGTAATATCGAGCTTACAGTCGCACGGAGAAGGTACAGTCGAGGATTAAAACACAAAATCACCGCCATTAGCATTTAATTTTACAAATGAATCTTTAATTCTCTGCCTTCTCTCTTTTGCTTTGTTTAAGTCTGAATGTCGAATTTATAGTGCTTTTATTTCCATTCTGTATTTCTTGGCATGATTTCTATTTGCTTACGCATATAATGTACCTATCCCTCCCATATTCATATTTTTTCCCATGGCTCCAATTATAACGAGTAAGGGAATAGTTTTTTTAAGTTTACATAGTTAGTTTAAATAGTTTCTTTAGTTCACGTATTTTATTTTAAGGTATGGGTAGTTTCTGAATTGTACCTACTTTCTTTTAAGACTGAAGATTAGGTGGGAATTGGTTTCGTAATTTAAATATTTAATAATTATCCTTTAATAAGTTTGTACATTCTAATGCGAAGCAAGCTAGAGTGATCAACTGCAAAGAACCATTTACATATAATCTTCTATAAATCAACTAGATTTTAAGATTACACCTAAACAACCTTAAATGTACCTACCTACGTTGTGAACAAAGACAATAACGCCAAAGATACTCCAACAGAAACTCAGTCAATACAAAAGTTATAAGTCCGAAAAAGTAAAAATTAAATTAACAAAACAAAAGCAATCGCAACTTAAAAACACAAACTCAATAAAACGCAGAAACATCCATTACAAAATTACCATAACGCATGAACAACGAACAATGAAAATGTGATCCAATTTGTGCGAGAAAAGAAAGTGTCAAAAAGATAAAGGTAGTAACGAGGGCCCAACGTTGTGCCCTGCGGCACGCCAGACGGGGACGCCTTTATCACTTTAAGCTTTGTATTATTTTGGTCTTTAGGACCCCCGGTATGAAAAGGAAAGTGTAATTTGGTTACGCTTTGAGATGTCGACGCGACAATCTAATTATTTTCGGATGGTGTGGTAGGTTCACCTTGTCAAAAGCCTCTGAGTGTTCCACAGCATGATTTAATTAATGAGTGTTGGTTTAATTTTCAAGTTATTGAGGGCAATTTCTTAAATTGATTTTAATAGTATATAATATATAAATAAAAGTCTATTTTTGTCTAGGTATGTGTATGTATTAATATATTTTATACGAACTGTATCTTGAGTAGATTCCATGCAGATCTGGGAATAAAAGAAAAAAATTGAATGTATCAGTTGCTCACTATTAAGATCAATTTTAAGAGGTAATTAATAGCTCAGGTTAACAGAAAGTGTTTATCAGTAGCTGTAATTCATTGAATTGTAACATTATTGTTACCAAATTCAATTTGTCTACACGATTTTTCTTGTATTTATAGTATGACTATATTGATTTCAATATTTTTTTTTTGGTTTTATAGAGAAACCAACAATTTAAATCTAATTCACTGCATGGTTTTCATTATTTCTAATGAGGATGTTTTAACAAAAATAGTTTATAATCATATTTTCGCTAATATGTTGCTAATAGCTTCCATGAAATTAATTAAATTTATTATAATTCTCAGTAGCAGCTAGGAGTTTGCGCCCTAACTCTTCGGGGTAAACAGACGTGATAGTATGTAATGGAAAGTTTAAATTAATTATTTTTTATTATTCTACGCAATATTATGTAACTCCTATAATTTCTCAATAGCAACAGAAATGTTATGTTAATCCTTCATATTTACAGAATTATGACAATACTAGTTTTCCGCCCGCGGCTTCGCCCGCGTCGAATTCGGTTATATCGCGTTTCCAAGAGAACTCTTCAAAAGTCCGAGATAAAAACTATCCTATGTTCTTTCTCAAGGTCAACTCTATCTCTGTACCAAGTTTCATTAAAATCAGTTCAGTGATTTAGACGTGAAAGCGTAACAGACAGACAGAGTTACTTTCGCATTTATAATATTAGTAGGGATATTCCTATAAATAATGGTGTACTTCTATAAGTGATAAATTCACTTAGTCTAATATTAATGTTGCTTCCATAAGCAATCTAATAGTACCAAAATAAGTTGTCGGAGTCTCTTTTAAATAAATATTTGTAAGGCAAAAATATATTTAACAAAATGTCCTAATTATTATTAAATCTAGTTGCATTGCACGCGGTTAAACATCCCTCTTTATAATAAAAGGTGCTCATTTGAATGTAAGCTCGAACGCCCGAGGGCGATGGCTTTGTAGTTTTTGCTTAATTATCTGTTTGCGGATTCCCACTCATTAAAATGTGGGTGTGGACTGAGTTTCGCCTTATTAGATCCAGCTTTAGGGCATTACGTGATCTGTGAATGGTTTTGACTCTGTTCCATATTTAATTTTGTGGTCGTTATTGTTATTATGTGTTTTTTACTATTATTATTCGGTTGAGTGTAGTGTACATTTTATGTTAAAGCCATGATGCAAAGTATAATAATAAGCTTTACATTCAAAGTCAAAGTCGAAATAATTTATTTAAGATAGACTACTGGGTAGTACTTTTTGAATGTCATTTTTCCATTAAAGACAACCCCCTTCACCGCCTTCTATTGTTTTAATTTATGAATCGGTAAAAATTATATAAAACAAAATTTTAATTTTGCTCATGCTTTTTTTGATGTATATAAATATTATTCCATTTTTACTTATAATAAAAACCTGCGATTAGCATAGGCTAACCGCCTAGGAGACTATAGAGTCTATACTCATTCTTACAGAAGACAAAACAAACCTAAAACAATTTCAATAAGTACTCATGCGGGATGAATCTAAATTTTTAATAAAAAACTACTTTTTACAAATAAAAAGATTCTGAATCATTTTCTTTTTAAGAAATTACCTTAACGTATAAGATTTTCAAGAAATTAACTAAACGTGTAAAATAATAATCTGACATTATTCGAACAAAAAATCGCATTAATAAATCTCTCAATAATTTGCTGACGACAATCACAATATTGAACGGAGAATTACATGTCACTTTCCCTAATAATACCAAACAAAATGCATTGGTGACAGAATCTATTGTGTAGTAACAAGTAGCAGACATAACAATAGAACAAATCGCTTGAGGGCGAAGGGTTGGTTTGATGATGTGTGAACTAATTTGATGAGAATATTAGTAGGTTAAGTTTGAGTAATTTTTCTTCTCTGATGAAATTGTTGTGTATTGATTTCTGACACAAGGATACGGTAAGATCATCCAAAAATGAAGAGTAAGTAACTAGTTGTTAGTAATAATCTCTAAAAGTAATATCTAGACTTCAACCAGAGTCTGCCCGTGACCATGAACGCTGTAAAGGTACCGAAACGTCGGGATTATAACGTCGAAATTGTTGTAAATTAAATTGTTGTCTTTAAAGAAATACATTTTATTCACTGCGTCACCTGCACCGTATTATTGACCATTGGTCGTTAGCGAATATGTCAAATATTTATCGTGAAAAACTGACCATCGTCGGTTATTTTAGCCTGAGGAACTATACAGGTTTTCCATAAAAATATTTAATACATTTGATAGCGCCTCCTTGCTAATTATAATTATTATTTTCTAAGCGTTGTTTTCTTACGTTTACATTTTTGATAGCAACTCCTTGCTAATTATTATTATTATTATTGTGTAAGCGTTTTTTTCTCACGTTTACATTTTTGATAGCAACTCCTTGCTAATTATTATTTTTAATATTGTTTTAATTTTTTTTCTTAGCCATTTGGCTAGTTTTTACTACATTTAAGAAACTAGCTAAGTAAATATGTAAAGTGTATGGTTGTGTAATTATTTACGTGTCTGACAATTCTGCAAGTGTTCAAAATGGCGGCTTTATTTAGAGTAATATTTATCAGCTATGGATGAGATGATTGGGAATAACACGCAGGTGTTATTCCCAATCATCTCATCCATAGCTGAAAGCACTATGGCCTGGGAATGGAACAGGACCTCTAGAGTAGCAGTGGCGCTAAAAACTACTAGACTAACAATGCAGTTTACTGAGATTTTATTATACATAATCCTAAATCCTCACGCCTGTCAAATTCCATACCGCTACCCCACCCAAAAAATAAAACACATCATTTAAATTCTTACACCACATCCATTCTTCCGGAACCAATCAAGTACTAAACTAACAAACGTATGCACGACTTAGTTGATGGAATAAAATTGAACTTTTTACTGGTTAAGCCATAATTTGTATACGAAGCGGCATCGCCACGTGGCGACACGTGCTTGAAAAGTTTGTCTCCATTATGTTTTCAACCCTTATATTACCGTAGGCACTGCATTACCGGATTTTTTGTGATCACTAGACGGCATTGTACATTTCTACTTCGAACCTAGATCCACGAGTATTTAGGCTCGTCCCCTATTACATGAGACCTATATCGGAAAGCTGTGGGTGTAAATTAGTACACCTCTGCCATACCCTTCGGGAAATATAGATATGGTATAATATGTTTTAATGTTATTGTGTGATTCCTATCTTACTTCCTACTATCATATCCCATCCTTCCTACTAATATTATAAATGTGAAAGTTTGTGAGGATGGATGGATGTTTGTTACTCTTTCAGCTAAAAATACAGAACGGACTTTTACAACCTATCAAGAAATTAATTGTTTTAAACACCACCAATAACCTAACCTATAACACGAACCTCATCAAATTATTCGAGAATTCAACATCAACCTAAAATCAAATCCTGCCACTATACAAACAAAGTCCAAGTTTCATCAACAGCAAAAACAGAGGGTTGACTGTCTGTATGAATATCTTCACGCCTAATTGACTTGTGTGCGTGCGACGGGGCGCGTACAGCAGATCTGTTAGCTTTTTATAGCAATATGAAATGTTTTGACATGTTTAGATTGGCTTTAGATGTGGGAACTGCTATTTACTTTATGTAATCTTCTTTAGCAAATATTGTCTTTGATCCGCATAGAATTGTGTGTGGGAAAACTGGGAAAATAGGATTCTCTAATTTATATATATTTTATACTATTAAGGTGGCAAACAAGCATACGGCCCACCTGATGGTAAGCGGTTACCGTAGCCTATAGACGTTATCACTTGCGCGTTGCCAATCCTGTAAAACGAAAGAGGAATAGTTGGGTTGGCAGTATGAGAGTCCCTCCACTGCCAACACAACGTTTCCTCGCGGAGCACTGGCAAGCTTGCTCACTGTCACCAATTATGTTGGGGTCGGCTTCCAGTCTAACCAGATGCGGCTGAATATTAGTATTCTACACGAAGCCACTGCCATGAAACCTCCGCAACCCAATATCTGGGCAATACCCTGAGGATAGACTGGTTGTCAGGCTTGTTAGGCTTTTGACAATAACTAACGATTGTCATTGATGTTCTAATGATGATGCTGAATTATATAGAGAGGTAGGCCATAGTGGGAGTAATTCCTCTCAAATTGGAGCTGCACGACTAGTGAAGTACCTCCGCCTTGCAGAAAATCGAAGTAAAATACTGCTTTGAGCTGTGTTGTGTTTCTTACGGTGAGCAAGGTTGCCATTGCTCCCGTGGGGGGACTTTGACCCTTATACTGCCAACCCAACTATTCCTCTTTCAATACAGGGTCTACAACGCGCAAGGGATACTCCTGGTGTTGCAAACGTCTATAGGCTACGGTAACCGCTTACCATAGTTACCATCAGGTGGACTGTTTGCTTGTTTGCCACCTTAGTAGTATAAAAAATATCTATAAATACTTATACATTATACAAAATAGAAACGATAATTATATGTTTGAGAAGTCAAAATTAGATCCCGCTGTTAACACGTAATTCAAAGCTTCTAAGGAATCATTGTTCAGTGAGTCGTGACGTAATCGCAACACGCAAGCGACAAATTTATTGATGTGAACTTGATAATGCGGTTGAGGATGTATACTGCTACATTACCCTAGTGGTTGTAATCGCGACTGCTACGCTAGAGGATTCGACGACAGTCTGCAATCATTACTAGTGATGTTTAATATAGCATAAAGCATTATAAAGTAACGTGCTTATTATATAGCTACAGCATAAAGCAAATGATATTGCGGTTCGCACTTTATGCTATAAAGCTGCTTTACATCGCTAGCACTCTCTCTATTAACAATAAAGCACATAAAATCTCTTGCTTAAAAAGTTAAGCATTTATTGATTTATAGCAACTTTGAACACCACTAATCATTACCCTAGCGCCGTCTAAGTGAGTGAGCGCGCAGGCAAAATAGAATGGGTACAAACAACAGCCACAAATTACCACAAACTGTTAAATTTTCCCAATGCCAATGGATACTAAAATCTATTATTTGGGGATGAAAGTGAAAATCAATTAAAGAAATTTGACAGCTGAGTTGTATGGACTTTTGATGACCTCCTTGTCATCAAAAGTCCATACAACTCAGCCCATATTTGTAACTGAGGTACATGACAGCTGTCAAGTTGACAATTTTTACTATGAAATCACTATGAAACTGATACTAAAATGGCGTGCGTTTTTTTTTCAAATTTAATGTTATTTTTTCTCATCCCCTAGTGAGCATAAAAAAAAAGTATGACTAAAGTTTTAACCAGCGTAATACCTGTATTACGCTGGTTAAAACTCTAGTCATACTTTTTTTTTATACAGGGTACACTTATTGGTAAAAATACCCAATAAGTGCACCCTCGGTACATCATGTGGGCAGATTTTGGTGACATCCTTTGGGCTGAGTTGAATGGACTTTTGATAACCTCCTTTAACAAATTTGGATGCCATGATGTGCTGTTTGTATTTCAAATTCCGCCGGTGGAATGGTGCCCCCTAGGACTGCTGCGCCCGTGTGCAACGCAAACCCTATACCTACCATAGGTAAAGCCACCTCCCAGGTCGAGCAGTGTTATTGGGTTATTCTATAAAATTCTCAGTAGCACCTCAGAGTTTAAATTTGTGTCCGGTGTACTGGCAAAAGGCTTGCCACCTATAAGACCTAAACATATACCAGCGAACTGTGGACGTACATTAGTGCCTACATCTCTACCTAAGCCTTCGGGGAATACAGGTGTGATGGATATGACATATTGACGTATTTACTCAACGCTATGGTTCCCAAATTGTTCATTGGTGACGTACCTCTGACACTTCACATAAATGTTTCGATTCCGGCTAAGTACAGACGCCAGCAGGTCAACCTATCCAAAACTGTCAAAATAAATTTGACAGTTTGTGGTAGCTCGATGTGCTGACCTCTGTACTTAATGTCTGCAATACTTCAATACAGTGTAACTAACACTAATACTAAGTGGGAAGTATTGAATAATATTATTAAAGATCTTTATTTTGACGACTTCTGTGGTTTAGACACAAATATTTATGTGATGAACATATAATGTGTTTGTGTTTGTCTGGGTGTTTTGTTAAGTATTATAAATTGTATTCACAAAAAAAATATATAAATACTATATCCATTGTCTAGTACCCATAGTAAAAGCTCTGCTTAGTTTGGGACTAGATAGTGTTGTGTAAAATTGTCCAAAAATATTAACTACACAAAAAAAATCAGAGTAGGTACAGATAAAATACTAGGTAGGAAAAACCCTGTATTATAGATTATTAGTAATCGTTCAGTACATAATGTCAACATTAAGGTCGGTGTAATACAATGACGTCTTTCTAGAGCGTCCGCTCGGTGGTTCCACTGACATTCCCCATATAAATGTATAATAATAAAAGCCGAAAATCACTTTTGTCATAACTTTGTCCCGATTCACCCCTGGAGCCAAATTAATCCCTGTACCCAAATTCACCCCATTTGACTTTCTTTATTGGAGATCCTGAAATAAATAAATAAGAATTTTCGTATCAACAACAATCTACTCACCGTCTTTGTTCATGCCCATGGCGAGGCATTTCTTAAGCCTGCACGCCTGACACTGATTTCTGTGTGCCTTGTCCACCACGCAGCGACCAGTCCCTGCTTGACATCTGTCAAAAAAATATAGTCGCATGAGTTGAGTTGCAATTAGAATTTATTAAGAGGCAGTCTATACAGAGTAGAGTTAAAAAACTCATATTTGCAAGCATTTTTGTCCATCTAATGGTTGTCATTTTGAATCAATCTCAATTATTTTTTAAATCCCTATTAATATCCCTACTTAATATTATAAATGCGACAAAGGACAAAGGAGATAGTTTACCATTAGTCTCAAAAAAGAACTGTAAATAATAAAGTAATTTTAAAATCTAACATAACGAAATCGGGATCAACAGAATACAATAAAATCCCACTTTTCAATTCCTCAGGTCCTAAGGTATCAAATGCAAAAAAAAAAATTAAATCAGAATGGTAGTTCAAGAACTACCTAATGGTAGTTCAAGAACTATCTGGAACTACCATGCGCGATCAAATTTAAAAAAAATGCCGCTTGATTATAAATACATAAATCATCACTATTCTCATTTATGTAGACACGTAAACTGTTAATTAATATTTGGTTCAAAACTTCAAAAATAAGAATCTTTTTAAATTGAATCGTAAGTTAGTTTTCGTACTTTACATGTATTTTGTACTTCAGCCAAAGAGTGTTCAAATTCAAAGTGTCGTTTGAAAACAAGCCGTTACTCCGAAAAGACGCTTACATTTCACTCTCTTCTCACTTCTATTACTCGTACATCTCCTTTATACCCAACAAAAATCTGCTACCACAGAAACTAATACAGATTAAAGATATTTCATTACCGATAATCCCATCTGTAATAGGCTTACAGCTACGTTGACATTTGTTGCAATTCTATATAAAAGGGATCTTTTGGGCCGAGGATGGCTCCCTGTTTCACACCACTTAGCTTTTGAATTGTAATGACGGTTTTAATGTTATGTGCCAGAATTTTTTGATTTTCTTTGGTGAAAATTACGGAGGCAAAATAATGGGAAGCCATAGGCAAAAATATAATTCTAATAGTGTATAAATACTTGTGTGTACTTGCAAATGATGTAGTGCAAACAAACATTGAAAGTATCATCAATTAGACCATTAAAATAGTACTTTTGAAAAGTCAAGACTAGTTGCAGGGTTCCAAAAAGTGTCATGGAGAAGAACCGAAACGAAACTCCATAGATACTCTTTTAAAAAACAATAGCAATGATAATCTTGGTTTACAATTTTATTCTGAATAGTTCATGAGAGCAATGCAGTTTTATGTGCACAATAATTAAACAGTAAGATAATTAATCCAGTATTGCCTTTGACAGTTAGAGCTAACCAGAATGACGTGTGTATCAAACTGGTATGTGTTAACTCCTGAGTAGAAAAAATATAGAATGAATGAATATCAATGATTAATAATAGTATATTATAAAAAACACACAGTATAATTCTTGTAGATATATTTTTTAAGAATTGTAGCAATCTATTATTATTACAATTCTAAAAACAAAAAGCCGAGGACAGGGTTAAATGATGCACATTAGGGAACGCCTAAGTCCAGCAGTTGTCTAATATAGGCTGATGATGATACGATGATGATTATTTGTAATGTTAAACACTTAGTAAATTTTAACATTAATGCTCAAACTGTAGCAAAAATCATTATTCTGACCCAGAAAAAAATGATTATCTACACAAAGAAGCTACAGAAAATCAATTTGCGAATCATAAAGCTGGTACACATGTCACACTTGACCATCTATCATAAGGGTGCGCACACAATATTAATAACATTAGGACGGGTAGCGAATTAATTGAAACGCCACTTAAAGCAGGGGAGAGGGCCAAATGTTAAACAGTTTTTAATGTTATCTGTGTGATCTACCCTTATTTTTTGTGTTGTACTTATTTTATGGTGTTTAGAAACATGATTTATCTGTAAAGTAGGTTTGTAATATGTTACGCTCAAAGTTCAAAAACGCTCATTGTGAAAAACTGCTCACAACGCGTTATGGTCAATTATATTAGAAAGTAGCAGCAGTTGTTAGCTTTTTTTTTAAAGTGGCATCAAGTTTTAGAATTTATTAAAAAAAAACAAACCTAGCTAAAGTAAGTTTTTTTTATTATTTAGTTTTTATAATTCCTTGCATTTTGAAGCTCAACTAATACATGTAATTGACCAAAACGCGTTGTGAGCTGATATCGGTCTTTGAGCATAACAATAAAGTTCTAGAAAACTCTAAAACAAGAAATTCTAGAAATTATGAATCCAAAATCAAGATCAACGAAATTAAGATTGGAGTTAATTAGTCTTAATATAAAAAAATATTTTAAAAAATCGTACCAAATTACTGAAAGAGAATTCAATTGTAATAAAAACTCAAAATAAAATGACATCGTATTTAAATACCCCTCTATTGGCGAAGTTGTGGTATGGACATAGTGGAAACGCGGAAGCAATTATTGGCGAATGTTGATTGATGGTGGGTAAGAAAGACCAAAAAACCCTGATTAAATCATGAGAATATAAAGATATATTACAAAGAATTTACTACTTAAGCTATCGTGATGCTACTAATCGAATCCAATAAAAAAAAATGATTTCAATTCTGTTATAGATATCATATTCAAGGAATATTAATATGTAGTTATTCTATTAGATAATATCATGTTCAAAGAGTATGTAGCTATGCTATTTTATCAGACTAAAGACTCTAAACTTACAAAATAAAAAAATCCAGTCGATTTTTTTTTGTTATTGTTAACAGTATTGTAAGTATAGAGTTTGTCAAAAACTTGCTCCCGTTTTTCTCTACTTTGTTTTTAGATAATTCTGTTCACTCCATGTATACACAATAGTGAAAACTTTATTGGTTTTTTGTGTCACAGTAAAGTAACTTGTTTAATCAGTAAAGTAAATGTTAATATTATGAATGCTGTTTGTTTTCCTATGAATAAATAAATAGGTCAATAATATTATAAATGCGAAAGTCACTCCTTCTGTGTCATTCTGTCCGCTTTCACGCCTAAACCACTGAATCCATTTTCATGAAATTTGTTACAGAGATAGATTAGACCTTGGAGAAGGACATCGGCTTCCTTACGGGTAAACAGTAACTAATTCAAGTAGACTATCACTGACTATAATATCTTGTGAGTATCTTGTCAGGCTAATAAATAATTACCAATTACAACTCATAACTCAACTCGTAACTTTAGATTAAAAATAACTAAAAAGGAATACCTACTTAATTTCAAATTTGGATAACTTTTTATGAAAAGAAAACCCGTCATCAAACTATGTGTGTAAAAAAAATCGGGATCCATGTGGACGTCACGGGGCTATCTATCCATTTGTTGTATACCAAAACCTTCTCCAAAATATAACAAATACTTTTCTGAAATCCACATTAAAATTGGTTCAGACAAACGCAAGATAATCACGGACAAACATACATACATACGGGTCAAACTGACGACCTCTTTTTAAGTCGGTTAAAAAAGAATTCTCAACTCGCTCCACCCCACACAGTGTTCACACTCCAACCCGGGTCACAGATGTACCAAAAATTACAGAAGCATTCTATACTGGTATGGATTAAGTGGGTTCAAGTGCTCAAGCATCCCTGTTATTTCTATTGTCATTTTTGCTACAGCATCGCAGATGAGCCATTGTATGTTCAACATGTTGCCATTTTTGGTTGGGATTTAAAGATTACGGGTGTTTGTTTTGATTTTTATACAAGTGATGTTGAATCTGAAAGCAGTGATACCGCGGACTAACACCGCTTTGAGCTGTGTTGTGTTCCTTACGGTGAGCAAGGTTGCCAGTGCTCCGCGAGGAAACGTTGTGTTGGCAGTGGGGGGACTTTGACCCTTATACTGCCAACCCAACTATTCCTCTTTCGTTTTACAGAATCGGCAACGCGAAAATTATACCCGTGGTGTTGCAATCCTCTACATATAGGCTACTGTAACCACTTACAATTGGTGGGCCGTACTTATGCTTTTAGAATGCTTATATGACCCTAGAAAGCAAATCAAGGAAACTCGGTTAAAAGGTACTTTAGGACATTATTCTTCAAAGGTCAAGGGAAATCTCCTTGTGTGACAACCATCTATCACTTACTAAACATTCTACGGTTTAAATGATAATTTCTTCTTATTCAAACCAGCCAGTGATACGCCAATGCTATAAACTCCTTGTAGCGATATCTACATTAGTTACCTTAGTGGTATAAAAAAAAATGCCAATGTCAGCTTTACAGTCATTTAGTTCGTCAAATGCAATATAAGTACTCGTATTCACAAATGTCATTCGAACAAAATGTTTTTTTGTTCAAATTCGTCCCAAATTACTGGTTTCAGGTTAGTAATATGCAAACTGACTCATTTATATTATCCGTAATACTTTGTGTGTCACCAAATATTGTACTTTTTGGTTGTTGGTTTAGGTGTTCGACATCCGCAGTTGAACTGTGTCACAGGTGTATAGCCCATGGCTGAACGTTGACTTTCTCTTTTACATTGACGTTAATATTATTATTTGGTATTATTGTGGTTTCTGAAAAGCAGTGGTACCTATGACTATTGGACTGGTAAGTCAAACGCCTCCAAACCTTGCACCTCTGACTTTTAGAAATCATGTGCGTATTAATAATTCATTATCACTCGCTTCAACGGTGAAGGAAAACATCGTGAGGAAACCTGCATGCCTGAGAGATTTTCTCGAAGGTGTGTGAAGTCTGCCAACCCGCACTAGGCCAGCGTGGTGGACTATAGCCTAATCCCTCTCATCCTGAGAGGAGACCCATTCCCAGCAGTGAGACAGAATATGGGTTGATGATAATGTGGTTTTCTGAAATTAATTTATCATCATGAACCCGTTGCAAGCGATGCCACATACAATGTGAAAAATTATACTATTTTTAAAGTCTCAATAAAAATGAATTCAGTCATAAGTAGGTACTTGATGAAAGTTTATTCAAAATCATAAATTTTGTAATAATAGGGGTAAAAGTAGGGGTGTAATAATTCAATAATCACTCGAATATTCGAAGTATCCATATTTCTTGTCTAAGCTGAATAAAAAAACAACTGAAAGTCGATAATCGAATGTTGCACATTTTTTAAAAGAAGAACTTCATAGGTACCACGTGAAAAAAGTTTCACTTAAAAATCTCAAAACATGAAGGTTCTATGTCAATTCGAAATATCTATTACCTACCACAAAACGGCAATTTCATACTTTAACCCCAATATTGAGTAAAGGCATGCGTTTTGAGGAGCTCGTGGCTAAGATATAACTGAACTGATGAACCGATCTGCAAGGTTAAGCTGCGCTAGCCGCGGTCAGTCAGTGGTTGGGTGACTATTCTTAATACTTCGGCATCTTGCCTCGGAGAGCACGTAAAGCCATCGGTTGCGGACACGTATGACTATCGTTCGTAGTAGTTAGAACCCCAAAACCTGAAGTCTATCCTCAGCATATCGGCATTGCCCCGAAATTGGGTCGCGGAGGTCTGACTGCAGTGGTTTCGTGTAAAATACTGATGATATACAGCCGCATTTAATTACACTGGAAGCCAATGCCAGCATAGTTTGGAATAGGTTCGGAAGATAATATGAAAATATATATGAAGTAAAGGCTAGTGAAATGCATTTGGTACAGTCAGCAACGAAAATAGCTGAACACAACCAAATTCTGAAAACATCACTACACCAAACCTTTTAATTAAATTCTAGTAAAAGTACCTAAAGCTTGTTATTATCCTATATACAATGTACCCCACCCTGTAAATGTCAACCTCTTTAGTCATGTTTGATTAAAGAGGTTGTTATATTTTCAGTGTTTAATCATATATATTCACAATACAATAACCAGTATAGGTACAGTCAGCAACGAAAGTCGCTGAACACAGCTAAATTTTGAAAACATGACAGCTCCAACATTTTTTATTATGAAGGTAATGTAAATATTTAATGGTAATCTATGCAATGATTTTGCACAACCGTAACAGGTCTAGTAACCTGTTCTTCATATTAAAAATCGTACTGAACATTGCAACATATTCAGCGACTTTCGTTGTTGACCGTACTACGATAAATAAATCATCTGGCTTACAGAAACCTGTACTTTTTACTAGAATTCTGCTAATAACGATGATAAAGACGAGACATTAGACAACAATTGCTCATTCCACTAACAGTTGAGCAATCAAACTATTTCAGTACAGAGGCCATACCACAACGCGTTATTTCGATTGAGAGAGAGGGATGCCGCTCTACACGTTGTATAGCGCCATCCCTTTCACACAACCTAAAGATGATCACGCTATCACATTGTGGTAAGACCGCAGTTCACACAATTCCATATAAAACACAAAATTTAACACAAATATGTGACGAAATCGAAGTTTCACTTGTTTTTCTTTCTACTGCAATTGGTACGGCTAATACAATTGTTCAAACATTATTACAAATATTTGCTTGATCTAATTTTGTAGCACCTTAAATTTTCACTTGTTAAATGTATTATTATTTGATTATTGAGCCTAGTGGTATGGCCATTGGACTGTCAAGTCACCTCTGACTTCTCGCTGAAATGGAAAACTAAAACATCGCGAATCGTGAGAACTGCGGTATGTGTGCACCTATAGGCTACTGTTGTTCTAGTAACTGACCTGTATATAAGTTTCCTTCTGACAGATCTCTTGAAGAATCCACTGCATCCATTGCAAGCGAGGATGCCATAGTGCTTCCCAGAGCTGGTGTCACCACAGACCACGCAGATCAATCCTAGGAAATAAAATTCAGATGAATTTTCTACTTCACATTGAGATTTGATTTTAAGAGAGGTAGGGCATAGTGGGAGTAATTCCACTCAAATTGGAGCTGTCCGACTGGGGAAGTATACCTACGCCTTGCAGAAAATCGAAGTAAAATAACACTGCTTTGAGTTGTATTGTGTTTCTTACGGTGATCAAGGTTGCCAGTGCTCCATGAGAAAACGTTGTGTTTGCATTGGGGGGGCCTTTAACTGTTATATACTAACCCAACTTTCCTCTTTCGTTTTACAGGGTCGGCAACGCGCAAGTGATACCCCTAGTATTACAAGCATCTGTATGCTACGGTAACCGCTTACCATCAGGTGGACCGAAAGCTTGTTTGCCAACTTAGTACCTTAGTAAAAAAAGATACAGTGCTCCGCAAGGAAACGTTGTGTTGGCAGTGGGGGGGACTTTGACCCTTATACTGCCAACCCAACTATTCCTATTTCGTTTTACAGGGTCAGCAACATGCAAGCTGATGGTAAGCGTTTACCATAGCCTATAGTAGTATATTCTATGGTATTCTTGTTTACCACTTTAGTGGTATAAAAAAAAGTTCTTAGCAGTTCCAGCTCGCTAAAACTGTCAAATTTTCCCAATTGAACATGAACCTTACTATTTAAGTTGAAAATCTATTAAAGAAATTTGACAGATTGAGGTAGCTTGGTGCTCTGTACATCAACATATAACTTAATAAAAAAAGGTCGGATGCCAACCTGTCTTACCCAAGTGATTGGTCTTCTTGGTAGGCGGGTCTGGTAGCCAAGGTCGGAGTGCTGGTGGAGCGAGAGCAGCAGCAACTAATGCAGCTGACGATGGTGGTGACCACCGCAGTGGGGAAGCATTTCCGTCACCTGATGATGAGAAAAAAGTTTTTATTCCCAACAACAAGGTTGAGTAAAACGAGGTCGATACACTCGTGAACGGGTGAGGCTAGTCAGCTCTTACTTGCTTGTCATGTTACTTTTATTTAAAAAACATCATACCATCACGCTTATACTCCCAGAAGGTTTAGGCAGAGGTTTACTAATTAGTTGAATACAGTAGGAACAAGTTCAAGAAATATGTGAAAATAAATAAATACATTTTCATAAACACAGAAGTTAGTGAAAAGACAGAAGTTTTTCTGAAAGACAGAAAATTTAAAGTTAAATAGAGAGCGTTTACAATTATTTTAAAAGCTTGATAAGTTTTTCTTAAAACTACTAAAAATAATAATACTAATTGTACACCCACATCTCGCCGGTATATGTGTCCCATGGAAGCAAATAACAAAGAAAAATCAAAACCAATAAAAGTCTACCTTATATGAAGGTAACATAACCTACATACGAATCGTAGGCGAAACAGTAATACAGTCAACAGCAATTCAAGTTACCACAAACTGTCATCTTATTCATTGATAATATGATGATTGATGATTTTGAACACATCCATAAACATTTTAAGGTTTAAAATCATTCATCAATTATTTGGATCACCAGTTTTGTATTAACCTGATGTGTTGACTGTACATTTTATTTTACAAGAGATAGGTTAGCGTTTGACCACAATCTCACCTGATGGTAAGCGACGATGTGGTCTAAGATGTAGCACGCTTACCTAGAAGATACCTATTCACTCGTGACTTGAAGACCCCCAAATTGTACACGTCAGGAAAATGCAGACTTGAAATACAGACTCGGGCAGGCATCATATCCAATCCTGTAATACTTTTCCTATTGAACCCGCAGACGAAGCTGGGAGAACATACAATACTTTAATAGCATCACACTACCCTCAAATATTTAATCTGGATAAAGCTAATAAAATAACTATTGCAAATCACACCCTTTCATTTTAATAGATTTCCACTTTGCGGATGAGGGGTTACACCCCTACACACAAAAGTAAACGAATCTGAACTTTACTGTGAAGATATAAGATTGGTGATTTGAAAGTACGAATAATGGGTAGATTAAGACCAAATGTGTCGAATCAATTAAGTGATTGGAGTGTAGGCGCACAAATTGATTGTAGGGTGGGAGTTTAAAGGAATTTTGTTACGGTTTTCATCAAGTCGATAATATTTTGGTCAAATTACTTGAGGCTTAGCACGATGCCGATTAAAATCAACTGATGGAACATAAAATATCTGCACGATAATATGACGTCATTCAGACTCTTCAAAACGAAGCTTGACACCGATGACAGATGTCCAAAAAAAATTGAGTATTGTTAGAGAAATCGCTGAGAAATGTATGAATTTGACGTTTTTCTGATATCAGTCATGGGAGCTATGTTTTACGGAGTTGAGTTGATTCCGGTTGCCTTACGGATACCGTACGCTACGTACTGACGCCAGCAGGTCAACCTATCCAAAACTGTAAAATTTTCACAATTGAAAATGAACCTTATAGTTTTGTAATAAAGTTGAAAATCAATCAAAAAAATTGACAGATTGTGGTAGCTTGATATGATGGCCTCTGTACATTGTCAATATGCTGTCATTATCTCAAGCCTAAGAATTGGAATAGTCCTAATCGCTTTAAGTAAAATACGGATATGCAGTCGTATTGTTCTGGACTGGAAGCCGATTTCAATGTAGGAAAACACTAAACAGATGTATCATTCGCCTAGTGGCCGTAAGTATGACTATACATACTTTAGTTCCTGGATTCGATGCAATGAAATTCTCATTTATGCCCCAGTAACGACAACACTTAGATATTACACAGACGCAAAGTCCGAGACTCCCTAAACTCCGATAGAGTTGCAACCTATTACATGGGAAATAAACATATCGGCGAACTGTGGGTGTATTTAAGTACCGACCCTGCAAAACGAAAGAGCAATAGTTGGGTTCGCAGTATACGGGTCAAAGTCCCCCCACTGCCAACACAACGTTTCCTCACGGAGCACTGGCAACATTGCTCATCGTAAGGAAAACAACACAGCTGAAAGCAGATTTCACTTCGATTTTCTGCAAGGTGGAGGTACAGTCAGCAACAAAGTCGCTGAACATAACAAAATTTTGAAAACATCACAGCTCCAAAACTTGTCCAGAGGTTTTTTCTATAAAGGTAACCTGAATATTGAATGGTCATCTATGCAATTATTTCGCATAACCTTCACAGGTCAGTAACTTCACACTTATTAAAAATCATATTGAAAATTGCAACATGTTCAGCGACTTTCGTTGCTGACTGTACTTCTTCAGTCGGGCAGCTCCAATTTGACTGGAATTACTCTGGCAATGCCATACCTCTCGAAAAATAGGTATAGAAATACAAATGTAAATCGTGATGGTATGTTCTTAACACTTTACGGAAAATAAAACAAAACGTCAGCACAGAAACCGTTACCCTAATGTGATACAGAAAAATTGAATTACATCAGTGACAATGACAACAGAACTAGTTACAATTAATGGGTGGAATGCAATTGGAGTGCACGGTGTCTATTGATTTACGTATATTAAGTGTCAGGCACAATCGACACGTAGATCGTATAGAGTTAGAGGTTTGTTAGAGGTGGCAATAATTTGTCAAGTAATTGTTTTTTTAATATGTACTATTATGGAAATTATAATTGTAGCAACACAGAGCTACCTGAGCGTTGTCATCTTGAGACGTCGTTAGTTCTCATTTTGTATTTTGGTGTTAGTGAGTAAATCTCATCCTTTTAGCCTTATTCCCAATCATATTGCGGTTAATTTCAAGTCTAACCTGATGCCGTTGACAATTGTATAAGACAATTGAAGTATTTTACGGGAAGCGACTGCCATCAGACCCCCGCAACTCGATTTCTGAGCAGTACGTCAGGATTTTTGGGCTTCTGACTCCACTAACGCTATCATAGCTATGCGGGGACACGGGGATCGACGCATATAATTGCTCTCCGTAGCACCGAGGGGGTTTCGATGTGTTAATGGTCACCCATTCACAGACTGACGGTACTGACCAATGGTATAGACGAGTTGAATAAAAAATATATTATAAGTAATAGAATAGGACCGGATGTTAACTTTGTGAACACGTCTAAAACATCAGAGCATGTCCGTGACTTTTATATATGGCCAACATTTATTGTTGCCAGTAGGTAAACGCTTTTTAATGCAATTTCGTTTCAACCTTTTTCAGTAATATAGTAGTTTGCCTTATCATGTATGCATTTACTATTAAGCTTAGTGTAAAATTAAGACGGAATTATAAAGTCGATCAAACTGTCAAAACGTTATGTTTTATTTAACACCTAAACGCCCCCAAAATTCAAATAGTATCTATGCCCTTTCTATACGTTCTAAGCTCTATGGCAAACAAGATAACTCGTCGGAGTAACGTCACACACACTCAGTAACTACATTTGTACACTAGCGGGTACTAATACAATTTCGACCCGCCTCTCGTTATGCCCTCTGTGCTCTTTTAATCATCAATTTCGTAATTTAATTTCTGTTTGTTGAGTCATTTACGCCACAATACAGATGTTTGTTGTCAAATTAAAAGTTTTTGACACTATATTATTATACCTACTTCATCTTTTTTTAATTCATCTTCTTCTTCATCTTAATATGATATAGAATGGACCTTTTATAGTTTAAACTTTAAATATTTTTTTATCTGGGACGAAGCACTAATACATCAATCGTCTGTCGAAGACTCACATTAGAATAAAAATACGTCAAATAATGGTTATTTTTTAATAGTTAGTTAGGACTTACGTCACAATTATATTTTTGTCAAATAATTTAAGTTATTGCGATGAAAAATGAAGAAACAATATTTTTTTCTGTAAATAGATCTTAAACACTTTTAGAAGTCAATGTGTTGATTTTTTAATGCAAACTATAAAACAATACCATCTTTTTACCCCGGCCTCTGTAGTATCAACCAAAATATATTCTCAACTTCATACACACAGACAAAGACCACGCTACCAACATAACTCCGAATCACACCGCACGATCCCCACAATATGTGAGCAATATAAAATCAATATGAGAGGAGATTGTTCCCTCGAGGTCCGTCGCACATGGGACCCGGTATTAGGCGGGGTTAAAACGGTGTATTGATATTATGATTTGGCTCGAAACGGGATTTTTGGGTTGAGGGAACTGTGAAAGAGTATGATGCGGAAATCGAGTGGTTTTAGGTTTCGTTGAGCAAATATTTTTATCATATTGTTATATAACACACCTGTATTCTTTTTTTTATTCTACTAAGGTGGCAAACAAGCCCACCTGATGGTAAGTGGTTACCGTAGCCTATAGACGCTTGCAACTCCAGGAGTCTCACTTGCGAGTTGCCGACCCTGCATTGAAAGAGGAATAGTTGGCAGTATAAGGGTCAAAGTCCCCTCACTGCCAACACAACGTTTCCTCGTAGAGCACTGGCAATTCCAACCCCAAACTCTAACCCAGGACTCTAAACCTACAGTTCATTGGTATGTTTTTATCGTCATCATCAACCCATATTATGACAAAGGAATTCGAAAAGTCAGAGATGCGTGTCTTGAATCGAAGTTTTTGACCTTTTGGCTTGGCAGTCCATATCACTAGGTTATCACTGCTTTTTCTTACCTTATTCTAAAGTTAGATTACCTATAACAAATTCTGTAACACAACTACGGAACATAACCAACCATAGCTCCACAAATAACACTCCGATTTATGTCACAATACATTTGGCAATACAAAACGGCGGAGCGCCATAAAAGAAAATTTTATAAGACACATAAAAAGTTCTCCGGCCGAAATTGGAAGTCAGCGGGGTGGAGGAAGCGCCTCCTAAATCCAGGGTATCAGGATAAATCAATGTTTGTTTGTGTTAGAATGCCACTTACTGGGGACAGGGAAAAATGTTGCGTCGGCTTTATGTTGTTTATTTTTTTTTGGATCGTGATAGCTTGAAAAGATAATGAATTAGCGAAGGAAATATTCTAAAAAATCTATTTTAAGACCCAATACTAACATTGAAGGTTTGCTGAAAACGATTAAACTACTATTTATTACTTACTATACTATTATTACTACTAAAGAAGAGAGTAGCTTCACGTAATAAACTGATAATAAATGAACACGGTCCACGCACTGTGAACTCCGGCTAATCATTTTACCACAGTTTTAAGAGAGTAGGGCATAGTGGGAGTAATTCACTCAAATTGGATCTGCCCGACTGGGGAAGTACCTCCGGCTTGCAGAAAATCGAAGTGAATTATCACTGCTTGGAGCTCTGTTGTGTTCTTCACGGTGAGCAAGGTTACCAGTGCTCCACGAGGAAACGTTGTGTTGTCAGTGGGAGGATTTTGACCTTTATACTGCCAACCCAACTATTCCTCTTTCGTATTACAGGGTTGGCAACAGGCAAGTGATACCTCTGGTGTAGCAAGAGTCTATAGGCTACGGTAACCGCTTATCATTATGTGGGCCGTAAACTGGTTTTCCATCTTAGTGGCATAAAAAAATGAAGATTTGAGAATTCGAAATCGTTTCAAGAAGAGATTTAACGACACAAATGTTACAGTGACTGAGAGAATTCTATTCCAAACTATGTGATAATTTGTGCTTGTAAAATGCACCTGGTCCACATTACAAGAAAAAATGTAAGTATATCTGTTTAAATAAAATATGTATACGTATGGGGTAAAGAAAAAAAAACTGTTAGAAAATATAAGTACATATGTTGATTCCATAAATTCCTTATTAAACCTTATTATTGTTATAAATATTTCAACAACATCAACTTCATCATCATCAACCCATATACTGTCCCACTGCTGGGCAAGGGTCTCCTCTCGCCGAATGAGGGGGGTTAGGCTACCCCTCTCCTCTCCCCAATCTTCCTTCTCAGCCTCTTAGTCTGCCAACCCGCACTAGGCCAGACTTCACACGCCGTCGACAAAATCTCCAAAGCATGCAGGTTGCTTCACGAATATTTTCCTTCACCGTTTAAGCGAGTAATAATTTATTATTATTTTTTCAATTTTAATTAATTCATCAACTTAATTACACTCAAATGTTTAGTATCAAAAGCGTCTCCACTCATTTCTTGTCTTCTAGCAGCAGAAACTTTGTCGCTTGCCGTTTTATTTGGTTTTCTTTTGACGCGGCAGCCCTTGAGCCAGTCTGATTAATTTCACCCCCACCCTTTAGGGTTCGCGTTCAGAAGTACCCGCGCCGACGGAATACCGGATTTGTAAAGGCCTTTATATATTTTGTATAGGTGACTGTTACACTCCACATCTTAGGTTCGATTCACAGGCCGAGCAGTGTTATTGAAACTTTCTAATATTCTGACTCAGTAGCAGCTCGAAAGGAATTGTGCTCTTTTTTTGTTT
Organism: Acronicta alni; assembly: GCA_964056405.1. NCBI lineage: Eukaryota > Metazoa > Arthropoda > Insecta > Lepidoptera > Noctuidae > Acronicta > Acronicta alni. The sequence goes on from OZ043935.1 coordinate 3,405,408, forward strand.
AGGGGAAACCTTCAAAATCAGCACATGGAGCACACTATGTCCTCTTGATAGACCACCCCAGAACCCCCCTGTGCAAAGCCTATTAAGACACATCCCTGGGTTTGATTTGTGCCCTAATGACAATAGGCTCGCCCTACCGGCGAACTGTGAGTGTACATAGGCACACCTCTGCCATTCGGAGAATACAGATGGAATGGTCTCTAAAGACTTTTTTGTAACGGTTTAAAAATCGAACAACATTGATTGAAATCCCATTACCTAAAACGTTCTGGATGCTGAGCGGCTTAGAAGAATTTCGCATGAAAAATATTAACATGCCTTTATGTACTTTTCAATATTTAAGTATTAAAATGATTATTGTTATCTTTGTCTCATGAATCAACGATGTAAGTACATAATGTATATTTGCTCCCCAAAGCATACCTATCTAACTAACTAGCCTACATTTTTTTACGGCAGGGCAAAGACCTCCCTCCAAAAAGCCTACGTTATAATTTTTATGCTACCTACATTTGATTACCTTTCATGAAATTAACTTCAAATATCTGTCAATGACAAATGTACAAATAAATTGCTAAGTCCATTATATTCACGGAGAAATAAAATTATCCCAGTACACACTGTGTTAATAAAATACCCAATATTCAAAACGCGATGCCATTATGCGAAAATGAAATTTCAAATCCCCCCTACGTATTGGATATTTTGTATTCAACATGCACTCTGACCGGGTAAAGTGGCAAATCATGGAGAGGCTGAAAATCAGTCAAATAGACCCCCGAGTTACTGGCAGGCGGCGGCTGAATACTAATGTTGCCTTTGCCTGTTGAAAAAAACGAACTAGGTACAAGTATGGCCGCCGCGCGGGAAATGGAGGAAAAGGAAAAATGAATATTCGCTTGCATTGTGTTATCTGTGGAGCGAATGTGGCGAATTTAATTGTATGTTTGTAAGTAATATAGATAATATGCTTAATAATAATATGCTTCATATTTTCTCAGATTTATGTCTTTTTAAAATGTTGTTATGCTATGTTGTTTGATTATAGAGCTATTCAGTAAGGCAAATCGATTTTGGGGTACACTGCTCGAAGACGTTTTCTGTCTGTAGATTGTTACTATTTGTTAATGGATTAAGAAATATTAAAAACTAAGAATAAGGCGTGACTCTGAGCCTCAGAGTCACGCAACGTGCCATGGAGAGGGCTATGCTCGGAGTTTCTCTGCGTGATAGAGTCAGAAATGAGGATATCCGCAGAAGAATCAAAGTAATCGACATAGCTCGCAAGATTGCACGGTTGAAGTGGCAATGGGCGAGCCATGTGATTAGAAGAACGGATGGCCGCTGGGGAAATAAAGTCCTGGAGTGGCGACCACGCATAGGAAAGCGCAGCGTGGGACGGCCCCCAACTAGGTGGACGGACGACCTCGTGAGGGTCGCAGGGTGTCGGTGGATGCGGTCTGCGCAAGACCAATTTTTGTGGCGATCATTAGGGGAGGCCTATGTTCAGCAGTAGACGTCCATGGCTGATAGATAGATAGATAGAAGAATAAGAGTTGACAAGAAACTGGATTACGTTTATAGTAGTGATTAATTTTATAGTTTTCTGTTAGGTAAGAAATAGACTGTTAAGTTTTGTGTTATTATTAGTAGTTTAGAAAATAAGCTTATACTTGTAAAAGCACGATGGGATTAACATCGTCACATTTGTGTACAAAAATCCTTACAAATAAATGAGACTTTAAAAAATGCATTACTAGTCTATTTTGTATATAGGTTACTATTTACTTAATTTACATTAGCAATTGATACCCTAATGATATAACCATTACACTGCTAAGTTAAATGTGTCTAATTTTTCGCGATCATGTGCGTATTAATAATTAATTATCACTGGATTAAACTGTGAAGGATAATATCATCGTGTGGAAACCTTTTTGGTGGTGTTTAAACCCGCACTAGACAAGCTTAGTGAACTATAGCATAAACCCTTCCATTCTGAGAGGAGACCGGTGCCCAGTATTGGGACAGTAAATGGGTTGATATTCAAACCGTTTACTTGGGAACTCTTTAGTATCATAATTATAAGGAACTCTTTAGGATATCATCATGTAGGAACTCTTTGGTAATTCGTGATATAATATAGTAGTTTCTAGCATTATTTAAGCTGTATCTGAAGAATGGTCCAGCCTCTTGCCTGATTCCGACGGCCCAAGCAAATAAGAAGACAACTGGTGACGGAATAAGGATTGCATTCCATTAACCTACACTTTTGTTTGATTCCCGTAGTTACTTAATCACGCTTACTCATTTACGGTGTAGGAGGGAAAAGACGGTTATTTTCTATTTAAAAAGATAAATTTACTGCGTCATAAAAAGGATATGCCTCACAGTATTTACATTTTTAATATTCTATCAGGTTAATGCGAAAAAACACGAAAGAAAAAAATTTGTGAAGACACGAAGATCAAACAATTCGTAGGCATTCGTAGGCAATCGTAGTATTCCGTAGGTAATCTTAGACCTTCGTAGACTAGCGTAGCCAATCGTAGTATTTCGTAGACCTTCGTAGCAATCGTAGAGTAACATTATAGACTATCGTAGATAACCGTAGACTGATAAATGGGAAATTCTTACGGTATTAAGAAAAACGTGATTATAGCGAGTACACAGATAGTTAATATTGAATCTGCTTACCTGTCATTCGTCCATCAGAATGATCTTGAGTCAACTGTAAAGGTGTTTGTGCCACTTCCATTTTGTCTATATCAATAAACACTTATTACACTTGAACGTTATTCTTTTATGAAATACGTAGTTTCATCTTTTGATTTTATTGTTATTTAAGCTGAAGTTACGAAAGAAATAGATGCAATAAGGACCTACCTATGTTATATAGTTCGCTTCATATAATATATGGCGTTTGGAAGTCCATCCATAATAAAATTACTAGACTATCAATGATTAATTCTTAATTTATTTATTAATTTTTCCACCTACTGGGCTCAAGTAATATAAATAATGTATTTACCATCGACACGACAAGAAGAAGAATAATGATTAATTGTAAAGAGGCGACCCGTGCCAATCAGTGAGACCGCAAAAGTGTTGACAATTATGATGATATCGACTAAACAAATACAAAAAACTTTTAGCCAACAATTTCTTTGTTAATTAAGTTCTTACGATAATCACCATCATCTTTAGCATGTAACTCTCGTTCAAAATTATCTATTAAAATAGGTATTAATCTATTATAGCTATTAGGTAGCTCTCATGTTTACCCAGAAGTCAAAAAAAAATTAAGATGAACACTGTAATCATGATTTTTTTAAAAGAGTGTCTATGGAGTTTCTTGCCGGTTCTTCTCCATAAGACACAGTTTTTGGAACCGTGCAACTAGTTTTGACATTTCAAAAGTGCCGAAATGGTTTAATTGAATAAAATGTTTGATTTTGACTTGGCTACATATATAATTTATTGGTGAAGATTTGTAATTGGCACAGGACTATTTGTAGTTTTTTTTAATTACTTTTATTATTTGTTTGTAAATCTTCCTTATATTACTTTTATTATTTGTCTGTAAATATTCCTGTAATAGATTAAATAAAATAATAAACGCCTCGTTAGTCTAGTGGTGCTAACGCGACTAATACTATTCACGAATTTGGATATAATTATGCCCGATTAATGACAATAGGCTGGCCCTTTATTAATCGAAACATACTGGCGTACTGTGGTATATTATTAATATAGAGCATATCAAGCTACCCCAATCTGTCAAATTTCTTTGATAGATTTTCGACTTTAATAGAAAAAGGTAAGGTTCGTTTTGAATTGAGAAAATTTGTCAGTTTTGGATAGCTTGACGTGCTGGCGCCTGTACAACTTTCCCTAATCCTTTGGGGAATACAGGCTGAATGATGCTATGTTTATGTTAATGCAAAAATATACTAGATTTAGACCGAACGCAAGCAACACCAAGGGACATTACTTGTGCGTTCTCTTCTTGAGACCTCTGTTGTTATGTTCCATTTTCAAAGTAATTTTACTTTCTACATTACCCGCCTAACTGGAACACTAGACGGCCTTACGTAGCAGGTGAATATCTGGCAATATGATAGTGTAATACCCACCCAGAAGAATTAAGCAGCAGAGTATTTTTACCCCTTTAAAAAGTTTAGTGAGAGAATAGTGCGTATTTTAACCATAGCCTGATTAATTGGTAGTATAGAGTAGTCACTCTTGATCAGAATTATTTGGTGGAGGATTCTCAAGAAAGAATATTACTCGCACTTTCCTAGCCCACGCGTCATCGCGTCAACTTGTTTGTTTTTAAACCCGCGTACCGGACCGACATTATTTTTGACAGATAACCCTCTAGCGAATAAAAATTATGTAAAATAATTATAACGTGTTACTTCCCAAGGATTGTATCTATTATTTGATATAACTCTCGTGTAAGTGAATTGTAATTCTAATGAGAATAAAGTTGTCTCTAATCTAACGAATATGAATATAGTTTTTTTTAATTAAATTTTTTGTGTTTATGTTTTTTTGTTTAATTTAATTAACTTCCCAGACTTGACAACAAATACTGCGACTGCAATACGACTGCTTTGTAGAATCAATTACCAGCGGAGATATTTCCGATCCAGTACGACATGGCAACCTTCAAGAAGCGAGCCTATTCCTTTCTCAAAGGCCGGCAACGCACCTGCTACCTATGGTGTTGTTGGTGTCAATGGGCGGCGGTGATCACTTACCATCAGGTGACCCACTTGCTCGCTTGCCTCCCTCTTACATAAAATAATAACAATAATATTTTGAAGGAAAAAAAGGGAGTTGTTAAGAACCATAAAGATTAGGAGAGGAAAGATGATGGGCAACTATAGATACGACTCGACAACTTCTTTAGGACAATTCTAGAAGGCAAAATTGAAGAAAGGTGAGGAAGCGGAAGACCTGGACGACGTTTTATATAACAAGTGAAAGAAATAGTGGGAATCGAGTTGTATCAAGAGGAAACAGAATGCAGAGGATAGAGAACAGTGGAGAGATTGCTCAACCGACAAGAGCTGCAGTCTTTAATTAAATAGAGAGAGAGGAGTCTTGATGTCTGTACAGAATTATTGTACTCAATTAATTTAAATGCTTTAATTAATATTTAAACAGCTGTCGATGAGATACCGTTGCGAAATTAAATGTAAAAGATTATGAGTTAACAATTATTTGCACAAAATAACGTAATTTACGAGTTGTTAACATACTTTCTTACTCCAATATTTGTAAACAATAATCATAATGATTTATTATGTGCTCTAAGAAACCTTCTTTGGTTTTGTTAAAAGATTGTTTTACGAGTACATAAGACTTCTGTTCTTCTAATTTGTTTTTTTTCTAAACGATATCGGATTTCGTGTAGAGCCAAGCTACTCCTACAATCCCTGACTCTACAAATCCTACTTCTTGGTAAAAAAAATAATAGGTAATAAGAGATACCTAATAAAAAACTTTGATAGTCCTCACAATATTATAAACTAGCCAAGTAAAAAAAATACATTTTAGGTTTGCTTATACTTGTGCTTACCCTGTCGTATACCGCTAGATAAAAATAATGAAAGCGAAGATGCTATAGGTAGGTCCTTTTACATTATGATAACAGTATAAATAAAAATCTTACTTATTAAATCGAATTTATAACTTGCATAAATTCAAACCATTCACACTTTAAAACCCCAACAATTTCCCTCCAATATTTGACAGATAAACACGTGACGTTTCACTCTTGACGTTTAAATTTTTTTAAGCGCGGACTGGCACAGAGCCGCGCACGTTATGCCACGGCCGGGGAACTTTTGACGCGATATTGCCTGTGAGCTTGAAGGCGTGGCGAGGCTCCGCCCCGTTGCTTTTCGCGTCTGACTCTGTCCCCCAGACGGGGGGACACTTCGATTTTGGGTCAGCTGTTAACCGTCCGTTTTAAGCTTTAATTTGTGGCATTACGCCGCTGTTGCGTCGGCCCTGTCGTTTAGAATAATGCCGTCGTACATTTTAGCACGGATTGAACGTTCCGTTTTCCAATTACAACGTGGAATGGTTGTTGGAATTTATATAGAAACAATTAGGAGCGGGTTCGTTTATGAGTCTATCGTCTGCTTTTTTTCCTCAGTATTTTATTAAGAATATTACTCTGTCTCGCGTATGGAATAGGATTAGGTATGTGTAGGTACTCTTTACGCTTTTAGGTATCAGTCGTAAAATTAACATAGGATTATATTTTTCATACCTTTCTAAAATCAGCTTATTGTAATAGCTCTGTACCAAATTTGTCTTCACTTTTTTTCAATCAATTTCGATATAACTCATACGATCCATCTTCACTGCCTGACGAAAATGTCTTTGTTATAGACATTCATTATTTTTCTTTCTAAACATTTATACATATAGTGTGATCAATATAACATATAATATAGCCTAGTGCAGGTACATAAATACCCAGTAGGTAACCTAAGTTTGATCGCAGATTAGTTTAATAAGTCCATTAAGCAATTACTGGTTTGATTACCTTTTAGCCCTCGCGTGTAGGTACCTATAACACTGATTCTGTGCCAAATGTATAGATCATACAGTATTCGATGCCCTATTGGCGTACTTATTATTGATTTGAATTAGGTAGGTATCAATGCAAGGAAACAATGCAGCACATCTTGTGTGATTGTGACTTCCTGGCGATGAAACCGATGAGCCTTGGCAGCGGATACCCTAACCAGAAAACTACATGTTCCTTCCTTTTAGTGGGTTAGCCGCCTTCATAAACCACGTATTTGAAGAGTAAGGAATGCACAAGGCTGGAGACAACACAAAAGATTACATCTGGTCGCAGTGTTGCTGGCTAAACCAGCCCCCAAAGTAAGATAAGATAAGAATTAGGATAACCTATGTTATTATTCTCAGTCTCTTGTAGATAATTACAATTTGAAACTGAATTAATAAATAAAATAGATGGTACTTATCTTACTTATTCGTCTTTAATTCTTTTTTATTCGCTTCGATATAATATCTTTATATGTGAAGAGTTTGCCCAATTATTGACTTAATTAATGCCTTTTAATGATTGTTTATTAAAAGTATCTAGTAGACAATATCAAGATTCTGGTCATGAAATTCATGAATAGATATTAGTTCCTACTTAAGAAGTATTTAACTATCTTATCGATGTTTGGCAGTATTTACAAACCGACTATCCATACCTACATCCGCGAATGACATTTGATATCACCCAATAAGAATTCGCACATTTGGCAGGGCGTGGCATGTTGCCTTTGCCCGTGGAAAACAGCCGTCATAGAGGAAAAGTCAACAGTTCCCGCGTTCCCATTGGACGCGCTGTGATTTTGGCGCCAAAGATAACTGTCAAGATTGGGTGCTTTTTGATGTCGTTTTATGTGGGTAGGTGAAATTTTAAGTACTTAATGTTTTGACATCGTAAATTACAATAAAAGAGACGTTTGATTTGACATCATTCTTGTGTAAAAATACGAAAGTATCTATTTTAGGTACCTAATAAAAAAATTATTAGAATATAAACAAGGGTCTTTTCCATCATCAGGTTTTTTTTTTAACTTTTATAATTAAGCCTACATACAAGTTTGGGTTTAGATACTATCAAAGTTTAAAAATATATAAGTAAGTAGTTTAAGGACACAGCCATTCTAGAAAAAAAAATTATCGAAAAGAATTTAAGCACGCAAAAAAAGTGTACGTATTAGTGAAGCATTCAACACTTTTTCTACAAGAGTTAAGTATACTTACCTAATACCCTTACTTTCTCTTTTAAAAATTGGTATAAAGGCGAAGTGTAATAAAATCGTGTATTGTTAATCAAAGTGCAAGAATAAAAATCGCTAAATAAAAACAACCAGTTCAACATTATAGGCTTATCATGGACAAGATAAAATTTCAACATTCAATTCGCTCGAAATCCATGCCAAAGGAACCCCGAAAACTACCCACAAGTCAATTGCCAAACTGCGAGTTTTCCCCCGCCACCCTACCCCCTTGCCACCCCACGTTTGCCCCCAAATTACCGGTCGCCCCCTAAACCGCGGTCTTCGGTGACAGTTCAATAAGGCACAGCGACCAATCGCGGCAAACGTCGCCCGGTATAAGCCAATAGGATTAACGCTATGCACGTCTTTTTCTAACACGAGACATACGGCATATGTGCGTCTCGCTTTAACGCACGGTAGACGGATTCTTGATTCGATTTCGATTGAATTCTTTATACGAGTTTTCTTTTGTTTTTCACTCCGTTGAAAAGGCATGTCTGTGTTAATATTAACTGGTTACTTTTTTCGTTGTTAAATAAAATGTAAATGCTATCGGAGCATGAAGCTTTTAGGAGCTGAACATTGAAGATGTACGCAATAGATACTTACTGAGACCTTCTTAACTTGTATTCTTTCCATTTTGTACTAAAATTACGGAGAATGTAATCATGATCCTGGCGTTTAACCAACAGTGAAGGGGACAGCTTCCAGTCCAACCAGAGGCGGCTGAATAGTAATCTTGAAGCGTTTTAAGTATAGTATTATTATTTTAAATACTTAAGTCATCATCTAACTTCTACAACTCAATTAGGTACGGTCGACAAAAGAGTTAAGTATACTGTAGAAGGGGTGAAGTTAGTTAACTGATAAAGCGGTAATTTAAGTTAAATAAATTTAATAACTGGACCAAAGGTTGACTAATATAAAGGAGCGAGGGAGCACACGCGATGACCGCTAATCGTGTACTGATCATTAAAATAAATTTGCAAGCTTACGTAAATTGCTTGTTTGACTATAGTGTACGGTTACATCGTACATATACAATATAATACTATAATTATTAAACATCTGTATTTTGTTAAAGATTGTGTAATAATGTATCACGCAATATGTGTCAAAACGTAGGTATTGTAAGCTGCTACACATCAAACCCTTTGACGGGTAATTATTTAAATCAGAATCTGTGTAAAGAGGCAGATTTCGTTCGCTACCTGTAAACCAATCTCTTTTATTGACTGTACCAATTTTCCGGACAAAATGCCATTAACAATTGTGGAAATGTATAGGTAATTATGTATTATCATAAACGGGACTGATTTTTTAATACCTTTTTGCATAAGTAGATATAGTTTCGATGAGTTGATATTAGGCACTTCATTTTACTTCAATTTAATCCTTTATGTATTTATTTATTTAGGTTTACCAACTATTGAAGTGATACTTATTTATACAATTTACAGGAGTAATAATTATTAAATGCTAATACCACAATCTTTAGATGCAAACACCACATGCAATTAGGACATGTTACAATTTACATTTTGAACAGATAATTTCGAAATGAATTTACCAAACCATTAAGAAAGAAAGAAAGAAAAATATTTATTGACACAGTCTTGGACAATGCACTCAGTAATATTAAAAACATGATGGAAGTACATATAAAATAAGGAAAGAAAAAATGTGTGTCCCACGACTGCGTCAAATAGGCTCCACTTCAGCTAAATGCCAGACCGCTGGTGAACTGCCTGGCATTAAGTATGGAACAATCAATAAAACAACCTGAATAGTCAAAAACAATAGTTTATTACTCTGATAAATTGGACAAGTGACTTAAGTATATTTTTAAGTAAAGTCCGTGTCAGTTTTTGATAAGCCTAATAAAATAATTAAAGGAGTCTGAATGGATATTAATTTGATAGATACCTATTCATTTATATAAGTTTACGTAAGCGAACGCGATCCATTAAAATCCACTAGGTGGTGGTGGTGGATGGGTGTTTTGAGGGCTGTTAAGAAACTGACTGATTAACTAGTCTAATAAATTATGTTATTATTAAAAAAAATATTTGCTCGTCCTATACCATTCATCCTGCTGTGATGAAACTTATGTAGAACCAAATTTTATTATAGTGAGTTTTTATGTATTTGCCTGCCAGGATTTGTGATAAAAAAATTAGATAGAAAAGAGGTAAGTACGTATTGCACCGCCACAGTGTGATGTGATGTGGCTTCGTCTTTGTAATTGATTAAAAGTGGAAGTTCAAAGAGCACTAATTAAAAAAAATCTCACCACTCAAGATGTTACTATTTTAAGTTTACAAAGTGACAAATGATAAATTACCGCCATGGGCGCCATGTAGTATTATTATAATTATATTTTTGTACCTATATTTATTTTGAACTAAAAAAAAGTGGTATTTTTGACGTGCCATGCCGTCTTTGGCGTCATGAGCAAGTTTTAATTTGACGTCTATATGTTGTCCGTGGCGGTCAAAGGGTTAAATACACTTTTACAAGTCAATTTTTAATTAATAGATACGGTGCCAAACAAGCATACGGCCCACCTGATGGTAAACGGTTACCGTAGCCTATAGGTGCTTGTAACACCAGAGGTGCCTACACTTGCGCGTTGCCGACCCTGTAAAACGAAAGAGGAATAGTTGGGTTGGCAGTGCAAGGGTCAAAGTCCCACCACTGCCAACTCAATGTTTCCTCGAGGAGCACTGGCAACCTTGCTCACCGTATGGAACACAAGGTTTATTTCATCTCCACAAATGTAAGGAACACAATGCAGCTCATAGCAGTGTTATTTCACTGCGATTTTCTGCAAGGCGGAGGTAAGTACTTCCCCAGTTGGGCAACTCTAATTGGAATGTAATTACACCTACTGTGCCCTACCTCTCACACATTAGTACTTATAGCTCTGTCTAACAAGGCAAGGCCTAAGTTTAGTAAAAATTTAATTTAGATAAATCTTTTCGTACAACCCTGAATTAATACTCCAAAATTCTGCCCCACAACAACAGATAGGTATACTAACAAACCCAACTCAACAAAGCGAATGAACAATACAAAAGCATACCTTTTATTACAGGGATGTCAGTAACAGTGTTTATTTTAATCATCGCGTTTTGAGCGCAGATAAATTGAATAATGAGCGCGACGGGGCGCCTCAACGGGCGGGCCGTGTCAGGGACAGACGTATCTTGGTATAGTCTGCTGCCCTGTGTTTTGATGTACAGTGGCCATCACATCAAGCTACCCCAATCTGTCAAATTTATTTCATAGATTTTCAACTTTATAACAAAGTAATAAGGCTCATGTTCAATTGGGAAAATTTGACAGTTTTGGATAGCTTTACCTGGCAGGCGTCTGCACCATCTACATCTACAGAAGCAGTACTGGTCTACTGTCATAAATAGGTACTTAATTATTAGGTAGATGGCTATGATAATCTTGTGGCAAGGGCGTAGCGAGGTACGATTACTAGAAGGTTTTCCCCTAGAAGTTTTTTTTTATTTTTTATTCTAATAAGTTGGCAAACAAGCATACGGCCCACCTGATGATTAGCCTATAGACGCTTGCAACACCAGGAGTATCACTTGCGCGTTGCCGACCCTAGATTGAAAGAGGAATAGTTGGGTTGGCAGTATAAGGTTCAAAGTCCCCCCACTGGCAACACAACGTTTCCTTGTGGAGCACTGGCAACCTTGCTCACCGTAAGAAACAAAACACAGCTCAAAGCAGTGATATTTTCCTTTGATTTTCTGCAAGGCGGAGGTAGGTATTTCACCAGTCGTGCAGCTGCAATTTGAGTGGAATTACTCCCACTATGCCCTACCTCTCTTAAAGATGCAGGAATGCTTAGAAACCGTAAAGTAATATTACGTAAGTAAAACAAAAACAAAGTTGATTATATTGATAGGCGAATTTTATAAGATTGTAGGTTGAATATATACATAAATTCGTTTTTCATTTGCCATTAACCGGGCACAAATCCAGGCTACGAGCTGCTACAGATAATTACACAGAAAAACCCGATAATTTGCTGGACCTACCAATCGAACGCAGGACCTCATAGCAGTCATTAACTTATTTTTATCTATACCTATGTGATCCCACTGCTGAAAAACCCAATAACACTGCTCGAAATGAAAATCGGATCCACACGACTTCTAATTTAGCATACGCGCTTAGGAACACTAGGTTAACCTGGTGTTTTTTTGTTTTTTTTTAGTTTTAGTGTTTTTGAGGAAGTTTTAGTTTTGTTTTTTTGCGATGTTCATCTGTTTCTGTTTCTATTCTGTTGTTGTTCGGTTAGCTACCTAGCATATCAATCGAATAATCATGACAGTTAAGTGAATTACAAGCGAGTAAGCTGAATCCGAGTGTGTCAATTCCCTTTACCACAAAGGGAATTGACACACTCGGAGTATTCTCGATGCAATTGCATCAGTTCATTTGTCCATCTATGGACACTGGTCGGATGTAATGCGCTTTGTTGCTGTTAGGGTATTTACACATCGGCAGGGCCGAATTAAGCCATACAGCGTCTAAGCAATGTGACTGTTTAAGGTGCATCCACACCGCAGTTAGGTATGTACTTTTTATGGAGCAACGTTTCCAAATATTTGTGGGCACCATCCTATCTATCTATCTATCTATCAGCCACGGACGTCCACTGCTGAACATAGGCCTCCCCTAATGATCGCCACAAAAATCGATCTTGCGCAGACCGCATCCATCGACTCCCTGCGACCCTCACAAGGTCGTCCGTCCACCTAGTTGGGGGCCGTCCTACGCTGCGCTTTCCTTTGCGTGGTCGCCACTCCAGGACTTTATTTCCCCAGCGGCCATCCGGAACAGAGACATGGTCGTTCACAATGGGACTTATTAGGAGGCTCAGAGTCACGCAACGTGCAATGGAGAGGGCTATGCTCGGAGTTTCTCTGCGTGATAGAATCAGAAATGAGGATATCCGCAGAAGAACCAAAGTAACCGACATAGCTCGCAGGATTGCACGGTTGAAGTGGCAATGGGCGGGCCATGTGGCTAGAAGAACGGCAACATCCTTTAACAAAAAAATTTTTTGTTGTTAGTATATGTTGTCGTGTTAGGTAAAGTTGCGTTAACCTGTAGTAACTATCTATACTATATTATTTTCTCGCTAGTTACTTTGAAATAAAACTATTTTTTACGGATTTTATCGCGTTATATGTAACTATTGATATTTATTATATTGACCATGGACGCTGTAAAGGGTCCGAAACGTCGGGATTAATAATATCAATATAACGCGATAAAATCAGTAAAAACGAGTTTTATTTCAATATTATAATATTCGCGTAGGTAAATGTCAGAAATCAATTCGATAGTTACTATTTGTTACTTTATGTTATTTTTAGATATTTTTCTCGGCGGTTTGTGAAGTCTGCAAACCCGCACTAGGCCAGCGTGATGGACTACAGCCTAATCCCTCTCAATTTGAGAGGAGACCCGTGCCCAGCAGTGGGACAGTATATAGGTTGATGATGATGATGACTTTATGTTATTGGCGATATAGATGCGATCATTCAACAAAGAGTAACAGGCAGTCGCAAAAGTTGAAGAATGTTACCGAATGTTATCATGTTGCATTCTGTTGCTCCACAAAAAGTACCTAACTGCGGTGTGGATGCACCTTTAGGTACTGTCGTTTTATTTTATTTATTTATTTTTAATATACAAAAGTGTACAGTCAGCAACGAAAGTCGCTGAACATGTTGCAATCTTCAATATGATTTTTAACAAGTATGAAGTTACTGACATACGAAGGTTATGCGAAATAATTGCATAGATGACCATTAAATATTTAGGTTACCTTAGTAGAAAAGACCTGTTGCCAAGTTCTGGAGCCGTGACAATAAAAAAATTTTGCTGTGTTCAGCGACTTTCGTTGCTGACTGTACATAAATGCAGTCTCAATATCTTAAGCATTCTGTACCAGTCGTTTTCTGCCTTGCTACAAAAACTACTTCGTCTAAGCGACGCTGGCCCAAAGGCCTACTTTTCCGGGGAAAAAAAGCACTGTTTTTTTCCTAAGCTCCCACACCTTTAGGCCTTTATGCTAGTGTTAAGACCATTGGACTGCCAAGTCAAAGGTAGGCAAGTCGAGTACTAATTCAAAGCATGCACTTCTGACTTTTCGAAATCATGTTCATATTTTTTTTTTTTGCCACATTTTTACACAGCACCGTCTAGTCACAAACTAAGAGCTTGTACAGAGGTTAGCACATCAAGCTACCACAATCTGTCAAATTTCTTTGATTAAATTTCAACTTTAACTGGATACAATAAAGTTCATATTCAATTGGGAAAATTTGTCAGTTTTGTATAGCTTGACCTGCTGGCCTCTGTACTATGTGTACTGGACAATGGATATAATATCTACTTATACTTTTTTTTTTGTAAATACATACTTATAGTACCTACTTAGGAAACGTCCATACAAACACAAACACTTATGTTCATCATATAAATATTTTAGTGCGAATCGAACCCACGACCTCGTGATCATCTGCTCATTTACATATCAATGTAAGTATTAAAAACATAAAAATTAAACCTACTACACCCACCAAAGAACAAGTACCAAAACGATAGAAAAACAATTGTTACTACCTTGAATGGTCACCGTTCTTTAATTAATCATTTAAACGTTACATTTACATTGTTACTGCTTACCTCAATATTGAAATAAAAGCTTGAGACTATATTAGTACTAGTACTGCCATCTGTTGTTTATAAAGTAAAAAGTTTCTAATGGTTTCAGAACAACATGATTTCAACTTCTACTATAGCGCCATCTATCGTATCTTGTTTCCTTGTTAACGTTTATTAGTAAGTACAGATGGCGTAAAGTAATAAATTTAATCCACTAACTACGGCCATTTTTTATAATGTTACTGTAATAAATAAATTTAATACAATGTTTTACCAATATTTTCTTTTTAGATTGAAATTACTTTAAAAAACAATTTTAACACCTGACATAAATATGAAGATAGGGCCACATTGGAATGCTTACATCATTATTAGTTACTAATCTATGCGTTTCAAATAGGAATAGGAATGTCAATGACCTCGAATAACCCCGATCTGTCAAAAAAGTACAGCTTGCAAAGAAAATTAATTGTATCTTTTGAAATTTTAAAACTTCATAATATATTTATAAGCAGTAATACCAAATCCGGAACTCTCCGAGTTAATAAAAAGACACAATCTGCCAAAAAACTATATTATAGACAATATTTTAAACTCCCATGGCTTTGAAGTTTTGAAGCCACCCTATAACAATTGTTATTTAAATCCAATTGAATATACCTGGCACTTGATAAGCGTAGGGTAGCTGACAATAATGTTCAACAATTAGAAAGGCAAATTGAGAATCTAACACTGGAAACTATTGATTCAATTACCGGTGACGATTGGAAAAAGAAATTAACTACGTCAAATGAATCGAAAATAAAAACCAAACAAGGGAAATATTTCAAGACAACGACTTTAGTTTTATTATAAACACGGGTCTAATTTTCTTCTAAATAACAATCAGTGGAATATTTTGAATACATAAAAAATATTATTTCAAAAATATCTGTTTTGCTCACCCTACCTAGCTGGTTTGAATTGACAGCTATGACGTCACAAGATGGCTGGAGTTCAGTCCTATTCTTATTTCAAACGCATAGTACAATCTTAATTTCACAATTTTACATTACATAAACGCGGAGCAACACTATTTGTGTGTTTGATAAGTTTTCACGCAAAGGTTAACCACTGAACCAATTTTGATGAGTTTTGGTACAAAGATAGACTGAACCTTGAATGGGCAACTTTTGCCCTAAGACTTTGCGATGCTCATGCGAGTAAAACTGTGGACAACAACTAATTAAAAAAATGATTTTTGTTAATGAAAATAAATTAAATTTGAATTTCGCTTTTCCCCGAAACAGTGCTGCGAGAATTTCAAAAAATATTTAGGCAATTTGGCGCAGGTACACTGCTGGTTTTCAGTGCTTTTCAGTATTGGATTAATAAATATAAACATCGATATTATCCTGTTCCATCGTTCATGTTATCCTGTTTAGATCGGAACAAATCGGATAGTTGGTAAAAAACATTAATAAAATGCAAATTATGCTATGCCTTTTATTCTATTCTCTGTTATTATTAGGTAATTGGAAGTTTTTAAATGTAACTTAAACTTTTATAAATCCGGTCTATTCTCTGTAATCTTCTGATTGTGTTTGCAGGAGCTTTACGGTGCTAAAATGCATTGAGCATTCCACTTGTTTCTTTCGATGTTCTTTCATTCTTTGGCGGTAAAAGTAACGGAGACGGAGTTGCCATTCTACATATTAAAAGGCTCTAAGGAACATCAATGTCTAAAAAAAGTTTATAATGTTTTCAACTTCAACAAATAGATACTTTAACCATGTGTTAGTTACTAGTACTACGATTAGTATATGAAGCAATTTTAATTAATATGTATTTGAAAATCTTATTAATTTAAAATAAAGGTTGTGTAGTAGTATATAAAACTAGTCTGGTTAGTACCATTGGTTATTAAAAAAAACTAAAAAAGTCATAAAATTATTTGAAAGGGCGGGAAAATTACAAAATAAAATCATTCACCCGAGGGAAAATATTAATTGTAACTGAAAATTGTCGATTTATCATGTAAGTTCAGCAGCAAAAATATATCTTATCTTTGTTTTTGGAGAATCAAATGTTATTTTTCAGACTCAGAGAAACAGTCGCTTTGTGACAGCAACACCGTTGCGAGTAGAGTAAGCACGTATAATTTTATACACATGTAGGTCAATGGAAAAAATGGCTTTAGCACCGAAGTAAGCTCATAAGTATCGTGGCAAGAAATAATTTTATAATTTAAATGGCCTTCAGTGATTTATGTCACCTAGGAAATGCGTACAAAACCGTCGAAAATGAAACGGATCAGGTAAGTGAGTGTTTTCCTAAAGTGCCATTTTTCAATGGGTGTTGTAAATGTCTTTGGCTGTCAATCTGACCTGAAATCCGGGTGAATTCACACGAATTATTTGTTGGAAGTGCATTATTTTACACAAGTGAACTGTTATCAGTGCAAAATATGGTTCTAGTGAACATTTGTTGTGATATTTTATGTGTCGTGTTCGGATATTTTTTTGACGAAGTGTAGGTAATGACATCGGGGAATGCACACAATATTTTTAGAATTATGTAGTTTGTACGTTAGAGGACAAAATAACAAGGTAACATATTTCAAATATACTATTTTAATGTGTATGACGACACTCCAACGAGAAAGATGTTAAAGTGTAGCATTTATGGACAATATGCTAACACCTACCCACTTTCTATAATAGCTTCAGTACAATCATATTTTTATTTTCCTATCCCTAAATCACTAAAACTGCTCTAAATCTTATGTACAGAAAGATCTATCTTGTAATATTAATGTATTTATATTAAAACATATGTACCAGTCCATTACAAGTAAGTAAAAAATTCCACTAAGAAAACAATTGGAATGTCCTTGATAAAACATTTCCTAAATAACACCAATATCTTGAATATTTATTGTTGTATTGTCACAACTCTCTTGATTAAATAGCATTATGCTTTCGAAGCTGTTGTTTGACTGGTTTTGTTATAATTATCAAATTGTCATTGTGAAATACAGCAACTTTTTATGTGTAACAGTAATATGGTTATTATAATGCTATGTTCCATTAACCGTAAATAAGGATATAGGGGTGAATCAAGACAAACTTTTAAAAGTGATTTTCAGTGTTAATTATTATAGTTTGATGGAAAAAGGGACTAATTTGATTGCTACGTTTTAATAAACCATTAGAAGAGCTTGTTGGTATCAAACTATAATAATTATACCTGAAAATCCCTCTCAAAGTTTTGTCTTAATTCACCCCTGCATCCCTATTCACCCTATTTGACATGACTATATTAAAATAACCATATTACCATTACACTATATAAAGTACTTGGAAAATTATGAAAATTATCAATACATTTTTGGGAATGACTAAAAATCATTTAATTTTTTGATTACCATTACATGCAGATGATATGAACGTAACTATATCTGATGTAGGGTAGCTGTCAGTAATTATATTATCAAGACGGCCACCACCTCAGTCTACCCGACTGAGGTGGTGGGCCATGGATGCTGTAAAGGGTCCGAAACGTCGGGATTAATAATATCAATATACGCAATAAAATCTGTAAAAAGTAGTTTTATTTCACTATATCTGATGTCGTCGTATTTTTATTTTCAAAAAAAGTTGCTCGGATTTAATTTCATGGGTGTGTTTACAAATGAAAAACACTCATTTGGAACAACTACCATAGGTCATACAAATACTTGTTCCATGTGGGAATCTAACTGACACAGCAGCTGATAGCTTGGCTACTATGCCAAATTAGTTGTTATATGTTAATACATACATTCAATACATCATCCCTGATTAATACATCAGTACCTAAAACAATAATTTTAGGTCCTATGTAATGGAAATGTACACGGTACTCAAGGCTGCTTCATATAAATTGACTGTAACTGCCTCATTGAGTGACCGCATAGGTGCCCATTGTGTTATGATTCCTAGGTTGGTGATCACAATAGACTGAGTATAGTTGCAGTGCAACATGCAACAACCAGCCACAAAACTAATTCCTAGGTTTCGATCTCAATATATTGACAATGGTCTCAGCGGTACTTATAGCCAAAGACAAACAATTTAAAATATGTCATTGGTTGGTTGGTTAAAGTGAGACCTAGTTTCTAAGCGGAGTTTTTCAATAGCAACCCAGGGTTACTTATGTGGCAATAGGTTCACCCTCTATTACACACAACCAGAATTCACACACGTCACATTGTTACAGAATATCAAAATAATACTACTCATCATTATCCTTCGAGCATTTTCCCAACTGTGTTGGGATATCTGTATATCAGTATCTTACACAATGCTACTGCCTTTGCTTTTAATGCTTTGCCTTTTTAATGTCAAATAGTACTGTGAAAAAAATTTAAATAGTTAATTTGAAATAGGTACTTACTGGTTTTTGTGATTACAATTTGTGATTGAAGTTTCTTTTTAGGCAAGTAATTGTCTGTATTAGGAGACTCCTCACCTCCACAAAAATATATGTATACTGTATAAATATATATATTGATCAGCAGATGCAACTATAACATAATCTGATGGGATAGGGAAGGGGTCTTCCCTGGGATGGGCCTTTGATAGGCATGATTAAAAACTACACTTCCCTTTAGTTGCCCTATAGTCACCGTCATGGGATCTGTGAACTTACGACTATGACAGATGCATGTGTACCTGATACAGGATGTCTGATGGATGTTACTGTTCATGTGCACAATATCACAAATTATAAAACCATCACACCTATATTCCTCAAAGAGTTATGCAGAGGTGTATCGATGTACACCCACAGTTCTCCAGTTTAGGTCCCATGTAATAGTGGCCAAGTCTATTGCCATTTATACAGGAGGTACACTCCATGTAGAGAAGAATTTGTCAGTTTTCGATAGCTTTACCTGCTGCGGTCAAGCTATCCCAAACTGTAAAATTTTCCCAATTGAAAATGAACCTTATAATTTTGTCTTGTTGAAAATCTATCAAAGGAATCTCACAGATTGGGCTAGTTTAATGTGTTGGCCTCTGTACACTAATCCAAGCTGCTACTGAGAATATCCAAGTTTTGCTCAAAATCGTAATCTATTACTTTTTCCAACTAGTAACCCATATTTTGCTGAGTATGTTTAAGTACCATGTAATAAGGGGCAAGCCTAATTGCCATTGCAGAAGCGCACTGCTTTCAACTGTGTTGTCTTCCTTACTGTGAGCAAGGTTGCCAGTGCTCCGCGAGGAAGATTTGTTGGCAGTATTTTGACCCTTATAATGCCTACCCAACTATTCCTCTTTCGTTTCGGCAACGCGTAAATGATACCCCTGGTGTTGCAAGCGTCTATAGGCTACGGTAACCGCTTAGTATCATGTGGACCATATGCTTGTTTACCACCTTAGTGGTATAAAAAAAAATAAAAGAAAAATAACCAGGCTGCTCCTCATAGAAAAACTCAATAACACGAATATGAATCTCTAGCGTAGCAGCTGCGTTTACTACCGTTATACTAATGACTAATGTGTATAATGATTTTATAATATGCTTTGATGTATTACAGTCGGTCTATTATTAAAGATTTGTTATCAATCAGATAAGCTTAAACAAACAATATTTTTAATATCAGTGATGCAACAACTTGTTTATTTACTAATATATTAAAACAATAAACATGCAAAAAGATTTTTATGTAATGTACCGTAATTTATCGTACAGTTTTTACTTACTGGAGTGTTATGGTAGTAGTTTAAAGGTAGAAACACGTGCAATGCGTTATGATATCTGAACTCTTGACTTTATATAAAAAACGTATTCATCAGAGACACTTATCGTATGCAACGCAATCCTATGCGTGTGTTTCTAATCCGTACATTTTCATATAAAATCTAGAGTTCAGATGTCATACGTTGCGTTCGTGGGATCACTCTGTTTCTACCTTAAATTGGTTCACAAAATCTTTTTTGATTTTGTGAGCCAATTAATACTTCAAATAAAGAATGACGATATATTTTTTGGGTCAAGGCAAACTCTGACACGGTCGAAGCGCATCGGAGCATTAATGTCAAAAATTACATAGCATATTGACCCCTATCTCCACCATGTAATGCATTATGTATTATGTATTTCCACCAAGATAAACAAATCGGAAGGATGGGCAAAAATTATGCGATGTTTGTCGGGTACCACGATTATGCCTATGTCACCTATGTGTAATAAAGTACTTGCATAGCCTTGTACGTTGGACGTACCTACTCTATTTCAACAATTTGGTTTCCGTTATTTTAAGGATATGTTACTTGTTCAAAGAATTGATTTTGTAATAAAAATATGAAATAAAAGTTTAGGGTCATTCTACACTTTTATGAAGACACTTAAAATCCATTAGAAACTGTAAAACTTACAATGTATATTGATTTCTGACATTTACGCGAATATTAAACATTAAAATAAAACTACTTTTTCCGGATTTTATCGCGTTATATTGATATTATTAATCCCGACGTTTCTGATCCTTTACAGCGTCCATGGTAATGTAACAATAAAAATGTTGGGTAGCTGTCAGTAATTATCATCAAGACGCCCACCACCTCAGTCTACCCGTGACCATGGACGCTGTAAAGGGTCCGAAACGTCGGGATTACTAATATCAATATAACGCGATAAAATCCGTAAAAAGTAGTTTTATTTCAACTTACAATGTATATTAAATTTATACATTACTGTTGCTGGTTTCACCCGCATCCCAAAGGTCTTTGAGACAAAAGATAGCCTTCTTCAAGGTCTAATCTATCTTAGTACCAAATTTAATTAAAATTGGTTCAGCGGTTTAGGCGTGAAAGCGTAACGGACAGACAGACATAATTACTTTCGCATTTATAATATTAGTAGGGATTCAAATTCAGACCATTCTTATGTCATGTCTCCACATGGAAGTTCTCGGAGACCACATAAAACCGTCGGTCCTGGTAGGCATACGAACACCTGTGACAATAGTTAGTGATAGCCGGAAAGAAAACCGAAAATGTTTTTGGAACGAAGTTCTTTATCGCGCGTTGTGAAAGGGGGCTAGACGGAAAAAAATCTTATTGTTGACAAGCATTCAAATGTTATTGAGTGAATGACAATATTTGAATTTCGCGCGTTGTGAATTGTTGAGTGTATACAGGTTTTTTTATTTTTAATTATTAAATTTTAATGAAAGGAACTTCGTTCCATCCGGGTGTCCCTTGACACCTCTCAAGTTTTTTTTTTTAACACCAGGAGTATCATTTGCGCGTTACCGACCCTGCATTGAAAAATGAATAGTTGGGTTGGCAGTATAAGGGTCAAAGTCCCCCCACTGCCACCGCAACGTTTCCTTGTAGAGCACTGTCTGATGACTAGTTTGTCCTTAGAATATCGTTATTGCCTCGAATTTGTTTGCTTGATGACGGTCGCTTCGTGTAAAATACTAATATTCAACCGCATCTCGTTAGACTGGTTTTAGTATTTTTAATAGAAATGTCCACTGAGTCTTGAAAGCACTTATTCTGCAATATAAAAAAGGATGCTTGAAAAAATGGCTATATAAATATACAAAGTATATTTGTAAAAAAAACATTTGTTTCAGCCATCCTCTTAATGACCTTTATTTTGTCCACAGTCGGAACGCATTATGGAAGAAAATTCGATCGTCCGTGATCTCATCACAAAAATCCTCGATGAGACTGGACCTTCAGAAGGGTGCAGGTTAGTAAATGTCATTTGTTATTTTTTCTGGATTGGTGTTCACGTGTGAACCGGACACTTGCGCAAGCACATTGCCAAGTACTGCCAACGCACGCCTCTAGTTTACTTTTATAGCGAGAATAGCATATTAAATCTTGTATAATATACAGCCCACTTGTCTTCTTTCTTCACCGAACTGAGGATCCAACAATAGGCTAGTTTACTGATATTTTTTTACAAGCTGTTAATCAACTTGCAATGTATTATAGCCTCATGAAAAAGTTTACTATAATTAACCTTTTGACCCCCACGGATCTGTACAGACGTCAAATGAAAACTTGCTCACGACGCCAACGACGTCATGGCACGTCAAAAGTACCACTTTTTTTTTAGTACAAAATACATACCTACCTATACACAAATTTGTTGTTATTTTTTACCTATTATTAGATACTAGAATTTGTCGCTTGGCGTAGAGAACACGGATTTTCGTTATTGACGTGGCGGTCAAAAATCCACAGAAAAATAAGTTAAAAAAGCATTTTAATGCTATGCAAGTTTCTGAGAATATCCAATAAGGCGAAGTCAAAATCGAACCCTCAACGATCTGCAGCTCTTGTTTTAGCTAACTGATAAAACAAGTCACCGGTGTCATAGCTTTCTTATTTCATTTCAGCTCTATACAACCACCGGAAAAAAGTCTAAACAGTATACCATTGAACAGCCAATACCCGAACAACGATGCTGGGAACTCATTCATACCGCCTTACAGCTCCTATCAAAACACCTCACTTTACAACTTCAACCAAAACGACCAGAATGGGTTCAATTACAACATGCAAAACGGTTTTGGTAACTCCAACGGTTTTGTCAATTACGACAATGATGTTAACGCATTACTTGGGATCGATCCCGTGCCAGACACATCCGCCGATACAGTCACGCCAGAGCAACTGAACTTACTAAGACTGGCCGCTCAAGAAATCGGCGGCGCTCAGTTCACAACGCCGAATAAATACGACGATAAATTCAATTACAATTTCTTCGAACCGAGCCAAAGAAATTCTTTGCCTGAAGCAAACATGTTCTCAGTCAACAACTTCAGTCGACCCAACAGTCTAAATCTTGAAATGAACTACAATTCGAACTTCGAAACCCCATTCAATAGTACACAGAGGTTTCCGAATAAATACGAGAATTACATGAAGGACCAGAATCAGGAGACAGAAATATTGTCATATCTGAATCAATTGAACATGTCTTCTGATAGGAGTCGAGAAGAAAATGGAATTAATAATGTGGATTTGAGGATGCCGATGGATTTAAATGGCCATTATACCAATGAAGATTTCCGACAGGACGAGAGGAACAAAATGTTCTGCAACAGAAACTATCAACAGATGCCGCCGAACAGAAACTACGGGGAGAATAACTTCTACGATATGATGGCACAGATGAGCGACCGAAGTCCAATGAGCCAAAACTTCGATTTTTCGAACCAAACGACGCCAGTTTCGGCGCCCAATTCGATTAACTACAATCGATCGAATGGTTACACCCAGAACGACATGATGCAAAGACGTGACATGAATCCTATGATGCCTCGTGACAATTATCAAGGCAATGGTAGCATGAATGAGAGGACAAACTTCGAGAATCTCGGTCGGGAGAATATGCAGCAGGCAGCTATGATGAGACAGAACCAGGAGTTGGCGCGTCAAATGAGTTTGTTAATGCGTAATAGACCACCGCCTAGCCAGTTGAATGTAGATGTCTCGTTCTTGCACGACAATAACCCCTTCAATCTTGGTAAGTCCACTTTTAATATTATACTTGTTTTTATTTACTTCTAGGATTTTCTTCTGTTGTGTGGATGCGTTTGCAAAGGCTTTGATCGTCTATATATTAGTACGCGAAGAGAAATCTTCGTACCCCTTTTTAAGCGCATTGCGCACACTAACTATGCCAAATGTCACACTCCTGTGTGACATTTGGCATAGTTAAAGTTTAAATGGAGGAGAGCAGAAAGCTAAAATTTATACAGACTGATAGGTACAGACGCCAGCAGGTCGAGCTATCCAAAACTGTCAAATTTTCCCAATTGAACATGAACCTTATAATTTTGTATTAAAGTTGAAAATATATCAAAGAAATTTGACAGATTGGGGTAACTTGATCTGCTGAGCTCTGTACAACAAACAGCCTTTATAACATTAAACATACCCGAAACCCTACCTATTCTCGGCGGCAAGGAAAAACCTGTAGGTTATACAAATTTGTCCTTTTACGAGTAATTAACCCGCGACCCATGGTGCATAAGCGCCATAACTTTTACTAGAGCAATCGTACCGTATTTTTTTATGATCTTATAATTTTCATAGCCTTTTCTCAACTATGTTGGGGTTGGCTTCCAGTCTAACTAATGCTAAGAATAAAAAAATTAAAAAAAATTGACACTTGTCCGTAGTCTGACCGCCGCAAGCGCAGCTTAACGAACCATTTACGTGTACTTAGCTCTTAAATAATTCAAAAGAGTTGAATGCTCGCGTTCAAATTTATGCATGTATCAAATTGTACTTTTTACTTGCATAAATTATTAAAATTATACAAAAATAATTTCTGTTTTTAAGTTTAATTCTATACTTGAGTTGCCCTTACTTTATTATCTTTTGTATTAAGGACGCTTTTACATTTTTCTACAAATAACAGTGCTTTTCAGGTACCATTTTAATATATAAGCAATCACAAATGTGAAGATATTATGGTCTCAATTTAAAAGTAATCTATTCATCTCCCGATTGGAATCATAAAAATTGTATGACATCATACAAAATTTTCGGATAAATCCGTTTTCACCATCACAATAATCACAGAAAATTTACAAAAATGGGGTCTGATTAGGTACCATTTTAGGTAAATTGACTGCATATTTTATCTTAAAAAATAGATTAGATTGCGGCATATATAGTCCTCTATATGTTCAGCTAATTATTTTGTACCTAAGTCATTACATTTTTCAATTATCAGCTAAATAAGAACGCTTGCAAATTTCTTCATACATATTTCACTCGCGGTGCATCATTCCGCGCTCAGACGCGCCTGTGGAAGGACGGGTGTATCGCTCTATCGCAAAAAATAAATTACGAAAAGTCGCGCGTCGTCGCGTAGAATCGTCGTTTATCGTGACCGGCAGGAGTTGATACTTTTTCGAACCGATATAAAAGTAAGTACTAGTTTCATACTATTATTAATTATTTTTAGAATGTAATTTAGAAACTGTAGATCGGGATTTGGATACGAATGGCTATGCAGTTGTTGATAAGGTTAAGAAATGGATGGGTGGCGTTATGCAGCTCTTAGTAAAGTTTAGATTTAGATTAGGTCGTGGGGCTTGAAAGTAGATGGGTGGTCTTAAGCAGCTGTTGGTAAGGTTAAGAAATGGATGAGAGAGGTTAAGCAGCTGTTGGACAGGTCAAGAAATGGATGGGTGAGGTTAAGTTTTACTAAATCAAAGTATGAATAAGTGGGGTTAAGCGTCTGTGAGTGAGTTCAAGAAAAGGATGGGTAGGGTTAAACAGTTGTTTACATGTTTAAGAAGTGGTGGGGTGAAGCAGTTCTTACTGAGATATTTACTTAGTTTTGAGTACCATATATATTAGTGATGGTTGATATAGCATAAAGCATTATAAAGTAGCATTCTTATTGTATATAGCATATGGCAAATGATATCGTGGCTCGCACTTAATGCTATGATGGGAGTGTCGCGTAAGTCAGTACGATGTTTTGTTAAAATGTTCAATTTGTTTTTTTTAGATGCCCCGTATTCGGAAATTTGGTTATAGACCAAAAAAGACCTTCAAACTTAGCAGTAAATAAAAGTAATGTATGTAAGTACTTTCACTATGGAGTTTATTATTTATTTGGAGTGTTAGTTTAAACATTTTTTTTTATCAATTCTATCACGTTTCGTCAGGTTACTTATTTTGATGTATTTTTTGTTAACAGGGAGAGCAGCATAAATGTCTCGTTAGACCATGACGAGCAGTGTGAAATTTTATTTGAAAGTTATATAAAAGTAATCATAGGTTTTAATTTTTTTACCGTACTACTAATATTGTCGTTTTATTTTCAGGAGCAGGAATGCGTAGTACAATTTAAGGCAAAAGAATAGTTGACATTAATTACCTATTTGAGCAGATGATTCAAATAAAGTCACATTTCTCTTTTCGATTGCGGTATGAAGCATTTAGCGATAAATAAAGAAAAAAGAGATGGCAAAAACGTAATAAGTGAACAAAATAATGCCTAAAAGCCCAGTGTAAATAACACTAATGCTTGTGTACTTTTCTTACATACCTATATTAAATTTATTATACATTTTTACTACTTCCGATGTTTTAATTTTTACTCCCAGGCTAGTATGTCTATGTAATTTAAGTGTTAGTTATGTTCAAATGAATACCCAATTCAAATAGTATCAGTAGTTTTTGAGAATATCTCGGATATAAAAACGTACACACGGGTCGATGAGAGCACCGCCTTCTTTTGAAGTCTGTTAAAATACTAACCTAATTATCACGAAAATAGTACGGTCACCAAATGCGCTTTCAAAGTTCCAACTTAATTTGCTAAATAAATTCAATAATTAATTTAATAAATAAAAATTAATTAAAAATTATAGCAAGGACCAATATTATTTAAGCGATGTATAAACTCGAGCGCTCTGTGGTTTCAATGTGTGCGTACGCGTAATGTTGCTGTGCGCGACTCTATTTACCTAAATTTGAGTTCGTCGAAATTGTAACAGCGTCCTTAACGCATGTTAAACATTGTCTATAAGTATCTTTTTGTATATTTTTGGCATTTTCCATGCTAAGATTTTAAAGTTATTTAGAAAAGGAAAAATCGACCTGGTTACTGACGTCACCATAAAGACGTAAATTCAGTATGTGAAGGAAAAATTCGACATGACGGGTAGGTATCGCGGTGGCTTAGTGGTCATAGCGTCTGGTGTACCTAACCAGAAGACGCAGGTTCGAATCCTGCCCGCGGTCGATTTTTCCTTTTCTAAATAACTTTAAAATTGTCTATAAGTATTCAGCTTATTCGAATCTTGCCTAAAGTCGAAAAAAAAATGTATAACTAAAAAAAAATATTGTCATTACCTTCTATTGGCGTAAAATCTTTGAGTCAATTTTATTCGAAGGACTAAAAGGCCTCTTGGTTGATAAATCTTGTGATAGATTTGCATTACAAATCCTGTGAAATTACTATACTAATCTCTGCTTAGGCTGCTTGTTGAACTTTTCATCATTTCAGACAAAAAGGTCAACAACATAGGTCTACAGTTAAATATCGATCTTATCTAGTTTAGATGAGCCCTAAATAGTATACGAAGAAAACCTTTCCGATCTCTGCTCGTGCAGATCATTAGTTGCATTCTATTTTAAACTCTCTATACATGTTTTTATAATTATTGGTGTTGTATATCTCAATAGGTGTTGCCAACATAATAATATACATTTTACATTAATTTTTAGGTTTGGGTGCGCTCTTAGGTCGCAGCCCACCAGTCCCACCACCAGTGTTGCCGTCACCAATGTTAGATTTACCACTTTTGGCACCGTTCTACGCAATGAGGAATATGAGGTAAAGTCTTCAAATAAAACCAATTTTTAGTTTGATACTCCACAATTTCAGCTGATAATTTGTATTTTCACGTATTAAATTTTAAGTTTTTTTTTACTGTAATAGCGCCGACATTTCCTAAATAATCAACTGAGAAAGAACAAAGAAAAGAAACGAAACACACTGGCAATATGTTCTCTTAGAGTCCAGACTTCATGGTTAGCTTAGGTTGAATTGAAATCGAAAATTGACATAAAGCAATGTCCCTGAAACTGGATTGAAATTATAATTTGAAAATTTTTTACGTACCAGAATACCCATCAGATTTCAGTGCGTCCGACTTTTAATACGACTACTAATTGAAACATGTTATATTTACCTTAGCAATTATGTCAAAGAAGTTTTAGCCAATAGGATACTAGTGGGCCAAGCGTAAGTGGCGCCATTCGGTCCTCAGTTTCCATCTTTTTCTTCGAGAAACGTTAACATCAGAAGATTAAATAATTTTAAAAGAGGTATATCTACTCAAATTGGTGCTGCCCGATTGCGGAGGTCAGCATATCAAGCGACCACAATATGTGAAATTTCTTTGATTGATTTTCAACTTTAATACAAAACAATAAGGTTGATATTCAATTGGGAAAAAATTGTCAGTTTTGGATAGCTTACTGAAAATCGAAGTGAAATAACACTGCTTTGAGCTGTGTTGTGTTCCTAACGATGAGCAAGGTTGCCAGTGCTCCGCGAGGAAACGTTGTGTTGGCAGTGGGGGGACTTTGACCCTTATACTGGCACCCAACTAATCCTCTATCGTTTTACAGGGTCTGCAATGCGCAAGTGATACCCCTATGTTACATGCGTCTATAGGCTACGGTAACCGCTTAACCGGTAACCATCAGGTGGGCCGTATGATTGTTTGCCACCTTAGTGGTATAAATAATAATAATACTGCTGTTGTCAACAGAAGTGCAGCGACCTCCTCAGGGATACTCCACGCCCGTTTGGACGCGTGCTATGAACAATGGCGTCAGCTGGAACGTGAACGCAAACGAACCGAAGCTAGATTAGCACTGGCCTACCCTGGGAGGGCTGTGTCTTCCTCTAACTCCATACCTGTACCGCGACTGCCTCCTTGCCCCACCAGGGTCGATAGACTTACCGTGGATATGCTCAGGGAACACACTAAGGTAATTATTTTTCGGTTTAAAGACATTTATTTCCTCAAAAAGAACATTACAGTTCACTTACATTGAGAAAAGTGATATAAATCTGTGTTTAAAGCATGCAATCTGTGTTTAAACAATTTTGGTATTTATGCTAGGGTCTTGCAATTTTATTAAGAAATTTTTTTTTTGTTTAACGAATAGTTGCAATAGTTTTTTAAATATATATAAACTGACTGTTAGTTACATATTCAGGAAGGCTATTATATAGTTTTGCCCCCTCATATAATATGTGTTTCGTGCTATTGTGGTTCTAGGTATTATTAATTCTAATTTTTTACCTCGCCTTGTAATGTATGTTGGTTTTAAAAATAACTATTTTAAACCTTCTTTCCTCTCAAGTCCTCCATTCTAGTATAATTTTGCACCAAAAGTAATATTTCTGGGCAACTTGACCTCCCAACAGCCATTTGAGCTACCTACTTGTTGACTAACAATAATTCAATTAATTAAATAGTATAAAACAAATTAATTCGGTCGGATTTGTTTGGGCCCCGGCTACGCGCAGACATACTGAACGCCTATAATACATTAAAACAATAATTAGAATTGTCTTCTAATAAAGACATGGCGTGGTGGGCACGGAAATGATTGTGTTCTATAGAAGACGTCAAAAGGGTAAAATCTCTATGAAGTCTTGATTGTGTCATGTAAATAAGTCTTGAGTCAATACCGTTTTCAGATTTGTTTTGGGACCTTATAACGAGTCCATTCACAATATTTATGAACCGTAGTTACGCTGTATAACATACCCCAAAAAAAGGAAAACAACAACATTTATAAATTATTAGGTAAAATAGGTACGTAGGCCTTTCTGTTAAATAATCTGTTTCCCTGACATGACAGCTGACAAAATGTTTGTCTTTGATAATTAATTATATTTTTTACGGGGTATTTTGTAACACGTTTTATACTAATAAACATTTTTTTTTTGCAAATATGTACTAATAATACTTAGTTACACAGACAAACACAAACACTTAATGTTTATCACATAAAAAAATAATTCTAACAGAATTTTACCTATCTCTTGTAATAAAAACATTGTTACTAGGTATTAACACTGATGGGCAAGATGGAGACTCTACGAGCAAGCGTCTGCGTCGCACAAAACAAGAAACCAAATAAACTTGAAGAGAACAAAATCACAGTATTAAAACGGGGTCAAGATGTGACTGACAAGGAGAAGGAGGGAGTAGACCCGACGACCTTCGACCCAGCCTCGTGGAAGGATGACGTCAGCAACTTGGCTGAAATGTGAGTATTCACTTAGAGCAATGGTTGTTAAACTACTTATCTCCATTCCTCCGTGAGCATGTAAAGTTGTCATACGTACTAGAGAAGATAGCTGGGTCTTACCACCTGCATCAATTGAAATCCTGTTATAGATTCTATTAAATCAAAATCCAGGCCTACAACTGCAAGACCAAAGGTGAGCTGTTTTGCGTGAATCCGATTGCCAATAATTAAGAAAAATGGTCATGGTCGTGGCGAATTTCACGGATCCCATAGCCATAACTATAAGGCAAGTGAAGGGTAGTGCGGTTTTTAGTCAGTACGAGTACGACATACCCTGCCACCTCCCCGGGTAGCGGAAGATACATGAGGAGTTTCCATACTATAAAAAAAAGGTCTTATAGCTGTCGCTTCGTGTAAAATACTGATACGTCATACAACACACAACAAACACTTAACAAAACAGTCCATCGTAGTAAAATTGACAACCTAAATAACAAAAATTTTTTTTTTGGTTCTGCACATTTTTTTTTTATGTACCTGTTTATTATAATTTTAGTTCACTGTGCCAATTCGCTTAACACTCTCTTTGTTTTTTTTTTCTACGTAACAACCACCTGAGTTCGAGCGATGTGGTATGCTGAAAATTAGCCCTGTGGAGATTTGTCTCATTTTGTTTTAGTTTTAGTATTTTTTTTGTAACCGATTTCTGGCAATAATTCATTTTTATTCTTTATTATATTCAGCATCTGGTTAGACTGGAAACTAACCGCAATATAACTGAATATTTTTGAAGCTAGGGATCAATTTCACAATTTAAAAAATTCACGGAGCAAGGCAGCGTATTATTTATATTCAGTCCCCCGTGAATGAATGCATAATTTCCTTAGCAAATATGATAAGTGTGAACTGATTGGTTGGAACCCCACTTTAAGAAATCCTGACCTTGTTTATTCATATAAGATATTCATGTTGTCAATCTTGTATTGTGAATACTATTGACTGACATTTTAATGTATCGGTGCCGTTACAGCATCACTTATCGCCAATGTTATTGCCAATCTAATATTAAAATTCTCGTGTCACAGTTTTCGTTGCCATACTCCTCCGAAACGGCTTGACCGATTTTGATGAAATTTTTTGTGCTTATCGGGGAGGTCTGAGAATAGGCCAACATCTATTTTTTTTTTTTATGTCAAAACGACGTTTGCGGGGGCAGCTAGTCTAATATATAAAATTCTCGTGTCACAGTTTTCGTTGCCGAGGAAATTGGAAAATTTCAGAAAACCTAATGTGTAGATATTTTTTATCCAGGTAAAGTTCACTTTCTAGGTAGGCTTCTGCCCACCATTAACGATTGTCATTGGTGTTCGTATGACAACCAGGGGGTCTACTCCCTAAGCACGAAGTCCGTAGTTTCGACCTTAGTTACGGGCGTTTCCTACTCCGTATCACTTACGGATGGATGATTCGTTCTAGGCCCGAAGTAAGAATGAATGACAACACAATTGGACAGTTGTCTCTACTCTCGATGTGTTTTTACCCGTTCGAAAAATTTAATTTGACACTTGTTTTATCGGACTCGGAAGTTTCGGAGAACTTTCGAACGGCTCGTAACTTCATTGACGGAGATAAGGAGTAGACCCTCATGACCGACGGTTTTACGTGCTCTCCGAGAGCACGGTGAAGAAACTACTGTGAAGAGGCGAGGTGTATTGCCCTTTCAACCAAAGGGAGGATCCTCCAATTAGGGGTGTTTCGCCTTGATATCGGGCGTCTGTATTATGCAACTTGTGTTGCGAAGATTGATTGCGCGATTCAGGATTTGGTCATAGTTTCCCTATACCGCGATAGATGTCGCTACAATACGATTAAATTATTATTATTATGAAATGCATTTTGGTTTCAGAGCGCCCCACAGTGAGGTAGAGAGTGCTATGTTGGCGTGGAGAAGTGCTGTGGGAGGAGTGCAGGCGGCGCGGCGCCGGGAGCTCGCGCCTCACCACGCGCATCAAGCACATCGCCCTCCAAGACCTGACCGTAACTATTATTTTTTATACTACTTAGGTGGCAAACAAGCATACGGCCCACCTGATAGTAAGCCGTTACTGTAGCCTATAGACGCTTACAACACCAGGAGTATCACTTGCCCGTTGCCAACCCTGTAAATCGAAAGAGGAATAGTTGTGTTAGCAGTATAAGGGTCAAGGTCCCCAAAGGAACTCTGGCAGCCTTGATCACCGTAAGGAGCACAATACAGCTCAATGCAGTTTTATTTTACTTCGATTTTCTACAAGGCGGAGGTACTTCCCCAGCCAGCCACGGTACAATGTAGCGAAATAGATCAAGATTTTTGGGACAAAAAAAATTGTGTCATTTTTACATAGCACCGTCTTCTAGTCCCAAAATAAGCAGAGCTTGTACTAAACAATGAATATAATACTTATATAATTTTTTTTTGTAAATACTTGCTTAAGAAACACTCGGACAAACACAAACATTCATATAAATATTTGTGTCCGGTTGGAATTGAACCCACAACCTCGTGATCAACAGTAATTTACTCGAACCACTACACCACAGACGTCGTCAAGAATGTAACATCTAATGTACATTTTACCTACATTCATCATTCCTCATCAACCCATATACTGTCCCACTGCTGGGCACGGGTCTCCTCTCATATTGAGAGGGATTAGGCTATAGTCCACCACGCTGGCCTAGTGCGGGTTGGCAGACTTCACACACCGTCGAGAAAAATTTCTAAGGTATGCAGGTTTCGTCACGATGTTTTCC
Organism: Acronicta alni; assembly: GCA_964056405.1. Lineage (NCBI taxonomy): Eukaryota > Metazoa > Arthropoda > Insecta > Lepidoptera > Noctuidae > Acronicta > Acronicta alni. The sequence continues at coordinate 3,438,538 of OZ043935.1, forward strand.
TTCACCGTTTGATAGATAGATACTGTAATATGAAAATATATAATATCTTAGTCGTTGGTAATAGTTGGTGTTACAAAATGTATAGTGAGCGATATTTTATTGGAACGAAGTTCCTTATCGCGCGTTGTGAAAGGGGGCTAGACGGAAAAAATTCTTACGAAAAGTTGTCACGACAGTTGTTCGAAATTCAAATATTGTTGACAAGCATTCAAATATTATTGAGTGAATGACAATATTTGAATTTCGCGCGTTGTGAATTGTTGAGTGTAAACAGGTTTTTTTATTTTTAATTATTAAATTTTAATGAAAGGAACTTCGTTCCATCTGGGTGTCTCTTGACACCTCTCAAGTTTTTTATAACATAAAATATTATAGTAGTAGTCTTCGCCGTGTGTGATGCCTTTAAGTCTTTATAATTAAGATATTTGTAATTAATACAATTTGTATGCTTATGGGCACAATGTAGCGAACTAGACGAATGTACCATCTAAAGTTAGTTGAAATAAAACTACTTTTTACGGATTTTATCGCGTATATTGATATTATTAATCCCGACGTTTCGGACCCTTTACAGCGTCCATGGTCACGGGTAGACTGAGGTGGTGGGCGTCTTGATGATATAATTACTGACAGCTACCCTACATTTTTTATTGTTACATGATCAATGACATTTATTACTAATTATTAATTAAAACTAGATGTCTACCCAGTCTACCCGTGACCATGGACGCTGTAAAGGGTCCGAAACGTCGGGATTAATAATATACGCAATAAAATCCGTAAAAAGTAGTTTTATTTCAATGTATAATATTTGCGTAAATGTCAGAAATCAATATCTAATGTTAATTTTACCTACACTGACAAATATTTCTTTTCCTTAAATGTTGTCTACAGCCATCCTACAGCTAGCAGAGGCAGTAAAACAGCTCAGCATATGCGCCCGCCGCGCTCGTTGCGCTATGTGGTGCGACCTGACGCTGACGGTGGCGCTAGCGCCGCCTCACCTGGCGCAATCTGCGCTAGCGCAACACAACGGACCTCCAGCCGTCAACACACCGGTAACTATTGTAAAGAACCCATTCCATATTATAATTAATAGTGTTTGTTGTTGATATCAGTGAGATTACATTAAAGCGTGGTAATCTTAAAAAAAACCGGCCAAGTGCGAGTCGGACTCGCGCACCGAGAGTTCCGTACAAACCTGTATACTTTTGATTGCGTTGACATAGAAGTTTGATTTTGTTACAGCTTAAAGGTATTATAGACTTGAGTATTTGATATGTATTTCAATTTAATACTCTACGCTTTCATGAGGAAAGGGGTAGTAACTGTAAAATGTTGGAAATATTTTTATTATAAATGATGTAACTAAAAATGTACGGTTTTCGCAATTTTTCCTTTATCTGTGCTATAAAACGTTGCTTCGTACCAAATTTCAAGATTCTGAGTTCACGGGAAGTACCCTGTAGGTTATATTCCCTTGCGAGTTTCGAAAATTTTCGGCATAAACGGCTGTATCTTTGGATTGCATTGGCTTAGAAGTTTGATTTTTTCACAGCTCCAAGGGACAGTAGACCTGAGTATTTGATATAAATGTTGATGATACCTCCACGTGTTACTGAGAAAAAGGGTCTTGACAGACGGACGGACGGACAACAAAGTGATCTCTATAAGGGTTCCGCTTTTTCCTTTTGAAGTACGGAACCCTAAAAACAAAAAAAATGTATAGGTATTTATTTTGAACTAAAAAAAGTGGTATTTTTGACGTGCCATGCTGTCGCTGGCGTCGTTAGCAAGTTTTCATTTGACGTCTATACACGTCCGTGGTGGTTAAAAGGTTAAAAAATAATGTATACTACTGAATGTTATTTTTTATACCACTAAGTGTCAAACAAGCATCGGCCCACCTGATGGTAAGCGGTTACCGTAGCCTATAGACGCTTGTAACACCAGGGGTATCACCGACCTGAAAAATGAGAGGAATAGTTTGGTTGGCAGTATAAGTATCAAAGTCCCCCCACTGCCAACACAACGTGTCCTCGTGGAGCACTGACAACCTTGCTCACCGTAAGGAACACAACACAGCTCAAAGCAGTGTTATTTCACTTCGATTTTCTGCAAGGCGGAGGTACTTCCCCAGTCTAGCAGCAGCTCCAATTTAAGTGGAATTACTCCCACTATGCCCTGCCTCTCTTGAATATTTATTTATATATTTCAGGTGGATACTTCGTCACCGATTTCCCCTGTGACGCCGCCTGCTAAGTCTCCCACCGTGTCGGAAGAGGGCGCCACGCCACAGGAACCCGCCACACCTGCTGCTCCTACTGCTGAAGCTACCGAGGTATGCCTCATCATCAACTCATATACTATCCAACTGCTGGGCACGGCTCTTCTCTCAGAATGAGATGGATTAAGCTATAGTCCACCACGCTGGCGTAATGTGACTTCACACGCCGTCAGGAATCACGACGACCTCTGTGGTTTAGCGGTTCGAGTGCCGGACTGCTGATCATGGGGTCCTGGGTTCGATTCCCACAGGACACAAATATTTGTGTGGATAAAACATGAGTATTTGTGTTTGTCTGGGTGTTTCTTATGTATTATAAGTATGTATTTACAAAAAAAAGAGTATATAAGTATTATATCCATTGTCTAGTACCCATAGTACACGCTCTGCTAAGTTTGGGACTAGATGGTGTTGTGTAAAATGTCCCAAAAATATTAAAAAATATATTAATCTCTAAGGCATGCAGTTTTCCTCACGATGTTTTATTTCACCGTTTAAACGAGTGATATAGTTAATGATATGCACATGATTTCAAAAAGTTACGAGTTGCGTGCCTTAGTTTCGACCTCGAGACCTTTGACATGGCAGTCCAATCCGTTGTATCACTAGAATATCACTCACTATATGTTATTCTGATGTATAAATAATAATACTGTAAAGTTTCATCAAAATCCGTTCAGTAGTTTTAGCGTGAAAGAGTAACAAACATCCATCCATCCTTACAAAGTTTCACATTTATAATATTAGTAGGATAAGATGGGATTATTTATTATTTACATAACATTTGTAACATAATTATCAACTCTTATTAATCTCGAACACAGGAAAAGCCTCCCGCTGAACCACAAGCAGTGAAACCAGAGCCAAAACCTGAACCAGCCAAGCCGGCTCCCAAGACTGATGCCGCGGAGAAGAATTCGCAGCGGCGCACACAGAACTATAGGAAGGTGAACCAACGCAGTGACTTCTACCAGAAGAACCAGAGGTATGATACCCGGTTCATGCATAACCGACATCCTTATCATTATCTGGCTACAGGACCCATTAATTAAGGCCTACTTTGATGATAAATCGAACCTTATTTGATACTTGAATCCAGGAGCGGAGGTCTAATTATAGTGGTTATATTATTTATGTGAATTTAACAGTCATAATATTATTAAAATTGAAGCATTAAATTATAGAGAAAATACCATACCAGTAAAATTATTAACAAGTAAATTTTTCGGATGGCAACACACGTTATGCTCTTGGTGTTGCTAGCCTTCATAGGCTATAATTGCCGCTTGCCACCAAGCCGGCTTTATGCTTATTTGCGACGCAAGTGCAACGCTATTTATTTTTTGTATTGTTACAGAACTAAATATTGTATTATATGAAATGTGGTTGGTTTGTGGAAGAATTAGGCCTAAAAGTAATCTATTTACGGAAATAACAACCTTTTTAAACTAGGATGCAAACAAGATAACACAAATTATTAATTCCGTAAAACCTTTTTTTACTAGTTTTATTGTTTATAATTTAATGTTGCTTCAAATGTCTCGGGGCCTATAAGAATTATCAAATAAGGTTCAATATCACTTGACAAGATGAACTCCAAGGTGATAAAGTCGTAAATATGATTTAATGTAACCTGTCTACATTGAAATTCTTGTATAACTACAGATGTATTTATATACATACACTGGCATTGATATCACATTTAGATAGTGAATTGCGAATGTATTAACAAAAAAGTTTTAATTAGAACATAAACTGTATCCAGTGAAACTCGGATTTGACCTCGATTCAAAACTGCCATGGTAAAATGTAATTTAATAATAGAAACGTATGGAATAAAATGCATCACATTGTTCGTATAAAGTACATCTATAGTTGCTGTGCATTTCCAAACAGCCATTTTGAAGTATTGTTAAGTACGGTAATCACAAGGTTGAATGTCGTTTGCACAATATAAATAATAAGGTCTATTTCTGCTATACAAGTTTCAGCCTTAGCGAAAGCCTTGTCTGAACTTAAAAGGGATTTTCTGGACCATAGTTGAGTGAAACATATTATGACATTGAACATTTAGATACGTGTCACGCTTCGCTCAATTTTATTACGTAAATCTTTGTCAGTTGGACTAATAAGAGAGTCTATTTTAACACTTTTAATACCAAATTACTGTTAAGACATTTTTAATCATACATGCTCAAATATTTTCACATAATATGCTCATTTTTATACAAAGAAATTCCCACAAATATTAACTTTCGTCTAGAATATGGTCAGATCTTAAATGTTTCACTCAACCATATCAGCCATCAAGAATTAAGGAAATTGTTTCCTATTCTACATTGTTATAAGGTTTTATTTTAACAACTTAGCCTCAGCATTTTATCATGGAATATTGATTGACGAGAGGAAATAACGCCTAGTGTTGAAGTATGAAATATAGTGAAAAAAGTTTCTATATAACTCCGCTGTTGTTGATATTAATAGATGGGTTTTAAAAATATATCGGTGTTTTAGATATTTAATATGTGTGCTTCTGTAGTTGTATCTCTTCGTTAATAAGCTAATAATAGATCCATTATGAGCTTATACCTATTAAGCCAACTTTAGACCAATTTTCAGGCCGTATTATACAGTGTATGTTGCTATATTTCATACTTCAATTACTTATTCTCTGGCGAAACTTGCAAGGGATCGTTGCAATCATAAATTTATCATATCAACATACAAATATTGTAGGAAAAGTAGCACTTTTTATGATCAACTCAGTAATGCATTTATGTACACATTTCTGTTTTGGTATATTTCTGAAAATAAAGACTATTACAATTTATAATATTCGTAAATGAATTCAGAGGTGTTCAATCTCTCACAAAGCTTTTTGTACTTTCATAGATTTCGGAAATTTCTAGTTTTGTCTAGAAGCTTTTTTACTCTCCCACTGCGAAAATATCACACATAAAATAAAATTAAAATGATATTTTTTTCAAGAAATAAAATCAAAAATATACCTCAGATATTATGTGTACAGAATCTTAAAAAGTGCTCTCAAACAAAGACTAAACAGGTATAATAGAGACCACAATTATTATATGAGTATAACTACATAATTATACCTGTGTGTAGTATAGATATTGCCAGTATATCAGATTTGCATTATTTATTCATCATGCTTAGCTGGATTAATATTTAAAGTATTATAAAGGGCGTATTATTGGCCGTCGTGGTGTAACTTGCCAAAATATTCGGTGTGAGCGAAGGGTGAAAGTCCCTATTGATGTCCGTGTTAAAAACCTAACTTTGATTTGAAAAGTGTGATTTTGATAGTAAAGGGTAGATCGCTTTTTGAATTAAATGTTTTAGATGCATTAGATTAGGTGTAGATCACGTGTGGAGACGTTGATGAATTTAAAGAATCAAATGATATTGTCGTATTTATTCATGTTTCGATTGGAAATCTATATGGTATATTTAAAAAATGCAATGAATTTTACTGAAAACGTGATGCGTGTTTGTTATTATATTTCCAATCTTTACAATACACCTGACGCAGTTTCTAGTCACACAATAAGCAAAGTATTTTTATGAATGAATTGTTAGAATTGTACGTAGTTGCTCGCTCACACCGACGTCAAAAGAACCCTTAAAAATGTGATGTTTCTACGTTGTTACTAGTTGACACTATTTTAATATATCATTCGTGCGAATAACAAAAAAGTATATGAAATGAAGTTATGAACTATTAGCGTATAAGTGTACCACTTTTTATTTATTTAATTGAGAAAAAAAATATAAAAAACAATGAATTTAAATTCGAATGAATTTGTATAGTTGATAGTTAGCGCTTATTCGGATGACGGGACGTACTGAATCGATTTTTGGGATGGAATATCAATATCGATTTATGAAAATGTAATCTATGCCCAATACAGCTTGGTATTTAAATAATTGCTTAACAATGTAAGGGGTATACATTATTTTTTTTACATAGCCGATAATTGGTGTTTCCACCCTGTTTGTGTAAGGTTGAAATGCTTCGTAAGACGGGTTCGCTAGTTTTTGTCAATTCTTTATGAATGTTTATTTGTACTGTAGCATTTTAATCCTTCATTCACTGCTACGGTATAATATAAAATTATATTAGTAAAATATTCACCCGTGTTCTATACTAAATGTACCGCCAAAACGAATTGACTTGATTATAGTCAGTCTTAGGATTAATTATATATATTTTAATTAGTAATTTTTTGCATGGACGCTCAGAATCACTAAAATATATAACAACGTGTAAAAATCTCTTACGTACAGAGATTTCGAATAACTACAGTAATTTTTCGTAAAGTGCACAAACTGCTTAAGCAGGTTATAACCAAAATGTTAGAAAAAAATGAATTCTTCCATCTTTAGTTTGTTAGTTTGTAAGAACAAATATTAGTTATTTAATTATTATTATTTTTTCACACTATTATTTGTTTAAAGTATAGTAATGTCGGTTTCTGCATGAATACGTGTCTAATTATCGATGATTTAATCAGTAATAGGCTTGTTGTCCACCAAAATTATATCTTCGCTTGTAATATCAGAAGCCGGTAATTACGTTAAAGGTTTATTTAATCAATTACGAAATAGCTATAGATTTTTTATTAGTGTTCGTTGATTGTAGTGCCTTTCTATATAAATGTGCATGCATTTTAAGCCCTATGCAGTGTTGTACAAACATTCGATAAGTTGTTTGAAAAACCGTTGATTTTTTCATAGTTTTTTTTTAGTTAATACCTAACTCGTGATGCATTTCCGTGTGCAATAAGCTTTATTTATTTTTTTAATGCACTGGTAGTGTTAAATGTTAAAAGGTGGGGTTGGTTTAAAAGGCAAAATTTATAATTGAAATATCACAAATCCAAATACACTTAAAAAATATGCAATAACACTTGATTTGTGCTAATTTCTCCTAAAAACTACCTCATTGGTCGCTAACGCGTTTGCTGGTAATTAGATGATTAAAAGAAAGTCTCAAGGGCAGCTTGGAGTTTTTTGCACCGGATAATGCAAAAGGCTCGCCTCCTATCATATGGAACTCGAAAAAAAATAGGAACACAGGTGTGATGGTATTTAATGATAAAAATTACGCGTGTTATGAACCAAGTGACTTTTTTTAGACATACTGATGCTCCATAGTAAAATTAACCGACCCCACATAAATATGCTTCCAATAATTGACATATTAAACGGATATTAGTACAATCAATTCGCACTTAGCGTTTATAGAGTGTAGTCAAAGATATTCTTGTTCTTAAAGAAAAATATTTAGCGCAATATTTAAAAAAAATGTTTAGTTTTTTAGCGAATTAGTAGTTAGATAATTATTTCACGTCCTATTGAAAACTTGTATTACTGGGAAAGGTTTTTACTTCACTGTTTTCCGACGTTGCCATATAGTAACTATTTACCTCAATCACTGTCTTGCAAAGTAGAAAATTTTCTATATTTTTTCTTTTTTCGTGCGCTAAGTGAAGGTACTAAGTGTCATTGCTGTTTAAAAAGTTTATTATTTGTTAGTAATATAGTTAGGTCTTGGCTACACTGAAATGCGATGCTATAATATGCGGCGCTATAAAATTTTAATGAAATGTGCTTCGTTATTTAAGGAATTATCTATTTATTATCTTTGTAATATTAGAGGCAGCTTAAAAATCCTAAATAAAAGTAGCTGAAAGTTGCTGCTTCCAGTAAAACTAGACTGAATGAAATATGCTATTCGTTCGAGCGGGACTTTAAATTTACCTAATTTATTTACATTTAGTGCAATATTGCCTTAATATTAAAATATATGAAAAATGTCGCAGACATATCGCTTCGCCTCGCATATTCACTGTAGCCGACACTTTATTTATTTAAGTTTTCATTGGAAACAGATGAATTTATTTACATTATATTTAATATATATATACTTCTCTCAGAAAACCAAATGACAAAAGACAAAAAACAATAACAATTTTACAAATCGATGTTTTGAATATACAAAAGCAAAATTGGGAATTAATACTCGTTTGTTGCAGCTGTTAAGGTGGCCTCGTCATTACAGTGGTGCTTTGTCGTGGGTTCGATTCCCACCTGAGACAAATTGTGTAAGTCCTAAGTCTCCTACGGCACAGAGAACGATCCCTAGTGCCAGTATTAAAAAAAAAGTGTCATTGTACCTTTTCGTCGTTTGCTTTTCTGAAGCAGTATAGCTATAGACAATCATATGGCTATGAGTTGCTTGCTATACATACTGTATACCTTTTAGAATATTATTAAGAATGGTAACCCTTGAAAGTGCCACAACTAGCTTCTTTTAAAATTACATCGTTGCGTTTGGGGTATTGTTGCGATTCAATTCTTCAATTAAACCAAATATTTGAAGGCATTAAGACCGCCTTTGTACACTTTTGTACATTAATAATTAATAAAATAAATAAATAAGTGTATACTTAATTTCTAACGGATTTTCGACCTACACAATCATGCAATATGGTAATAGCTCAAATGCGTAAAGAAATTGTATCACTGCTTTTTTTAATACGTTACACTCCAAACAAGAATAAAGATGTATTTCAAAGGGAAACGCAAGTGCGCCATTTTAACGTGCTGTATTTAACAGAGAAATGCGCCTAAAATATCACGTGAATGCTTAAAATGGCTTCAGAAGGTTTCAAAAGATTTTTGACGCGCGTCAAACAAACGCTTCAGAGAGGCAAAACTTCAGCCTGTATTGTAGAACAGGGACTTAGGATAGGAAAGACTCCGGAAAGGTTATGGTCTTGAGTTCATAACCATATTGACCATTTGAGTACTTTAACGTTTCATGGCTTTGAAACACAATACCCCAACGCTACGATAGCTCATGAAGCCCAAATTTCTTTTAGCTCAAAAAGTTTCCTTCCGTCCATATAATATTGGAATTTTCATAGCATAAGCTTCTTGCATTTCGAAACATATTTCCGTACAAGCTTTTTCATATTTTTTACTTTCTCTCCTTCTCCTTTTAATGGATGAAAAAATATAACATATAAAATATGATTTCTGAATTTCAATGACCAACGCTTATAACAGCATATCTTTAAGAATATTGTGTGATATAACCTAATTATAATTAAAAAATAATAAAGTCCTTACCTTAGTCCTTAATACGTGAAAAAATTGAGAAAAAAAATACCAAAACTATTCAGTACTTAATTTAAAACCATTAATGAACGCTTATGGTAAGTAAGAATGATTCTAAAGAGATAAAATCCTAAATTTATCAGTGATTCGTCCTTCCGCTATTGTGGTCCGCTATTCATTTTTAATCTGTGGCGTATATAAAAAGGTGCTAATTGCTCGACATAGAATGATCGATTAAAAGTAATAGCGGGTTGCATTATAGTATGTACTCAACCGTCGCTTCAAATAATTTTAACTATACGTAAAGTTTGAGTATTTTACTATTAGGCTTGGTTTGAGGACAGTGTTTAGATCAATTTGGGTATTTAAAAAAAATATAAATATATCAAGCAGCCCTTTGAGCCTTGAAAATTATAATTGATCTAATAATTATTTCCAACATTTTCAACTCTATTTACATTGGATAAGGTCGATATTATTTATTAGTGACTTACTCTCAAAACAATTTCCAACTTTATTTCAATGGTCTAAAGAATATATTCATCAGTAGAAAATGCACAATAAGTCAATTTTCGCAATGGGTTTGCAGAGACCGTTTATAAGAATTTGAAATAAATTTAGTCCATTTTCTCTAAACAGCTGTCCTTTAAACCTTAAGCCAGCCAATTTTCGCATTAAACCTAAGATACCTTACAAACGCTAGAATTTGTAGGTAGTTAATGCATGAATATTCATAATAGCATAAATAATTATTTCGTTTTGTTTAATGTTAGTCAATGTTTAGATAAATTGAGATTTTAGTGGATAGACGTGTTCGCATATATTTTCGTACGTATTTCGATGTTGGTGACGTGCACCAAAGATGATTCTTTATGTGCAAATTGCCTTTAAGATAAGCAAGGAAATTTGTGTTCAAAGTTTGTGAGGTAATTCAGGATTATTAAAAAAGTATCAGGAATTGTCTCGGCTGCTATCTAAAATAACTGGGTGTAAATTTACACTATCCAACTCTTCGGGAAATATAGTGCCATTTCAAGATAAGAGATGGTATGTCATTAAGTTTAATTATTCCATATAAAAAAATGAGTAGGTAAATGTGTAAGAATGATACGAAAAAACAGTAGTTTATGAATAAAATAAATAAATAAATAATACTGCTGATACACTACAACACAAACTTGGTACTTGATTTTTCCGTTCTAAAATGTGTAATATAAAAATGGTTAACTTTAATATCGATACTCCTTTTCAAATGTTGAAAATTTTAATATTGATTTATTTAATAATCCTTTTTACAGGTCTCTTTAACATAATGCAATAGTGTGGCATTTAAACATCTTATATAAGTAATACAGTCTATTTTATATTGATAAAATATATAGTAGCCGTCGATTGCTGGTACTTTTTTTACATAACCAATATAACCATGTATTGAACACAAATGATATAAAAATCTAAAAGGCAATGTGCTATATAAAGTACATTAAAATGTATATAGAAACACTTGGATTGACAGTAATGTGCTTGAACTTGCCAAAACTTTTAATATTGGGAATTTGTATTTACTGTAAGCATTATTCTGCATTATGTATGGCCTAAAACATATCCTTGACGCCCGGCCTATTTAATGATTATTTGTTGCATAATATTGGTTAAGGGTCAACCCTTAAAAAGATGAAGAAAATACATTGGTCATTATAAACTAAGCATAAGGAGTTTGCTTCTTTTGAAATGCGCAATGTTGTTCTATGTCTATGGTTTGGAATGAAAAAAATATTTTTTACTAAAGTCAAACTGTTCTGGCATTTGTAAATGTTTCGACCTTATTATTAAGAGGATTATGTCGAAAGTACAGTTATCCAAGTGTTTCTAAATCAAAGTACTCAAAGATTCCCCCTCACACAAGGTTTGCTCCCAAAATCCTGAATGTACAAAATCGTGTCACATCACGTTAGAGAAATCAGCTAGATATTATATTTTGTTAGGAATTTGTTGTCATAGAAACACAACATTAGCACATGATCGGATACCGTATAGATGGCAAGTTTAATACAATCGTTTGACAGGTAAAATTGAAGAATGATAGCGGTTGACCAATTTCGAACCTAGTTTTTAAGAGTATAAAGTCCAAACAATGTTCTTAAAGCTTATTCACTCGCGTTGAAGACACTACGCGAATTTTTTCTTGCTCTTTTCTTACCAACTAAAATTTTAAGACGTTTCTCCTCTTTACAAAGATCCTTGATCTTGTTGGGACTGTTACCATCTTTGCCTTTACAGTGCAATCTCCTTAACCTACCTCTATCAGAACAGTATTTCCAAAGATTACCTCCTAAAAATAAAATTAAAAAGTTTTTAGTGCAGTTTTTTTTCTTTATTTAGCATGTACGAACTAACCTGAAGCCGTCTTCTACTGCTCTTTATCATATTCTTATGTCGTTGTTTTTCTTCCCGTCGTCCATAGACTTTGGGCAGCCATTTCATCGTTATCATATCAGCCACAGGATGTCCACTGCTGAACAAAGGCCTTTCCCATAGACCCACCTAACGACTCCTAGCCATTTGCATCAGCAGAGTTTTCAAATATACTAAAAAACTTGGTGACGAAGCCTACATGCCTTAGAGATTTTCACGACGGCGTGTGAAGCCTGCCAACCCGCACTAGGCCAGCGTGGTAGACTATAGCCTAATCCCTCTCATTCTGTGAGAGGGGACCCTTGCCCAGCAGTGGGACTGCATATGGGTTGATGATGATAAGGATGAATGTATTTATTTCGCGATTGTATTAAGCTTAAATTTTATACTGTATCTATTCATATGCATAGCAAGACTGGATAATGGTTCTCTTATTATTTAATGCTATAACTTCGCGTTTACGTCTCGACACTGTCGTTACCTTAATTCCCGAGTTTTATATTTTAGTTTATAATATAATGTTCCTCGAAATTTGTACGCCGTGTTATGTTTATACGATTTTAAGTTCGGTCGTAATTATAAGACAGATTGTCATACGTTATTGAATTAGATTTTTCGGTTGTGGTCAAATTTGACATTTGAGATAAATGCTTCAGTGTCTCTCGGACTCTCCGAGTATTTTTATGTGAATGTGGATCAATCTTAGAGCTTTATCAAATTTGATAATAATTTATGGATGGATATTTATAGAAAAAAAAATAACCGAACAATAAAAAAAATCGGTACGAAAATACATAACTCACTTGTTAGGTAGTTATTCCTGCAAAATTGTGTAATGTAGTTGGTTTTTTATCTATTTTAAATGATGCTAGTTGTGTAGTGATGGTATCGATGAGCCTTTGCGTTCAGGTAAAGATAGATATAGGTGGGATACGGTCCTAAAGCTTATAGTACGAATCTGATAGTTACATGTTTTTAAATATAACCGTATAAAGAATCCTCGTTTAGATGAAAATGTAACTATTTAGAATAATAATCGATGTGCCCTTTCTTAGATGATGGATAGTTTGTATTGAATGTTTATAATCGTCACTTTGACCGCGCCTATGCGCAAACGCATCGTATGCACAAAATACTCTAAACTAAAATTAAAAAGAATTTTAATCACTTTTTGATACTAAGGATTCGGAGTTCCGTTTGGTGTGAAGCTTGATGGGATGTTTTTTTTTTTAATATTAGTTGCAAATGATAGTATTTTATAGTTGAATGAGTGGACAATAACGGTGGTTAGTCCTATTAGGTAGTTTATTGTGATATATGTTTGAGCCAGGCGTTTGCAAACGCGTACGGTCAACCACCATTTTTAATCTTACTCTACTAGATTCTTAAGTTTTAACATTGCTTCTACGAGGTTTTGCCTTAACACGTAGGCAGTTTTTTTTTCTATTGGGTATTTAGTGGATTTGATATTATGAGCCAATGTTTAGTGTGCATAGATAACTAATATTTTTGCTACTCGTCAATACGCGTACAGTGAATAGTTCTGTCCAGTTTATGGGAATGGCATCATGAATTTTATACTTGAGGACCAAATCTGGTTTTTTTGTATTCAATTGTGTTGAATAATTATAAAAAAAATGAAAAGGGAAAAAATACAGGATTTATTTTGCCAGTTCCTCTTAAATGTAAGTGAGAATTTCTAAAATATTTTTCTAGTTCATAAGTGTTGGTGAATTAATTTTTTACATATTTTAGGTAAACGGTGTGCGTACACAAGTATTAAAAACAGGTTTTTGGGTACGGAAAAAAAATGATTTTCTCTTCCTTTTTTCTCTGAGGAATTGAAGCGCCAACTGGATTTGTTATTTGGCATACGTAATTGTGGTGCTAAACACTACTTGTCGACACCAATAAGTATATTATATTATAATTTAAGTTTTAAGTGACAGTGTTTTATTCAGTTAAACAAGACAAAATGTAATGGGGTATTTTATATTAAGTCATTATTTGTTCAGTGTATGAAATCTCACTACATTTAGTCCATTTACGGTTACAAGTCATTTTTCAAATAATTTGCCATAACTATGAATGTATTTGTAATACCAAAAGAAGCTTTTAAATGGTAATCGCTCTCGTATCCGCTTTGTCTCAAATATCGAGGGATCGCTTGAAAGATTCAACAATGCAACTATTTTTATTTAGCATTTCTCCAAACACTGCCACTGTTAAAGATGCCCATTGAACTGCATTCTGTTTTTATTATCATTGTTTCTTGTTATATTTTTGTTGTTTTTAGCAAAGCTTTGTAGGCGCAAACACTATTATAATAATATTTAAAAAAACATAGATTGATTATCGCTAGTCCTTATCTCATGTATAACTTTGGATCTGTCCGTAAATGAAAATAATAGGTGTTTTTAAGATACTTAATGAATATATATTAATGGATACAAAATATTACTGTCTGTGGTGAATATCGAATTTTATGAGCTTATTAAAACTTAATTCCGTGGTATCGTTGTCGCGATGGAAATGGCATCGGGGTGTGCTAATGAAGTATGCTTTGATAATGCACGTCTCTAGGCTCGTAGACACGGCAAACCCTTGTTCACGAATCGTCATTTTGTGAGGAAACTGACATTTCGTCAAACATTTAAAATGCCGCGTGAGCCAACACTAACAGCTGTTTGGCATAGCAATTTATACGAATCCGCCATTTTGTGAAATAAATTCCTGTTGAAATGGCTTAAGAAAAAGGTTCTTCACAAAGCAAATTGTACTTGCCATTTCTTAGTAGTTATCGCATGAGTGTTATTTCAAAAAATGACGATTCGTAATTGCTGTGTTAGATACCTGATCTTACTATAAATACTGTAGGAAACAGTAAATATAAATAAACTTTTACAATAGTATTAACGGCAACAATTCGCGTCAGTAATTCTACAGTGCCACAGACTCTCCAATTTCCGTTTTAGAAGTAACATCGTTTTAGAAAAAAGAATTTGAGAAAATTTAGCACCAAGTACATCCTGGAAAAGGACATATAACCTTTTTTTAAATATATTATATAAAAATATAAATTGTTATATATACAGGATAACTTGTAAACACCAATAATCTCGCAGGACTAAATTACTAACATTAACTTTTGTTTAAAGATTCAATAATTCATCAGATTTATCTTTCATACAATTTTGATAATAAATAGTAGATTGTTCATCGAGAGGAGGTAGTGACACATTACTAACGAGTGAGCATTTGAGGCCCAAGCTTGCGCGGGATGCAAACCACAGTGTTTATCCCTTTTACGTCACCTACGAGGGAAATAAAAAGTAAACATATTATCGGAAAATAATTAGAGTTGCCTCTCTAAGACTTTCAGTTCATGAACCTTGAGCCAGATTTTTTGATTTTTCAGTCACGAAATTATCTCGATAGAGCTCTCAAAGACCGCTCCTTTAGCACAAATTATATTTTTGAATTTTTAGGATTACCACTGATGTCATAAAGGTTTTTCATACTTTAAACAAAATTGCATTTATCTCATAAAAAAATGTGCGAAATCCGAATTTAATGTTCCATTCATTTATCAAAATTCAATATTAAATACTTATGTATAAAAAAAGAGAAGTTCTTGTTTATGGTCTTACTAAGAATAATATAATTAAGGTTTTACAAGTATGTAACCCTGTATATTTTTTAAATAAAAAAATAAATAACACAGTGGCAACATCGACAGCGGGTTATTTTGTGGCACTGTAGTTTACTATTAATATGAAAGAAGTTTCAAACTCAGAATGCCAGGTTTTGTATTCAAACAGTCCTTTGATAAAACTGAAGTTCTCATGGCGCATAGTTATTTTCGTTCTCTTATAATTTATTATGAAAAAGTCCAATTTAGAATCAAATATCTGTTTAAAAGTTTTCTGTTTCCCATGGTACTGTCGGTAGTTTAAGCACATTTTGAATGTAACTTGAAATAGCTTTAAGAATATACGAAAAATAAATCGATGTATCTTTATTCAAGTGTTGGCTTCGTCTTATAGAGAATGCACTATGTAATGATCAGTGTTGTAAAGAAATTACCATAGGAAATATAAAGAAAAAAAAAAATTAAAATTTCAAATATTAACGGAAAATAACTGTTTTTTATATGAAACATTTTTTGAAGCCTGTGCTTGATGTACCTACTTATGAATATTTTTTTCGGCATGATCATGATCATAATTATATAAAAAATCAAGTAAAACTCGAGATTTATTTCCTATGGTAATTTCTGTGTAATGTTACCACGTAAAATTAAATACGTATATTATATGTCCAACCACTAAACTATAGTAAATGTCCTAAAAAATGTAAACTATTTTATGATTGGTTCATTTTTGTACTAGCTCGAAGAACCGTTCAACATTTTACAGTAAACCTAAAATGTCGGATAGTTGTAAAAATGTTTATTTTTTATAAAGAGTCCGCTTCGTACTAGACTAGTTGAGATGCGCATTATCGAACAACGGGTAAAGCCACAATTTTTTCAGAGTTTGTAATGAAGCTATTGTATTTACCTACGTAAGATGCCAAGTTAGCTCGCATTGGACCAAGGATATAATAAGACTCGCTCACATCACATGCTGACGGTACCTATAGCATTTTACATAGATTGTTTAAAAATAAAAAATATTTTGAAGATAATCTTCTGTCTTTCTTCATGTTAGAACCGTGTATACAGTAATTTTGTGATTAAATGTTAGAATTACGCGGCATGATGATCAAGCGACAGACTGATTTTAGGGCACGTTTTGGCGCGGCGATGTCGCAAAAACTGCTCTAGCGCAGTATTATGATGTGGGTAGTTATGTGCATATTAACTTACGTTGGAGGTATGGTGAGATCTTTGACAGTTGACCACTTTACAACCCTATCCTCTTAGTAATAAGGGTGAAAACTGTTCAACCGTCAAGATTCTCGATTGTACGTGAGAAATGTCTTCGTAATATTGACCAAAGCATATCTATAAATAGAAAAATACTGGGTTTTGAATGACGAATGAATTGGGAAGTAATTTGATTGGTTCAAGCTTTATATGTGATTATTTAAGTAATAAGATACATTTTACTTGATGTACTCTGTTAATCGGAATAAAAATGCACAAATTATTACGAACGGCTGAATAAGATAACTATATAGATAAATTTTACAGTAGTGTCGTCGTTAAAGTGAAATATAATCACATGGAGCACGAATTTATTATGAAAATTCAATGAACTTCACTTATGAATTGATTAATCGAATTTAATTTAATTAACTATAACCACGGCATTGACATAATTATTTAAATGCTTTAATAGTGATAATTTATATGTACAGAGGTTTGCACATCAAGGTACCATCTGTCAATTGTCAATCTGTCAAATTTTTTAAAAAGATTTTCAACTTTAGTACAACATAATAAAGTTCATTTTCAATTGGGAAACTTTGACAGTTTTGGATAGCTTGAACTGCTGGCGTCTGTGCGCTGCACATGACTACCCTCTTAATAATAATGTAGAGAAAATAAAATATCCATTAGGCGTATCGGTGTTAAATCTAGTTCACAATTTATATATATTATTAAAAAATAAAATAATAGTCTACTATGCCAAGTCTTTGTTCAAATGTTGTGAAAAATATGTGTTATAAATGTTGTCCTTCTATTCAGACATAGAATATTGTTTATGATGTCTCTGGGTATGAGTAGTTGATGCTAGATGCATTCTTGATTTTTTCGTACTAATATTTTGTTACTGTTTTGGCACTGTATTAATTACCTTCTGACAAAAAATATATAATGAATAAAATGTTTTGTGCAGTTTCATTTATTTTAATCCCTTAGGGCCTGGACGTGGATGACGCGAAAGTTTATGCGTGTGCTGACAAAATAAAAATAAATATCTTTTTGTATTTTTTTAACATTTTCCATGCTAAGATTTTAAAGTTTTTAAGCAAAGGAAAAATTCGACCGCGGGCAGGATTCGAACCTGCGTCTTCTGGTTAGGTACACCAGACGCTATGACCGCTAAGCCACCGCGATACCCAACAACGCGAGACACAAAATCAAACAATAATAATACATATCAATTTATTAACAATTATATCTACATCTGTATAATAATAATTATACAGGA
The DNA here is from genome assembly GCA_964056405.1 of Acronicta alni. Taxonomy (NCBI): domain Eukaryota; kingdom Metazoa; phylum Arthropoda; class Insecta; order Lepidoptera; family Noctuidae; genus Acronicta; species Acronicta alni. Next base: position 3,456,544 of record OZ043935.1, read on the forward strand.
TGTAACAAAAACCCTGTCCGATCCGAAAGAGGCGTATTCCCTTTCTTATATACTTACTAATAAACATAAATAAAAATAAGATATTAAAGAAACCAGAAAGTATCGATTTTTCTTCTTCTAATAAACTTACACAATTCTCCACTAAATATGGGAAAATTTCATAAGTTGACAATACTCCACCCAGCGGCGAAATCTTTTAATATTTACCAATTTATTTTTCATTTCTACCTCAAAGGATGCCGCCAAGCGGCGCCGCTCCGTGCGCGCTTTGTCGTCGCCGACAGACTGTACCTAACTACCTACAGAGCGGCACGTGTAAGCCAATTGTTGTCCTTGACATGTCAGTCTCGCGTAGAGTTCGCTTCCGATCGGACGTCCGTGAATCTCTTATCACCTCGATTACCCATCGTATCGTGAGTAATGTCGTATTCCAATCTGTTGTCAATGTCGTGTTCCAATGTGCTTATGCTGCAATTATGCAGATGTTCGAAAAGACTACGAGTGAGTGAGAGTATGGGGTGCGTTTTGCTAGGCAAGGTATGCCAGTGCCGTCGGAGCGTGTATCCAACGTCTCCATGAACTTGAAGTTCACGTGTACACGTGTACGAACACGTGTCAAGCAGTGTCCATGAATGAGTACAAGACTCATTACCCTAATGCCGAAAGACCACGAAAACACGACGTGGAATATCAGTAAGTACCTATTGGAAGTTCACTTAAGGAACACGATCGCAGAATTTTGTAGATATCTAGTTCATGTTTTACAAAATAATTTTAACAAAGCAATACATTTAGTTCATTGTTTCTTGAAAAACAACGTCAATAATTATTTAGGTACCTATTAGGTAAGCAACACTATTCCTGTACGATACCAGCTGATACCTACGCGTAGGCCCGGTAGGAGGTAATCATCCCTATGACTAATACGTAACAGCTGATACTTATGAAAAACACAAAAGAACGTCAATTATTAGGTAAACATAACTATGCCTAATCGATATCAGCTAATATCTACGTGTAGGCCCTGTAGGTAAGATTCATTCGCATTAAATTTGTTTGGCGGCACGCGACAGAGCGGGCTGGCGGCACATGACAAAGGATCAAAAAGCGGCAAATTGCTCGGGCGGTTTCTTTGACACTAGTGTAGATCGAATTGAATAAACTTTATTTCGTGGATTGAGTGTTGACATGTAAAAGGTTTAGTTTTTTTTTAAATTATATTTAAATTAATCGGGAAAAAAAAAATATCTCGTATCTAATTATCGTTTACGTGTTTGTGTACGTAATACGATACCTTATACGACCCTTAAGGATCGGACAGGGTTTTTGATACATCCTGTATACAATTTACACTTATTCTTCATACTTCATAACTACTTTACCTAGTTTTCCTTTAGGCACATTTATTCCAGGTAATATATCGGTGACGATGCCTGTAGCTACAGTGACGTTGTTCTCTCTTATGGTGAATGGTTGACCCTGAGTCATGACCATGTCTTGCAGCAGGGTTAGGTACACCTCCCCATGGTCGCCAGGCATCATCATATTCAAAGATGGGTCTGAAAAAAAAAACGAAAAATACATAACTTATTGAAAGAAAAAATCGATCTTACACAGGATTAGAACCAGTGTTCTCATTTTCGTATACTGGACGTGTTGCCCAACGAAGCTACAAAGATTTGCTGATAGTCATTTTTTATTTAAGAGATTTGTGAAAGTACGATTTTCGATTTATGAACACTAGCTGTAGTCCGTGGTTTCACTCGCTTTCAAAAGACTGGGCCACCAAGATACAGGCTGTGCCTTTGGGGACCACGGCTATCTCTACCTTTATATTGTCAATTTTCATTGTATTTTCTATCTCTGTATGTTACCTAACTTTGTGTGTTAATAAAAAAAAAATATTGAGAAAAAAGGTAGCATATATCCCTTTTCCAAAGTCAAATCTGTCTCTATGCCTAAATTCATTTACATACTATTATTACTATTACTTTCTTACATAGTCTACTCCAAATTGTATCTATTACTAGCGACCCACTCCGTCTTTGCGCGGGTTCCATGTACTGCATAATAACATGCATCTATTATACATAAATATAGCCTATGACACTCACAAACAATGGCTTTCTATTGGTAAAAGAATTTTCAAAATCGGTTAAGTAGATCTAGAGATTACCCCTTAAAACTTCACAAATTTTACCTCTTTATAATATTACTATAGATTTTTTATTTCTGAAACAATTATCTTCTAAAACTTTCATTTTAAATAGTTTCTAGCCAAAACTCTTTTCCATATATTACCATAAATATTTTTAATAGTTTCTAGACGAAATTCTCTTCCATACAAACTACAAAATAATCATCCTACAGCAAATCTCAATAACCTTAGTGAGGGTAGTTGGTGAAAGTAGTTTGACGTTTGAACGGCGCGCGAGCGAGTCGAGATCAACTTGTTCTCCTCGTGAAAATTTGTTATATATGCGCAATCGGATTCTGTCGAGGTTTTTGTGAATGTAACTATGTGTATTATATTTATGAAAGTGTAATATCGTGGAAATCATTGGGATGTGAAAGAAAAGAAACGAATTCACCGCGTCTACAAGATGCAGTATGCTGGTCTAACCAGGTAAGCTTCTATATTTTCTTCTCCCCAACAAAATGTGACCAGAGATTTAAAAGGATTATCAAGAGGAGAACATGGCACCCGTGCAAAGCTGAGACGGCTTGCTAGTACTAATAAACTGCGTATATGCATTTTCACAATCTTATGCATTAAAGACGAGAATCGAA